>JAPCWY010000007.1:7489166-8830000 GCA_028455895.1 Rhodomyrtus tomentosa | reverse complement strand
AGTCACCTCCTACCGTCACCCTCGACCTATCTATCGCAATCGTCGACTGCCGAAAGCCAAGAAAGAGTTGTGGGAAGCAACCCCCTATTTCAGCCCCTGCTTACCATAGGTTTTGCGACCTCCTTCGACCGTTTTCGGCAACCACCGCCGCCACCCACCACCCCTCCGACATTCCCCTGTCTCCCCTCGACATCCTCTACCCAACCTCACCGCCAATTACCCACCGAAGCCGCCGTAATCGACTGCAAAATAGCCGGTGCCCCATTTTTGGGGACCAGTCGGATTTCTCTTCGATCCGGCCGGATCGGCCGCCGCCTCCTCTCACCGCCGCCGCCGATGAAACCCCAAGACCACTCTCTACCACCCCTCAGCTCGTGGTCACCGGTTGCAGCGTGTGGCAGCAGAAAATCAGCCTAAACTGAAGCCCTGTTCCCGACGCCCCAAAAACCCAGCCCACTAGTTCTGTTCGCCATTGATCCGCTGCCTCCGGCCGCCCTCCGCCGCGGCCACCGGTCCCTATCGACACCCCCTGATCCACTGGTCCTTCCACCGGTTACCCCCGAGCCGACCGCCGTCGCCGATCTTCGTTCCGGTCGTTTCAACCCCCGGCGTGGCCATGCCCTATCAGGCCGATTCGCGCAGGCCGTGGCACATTTTGACCTGGGCCAGGTGGTCGAGAATCCAAGCTGAGTGGCCGTGTCCGTGGCCGGGTTCGTGGGCCATTTTAGCCGAGAGTATTGGGCCGTTGCTCGAAGAATTTAGCCCGTGATCCACCATCGCTGTTGCTGTTCGTCGCCACCGCCGTTGGGACCGCCTGAGCTGACTCAATTTGTGAGTTGACCCTAATCCTTGATTAGGGCGCTAATTGTGCCCGGGATTAGTCATTTAGGCAATTAGGAAATTTAGGTAGACGATCGAGGTCGATTTAGATTGAAATCGTGATTAAGTTAAATGGCCGATTGATTAAATTAGTCGGTTGATTATATTGTCTGTGCCTAATTGTGATTAGTTGTAATTAATTGATGGATTTGATTGTGTTTGATTGCGAGCGAACGACATGTTAGAGACGAGCGAGCGATCGACGTCTTAAATCGATCAATTTGGTTAATAAAGTATCATTGTACGAATTGAGTTTTTGTGGCTTAATCGATTTTGACTGCTCGTGATTGCTGGGTGGTCTTGTTGATTTGATCGTTTCGCTGAGTTGCCTGTTTGACTGACTGTTTGGGGGTTTGATAGCCCTTTTACAATTGCAGAGTCTAATGTTAGACTGCATATGCATATAACCGTGTGGGATGTTAAAAGATATGTTTTAGCATGAAAATGGCCTTTGGCCGATCTTTTACATGCGTGAGTGAGCATCCGGCTTTAACCAAAGATAATGAAATGGGTTAATTACTGAATGTGTTCTATGTGGTCATATGAGGGAACGATGATGTTTTTCCAAGCAAGTTCGTACTGTACTAATTGTATAGAATCATACGATTTGCCAGAAGTATGACAATTCTGGTCCAGTGCTAACTAGCACGGATGCAGGATTGGTCGGATGACAATCGCAACTTGTGATGGACTGATGCTCCGTTTAGGGATGCTTACTTGCTGGTGTTGTGTCAGGCGCACCGGAGACACCTCTTGTAGTAGCCGTTGCCAAGAGAAAAGGGACGTAGCCCGGTCTTGCCGATAGAACACTCGATTGCACTAAAGTGCTGGATCGCGTCATTTATGGGAGTTGAATCACGCATTCTTTCGCGTAGATCCTCTCATGTGCCGTGGGCACGATCATCATTAATAAATGAACTTGTATGATGTCTTGTGCGTACTTGAGGTTGAGATGCTTGTCTGGGTGATCGACTGTTTGGCTGTGAGTCGAGTCAAGCATTGCATTATGTGTGGCTGAGGCTGACAAGTATGCGTGTGGATTTTTTTTTATAGTGACTGTCTTTGGGTGTTATTTGTGGTAATCTGTTTTTGTGAGACTTCCGTTAGAATGCCCGGGTGAATCAGTTTCCTATCTGAGCTTAGGCTTGATTCACTAAAATTTATTCTCACCCCGTCGTGGAATAATATTTTCAAGTCCCAAGTAACGAAGTCTTGTGGACGCCAAGGTTTGGCTTTTGGATTAGTCATCTGAAGTAAGATGAGAAGTTAATCTTACCTGACTCGGTACTCCTGTAAAGGTCTTGTCTAGTCACCCCGAAGTATGGGGTTGTGTATGTACAGAAGTAGTATCGATAGGATTAAGATTTATTTGTGATGTTTGATTTCTACTATTCTATTCCCGTTTATTTTTATTGTCATGGAGTTAACACGTTTCCGCATGCTTAAGTAAGTGATAGGTTGATAGCGTGTCTATGACGCTATCTCTATGACCTCGTGGTGTTAAGGCGAGGGATGTTGTAGGCTCGAAAGTCGGGGCATGATATCCCCAGTCAAAGCAAGGTCAGCCTAATCCATCTGGTCTTTGACTTGGAGTGATAAGGAGCGCTGGTATTTGGAATAGTTAGTAGGATCATAAGCTTTTGCATGTGCTTGTTATCTTTATTTCTTTTGAGTGATTGTTGGTGATCTCATTACGCGTTGCTTGGGGTGGACAGGACTTCGTAAGTTACCTGTATAATGAGCAACTGTAATGAGAGGGTGCTTAGTGGAAGGATAGCTGAAGAAGATCCTAGAGCGGAAGGGATTATGCAAGAGTTGGAAATTTTGAAAGTGATAGTTGGACAGCAAGTGAGTGGTTAAGTTAATGAAACCACCGCTTTGAGTGAAGACTTGTTGACCCTTTCGATTGGTGGGCAGTCGATACTTGAGTTGATGGAGAGGTTCTTAACCTCAAGCCACCGAAGTTCAAAGAATTAGGAGATCCAGAAGCTGCAATCTTGTGGATTAAGGAAATCGAGAAGGTATTTGCCGTACTTGGATGTTTCGAAGAGGATAAGGTGACACTAACCGTTTACCAACTTCAAGGTGACGCTAATGCGTAGAGGGAAGCCACACGAAGAAAGATCTTTTCTGAAAGCATGATTCCGGTGTGGGATGTCTTCGTCGAAACCTTCTATGGCAAGTACGTTATGGACTGTAGGCAAGAGAAAAAGATGGCGGAATTCTTGCAGTTTCAACAAGATCAAATGACAGTGGAGCAATATGAGACGAAATTTACTAAGCTGTCAGAGTTTGCACCATGGATGGTCGGAGATCCTATGAACAGGATGAGAAAATTTTGTGAAGGATTGAAGCCCAAGATCCATAATCAACTGGAAAGAGCTATAGCGAATTGTATAAAAGGGCCCAATCTGTGGAGAGAAGCGTGACTAATAGAGCAATCGCATCTGGACCACGACTTGTGCCTTCTTTCAGGGATAACCGTTGGATAGAGAAGAGGCCGATGTATGCCAACAAGTATCACATTCTGTCTAATAGGAGGAGTATAATCAGAAAGCCGATGTTCCGCCAAAGTGAGTAGTGTCGTTTGTGTCGCCTAATGCATGCGTCTGGTCCCCGCCTATTTAGAGGTGGAGAATTTAAATGTTATCAGCCGGGACACCAAGTGAAGGATTACCCGTTGAGATAGAAAATTGCTCAAGCATCGTTGTCCCAAGAAGGACAAACTCGATGAGATGTTCAGCGGAATATCTAGGATTGACTCTACTGGGAGTAGGGTGACTTTTGAGTTAAGATGCTTTGGTACAGATTAGCAATAGCTAGTCAAACTTAAAAAGACCCTTTTTTTTATGGATAAGGCTTATGGATATGGGTTTGTAATAAGACAATTAGTATTTTGTGGATTGCATAAGTTGAAGAGTTGTTTTGGTTGGATTATCTTAGCCATTATTTTCTTGGATCCTAATCACTAATTAGATGAATATCCGCGAAAGAGTGAGCGTGAATTGTGAGATTGATCTCTGAGGTGTGATGAACCTTCTAAGACTCAGAAGGTACGAATTGATAAGGATAGATATGAAGTCAAATAATGTGTGCTGAATTGTGAAGAAAATCTTTCTCTACATGTGGTTAAAGTGGGACTTAAAAGGGAAAACACGATTGTGAGTGCTATGTGTCATTTAGGGTGATGGACAGAAGATTGTGGATGAACCGAGGTGTCATGGGTTAGTAAGACTTATGTATTTTGCAAAATGGGTGAAAGTTGATTTTATCTCTGAAGCCTGATTGAAGAAGATCTTCCAGTATACCAAAGGCAGTATTAGAATGACTTGAGACCGTATGGCTCAGTCGACTAGTAACCTAATAAGTCATGGTGAAGAATACACTGCCCAAAGATTATAGTTAATGAAACCTTAGACATATGCATGAAACAAAAACAATGAAGACGAACAAGGAAGGTTCGTAATGGCAATCTAAGGTTAGGTAACATGATAGGGTTGCCAGTTGGATGTACAGACTATTGAGTTTGGCGATACCCCTGAATAAGATTAAGATTGCGAGATGTGACAATTAAAGAAGACTAGTTACCAGAGTGACGCAGCAGAAGCATGGTAAGGCCAAGTGATTTCTTAGAATAATGACCATAAGGTCTTGCTTTTGATAAAGCAAACTGATCGGGATTTACAACAGTAGTTTCAGTGTTAGTCCAGATAGCTCGTGAGAACATCAAGAATTGAGGTAAGGCTACTAGAAGGTTGATAGGCGTGGTCGAACAAAGGACAAAGATTTTGGTGTATCAATAAGTCAAAGAGCAACATTGCAAGCCTAAGTGGACTGCTACCGTCGTTGGAGATTCTAAGGTAAAGGTGGGAGAAGATTACAATGGATTGGTAATGAAACTTCTAAGAAGTGAAAGGATAAATGACTCAGTTTGAAGTACAGTAAGCAGATTGACAATACATGTTCAAGATATAACAGTGTGAAAAAATTCAACTTAGTATGAGTGTGATATTCCAAGACCTATGACCGATTCAAGTTTAAGACTCGAATTAATCGCGAACAACGACCAAGGGTCGAGGAAGCCATTGAGAGTTAAAGGTCGCCCTCGACATGGATGATGGCCTGATTTGCCAGTCGGTTGTGTTATTGATTAAGGGTCGACTGTGTGGCAATTTTAAATCAAGCATAGATCGGGTTGGGTTGATCTCGCTCAGTTGTAAGTCAACCATAGAATTACCCTAAAGTCGACCAGGGATTGATTCGTGGCATAATTTGCGAACTGGCATTAATCGATGTTTAGGATGGCCATGGACTAGCGAGAAACGATTTGTATTAGAACCCCATACCAGCCACACACTGGTCAAGGATTAACTACCCTAGATTTTGTGATGTGTTGCTGGAGGAATCCGGGTCGAGTTGAACTAATCCTACATCAATTTGAGTTGGTCATGAGATGTGATCTCTATAGTGTTCGATTGTACCACCGGTTTAGGGTTGGAACGGGTGATTCCAACCCTAAACCGGAATATTTGAGGTGGTCCTCAACTCGTCAGTAGGTTGTGAGCTGACCCTGTTCGATAGAATAGACGGTTCGATCCTTGGTTCGATTTGACGCCTGAATTCAGTAACTCTCCAAGTATTCAAGGGATGACAAGTGATGATGCTAAATCTCAAAGCGTTGAAGAAGAGGCGACTTATTAGTAGACCTTTTTCCATGTAAGCAGAATGCCCAAATTGCCATTAGTGTTAATCGTGGTTGATATCTATGGAACAGGAGGAAATTGCAGCGTTAAACTCTGCTCGTTGGAATTTTAAGAAATTGTTGGTCTATTCATAGGAATAGATAATTACTATGGTTACTAGAATAACCAACAGTTGATTAGGACAGCAAGATCGGATAGTCACAGTTGACTTGAATCCCTAGAGACGGATGATTCACCATGTTGAAATGAATTGTGGATATGGAATTGTGTCAGATTAGTAGTTAAGGATTGTAAGTTATAATCCGACTAGGATTTGATAGTCGCTTTATAATTTCGATGCACAGAGTGGAGATTAGGAATGACTTGGAGCAAATCTAGTATGAAGTTTGGGAAACGAAATTACAGCTCCGTATGGCTTATTAACCGCAGATGGAAAGTCAATCTAAAAGGATAATTCAGAGTCTAGTGAACCTGTTGGAGGTATGCGTTTTGGATTTCAAGATAATCGAGAGGAATAATTACACCTGATGGAGTTTGCTTAAATAACGGTTCCAGTATAGTACTAAAATGATGCTTTTTGAGGCATGATATGGTAGAATGTGCAGAACGCTAGTCTGTTGGAATGAAAATGGTGAGATGAAGATCCTGAGTCTTCAGTTAGTGGAACAGTCACTAGACGCAATCAATGTATCAGAGACAGATTGAGAACAGTTTAGAGTCGTCAGGAAAGTTACGCCATTCAGGAACGAAGACCAATGGAATTTCAGGTGAGTAATCATGTCTGTAGAAAGTGACGCCTGTTGGAAGGGCAACTCGTTTTCGCAAGAAAGGAATGCTAAGTTCAAGTATGTCAAACCTTTCGAGATTTTTGGAAAGGTCTGAAAATTGGGTATATCGTCTTGTGTTACCGCCGAGAACTTATCCAAGTTTATTATGTCTTCCATGTGTCGATATTAAGGAAGTACGAACCGAACCCCGCTCATGTACTATGTTGAGTTATGAGAAGATTGAACTGGATGAGCGAGCAACGTATTTGGGAAGTCCAGTCAGGATTGTTGTTAGGAGACAACAAATATTTAGGAGCAAGAATTTTTTTTTCCTTTGGTCAAGGAGGGTTGGTAAAACCGTGATCTTGAAGGAACTATTTGAGAAAATTGTGAGGACTGGATATCATTATTAGTTTGAAGGGTTGTAGTAGTATTTCAATTTCGATGACGAAATTTCTAAAGTAGGAGAGAGTTGTGACGTCTTGAAAATTCACCTCTGGTAAGGTAACTGAATTCAATATAACAAATTGATATCAAATTCCAATTGATGGAAAATTTTGGATCGCAAGGACTGAAGAGACGATAATTAGACGAATTTTGAAGTTTCAGTCGGTTTAGATTAGATTTCGAAATTCTTAGTCGTCGCGAATTAGGATTTTAATCCTCGCGCTCGAGCTTGATCTCGACCGAGCCTAGCCTGTGAAATTATCAAAATATCCTTTTGTTCGATGCCACGACAATTCAATCCATGCTCGATTTGTGAAATTACCAAAATGCCCCTCAATTTTCACTAAGAGACAAAATGGCCAAAAAAGTCTTCATGTGGGCCCTACTACCCTCTCCCTCTCACGTGCACTCCCTCTCTCCCCATCTCTCTCTCTCTCTCTCTCTCTCTCTCTCTCTCTCTCTCTCTCTCTCTCTCTCTCTCTCTCTCTCTCGTGGAACCCCTCCTGACGGACCACTCTTCCTCCTCCATCCTCCTCTTGCCACCGGCGATTGGCGCCGCCGCCACCCATCACCGACGGCCACTGCCTCCAGTCACCTCCTGCCGTCACCCTCAACCCCTCCGTCCCTGTTCACCGACAGTTGGAAGCCGACAAACAGCTGCGGGAAGCAGCCCCCTGTTTCGGCCCCTGCTGACCGTGGGCTTTGCGGCCTCATCCGGCTGTTTTCGCCACCACCCCAGCCACTCACCACTCCTCCGACGTTCCCTTGCCTCCCCTCGACATCCTCGACCCAACCTCGCCGCTGGTTACCCATCGGAGCCGCCATAATCGACTGCGGAATCTCCAGTGCCTGGTTTTGGAGACAGGTCAAATTTCTCTTCGATCCGGCTAGATTGGCCGCCGCCGCCTCTCACCGTCGCCGCCGATGAAACCCTAAGACCCCTATCTACCACTCCTCAGCTCGTGGCCGCCGATCGCCGCGCGTGGCCACCGAAAATCGGCCTAAACCGAAGCCCTGTTCTCGGCGACCCAAAAACCCAGGCCACAAGTTCTGTTCGCCGTTGATCTGCCACCTCCGGCCACCTTCCGCCACGGCCACTGGTCCCGATCGACACCCCCCAACCACCTGGTCCTTTCACCGTCCACCCCCGAGCCGGCCGCCGTCGCCGATCTTCGTTCCGATCGTTTCAACCCCCGACGTGGCCATGCCCTGTCAGGTCGGTTCGCGCAGACTATAGCCCATTTCGGCCTGGGCCGGTGGCCGAAAATCCAAGCTGAGTGGCCGAGTTCGTGGCTGGGTCCGTGGACTATTTTGGCCGAGAAGTTTGGGCCGTGGATCGAGAGTTTTGAGCTGTTGTTCGAAGAATTTGGCCCATGATCCACCGTCGCCGTTCGTCGCCACCGCCGTCACCTTCGCCGTTGGGATCGCCTGAGCTGACTCAATTTTTTGAGTTGACCCTAATTCTTGATTAGGGCGCTAATTGCGCCTAAGATTAGTCGTTTAGGCAATTAGGAAATTTACGTACGCCATCGGGGCCGGTTTAGATTGAAATTGTGATTAAGTTAAATGGCCGATCGATTAGGTTAGTCGATTGATTATATTGTCTGTGGCTAATTATGATTAGTTGCAATTGATTGATGGATTTGATTGTGTCTGATCGCGAGCGAGCAATATATTAGAGACGAGCGAGCGATCGACGTCTTAAATCGATTAATTTGGTTAATAAAGTATTATTGTACAAATTGAGCTTTTGTGGCTTAATCGGTTTTGACTGCTCGTGATTGCTGGGTGGCCTTGTTGATTTAATCGTTTCGCTGAGCTGCCTGTTTGACTGACTATTTGGGGGTTTGATAGCCCTTTTACGATTGCAGAGTCTATTGTTAGACTGCATATGCATATGGCCGTGTGGGATGTCAAAAGACATATTTTAACATGAAAATGGCCTTTGGCCGATTTTTTACATGTGTGAGTGAACATCCGGCTTTAACTGAAGATAATGAAATGGGTTGATTACTGGATGTGCTCTGTGTGATCATATGAGGGAACAATGATGTTTTTCCTGGCAAGTTCGTACTGTACTAGTTGTATAGAATCATACAACTTGCCAGAAGTATGACAATTCTGGTCTGGTGCTAACTAGTACGAATGCAGGATTGGTTGGATGCTAGTCGCAGCTTGTGATGGAACGATGCCCCGTTTAGGGATGCCTACTTGCTGGTGCTCTGTCAGGCGCATCGGATACACCTCTTGTAGTAGCCGTTGCCGAGAGAAAAGGGACGTAACCCGGTCCTGTCGGTAGAACGCTCGATTGCACTAAAGTGCTGAATCGCGTTATTTGTGAGAGTTGAATCACGCCTTCTTTCGCGTAGATCCTCTCATGTGCCGTGGGTACGATCATTGTTAATAAATGAACTTGTATGATGTCCTTGCGTACTTGAGGTTGAGATGCTTGTTTGGGTGATCGACTTTTTGGCTGTGAGTCGAGTCAAGCATTGCATTATGTGTGACTGAGGCTGACAATTATGTGTGTGGGTTTTTTTTTTATAGTGACTATCTTTGGGTGTTATTTGTGGTAATATGTTTTTGTGAGACTTTCGTTAGAATGCCCGGGTGAATTAGTTTCATAACCGAGCTTAGACTTGATTCACTAAGATTTATTCTCACCCCGTCCTGGGATAATATTTTCAGTTCCCAAGTGACAAAATCTCATGGACGCTAAGGTTTGGCTATTGGATTAGTCATCTGAAGTAAGATGAGAAGTTAATCTTACTTGACTAGGTACTCCTGTAAAAGTCTTGTCTAGTCACCCTGAAGTATGGGGTTGTGTATTTACAGAAGTAGTGTCGATAGGATTAAGATTTATTTGTGATGTTTGATTCCTACTATTCTATTCCTGTTTATTTTTATTGTCAGGGAGTTGACACGTTTCTGCATGCTTAAGTAAGTGATAGATCGATAGCGTGCTTGGGACGCTATTTCTATGACCTCGTGACGTTAACGCGAGGGATATCGCGAGCTCGAGAGTCGGGGCGTGACACCTCTCGACCCTTAGGTGAGTCATCAAACCTTGGCCAACCTTGCCACGGCCTTGGAATCGAGAATCGCCTAAAAACAGCCTCGATCTACCCTGTGTACCTGCTGACCGGTTCTGTTTTCCCAACCCCATCGGTCGTCAGAGCTCTGCCGTCGCCGCCGCCACCTCGCCGGACCTCCGCCACGTGTCCTAACTGGTGTCAAGTCGTGACGCTTCTCGGGAAACTCTAGAACCGAGGCTTAGCCATGATTGTCGCCGAGAGCCGCCGCCGTCGCCATTCGTCATCGCCCCCGTGCCTTCACCATTGAGACCGCTCGAGTTAGTCAATTTTTAAGTTGGCCATAATACTTGGTTAGGGCGCTAATTGCGTCTAGGATTAGTCGATTAGTCGATTAAGGTATTTAAGTACACAATCAAGGCCGGTTTAGATAGAAATTGGGAATTAAGTTAAATGGCCACGATCAATTAAATTAGCCGGATTGATTGAATCATCTATGACTATTTGTTGCTAGATGATTATTGATTAATTGATTGACTGTGATTGATCGCGAGCGAGCAGTAGGATAGAGATGAGCGAGTGAGCGACGATTTAAATTGATTGGTTTGGTTAATAAAGGATTATTGTACGAATCAAGCTTTTTATTATCTAATCTGCTTTGACTGCTTGTGATTGAGTTGATGACCTTATTAATTTGGTCATTTAACTAAAATGCTTGTTTGACTGTCTTTTTGTGCATTGAGTAATTGATTGTCTGTTTGGGGGTTAGTCGCCCTTCTGTGATTGCAGTGTCTAATGTTAGACTTCATATGCATATGACCATGTGAGAATTCAAAAGACATATTTTAGCATGAAAATGACCTTCGGCCAAGACGTTTACATGCCTGTGTGAGCATCCGGCTTTAACCAAAGATAATGAAATGGGTTGATTGCAAGATGTGTAATGAATGGTCATATGAGGGAACGATGATGCTTTTCCTAGCAAGTTTGTATTGTACCAATCGTATAGAACCATACGACTTGCCAGAAACTTGACAATTCTGATCCGATGCTAACTAGCACGGATATAGAGTTGATCGAATGCCGGTCGCAGCTTGTGATGGACCGACGCCCCAATGGGATGCCTATTTGCCGGTGCCGTGTTGGGTGCACTGGAGACACATCTCGTAGTAGTTGTTGCCGAGAGAAAAGAGACGTAACCCGATCCTACCAGTAGAACGTTGGATTGCACTAAGGTGGTGGATCACTTTATTTGTGAGAGACGAATCACGCTCCCCTTTCGCGTAGATCCTCTCATGTGCTGTTGGCACGATCATCGTTAATAAATGGACTTGTGTGATATCATGTGCGCACTAGTAGATGAGATGTTTGTTTGCGTAATTGACTAAATGACTATGAGTCGAGTCAAACATTGCATTTTGTGTGGCAGAAGTTGGTAAGTATGCATGTAGATAATTATTATATCGTGACTGTGCTTGGATGTTATATGTGATGATGTGATCTTGTGAAACTATTGTTAGGATGCCCGGGCGAATCAGTTTCCCAACCGAGCTTAAGCTTGATTCACTGAGATTTATTCTCACCTCATCGTGGGATAATATTTTCAGATTCCAAGTGACAAAATCTCGTGAATGCTAAGAATTGACTTTTGGATCAGTCACCTAAAATAAGATGAGAATTTAGTCTTACCTGGCTGAGTATACCTTTGAGATTTTGTCTAGTCGCCCTGAAAAATGTGATTGTGCTCGTACGTTAGTAGCTCAGTAGAATTAAGACCTAACTATTGTTTTGTATAATTATTTATTGTTATTTTTTGGTGAAATATTGTGGTGTTTGATTCTTGTTATTCTATTCCATGTTGTTTTAATGTCAGGGAGTTGATACGTTTTCGCTTGCTTAAGTGAATAATAGGTCGATAATGTGTCTGAGACGCTATCTCTATGACCACGTGACGATTTGACAAGGAATATTGCAGGCTCGAGAGTCGAGGCGTGAAACCACCATTCAATCCAATCATCCCAGGTTTGCTGGTCGTCTCTTGATCTCCGGGATTTACCATATGCTTAGAAATTTTGGACACCTGAGGTGTCAAATCGCATCTTCGTCCTTTTTCCATTAACTAGTACGTTCGAGTCGGCACACCACGTCGCCTCCTAATCTTGAATATGACACGAAACGCCCATCGATCGATATAGTCAAAATGAATCGAATGCATCCGACTCGTACAAGTAAATATTGTCGTGCATGCGTCATAAGATGTTTATTTTATTTGCATTTTTTTGGGTGCCCCCTCCACACGCTGCGCAAGTGCAATCTGGCGATCATATAAATGAAGGGCTTACATATTTGTGGAACCCACGCGTTTTTCTCCATCACAATGCAAAATGACATCATTATATATATATATATATATATATATATATATATATATTAAAGAAGCTGTACATTAGTAAATAACTAACAAGCTTAGATATGGTGGGGTTAGATGAGAGATTTGAGACAAGGGTGGTCCTACATTGCGAAATAATTTCTTCTTGCTAGATGTCGCGCCACAAAGTTGCAGGTCGAAGAAGTTCCGTTCCAACCCCTTGCCTTATGACGTCGGTAGAGAGCCTGAACGGCAATTACCCGGCATCGGGGAGGCGGGAGAAGATTGAGCGAACGAGCGAGCGTTTTGTCATCGGATAACTTCATGCATTCTGAGGAGGGTGATTGAGATTTCAAAGCCAAGATGCGAGTCCTGTTAGGGGGGTGGCATTTACTGTGCCCTCCTAAATGGGACAGCTCAGAGATGTGTGCTGTTTTATGAAAAAAAGGCAACTCTGTTCTTCACACAGTCACACGTTGAATTGAATTGGAATTAGCCTATAAACGTACGTATCTAGTATAAAAATAATGATTAAAAAAAACTTTTTTATGGCAATTGACCCGAGACCCAAGACCAAAGACCCTTCAAACAAATTCAAAATCACCCCTTTACCCCCCTCCCCCAAACCAAAAAAAAAACAACAACAACACCTCCAACTCATTGCTGTCTTATTAACTCCTGCTATTTACAAGCCTCACCAACTCCTCTGTCACAGCCATTAAATCTGGACACCTCCCCACACCAGACCTTCCATGCCAAGAGCAAGAAGATGGATTCCCCACCCTTTTTTCCTTAGATATTCAATCAAACCTACTTAACTGTCGCACTACAGTTCACTAGAAGGAACAAGCACTTTAAACGGGAGACAGAAAATCATTGAAGGGTCTTGAATGGGATCTTCAACGACCATCTTTGGGTGAGTGATGATCCCTCTTGAGATTAGAAGCCCCTTAAGGAAGAGCTTACATAATTTTTTAGGTCCTATCGTTCTTTATTTTTTTTTTTTGTAAAAGAAGAAGGTTAAAAAAAAAATGTCAAGATGGAATTTCCAGAAAATCAGTAGCAGATGCAGTAAGGAAGCTCCCAAGATTCTTGGCTGTTGCTCCGCAATATATCAAGTCTGAAACAGATGGAAGTTTCAATCATGTGTAACCGATGAGAAAGTATTTTATGCCACGGTTGCGCCGCTTCGGTTGTCGCATGTCGACGATAATCCTCACAGGATGTTCTTCGCTTCGAGAGTACTCCAAATGTGAACGGAAAGTGTGGTTTAGTAGGGAAATACTCTAAAGCAAGTGAGAACGGATACTCTAAAGCATGTGAGAACGGATATTCCGCGGTCGATGATCAGATGGTCAACACAAAATCTTCCGGGTTAGTCATGAAAGGTGATGGCTTGGGACCACACCTAGGTTTTCTTTAGAGCCACCATCTTAATATGTCGTCCAAGGCGGTGGTTGACGGGGTAAGAAGAACGGTTGCGTCTCCACATTTTTATCATTACGAACTCGAACATTAATCTAAGGATGAATCGGATGTCCCAAGCCTCCTATGCTCTCCTACCAACACAACCTGCACCATGTCAATCACGTGATTAAGCACATTTAAGAGAGTGAATCACCTGAATTTGGCTCTGTTATAGCAAGTTTTAGAAGGGCCCGAGTCTTGTTCAGTGTCCAGGCCATAGTTCTGAATGATATTTGACCTAAGTGTCCATGAGAATGTTCGTTCCATTCATTGCAGCTAAGTCTAGCATGCCGGATATAATTGAATCTATCATAGTTTATAGGGATACTACAATGAAAAATCATAAACTTGTACACTTGTGACGAATTTACTTCAAATTATTTTTTTTTACCATGAAAAATCCTAAATTGGCACACTTATGACAAATTTACCCCAAACTGGTATATTTATAACAAATTTATCATCCATTAGTTTTCGTTAAATCTAACAATCAAATCGTTGAATCGAATGGCACGTGCAGTTCATGAATGTATCAATGTGAGTTTTTAACCCTATATTTGTCGCGTGTGTGTTAATTTGAGATTTTTCGTGACATTAATCTAATTTAACTACTGGTAAATTTGTCACAGGTGTATCAGTTTATGATTTTTCATGGTAAAAATAATTAATTTATGATAAATTTGTCACATATATACTATTTTTGAATTATTTTTCGCTCTCTTTTTTTATTTCTTTTTTTATTCCCTTCCATCATTCCTTAAGTCCCATAGCAGTTTGGGATTTTTTATGGTCAAAAAAATAATTTTGGGTAAATTTATCACTTATATATCAATTTGGGACTTTTCGTGGTAAAAATAATAGTTTGTGATAAATTTGTCACAGATGTATCGGTTTGGGGTTTTTCGTGGTACTAACCCTAATTTATTTTTTATGTATCTGCATAAACTATACAGTAGACTTTTCTATTAATAGTACATTCTGAAAGTTGGATTTAGTAAACGTTGATGCCATCAAGTTAGTCATCCATGAAGTTAATTTGACCGACGTGATCATCGACTAATTTAACCTTATTGACGATATTCCATCCCCATCAAGAAAATGATATCGCGGTGAACTTGTTGCCGAAAACAAACCAGAAGTGCTAGCTTATGGGAAGAGATCGAAGTTGTCACAACATCTGCATTTTTCTTGCTTGGGTTTCATATCATCAAACCATCTAGGCTCAAAGCCTTGCGTATATGAACTGAAAAACAAGCTCGATGATTCACCAAGTAACTCATTCCGGACGGCGCAACCGATGATGCTACAATCAAGGTGCAGAGCAGATGCCTGTAAGATAATATGTTACCGAATTGGTGGTCCGACCGGTTAAAGAAAACTAAAAGAACATTGAGCTCGAGAGACACGGAGAATTGAGAGGAGCGAAGCTAACTGCAATAGCTGTGAGCTGTTGCATTCCATACAACACTTTGCATGCTGTGTCGCAAGCTAAGAACACTTCAAGAAACACGCAGGCAGACAGACACAAACACTCGACCAGGAAGAGGATGCAATGAACATTAATGTCGAGCATAAATACGCTCTGCAACACGTCAACTAACCTCATCGTCCAACCTGCATCTATTTACTGAGACTTTGATCACTCGACTCTTTTATATTTACCCGCTCCTTCACAAGCCTCTCTCATCGCTCACTCTTAAGCGCGTGGTTCCTCTTCTTTCCCAAGCTCTCTCTTTCTTGCTGGTCTCTGGCTGTCGTCCGAGAGAGAGGTGAGAAACCAGAGAAAAGATGGCGAAACGGAAAGGCCAGAGCGTTGATCTCTTCCTGTGCCTTTGGGTAGTGGCGGCGGCAGGGGCGGCTGCAGCTCAGAACTTGGTCGCTCCGGCGGTGGGTGAGGCCAGCTTTGAGGACCAGAAGAACTACTACACTCCTGCTCCTGAACCCCGTATTGGCAGTCCTCCTCCAGGTCCCCCTTTCCCTCTTTACATGCTGCTGATGAACATATTTTCGATCTTCGTCTTGATGTCTGGGAGCTATTTCCCTGCATGAAGCTTTCTAAGTAGGATTTGCTTGTTAAGACTGATAAGACGGTTCATGTTATTAAAAAAGATACTCTCATTTTGACGTAGACAAGTTTGAAAACGTAAGTTATTAGCTCCTCATGTCGTTTTTTTTCATTTGAATGGATGTTCATGCGACATGTTAGAGCTTTTTTAAGTATTCTGAGTTTATTTTGTTTTACGACAAATTATTCGAGAAAAGATAAAGAGTTTAGAATCCTAACGTTTGGTTTATGGTGACTGCAGCTCCACGCGTAACTCCACCACACAGGACGTCGCCGTCGCACGGACACGGGAGCACGCCGCCCTACCATGTGACCCCAACACCACCGACCGGAAACTGTGGAAACCCGCCGCACGTCCCGACGCCATCAACTCCTCGCGGCGGCGGCGGCGGAGGATCTTACTATAACCCACCCCCATCAACTCCTAGCGGCGGCGGAGGATCTTACTCTTACCCACCCCCATCAACTCCAACTCCAGTGATTGTCTCCCCACCGACCACCCCCATTATTATTCCGGGCACCCCCGGTGCTCCCACCATTCCCGCACCTCCGTTCGATCCGAACTCGAATCCCTTCACTGGGACATGCAAGTAAGTTTGCAACCTTGGGAAGATGTTCATTAAATGCGTGTATATTGTATTGTTGACATGAAGACATGATTTTGTTACGTCGAATCAAACAGTACCAGAAAAATTAAGTTAACCAAGTGAAATTTGGAATTTTCAATTCTATTTCGATTACAGAAATTTATAAGAGTTCTCTCTGTAATTTTGGATTTGGCAAATTACCTAAATTTGAAAGTAAATAACATCTTGGATTTGGTGTGAAATTTACTCTCTAAACCAAAAGGACAATACCCAAAATCGCCTACACAGATTAATATTTTCGTGGTATTCACCAAAACCGCAGCTTCTGGAGGAACCACCCGGCGGTGATCTGGGGCTTGCTAGGGTGGTGGGGCACCGTGGGCAGCACGTTTGGGGTCACCAGCATGCCTGGTTTGCCGTCGAACCTCAACTTGATGCAAGCACTCTCCAACACCCGCAACGACGGCCTGGGCCAGCTTTACAGAGAAGGAACAGCTTCGTTCCTCAACTCCATGGTCAACAGCCGGTTCCCTTACACCACCCAGCAGGTCAGAGAGAGCTTCAACGCGGCACGCGGCTCCAACTCGGCTGCGGCAGCTCAGGCCCACCTCTTCCGGCTCGCCAACGAAGGGCATAGGAAGCCCAGGGATTGAAATGAACCGTGGCTATGGAAAGAGCTTTCCTTGATGTTTCCTTTGAAGGATTGTTCTATCAGCAGTTTGTGCGTCAATTTGTGGTTTTTCAATGGGGTTGTTGGCTTTTAGCTTGATTTCGTGGTGTTATAGAGCACTGAAATGGATAGCTTGTGGACATTTTTAATGCTTAATGAATGTTTTTTCTTCCTATTCAAGTATTGCAGAATGCAGATATCAAATGTGCTCTCTAACCTTACCCAAAAAAAAAAATGTGCTCTCTGTCTCTCAAATCTTCAGTAGGAGCTTGACATACTACACCTAGATCTGCTCTGCATAAAGTAATTCTTCATCAAGTAGTGTCTTCTCTGTGACAAAAAAAAAGTGGCGTCTTCTTCTCTAATTGACATTCTGCTAGAAAATCAGAGATGTCTCTTCAACTGAAGTCCATACATGACACTAGGATCTTAACCAGATTCCTTCTTACAGACTGATAAATTCAACGTTCTGCTTCCAGCATTGCAAAGAAATAAATTACGAGGCCAGTTGATAAGGTTGGACAGGTAATTCATGTTGACAACAGGAAAGGAATTTAAGGAATTTAGAGATGACTACTGTCCTGTCTTGTGATCTTTTAGACAACTGCGAGGTTAGAATCTAATTGCTAAACAAGATGTTCACAAGGGACTCAATCAGATTTACCAACATAGATCTCTTGTCGATGCTTGTTTCAAGTACCCATCTTTGGCAAGATAACAGTTGTATAAAAATACCCAAAACTCTGTGTAGAATCACGACTCATGTCTCTGGAAAAACTACCATCTACTTCTTGGCGTGTATCCCCCCCCCCCCCCCCCCCCCCCGGGAGAGAAGTATCAACTTACAAAGTCAAGTGGAGTACTTTTGTCTGTTCAGATATGTATGGCCAAGACCATGAAAGTTAGTTGATTAAAGTGAGGTACCGCACAGGCAGCAATTGGGGGTGAGCCTTGCTTCAGCACCAATGCAGGGCTCGTCCCAATCAAAAGAAAAAATTCGATGCCACAATCAGCTCATGTGAGACTCAAACCACTTAAATATCTGCTCGGACTGCAAGCTCGTCATTTCATGATATGCAAACGCAAGGTTCAACTCCTCCTGGACATGATTAACCAGTTGCCTATCCAGCAATACATGCTTATTATCCTGGAGAGCCTTCTTCCAGTGCATTTTACGCCCATCACTCTTCATATACCCATTTGCATCTACAAAGCCCTTACTATGAAGCAGCTCAAATAACTTGGCTGAGACATTTTCATCTACACCTGGAATTCTATCAGCAAACGTACTCGATGACAAAGGAAACTCCACACATTCAACTGCAGCAACATCGATCCCCTTACTCTTCAAAACAGGCATGAATTCATCTATCTTCTGCTGTCTATAGGCGTCCTTGGGCATGTGAACAAATAGGGTCGCCGGATAATCCTCTGGTACATCCATCTGATCAAATATCCCCTCGGCAATCATCAGCACAATGCTACTAAACCTCAAATCTGTCGAGAGGGCAGAAACAAAGTAACCACCAGAGGATGCCCCTAAAGCCACAAGAGGAAGTCTTTCAAGCTTGTTCTTCCCAACCCACCATCTAATGATATCTCAAACAATCATCCTTTCCTCTCCCATTGTCCAGCATCTTCCCGCGCTGGAGATGGTGAGAACGGAAAATTTCCTAGAAAGACCTTCGAGAACAAGTAGTCTTTCTTCAGGCAGACCAACGCATTGCTCGCAAGTAGGAGATCTGTCCCAAAAATTAATAGCTCTGCCATTACACCCATGGGCTATAAACAGCACAGCTTTTGGAGAATTGGGTATCTGCGATATCAAATCTGTCCCATTCCTGTACTCTACAACTGGGCGAAACTGGACAAGAGAGTCAAACCTGTTCCATCTTTGCTTCAGATGTGCCGGTACTGGCACCGGCTTCTTATCACCACCCCAGCAGAACAAAATCAGAACTAAAAGAATCAGAGTGGCAGACATAACCAGAGCTGGAACGCTAACGTTATGAATGCCAAAACATTGTTTGGATCTGCCTCCGCGCTTCAACATCACTGCATAGCACGATGAGACTCAGCCTATCTTCTGTATAGGGCTTTTACGGGGTGGTTGGAACAAAGACACGATTACATGGAAATGAATTCACCGCAATGGAGAACTACAATAGCTAGCTTCAGCAACCACAGACGAATTCCTGAAAGCCAATGAATCACGTCTACGACTCTGTTCCACGTAAATTCTTCATTTTTTTTCCTTTTCCTTGGGAATGATTCCTCGTGCTTACTAGACAGACATCAAAAGATTCCATTATGATATAAATTATAATTGACACAAGTCCCTTCCTCAAACAAACCAGAGTTCATCATCAATATCGACTCTCCAGTCTCTACAATGTCCACACGCAAAAGACTGAACTTAGAAAAAGATACTATCTCTCTCTTCAACGATGGGTATCTTACCAAAAAGCAAACGAATTCAACATCGCTGCGCCTGCTTCCACTTCCAATCTAAAGGACCTCTCTTTCTAAACGCAAGTCAATTCACTAGAAAAACAACAGAAGACGCAAGTGCCGTCAAATTGAACAAGCTAAGGTAAACTTACCAGTGGATTCAACGAACGATGGACGGAGGAAAACAGCGGCGGAATATGGAGAAAATGAAAGAGCTTCCTTTGGCTACAATGGGATGGCAACACTGAGCTCGATTTTCAGCTGAAGGGAGACCGCGATCGCAGGCACGCGCTCCCCTCCCGCGAGTGAAGGTTGCTTGAAGATTGGAATTGGGCCGAATTGACATCACTGCCCAAACTGAATGGGCCTCTGGAGACTAAGCGGACCCGGGCATGCATTTGGGCTCATTATTCAACCCCGGGAACGGTGGAGACAAACATGTTCCGAGTTTGATCTAAGATTATAGCACATTCTTAAATATGATTCTTGGTCTTTGCACCTTGGGTAAACTTTTAATTTTTTTAATATGATTCTTGAACTTTTGATAGATATTTAATTTAGTTCTTGAACTATATATTAAAACATTCACTGTAACCCTCCTAGTAATTCAAATTGAGGGAAAATCTTAAACATTCTCATAGATTGAAAATCATATTGAACAAATTAAAACTTCAATGACCATATTATATATTGGTCCAAAGTTCATAAATCATTTGTATAAGTATCCCTTCTTGAGACACCACTATCCCATCAATCATACCGACCGTGTCAAACTGTCTCAAAAATACTCCGTTTCATGTTGCCAATCCAGATGATCCAAGTAAGCGAAACGCCTAAAAATTTTCATGGATTTGAATAAAACTCAATTGTAATATCCAACTGAATCGCATAACCGAAATCAAATAGATCACAATCCCATCATTACTAGGGCCTATTTGGTAACAATTTTGTTTCAAAAAAGGGACTATGATTAGAATCGTATTTTGTAATTCTGTTCCTTGGATGACTTTTAGAAAATACAAAATGCATTTGATAATTATGCAAAAATGCATTTCATCTATTTTTATAAAAAAAAAATTAACTTTTTTTAAAGTTTTAAATTTGTTTAAATTTTCACATATTTTATCTTTTAAATTTTTTGCATCTTTTTTGAATTTTTTCAAAATTTTCATTTCCTGCCTTTTTAATTTTTTTAAAATTTTTTGTTAAATTTAAAATTTTAGTTTTCAATTTAATTTTAAATAAGATGAATTTGAAAATTTATCCAATTTTAATTTTTTAAATTTTAAAAGTCCACATAGACTTATTTTTTTTTAACTGAGATTTTTTTTCTTTTTGGTGATTCCGAAAAGTTTTTTTTGGGAGAATAAACTTTTTTTCTTATTTTTTTGTCCAAAATTATTCTTGGAATAAGAATTAAAATCAAAATCATTTGCGATACTAAATATATTTTAAAAAAAACAGAAATAAAAAAACAAAAACGTTACCGAACAGAGGTTTCCCATCTCATAAAAAATTAAATTTTGCCATTGGTCCTGTTGTTAGGTGGAGAGAAATAACATATAACAATTATGGCTGAGAGAGAGAGAGGAGGGGGGGGGGGGAAGGGGGCCATAATGTGGTGTAAAGGGATTCTGCTCATGTTGCCCGCGTGATGCCACGTGACACTTAAAGGGAATCCTAAATCAGAGCCTGAGATCGCCAGTAGCTTTCAGCATCCAATGCCAAGGCACAATGACACATTCAATTCAAGAGAAAATAATAAAAAAAATTAATAACATAGATGAATTTAAAGAAAAATTCATAGTACACATCGGGGTTGGTTGCATTACTTTAATATGGCCCACACACATCTTCCTCTTATTAGACATCGGGGTAGGTTGCATTGCTTTAATATGGGCCACACACTTCCCCCGCTTAAATTCTAACACTCTTTTTTGTTTCGCGGAAAAAAAAAAATCAAGCGATTTAAAAGTATTTTTTTAAAAATAATTACGCATATTGCTTGAAATAATTAGATCACGAAAATCGTTTTCATTGTGGAAATCATTTGTGTCTAAACATTTGCGTAGACAATAAGAATGTATTTTGCCCATTCGTTTTTTATAGGCAATGTAATCGATCATTTTTTAAAAAGTATTTTTCAAGTGATCCACTTTTTGCGAACACAAGCGGAGCCTAAATTCCATCCGTTATGATTAATTTAGCCAAAAACAAAGAGAAAATGGTTTTCAACAAACATCAAGGCAAGCTTTGCAAACAATACAAAGTAACATGTCACACGTGTTTAATGCGCAAAATAGGTAGATTTCGGATGCCTTTCGAAAAAAAGCAACTTGCTCGTCCGCTAAAATAACTACAAGGTACAATGCATTCTAACAAAAATAAATGGCTTAAATAAACAACCTGCGATTAATATTTCTTATTGTATGATCGATCGAGTGAATGGATGACGTGATCATTAAAAAAGACCGGAAATTTACGAGTAAGCACTCCTATTTTTTTCTCAAACCCAAGTGTCCGAAACTTTCACAATATTACAAAATGTCGACAATAAATTAATAATCTCGGTCAATTCCATTCTCTCTCATTCTATTCTCTGTCTCTCTCCCCCCTCCTAATATTTTCTCATCAGTTCCCAAAAAATACTTGGCATCGACCTCAACAACTCCTGCATCGGTAGAGTTATTTAGGGTGTCAAACGAGTTTAATTAATGTAAGTTTAAAATGGACAATAATTCTAATGACAGGACATTAACCAAAGGAACAATGTTCACAGGGGACGAGACAACAATATCAGCAGAAGCTCTCCCACGTGATGCTCGTGTAACCCACGACATCCCACATTAAAAAAAGACAAATACTACTTTTCGAATTTAGAATTAATAAAATTAGTAAGTTAGATATCGCATTGTATTAAACAAACACGAATGGAAATAGAAAAGTTAAAGGGTCGCAACACTTTTATTCTAAAAAATTAATTTGTGGGTAGAAATTAATTTTTCTACTTTGTAAGAGAAGTAATTTTTTTTTACTTCTTCAAGTGTCTTCAAAACTAATTTTGGAGCAAAAAAAAATTCTAAAAATAGAAAAGTGAAGTAGCGTAATAAAATAAATTTCTACGTTAAAGTTACGTTACCAAATAAATTTATTACAAAAATATTTCTAATACAGAAATTTTATTTTAAATTATTTATCATGTGCTCCCTAAAACAGCTTCTTTTTACCGGTGTTGTCACGTCCCGACTCTCGAGCCCGCGTCATCCCTTGCCAAATCGCCACCAGGTCATAAAAGATAGCGTCCCAGGCAATTGCTATCGACCTAAGCTTATATTGCGCAAGCGGAACGTACCATCTTCCATTCAATAAAATCACATGGGATAGATAGAAAGTAAAGCCAGATTGCAAAATACAAAAGGCTGATGAGAATAGATGATTCATAACCTTACAGAGCCATCAACTGATAAATACAACCCCATGCTTCGGGGTGGCCCTCTAGGACTCACAAAAAGATACAGGAGTCAGGTAAGGTTAACTCTCATCTATCCCAAAACAGTATCCCCCACAAAAATAACCACAGTTCCCTGACTACAAAAAGGCCCTAACCCATTACTGGGAAGACTCGACATCCGTGTCGTAATAATCAAACGGGGGAGCCGGGTCATTTGGGTCATCACAAGAACTCTGGCTAGAACGCACAGAGGGGGCTACCGATTGCTCAAGCTTGAGATCGAGCTCCATATCAGGCGCGGGGTCCATCACTTCCCCATCAGGTGTATCAATATCCATCGGGTCCCAAGCGGGGATATTAGGGACCCCCTGTAGAGGTGGCCCCTCAAATCCTCGAAGCGGACCGAAGAGATCCATCCCATCACGAAGATACCAGGCTTTAAAGAGATGTGCCACCAGATGTGGCATCCCTTCATCAACCCATATCGTCGTGATGTGACGCTCCCACATCTGGTCCGTACCTGGTACCGGATGGAGACTGATATCAAGTGATGAGTCAGTGGGGGTGCCGAACCGCACCGGTCTTTCCATTACTTCGGACCTGAAAAATAATTGTCCCGCGACGGGGTGAGAAATGAATCTCAGTGAATCAAGCCTAATCTCGGTTAGGACAATGATTCGCCCAGAACATCCTACGTGCCACAAAAAGATCACAAGATAACAACAGATATATATATATATATATATATATATATATATATATATATATATATAAATATATCAATCATAACAAGTCTGACAAATCTACCACCAACAGAAGTACAACCACTCAGGCATACACAAGTTCATTATTAATCAATGACCCACGCGACTGGCGTGATAAATACATCAATAGTGCGATCCCGCACTCTTCTGGCAAAACCAGGCTACGTCTACTTTACCCTCTCAGCGACGGCTACTACAAGCAGTGTATCCAGTGCACCCAGCACGGCACTGCGAGTAGGCATTCCTTAAAAAGGAGCTTCGGTCCTTCACAAGCTGCGACCGGCATCCGATAATCCCTTAAAACCGTACGACTGGCACGGGGCATGGATTATCGTGCTTCTGACAAGTCGCAAATTTCCATACAATCAGTACGGTACAAGTACCCACGGTACAAAACGAACTTGCCAGGTAGCGTCATTGACCCTTTTAATGACCACACAAATTGCACTCGGCAATCAATTCATTGATTATCTTGGATTAACGCCAAAATCCACAAGAAATACAATCAACTCGGCCCCAAGGCCCACAAGATTCCCAATGGAGCATATCAGCCAGGCAGACAAACCAATCAAGCAATTTACTCATTCTCAAATAATCAACTGAACCCGGCGATTTCAAGCTCAATTCATAATAGAAATCTTAATCCTCAGTCAAACTATAGCAATCAATTGTTCGCTCGTCTCTAACCTGACACTCACTCGCGAGCAGCTCAATTAATCAATTAATTGCTAAATTACCACAAATAGCCACAGACAATTAATCGATCGACCATGTATCCTAACCATGGTTTCTATCTAAACCGGTCCCGATCGAAATATTTTTTTTTAATAAAAAAATAAATAATAATTAATTAATTAATTAACTAAATAAATAAAACAGACTAATCCTAAGCGCAATTAGCGCCCTAACCAAAGTTTAGAGTCAACTCACTATTTGAGTTAGCTCGATCGGCGACGGCGGCGGCTGCGGCGGCGATAAAACTAAGGTTTATCGCGCGGCGGGTCGGGCTCAAACTTCGGCGACACCCCGTGGGAGTCCGACGAGGTCGCCGGAACAGGTGGCCGGCGGCGGAGCTCCGGCGAGCGGCGGCCGGCAGCCTGCAACAGTGAGAAACCAGAATATTCAACCGACACTTCACGGTTTTTTGGCCGTTTTCCGGCGACACGGGCCGGGACAAGGCCGGCCAGGGGTCGGAGGCTCACCTAGGGGTCAGTGGGAGTCGGCCGGGACAGGTGGGCGGCGGCGGAAGGCGGCCGGCGATGGCGGACAGCCGCGATCAGTGGCTGTCCTGTTTTCGAGCCGAAACAGGGCTCTCGGTCGGCGGCGGTTTCCGGCGGCCACGCGCGGCGACCGGCGAAGCTGAGCTGGGTGGCGGTAGAGGAGACCCAGGGGAGTCGTTTGGCGGCGGCGGTGTGGTACGGCGGCGACGGTGGCGGCCGAAACGAAGACCGGAACAACCCGGGTTCAAAAACAGAGCACCGAGACTTTCGGGCCGGATTCCGGCGGTTCCGGCGGCTGACGGTCGGCGACGAGGGGTGGGATCGGTCAAGGGGAGGTCGGGGGTTAGCTGGGTGGTGGTGGTCGGCGTCGGTGGCGGCCGTGACGGCCGGAGGAGGCCGCGGAGTTCTCGGGTCCTCTGACCCGAAAACAGGGCAGGCCCGGCCGTTCCTTCGGCGAAACGGCGGCGGCGGCGACTCGGCTGGGGTCCAGGCGACGGCGGCGAGTGGCTGGGGATGGTGGCTGCCGGTGGGGGTGTGGTGGTCGCGAAAAATGGCGACGGAAGGAGGAGGAATCGGTCGACAAAGGGGGTTGTCGGCAAAGAAAAAAAAAGAAGAAGAAGGAAGAAGAGAAGAAGAAGTAGCAGGAAGAAGAAGAGAAGAAGGAGCAGCAGCAGGCGTGCATTGGGCAGAGGGCAGGTGGGGCCCACCTTGACTTTGGGCAAAAAAAAAATTTAATTTTTTTGTCTCATGTGAGTGAATTATTGGGAGGGGCAAAATGGTAATTTTGGCGCGCCGGGACTGAAACGAAATTTTTGGTGTACTGATCGATGGGTAATTTCGGCAATTTCACTGGTCAAGCTCGATCAGGGTTAAGGTCGTTTGCAAAAACGGCAATTTAAAAATCGTCACGGATTAATTTCGAAACTCAATTCGAAATAATCTAAAGTTCGGAATTCGTCCAAATTTTCGTCTTTTCAGTCCTTATAGTCCAAAATGGCGTCGACTATGAATATACATTCATATCATTAAATCGACTCCCGGCACATACAATGGTTGAATTTCCAGGACGTCACAACTCTCCCCCACTTAGGAAATTTCGTCCTCGAAATTACAGCACAGTTCTAATCACTCAAAAAGAGAAGGATAACTAAGCTTCATAACTTCTTCATTCTCTCATGTAGCTCCTTCTGTGCCATGGTGTTGCCAGACCACCTTGACTAACGGAATTGTCTTGGATCGCAGTACCTGCTCTTTTCTGTCCACGATCCTGACTGGTCGCTCCACATATGACGCCCGTTCATCCAAATCAATTTCTTCGTAACTCAACACATGAGCAGGGTCTGGCTCATACTTCCTCAACATTGATACGTGAAAAACATTATGTACTTGAGCCAGTCTAGGCGGCAATGCGAGTCGATAAGCCAAAATTCCGATCCGTTCTAAGATTTCAAATGGTCCAACGTACCTCGGGCTCAGCTTTCCTTTCCTGCCAAAACGGGATGTTCCTCTCATAGGTGACACTTTCAAAAAGACATGGTCGCCTACTTGAAATTCCAAAGGTCTGCGCCTTTTATCAGCATAACTCTTCTGGCGACTCTGAGCTGTCTTTAATCTATCTCTAATCACTTTAATTGCTTCCATCGACTGTTCTACTAACTCAGGGCCAGTTATCTTCCTTTCCCCAACCTCATCCCAACAGACTGGTGTCCTGCAAGCCCTACCATACAAGGCCTCGAAAGGTGCCATCCTAATACTCTGTTGGTAGCTGTTATTATAGGCAAATTCAACCAAATGTAAATGTTCCTCCCAATTACCTCTGAAATCCAGAACACATGCTCTCAACATGTCCTCCAAGGTCTGAATCGTTCTTTCAGATTGACCATCTGTCTGTGGATGATAAGTTGTACTAAATTGCAGCTTCGTTCCTAAAGCAGTTTGTAGACTCTTCCAAAATGTAGCGGTGAATTTAGGATCTCGATCAGAAGTGATCGTGACTGGCACACCATGCAACCTTACAATATGCCTCACATACAACTCAGCGTATCTGTCTAAGGCAAAGTCCTTTCTTACTGGAATAAAATGCGCTGACTTCGTTAGTCTATCCACCACGACCCAAATTGAATCATGCCCTCGCTGACTCCTCGGCAAACCCATCACGAAATCCATCGTGATATGCTCCCATTTCCACTCTGGAATTTCCAAAGGTTGTAGTAGTCCTCCAGGTTTGCAATGCTGCGCCTTGACCTGCTGGCAGGTCAAACATTTAGCCACATGTTTGGCTATATCAGTTTTCATACCATTCCACCAATAATGCTGTTTCAAATTCTGATACATCTTTGTACTCCCAGGATGAATACTATAACTACTACGATGTGCTTCTGATAAAATCTCCTCCCTTAAATTTTCATTTTCCGGCACAACCAACCGTCCTCTAAATTTAAGTATCCCATCCTCCGCTATTTGAAAATCGACCCTTCGTTTGGTCGGATCTCCTTGCAGGATCTTCCGGATAAAAGGGTCTGTGGACTGCAAGGCCTTAATTTTTACTTGCACTTCTGGCTCGATTCTCAAGGTAGCCACGAGACTCGACAGCTGGCTTATCTCCAATTTAAAGTCTGAGTCTCTTAATTGCTCAAGTAAACGCCACTCCTGCACCTGCAATTGAGCAATCACTGATTTTCTACTCAGGGCATCAGCAACCTTATTCGCCTTACCAGGATGATACAGGATCTCACAGTCATAGTCTTTTAATAACTCCATCCATCGGCGTTGTCTCATGTTCAGCTCCCTTTGAGAGAACAGGTATTTCAGACTCTGATGGTCGGTGTATACCTGAAAACTTTCCCCAATCAAATAGTGTCTCCAGATCTTCAAGGCAAACACAACCGCAGCTAACTCCAGGTCGTGTGTGGGATAATTCAACTCGTGTGGTCTCAACTGACGGGACGCATACGCTACCACCCTGCCATGCTGCATCAAAACACAGCCCAGTCCCCTAAGCGAAGCATCGCTATAAATTTCATAACCACCAGGACCAGACGGAATTGTCAGAACAGGAGCCGTAGTCAGTCTATGCTTAAGCTCTTGGAAACTACGCTCGCACTTGTCCGTCCATTGAAACTTCGTATCTTTCTTCAGCAATTTAGTCAAGGGCGAGGATATAGCTGAGAATCCTTCCACAAATCGCCTGTAATAACCTGCCAAACCCAAGAAACTTCTAATTTCTGTAGCAGTTGTCGGTCTCGACCAGTTAATAACTGCCTCAATTTTAACCGGATCCACAGCAATACCTTCACTCGAAACTACGTGGCCTAAGAATGCCACGCTAGCTAACCAAAACTCACACTTACTGAATTTAGCGTATAATTGATGCGTTCTCAGAGTTTCCAGAACTATTCTCAGGTGTTGCTCATGATCTTCAGAACTTTTCGAGTACACTAGGATATCATCTATGAAAACAATCACAAAACGATCCAGAAACTCCTTGAACACTCTATTCATCAGATCCATAAAAGCAGCAGGAGCATTCGTCAAACCAAACGGCATCACTGTGAACTCGTAATGCCCATAACGTGTTCTAAATGCCGATTTCGGTATATCCTCTTTTCTGATTCTCAACTGATGGTATCCCGTCCGTAGATCAATTTTTGAAAATATAGATGCTCCCTGCAGCTGATCGAACAAGTCGTCAATCCTTGGCAGTGGGTACTTATTCTTGATCGTCACCTGATTCAACTGCCTATAGTCAATACACAGTCTCAAAGACCCATCCTTTTTCTTGACGAACAAGACAGGCGCTCCCCATGGCGAGGCACTAGGGCGAATGAATCCCTTGTCTAACAACTCCTGCATTTGAACCTTAAGTTCTTTCAATTCTGATAACGCCATTCTATATGGCGCCTTAGAAATCGGCTCCGTCCCCGGAGCTAATTCTATCACAAACTCGATTTCTCTTTCTGGTGGTAAACCAGGTAATTCTTGGGGGAAAACATCTGGAAACTCACATACAATCACAATATTCTCCAATTTCAATTCTTTAGCAGATGTATCTACCACAGAAGCCAAATAACCTTGGCACCCATCTCCCAACAATCGAGTCGCCTCCAACGACGATATCATCACAGTCGAGGTTCCTCCTCGATTACCCAAAAATTCATAACTACTATCATCCATCGGATTAAACCGTATTATCTTATTAAAGCAATCCATTGTGGCTCTTTGTTTTACCAACCAATCCATTCCCACAATCAAGTCAAAATCGTACATTTCTAGCACAATCAAATCTATCTTACTCTCATGGCCATCCACCACTAGTCTGCAATCAGGACAACTCACTGTAACCACTACTTTATCTTTCAATGGCGTAGATACATTAAGCACAATTTCTAAAGGTACCAAGTTCAATTCAGATAATTTAACAAACTGATCTGCGACAAATGAATGAGTGGCGCCCGGATCAAATAAGGCATATGCTACTTGGTCATGCAAGAGGACCGTACCTGTAACAGTCGGCGAATCCTTCGCCGCTTCCCGAGTGACTGCAAAAACCCTTCCTTGTGCCGGCGGGCGATTCTGAAAGTTTGACGGCACAGATCCTCTAGACTGCCCCCCCTGCTGGGGTTGTGCCTGTCCACCTTGCCTCTGTGGGCAGTCCCTCACCTGATGGCCCAGCTGGCCACAACCAAACCAGGCACCACCTCGATACGGGCACAAACCAGGCCCATGCCTCTATCGACACAAGCTGCACACCTCATTCTGACGAAATGCCGGCTTACTAATCGCCCCTCGGCGATTTGGTGGAATGTGACCCCGATTGTTAAACATGGGTTTCTTCCCTTGTCTCCTATCGAATCTGTTTGGGGAAACAAATCGTGATCCAGACGCAGTAGCCCTTTCAGACAAATCCCTCTCCACTATCAACGCCCTCGCGTAGATATCATCATAATCTTGAAGGTCAAGCGGTGCCAGGGCACTCTTAATCTCGGGCTTCAATCCGTCCTTGAATCTTCTAGCCCTATCCTCCGGATCCTCAATCATCCTCGGAGCATACTTAGATAGTTCAGAAAACTTTGCCTCGTACTGGTCAATAGTCATCTGATTCTGACGGAGGCGGAAAAATTCAGCCATCTTTTGCTCCCTAGCTGTCCTCGAAAAGTATTTATTATTGAAAACTTCTACAAAAGTATTCCATACTGGAATTATACCTTCTGGAAAAGTTCTACCCTTGACAGCTCTCCACCACGTACTAGCATTCCCTTCAAGTTGATAAACTGCCAGAGTAACTTTATCCCTATCTGAGCATCTCAGCAAATCGAATGCTTTCTCCATCCCTTCGACCCATCGAGTAGCAGCTTCAGGGTCTCCACTTCCAGTGAATTGTGGTGGTTTCAATTTAAGAAACTGTTCCACCAGCTTTTGAGCCCTACGCTCCTCACTGTCATGTATAGGTAGGGGACTCACCGACGGAACTGCAACCGGTATAGCAGATGAAGTCCCAGCAGCAGCGACAGTAGCTGCGGCTTGATTCCTTACTTGCTGTCCCATCAAATCTCCAATAGTACCTAAGGCTTGCATGACTTCAGCCATTGTCGGTTCCCTTCCAGTAGGTCCGGTAGGTTCTGCAGCAGAGGCTGCAGTAGGGGGTGCAATAGGGGACACCGCAGGCGGTACTCTTTCATCATCAACCAATTCTTCCACCGGCCTTAAAGGCCTCCTTCGAGGGGCTCGAGATGCTCTTCTACCACGTCCGCTCATTTTACAGTAAAAGGTGAAGTCCTGCTTACCCCATAGCAACACGTGGTCAGAAAGAAATCCTTAAATTCTACCACATAATTAGCAATCACAGGCATAACAACCAAGAATCTTTCTAACTATCCCATTTCTCAACACTCCTTATCACTCCGTGCCAATGACCAGATGGATCAGGCTGACCTTGCTCTGATACCACCTTGGGCGGGGATGTCACGTCCCGACTCTCGAGCCCGCATCATCCCTTGCCAAATCGCCACCATGTCATAAAAGATAGCGTCCCAGGCAATTGCTATCGACCTAAGCTTATATTGCGCAAGCGAAACGTACCATCTTCCATTCAATAAAATCACATGGGATAGATAGAAAGTAAAGCCAGATTGCAAAATACAAAAGGCTGATGAGAATAGATGATTCATAACCTTACAGAGCCATCAACTGATAAATACAACCCCATGCTTCGGGGTGGCCCTCTAGGACTCACAAAAAGATACAGGAGTCAGGTAAGGTTAACTCTCATCTATCCCAAAACAGTATCCCCCACAAAAATAACCACAGTTCCCTGACTACAAAAAGGCCCTAACCCATTACTGGGAAGACTCGACATCCGTGTCGTAATAATCAAACGGGGGAGCCGGGTCATTTGGGTCATCACAAGAACTCTGGCTAGAACGCACAGAGGGGGCTACCGATTGCTCAGGCTCGAGATCGAGCTCCATATCAGGCGCGGGGTCCATCACTTCCCCATCAGGTGTATCAATATCCATCGGGTCCCAAGCGGGGATATTAGGGACCCCCTGTAGAGGTGGCCCCTCAAATCCTCGAAGCGGACCGAAGAGATCCATCCCATCATGAAGATACCAGGCTTTAAAGAGATGTGCTACCAGATGTGGCATCCCTTCATCAACCCATATCGTCGTGATGTGACGCTCCCACATCTGGTCCGTACCTGGTACCGGATGGAGACTGATATCAAGTGATGAGTCAGTGGGGGTGCCGAACCGCACCGGTCTTTCCATTACTTCGGACCTGAAAAATAATTGTCCCGCGACGGGGTGAGAAATGAATCTCAGTGAATCAAGCCTAATCTCGGTTAGGACAATGATTTGCCCAGAACATCCTACGTGCCACAAAAAGATCACAAGATAACAACAGATATATATATATATATGTATATAAATATATCAATCATAACAAGTCTGACAAATCTACCACCAACAGAAGTACAACCACTCAGGCATACACAAGTTCATTATTAATCAATGACCCACGCGACTGGCGTGATAAATACATCAATAGTGCGATCCCGCACTCTTCTGGCAAAACCAGGCTACGTCCACTTTACCCTCTCAGCGACGGCTACTACAAGCAGTGTATCCAGTGCACCCGGCACGGCACTGCGAGTAGGCATTCCTTAAAAAGGAGCTTCGGTCCTTCACAAGCTGCGACCGGCATCCGATAATCCCTTAAAATCGTACGACTGGCACGGGGCATGGATTATCGTGCTTCTGACAAGTCGCAAATTTCCATACAATCAGTACGGTACAAGTACCAACGGTACAAAGCGAACTTGCCAGGTAGCGTCATTGACCCTTTTAATGACCACACAAATTGCACTCGGCAATCAATTCATTGATTATCTTGGATTAACGCCAAAATCCACAAGAAATACAATCAACTCGGCCCCAAGGCCCACAAGATTCCCAATGGAGCATATCAGCCAGGCAGACAAACCAATCAAGCAATTTACTCATTCTCAAATAATCAACTGAACCCGGCGATTTCAAGCTCAATTCATAATAGAAATCTTAATCCTCAGTCAAACTATAGCAATCAATTGTTCGCTCGTCTCTAACTTGACACTCACTCGCGAGCAACTCAATTAATCAATTAATTGCTAAATTACCACAAATAGCCACAGACAATTAATCGATCGACCATGTATCCTAACCATGGTTTCTATCTAAACCGGTCCCGATCGAAATATTTTTTTTAATAAAAAAATAAATACTAAATAAATAATTAATTAACTAAATAAATAAAACAGACTAATCCTAAGCGCAATTAGCGCCCTAACCAAGGTTTAGAGTCAACTCACTATTTGAGTTAGCTCGAACGGCGACGGCGGCGGCGGCGGCGGCGGCGGCGGCGGAGATAAAACTAAGGTTTATCGCGCGGCGGGTCGGGCTCAAACTTCGGCGACACCCCGTGGGAGTCCGACGAGGTCGCCGGAACAGGTGGCCGGCGGCGGAGCTCCGGCGAGCGGCGGCCGGCAGCCTGCAACAGTGAGAAACCAGAATATTCAACCGACACTTCACGGTTTTTTGGCCGTTTTCCGGCGACACGGGCCGGGACAAGGTCGGCCAAGGGTCAGAGGCTCACCTAGGGGTCAGTGGGAGTCGGCCGGGACAGGTGGGCGGCGGCGGAAGGCGGCCGGCGACCGCGGACAGCCGCGATCAGTGGCTGTCCTGTTTTCGAGCCGAAACAGGGCTCTCGGTCGGCGGCGGTTTTCGGCGGCCACGCGCGGCGACCGGCGGAGCTGAGCTGGGTGGCGGTAGAGGAGACCCAGGGGAGTCGTTTGGCGGCGGCGGTGTGGTACGGCGGCGACGGTGGCGGCCGAAACGAAGACCGGAACAACCCGGGTTCAAAAACAGAGCACCGAGACTTTCGGGCCGGATTCCGGCGGTTCCGGCGGCTGACGGTCGGCGACGAGGGGTGGGATCGGTCGAGGGGAGGTCGGGGGTTAGCTGGGTGGTGGTGGTCGGCGTCGGTGGCGGCCGTGGCGGCCGGAGGAGGCCGCGGAGTTCTCGGGTCCTCTGACCCGAAAACAGGGCAGGCCCGGCCGCGAGTTTCCTTCGGCGAAACGGCGGCGGCGGCGGCTCGGCCGGGGTCCAGGCTACGGCGGCGAGTGGCTGGGGACGGTGGCTGCCGGTGGGGGTGTGGTGGTCGCGAAAAATGGCGACGGAAGGAGGAGGAATCGGTCGGCAAAGGGGGTTGTCGGCAAAGAAAAAAAAAGAAGAAGAAGGAAGAAGAACAGAAGAAGAAGTAGCAGGAAGAAGAAGAGAAGAAGGAGCAGCAGCAGGCGTGCATTGGGCAGAGGGCAGGTGGGGCCCACCTTGACTTTGGGCCAAAAAAAAATTTAATTTTTTTGTCTCATGTGAGTGAATTATTGGGAGGGGCAAAATGGTAATTTTGGCGCGCCGAGACTGAAACGAAATTTTTGGTGTACTGATCGATGGGTAATTTCGGCAATTTCACTGGTCAAGCTCGATCAGGGTTAAGCTCGTTTGCAAAAACGGCAATTTAAAAATCGCCACGGATTAATTTCGAAACTCAATTCGAAATAATCTAAAGTTCGGAATTCGTCCAAATTTTCGTCTTTTCAGTCCTTATAGTCCAAAATGGCGTCGACTATGAATATACATTCATATCATTAAATCGACTCCCGGCACTTACAAGGGTTGAATTTCCAGGACGTCACAGGTGTAGGTCCATCCATGTAAATGGATTTGGATCCCTTGACATTGGACATCTATATTAGGGGTACCATGAACGCATATCATGCCATTCATTTTTTATTGGATAGTTAAGAATGGTTGCTGTTTAATAGATTCAAATCGCCTAACATTGGGTTTCTATGACATGCGTGACATTACTCAAATTAGGCTGTCCAAATGAAAATGGACGGCCTGATTTGAACCACGTCATATGTTGAGAGGGAAGGAAAAAATTTGGACGATAATTTTTTTGGGTTTGAAAAATTTTAAATCACAACCATCTCCCAAATTAAACCGTCTATTTTCATTTGGACGGCCTGATTTGAGTAATGTTATGCATGTCATTGAAATCCAAATCAAGAAATTTAAAAAATTGCTGTCGAAAATTTTTCCCCCTTAATAAATGACATGGCTCATTCTTGATCGTTCAATGAAAAATGGACGGTATGATATGCGTTGATGGTACCTCTGATATAGATCCTCAATGTCAGGGGATTTGGATCGGGGCCCAAGCCTCTCACAGAATTAGAGACCCATTCACCAGGATCTGAATTTTCTACCATTAAAAATTTTCTATCATTTACTACAATGATCGATCTGATCGGTTCAATTTAAAATGAACGGTTCAGATTAGTCTACATAATTTCCCACTAAAAAAATTATTGATTGATTTAGGTCGTTCATTTTGAATTGAACGACTTAGATTTAATGGCATCTCAGTATTTATGTCACTAAATTCTTTCCCAGCTTGCCAACCCAAAAAGAAAATTCCATCACGTGGCGAGATCCCACTGGGCCACGCCGTGCTACGGCCTCTCCCCTCTCGAGGTGCTGTCCGCAGCTGATTAATTAAGTCACTGTGATTAAAAACGAGAGGCAAAGGAAAATCGGGATTATTAGTTAAAGCCTAATTAAAGGTAGTAATGGCGACGCATATTTATAAATAGCCAGTGTAACTACCTTCCATTTCCCCTCACACTCGCAGATCTCCCTCTCTTCGTCTCCATCATTGTCAAGCTATAATTTGCTGATCCGCCATTGCTGGATTTGCTCTCGCGGCCTCGCCGGATTTCGGTAAGCTCGAGTTCTTCGTTTTCAATGTATCTTCCTCCTCCTTAAATGCGAATCTCCTCCGTTCGTCAATGAGTTCAATTGCTGCAAATACCGCGATGCAGCGTGTATTGATTGTGCCCCAGATCTCGCGTGGCGATGCGTGATTTGTGAATGCTTCGGCCGCTTTGTGCTTCTGAACGTGCGATGATCTGATGAGCTTCTGCGCAATGCGCTTCTTCTCTTTTGCTTTCTTTGCTTTTTTCGTTTTTGGCATTGATGGATGTGATCCTGCTGAATTGGCTGTGGATTTGGAAGGGAAGAATGAGGTTTGCGTTTGAGATCTGGCTCGTTCTAGGTTCAGATCTGGTAATGTGTTGCTATGCTTTACCGGTTAGTGATGTGATCTGATGTTCTTGAACGAGAAACGGGGCTGGTTGGACCAGTCAGTGTGAAGAGTTTGTTAATAGCCGTTTTATGCCGATTTGCACGTTATATTGCCATTTGAATTTTTTTTTCTGTCTGATTTCCTTGTGATTTTATAGCACAGAGATGACTCGGTGTTTCTCCTAAATATGATCGTTCCTGTGGTTTCCTCTGCTCTCTCTGTTTCTTCGGGGAATATCACTCTTCACATCATATTGGAGGATATATTAAGCACGGATGATCTCTTGTTTATTTTCGTATTGCCACGTGAAATCATCGTCTCCATTTCTTTTTTACAGTGAAAAAGCCTTTCTTGAAGGATCATTTTCTGCGTGTATGTGTGGGAACTTTTATTTATTTATTTATTTTTGCCGACCCCAACTAGTTTGGGATAAAGTTGTTGTTAATGTTGATGTTGATATTGAAGCCTGGGAACGTTTTGGATGAGTTTGTGGAAAGGAGTTTAAAAAGTGCCGGAATTTCTGACTACATTAAGGGGAGATCTTGACTGCACATATGGGGTAATTAATGCACAAAATTCACGTTCAAGTATCTCCCTTAGGTGGAAGCCTAGTGACCAATATTATCTGATTTAGTGATTACACTGACCAAGGATTTCTCGAGCGGTTCAAGAGTTTACTGCTGGCCCTCTAGATAGCCTTCTCTATATCCCAATCTATAAGTTCTTTTTCATATCCCTTCACTTTTGAGTCTTCTCTTAATGGACCATAGATCTAGTGCCTAGGCAAGTTAAATAACTGAATGTTAACCTGGTAAATATATCTCCTATTAAGTTCCAGCCAAAGCATCCTTAAAACTGCACATGGCAGTTTGTAAAGGAATCTCACGAAGTTGCACAATGGAAGAAACTTGTTAATGCTGTTTTTCCGTTTTTGGTTCATGAACTTTATGACGCCATCAGATCAAGAGTGAAAAGATCCAGTTAATTTTCTGAAATGTTTGTGGAATTTTGATGTTGATGTTTGTGAAGTTTTGACATTTCTTTTGAATTTGTTGTAAAATTGACATATCCACTGCCCTCTACTTTGACTTAGGAAACTTTGTTTAATTCATTACCTCAACTTTTAGTCTCACTCTATAATATCTATGATGCATTTACAGAGTGTGTCACTATGGCTACACTATACACACCAAAAAACATTCTCATAACTGGAGCTGCTGGCTTTATAGCATCCCATGTCTGCAACCGGCTTATTCGGAACTACCCTGATTATAAGATTGTGGTCCTTGACAAGCTTGATTATTGTTCGAATCTGAAAAACCTGCTTCCATCGCGATCATCTCCAAAATTCAAGTTCATTAAGGGGGACATTGCTAGTGCTGATCTTGTCAATTTCATCCTCCTTACTGAGTCCATAGACACCATTATGCACTTTGCAGCCCAGACCCATGTGGACAACTCTTTTGGTAACAGCTTTGAGTTCACCAAAAATAATATTTATGGAACTCATGTCCTTTTAGAAGCCTGCAAAGTCACTGGCCAGATCAGGAGGTTCATCCATGTAAGCACAGATGAAGTTTATGGGGAGACTGACGAGGATGCTGTGGTCGGTAATCATGAGGCTTCTCAACTTCTCCCAACAAACCCATATTCCGCCACAAAAGCTGGTGCGGAGATGCTTGTTATGGCTTATGGGCGATCATACGGGCTGCCTGTCATAACTACCAGAGGGAACAATGTCTATGGCCCCAATCAATTTCCTGAGAAGTTGATTCCAAAATTTATCTTACTTGCCATGAAAGGACAGCCCCTTCCAATTCATGGAGATGGATCGAATGTACGCAGTTATCTCTACTGTGAGGATGTTGCGGAGGCATTTGAAGTCATTCTCCACAAGGGTGAAGTGGGTCATGTTTACAACATTGGGACTAAGAAGGAGAGGAGAGTAATTGATGTGGCAAAAGAAATTTGCAAACTTTTTAAGTTGGACCATGATACGCACATTAAGTTTGTGGAGAACAGGCCCTTCAATGACCAGAGATATTTCCTAGATGATCAAAGGTTGACAACCTTGGGATGGTTTGAACGGACCACGTGGGAGGAGGGCCTAAGAAAGACAATGGAGTGGTACGTTAGCAATCCAGATTGGTGGGGAGATGTTTCTGGAGCACTGCTTCCTCATCCTAGAATGCTCATGGTCCCAGGGATCGAAAGAAAATTTGATGGGCCGGACGTTAACAACTCTTCCTCATATGCAGTGGATAATCCTACTCCAAATGGGATGGTGGTGCGAGCTCCGAAGAGCAGTCCCCCTGCTCAAAAGCCTTCTTTGAAGTTCTTGATTTTTGGCAGAACTGGTTGGATTGGTGGCCTACTGGGGAAGATTTGTGAGAAGCAAGGAATTCCATTCGAGTATGCAAAGGGACGATTGGAGAACCGTGCACAGATCTTGGCAGATATTCAGACTGTAAAGCCCACACATGTATTCAATGCTGCTGGAGTGACAGGTAGACCAAATGTTGACTGGTGTGAAACACACAAACCTGAGACAATCCGCACGAATGTTGCCGGCACGCTAACCTTGGCCGATGTCTGCAGAGAGCATGGGCTCCTAATGATGAATTATGCTACTGGCTGTATATTTGAGTATGATGAAACCCATCCATTGGGGTCAGGCATCGGTTATAAAGAGGAAGACAAGCCAAATTTCATTGGTTCCTTCTATTCTAAAACCAAAGCCATGGTAACTTTTTTATTTTTTTAATGTAGAAACAACACTCACTCTGATTACTCATCTAATACGATTGACCAAGCATGTCAGCTAATCTAACCATCTTAATTTTCGTGCCAGGTTGAAGAGCTTCTGAAGGAATATGACAATGTTTGCACTCTTAGAGTGCGAATGCCAATATCTTCTGATTTGAGCAATCCCCGTAACTTCATCACAAAGATTTCGCGATACAACAAGGTGGTTGACATCCCAAATAGCATGACCATATTGGATGAACTTTTGCCAATTTCAGTTGAGATGGCAAAGAGGAACTTGAGGGGTATATGGAACTTCACGAATCCTGGGGTGGTTAGCCACAACGAGATCTTGGAGATGCACAAGGCCTACATCGACCCCGATTTCAAATGGGTCAACTTCACGTTGGAAGAGCAGGCCAAGGTGATTGTCGCGCCACGAAGCAACAACGAGATGGATGCATCGAAGCTGAAGAACGAATTCCCCGAGTTATTATCCATTAAGGACTCGCTCATAAAGTATGTCTTTGAACCCAATAAGAGAACGTCGGTCGCTTGAGGGGCAATTAGGCCATAAAGAATGTAGCTGTCAGGAAATTCTTTTTGACTGGAAGCATTCATCAAGCTGAAGCTTGAACCGTTCCTGCTATTATTTCCTCTAGGGTGATTGTAGGACTGTACGTGTTTATTATCTTTATCATTATTTGTCAAGCGCATGACCTTAATTCTATATTTTATAGTACTTATTCCATTTGATTATTTACCATTTCATGAAGTCTTCTTTTTGCGAATTTCGATTTGTCTATAATTCACGAAGCCCTCTCAGCCGCTGCAATCATATTCGAATAAAAAGACAATGCCATGTAGATTGTTGTGTCGCCATCAATTTCTAGAAAAGCCAAGTGACCCTACAAGCATCTTGATGCGTAGTGAGTAGGTCGAGTGTGTGGCTCTAAAGCTTAGTTGGTGGTCGTTAGAAGCTTTTGTCGATACTAGAATGGCCAGCATGCAATGATGTTCGGAGATATTGCCGAGGAATAAACCAACCAAAAGAAAGCCTAAGCCATCTTGCGTTGTGAAACCCAAGCAACAATGGTAAATACTCGGGATAATCACTCAAATGACCCCCAAATTTTAACTGTCATCCATGAAGTTTTAGTTTGTTCATCATAGTCCATGATACTTTAATCCAATTTGCAATGTCGTTTCTAAACTTTTAATTTGTTTGATATGGTCCTAAATATTTAATATAATTGCTAGACTATTAACATCAACATCAACAATACCTTTATCCCAAACTAGTTGGGGTTGGCGGTCGATCAACAAAAAAAAAAAGAATATAAAGCAAAGATCAGTTGAAGACAAAAAATAAAATAAAAAGAAAAAAAGAAAAAAATGGACTAAGGACTAAAAAGGTCAGTCTGAAACATAGCAAATTTATCTCTCTCTAATACTAATAGCTTCATTCCACTTCGTCCTAGAACAAACCGTACACCAATTTATTTTCCACATCATTAAATCTTGTTTTATTACTTTAGTCCAAGTTAGTTTGGGTCGTACTCTTCCTTTCTTCATGTCATGCACTCGGTAACAGACTTCTGTTCTTATTGGAACATTTGGGGTCTTCGAAGAACATGCCTAAACCATCTCAATTTATGTTATCTAATCTTTTCTGCCACTGGTTCTACTCACACTTTCTCTCGAACATCTTCATTTCTTATCTTATCCATTCTTGTATGTCCATACATTCACCTTAACATCTTCATCTCTGCAACTCCCATCTTATGTTTATGTTGCGAATGTACTAGCCAACATTCAGTTCCATATAGCAATGTGAGTCTTACTGTTGTTCTATAAAATATTCCTTTTAGCTTAAGAGGGAATTTGATATCACACAAAAAACTTGATGCACTGCGTCATTTCATCCAACCTGCTCTGATTTTATGGCTTATATCCTCATCAATGTTAAAAAAAAAATCCCTAGACTATATTAAGAAAAATCCAATGTTATCATTCTATTAATTTAGTTCACATGTTTTTCTGTTCAAACAAACAGTAGAACTAAATTTTGTTAATTTGAATTAATGGAATGACAATATTAAACATTTTCATATAGCTTAAAGACTAAATTGAAAATGTATAAAAAGTTTAGAGATTATATTGAACAAATTACATGTTTAAGACGACAATGCATTTTTGGCTAAAGTTTAAGGATCGCATTGGATAAATTAAAAAATCTACAGACAACATTGTATATTGGACCAAAATTCATGGACCGTCTGTATCATATTCCCTGTATAAAAAAAAATTCGGGTTGCTGTTGGTTCCAACGAGTGTCCCATTCTCATACTCACATTCTTCCACTTACTTTCTTGTTCAAAATCCTAAACCAACACCTAAAAGTAACACGCCGCCATCGCTGATGATCAATTCCTTATGTCGACAATCATCGCCAGTCATTTCTTGCTTTCTTACATCGTGAAGCAATTGCCAGCTTAAACTCTTTCATTCCGGGATACATTTCTACATGCATGAGCACGGGGCGGAAGGCAAATGTAGTGTTCTAAATATTTTGCACGGAAATAATTTTCATCACCTTATAACCGTTGACAACAACTTTGAATAGGGGGTTATAAGTAACAAGTTAGCGTTTGAAAGAGATATGAACAGTGTTTGGATTTTGAGGAACTGGGCAATCCGACGGGATACCCGGCAAAACTGCCCGGGAGATGAACGTCTATGTGCCCGGCCGATCACCAATGAAGTTGATTCCGAGGTTCCTAGCCCCAAAAGCACACGCCCTTCCGATCGAATGCGCACAGTTATCTCTACTATCATGAGGATGCCAGAGAGGCGTTTGAAGCTATTTCTCCACTAGGACGAGGCAGGTCGGTGTTTGCGCCATAGGGGCAAAGGAGGAGAGGAGGGTACTGATGCGACGAAGTTTGAGGTGCATTCCCAACACGCGGATAAAATTTCGTGGCGAGTGGGCCTTTCAACGACCGGAGTTGCCAAAACGATCGTAGGTTAGAACTTGGGGACGGTTTGAACTTGGAATGGAATGCTGAGGAGGAGGAGGTCTCGAGGAAGACAGCGGAGTGGCATGTTGCCATTCCAGATTGGGTGGGAGGAGATGTTCCTGGAGTACTGCTTCCTCGTCCTAGAATGCCCATGGAAAGCCAGCTCTGGAGAGAACTTCTGCAGTTCGAGGGGTGCAAACAAGTCTCTTTAAAGGCGTTCGCGAACCCGTTTCAGCATCGATTCCCACTATTCTCTCGGCATCGAGTAATTTGTGATCTAAAGCCGTGCCGGTTTGATGCCTCGTCTTAGCTCGACTGGTCATCCATGTTAAGAGTATGTCATGTAGCTGTTCATCAGTTGTGAAGTTAGGAGAACGACTGCAAATTCAAATTTAGGTGCCATAGCTGCACGTTAGCATGAACAGTTCACAAGGTCTTCTTCTTAGGCAGGCTGTGCTTCATCTCCCACCTCGCTTCGAGTTGATATACAGTCTAGTATTGTACTTATCAATGCGATGCACATATAACAATCGAGTGCTGTGCACATCAGAATGCAATAAAAAACATTAAAGCAATACCAATCGTCCCTCGGGATAAGATGATCATATGGCAATGAGATATCGAGTATAGCCCTAGCTTGCACTTGCTTTGGCTTCCTCCTATCATTTTCGATGAATATTCATTTTTGATGAACCTGAACTCAGCGCACATTGCGCTTCTGCACTTCATGCACGCAACCAGCACCCCAATAGGCACTAGGATCTAGATTATCCAGTATTTTGTCAAGTGTATGGCCTTAATTCTATAATTTTGTAGTTTTATTACACGATGGAATCTTAGGCTTGTTTTGCCTAGTCAGGTGACTGCTTCCCGGTTAACTACTGCTTCTTGAGGGTAACTACTTGCTAGAGGAATGTAGTTTTCTTGTTTTTTTTTGTGAATTTCGATCATTATTTGTCTATAAAAAACTCATGAAAGAGCATAATGACGCATTCATCGTTACGTCTATCAATTTCCTCCCCAGCAAATTCCTGGTTTTAGTTTTGTTTTGTAATGGGGAGACGTGAAGCATTTGTCAGCCAAAACAGATCAGAGTCGGGATGAAACGACCACCACGACGCCACCAGTCGTCATTCACTACAGTCACAATTAATACAGGATAACCATTGCCAAGATCATCAGTAACAGTGAGACACCACCATTACGACCCTCATTAATGATCATATTCTTGTGACGTCCTGAAAATTCAACATTTGTAAGTGCCGGAAGCCGATTAAATGATATGAATTCATAATCTTAGTCGACGTCTATTTTGGACTATAAGGACCGAAGGGACGAAAATTTGGACGAATTTTGAACTTTAGGTTACTTCGAATTGAGTTTCGAAATTAATCCGCGACGATTTTGAATTGCTGTTTTCGCAATCGATCCTAACCCTGACCGAGCTTGGCCAGTGAAATTACCGAAATTACCCTTCGTTCAGTGTATCAAAAATTTCGTTTCAATCCCGAAACGCCAAATTACCAAATTACCCTTGATTATTTATGGGTATAAGACAAGTATAATTATTTGGCAAATAAGACCAAAAAATTGCCAAAAAGTCTTGGACATGGACCCCACCAATTTTTCTCTCTGCCCCATGCACGTCGCTTCCTCATCTGCCGCTTCTTCTTTCTTCTTTCTCCTTCCTTCCTCTGTCTTCTTCTTCGTTTTGTTTTTTTTGGCCGTGGACGACCGCGCCTTTGCCGATCGTTCCTCCTCCGTTCGTCACCGTTTTTTGCAACCGACACCTCACCACCGACAGCCATCGTCTTCAGCTACTCTCTGTCGCCGCCGGCCGCCGCCGTCCACCGGTCCCGACCGACCCCCACCGATCCCTGGGTGAGTCCCCGACCCTTGGCCGGCCTTGTCCCGGCCCGTGTTGTCGAAAAATGGCCAAAACAGTATGGTTCGCCGATTGAGTTTACTGTTCGCCACTGTTTCAGGCCGCCGCAGGAGCTCCGCCGTCGGCCACTTGTCCCGGTGACCTTGCAGGACTTCCTCGAGGTGTCGCCGAAATTTGAGCTCGAGCCGCCGCGCGATAAACCCTAATTCGATGGCCGCCGCCGCCGCCGCCGCTCGAGTTAACCCACATTGTGAGTTGATCCTAAACCTTGATTAGGGCGCTAATTGTGCTTAGGATTAAATTTAATTATTTTTTTAAAAAAAATTCGATCAGAACCGGTTTAGATAGAAACGATGGTTAGGATAAATGGCCGATCGTTTATTTGTCTGTGGCTATTTGTGGTAAATTATCAGTTAATTGATTGGTTGCGTTTGTTCGCGAGCGAGCTATAGGTTAGAGACGAGCGAGCGGTTGATTACTATAATTCGATTGAGAATGAAGATTTATAATATGAATTGAGCTCAAAATTGTCGGGTTGAGTTGATTACTCGCGAGTGCGTGAATTGCTTGATTGATTTGGTTGCCTGGCTGAAATGCTCGATTGAGAGTCTTGTGGGCCTTGGGGCCGAGTTGGTTGTATTTCCGTATGGATTTTGGCATTAATCATAGATAAACAATAAGTTGATTGTCGAATGCAATTTGTGTGGTCATTTAAAGGATCAATGACGTTACCTGGCAAGTTCGCATTATACCATTGATACTCGCGCCGTGCTGTACCTATTGTATGAAAATTTACGACTTGTCAGAAGCACGATAATCCATGCCCCGTGCCAATCTTACGATTTTAAGGAATTATTGGATGCCGATCGTAGCTTGTGAAGGATCGAAACTCCTTTTTAAGGAATGCCTACTTGTAGTGCCGTGCCGGGTGCACTGGATACACCGCTTGTAGTAGTTGTCGCTGAGAGGATAAAGTGGACGTAGCCTGGTCCTGCCAGAAGAGTGTGGGTTCGCACTTTGGATATTTCTATCGCGCCAGTCGCGTGGGTCATTTTTTAATAACGGACTTGTGTGACGCCTTGTGTACGCCTGAGTGGTGGTGCCTTGATCAATTGATGATTTGACAAATTTATTTTATTGATATATATCTATTTTTATCTTGTGGCTTATGGTGGTGCTTAGAATATCCTGAGCGAATTAGTGTCCTAACCGAGATTAAGCAAATTCTCATAACGATTAAATTCTCACCCCGTCGTGGGATAACTTTTCAGGTCCAAAATAATGGAAAGACCGGTGCGATTTGGTACCCCCACCCACTCATCGCACGATGTCAGTCTCCACCCGGTGCCAGGTACGGATCAGATGTGGGAACGCCACATCACGACGATATGGGTCGATAAGGGGATGCCATAGTTGGTGGCACACCTCTTCGAGGCTTGGCATCTTCGTAATGGGGCGGATCTCTTTGGTCCTCTTAGAGGATTTGAGGGGCCACCTCTTCAGGTGGTTCTTAATATCCCTACTTGAGACCCCGATGGACATCGATACGCCTGATGGGGAGGTGGTGGATCCCGCACCCGGTATGCAGTCTTAGCTCGAGCCCGAGCAGTTAGTAGCCCCCTCTGTGCATTCTAGCCAGAGGTCTTGTGACAACCCGAATGACTCGGCTCCCCTGGTTGGTTACGACAACTCGGATGTCGAGTTTACCCAGTAGAGGGTTAGGTTTTCTTTTGTGGTCAGGGAAATGGGGATGTTTTTGTGGGGGTACTATTTTGGAGTAGATGACAATTAACCTTACCTGACTCTTGTATCTTTTTGCGAGTCCTAGAGGGCCGCCCCGAAGCATGGGGATGTATTTATCTGCTGTTGGCTCTGTAAGGTTATAGATCATCTATTCTCATCAGTTTATTTTAGTGTTGTGTTATCTGGCTTTTCTTTCAACCTATCCCACGTTGATTTTATTGGATGGAAGATTGTACGTTCTGTATGCGCAGTATATTCTTAGGTCAATAGCAGTTGCTTGAGACGCTCTCTTTTATGACCTGTCGACGATTTGGCAAGGGATGTCGCGGGTTTGAGAGTCGGGACGTGACATCCCCGTCCAAGGTGGTATCAGAGCAAGGTCAGCTTGATCCGTCTGGTCATTGGCATGGAGTGATAAGGAGCGTTGAGAAATGGGATAGTTAGTAAGATTTTTGGTTATTATGCCTGTGATTGTAAGTTCGTCGTAGAATTTAAAGGTTGTCTTCTGACTGCGTTTTGCTATGGGTTAAGCAGGACTCCATATCTTACTGCAAAATGAGCGGACGTGATAAAAGAGCACCCCGAGCACCTCGAAGGAGGGCTTTAAGGCCAGTGGAAGAATTGGTTGATGTTGAAAGAGTACCACCTACAGTGTCCCTAATTGCACCCCCTACCGCAGCCTCTGTTGCTAAACCTACAGGACCTACTGGAAGGGAACCGACTATTGCTGAAGTCATGCAAGCCTTAGGCGCTATTGGAGACTTGATGGGGCAGCAGGTAAGGAATCAAGCTGCAGCTACTATCGCTGCCGCTGGGACTTCATCTGCGATTCTATTTGCAGTTTCGTCGGCGAGTCCACCACCTATACATGACAGTGAGGAGCGTAGGGCTCAAAAGCTGATGGAACAGTTTCTCAAATTGAAGCCACCTCCATTCACTAGAAGTGGAGACCCTGAAACTGCTACTCGATGGGTCGAAGGGATGGAGAAAGCGTTCGATTTGCTGAGGTGTTCAGATAGGGATAAAGTTACTCTGGCAGTTTATCAACTCGAAGGGAACGCTAGTACGTGGTGGAGAGCTGTCAAGGGTAGAACTTTTCGGAAGATACAATTCCAGCATGGAATACTTTTGTGGAAGTTTTTAATAATAAATACTTCTCGAGGACAGCTAGAAAGCAAAAGATGGCCGAGTTCTTCCTCCTTCGTCGGAATCAGATGACAATTGACCAGTATGAGGCAAAGTTTTCTGAACTGTCCAAACATGCCCCTAGAATGATCGAGGATCCAGAGGATAGGGCTAGAAGGTTCAAATACGGGTTGAAGCCCAAGATTAAGAGTGCTCTGGCACCACTCGACCTCCAGGACAATGATGATATCTACGCGAGGGCGCTGATAGTGGAGCGGGACTTATCTGAAAGGACTACCGCATTTGGATCATGATTTACGTCCCCAAATAGATTCGACGGGAGACAAGGGAAGAAACCCATGTTTAACAACCGGAGTCACATCCCACCAAATCGCCGAGGGGCGATTAGTAAGCCGGCATTTCGTCAGAGTGAGATGTGCAGCTTGTGTCGACAGAGGCAAGGGCCTGGTTTGTGTCCGTATCGAGGTGGTGTCTGTTTTGGTTGTGGCCAGCTGAGCCATCAGATGAGGGACTGCCTGCAGAGGCAAGGTGGACAGGCGCCGCCATAGCAAGGAGGATAGCCTAGAGTAACTGTGCCGCCAAACTTCCAGAATCGCCCTCCGACACAAGGAAAGGTTTTTGCAGTCACTCGGGAAGCGGCGAAGAATTCGCCGACTGTTACAGGTACGGTCCTCTTGCATAACCAAATAGCATATGCCTTGTTTGATCAAGGTGCCACTCATTCGTTTTTTGCGGATCAGTTCGTTAAATTATCTGAATTGAACCTGGTATCTTTAGATATTGTGCTTAATATTTCTACGCCGTTGAAAGATAAAGTAGTGGCTACAGTGAGCTGTCCTGATTGTAGACTTGTAGTGGATGGCCATGAGAGTAAGATAGATTTGATTGTGCTGGAAATGTACGATTTTGACTTAATTGTGGGAATGGATTGGTTGGTAAAGCAAAGAGCCACAATGTACGGTTTAATCCGATGGATGGTAATAGCTTTGAATTTTTGGGTAATCGAGGAGGAACCTCGACTGTGGTGATATCGTCGTTAGAGGCGACTCCATTGTTGGAAAATGGGTGCCAAGGTTATTTGACTTCTGTGGTAGATACTTATGCTAAAGAACTGAAATTAGAGGATATTGCAATTGTGTGTGAGTTTCTAGATGTTTTCCCCCAAGAATTACCTGGTTTGCCACCAGAAAGGGAAATTGAGTTTGTGATATAGTTAGCTCCTGGGACGGAGCCGATCTCTAAGGCGCCATATAGAATGGCATTCTCAAAGTTGAAGGAACTCAAGGTTCAAATGTAGGAGTTGTTAGATAAATGATTCATTCGCCCTAGTGCATCGCCTTGGGGAGCGCCTGTCTTGTTCGTCAAGAAAAAGGATGGGTCTTTGAGATTGTGTATTGACTACAAGCAGTTGAATCAGGTGACGATCAAGAATAAGTACCCACTGCCAAGAATTGACGACTTGTTCGATCAGCTATAGGGAGCATCTATATTTTCAAAAATTAATCTACAGACGGGATACCATCAGTTGTGGATCAGAAAAGAAGATATACCGAAATCGGCATTTAGAACACGTTATGGGCATTACGAGTTCACAGTGATGTCGTTTGGTTTGACGAAAGCTCCTGTTGCTTTTATGGATTTGATGAACAGAGTGTTTAAGGAGTTTCTGGATCACTTTGTAATCCTTTTTATATATGACATCCTAGTGTACTCGAAGAGTTCTGAAGATCATGAGCAACACCTGAGAATAGTTCTGGAAACTTTGAGAACGCATCAATTATATGCTAAGTTCAGTAAGTGTGAGTTTTGGTTAGCTAGCGTGGCGTTCTTAGGCCACGTAATTTCGGATGAAGGTATTGCTGTGGATCCGATTAAAATTGAGGCAGTTATTAATTGGTCGAGACCGACAATTGCTACAGAAATTAGAAGTTTCTCGGGTTTGGCAGGTTATTACAGGCGATTTGTGGAAGGGTTCTCAGCTATAGCCTCGCCTTTGACTAAATTGCTGAAGAAAGATATGACGTTTCAATGGACGGACAAGTGCGAGCGTAGTTTCCAAGAGCTTAAGCATAGGCTAACTACGGCTCCTGTTCTGACAATGCAGTCTGGTCCCGGTGGTTATGAAATTTATAGTGATGCTTCGCTTAGGGGACTATGTTGTGTTTTAATGCAGCATGACAGGGTGGTAGCGTATGCGTCTCGTCAGTTGAGACCGCAAGAGTTGAATTATCCCACACACGACTTGGAGTTAGCTGCGGTCGTGTTTGCCTTGAAGATCTGGAGACACTATTTGATTGGGGAAAGTTTTCAGGTGTATACCGACCATCAGAGTTTGAAGTACCTGTTCTCTCAAAGGGAGCTGAACATGAGACAGCGTCGATGGATGGAGTTATTAAAAGATTATGACTGCGAGATCCTGTATAACCCTGGTAAGGCGAATAAGGTTGCTGATGCCATGAGTAGAAAATCAGTGATTGCTCAATTACAGGTGCATGAGTGGCATTTACTTGAGCAATTAAGAGACTCAGACTTTAAACTAGAGATAAGCCACCTGTTGAGTCTCGTGGCTACCTTGAGAATCGAGTTGGAAGTGCAAGTTAAAATTAAGGCCCTGTAGTTTACAGACCCCTTTATTCAGAAGATCCGTCAAGGGGACTTGGCCAAACGAAGGGTCGATTTTTAAATAGCTGAGGATGGGATACTTAAGTTCAGAGGACGTTTGGTTGTGCCTGCGGATGAAAATTTAAAAGAGGAGATATTATCAGAAGCACATTGTAGTAGTTATAGTATCAATCCTGAGAGTACAAAGATATATCAGAATTTGAAACAATATTTCTGGTGGAACGGTATGAAAACAGATATAGCCAAATATGTGGCTAAGTGTTTGACCTGTCAGCAGGTCAAGGTGCAACACTACAAACCTAGAGGACTTCTGCAGCCTTTGGAAATTTCAGAGTGGAAATGGGAGCATATCACGATGGATTTTGTGAAGGGTTTGCCAAGGAGTCAGCGAGGGCATGATTCAATTTGGGTTGTGGTAGATAGGCTAACGAAGTCAGCGCAATTTATTCCAATAAGAAAGGACTTCGCCTTAGACAAATACGCAGAGTTGTATGTGAGGTATATTGTAAGGTTGCATGGTGTGCCAGTGACAATCACTTCTGACCGAGATCCTAAATTCACCGCTATATTTTGGAGGAGTCTACAAACTGCTTTAGGGACGAAGCTGCAATTTAGTACAGCTTATCACCCGCAGACAGATGGCCAGTCTAAAAGAACGATTCACACTTTGGAGGACATGTTGAGAGCATGTGTTCTAGATTTCAAAGGTAGCTGGGAGGAACAATTGCATTTGGTTGAGTTTGCCTATAATAACAACTACCAACAGAGTATTAAGATGGCACATTTCAACGCATTGTATGGCAGAGCTTGCAGGACGTCAGTTTGTTGGGATGAGGTTGGAGAAAGGAAGATAACTGGCCCTGAGTTAGTAGAACAGTCAATGGAAGCAATTAATGTGATTAGAGATAGATTAAAAACAACACAGAGTCGCCAAAAAAGTTATGCTGATAAAAGGCGCAGACCGTTGAAATTTCAAGTAGGCGGTCACGTCTTTCTGAAAGTGTCGCCTATGAGAGGAACATCCTGTTTTGGCAGGAAAGGAAAGTTGAGTCCGAGGTACGTTGGACCGTTTGAAATCTTAGAACGAATCGAAATTTTGGCTTATCGACTCGCGTTGCTGCCTAGACTTGCTCAAGTGCATAATGTCTTCCACGTATCGATGTTGAGGAAGTACGAGCCAGACCCTGCTCATGTACTGAGTTATGAGGAAATTATTTTGGACAAATGGGCGTTATATGTGGAGTGACCAGTCAGGATCGTGGACAGGAAAGATCAAGTACTTCGATCCAAGATAATTCCGTTAGTTAAGGTGGTTTGGCAACACCATGGTACTGAAGGAGTTATATGGGAAAACGAAGAAGTTATGAAGCTTAGTTATTCTTATCTTTTTGAGTAATTAGAACTGTGCTGTAATTTCGAGGACGAAATTTCCTAAGTGGGGGAGAGTTGTGACGTCCTGAAAATTCAACATTTATAAGCGCCGGAAGTTGATTAAATGATATGAATTTATAATCTTAGTTGACGTCTATTTTGGACTATAAGGATCGAAGAGACAAAAATTTGGACGAATTTTGAACTTTAGGTTACTACGAATTGAGTTTCGAAATTAATCCGCGGCGATTTTGAATTGCTGTTTTCATAATCGATCCTAACCCTGACCGAGCTTAGCCAGTGAAATTACCGAAATTACCCTTCGTTCAGTGTACCAAAAATTTCGTTTCAGTCCCGGCATGCCAAATTACCAAATTACCCTTGATTATTTATGGGTATAAGACAAGTATAATTATTTGGCAAATAAGACAAAAAAATTGCCAAAAAGTCTTGGACATGGACCCCACCAATTTTTCTCTCTACCCCATGCACGTCGCTTCCTCATCTGCTGCTTCTTCTTTCTTCTTTCTCCTTCCTTCCTCTGTCTTCTTCTTCGTTTTGTTTTTTTTGGCCGTGGATGACCGCGCCTTTGCCAACCGTTCCTCCTCCGTTCGTCATTATTTTTCGCGACCGACACCTCACCACCGACAGCCACCGTCTTCAGCTACTCTCTGCTTCCGTCGGCCGCCTCCTGCCGCCGTCCACCGGTCCCGACCAACCCCCACCGATCCCTGGGTGAGCCTCCGACCCTTGGCCGGCCTTGTCCCGACCCGTGTCTCCGGAAAAAGGCCAAAATAGTATGGTTCTCCTGTTGAGTTTACTGTTCACCACTGTTTCAGGCCGCCGGCTGTCGCTCACAGGAGCTCTGCCGCCGGCCACTTGTCCCAACGACCTCGTCAGACTTCCTCGGGATGTCGCCGAAGTTTTAGCTCGGGTCGCCACGCGATAAACCCTAATTCGATCGTCGTCGCAGTCGCCGCCGCCGCCGCCACCGCCGCCGCTCGAGCTAATTCACGTTGTGAGTTGACCCTAAACCTTGATTAGGGTGCTAATTGCGCTTAGGATTAGTTTTAATTATTTAATTATTTAATTATTTTAAAAAAAAGATTTTCAATCGGAATCGGTTTAGATAGAAACGATGGTTAGGATAAATGATCGATCGTTTATTTGTCTGTGGCTATTTGTGATAAATTATCAGTTAATTGATTGGTTGTGTTTGTTCGCGAGCGAGCAATAGGTCAGAGACAAGCGAGCGATTGATTGCTATAATTCGATTGAGAATTAAGATTTATAATATGAATTGAGCTCGAAATTGCCGAGTTGAGTTGATTGCTCGCGAGTGCGTGAATTGCTTGATTGATTTGGTTACCTGGCTAAAATGCTCGATTGAGAGTCTTGTGGGCCTTGAGGCCGAGTTGGGTGTGTTTCCGTATGGATTTTGGCATTAATCATAGATAAACAAGATGGTTTGCGCTCAGCTCCTTTCACGAGAGGTCCTGGGTTCAAAACTCCTTGGTGCCAGTGTCGTACCTGGGGGACTGTGGTGGTGGGGTCCTGCAGTTTACCCCCGAGGACTAGTCGTGCTTCACCGCTGGTTTGAGCGCAAGCTCGCCGGCCGCGCGGACACCTCGGTTATCAAAAAAAAAAAAAACAATGAGTTGATTGCTGAATGCAATTTGTGTAGTCATTTAAAGGATCAATGACGTTACCTGACAAATTCGCATTGTACCATTGGTAATCGTGCCGTGCCGTACCTATTGTATGGAAATTCGCGACTTGTCAGAAGCACGATAATCCATGCCCCGTGCCAGTCGTACGGTTTTAAGGAATTATTGGATACCGGTCGCAGCTTGTGAAGGACCGAAGCTCCTTTTTAAAGAATGCCTACTCACATTGCCGTGCCGGGTGCACTGGATACACTGCTTGTAGTAACCGTCGCTGAGAGGGTAAAGTTGACGTAGCCTAGTCCTGCCAAAAGAGTGCGGGATCGTACTATGGATATTTCTATCGCGCCAGTCGCGTGGGTCATTATTTAATAACGGACTTATGTGACGCCTTGTGTACGCCTGAGTGGTGGTGCCTTGATCAATTGCTGATTTGGCAAATTTATTTTATTGATATATATCTGTTTATATCTTGTGGCTTATGGTGGTGCTTAGGATATCCTGGGCGAATCAGTATCCTAACCAAGATTAGGCTTGATTCACTGAGATTAAATTCTCACCCCGTCGTGGGGTAACTTTTCAGGTCCAAAATAATGGAAAGGCCGGTGCGATTTGGTACCCCCATCCACTCATCGCACAATGTTAGTCTCCACCCGGTGCCAGGTGCGGATTAGATGTGGGAAAGCCACATCACGACGATATGGGTCGATGAGGGGATACCACAGCTGGTGGCACACCTCTTCAAGGCCTGGTATCTTCGTGATGGGGCGGATCTCTTTGGTCCGTTTAGAGGATTTGAGGAGCCACCTCTTTAGGAGGTTCTTAATATCCCCGCTTGGGACCCGATGGGCATCGATACGCCTGATGGGAAGGTGGTGGATCCCGTACCCAGTATGCAGCCTGAGCTCGAGTCCGAGCAGTCAGTAGCCCTCTCTATGCATTCTAGCCAGAGTTCCTGTGACGACCCGAACGACCCGACTCCCCCGGTTGGTTACGACGACCCGGATGTCGAGTTTACCCAGTAGAGGGTTAGGTTTTCTTTTGTGATCAGGGAACCGGGAATGTTTTTGTGGGGGTACTGTTTTGGAGTAGATGAGAGTTAACTTTACCTGACTCCTGTATCTTTTTGTGAGTCTTAGAGGACCGCCCCGAAGCATGGGGTTGTATTTATCTGCTGTTGGCTCTATAAGGTTATAGATCATTTATTATCATCAGTTTATTTTAGTGTTGTGTTATCTGGCTTTTCTTCCTACCTATCCCATGTTGATTTTATTGGATGAAAGGTTGTACGTTCCGCATGCGCAGTATATTCTTAGGTCAATAGCAGTTGCCTAGGACGCTATCTTTTATGATCTATAGGTGATTTGGCAAGGGATGTCGCGGGTTCGAGAGTCGGGACGTGACAATTCTCGTACCAAACATTATAAATAGTCAGTTGCTTTCTTATACAACGAACCGATGCCTGTCTTATACTTCTATTTTGACATTTACCTGTGTGGGAACGGGCGCAAGTCATGCAAAAATGCGACATCCTGCATTGTTTTCTTGAGAATGATTTCGAGAGAAAATCATTTTCCATTAGGCCAAGCGTATATGTGTGAGAGAGAGAAAGAGAGAGAGAAATCTTAAATACTATATAAACATTGCAATAACACAAGATTCATGAGAAGAGTTTGAAGAGTGATGAAGAGAAATTTCGGAGAGTTCTTCCTTCGTTTAGGCGAAACTCATCATATGGGTCTCTCCCCAGTTCATCAATTCCTCTTTCAACTAACTCTAGCATATTAAAAACCATAATCTGAAGTGCCAATACGTCCAGTTGCTACATATTAACTGCACCCAAAAAAGAAAAATTAACTAATTACATGATAATTCCAGAAAAGAATCATGATTGGCGATATGACTATGACTAGAATAAATAAATAATGAACGTAGTTAACATAATTGGTCACAACAGTTCATGACATCTTCATCTCCATAACCTAAACCTGTAGTTTTCAGCGCCTTTGTCCCCTTTTACATGTTAAAGCTAAGATTTCATATGGCATTGGTGATAGTACTGAATCTATTTTGTTCTTAATTGAAATTATTCATTGACAACGCTTTTTAATCGTTTGCTGGTGAGCAACTGTGATTTCTTTTATGTGGTTATGTTTATACACAGTGTGTTGTGCCTGTGAGGAAGCGGATTAAGACATTTATTTGATATACATGATGAGTCTCTCGCCTGGTTATCTATCCTTTCGGGAGCAAAATCGGTTTCCCTAATGAAAATCTTCTTTTACTAATTATGTAGGGGATTAATCATACAATTTAGAAGTAAAAAGTTTTGTTACTTGTACTGTGGTTGAATGGGAAAAGAAATGGGAGTGTACCTGAGCTTTAATTAGACGAGTTGGAGGGCAGTGTGGTCGGATCGGGAGTAAGGTTGGTGATTTGGATCCAGGACGTTGACCGGCAGGAAGTTGCGATTGTATGCAGGCTGAGATGGTAGTGGCTCGTACACCGACGATGATCCCGCCATGCTGAAGTGATGGTCACTGCCTTGCTGCTGCTGCTGTTGTGCTCTCTCATTCTCAGCTATCTACATATCATCACAAACACAGAATTTGTTCTACTCAATCTCACTAACAGTCATTGTCCATGTCCAAGTTCTAATAATTGCTTGGTTTTTTTTAATGATGATCCGTAGCTCAAGTTATCCCGGCCTTTGCATATTTGCGACATAAATCAACTAATCAAATCTCTTCGTCTTGACATAGCTCTGCCTGTTATAAACAACCGGATTTTGAATTATAATATCGTGAGACATATGATTAGTTTGGTTGTACCATGTCTATACGACAAATTACGTACGCATGTGAATGCATGGACATACACATACAGAGAGAGAGAGAGAGAGAGAGAGAGAGAGATACCTTTGCTCTCAGATACATGTTATCATTTTGCAGCTCAATTTCCTGCACAAGGCCCTTAAGTAGCTTGGAATGAGAAGATAAGCAAACGGTTTAAGTAATTAAGAAAGCAACAAAAAATGGTCACGGTCAAAGCCAAAATTCATATTTATGTTGGTCCCATAGGAACCAATAAGAACACAAAGTGATTTGGTCATCACCGTGTTGGGAATGTAACAGAATCAACTTGTAGAAATTTCCAAAGATAGTTACTCACCCTCTTCTGCATATACTCGATCTCGGCGAAAAGCATCTCATTCTGCAATAGTTAGCATTCGCAGAGTCCATCAATAAAAGCATGGAGAAGAATTTAAGTGCGAGTTCTGATTGAGATCACAGCTAACAGAGAGATTATGACAATTTACCTTCTTTGATCTAACTCGGCTGATCGATTTCTCTAATTTGTTCTCGAGATTCTTGAGATCCTTGAAGTTCAAATCACTTATACCCTCACCTAGAATATGCCTTTGCACATACAGCGTCCGTGTGAATATCAATCCTCAAAATAATAAAATCAAGCATCATTCATTTTCAATCTGGTTCGTACTCTCACCTATTTGAGACCTGGATATCCCTTATCTGTTTCCGAAGCTTAGATGCTTCTTGCTGGTAAAACTGAAAACATCATAATAACAGTGAGCATCTAAGAAAGATGGCAAATCAATAGGGTTTATTACTCATAAAATAACAAGAAATTTAACCCATTTTAGCGTCCCATTATATGCCACGACGTACCATATATGACATATCTCTGTAACTTTAAATAAATCACAGTAAAGTTTCACTAACTCAGGATACTGGCATGACCAAAATCATATGATCTTTGGGATACTGAGGGTTCAATGCTCTGGACAAAAATTTCTGATTAGGTTACCATAGTGATCTGACATGAAGATGCAAAAGAAGGACTAGTTTTCGATGCAAAACGCCAAAAATGTTCTAATCAGGTTACCATAGTGATCTTACTGTTACGTAAAGGTGTAAAGGAAGAAAATGATCTAGCTAGTTACCTTACTTCTGTCATGTTCTTATTAAGTGAAAAATGTGAACTAGATCAATAATACCTTAACATTGTCAGGGTTATAGACTCAGCATACTACTTATGCTTCTAACAGGAGAATTTGTGAGCCGTAAATGTCATTGGTAGTAGAAAGTAAGGATATAGCATGCAAGATAAGATTCATCACCGGTTATCTGGAAAACCTGCTCTTCTGGCGACCGAAACTGGCCTCTTCTTTTATGAAGGTCACCAAACTTATTATTTTTTGACTCAGGCAATTAAAATCCGATTTTAGCATTAGGTCAAACCACTCCTTTAGATTTCCAACCAAAAAACAAGTGTGTAAATGATCAATGATTTGATTTTTGATGTTGTCCACTTAACCTGAGTAGTCATCTGGCATTCGGTTTACAATCTATTAGGCATTTAGTAAGCTCTTAAATACTTATGGTTCCTTAATTCAATGGCTGACATGCTTCACTGTGGCAAATTACCAGAGGACATCACGTCAGATCTCGTGTAATTTTCCTGTTTATTTCTTGACCGAAACACAGCAAAAACAAAGCCTTGATCTCATAACAACACGGTCGGTCTTGTGAGATTTTTCTCGCTTCACGCGTAACAAACGCCTATATGCGTGTCCATAGCCTGTGAGAGGATGAAGTGTACTCTAGGAGTATTTAGTACGTCCATTGATTTGACTCAAATGTCATGGCAATGCGATGCTGAAGTTGTCTTGATGTTAAAATGGAGCACGATACAACGCTAGTCTTGATGTTCAAATGAAGCATGATGCCACTCTCTCACATATATAAAAACTACATAAGGGTATTTCAAACTACGAGGATATCGTAATTTGGCATACAAATTACTGTATCTAACTATGCAAATTCTTAGGTTTTCAAGCTCAGGACATGTGAATCCAAATTGACTCTCGAGAGAAACCATACGACCCTTTTACCATGCTTATCTAAGTTTGGTAAATGACTTTGGGAAGCTTCTTCCAAAGATTTGAACGTTTTCACTCCTCATGGTTTGTCCATCGTTCCGAACCAGGAGCAAGTGAGATTATTCGTTTTGGGAAGTTGAATAGCATCGTTTAGCCTCGTAAAAGGACTGTATTTGCAATTAGCAACAAAAAGGAGATAATGAGTTCTACCTGAGTGTTCACTTCAGAAACAGACTGTGGGCATGAGGAATCACTGTTTGCTTTCTTGTACCTGTCAATTGTTGCTCTGACACTGCAAATAAGAAGAAGAAGAAGAATTAAAAGAGAAAGAGAAGGAACTATAGTTATTACATAAATTAAAAATCATAGTATATTCAACCAATGGTCTTCGACCAAAAAAAAAAAAAAACCAATGGTCGGACATCAGCTAGCCTAAGCATTAAGCTAGCAATTTTCTGAATGATCAAAGAATCATATAACTTATCTCCTGGGATTCATAATATCATGCTAGTGGATTAAGAAAGACACTACCCTTATCAAGAGATACACAATTACCGGTATCAAAAGAAAACGGCATAAACGCCATCGAATAGTCTTGATGAGGTCGTGAATTTCATTAGGAATCCTCTCAAATCTCTACCATACATGAGAGCCTATTGAAGATTTTCGATGATTAATTGAAGCTTTCCTACTAGTAAAAGGATTATCCAGCCATAAGAAACCATAGTGATACATTTCGGATCATCTTGAACTTTGATTAGTTGAGGATTACGATACCTAAGATCGTAAAGTCCTAAGTTTGGATGAGTTCCTCTGAAAACATGCCTTGATCCACATAGTCAGGGACCTCTAGCTAACCATTAACTGCACCAACTTGTACCACACCACCATGCATGACTAGCGCCGTCGTAAACCCCAACCACCAACTCTATCAACTTTTGCTAACTATCAGTTACCAGCGCCACTTTTGTGTATAATTACCAGATGATAGAACGATACATCATAGAATTTGGTTTCATAGAATATGATTCCTTCTAGAATTCCATTCTGATTTAGCAAAAATATAAGTAGTTCTAGCAATCTATTTAAGCGGTTAGGAGTTCTATAAGGAACATAGATTGCAAAGAATTGGAAATAAAGAACAAAGGGGATCTTAAGGTTTCTCTTTCTTCTCATATTTCTTACTCTAACTACAACGTTTTTAACTTTCCACAAATGACATTAATATTTGGTAATTAGATGAACTAGTTCCTTGGTAACCTGTTAGAGCGAATAATGCATCTCACTGCAGACACTCTCAATCTAAAAGACTACCTAGGACATCAAGAACTTTGGACTTTACATATTCCATAGGTTCATTCTAAAGAAACAATGGATGCACATGAAATCTAGCCAGCTATAGTTAGATTTATCATGACGGAGAGTTGTGAAGAGCCAAACTAGGTGGACGAAAATCGTTTCGTTGATACCTTTTAAAATACTATTTGAATTGCATGATCTTTGTGAACAAATAACATTTTGAGATAAGGAGCAAACATCGGAATGCCATAGCCATTTAGATCATTTCCTCGAAGTCATTGAGTCAGCACTTTGGCTCTCATAATGCACACTAAATGTACCACGTATGAAGGAAAACTTCAAGATACTTTTTTTTTTTACATGTTAATTCAACACTATCAACGTTTTGCATGAAGAAATATGTGTGTACTAATTCAAATTGAACATCACCTTGGCTTCTACATTTGCACGAGATTTCGATAGATGAACGAGTGGTATGCACGTTTCTAATCAGTACAAAGGGAATTTAGAAAGAATTCAAGAAAAATCTAATTACAATAACACCAAAATCATATAAATGTCGAATGCTTTACTCTTGTGACGCTGAAAAGCTTTGAAAAATTGGACCGAAGTTCATAACATTTGTTTTGTTATTGAGCATTATATATTTCCTAATACAACATTGATTTTGTCTTTACATAAGAATTTTCAATATCATTGACGGACTATTTACGACCTCAAAGACTCCTAAATTTTACCTATTCATCGTGCACCAATTAAATTGGAAAACAATACAAATCGTTTAATCTTTGTTATCTCATTAGCTAGGACAATGCAAGAGAAACCTTTCATGTCACTGTACACATTTTAATGATAACGAAAACTACAAATTCTGGCGCCAAAGTTCTTTTTGTCTGTTTCCATGGTACGGTGACGTGGTAATCAAACTACATGGAAATTTGCCACCTTAATTTCGTCGAGCTACTGAGAAATGATTGGTCATCCCCTGCCAAGCTGGCAGAAATACCATCATATGATTGGTCTGAACATTCTTTTGGCCAAATCACGCAAATGCCACGTGTAAGAACCCCAGATTATCCCGAGGTTAATAACCCTAGGGAACACCCTTCTTTTACTCCCAGCAGAAGAATCCCAAAGCCTAGCATCGTTTGCCAAGGGGCCTATCCTATCCTTGGTAAAGAACCTTTTTGTGACTTATTCCATGAATGCTTTTTTTTTTTTTAAGAAAAAAAGAAAAAGGGTAGAGAAATAATTATTTTCCATTGTCTGTCTATGCGATGCTTAGCTATAGTCAGTGTGAGGAAAAAAACGCAAATTTGTAATGCAGTCTGGAAAGTTGCAGACTCTCTCTCTCTCTCTCTCTCTCGTTGGTTCGTACACAACCCTCTTGCTTCTCTTCTCTGCTCTCTTCTCACCCTGTCAATTTCAACTTTATCTCTCTCTCTCTCTCTCTCTCTCTCTCTCTTCCCCCATAACTTGACAGTGTGCTTCAGTCTGCTTTGAACAAGTAAGTTTGTGCTGCTAAACAAATGCAATCCATTGTTAAAGTTTTGAACTTTAATGCACTTAAGTGGCCGAATGCGCATGAAGATGAAATCACACATTAAACAACAGATTTTTTTTTTTTTTGCTACACCCAGAAAAACTTACTTCTGAGATGCTCTCTCTCTCTCTCTCTCTCTCTCTCTCTCTCTCTCTCTCTCTCTCTTTCACATGTATGTGTGCATAAGATTCTGAAGATCTAAACTGGGTTGCTTTTGCATTCAGGGATTTCCTGAAAGATGAAAGCTCTCTCAGTTCCTTGCAATTTGTGGAGAAATCTTAGGTGGGGTTTTTCTCTCCGGATTTTCTGTTCTTCTTCTTTCCTTGTTTACTGAACGGCCACAACTGAGGTGTCTTTCTGGTTAAAGCGGTCGGTGGAAGAAATGAAAGAAATCAATCAGTGGGGCTTAAAATAAGGGCCGAAGAGATCCCAAAGTAGAAGAAAGAAATTTCATATAGAGCAATTATTTCGGCAATAAGAGAGAGAGAGAGAGAGAAATTGAAATTTTAGAAGGCAAAAGAAAAAGAAAAAAAGAAACATAGAAGCCAAGCAATGGAATCATGACACACTCTCTCTTACCTTGTCCCAAGTGAACAACTGAAAAATCATGTCTGACGTGACCAAAGATTCGTACGTGCTGTTGTTGCTTATTAGACATGATACGCACAGTTCACCCCACACAAAAACAAAATGCAAAACCCTAACTAATCTCGAAACTTTCCTTTCTCTTCACTTCAATCCTAACTATGGACAGAGAGAGAAGAGAGATAACAAAAAAATCAGTGACGCCCAATTGGCCGAACCCTTTCAGCTTTTAGACTGGCTGATTGAAGTGAAGATCTTAGAGTAAATCTTCAGATGTGTGCCATTTGGGATAGTTTGAACCCTAATTTTGATGGGTTCAAGGTACTTGTTCCTGAGTTCTTTCTTGTCTTGGAGATGATATTTCGTACTAGGAAACGTCAAGAAAATGTGAAATGGCCATTGGAAGTGCACGGCTTTTTGGGAGGGTGAGAGATAAAGAGAAGACTCATTCAAAAGACTTCGAGATATCTTGACCACCAGCATATATGCTGTTCTTAGTGCTAATACCCCCTCTCTCTCTCTGAGGAGATCTCTTCAGAGCCGTAAACCTTGATCTCGTAAGACACCGTCAGGAAGAGAAACAAGAGAAACTTCACAGCTCATGGGAGGACAGTCCTTCGAGAGAATCAGACCAAAGATGGGTCGTGATCATGAAATTAGTGAGTTCCTAATCGTTAGTTTCATCTGAAAATGATTGTGTATTCATAAATCTCAGCCTAAAAGGTGAAAATCCAAATGAGAAGAAGAGCTCTGAACACACTATAAGAAGAACACTTTTGAAGAGGGTTTACTCAAGGAGTGCAACGAAACCTGTTGTTAGCATATTCGTAGAGCCGGCCGCGGCTCGAGAAGACAATGAGCGCAACTTCAGCATCGCACAGCACCGATAGCTCGTAAGCCTTCTTCAACAAACCGTTCCGGCGTTTACAGAAGGTGACCTGCCTGTTCGTCGCGTTCTCAATCCGCTTGATCTCTATCTTCCCTCTCCCCCCGATTCTCTTCTGTGAAGAGCCCTCTGAAAATTCGCTCGGGAACTCCATACTGCCGCTAAAAACCTGAAAACAAACGGGTAAAATAACTTTAGATCCGTCCCATTTTAGCAAGGGGGAAAGTTGCAGCGTATTTGATCGAATCGAGGAAGCATTCAAGAACAAGAAGAGGGGAAGACGAAGTTGAGCGAAAACGGTAACATCAACCTTGGAGTTGATGTTGAAGATGCCCAAAGACATAATATGAACGGATAAGATTCAAGAAACTAACAGCTTTACTTGGGCCACTCTTCTTTGGTGTGTTCTCGAGCCAAACAGTGAGAGAGAGAGAGAGAGAGAGAGAGAGAGAGAGAGAGAGAGAGAAAGGAGGAGAAGAAAAAGAAGAAGAAGAAGAGGAGGGGAAAAGGAAGTTGAGAGAAAATCGTAAGACCAACCTCCGGGATGAAGATGCTTAGGAGAAGGATATGAAAGAACGACTCAAGAAACCAAGAGCATAACTAGGGTCTCTCTTCTTTGGTGTGTTCTTGAGAGAGAGAGAGAGAGAGAGGGGTTGCATAAAAACGAAGTAGGTAGGTTACAGCAGATGGATATTTATGGTCAGAGAAAATGGACCCTTCAACTATGATCAACACAGCTTTGCACTATCATTACACACCATGCTAATCTCTTCCAATTTTTCCTCCATATTTTTTTTTAGGGGTGAATTAGGGCAAGAGCATTAGGGGAAAAAGGTGCCCCTTCTTCTCTCTATCTCTCTCTCTCTCTTGACATTTCAGATTCTAGTTTTAGCGGCCCACTGCTTTGTGCGTAGGGAAAAGAGTGGGAGATCATTAAAGAGATCTTTGAAAAAAAGTGAGCCTTTGATGGTGTTGGTGTTGGTGTTGATGAGAGAGGTGAGGCCATTGGGCCTTTGCCCATGTTTCTTCCTTCCCCACCTTCAATAGTGCTGGAATGGAGAAAGGAAAAGAAAAAAGAAGAAGGATCTTAGTAAAATTTGGGAGCAGAGCTGGCTATGGTGAGAATAGCAGAGTTGGTCTATAAAATTGGTATGCTGAGTGATATAGTATACTCCAAGCGAGCATTTAGAATTTGGATAGTTGTGTCATCCTCAAACAACAATTTAACTCACTTAGTACGCCGAGATTTTTTTTTTTTTTGGGTTAAAACAAATGAAGTACAACAGCCTAGAGGTATCCCCCAACGTTACAAATAGTGTTAGTAGTTCGAAAAGATGGAGGTAAGTAGTCTCCACACAGTCGCCAAAATCACATTTGACTGGGGAAGAACTAAATTTTTGATAGACTGAAGCTCTACCTCTTACATTTTTACGCACGATAGCCTATATAATATGGATGTCGGTTGACTTGTCTTGAAACCGCCTACGATTGCGCTCCAGCCAAATGCCATATATGGTTGCTAAAAAGTATACCTTGAAGAGTTTTGCCGCCAAGTCGTTTCCTTTTGTTGCCCTAATCATCCATTGAAGTTCCTCATCCCATCCTCCTAATGGACGTCTTACCCAAGTTGTGCAAGGTTACTGCGCCATATGCTATCGGTCCACCTACAATGGAAGAATAAATGTGTTTTGTCTTCTAACCAGTTCTGCGAAAGTTACACTGCATATTAACTAAAGACATCCATTGGCTGACGATCTCTAATATCGATAGTAAAAAAAAAAAACCTCCGCCAATAAAATTGTGTTTGCTAATGCTGCTGGTCCAATTTACGTGATACCATTCTACAACCTATACTACATGTCTAAGTTCATCATAGATTTCTTGGCAACAGTTCCTTAAGCTATGGATAACCGAGGTTAAAACAAATCGCAATTTAAGGAGACATCGCCAATTCCAAGCCATACTGCCCCTAACATTGATCTGCATGATGGAGTATCTTTGCATTTGGTGTTGTGAACCTATATACTCCAAAGAGGAGAGGATGGACGATTGATGAGGTTCCATAGCATGCAAACAATACCTTATTTCATATGTTCAAATCGAGCAATCATATCTTCCTTTCTTTTTACGTGAGCAAACTACTTGCCATGCCACCTTGGACTGTATTTCCTGCCCATAGAAATTGGCGAATCCTCTTCTCAACCTCGTATATGGTTCGTTTTGGAAGTAAAAAAATTTGCATCCAATAGGAGCAGATGGAAATGAGGGCTGATTTGGTTAATTGCAGATGTCCTGCATAACTCATATGCTTCATGCTCCAGCTTTCACACAGTATACCGAGTTTATAAACAACTTTAACATAACATTTCTTGTATTATTGTTTGATAATCTGACGTGCAGCAATGCCCTTTATGATACATTTTGCTAGTGATTCACCATCGGATAAAGTCTCCCTATCTCCCTTGCATACATAGTTAACATTGGGTTTTATTATAGAACAATGTGCGCATATACAAATTCTATCAAAGACGTCGTGCAGAAATATGTCTAGAAGATGCGGCAGAGCGCATTGATTTTATTCACAAGCCGATACGGATCTCTTTGTTTCTATTTTATGATAAGGAAGCCTATGTTTGGCAATTAAACTATTGGAGAATGAGTTGAGACCTAAGCGGATGATCGCGGTACACGAATTTCTTTGCGCTTCGTTGGTGCGACGGACCGAATCTGTATGTCATACCTGTGCACATAATCCTCTTCTACCCGAGTACTTTATGCAGAACACGCGTCGATGATGTGTCAATCTGTGATCAGAAATAACCGAAATTAATACCAGAAATAACTTACCAACTACTCTAAAAGCTTAAACTCCATATTTGGACTAAATGTGGACAAATTCATTGGGGAGTCAAACAGGGACCTGTGAACGCACAAACTCCTGCTCTGATACCTTGAAAAAATTAGTGGAACCACTTACCAACTGCTCTAAAAGCTTGAGCTGTTCGAAGAAGACATAGTTTAATATATATATATATTCCGACACTCATTGCTCCAAAAATCTCGCGCAATCGATTTAACGGAACCGAGTCACGCCGCACGATAACCTCCGACTACCATGTGAAGTCCCTGTGCACACGACGTTCTTTGAGTTCATTTATGGCAACAAAGGAGGAGGCCTATGACATGTAAATTTCGATTTCAAACCTGCAATGGATTGCCCACTATTTCGATTGTAGGACATGGGTGGGATCTTCCCCATCTGCTTCATCACCAAAACAGTTTAATCTCAGAGCTGAAGGGGAGTCAAGTCACATTTTTATTTTTATTTTTTTCATGTAGCTACTACAGCTCGAATCCAAAGCAGCAATTGTTGTTTCCTAATGAAGCATCGCAAAGCAAAGCAGGAACATTCTCTCCTGTCTAGCTCTTTCGAGGAGCGAAGTTAGGGGATGAAGTGGGTTGGGAGTTGGTAGTTTATTAAAGAACGGGGACTGTGTAGTGAGTCTCTCTTTTTATGCTCTTCCTAATTTTAGATCTTGATTTAATCTAGACTAGATTGGAGAACTTTGTGATATTCTCAATGCGATAATATCCCTCCATTTTGTTCGCGCAACAATTGTTCCGTCGTATAATTTAAACTCTAGAATGACATAATTGATTCGGTGATTCAACGTTATATGACCCATGATATTACCCTTTCACACGGTATATTCTCGCATTGCAATGGATTGACATCCAATGAGGCATCTCAATAAGTGTCACAGGTATAAAATGATGACACGTGTCATTGACTTTTTTCTTTTTTTAAAAAAAAATTGAGTATATACAAAGAGGAATTGAAAACTTATGATCAACCTATGTCCTAAACATTTTAATTTTTCCAGTTGAGTCCTGAAGATTTTTAAGTTTTTTCAATTGAGTCCATTTGACTTTCATCCTACGTGGCATGACCAACACTGGATAATTGGTAATAATTTTGTAATATTTTTTGCATTTATTTATTTATTCATTCTTGTTTCTTTTTTTTTTTGTTTTTATTTTTTTCTTTTCTTCCTTTTTTTCCTTTTCTTTATTCTTTTTCCCTCCATTGGCCATTGTCAAACCTCATAGATGGCTAGCAAAGGTCACCGACCTTAGGCGAGATACACCTAAGCCTCGGCTAGTGAGGGCCAACCTCGCGGCCCTTGGCGTGGATCGACCTTGCCAGATCTGGCAAAATGCTGCCCTCACTAGCCCAAGCTCGGGCATCCGAAGCTCAATGTAGGAGAAGAGGGAAAAATAAAAAAAAAATTAAAAGTAAAATAATAAAAGAATGAAAATAGAAGAAAAGGATTAATAGTAAAATAATAAAAATTCAAAAATATATAGGATACTATAGAGAAATTGTCAACGTCTGCGCTGATCGTGCTACATAGGATAGTTGACATCCAAGTCAATAATTTCCGATCAAATTCGCTTGATGGACTCAATTGGCAAAATGTGATAATGTTTATAACTCAGTTGACAAAATTAAAAGGTTTATGATCGAATTGACCAAAGTGTAATAGATGCTAGACTTTTGTACAATTTTGGCATCATCCTACACATCGGAAATGCTAAAAGAATAAGGTATTCTCGGTCATCCTAAATCGTGCGGTTAATTTTCTGCGAAGTGCAAAAATTACATTTGATTTATTAAATACTTCAATCAGTTTGTTGATTTGACGGTCAATAACCAATAGGTGCCACTCCATTTATTCAATGTTCATATTGCAAGAAACAATATTTTCTGATATCTCCATATGAAAGTAAGTATATATCCATATCTATATTTCCTATCTATCTTCAATAAATTGGTCAACGGTGGATCTAGTCGACACACAACTCAATCATGATTATTCTTCTCCCTAAGGCTAAAGTGGTGACCACTGTAGTGGCCATAGTACTTTTTTTTTTTTTTAAGTCTTGGCCATGGTAATTCAAATGTTAACCGACAAATGAAGAAATTTTCCCCCAATGAGCTACTAGCTTGACAGTTTGATAGTATTGCCATTATTTTTTATCCCATGATTTTTCAATTAATGAGTACTTTGTGCAAAATGCACGTTGATGATGTGCCAATTTACGGTCAGAAATAACTGATGCAAAATAAACTGTGATACCCTAAAAGTAAAATAGCGCTTCTCTTTTGTATTTTGATATGCAGATTGGCGAGGAAGGTTGTGAAAGAACTGTAGAGTTACTAGAAAATGGCAATTAGCTCCAGACTTGGAGTTGTCCAGGATGGCTATTGTATACTTTTTGACCTCTTGCATTTGAATGCTGAGTTCTTTTTATTGCTCAACATCTCATCTCAAATTCTATTAACATTCACTTGTAAGCATTCCATATCGTTATGAAATTTTCCCTAGCTTCTAAACTATTTTAAATAATTTTTGTTAGTCAAAGTATTTTTATAATTTTTTTTTTTGAAGGGTTAGAAATTGGGTCAACAAAGTACATCAATCAAATAGAATGGCAACAAAGGAAAATCTGCGAGACATTAGGGGGAGGTCTTATCATGGGTCCGGATTCTTCCGAAAATGGGGAGGCTTGGCCCTAATTTTTGCTACCAGTGGTATGCCTCGGGCAATTACCAGAATAGTCTAAATTTATTGTAATTGTGTCAATTCAGTCCTAAATCTTACTTTTTTTTATATATAAATTAAATCCTTAAACTTTTCACATCCTACCAATTGAGTTCATCTGGCCAGTTTTGGCCAAAAATTGATAACTTAAACATCAATTGTCCTATGTGGCACTACAGTGTCGACGTTAATTTTTTTAAAATTTTTTGATTAATTTTGTTCTATCTTTGTTTCTTTTCCTTTTTTATTGTTAAGGGGCGGCAGGAGGCCGCCAGCCATCGGATGAGGCCTGATGACTCTGCCAACCACCAGATGAGGGCCGTGAGTCCTCCCCAATTACGGCAAGGGCCCATGCCTTGAACGGTGGCCGACGGCTTCTTGCCGGCCCTTAACAATAAAAAGAAAAAGATAAAAATTAAAAATTAAAAAATTTCACGTCAGCACCGATAATGCTATGTAGGGTGACCAATGTACGATTGGTGCCATGTTATTAATTTTCGACGAAAATTGGGGACTCAATTGACAAAGAAGAAAAGGTTTGTACTGAATTGGCAAAATGTTTACGATTTTTTTGATAATTTTCTTCATACTGTTCAGATGCCAATCTAATTCTAGATCTTTCAATTTTATCTTAAACTTGTGCACGAAATTCAAATGTAGTCCTTCCAATCTCCAAAGTCCAGTCAACATATGTTCTCCTTCGTGGCACATTGTCGCGTCAATAATTTCAGGCGAGAATTAGCCGAAAGGACTACAATGGCATGTCGCACAAAGATTTAGGTGTAAATTGATAAAATTGAAAAGTTTAAAATTGAATTGCAAATGTGCAATAACTTTAAGATTGATTGGACAATTTTCGCCATGTTTTCCCATGGCCGAGCTTGGTGCTTAATCGGGCCAGCAAGTTCAAACTTTGGTGAGCTAGGGCAATTAACGCCATGCAAAGTTCGAACTCAAGTGGACATCGTCCAACCAGCTCAATGATCTGATCAAACTAAATTAATCACCAATATAAAACTTACAACGGAATATTCAAATTCATATTTATGTACTTTCATGTACGAACCGTTTTCTTCCAAAAATTTGAGGACTCGTGTAAAACACCAACAATGTATAAACGACATACATATTCCTTGACTTTCTGAGAAAGAACTATTCATTTGTTTACATAAAGTACAAAGGTTCTGTTGGGGAAAAACGGGCAGCACCTCGGCACAAATTTAGCCTATCCAGGATCAATCAACAACTATATCCAGCAGAAAATAACCACGCAACAAGTAGATATAATAAAGGAATGATAAAGAGATAGAACACTCAGGTTTACGTGGAAAACCGAATCGGGAAAAACCACAGACGACCCAAAAATTTCACTAATCACCAAGAATAGCAGAATATACAAAGTGTTTCTCTATAGTCACACACTAGAGGCTCAACATCAACATCATAAGATCTTTTCTCACCACAAAGGTGAAATAATACAAAAGGTGGCTAAAAAACCCTAATCGTAATAGTAGAGTCAGAGACAAATCTCAACGAATGAAATCGATCAACTCATAGAGCTTGATCTCACGAACAATATACTGAAATTTGAGCCAAATTCGTCAACTTTTGGCCTTCGAATCGGGACCGAAAGCCGTAGCCCTTTTTTCTTCTTTTCTATGTTTTTCTTCTTGGTGAAGCCCTCTTTTTTTTTTCCTCCTGTTTTCATTTCTCTCGGCTGCTTCTCTTTTTCACCTAGGGTACACGCACACAACAAAAAATAAAGGGCAGTTGTGACGTCCTGAAAATTTAACATTTATAAGTGCCGGAAGTCGATTAAATGATATGAATTTATAATTTTAGTCGACGTCTATTTTGGACTATAAGGACCGAAGAGACGAAAATTTGGACGAATTCTGAACTTTAGGTTATTTCGAATTGAGTTTCGAAATTGATCCGCGGTGATTTTTAAATTGCCGTTTTTGCAATCAAGCCTAACCCCGAACAAGCTTGGCCAGTGAAATTACCGAAATTACCCTTCGTTCGGTATACCAAAAATTTCGTTTCAGTCCCGGCGCGCCAAATTACCATTTTACCCCCCATTTATTCATACACTTAGGACAAAAAAATTTAATGTTGGTCTTCAAAGTCTTGGGCATGGACCCCACCAATTTTTCTCTCTGCCCCATGCACGTCGCTTCCTCATCTGTCGCTTCTTCTTTCTTCTTTCTCCTTCCTTCCTCTGTCTTCCTCTTCATTTTGTTTTTGGCCGTGGACGACCGCACCTTTGCCGACTATACCTCCTCCGTTTGTCGCCGTTTTTCACAACCGACACCTTACTCCCGATAGCCACCGTCTTCAGCTACTCCCCACCATCGCCCTGACCCGAGCCGAGCCGTTGCTGCAGTCGATCGGCTGAAGAGAAGCCGCGACCAAACTTGCCCTGTTTTCGGGTCAGAGGACTCGAGAACTTCTCGGCCTCCTCCGGCCGCCACGGCGGCCACCGACGCCGGCCACCGCCCCTCAGCTGACCCTTGACTCCCCCTCGATCGATCCGACCCAACCTCACCGGCCGTCCACCGCCGGAGTCGCCGGAATCGAGCCCCGAAGTTTCGGTGCCCTGTTTTGGGCTCGGTTCAGTCCGGTCTTCGATCCGGCCACCACGGCCGCCGTCGTGCCTCACCGCCACCGCCGGACGACTCCCCTGAGTCCCATCTACTGCCACCAAGCTCACCTCCGCCAGCCGCCGCTCATGGCGCCTGGAATCGGCCGCCGACTGACGCCTATGTTTCGGCGCCGAACAGGGCAGCCACTGATTGTGGCTGTCCGCCGCCGCCGGCCGCCTCCCGCCGCCTTCCACCAGTCTCGGCCGACTCCCACCGATCCCTAGGTGAGCCCCCAACCCTTGGCTGGCTTTATCCCGGCCCGTGTCGCCGAAACATGGCCAAAAACAGTATGGTTTGCCGGTTGAGTTTACTGTTTGCCACTGTTTCAGGCCGCCGACCACCGCTCGCTGGAGCTCGGCCGCCGGCCACCTGTCCCGGCGACCTTGCCGGACCTCCTCGGGGTGTCGCCGGAGTTTGAGCTCGAGCCGCCGCGCGATAAACCCTAGTTTTATAGTTGCCGCTGCCGTTGTCGTCGTCGCCACCGCCGCCGCTCGTGCTAACTCACGTTGTGAGTTGACCCTAAACCTTGATTAGGACGCTAATTGCGCTTAGGACTAATTTTAATTAATTATTTATTTATTTTTTAAAAAAAAAATTGATCGAGACCGAATTAGATAGAAACAATGGTTAGGATATATGGTCGATCGATTATTTATTTGTGGCTATTTGTGATAATTTATCAATTAATTAATTGATTGTGTTTGTTCGCGAGTGAGTGACAGGTTAGAAACGAGCGAGCGATTGATTGCTATAATTCAAGTGAGAATTAAGATTTATAATATGAACTGAGTTCGAAATTGCCTAGTTGATTTGATTGCTTGCGAGTGCGTGAATTGCTTGATTGGTTTGGTTGCCTGGCTGAAATGCTCAATTGAGAGTCATGTGGGCCTTGGGGCCGAGTTGGTTGTTTTTTCGAATGGATTTTGGCATTAATCATAGATAAACAATGGATTGATAGTCGAATGCAATTTGTGTGGTCATTTAAAGGATCAATGACGTTACTTGACAAGTTCACATTGTACCATTGGTACTTGTGCCGTACCTATTATATAGAAATTTCGCGACTTGTCAAAAGCACGATAATCCATGCCCCGTGCCATTCGTACTATTTTAAGGGATTATTGGATGCCAGTCGCAGCTTGTGATGGACTGAAGCTCCTTTTTAAGGAATGCCTACTTGCAGTGCTGTGCCGGGTGCACTGGATACACAGCTTGTAGTAGTCGTCACTGAGAGGGTAAAATAGACGTAGCCTAGTCCTGCCAGAAGAGTGCGAGATCGTACTATTGATGTTTCTATCATGCCAGTTGGGTGGGTCATTGTTTAATAATGGACTTGTGTGATGTCTTGTGTACGCCTGAGCGGTTGTGCTTCTATTGATTGTTGATTTGACAGATTTATTTTATTGATATATATCTGTTTATATCTTGCGGCTTATTGTGGTGCTTAGGATATCTTGGGCGAATCAGTGTCCTAACCGAGATTAGGCTTGATTCACTGAGATTAAATTCTCACCCCCATCGTGGGATAACTTTTCAGGTCCAAAATAATGGAGAGACCGGCGCGATTTGGTACTCCCACCCGCTCATCACACAATGTCAGTCTCCACCCGGTGCCAGGTACTGACCAGATGTGGGAACGCCACATCACGATGATATGGGTCGATGAGGGGATGTCACAGCTGGTGGCACACCTCTTCAAGGCCTGGTATCATATCGATGGGGCGGATCTCTTTGGTTCACTTAGAGGATTTAAGGGGCCACCTCTTCAGGGGGTCCCTAATATCCTTGCTTGGGATCCGATGGACATCGATACGCATGATGGGGAGGTGGTGGATCCCGTACCCGGTATGCAGCCTGAGCTCGAGCCTGAGCAGTCAATAGCCCCCTCTGTGCATTCTAGCCAGAGTTCTTGTGACGACCCGAAGGACCCGGCTCCCCCAGTTGGTTATGACAACCCAGATTTCGAGTTTACCTAGTAGAGGGTTAGTTTTCTTTTGTGGTCAGGGAACTGGTGATGTTTTTGTGGGGGTACTATTTTGGAGTAGATGAGAGTTAACCTTACTTGACTCCTGTATCTTTTTGCGAATCCTAGAGGGCTGCCCCGAAGCATGGTGTTGTAATTAGCAGCTGTTGGCTCTGTAAGGTTATAGATCATCTATTATCGGCAGTTTATTTAGTGTTGTGTTATCTGGCTTTTCTTTCTACCTATCTCATGTTGATTTTATTGGATGGAAGATTGTATGTTTCGCATGCGAAGTATATTCTTAGGTCGATAGCAGCTGCCTGGGACGCTATCTTTTATGACCTGGTGGCGATTTGGCAAGGGATGTCGCGGGTTCGAGAGTCCGGACGTGACATCCCCGCCCAATGTGGTATCAGAGCAAGGTTCAGCCTGATCCGTCTGGTCATTGGCATGGAGTAATAAGGAGCGTTGAGGATTGGGATAGTTAGTAAGATTTTTGGCTATTATGCCTGTGATTATTAATTTCGTGGTAGGATTTTGGGGCAGCCTTCTGACCGCGTTTTGCTATGGGATAAGCAAGACTCCATATTTTACTGTAAAATGAGCGGACGTGATAAAAAAGCACCCCGAGTACCTCGAAGGAGGCCTTTAAGGCCAGTGAAAGAATTGGTTGATGTTGAAAGAGTACCGCCTGCAGTGTCCCCAATTGCACCTCCTATTGCATCCTCTGCGGCTGAACCTACAGGACCTACTGGAAGGGAACCGACTATAGTCGAAGTCATGCAAGCCTTAGGTGCTATTGGAGATTTGATGGGACAGCAAGTAAGGAATCAAGCTGCAGCTACTGTCGCTGCTACTAGGACTTCATCTGCGATTCCGTTTGCAGTTTCGTCGGCGAGTCCACCACTTGTACATGACAGTGAGGAGCGTAGGGCTCAAAAACTGGTGGAACAATTTCTCAAATTGAAGCCACCTCAATTCACTGGAAGTGCAGACCCTGAAGCTGCTACTCGATGGGGTCAAAGGGATGGAGAAAGCGTTCGATTTGCTGAGGTGTTCAGACAGGGATAAAGTTACTCTGGCAGTTTATCAACTCGAAGGGAACGCTAGTACGTGGTGGAGAGCTGTCAAAGGTAGAACTTTTTCGAAAGGTATAATTCCAGCATGGAATACTTTTGTGGAAGTTTTAATAATAAATACTTGTCGAGGACAGCTAGAGAGCAAAAGATGGCTGAGTTCTTCCGCCTCCGTCAGAATTAGATGACAATTGACCAGTATGAGGCAAAGTTTTATGAACTATCTAAATATGCTCCGAGAATGATTGAGGATCCGGAGGATAGGGCTAGAAGGTTCAAAGACGGGTTGAAGCTCGAGATTAAGAGTGCTCTGGCACCGCTCGACCTCCAGGACTATGATGATATCTACGCGAGGGCGCTGATAGTGGAGCGGGACTTATCTGAAAGGATTACCGCATCTGGATCACGATTTACATCCCCAAATAGATACGATAGGAGACAAGGGAAGAAACCCATGTTTAACAATCGGAGTCACACCCCACCCAATCGCCGAGGGGCGATTAGTAAGCCGGCATTTCGTCAGAGTGAGATGTGTAGCTTGTGTCGACAGAGGCATGGGCCTGGTTTGTGCCCGTATCGAGTGGTGCCTGTATTGGTTGTGGCTAGCTGGGCTATCAGGTGAGGGACTGCCCATAGAGGCAAGGCGGACAGGCGCCGCCACAGCAGGGAGGACAGCCTAGAGGAACTGTGCCACCAAACTTTCAGAATCGCCCGCCGGCACGAGGAAAGGTTTTTGCGGTCACCCGGGAAGTAGCGAAGGATTCGCCGACTATTACAGGTACGGTCCTCTTGCATAACCAAGTAGCATATGCCTTGTTTGATCCGTGTGCCACTCATTCATTAGTTGCGGATCAGTTCGTTAAATTATTTGAATTGAACTTGGTTACTTTAGATAATGTGCTTAATGTGTCTACGCCGTTGAAAGATAAAGTAGTGGCTGCAGTGAGCTATTCTGATTGCAGACTTGTGGTGGATGGCCATAAGAGTAAGATAGACTTGATTGTGCTGGAAATGTACGATTTTGACTTAATTGTGTAAATGGATTGGTTGGTAAAGCAAAGAGCCACAATGGACTGCTTTAATAAGGTAATACGATTTAATCCGATGGATGGTAATAGCTTTGAATTTTTGGGTAATCGAGGCGGAACCTCGATCGTGATGATATCGTCGTTAGAGGCGACTCAATTGTTGGAAAATGGGTGCCAAGGTTATTTGGCTTCTGTGGTAGATACTTCTTCTAAAGAACTGAAATTAGAGGATATTGCGATTGTATGTGAGTTTCCAAATGTTTTCCCCCAAGAATTACCTGGTTTACCACCAGAAAGAAAAATTGAGTTCGTGATAAAATTAGCTTCTGGGACGGAGCCGATTTCTAAGGCGCCATATAGAATGGCATTGTCAGAATTGAAGGAACTCAAGGTTCAAATGCAGGAGATATTAGGCAAAGGATTCATTCGCCCTAGTGCATCGCCTTGGGGAGCACCTGTCTTGTTCTTCAAGAAAAAGGATGGAGATTGTGTATTGATTATAGGTAGTTGAATCAGGTGACGATCAAGAATAAGTACCCACTGCCAAGAATTGACGACTTGTTCGATTAGCTGCAGGGAGCATCTATATTTTCAAAAATTGATCTACGGACGGGATACCATCAGTTGAGGATCAGAAAAGAGGATATACCGAAATCGGCATTTAGGACACGTTATGGGCATTACGAGTTCATAGTAATGCCGTTTGGTTTGACTAATGCTCCTGCTGCTTTTATGGATTTGATGAACAGAGTGTTCAAGGAATTTATGGATCGCTTTGTAATTGTTTTTATAGATGACATCCTAGTGTATTCGAAGAGTTCTGAAAATCATGAGTAACACCTGAGAGTAGTTTTGGAAACTCTGAGAATCCACAAATTATATGCCAAGTTCAGTAAGTGTGAGTTTTGGTTAGCTAGCGTGGCATTCTTAGGTCACGTAATTTCGGGTGAAGGTATTGCAGTGGATCTGGTTAAATTGAGGCAGTTATTAATTGGTCAAGACCGACAGCTGCTACAGAAATTAGAAGTTTCTTGGGTTTGGCAAGTTATTACAGGCGATTTGTGGAAGGGTTCTCAGTTATAGCCTCGCCTTTGACTAAATTGCTGAAGAAAGATATGAAGTTTCAATGGACAGACAAGTGCGAGCGTAGTTTCCAAGAGCTTAAGCATAAGCTAACTACGGCTCTTGTTCTGACAATTCCGTATGGTCCTGGTGGTTATGAAATTTATAGTGATGCTTCGCTTAGGGGACTGGGCTATGTTTTAATGCAGCATGGCAGGGTGGTAGCGTATGCGTCTCGTCAGTTGAGACCGCACGAGTTGAATTATCCCACACACGACTTGGAGTTAGCTGCGGTCGTGTTTGCCTTGAAGATCTGGAGACACTATTTGATTGGGGAAAGTTTTCAGAAATATACCGAACATCAGAGTCTGAAGTACCTGTTCTCTCAAAGGGAGCTGAACATGAGACAGCGCCGATGGATGGAGTTATTAAAAGATTATGACTGCGAGATCCTGTATCATCCTGGTAAGGCGAATAAGGTTGCTGATGCCCTGAGTAGAAAATCAGTGATTGCTCAATTACAGGTGCATGAGTGGCGTTTACTTGAGCAATTAAAAGACTTAGACTTTAAACTGGAGATAAGCCACCTGTCGAGTCTCGTGGCTACCTTGACAATCGAGCCGGAAGTGCAAGTTAAAATTAAGGCCCTGCAGTCCACAGACCCCTTTATTCAGAAGATCCTTCAAGGAGACTCGGCCAAATGAAGGGTCGATTTTCAAATCGCTGAGGATGGGATACTTAAGTTCAGAGGACGTTTGGTTGTGCCTGCGGATGAAAATTTAAAGGAGAATATTATCAGAAGCACATCGTAGTAGTTATAGTATCCATCCTGGGAGTACAAAGATGTATCACAATTTGAAACAGCATTTCTGGTGGAACAGTATGAAAATAGATATAGCCAAACATGTGGCTAAGTGCTTGACCTGTCAGCAGGTCAAGGCGCAGCACTGCAAACCTGGAGGACTGTTGCATCCTTTGGAAATTCCAGAGTGGAAATGGGAGCATATCACGATAGATTTCGTGATGGGTTTGCCAAGGAGTCAGCGAGGGTATGATTCAATTTGGGTTGTGGTAGATAGGATAACGAAGTCAGCGCACTTTATTCCAGTAAGAAAGGACTTCGCCTTAGACAGATACACAGAGTTGTATGTGAGGCATATTGCAAGGTTGCATGGTATGCCAGTGACAATCACTTCTGACCGAGAATCCAAATTCACCGCTATATTTTGGAGGAGTCTACAAACTGCTTTAGGGACGAAGCTGCAATTTAGTACAGCTTATCACCCGCAGACAGATGGCCAGTCTGAAAGAACGATTCAGACCTTTGAGGACATGTTGAGAGCATGTGTTCCAGATTTCAAAGGTAGATGGGAGGAACAATCGCATTTGGTTGAGTTTGCCTATAATAACAGCTATCAACAGAGTATTAAGATGGCACCTTTCGAGGCCTTGTATGGCAGAGCTTGCAGGACGCCAGTCTATTGGGATGAGGTTGGAGAAAGGAAGATAACTGGCCATGAGTTAGTAGAACAGTCAATGAAAGCAATTAAGGTGATTAGAGATAGATTAAAAACGGCGTATAGTCGCCAGAAAAGTTATGCTGATAAAAGGCGCAGACCGTTGGAATTTTAAGTAGGCGATCATGTCTTTCTGAAAGTGTCGCCTATGAGAGGAACATCCCTTTTTGGCAGGAAAGGAAAGTTGAGCCCGAGGTATGTTGGACCATTTGAAATCCTAGAACGAATCGGAATTTTGGCTTATTGACTCGCGTTGCCGCCTAGACTTGCTCAAGTGCATAACGTCTTCCATGTATCAATGTTGAGGAAGTACGAGCCAGACCCTGCTCATGTGCTGAGTTGCGAGGAAATTGATTTCGATGAACGGGCGTCATATGTGAAGCGACCAGTCAGGATTGTGGACAGGAAAGAGCAAGTACTCCAATCCAAGACAATTCCGTTAGTCAAGGTGGTTTGGCAACACCATGGTACTGAAGGAGCTACATGGGAGAACGAAGAAGTTATGAAGCTTAGTTATCCTTATCTTTTTGAATAATTAGAGCTGTGCTGTAATTGCGAGGATAAAATTTCCTAAGTGGGGGATAGTTGTGACGTCCTGGAAATTTAACATTTGTAAGCGCCGGAAGTCGATTAAATTATATGAATTTATAATTTTATTCGACGTCTATTTTGGACTATAAGGACCGAAGAGACGAAAATTTGAACGAATTCTGAACTTTAGGTTATTTCGAATTGAGTTTCGAAATTGATCCGCGGTGATTTTTAAATTGTCGTTTTTGCAATCGAGCCTAATCCCGACCAAGCTTGGCCAGTGAAATTACAGAAATTACCCTTCGTTCAGTATACCAAAAATTTTGTTTCAGTCCCGGCGCGCCAAATTACCATTTTACCCCCTATTTATTCATACACTTAGGACAAAAAAATTTAATGCTTGTCTTCAAAGTCTTGGGCATGGACCCCACCAATTTTTCTCTCTGCCCCATGCACGTCGCTTCCTCATCTGTCGCTTTTTCTTTCTTCTTTCTCCTTCCTTCCTCTGTCTTCTTCTTCGTTTTGTTTTTGGTCGTGGACGACCGCACCTTTGCCGACCGTTCCTCCTTCGTTCGTCGTTGTTTTTCGCTACCGACACCTCAATCTCAATAGCCACCGTCTTTAGCTACTCCCCGCCATCGCCCTGACCTGAGCTGAGCCGCCGCTGCCGTCGATCGGTCGAAGAGAAGCCGCGGCCAAACCTGCCCTGTTTTCAGGTCAGAGGACTCGAGAACTTCTCGGCCTCCTCCGGCCGCCACGGCGGCCACCGACACCGGCCACCGCCCCTCAGCTGACCCCCGACTCCCCCTCGACCGATCTGACCCAACCCCACCCCACCGGCCGTCCACCGCCGGAATTGAGCCCTGAAGTTTCGGTGCCCTATTTTGGGCCCAATTCAGTCCGATCTTCGATCCGGCTACCACGGCCGCCGCTGTGCCTCACCGCCACTGCCGGACGACTCCCCTGAGTCCCCTCTACCGCCACCCAGCTCACCTCCTACGGACGCCGCGCGTGGCGCTCGGAATCGGCCGCCGACCGACGCCCCTGTTTTGACGCCGAATAGGGCAGCCACTGATCGTGGCTGTCCACCGCCTCCGGCCTCCTCCCGCCGCCATCCACCGGTCCCGACCCACTCCCACCGATCCCTGGGTGAGCCCCCGACCCTTGGCCGACCTTGTCCCGGCTCGTGTCTCCGGAAAATGGCCAAAAATAGTATGGTTCGCCGGTTGTGTTTACTGTTCGCCACTGTTTCAGGCCGCTTGCCGCCACTCGTCGGAGCTCCGTCGCCAGCCACCTGTCCCGGCGACCTCGCCGGACCTCCTCGGGGTGTTGTTGAAGTTTGAGCTCGGGCCGTCGCGCGATAAACCCTAGTTTTATCGTCGCCGCCGCCGCCGCCGCTTGAACTAACTCACGTTGTGAATTGACCCTAAACCTTGATTAGGGCGCTAATTGCGCTTAGGACTAGTTTTAATTAATTAATTATTTATTTATTTAAAAAAAAATGATCGGGACAAGTTTAGATAGAAACAATGGTTAGGATATATGGTCGATCGATTATTTGTCTGTTATTTTTTTTGGTAATTTATCAATTAATTGATTGATTGTGTTTGTTCGTGAGTGAGTAAGTGACAGGTTAGAGACGAGGGAGCGAGCGATTGATTGCTATAATTCGACTGTGAATTAAGATTTATAATATGAATTGAGTTTGAAATTTCCGGGTTGAGTTGATTGCTTGCGAGTGGGTGAATTGCTTGATTGGTTTGGTTGCCTGATTGAAATACTCAATTGAGAGTCTTGTGGGTCTTGAGGCCGGGTTGGTTATTTTTCCGAATGGATTTTGGCATTAATCATAGATAAACAATGGATTGATTGCCCTTACAAAAAAAAAAAAAAAACAATGGATTGATTGCCAAATGCAATTTATGTGGTCATTTAAAGGATCAATGACGTTACCTGACAAGTTCTCATTGTACCATTGGTGCTCGTGCCGTACCTATAGTATAGAAATTTCGCGACTTGTCAGAAGCACGATAATCCATGCCCGTGCCAGTCGTACGATTTTGAGGGATTATTGGATGCCGGTCGCAGCTTGTGATGGACCGAAACTCATTTTTAAAGAATGCCTACTTGCAGTGCCGTGCCAGGTGCACTGGATACACCACTTGTAGTAGCTGTTGCTGAGAGGGTAAAGTGGACGTAGCCTGGTCCTGCCAGAAGAGTGCGGGATCGCACTATTGATGTTTCTATCACTCCAGTTGCGTGGGTCATTGTTTAATAATGGACTTGTGTGATGTCTTGTGTACGCCTGAGTGGTTATGCTTCTATTGATTGTTGATTTGACAGATTTATTTTATTGATATATATATCTATTTATATCTTATGGCTTATTGTGGTGCTTAGGATGTCCTGGGCGAATCAGTGTCCTAACCGAGATTAGGCTTGATTCACTGAGATTAAATTCTCACCCCGTCGTGGGATAACTTTTCAAGTCCAAAATAATGGAGAGACCAGTGCGATTTGGTACCCCCACCCACTCATCACACGATGTCAGTCTCCACCCGGTGCCAGGCACGGACCAGATGTGAAAACGTCACATCATGACGATATGGGTCGATGAGGGGATGCCACAGCTGGTAGCACACCTCTTCAAGGCTTAGTATCTTCGCGATGGGGCGGATCTCTTTGGTCCGCTTAGAGGATTTGAGGGGCCACCTCTTCAGGGGGTCCCTAATATCCCTGCTTGGGACCCGATAGACATCGATACGCCTGATGGGGAGGTGGTGGATCCCGCACCCGGTATGCAGCCTGAGTTCGAGCCTGAGCAGTCAGTAGCCCCCTCTGTGCATTCTAGTTAGAGTTCCTGTGACGACCCGAACGACCCGGCTCCCCCTGTTGGTTATGATGACCCGGATGTCGAGTTTACCTAGTAGATGGTTAGTTTTCTTTTGTGGTCAAGGAATTGGTGATGTTTTTGTGGAGGTACTGTTCTGGAGTATATAAGAGTTAACCTTACCTGACTCCTGTAACTTTTTGCGAGTCCTAGAGGGCCGCCCTAAAGCATGGGGTTGTAATTAATAGCTGTTGACTCTGTAAGGTTATAGATCATCTATTCTCAGCAGTTTATTTAGTGTTGTGTTATTTGGCTTTTCTTCCTACCTATCCCATGTTGATTTTATTGGATGGAAGATTGTACGTTCCGTATGCGCAGTATATTCTTAGGTCGATAGCAGTTGCCTGAGACGCTATCTTTTATGTCCTGGTGGCGATTTGGCAAGGGATGTCACGGGTTCGAGAGTCGGGACGTGACAGCAGCTACCTTTTCTTTTCTTTTTGACTTTTTCTTTCGTTTTCTTTCGTTTTCTTTCTTCTTTTAAAATAAATAAAATAAAATCTGCTGGACCCACAAAGAGGTGTACTAGCTAACAAATCTCCCCCTATGCCTCATGTAGGGAGTTCCATCATGTCTGCTTTACTTCTACAAGAGTCAAGTTTCACCATGGGCAAAACTTTGATCATCATATCGGATCCGTTGTCGTCAGTACGAACCTATTCAAGAAGAAAAGACTTTTCTTCTAACTTCTCTCGAACCTAATGATACTTAACATCAATATGCTTCGATCTTGAATGTAACATTGGATTCTTGCTAAGATAGATAGCACTCATGCTATCACAATATAGAATAAATTTTTCTTGCTTCAAACCCAATTCTTGTAGAAATTTGTGCATCCACAAGAGTTCCTTGCCTCCTTCGGTGATTGCTATATATTTTGCTTTAGTCGTACACAAAGCAATGCATTTTTGCAATCTCGATTTCCATGAAATTGCTCCCCATGCAAAAGTCATCATATAACCCGAAGTCAACTTTCGAGAATCATTGTCACTGGCATAATCGGAATCCAAGTAGCCACTCAACTCAGGCTTTCCATTTTCATAACACAAGCTAAATTTGGAAGTGCCTCTAAGATACCGAAAAATCCATTTTACAGCGCTCCAATGCTCTTTACCTCGATTCGAGAGAAACCTACTTACAACCCCAACTGCATGAGCAATATTTGGTTTCGTACAGACCATGGCATACATCAAGCTACCCACAACGGATGCATAAGGAATCTTCATCATCTCTTCTTTCTCTTTCTCACTCGTAGGACATTCATTGCTACTCAACTTAAAGTGACCAGCAAGTGGAGTACTCACCGGCTTACATGTACTCATGTTGAATCTTTCTAGCACCTTTTCAATATATTTCTCTTGAGATAGCCAAAGTTTTCTATTTTTCCTATCACGAGTGATCCTCATGCCAAGGATTTGCTTAGCCGACCCTAGATCATTCATTGCAAAAGCTTTACTTAACTCATTTTTCAAGTCCTTTATTTGCTAGCATCATGCCCAACTATCAACATGTCATCCACATAAAGTGAGAGGATAATAAAGTCATCATATGAGAATCTTTTCATAAAGACACAAGAATCAGAAATGGTGTTACCATATCCATGAGCTTCCATGAATGAATCAAACTTCAAGTACCACTGTCTTGGCACTTGCTTGAGACCGTATAGACTCTTTCTTAGCCTAAATACAAGATTCTCCTTGCCTTTAACTTTAAAACCCTCCGGTTGCTCCATGTATATTTTTTCTTTTAAATCTCCATGAAGAAAAACTGTTTTTACATCAAGCTGTTTAATTTCCAAATCCAAACTGGCGGCTAACCCAAGAACAACTCTAATAGAAGACATTTTTATAACCGGTGAAAAAATCTCTTCAATATCAATTCCTTTCTTCTGACGAAAGCCCTTCACAACAAGCTTGGCCTTGTATCATGACTTCAAACTGCTTTCTTCCGTCTTTAACTTGTACACCCATTTATTTGTGAGTGTTCTCTTACCTTGAGGCAACTTCACCAACTCAAATGTGCGATTCTCATGCAAAGATTTGAGCTCATCTTGCATAGCTTCATTCCACTTATTCTTTTGATGGCATGACATAGCCTCTTCATAAGTTTCAGGCTCTCTTGCATCAGTAAGTAACACATATTCATGTGGCTGATATCTTTGTGAAGGTTTACGCTCTCTTTCTGATGTTCTAACTTCATGTTGGACTGCTTGTTCTGGCTCAACTGGCTCAACTGCTTACTCTTGCTCTTCTGATTGTTCTGGTTCAACTACTTCATCTATCTCAACTGAAGAATTAACACTCTGTGAGGATTCATCTTCTTCATGATTTCCATGCATTTCTCCCCTGTGATTTTCACCCAATACGATAAGAGAATTTGGACTAAAACTAACAGTGTGTTGAATTGCATTCTTTGGCTTCTCTAGCTTGTCTATATCTTCAATGGTTTGATGCTCAAAGAATACCATATCTCGGCTTCTAATGACTTTCTTTGTAGCTGAATCCCATAACCTATAGCCAAATTCTTCATGTCCATAACCCAAGAAAATACACTATTTAGACCTGTTATCAAGCTTAGACCTCTCATCTCTTGGAACATGTACAAATGTCCGGCAACCAAACACCCTCAGATAATTGTAGGAGACATCTTTCTCACTCCAAACTCTTTGTGGAACATCCCTTTTTAAGAGGAACTAATGGAGAAAGATTTATCAAGTCAACTATCATTCTCATCGCTTCGCCCCAGAATGGCTTAGGCAATTTTGCATGAGATAGTATACACCGAATCCAATCATTAATCGTCCCGTTCATTCTCTCTGCTACTCCATTATGTTGTGGTGTTTTTGGAACAATCTTCTCAAGCTTGATGCCATAGTCCCTGCAGTAATGCTCAAACGATCTTTTATATTCACCACCATTATCAGCTCGAACACATTTCATCTTTTTCCTTGTTTCCCTTTCAACACTAATATGAAATTGTTTGAAAGCCGCAAGTATCCGGTCTTTAGATTTCAAAGCAAAAGCCCACACTTTTCTAGAGCAGTCATTAATAAACGTCACAAAATACAATGCACCACCAAGTGTTCTAGCATCCATGCAACAAACATCCATGTGAACTAAATCAAGTACATCAGATTTCGTGTGTGGAGACGAACTATGAAATGAGAGTCGATTTTGCTTACCCGTGAGACAATGAGTACATTCTACCAAATTTTTCTCTTTCAATGGTAGAAGATTCTTCCTAGCAAGAGTTTCAAGCCCTTTCTCGCTAAGATGACCAAGTCTCATATGCCATAAATCAACTAAGGAGTCTTCCACTGCATTTACCTCTTGTCACATCAAATTTGCTTGCATGGTATAAAAACTACATGTCTTCTTGCCTTTAGTCACCACCATAAAGCCTTTAGTCAATTTTCATTTGCCATCATAAAAGGAACTACAATAACCATCGTCATCTAAGGCACCTGTAGAGATTAAGTGAAGTCGAATATCTGGAACATGTCTCACATTTTTCAGAAGCAAAGTGCATCCCATATCAGTCTCCAGATAAACATCTTCCATGCCGATAACCTTGGAGACACCACTGTTTCTCATCCTAACACAACCGAAATTACCGTTGCGATAAGATGTAAAGAAGTCACGCCATGAAGCGACATGATAAGAAGTTGCAGAATCGACAACCCAGTTAGAATCTTGACATGTGAGATTTACATAGCCATTATCACAAATAAACACAACATCACCGTCAACTGCAACTGCTGTTATAGGCTGATTTTCTTCTTTCTTTTTATCTCCATTTTTATCATGGAATTTATCTCTTTTTGGCCCTCAACACTCATTGGCATAATGCCCCATCTTGCCACAATTGTAACACTTCACACTCTTTCTCGGCCTTGACTTTGATCTTCCTCTTGACTTTCCTATGTCATTACTTCAAAACTTTCTTGACTGACTTCTTCCTCTATGTTGTACGACAAGTGCCTCCGATTTAGAAGCATAATTCAAGCCTTTTCTCATTGTTTCTTCATTAAACAAGCTTTCTTTAACCATGTTCATGGAAAGCACATCATAAAAAGCAGAATTATTTAACTCCACAACCAGAGTGTCCCAACTATCAGGAAGAGTACCAAGCAATAAAAATGATTGCAATTATCACCAAAGTCAATATCAAGATTTGTTAATTGATTTATAACATCTTGAAATTCACTCAAGTGCTCCGTCATGCTACTTCCTTTCTTGTATCTCAAGTTCACAAGTTTTTTCACTAGAAGAGCTTTATTTTGTGGAGTTCTCATCTCATGAAGATCTTGCAATTTCTTCCACAAAGTATCTGCCTTCGTTTCTTGAGCAACATGATGAAAAACACTGTCATTAATCCATTGCCGGATAAACCCAACCGTCTTCCGATTCATTCGCTCTCACTCTTTATCTTTCGTGTCTCCTTTGGCTTCATCACCTGCGACCAGATTAAACAAATCTTTGCAATATAACACATCTTCCATCCATGGCTTCCATATAGAGTAATTCGGGGCATTTAACTTAAACATAGTGTCACTTGTATTCTCCATCTAATACTAGAATCTCAACTCTAGCTCTGATATAACTTTGTTAGGGAAAAACGGGCAACACCTCGGCACAAATTTAGCCGATCCAGGATCAACCAACAACTATATCTAGCAGAAAATAACATCGCAACAAGCAGATATAATAGCGAAATGATAAAGAAATAGAATACCAAGATTTACGTGGAAAATTCGAATCGGGTAAAACCACGGGCGACCCAAAAATTCCACTAATCATCAAGAATAGCAGAATATACAAAGTGTTTCTCTCTAATAACACACTAGAGGCTAAATATCAACATCACATGAGCTTTCTTCACCACAAAGGTGAAATAATACAAAAGGGAGCTAGAAAATCCTAACCGCAATAGGAGAGTCAGAGACAAATCTCAACGAACGAAACTGATCAACTCGTAGAGCTTGATCTCGCGAACAATATACTGAAATTTGAGCCAAATCCGTCAACGTTTGGCCTTCGAATTCGGACCGGAAGCCGCAACCCCTTTTTCTTCTTTTCTGTGTTTTTCTTCTCGTTGAAGCCCTCTTCTTTTTTTCTCCTGTTTTATTTTCTCTCGGCTATTTCTCTTTTTCACCTAGGGTACATGCACACAACAAAAAAATAAATGGCAGCCACCTTTTCTTTTCTTTTTGACTTTTTCTTTTGTTTTCTTTCTTGTTTTAAAACAAATAAAATAAAATCTGCTGGGCCCACAAAGAGGCGTACCAGCTAACAGGTTCAAATCGTATAATCCCTAAGCATAGGAAAAAAAAATACCTTACCATGTCCGCATCACATATAGAACTCGGAGGTCCAAACGACAACAAGGGTACATGTACAAGAAAATGAAAACGCGTGCAAAACGACTTGATTGTATCATGTCATATGTCATGTCATGATAAAGAACCAATTTTATACTACATAAATTTTAAGGTTCTTGCATTTACAATTTGTTTTTCTACAGAAAGGAAAGAATCCTCTAAACAGAACTCCTCTAATGTGCCAAGAAAAGAATCCTGGCTTTCTCCTCAGCATGATTTGCCCCACATGCTTACCCTAATGTTGTGAAGTTTCTTCTAGATATCCCTAGCTAGATAACGGAGTTCCCCTAGCTAGACAACTGAGTTGGATCCACAGGCGATGACTCCTTGTATTTCACCATTTGAGAAATTATTTCATGAACTGCCATGCTCCATGCCTGGATATTTCAAGGTCCTGTGGAAAACACCCCCCCTCTCTTCTCGATCCCTTCGACCATGGCTCGTAGCTCGTGACTTCAATGATGGGGCCAAAGCTCTGCATCAATCATCGCAAGTGGAAAATCACTGAGGAACAGTGTTGTTGTGAGGACCACATTTGGGGAAGTACTAGAGTGCTCTTGGTTCATGCATGTGAGAGAGCTCTCTAGATCCCACATGGAGAATGTTGTTTGGGATGTGAACCATCAAGGAGCCATGTCTCCCCCAAAAGCGTGACTGGATTCTAACCCCACTTGGCGACCCTAAGACCTTGAACATCATCCACCTAAATTTATACATCGGCTTTGTGTCTAGATAATCCATAGAAAACCTAATTGTTTGGCTGGTAAAATTATCAAAAAAGTCCTAAATCTATTGTACTTGTGTCAATTTAGTCATAAACCTTTCAATTATGCCGATTTAGTTCTAAACCTTTTAAATTTTTATCAATTTAGTCTCAAATCTTTTGAAGGTTTGCCATTTCAGTCCTAAACCTATTATTTGAGTAATTTGCCAGAAGGACTAAATTGGTGATTCATGAAAAGGTTTAAGACTAGTTTGGCAAATCATTAAAGTTTTAGGATCAAATTTACATAATTGAAAGTTTATAACTGAATTGGCAAGTTGTACAAAGGTTTATGAATAAATTGACACAAGTACAATATATTTAGGACTTTTTGGACAATTTTCCCTCGATGGGCTACAATACCGGTGGGTCAACCTTTGTGCTCGTCGCTAGTTTTTGAGTGTCTCACGTGTATGTCTAGACTCTAGAGCACTATTATCATGTATTAGATTCGGAGACCATGAAACCGCAAGTGCTCAAACTTTTTTCCAGAGTACGTGAACTTTTCCAAAAGGGCTCAATATAGAGATCACTCTTTTAAGTGCAAGAGGAAATTAGGGTTCCATTTATTGGGGGGTTTGCATTAAATCAAACTTTCGCTGACCCTCTGCTGGTGCCTGAATAGGATCGCGACTCGTGGAGCGTGGGAAGGAACAACGTTGTGCCTCTGTGGAGTCCCAGAAAGGTTACCGATTAGCTCAGGGAGAAGATATAAGTTCAATGTGAGCACTAGCTCCTGTATGAACTTACTAACTTTAATGTTAGTGATTCATCATTTTTTTGCCGATTGGATTACCGATTAGTTCTGATTCTTAATTTAGTACTTCTTCTATGGGGTTATGAAGTCGGTAAGACTTGATAAGTCGCTCGAAATAATAGTTGATAATTTTATTTAACAGTTGGTAAATTGGAAGTACTGGTATAAAGAAATTAAAATAAGGATAGGAGAAATTCTCTTTTTTGTTGTTGGTTAGAGATTAGAGAAGTTGGCAATTTGAGAAGAGCAAAATATACGCTCATGAATAACTCAAACAAAAGTAGTATGAAGTTGATAACTTAAAATAAAATTGGAAACCACTCAGATGAGGGTTGGTGATACAAAATTAGTTGACAACTTATTAATTCGAGAAAATTGATGAGTCACAAAAAAAAAGGCATTGGTAGTTTCATGTAATATTGGATTAATAAGAGTTGGTAAAATTAAACTGGTTGATAACTTAATTGGATAAAAGTTGGTAATTACATTGGTCAAGGATGGAAATGTCATAGAAAATTATAATTTTGATAAGTTGATAAGTAAGACATAATAGAAACATTCAGTTGGTGAATTTAAGAAAACAAGAATAAATAATATTAAGGAGCTGAAATGACAGTTGGAAACGGAAAATTAATTAATAACCTAATACGAGAAAAATTGATAAATCACACGAAATGAGGGTTCGTAAATTCATAAAATAAATAGAATATTTAAGTTGCTGACGAAAAGCTAAATAAAACTTAGCAGTTAAAATTATCAGAGAAGTTTATATAATACATATGAGACAAGTTGAAGATTTGAAAAAAAAAAAAATCATCGGTAACTAACTCAAATAAGAGTTGGTAACTTGATCGAAAAAAATAAGATAGTAATTGCTCTAATAGGAGTTAGTAATTTCTACAAAACAGTTGGCAAGGAAGGAAAATAAAAGTAGTAACTCAATTAAAAATATTCGTAAAATAAATAAATAAACTAGTTGGTAACACAAATAAATGTAAGTGAGCGAGTCAAATGAAAGTTGGTGACACAAAACTTGTTGATAACTTAATTGGAGATAGACTGGTAAGCTACTCAAAAAGAAGTTGTTAATTCTATGTGGTGAATTTAAGACAGTAAGAAATATAAATAGAAGTTTGTGAAACTTATCTTTTTGTCAAAAATAAAAGGAATTGGCTATTCAAAACAATTCAATTAAATGTCGATAACTATTAAATAAGAATATTGGAAAGAGAAAAATTGGTAATTTAATTGGAGAAAATTTTACAATCAGTCTAATTATAATATTTATAAAAAGAGTTGGTAAGTTTAACGAGTTGGTAAATAAGACATATAAAAGTTGACAATCAGCTGAAATGAGAGATGGTAAACCAAAACCAGTTGGAAACCTAACGAGAAATAGCCGATCAGTCACGCAAATAATAAAAGTTGTAAAATTGAAGGCTGCTTTTAAGAATGAGATATAAAAGTTGGTAAACAATAACAAAATTTGATAGGTTTAGTAATAAACCAAATAAATATTAATAACTAATTCAATTGCGATAACCTAAAACAAGTTAGTATTTCAATTGGGAAAAAAGTTGGTGTGCCATTCAAATAAAGATTGGTATGTCGACATAAAGTTGATATAATTAAAGAGTTGGTAAGAAAGACAAATATAAATTAGTAAAAAAAATTGAAAAAAAGTTGATTCTATTTCTGTTGAAAAAATCGATAATTTCACAAAAGTATCGTAAGGAACTAGCAAAGTATTGGAAAATAAGGTAATTCCGAAACTTTTTCTAACGACAGTTTTCTAACGCTTAGGGTTAACGATGTGAAGCCGTACCAAAACTTACCGCTTTGGGTGTTTTTTGGTGTTGAAAGCCCAAAAATAAAAAAACGAAGGCAAAACAAATAATTCAGTTTTTTAAAGCCAATATTAATAATAGGGATAGGTGGACTAAGGCGCTATATGGAACAAAAACGCGTATGGTTCAAAAATGTTGCAAAAATGTTACGAGGATCACTTTTGTGCTAGGAAACAATTTTGAAAAAATAAAAACAACTTGATTTTGGGTTTTGGAACACTTTTAGAACACTTTTGAAACCACCATCCATCGCTGCCAACGCGGCCACCACTCATCGATCGCCGGCATTGGGGAATTTTTTTTTTTTTTTACTTATCAAACGCGTTTTTGTTTCCAGAAATCAAAGTTGGAAACAGAAACACAAAAAAATATTCTCAAGAACAGAAACGTTACCATACGCATCCTAAACTTCTACAATGTTAAAAATAAATAATCATCGATAACTAACTCAAATAAGTGTTGGTAGCTTAATCCAAAATAAGATAGTAATCACTCTAATTGAAGTCAGTAATTTATACAAAACAGTTGCCAAGCAAGGGAAGTAAAAGTGGTGACTCGATAAAGACATGGTGAAATAAACAAATAAACTAGTTGGTAACACAAACAAATGTAAGTAAGCAACTCAAATGAAAGTTGGCGACGCAAAACTTGTTCATAGCTTAATTGGAGATATATTGGTAAGCTACTCAAAGAAAAGTTATTAATTCCATGTGTTGAATTTAAGACGGCAAGAAAGATATATAAAAGTTTGTAAAAGATAAGAGAAATTTTTCTTTTTGACAGAAATAAAAGGAATTGGTTATTAAAAAATCCAATTAAATGTCAATATCTAAATTAAATAGGAATCGGAAAGACAAAAATAATTGGCAATTTAATTGGAGAAAAGCTGATATTCAATCTAATTATAGCATTTCCAAAAAGAGTCGATAAATTTAACATGTTGGTAAATAAGACATATAAAAGTTGACATCAACTGAAATGAGAGATGGTAAACCAAAACTAGTTGCAAACCTAATGAGAAATAAAAGTTGGTAAACAATAAAAAAAAATTGATAGACATAGTAATAAACCACATAAATATTAGTAACTAATTCAATTGGGAGTTGGTAACCTAAACCAAATTAATATTTTAATTGGGAAAAAAGTTGGTTTGTCATTCAAATAAAGAATGGTATATTGACATAAGGTTGATATAATTAAAGAGTTGGTAAGAGAGACAAATAAAAATCGTTAAAGAAATAAAAAATGTTGATAGTTCGGTTTTTTTTAGAAACTTTATAATTTCACAAAAGTATTGTAAGGAACTAATAAAATACTGGAAAATAAGGTAACTTAGAAATTTTTTCTAACAATAGTTTTCCGAAACTTAGGATTAACGATGTTAAGTCATACAAAAACTTACTACTTTGGGGGTTCTGACTTGAAAGTTTAAGGAAAAATTTCAAATAAATGCCTAAAATGTCATCGTTTTCTTAAATAAGGGTCTAGAATGAATTTTGTTCCAAAAAGATCTAAAATAGCCAAATTATCTCAAATAAGGACTTGTTTCTAGCCGACGAGCATATAATTAATCTAGCCGTTAGAGAAGGGGTATTTTAGTAAAAAAAATTAGTTAAAATTTTCTATTTCTTTTACTTTTCTTTTTTTTTCCTTTTCTTTTTTCTTCTTCCCTCCCTTGGGCAGAGGTCGCCAGCCTCAAGCGAGAACAGCCCTTAAAAGCAACCCTAGCTCAAGGATAGCCCTCGCCTGAGTTAGCAAAAGGAAGAGGGAAAAATAAAAAAGAAAAAGAAAATAAAAAATAGAAAATAAAAAAATCAAGAAAAAAATAAAGTAAAAGACGAAAGTGCCCTTTTAGCCTGCTAGATCGGGCTTTTCTTTGAGACTGATATGACCACTTTAGGTTATTATTTGAAGGAAAGTACTTCGGACTCTTATTAGAAATAAGGTCAAATTCATATATGTATTTGAAATTTTCTCTAGTTTTAATTTGTGTTTTGTGTTGAAGCTTTCCTCAAATCGTGCATATAATGTAATGTCAAGGATCCCTCCCAAATCAAACCGAAGCAAGAAAATCCTTAGGAAAAGTATGTACACTGCCTATGCGTACAATTGATGCACCAGAAATCTTGGAAGCTCGTACCTTAGGACCTATTGGTAATACTCATGTTTATTTGATTCCTATCATTTTGATTTCGAGAACAAAAATATATTTGATAATATTAGAAAATTTTTATGTTCCCGTGAACAAATCGGTGACCAAGGAACAGATTTGGAACAGAAATAAGGAGCAAAAAAATCTGATTCCCTGTTCTCACAAACAAAATTAGAAAAAAAAAATCATATCTGCTCAGAAATTGTTGTGCAGAACAGAATTGTTACGAAAATAGTCCCTTATAATTATTTTTTTTTTTTTGTATGTTCAGAAAACAGGCGCTAGTTACTCAGAGGGTCATAACACCGAAAATGTTGCTCTCCCAAAGTAAATTCTACAAAATTAGGGAACTCACGAGATGTAATCGTTGGTTGCCGATTCACATAGCACGAAAATTCCAAAGCAAATAGATTAGTTTGTAATCCGGTGCGCAACAGCTTTGTATCATTTAGCATAAATACTATACCTGATCGGTCCATGCTTGTTTTTTTTTTTTTTTTGTTAGACATGCATGCTTTTTGTTGGAATACTTAAATATGAAACTGCGTTTTTCATCTAATACCTTAATTTTTTAGAACAAATCAGAACATGATGTCCTCAATTCGAATATTTTCAAACTCGTATTTACCTCCCTAGTGAGATATTTTTCACGTTTGGTACGAAGCGAAAATACCAAATTAAGCATGAAAGGAAATGTTTGAATGTTTAAATATGATCAAGGAAGCCCATAGGGATGGCAGCACGTATTACCCAATGTCCTCCGTAGAAAGATCGATTCTTATCGAATAATGAACAAGCCGCGTTGCGAGCACAACCTATAACATTGCGGATGATGTTCACACTCCCTGAAAATTTTTACAACGTCATGACGTTGGTATAGCTTTGGCTGCCGATTTGTCTCGGACAATCCCATTAATCACGGAAGAAATCAAAAGGACGAAAATAATTTTTAAAAAAAAAATTTGAAGAGGAATGGCATGGGTGCTACATCCTGTGGTCTAGGAACAAAGGTCTGAACCAGATCTTGCAAAGCAGGCATATGCTGAGGAATTCGTCACCATGCTAGTATTGGACAAGCAAAGTGATTCAGCATGATAAGAGGCATTGCCCTAATAGAGGGCGTGTTGCTTTTTGGTGTCCAAAAAAAAAAAAAGCAAAACAAATAATTCAGATTTCTAAACCCAAAATTAATAATAGGGATAAATGCACTAAAAATCTTAAAATTTGTCATGAAAGCGCAATTAAATCATAAAACTTTTGAAAAGTGTAATCATGTCCTAAAATTTATCACAAAAGTTCAATCGAGTTCTAAACTTTTCAAAAAATGCAATCAGTGAAAAGATTTGATTTGACCAAACTAATTTCATCACACTTTATGAAAAATTTTAGGACTCAATTACAATTGCACTTATGTGACGAGAGTTAGGATTTAATTGCAACTTTTGGAATAAATTTAGAATTAAATTGTTTTTTTTAAGTATTTTAGGAATTTCAATTCACTTATCTCTTAATAATATCAACAAATACTTATAAAAATGATGATAAGAATAACAATCTTTGAAAGGGCGGGGATGGGAGTGGGGACCAGGAATGCAACCCAAGGTGGACTCGTGTCTCGAATGACGGTGAAAGATGCCCGAATTGAATGCAATTACCTAATTCCATAAATGCCCGATCATACATACCCCGTCACCATCACTCCATTTAACCAAAAATTTGCAGGACAAGAACAAAGAGGACCAGAAGCATTTCTGTCCTGCACTTTGAGTTTCATTCAATGCCGATGTAGAATCACCGTACGACATTTACCTGGTCTAGGTTCTATTGTCTTCTTTTGTAGCATAAAGTCATAACTTAGTCGATTCTTGGACCTCCAAAGACTTGGACTAAAGCCAGTACTGCCAGTGCCATGCCACGGTATTCGCATGATCCTGTCCGTGTTCTAAGTAATTGGAACTTTGCCATAGTGGTCCAAGCAAAGAGAATCTTAATCTTGTTTACCCCCCTAATTATTGACAAGTGGGGGACAGTGGACACCATAATCTCTCCCAGTTGTGCTCTTTTCGAAGCTGCAGCAGGGATCCATCGATTTGACCCCTCCAATATGCTCCAATATAAACCAGTTCTTATAGTTTGATTGATCAAGCAAGCTATGGTTTCAGACACAGAACAAAGCCAAGCCCAGCCCAACGAAATATGAGCCTGAGCATATGGGTATCAAGAGAGAATTGAATTTGGTTAGACCGAGGAGCATCCCGAAGACGTCCCGGCTGCATAATTGGTAACTTGCATTTTGATTGGATCAACAGCTAGATACAAAATCTCAGTGCGAAAGGAGACGGGACACCAAGAGCGTTCTATCTAAACTATTATCAACTCTCTAGTTCGCTTCTTATCCAATCTTGGGAACACATCAGCGCTTGCAAGGTTGCTGCGCTGAGAGAACTGCGGTCCCGGTCGAGCACCTTGCCGCCCATGTCAAACGCCGACTCCGAGAGAACTCTCGACATAGGAGCGCCCAGCACATTTCGTGCCATCATGGACAATATGGGATATCTCGGGGTGTGAACTTTCCACCAGCTCAGCACGTTGAAATCGACATTCCGAGGAAAGAGAGGTTCCTCCAAGTACTTGTCCAAATCTGTTTTCGTGCCGTCACTCCGAGACGTTTCGTCGATGAACTTATCAAACCCGATCAGCCTATCCTTCACGTCGTTCCCGGGACCTGACAAGCTCTCGCTACCGCCACCGACTTGCCATGCCTGACCATGATGAAGAGTCGATAATGGAGAGCCGATGGAGTGTTCGTTGTAAAGCGCCCTGATTCGGCTGGATATCTCATCGATGCGTTCGAGGGAAGTGCTTCCATAGATTTGGGGGAAGTAATACTCTACCAACTTCATCTTAAACCGAGGGTCCAAGAACGCCGCAACAGCTAGTCCCAAACTACATTTATCCCAGTACTCGTCAAATTTGCTTCTCATCTTTAAGGCCAGCGAACTGATGTAATCATCTGAACTCTTACACCACCCTATCAACTTCAAATGAATATCGCATATCAGAGGGAAGTATATATTTGCAGTCGGGTATCTGCTTCGGGAGAAATCATTCATAATCTCCAGAAAGACATTCAAGAAACCTGTAACAGTGCCGGCTCTCTCCCACTCCACATCAGAAGGACAAACCGTGAATAGTCCATCCTCTTCCCTCAGAAGAGAAAATGCGCTCTTGTACTCCAAGGCAACCTCAAGCATCCTGTAAGTCGAGTCCCATCTGGAGCTGTTATCGAGAGATAAACACTTTTCAGTCTCAATACTTTCTTGTTGAGCCAGCTTGTTGAACTTCTCTAACATTGCTTGTGAACTTTTGAGGAACCGAATACTTTCCCGAATTTTATGAATTACCTCCCCTAGCGCTTCCAAGGTACCCTGAACCATTTGATTGAGAACAGTAGCCACACATCGTACTTCAAAAAGTTGGCCATTACCGTAAAGAAACCTGTTCTGTGATAGACGATCTCTGATTCTGAGAACAAAGAAGTCAGAGGAAGAGCCGTCAAAAGTCATGGAAAACAATTTACGGTCGATGTCCCAATCCATGAGGCAAGTCATGATGACATCTGCTTGCATGTCATCTGTGTGAGAAGAGTCCACCGACACAAAATTCAGTATCTTCTTCTTCAGCTGCCAAGATTCATCTATGAAATAGGCGGCCAAACAGAAGTATCGAACATCACCAGAACCAGCCCAAGCATCAATACTGAGGCTAATTCTTCCAGGCAATTTATCCAAGACCTCAAAAACCTTTTGCTTCTCTTTTTCGTAGATTTCCAAGCAGTCAGCCTCTATTTTATTCATTGTCACAAGCTCAAAAAGCGGCTGTAAATTCTTGACAAAAACCTTGAACCCCACATGCTCAACCATATTCAGTGGATAGCCATGTATGATGATCATACGCGCAAGATCAAACTGGCTTCTCCTTTGATCGTAGTTACCGCCCACAGCCACCGCATTTGCATTATCATCCTTCATCTGGTCGGAATCAAATTTGATATTCACAAGATTCAGCCCTTCATCCTTTTTTTGCTCTTGATTAAAACTGAAATTTGAAATTGCAAGCGGTCGCTCCCTTTTCCTTTCCCTTGCCGGAATGAGTTGAGTGATATCATGATTAGTTCTTCTCTGACACCTAATCAAATGATTTCTCAAATGAGAAGTACCACTAGTACTTGAGCCACTCAGTCTCTTTTTACAGTGCCTACATATAGCCACGCAGATATCACCTTTCTTGACTCTATCGAAGTCGTTCCAGACAACTGATTTTAATCTGCTTGAGTTGATTATGACTGCATCTGATAAGTCCATCGCATTTACTTAAGTTGAATAATCTGCGGATGGAAATAGAAAGAAGTCAATCCCTAAATCAACGAAAGAAGTTTGCCAAATAGGAAAGGAAGACTGAATAATCTACCCCAATTCCACCAAGCGAACAATTCAAACATCAACATCAATTCATGAAATACAGTGCCAAGAATTATGAGAGTTCATGCATTTCTCAAGAATTTGGATTTGCATTCGGTAGGACTTTTCTATGTACCTTCAACATCTCTAATGTTGCACAAAACAGATGTTGGAGACAAATCAGTTTCATCTTGAGCATAAGCAAATGACATCAGCAAAAATGACTTGATATATGCTTGCATCTTCGTATGCCATCAAATTGATTTATCACCGATAGGGTGGTGTGGGGAGTAAAGGCTGATGCAAAACAGACCACTTTGTCATGCAGAGTAATAAAGCAAGTGACAAGCAAGTTATCTACCAAAAATCAGAGCAGATTCCAAGTTAATCACTAATTTGTCAACACAGGCTGAAAGGTCTTTCACTAACAGCAATATTCTGATCAGATAGCAGTAAAGGCAAAACAAAACAAGTATTCAAAAGAAATTTGAAGAGGAGACCAGTCTGTAAATTGTAGTTGGTCATTGGTAGAAACCATGTATTAAAAAAAAAGGTCCAGAAAGGAAGTTCAGATCCTAGAAGTTGTACACTTGATAAGACATGAATTCCGAGTTCTACTACAACTATTACAGCGCCGGAATGCACCAGTTGTTGTTGTTGTTGTTTTTTCTTTTTCTTTTTATGGTTTAGACAAAGACAGATTGGGTCTAAGCGACTCCTCTTACACCAGCTAACGACCTCAGAGAACGACTCGTTTCGGATGAAAATCCACACGTGACTTTGCTCCCTCAAACAGATCTTGCGATTTGCAAGTCTGGTTATGATTTAGCAGGCATTGGCAGTCCCTGAAAAGTAGTACGAATAGGAAGACGCGTGCTATCCCAACTTTTCCGGCGTTTATAGTGCAGAAGGTAAAGGCCTATGGCAGAGATTACTTCATCACAGTCAGCATTTTAGGCTCCCCAAAGGATGGGCAGGACCCAATGAATGTTGCTTCCTGCTTAATGATCTGAACACTGGAAGAGTTGATACCATCCCCCACAGAAAGACAGCTGAAACTAAAGGTGCCATCATGTTCAAATCATCATTGCATCGCCCGTTGGGACTATTGCAACTGAAACGTAGACCCGCTTCCTACTTCACTCGGTGATAAACTGTAAACCGACACCAACAACGTAGGAACGACGGAGCGACGAAAAATGGCACAAAACATTCACGACAAGCTCCACGTTTCGGGTCCCCCCACCCCGAACAAAAGTTAGAGAGACCGCAAGCGCCAGGAAGCACGCACGAGGGAGGAAGGAAGGACCCAGACGCGGGTCGGAAAATCCGAAACCCGTAGCCAGCATCAACCAGCTCAGGAAACGCACTCGGCACGCGCGAAGATCCGGGTCGGGTTAAGACAGATCATTTATAGAACCCCATATGGGTTTCGGATCGGGAGTGGGGCGCAGGTCGAGTTAAGTTTTGCCCAGAACCCGACCGCGCTCCACAAAAAGGAAGAGAAAAAACAAACAAAAAAACAAACGACAGAGACGACCCGATTAGGTTTTCGGGGCTCGGGTAAGGCGAAAGACGAAAGCTTTCGCGACACGAAGCACAGCCATGACAGGGGGGAGGAGGAGGAGGAGGGGTCGAGGGACTTACGTGGGCACGAAGTGATGAAGGAAGCTCCGGTTGCAATTGGGAACTGCGAGGGGGGCTTTATCGAGGTGACGATGTGAATTTAGGGTTTACGCCATCGACGCTTGAGATAGAGATAGAGATAGAGAGAGAGAGAGAGAGAGAGAGAGAGAGAGAGATGGATTTGGGGGGTGAATCCGGTGGGGAGGCGCGCAACGGAGCGCGGAGGAGATGAAGGCCGAACTTTTTCAACTTATTTTTTGCACTCTTTCTTTTCTTTTCTTGTTTTCTTTTCACCGGATTGGATTTTTTTTTTAAAAAAAAAAGAACACATATTTTTGCGATTTTCCATGCAAAAAAAAAAGGAATAAGTTCAAATTTTTCTCTATTCAACATTGATAGCTTGATTCGATGCGCATTACAACAAGTCTCGCAAATTTTAATTCTCAAACAAGTGATATTGAATATTTTAAAACAGCTCTAATAATCGATTTTGAGAATAGTTCAAATAAAAGATTACAAGGTCGATAAAGAGCGATATGCAGGTAGAATTCTCGTTTCTCCTAAAAAAAATCCAAAATTCATTTTTTAATATTTTTATTTTCCAAAACTATGTAAAAAAGTAAAAATAAAAAATAAAAAGTTCAGGCGGCCAATATTGGGTTCATGATATGCATCATCTTGAATTCATGAAACAATTTGATGGGATTCGTCCAACACACCTTCCTAATTGATGTAAGCTGTGCACAGATGCAAAGCAATAGCTTCTTCTGAAAATACATATATTCCACAACCCAGGATTAATAAATAGTGAAAAACCTAAATAAGTTTTGTAATTAATGTGCTTTAAGCAAAATCCAGTGCTGACATGTAAAATTTATTTAGAGAAGACAGTGATAACTTGCATGACTTAAAATAATAAATAAATAAAATATTTTCATCGTACACGAAAATATTTAAGTTTAAATTAAAGTTAATGTTAAAAAATATTTATTATTAATATATTATTTACACGATGAGTTTAAATTAAAAAAAACATTTTCCAAAAAAATATTTATTACAAGCGCAACCGAAGATCACTTGAGAAATTAGCACTGGCTGGCCTGGCTAGAGCAACCCAATGCGTGCCGTTCTTCAAGATTTGGCCTCTCTGTCTTCTCCAATGGCGACTTTTCTCGTTTCACTCGCCCTTTCGCATCGTGAACTGCAGGATTTTCATCTGTCCTCGGGAAGCTATCCTCGCTCTGTCGGTATCAAAATCTCGTCCTCTCTTTTACCCTGCGATTTCGGAGTAGCGTCGTAATAATGTCGAGTTAGATTTCGGATTTTTCTTGGGTTCAAGTTTCTTGAAGAGCCCGGATAAAGAAGAGAGTTTTAGGAAGAGTCTGCGAGATGGGGACGAGGGCTCTTGCGATGTTGAAGTGTGCTTATAGGAATTACAGTGGCAAAAGTGCGGCGTACCCTAGAAAACCCACTCTAGGCATGGAGTTGCCCGAGGCCGGGAACAAGAAGAACCGCCCGAAAAGCTCAAGGACGAGGGTTGGTCATTTGCAATGGACTGAAGAACAGACCCGAATTATATCGGCCGTTTCCGGTGGCCGATCGGTCTTTATCGCCGGGTCCGCCGGCACAGGGAAGACCGCTTTGCTTAACCATATCATCAAGTTGTTGAAGGATTCGTTGGGCCGGTCGAGAGTTTTCGTAACCGCATCCACCGGAGTTGCCGCTTGCGCGCTTCGCGGGCAAACCTTGCACTCCTTCGCGGGCATCAAGAACCCTGGTCGCGAAGCTTCGGCTTTGGACATTTATATGGACAAGAAGGCCTGCAAGAGGTGGAGAAAGGTTCGAGCCCTGTTCATAGATGAGATTAGTATGGTGGACGGCGAACTGTTCGACAATCTTGAATGTATTGCTAGAGAGCTGCGGGAATCGGGCGAGACATGGGGAGGAATTCAGCTCATTGCGACTGGGGACTTTTTGCAGCTGCCGCCGATACCCAGAAAGGGGAATTGGGTGTCGAGTAAACAATTTGCATTCGAAGCCGCCTGTTGGAAATCGAGCTTTGACTTGCAAATTGAGCTTACCAAAGTTTACAGGCAATCGGATGAAAGACTCGTTAAGGTGCTTCAGGGTATAAGGAAAGGAGAGATCAGTCCTGACGACTGGGAATTCCTGGAACAATCTTGTGCTTCCAATGAGCCGGATTCTTCTGTTGTTCGACTGTATCCACGGAATGAAGATGTTAATGAGGTGAACAATTATAAAATCAAAGAGTTGGCAGCGGAGGGTTATGTCTTTTCAGCAGCTGATAGTGGCAGTGATCCTTGGAAGAGGCAAGTCAAGCGGGGTATGGCACCTGATGAGATTTTTCTCTGCAATGGTGCGAGGGTGATGCTGATAAAGAACAAAAACACTTCGTGTGGTCTCGTGAACGGTGCTGTTGGGACAGTCGTTGGATTTGTGAAGCCGGAGGATATGGTTGTCTCTGACCTATGTTGCGAGGGTGTCTTGCCATTGGTGAAGTTTGATTCTGGTAGGACAGTTGTTATCGAGCCGGAAACATGGTACGTGGTGGACGGAGATTCCGTGGTTGCTCAGAGGAAGCAGATTCCCCTCATATTGGCTTGGGCTCTAAGCATTCACAAGTGTCAGGGCATGAGCCTCGACAGTCTTCATACTGATCTAAGTAAAAGTTTTGGGTATGGGATGGTTTACGTAACTCTCTCCCGAGTGAGGAGCTTGAGCGGGCTCCATTTATCGGGTTTAGATCCTACCATCATCAAGGCGCACCCGAAAGCGCTCGATTTTTATGAACGTTTAGCTGATCAACGCGACAAAAGGAGCAATGAAGAACATAATTGCAGTGACTTCGTTGATAGCTCTTCCTGAGTTTCTACTGTCCGGCCAGAGGATAAAACCGGTTCCTTCCACATCTCGAGTGGAAGGCATCTTTCGGAGATCTTTTCCGTCCTGGAAAGGGTTTGTTACAGACCAGTCAAATTGGATAAAGCATACATGTATGGCGCAAGCATTTCCGGCGGGGGACTAGATGTGCTGGAGGACTGCCTTCTAGTTCTGCATTGCAGATGCTGCGTAAGAGCCGTTTGGCTTCTTTGTTGAATTAGCTTCTGAACAAGATAAAACTTGCACCAATGCGCGATGCAAAGACTCCAGGGTCCAGTTGCGGGTTTGCTCCGCGGTGAAATCAAGGCTACATCAACCAAAAAGCTTCTATTGGCAAACTCATCGCTATACCAGCCCCTGAACTTTGCCTAGATCCATCGCAGCCCGATCATTGTCTGATGAACGATGTTAAGGAGTGCTTGTATTTTTCAACTAGGTAAAGTCGGTTAATTTGTGCTTTCTTCAGGCGCGAAAACGGAGAATAGAGAACGGAATTCTGAGCTGGAGAGCGCGATTTTTAGCTCAATTGATATGAGGAATTTGATGAATTCTGTCACATTTGACCGCGCCGATATTCTTTCCTTTGGTGCGTGACATTTGATTCCTTCCTACATCCGTTTTATTTCGAACTTCGCATCAGGTGCATCTTTATATGCTGTACGATATATCCGTGTATACTTGATGAACTAACTTTGAGAATCATTTTTACCGTTTACTAGTCCTCCGCTGGAACTCAATGAGTAAAGGTCATGAGTTTGAATTTCTTAATTAGTTCTTCACTTGGTTCAATAGAGTAATTGGATAGTTCCTTTTTTTGTTTTTTGGGTCGAAAACTAATTGGATAGTTCACCTCTGCACATAATGCACTATGCTTTCTGATCCAAGTCTATGGCAAATCCAAGTCAAAATCCAAATCAGGCTTATTAGATCAACTCGATTCAAGAGTTGACAAAAAAAAAAAAAAAAACAATTCGAGCTCAAACCAGTCATCTGGCCCTGACCTCTTAAGTCTAATTCGTGCATTATGATACCTCGACTTGATTCGATTTGTCTGAACAGGAAAAAGTTGACAATATGCACCTACGGATTATCGATCACAGTATGAACTCCCATTCAGGTTCGGATTGTACGCCCAACACTAGGCCTCTTGCTGATAACCAGTCAAGAGTATTCGGGAGCCAAATATGAAACAGAACGAACACAAGATTAAGATAGTTCCATGATAAAAGAATAAAAAGACGAAATCTCTGCTTTCAGTCCATAACCGAAATCCAACTCGGTCAAATGCCCAAGGACCGACATCAGGAATTACTCCCTCTCTTCGCACTTAATCACGGCAAAGTCAATCCAAAGTCACTCCAAGCTTAGCTTCAGACTCGGTGGACGTATCTTGCAAAGCAATGCCTTTTGTGAATGGAGGCAGTCCTCAGCTAATTGAAAGCAGCATGGAGAGAGAACAAAGCAGGAAAACAGAGAACCATTTTCTTTACGACTTTACAGATAAGGCAGGTACTGCCTCGCAAAATCTGCGCAATGTCTCAGCATGTACCGAAATCATATGATGCTGGGACACTAAATTCGAATCATCAAGATGCGGAAGGGTGTTGATGGAATGATAAAGAAACAGAGTACTGCATGCACGACAAGATCTGCCAAAAAGATTGTTTATCCAGCAGGACCAGCACCAAAGCTTTGAGAAACGGAGTGATCGATATTTTCATCTTATTGAGTAGTGAGACGAACGAGTGCTTGGATTTAGGCGATCCCTCTTGAAAATTGCCCGAAAGCTCTCGAAACATTTGAAGGGTCCCAACTGCAATTCAGTTTTCAAAACATGAGTTTAAGGATATATTCAAAGTTTCGAATGAGGCAGGAGAACAATGCTGTCCAATTGACAAAGAGAAGAAAGATTTCTAGACTAAGTGCACTCTAAAATTTTATAGGAATTTAATCTGTGAACAGTGCAGCTGATAAGAAGTGTTTCAGAATTACTTCTCCATGGCAGGCCAATCCCATCTAAATGATATTGCTTAGAACTTAATCTTTGAGCCAGATTCTCAGGCCAAATTGAAAAAATAGGTTCTGGTTATATGTTCCTCCCTGTCAACACATTAACCATGTACTAACTATCATGAAGTATTATTGACTGATCTATTCCAGGTAACCACTGGTAGCATCTTGCAACATCACCAACGATAACCTACTTCTAGGGTATTAGACATCCTAGAATAACAATGCAGAGAGATACATGTATGATAGCCCTACTACCACTGCAACAATAGATATCTCTTTTATAGCCTCCAGCTTGCCATCGTCAATTGTACGTCCCAAAATGACTAAAAAACTGAGTCTACTCATTCCCGACCAGCCTCATGAGATAACTAAATGTATTATTCCCACTCTCCCTATTCAGAGACAGTCTGCTATGGTGAGGAGTTGCTCCATCATCTTCTTAACAGGCATTTTAAGTTCCAGAACTCGAGCACGTACAGGTATAAACCCACTAAATGAGAAATGATGATCCTGACCTCCCAAGAAAAGCAAGTCCATAAAAGCCCGTTCTGAGAGTAACAAATGGTCACTGGATAACTTGCTGTGCACTAGTTGTGCAAGTACCATGAAGAAACAGGTACCCGTGTCTCCTGAATTAATTCACTCTCCATAACATGATTCTGGATCATGCTTCAGCATGGTCCACTCGAGCCATAAACACAATTTATATGAACCAAAAGCACTCAACCAATAGATCACCTAGAGCCTCAAAAAGACATGAACTGATTTGGAACGAGCCTTTATGAATACACTATGTAACTGCAATAGCATCTTTTGAAGTTTGTGGAAATACAAAAGGTTAGCCTTTCTAGAGAGAGAGAAAGAGACCTTCCATCGGTCGGAACGAGCAAGTTGGACACTAATTTGACCCAACCTCTTAATTATTTGGCTGAATGTTGGCCTCTTTAATGGCTCTTCCTTCCAGCATTCTTCAATTAACCTTCCAAATATATGTAACCAAGACTTTCATTAAATCCCTGTTTTGGCAATGTAGCTTAAGCATGCAATAAGATTTGATTTGTGATGGAAGCCACACTTGAGGAAATTACAATATCAGAGATGGACCAGGATCAAGATCAATAAGACAACTCAGATCTCTGTTTACCCCAATGTGGACAAGAGAACCAAATTGACATGGCCAAAATCCAAATAAATCTGAGAAAGGAGGAAATAATTGATACATCATTCGGACCTATGTAATAAAATAACATCAAGTCCCTGGTCACATTTTATATGTTGGACCTACATAAGTCTACTGAGATCAACATCAACATCACCTTTATTCTAAACCAGCTAGGGTCGGTGGTCGATGAACCCAAAAATAAATGAACTAAAAGCAAAACCGATTAGGAAAAGAAATTATATATATATATATATATATATATATATATTGGGAAAAAGGACTAAAAAGGATAGCCAGGAACATAGGAATTCTGCCCCTCCACAATGCTAATAACTTTCCACCACTCTGTCCTAAGACCAACCGTACGCCAATTAATTTCCCACTCCATTAAATATTGTTTTACTACCTTCTCCCAACTAAGTTTCGGTCGACCTCTTTCTTTCTTCCTATCAAGCTCTCCATAACAAACTTTCGTTCTTACCAAATCATCTAGGGATCTATGAAAAATATACTCAAACCATCTCAATCTATGTTCTCTCATCTTAATAAAAAAAATTAACCATGTTAAGACAAGAGCAAGCATAAAAGGAAAAAGTTCCGTTATGAAAAACATTCCATGTATATGGCTAGCAGCCATTACCTGCTGACATTCAGACATGGACATTAGTCGTTTAGGTAAAATTTGAGAGGTTGCACACTGACTTACTCTTTCAAACCATGAGCATAATGCTTCGCCGGAGCTTTAAAAGGTGGACGCTCATTTGCGACATAACATTTAGGAACCTCATATTCTGACTTTGAAGGGAACGGTACAGAACCTTCAATCATCTGAAAAGGAATATTAAGGGGATCAATTTTAATTTTTTCAGCTCAAGTCTGCCCATATCTTGCACAAAACATCTAATCTAAATTGCCATTTGTCCAACTATTTTCGATTTTATAGACTGAGTGGCCATTTGAGATGATTTAGAAACAAAATATCGAGCATATCCTTGTTTGATGGAGAGATTCCACCTTGTCTATTTCAATTAGATCATGGCAGCTTAGCTATAACATCTAAAGAATGAATAGGTAGAGTGTGAACAAAATTTTAGACAATCTCCTAAAGCATAATCTTGAATCACAGATATGAAAATGTTCAGGGCACTGAGTGCTTGATTCGTCCTACTTGCACCCTAATGATACTAAAGTTGAACATCCATAACCAGACATGTTGCAACTCGAACCTTTTAATCTAGAATATGCCATCCAACGACAGGAGAATTCTGATTCACGACAACCAATCATATGCCAAAAACAAAATAAAAGCTCTAATTTTAACATTATATATGGTGATTGTCAATCTATCTGTGCCAGCTACAGATGCGGACATAGAGAACACCACCTAAAGGTGAAGACCATGTGCACTCATATCTTTCTACACAAGATAAACATAGAAAACAAAGACAAACCAGGTTTTGAATATTTTAGAAACTGAAGCACGAGAAGGAATATTTGTGAAACTTTTGAGTATATGAATATCTTGCCTTTCCATACAACCGAGGTATATGAAAAGTATTGGGCCCAAACAAGCGAAAAAATCACTTTGGATAGTTAAATTACGGAAGCCTTTGCCGCAAGAGTAGTAACGTTTTCCTTGCCTCCACATCTATTTATATCCTTTATCAAGTATGAGTGAAGCTTTTCGTTCATTGTTGAAAAGACCCATTCTGAAGGCATATGGAGAATACAAAACCCAAAAAATGGGGATGATCACTTTAACAGTAACATCATACAGAATTTTGGTGCAAGCCTTGTAATTTTCTCTTTTTTTACAAATTTACCTATGCTAGCAATAACTGAAATGAGTACAGGGTCCACCCTAAAGTCATTAAGAGCTTGTGAATACAAAAGCATATCACTGACGCCTTGGTGACACCTGCTATTCAGCTATTGATCAAAGACAAATGGAAAAATCATCTTGATCTGACAGGCTACAGGACATAGCACTGCACACAAAAGGATTAATATGTCAATCATGCAGTTCCTCTATACTAATGAAAATTCATACTCTACATGTGGATTAATCTTGGAACTAATCTCACACTTGAATAAATTCTAAATTAGCACCATAGGCCAATCGCAGGCAAAGTTTGCATCTCAGCAATATAAAGGTACATGTTATCAATAATTTCTTGAAAGCTTTCCTTTATTTTTTGTTTCTCACATGTACATAGTCGGCAAGTGACACAAGAGAGAGAGAGAGACAGACAGACAGACAGACAGACAGAGAGGCAGGCAAAGTTTGCATCTCAACAATATAGAGGTACATGTTATCAATAATTTCTTGAAAGCTTTCCTTTTTTTTTGTTTCTCACATGTACACAGTCCGCAAGTGACACGAGAGAGAGAGAGAGAGAGTTACCTCTTGCAAGATCAAAGCAAATGAAAACACATCCACCTTGGTATCGTATTCTTCATTTTTATAAACTTCTGGAGCCACATATCGCCCTAAGCATAAGCATCCATAGATGAGTGAAATATCATCTTTAAGGACAAATCCAAAATGTAATCAGTTAAATTGGTTTTGCATGTTGCAAATCAAAATCCTGAAAGTAAAAGGTATTTGTATATTCAACAATATGTCAGCAGCAGCTAACAGTATTCAATTAAAAAAAAAAAAGGACGTGAAAAGTCAGCAGTGAAGACTGGAATAGAATAGATTTCAGCAGTCCTTATCTTTCACTGCATGCAACTCTTGCATTTATTTACACTTAAAACCTTGAGAGAGGAAGAAGACTTACAGGACGTGTCTTGACGGGTAACTTTTATATCTTCTTTGACTGTCTTTGCAACTTTAAGCAATTTGCTGACTCCAAAGTCTGCAACTTTCAGATGCCCAGAATCATCCCGCAGTATATTTCTGTTGTCTTACTCACGAAGAATCAAAAAGCTTTCAAAACCCTCAACCACATCAATTCAATGTCAGCAAGCATCATGCAGGTGGAAAATGCATCCTATTCGTATGCACATAAGTATGATCATGTTCATAGCTTAATACACTTCCTTGTCAACAGAGAATGAGGAAAAAGAAAATGCAGACATACAGAGAGAGAGAGAGAGAGAGAGAGAGAGAAACATACGAAGGCTCGAGATCCCGATGTACTACTGCTTCAGGTTTATGCTCATGCAAATAATTCATTCCCCTGGTCAAATTAGGGCATAGCTCTATAAGAATATGCATTTCCCGAATATCAAATAATGCAGATTGAGGTCTCTTCCAGCATCTATTATTTGCTTTATATAAAAAGGTCAACAAGCGTGATTAAAGAAGTCCAAAGTGTCTCAAAATGACATAAAACAATTTCTTGCGTCATATTTACATTTACATTTACAGAATTGAAGACCAAAATCAAGACACGATACCAACAAAACTAGTAGTGCATCCTTTTGGAATTGAAAATTTTTAGAGTATGCCTATTCTGGTATCTAGTGAACAACGAAATGCTCTGGTACATAACAATGCCTCCTTTTTTTCAATCATCATGGCAACTCAGCAGTTATTTCATTCTTCCTAGCCAACAGTACAGTTGGTCCATATCCAAGTAAACAATTGTACTTTCTCCTCATTCGAAAATTATATAATATTTGCTTGTCATTCATATATTTTTGTTTAGAAGCATTTCCAAGGTCACTTGGTTGCAACAAAAATCAGATTCCAGGCCTAAAGTAGTCTGAAGGCGCGATCTCTTGCACATGCCAACAGGGGAGCTTGCTATCGTGTTTAACATGCACACATAGAAGATAACTGACCTTGCAATGTCCAGTGCAAACCTCACAGCAATTATGGGTTTCAAAGCACCTTTTCGTCTCAAATATGCTCTCAGATCTCCCTGAAACGGAAGAGAGAAAATTTATAGGAGTTCCTACTTATACAGCTTGTCTCAAAAGTTTTACCAAACAAAGCGAAGAAAATAAAACTCAAGAACTTGGCATATCCATTCCCAGATCCCAAAACTAAGGGTTACACACAAGGAATGAGAGTGTAAGCTAATTGCATTGAATGTTCATCAGAATCCATTCAACATGTGTACCATGACAGATCCAACATTCAGAGAACTACAGCCACAAAAAGAACAAATGCGAACGAGTTTGTAAATACACTCTTTGACACATCTTTTCCCAATAGACAACGTATCAAGTTAGCTGCCTCAAACACTAATGAATATAGGTGGAGATATTGACCTTTCTTTTTCATTCCTATCCCTTCTTTTTGTTTTTCTTAAGGATCAAAGGCAAAGGATTTCTCAGGGGTTATAACTCTTATTCTTCTAATTTAGGATCTGAGTTGTATCAGTGATTTTTAATAGCAACCGGTCTCTTATAACAAAGAAAAGTTTGATTCACCAAGAAAATCTTTTCTCAGATGGGCACTAAATGTTCAATTCACCAACCGAGATTTTCAGAATCACATTGTTGCGTAACGAGCCAAGCCATTGCATCTGGTGAAAACAACCAAAAGAAAGGGACAGAATCTTCAAACCCTCAGTTTGATTTTATCAAATATAACTGACCAGAACATTGACATTACTGAAATTGTCCTGTGAGATTTAATATCACTCTTGTAAACAACACAACTTTTCGGGTTTACATTGGCGATAGAGAACCCAGTTCTTGCGGAGAAACTGGACAAGCAATTATGCAACATACGAATCTATTTTGCCCAGGATATAGTAGCCACTTCCAATTATTTCCAGAAATCCTATATAAAAAGCGTAGGTGCCGAATGAAAAACTACACACCCACCAACCCAATCACAAACAAAATTAACATCAACAATTTAGAAACAAACAATAGCCGTGATTGTGAAAGCTGCAAATTCCAGAGAAAACCTTTGGAAGATATTCTGTGACAATCATCATGGGACTGCTCTGCGTGACGGCACCCAAAAATTGGACAATGTTTGGATGGCGCAACTTCTGAAGAAGTGCTAGCTCATCCCTAAAAGCCTTTCTGTAGTACATGAAGTTGGAAAAACATTTATCATCACATTGCACAGCAAAAGGCAAGTTAAAGCAACAGTCTAGAGCAAAAGACAATAGCGAAACTAGCTCACATTTTATCCTCATCAGTCAACACTTCCTCCCCAAGTGTTTTAACAGCAACTTGGATTCCACGCCACAATGCACTTCGAAAAGTTCCCTGCTAAAACTTCAGAATATTAATGTGTAGAAGTTTCTTTCACTTTTCTTTCGCAGGAGGGGTGCGTTATCACACAGACAATCAGATCCATAGTCTGTACCAATCTTGACATCAAAAATATGTTTATCTACTGCAATAATTCAAAAGGAGATGAATATTTCCCTTCTGGTTTCACATTGCAATAGAAAGTGAAGCATCTTGCTTTTACTTTTTCCCAAAGAACGTTAAGCGTTTGTGTAAATCAAAACTATACCTCCATCCATTAGTGGCAACTTTGTTCATCTGAGATTAACTCTATATATTCCAATTGATAAGGAGCCCTGGATTTATATCTACAGTGTAGACATTGGACAACTTAAAGAATGCACAAAGAATAAAATAACAAAATTCTCGACCACACATATCTAGATTGTATTTGGCAGTCAAAATACAAGATTCATTCAACAGAAGGACAATTCAGCATTTGAGTCACTGTTTGTCTGTAGTTACTATATTTACACTGCTGGGTCAATTTTAATGAGAAAATCACAGAAGCAGAAACACTTGTACAAAGGAGACTTAGAAATTTGATACAGTAACAAACAACAAAGTAAGCGCTCAGGAATTCGATGCTAAATGAAATTGAAAAGAGAAGGAAATCAGAGACCAAGCATCCTGTCAAAGGCCTACTCATAACACCAGCGTCCACCATCAGATGGAAGGACTATCTTAAACAAAAGCAACGACATAGATTATTAATTTCTGGGAAGTAACATACTCATTCTTCTTACTAATAAGATTTAAATGAGGAACAGTACTGCTTACATGGACTAGCGCACGAACATACGCTAACTAAAGCAATACTTATTGACGGAAAATATTTGGGAGCTCTAGATGCTGTTAAAAATAATCCAAGAAGCCAATTTGATGATGAAGGGACATGAAAGAAGAACATCTTACCTTTGTTATATTCACACTATCCGAAAAATCAAGCTCATTTGGATTGATTTCATATTCAGGGACCTCCCGAGCATTTTGGACATGCATGGGAGCCATCTATCAATTAAACAATCAAGATCAAGACGATATACGTGATAATGTCACAAGACAACAGCTTCACAATTGGGTTTCATGGGTGCATACCCTAGTACCTGTTACTTCAGAACCATCATATAATACTATAACTTCCTAAGATGATGCGTATGCTTCTACCACGAATGACCACAATGAAAAAAGCCAAATGTGAAATCATGTGTCACATATACCGGAGGATGCGCGCCATTTTTCTCCAAAAGCTTTATCACTTCTTGGTTCTTATAATATATCGCGTCCGCAAGAGGCTGTTGAAACAAACGACAATCAATCACAACTTACAGCAACAAAATTTCGTGACAGCTTGCCAAATAATCTTATGCTTAAATGTTTATGCTCTGCAAGGTGCGTAATTTCATGTCAGGCAGAGAAGAATCTTTTGGCAGTGAAGTATACAACTGAATTGAACTCCAACCTATGACGGATTGCAATCCAGTACCAGAGAAAATGTCTTGCAAGCCGAAGCTCGAAATCACACAATCACAAACCGCAAGGGAAGCAACAAACTAAGCACGAAAATCCTCCACGAGAGAGGCGCAAACAATTTTACCGTGCTTCCCCAGCGATCCCTAGGATCAAGGACGGCGCCCCTGTCGATCAACAGCTGCACGACGTCAGTCCTCCCCTGGCAAGCCGCAATGTGGAGAGCCGTCCGTCCGTCGATGTCCCTGAAATTGACATTGGTCCCGGAGTCCAGGAGCTCCCGGATCCCGTCCAAATCGCCCTCGTTCGCGGAGTACATCAGCCGCACCCCAGGGTCAACCACCTCCGGGCCGTCGAGGTCGGCGTCGAGCGAGCTCTCGGGACCGGGCGCGAGGGACGACTGCCTGCCGAGCGGGAACCTCGACTGGGACTTGGAGTCCATGGCGGCTGCGGAAAGCCCGGTGAGTGGCTCACTCTCTCTCTGCGTCCGAGTTTGTGGTGGAGCAGAGAGAGAAAGTGGAAGAAGAAGGAGGAGGAGGAGGAGGAGGAGGAGGAGACAGAAGGATTATTTAATAAGAACGAAGCGATGGAGACGAAGAATGAGAATCGAGACTGCTGCGAGGGAAGAGAACTTGGCGATGAATTACCCTTTATTAATATCTATATCATACCAAATGCAAATGCACGGTAAATTAAAATTTCATGTTTTTGCTAAATAAATCATACAATTCCATCTCTGCTCCAAATTCCTAGAGTGATCAATGTAACCTTTTGACTTTGGATTACCCAACAAATTTTAGATTTTGAATTCGAATTGCCATCAGATTACTGTGATTAATCTTACGAGTTAACAACTTAATTTTCGAATATTAAATCGAATTCATCGAGTTCAGTATTCATTAATGGCCTAATGGGTTGAATGAAGTGAACCAATCTAAGCCCTTAGGTTAGAAACGCTTCAACAAACTCGCGTGAATAATGAGTGTGGAGTATACAGATGATTTTTATCTCAAAAAAGAAAGGTTTTTTTCTTTTCGAACAAAAAAAAAGAAGTTAGTTGGCCTTCATTTTCATTGAATTATTGTAACGCCTCGAAACATTTATGAAACCCAAGCTATTATAGGCGAACTAATTGAATTTTCCTTAAAAAAAAAGATATGAAATATCATTTATAAAAATGAATGATAAAAAGTATTTTAATAGTTGATGAAAATATTTAGATATATATTATATTTAATTGAGTCATTATTTTAAGTGATATAAGTTATAATTTTAAAAATATTTATTTATTTATTTATTCGCGAAGATCTTTTTGGAACCACGCGATAAATTCTTTTCAACGACGTTTCTAAGAGAAGAAAACGACAAATGCTCCGACTCAATCCCCGGCCTCCACTTTTCGGCACGTCGCGACATCTTCCATTGTACAGTCATTAATAAACATTAACCATTTGCTTAATTAAAAATTAATAATTGCGACGACCGCTTCAATTTGCGTATCTTTCGTGTATTCCCCACTCATTAAAACGCATGGCGTTTAGTGAATGGGGGGCGGGGGCCTCGTACGAGACACGAAAAACGTGACGTCACGAACATGAATTTTGTCCAGCATGGCAGAATGAAAAGGCTGGATTAGATTAGTCATTAATTCCGTGCACTTATCATGAATTTGATTCGCTAATGTCGGGGATTAATTAGGCGACTATATTGACTTTTTGGGGACGAGCCACATTCGGCCCCGATGCAATGATTTGCCCCCTTTACCTTCGGTGGCTTCAAATGACTTCATCTCCCACTTTATTTAACCAAAAAAAAAAAAAATCTCTCTCTCGCGGGATCGATCGAAAAGTTCATATGATTGATCAGCTTGACCAAAACGACATGGGCATGGAGAAAATTTCGCGTGGCGGCGGATAAAATTATTGGAGCTTATCAGTCAAGAGAAAGAACAAATGAATTTGATAATTTAATGTCCCCGAAGAAATATGGAAAATAGAAATTGGATGTGTGACGAAGACTGCATTATTGGAAGGTCAAGGATAAGGATTTTTTTTTTTTTTGGACTTCTAACGTGGGGATATTTGCATAAATGATCCATGAACTTTGACAAAATGTGCAACCTGATTCAAAAACTTTTATTTTGTTCAATTTAGTCTATGAACTTTGACAGAATGTGCAATTTGATCCCTAAATTTTTAATGTATGTTCAATCTGATCCTTGAATTATAAGAAAATATTCAATATAATTTTTTTGTTAATTTATGATAATGGATAATGTTGAACATTTTCATATAGTTTAGGGACTAAATTAAGCATTTATTAAAAGTTCAAGGATTGAATTAAATAAGTCAAAAGTTTATTGATCAGATTGCACATTCTGTCAAAATTTAGAAATTAAATTCAATAAATTAAAAGTTTAGAAATCAAATTGCGTATTCTGTCAAAATTTAAAAAAAAAAATTGTCTCATTTTGCCTCTGATATATATTTTTGCTGCTTGGCCGGCAAAATGAAAATGAGTGGGGCCGGGGGTCATTTTCAGATCGGACAGCTCACACGACAGCAATTTCATGCTAGGATTCTACGATCAATGACACCCCAACCAATATCCCCAAAGAAAGAGGAACCCCAAAAAAAAAATTGGAAAATTCAATTTAGCAAAATGCTCGAGAACGCCGCCGCATCAGGGCTTTTAGATGCATACTGTTCTCCTACCTGTCGGCGATGAGTTGATGTTCTGGGCTCGCTCGCTGACCTCAAGCCGTCAGGGGGCCTTACAACGATTTGAAATTCGAAGACTTCCATATCGTATGAGATGCGCGAGACCATTTTCAATCGTCCTAAAAAGTTTAGGGTATTGAATGATGATGTGATCTAATCTTTAAAAATTTCATCTAGACCTGTCAAACGGATAAATTAAGTAGAATATCGATCGAATCAAATATAATCCGATTCAAATTGACTCATTTAACATGTTTCTATTCGTTTTACGTCAACATAACATCATCTCAATACAGAAGTTGAGGGCATACAATATAATATACTAAGTCCAACACAAGTGCCCACTGACGACCCTCGTCGGATTTCGAAGATAAATAAAAAGGAAAAGAAAGAATGAACATGAAAAATTAGAACAAAGTTATGTTCATGATCCATTTAATCTTGTCGGATGATCCATTTATGACCTATTAACTTATTAGGTAACACATTTATGATCCACTAAAACTCGTTTTTTGAAGGCAACCTTTTTGCGACATGAAACCATTATATATGACTTATAATACAGATTCTAGACCCATATTGCCACCTCTAATTTTAACATAAGTGAAGAAAGAAAGTGCGCGATCTCCAGGCCACTCATCTTTTGTGTTCACTACTCCTCATCTCTTCCATTTGAATCTCCAACTGAGGTTTTTCGTAAAAAATAGCTTCATTATGCGAAAAATAAATAATTTGAAATTAAATCGCTTATATTGTTTATAAAAACTAATAAATAAAAAACTATTTTGTCCGTGCACAATAGTATTTAAATATAAGTTATTATTAGCTATGAAAATATTTTTATTTATAAATTATTAAAACGGATACAAACAACCATTTTTAAATATACCTTGAAAATAATAGGAAGGAGCTCTAGCGGCTACCATCTCTCATTATGTGAATATTTTAACACGAAAAATGTTTTTCTGATAGTCTAATAATATTATCTTCGTACATCGACACACTATCTTTTACATAAAATAATCATTAATTGAAAAATCACATCATCATACATACGATGAGAGTAGCATAGTAGTTCGCTTTTAATATTCATTAAATAAATAAATAAAAAAGACAGCTAATTTCTGAAATCCGTTTGAGCAGAAAAGCAAGCAAGCATACGTGTGCATGCACGTAATTGCATGCATGTGTCGGCTCGCTTCCGACGAACACCTGTTCGTTTCTAACGTCGGCCACATCACCCCTGAAACACCGCCGGTTCTACCTTCTGCGTTTCTTCCCGCCGCTCCCGGAGAAACTCGAAACAGGGTTTCGAAGAGCTCTGTTGCTCAAAGAGAGATTCATGCGTGGGCTCGACCCAGGTAATCCGTCTCTTCGACCCACGGACAATTCTGAGTCTCCGACGCTCTCTCGTTAGAGAAATTCCAACTAATCTTGTCCAATTTGTCATCGGATGCGCCTGAATTTGATGAGGTCCGTTCTGTTGATCTTCGCTGCCGATCGCTGATTTTAGGTCTCGCGCAGAGTTGAAGTCAGTGGGCGTGGCGAGAAACCGAGGAGCTTGCAAACGTAACTTCAAGGAAAGATGTAGACGATCACTTTCCGCAAACGTCTGTTCGCCTGCTTCTCTCTACGTCTCATGGAGCCCGAGCGATCCCATGTGGCGAGAGCCGAGGAGCTGAAAGACCTCGCCAACAAATCTTTTCGCTGTAAGTACCTCTTCACGGCCACGTCAACGTATTTTCGATTGCTCTCGGGCGGGCGATACGTCGCCGTTTTCGAGGGTCGATTCTAGCTTCTTCGTTGAGTACTACGTCCGTGTTCTCAGACGAGCTTTCGGGCGTTTCTCTCGAACAGGCTCTTGCGGAGTATCGTTGTCGTGCTGCGCAAAATCTAATCCTTTGATGTTGTCGCAGGCCACAAGTATGTTCTGGCTATCGAGCTTTATACTGGCGCGATCGATCTAGATCGGCTTAACGCCGTTTACTGGGCGAACCGGGCGTACGCCCGTGTTAAGCTGGAGGAATACGTCATTGCCGTTCAGGATGCATCGAAAGCTATCGAACTCGACGGCACGTACTGCAAGGTAAGCTTCGCCTTCTCGATCCTCTTGACCGACCCGCGTTCTCCAAAACCTTCCTGAATCGAACAATCGTCACAGGGTTACTACATGCGGGGAGTAGCTTATCTCGCCATCAGGACGTTCAGAGAAGCGCTCAGGGATTTTCAACAGGTTTCTTGCTTTAGTGTATTTTGAAATCCGAATGTGGTCGGCTTCGCCCGATCGATGGTTCCCTCTGGTTATCCATTTGGAATCGCCTGTCAAGTGATGCGATTTCGCTCTTTACGTTATCCTCTGCTTCCGTGATCAGGCTATGAAAATTTGTCCCCGCAATTTCGACGTGGCGAGAAGAGTGAAGGAATGCATAGAAGGGCTGATGCAACTTCAAGGTGCAATTATCCTCCCCGAACCCAAACCCGTACCCTCAACGACAAACCACCAAGGAGCATTCATCCTGTGTGAGCCAAACGCCGGCGGCCAACCAGAAAGGAGCGATTGTTTTGCCCGAGTCTAGACGGCAGACTACGACGACGGTAAGTAGTCTGGTTTTTTGTGATTTATCTGTACCAAGCATAAAAGCCAAACTTAACTTGGCTTGATTATGCGCATGCACTTGGCGCGATTTCTGGTAACCATAGATGTTAGCATGGTTTCAGGTTCTGAAAATTGGAGAATTCGATTCTGAAACTCCTCATCCCTAATCAGGATCGACAAACACTGCACATTGTGTTCTTCATCATCCCTAATCAGGACCGACCTGCACTGCACATTGTGTTCCTGGTGATCCTGATGAAAGGAACTACATTGTGAGTTCCTCGCAGCAACTTGGCTAATAATAACCTCGAATTTGAAATTAACCCGAGTTTCGACTCGGTCTTGTACGTGTTGGGATCCCACAGTCACAGGTCGCTTGAATCATTTGCATCGGCGGCCAAAATCTGATATTATAATCTATGCGGTATGCAAGTATATCGAACGAGGGTAGGATCGAGTAAAACAGTAACCGGTGCTTGTTATGGTGATTCAATTTATTTAGTTCCAACCTCCCGGCCGGTAAATTTCTGAGATGGCCATGGGCGTGATGTATCATTGCAGGATTCCAACGTCCTTTCTGCTGCGAGATCGGAGATGACGAAGTGGTCCGCTTGATGCTGTGATTTGTAACGTCTTGAGAAGGGGAGATTCTCAGCCCAAGGATGCTATGTTAGAGAAATAAGTTTGCAAATTTCCATCACTTTGGTTTCTTTCTTTTTTTTTGTGTGTGTGTTTTTTCTAATTTGATGTGTCGAGCACCGATGATGGATGTCCGGATAATCTTATTCGTTAAGTTAGGTCAGAGTGAAAATCTCGGTTGAATTTGGTAGATGAATGTCCGGATAATCTTATCTTGTTGACTCGTCGGAGCGAAAATCTCATTCGGACTCGTGGGTTGAATTTGAGACTCGTGGGTTGAATTTGATAGATGCACGAAGGATTTTCTTCGTTTCGTAAAAATTTTTACTTTTAAAAGAAATTAAGTGAAGTTGCCTTCTTCTCAATTTGAGAATTAAAAAAATTATTTATTAATTGCCTTGCTCTCTTTTCGATCCCGCTTACATCCACTGATCTCTGCCGTTGGTCACCGCCGACCCCCGCTCACCGCCACCCGTGACCATCGCCTCTCACTGTTGCCCACAACGACCGCCCACCGTCAATTACCGACCATCGCCTGTCGTCAACCCCCACATACCTTTGCCAACCATCGCCCATAGCCGCTTGCAACCTTCTCTATCGGTCGATTGCCCCTCACTGCCAACACCCACACCTTGTTGACCTCCGCCAGTCGCTGCTAACCGTGACCATCACCGACTACCATCCATTGCCAACCTCTGCCGACCGCGATCGCTGCCCCTCACTGCCAACGTCGATCATTGCGCTGCCATCTTCCTAAGTAAAGAGTAAACAATATATTTTTAAAAATTTTAAAAATAATAAAAATTACTTTTAAAAGAAAATAAAAAAATTTAAAAATGGAGTAGAAACTTTTAAGCCACCAACAATAATTTTTCATAAAATATTTTGCATTGATAATATTTCAAAAATAAAAAATTTGAATTCCTATCAAACGAATTTCTTTGATCATAAATCAATTTGTGATGTAGAAGTAAAAAAATCAACTTATGTTTCTAAATATAAGTAGAAAAACTAACTTAGGGCTAAAAGTTGGTTTTTGAAGTAGAATTATTGCCATGCGTGCCCTTACATGATGGTCACAGTACTGATCGTGTTATGCTTGTCATTATTTTTTTGTACAATTTCTTATTTTTTAATTATTATTATTTTCCAATCATAAATTTGTGGCTGGTATTTGACCGTCTGGCTAGTGAGGTAAAAAAAATATTACATTTTCCATCTCTTTTATGTCATCAAGGACATAAGAAAAAAAAAATTGCTATGCACCGATCAAGTATATCATGTTTTTATATTTTTAAGCAAGTCCTTCTAAAAAGGCAATATTTTTTGTCTCCAATGCTATTACGAGCAAGAAAGATTATTGGCCTCTGTTCATACTTTAAGTTCATATGATAATCAAATTAATTCAGTTTGTCGATTCATTCTTCATTAAGGATCCTACCCAGAAAGTCTAATTGATGGTGCATTTCAATCTAGAGTTTTATTCCCGAGTTAAGTCTCAATCTATGTGAAAAAATTTTGTCTTGGTTTCTTTAAAAGACACTTTAGACAGCTTTCAATTTAAGGCCATACTTGGTTCAAAATTTAGCAAAGGGAATTTCAGTAAACGCAAATAACTTTGCACTAAAGGACTTTTTCATTTGCGTTTGGTAAATTATTTTTAAAAAACACATTGGAAAGCAACTTTGATGCAAATGATGCTTAGTGAAAAATACACATTGTAAACCATTTTCGCTTTTTGAAAAAAAAAAAAGTGGCGATCGATGGGCGGCGGTTGGCGGTGTTGGTCTGCAAGCGGCTGACGGTGGCTGGCGATCAGCGGTGGTTGGCAATCGGTGGGTGGCGGCAGCGGCAAGAGATGGCAGCAGTCGGTGGCGGCGGATGGCGATCGATGGTGGTAATTGGCAGGCTGCGATCAGCATGCGGCAGCAGCGGTTGGTGGCGGCAGGTAGCGAGAGGCAGGCGGTGGTCGGCGGCTGTCGACGTTGGGCGGTCGGCGACAGACGGCGGGCGAGTGACGACAGGTTGAGGTGATAAAGCTAAAAGAAAAATTTAATTACATTTGAGATGCAACATCCCAAAGTATTTTGGTTAAAGGCCTTTGGAGAGTATTTAAGATATAATTGCATCTTTCTAAAGTGAACTAAAAAATAAAACAAACACCATTTGCATTTGGCCAAAGTACTTTAGAGCCCCAATACTCATCCTCAATGCTAAATCAAATAGGGCCTAAGCTCGCAATTTTTTTTTTCTTGGCTAGGTGAAAATGCGCCAACTTTAACTCATACTCCAATTTTGACGTAATTTTTAGTTTGTCTCATAAAAAAAGTAGCAATTTAGGCTTGGGTACCAATTCCGACCCAAGTGTTTTTCATATAATAAAAAGAAGGGTGAATACCACAAAAAATTCTAAACTGATACACTTGTGACAATTTTACCCCAAATTGATATATCTGTGACAAATTTACCCCAAACTGATACAACTGTGATAAATTTACTCTTCGATAGTATTTCTTAAATTCTACCGTCAAATTGATGAATTGAATGGCACATGGCAATTGTGGGGTGCACATGTTATCCTATATTTGCTATAGGTGCATAATTTAAAATTTTTTGTGGTGTTAACTCAATTTAACGAAAACTAATAGAGGATAAATTTGTCATATGTGTGTTAGCTTGGGATTTTTTGTGGTAAAAAAATTAATATGAGGTAAATTTATCACAATTGTACCATTTTAGGATTTTTTATGGTAAAACAAATAGTTTGTGGTAAATTTGTCATAGGTATACCAGTTTAAAGTTTTTGGTGGTCAAAAAAATATTTTAAGATAAATTTGTCATAAGTGTACCAATTTGATTTTTTTTTATTAACCCTAAAAAGAAACAAATGTCCAGCCAACCTAAGTTTGGCCCCTACCAAGGGTTCATCTGAAAATGTTGCCCATGCGTGGAATGGTAGATCATATGATTATATTTGTATTGGTATCATATGGCGGGAATTTGATCGAGCCAGATTTGGGCATCAACCAAAATTTTTGTGTTTTTGTTATGATACAATAAAACTGAGACTTGAGTTAAAGTTAATGCAATTTTATCGGACTAAAAAAAAATTGAATCAGAATTGTGATCGCTGGTATCATATGGAAATTGACCAGAAAATTTAGAATAGCATGGAAAGATTATATATAAATAAGGAAAAATTTCAAAGAATGACCCGAAGCCCTTTCATTTTTTCAAATAAGGATCTCAACTGAAATTTATTTTAAATAAGAGAATGAAATATCCTCATTTTCTCAAACAAGAATTTGAGGTGAATGTTGTTTCAAATAAGGGGTTCAAGTGACCATAAATACTCAAAAAAGGCATTATTCAAGGGCATTTTCATCTTTCAAAAAAAGACGATATGTATAGATGAGAGGGCTGCTCCTCCAGCTTGTGGCCACTGCCCTCGCAGGGAGAGGAGGTAGGGAAGGCAAAGGCTGGCGAGGTCACCAATGACCCCACCTACCTGAGGCAAGGCTAGTGGGCCCTCGCCAAAACAGGGAAAGGATCGATGACCCCCACCCTAAACAAGGCGAGGGCTGAAAATTCTCTCTCGATTAAACAAGAAATCAAAAAGGGAAAATTTTAAAAATGGCCCAAACTGCCTTCATTTTTTTTTTTTCAAATAAGGGCTTGAAGTTGACTTTGTTTAAAAGAAGGGCCTGAAATGTCTTCATTATTTCAAATAAGGACTTGAAATTGTCATATAATCTCAAACAAGGGATCGACTAATTTGCTAGGGGCATTATTGTAATTTAATTTTTATTATTTTCCTTTTTTCTATTTTTAATATTTTTTTTAAAAACTAAAAGTTAAAAAAACATAGCCGTGGACCTGGGCGAGGGTCGTCGGCCCTCCCCGTTATTTGGCGAGGGCCAACTGGCCCTCACGGCTGGTTAGCGAGGTCGCTGGCTCCCGCCGAGGCCTCGGTGACCCTACCGAGCCATTGCCGCTGCCCCACCTGCGTTGGGGCAGCGGCCATAGGTGGGAGGTAGCCCCTTTGGCCTGTGTCTCTATTTTTTTTAGTTTAAAAATTTTATTTAATTAAAAATTAAATTAAAATTGTGTTTTGACCAAAAGCCCTTGATCGGACGTAGTAGTTGGTTAGTCAGTCGACCGGCGATGTTAGGTCCTTATCTGAAATGTTTATGATCACTCTAAGGCTTTATTTGAAACAATAAAAACACTTTAGGCCCTTTTTGGAAAAAAGATCAACTTCAGGCTTTTATTTGAAAAATTATTTGCATTTGGGGCTCTTATTTGAAAATTTCCCTAACAAAAATGCCCTTTAGGCAAAGTATTTTTTTGAAACTCTATAACCATTTTAGGCATTTATTCGAAACATACTGTGTCACTTCAAGTATTTATTTGATAAAAATGAAAAGACTTAAAGGTTTTTATTTAGAATTTTTCCAATAAATAAAATTGTTTTGGTTTTCCCATATAAACACAAAACCTTTTCGATTAACAAAATTGGTACTTACAAAAGAATCCTTACCAAGCTCGTGACCCCAAAAGAAATAGACGTCAAAGGGGGTACGCATCTTTACCGTATCTCCCTCTCCGATATTCTTCAACTGTCGTCCATCCGATCTCTCTCCAGTCCTCCGGCGTCAATTTTCCGGCACCGTCGCCGTTGAAAGCAACAGGTCCCCCCCTCCCCCCCTTCCTCTCTCTCTCGGTGCGGGTATAGGTGCTCTCAGTGTCTCGTTCATTCTGCGCTGGACTGTCTTAGATTCATTTTGTGTCGACGCGAATTTTGCTTTTGTCCGGATGATCGTGTAAGACCGTGCGTATGATGGGACAGTATCGTTTTTTCTTGCTCCAGCGTGTCGAGCGATGTCTGAGTTCTGACTGAAACTAGTTGTTTGAATCACGAGACCTTAGTGTGTTGTTTTCTTCTCCTTCTTCTCAGTGTTTGCTTGAATTTTCTTTCTTGGGTTGCCAGCTTGATTGTCCCCGTCAATTAGGTGAAGCAAATCGTATGGTGATTCCACTGAAGAATTCATGGAGATTGAATTAAAACTCTGTGCTTCCATGTGTGTGTCTCATCGTTATACGGAATTTGGAGATCTATCGTTGAAGAATTACTCGTGAATTTGACAGGAATGAGTGATCTTTGTTTGGCACTCCTTGTTCATGCAACTGTGTTTCATTTGATGCAACTCAAACTTTGCATACTAAACCATGTTAGATTTAGCGAAACAGTCTATATGGCCAACTTTTTTGTTTTGGATAGCCAGGCTGCAGGACAACTACTAGCAAGCAAGAACATAGGGAAGGCAAGCAGAAACTAGGTTTTTGGACTAGTTCTTTGTTGATATGTCCCATTGGGCTGTGCTATATTAGATGTTGGTATAAGTTCTACCTCTTAAGCTAATTCTTTCCCATTTTCAGCCACTGAGATGTGCTCTTATCTCAATAAATGGGCGAAATACTCAATGCTCTAATCACTTTTTGGAGCTCTAGTAAAAGGGTTTGGTCTATATTTGTGGAAAAGTCTTGCCTTATATCTGTTGAAAACGGACCTTTGAGCCTCGGTAAACAGCTAATGTGTAACTTTTGATCAGTGAGAAACCCCCCCAAATAGGGATATCAATGACCATGGTATTCTGGAACTTTTTGTGTTCAGACAAAAAAAAAAAGGTCTCTGGGAGTTTCATCCACCTATATTGATTCTGTTTCTGCAGATTTTTCCAATAATGTCGGGTCAAACCCAGCGCCTGAATGTGGTTCCCACTGTCACAATGCTCGGAGTTATGAAAGCTCGCCTTGTTGGCGCTACAAGAGGCCATGCTCTGCTCAAGAAGAAGAGTGATGCTTTGACGGTGCAGTTTCGTCAAATCCTTAAGAAAATTGTCTCTACAAAAGAATCAATGGGAGAGATCATGAAGTCATCTTCATTTGCCTTGACTGAAGCTAAATATGTCGCTGGGGACAATATTAAGCACATAGTTCTTGAGAACGTACAAAATGCATCTCTCAAAGTCAGATCAAAGCAAGAGAATATAGCTGGTGTGAAACTTCCTAAGTTCGAATACTTCACTGAATCTGAGACCAAGCATGACCTGACTGGACTGGCCAGAGGTGGTCAGCAAGTCCAGCTATGTCGAGCGGCTTATATCAAAACAATTGAGGTTCTTGTTGAGCTTGCTTCACTTCAAACGTCGTTTTTAACACTTGATGAAGCAATAAAGACAACAAATCGAAGAGTTAATGCTCTGGAGAATGTTGTGAAGCCAAGATTGGAGAACACCATCAACTATATCAAGGGAGAACTGGATGAACTTGAAAGAGAGGATTTCTTCAGGTTGAAGAAGATACAAGGATACAAGAAGAGGGAGCTCGAGAGACAGATGGCGTCAGCACAACAATATGCAGTAGAGAAGCGCGCTGAGGAGGTTTCTTTGAAAAAGGGAATACCTCTTGAAAGAGCCCACAACTTGTTATCGGCAGGAACAGAGAGAGATGAGGACATAATTTTCTAATCTGACGTCCCAATTCTAGTCGGTGTCACATGTCAATATGCTGTAATCAATGTGCTGCTGCTCTTTTACAATTAGAATAGCCGGGTATGACTTAGATTGCGGTTTGATGTTACATAGTTTTACAGGGAATAAGATTGGTGCTACAATGTGGTTCATGTTTCTTGTAGTATGGACGTTATCAGACTCTTTTAGCATAGAATACAGAGCTTCTCTGCTGAGAATCAGTTATTATGTCAACCGATGTTTGTTGAGCCAACACTGAAACTATTGCTGGTGCCAGGGGTTGCGGAGCCATTGTTGGAATTACCAGGTTGCTCTCCTTGATGTAAGTATGAAGTAGCTTAGTCTGTAAATTTTGGGAGATCGGTTTCTTTCCATTAAAAATATCTACATGTCACTGTGTCTCCCTTCTTTTGTTCCTGTGCGACAGGTTATTCTACTCCGCTTTGGATTCTCTTCCCACGGTGGCGCTCATGTTTGAGCTTTAAATGAACAGAGTCATTGTGGATTGCTTGCACCGCAGGTGTTATTCAAGCTAGCAACCAGCAGAATATCGCCGATCCCATTCCTAATGAGCTCTGTAGAGATGATTGCTACCATCACTGCCATACCCTGGATGTGGTTACTTCGGAAATACACATGCCTCTAAAATTAGCAAGCCATGAGCATTCGGATGGAGAATTGATAGGGTTGAAGAGGACCTCAAAAGCTTTCCCTTTAAACCAGCTCATTAATTCTTTGTATTCAACTGATAAAAGAAAGATAAGGAAACTGTCCTGAAGTAGAGGCTCCATTGGGCATTTCATATGTGGGAGCTGAGATCTGCTTGCTTTCGTACAAGCAGTACACGACAAATATTGTGGCTTTCCGGACTCATTCAGCCCTAGTGAATCGCTCACGCACAAGTAAAGAAGACTAGAGGAAGTTTCTTCAATACGTGCTCCACAACTTTCCAAGGTAACATACCACAAAGGAAACAGGTTACTACATGCTTTTGTGCACACCTTCCGAATCCTAAGCAGGAAAACGAGGAAAAAGAAAAGAGATGAAGAGAGTTTGTCTAGATTTGACATTATTTCATCACCAAGAAGAATACAAGAAAATTAGAGCACAAGGAAAAAGAAAAGCATGCGAGTCTTTATTGACGAAAAGAAATACAATAATATGGCAGTTCCTAATTGGTGCTAATCTATGCTGTTTGCTAAAATAATGGCAGAGATGGCAATATCCCATCAAAGATTTATCTGCATTCATCACTGACCCATCTCAACCATGCGTTCTTCAAATGTAAGTGCGCGAAAACAAGGTACACGACTCACGTGCAAACTCCAGCTCTACCGTCCCATTTGGTAGTACAAAGGCATAGAGGCAAGCGGCACATAGACTGAATTCACCCTCACAGACTTCAGCAAAGTTGTCTCAACTAAATCTTCTTCCCATACACAAAACCTCGATAATCAATCCACCAGCTCTCCGTTGTCACCTTTATAAATTGGAGAAACTAGCACCAATGTCATCTTCAACGATTGGAGGGACAAATCTCTGACCCTGAAGGGTCTGTTCAAAGATGTGCCCGACCTTGAGCAATTTTTCCTGCAAAGAGATCAAAGACATTCTGTCTTCAGAAAAAAGCATGTAAAATAATGATGCAAGATTGGTTTCAAGAAGGAAAGGACGGGAAGAGCTGTGGACTTGACAATACAGACAAGCAACTGCAGTATCAGGACAAAACTTGAATGAATAAGCGAGCCAAAACCTCATCAAATGCTGCACCGATCATCTGAAGACCAACAGGAAGGCTGGAGGGTCCTCCATCAACAAATCCAGATGGTAATACTAATGCGGGTAGACCAGCCAAGTTAACATTCACCTGTTTCCAGTCATAGATCATTCCATCTATACAAGATAATAGTGAATGACAAGTGATTTAGTCCAATAGCCCAATTACATCCCTAGGCCAATAGAGCCTACACTGCGTGGATCTCAATTCTACACAATTTGTGGACCCTGGCGAAGCCCCACGTGATTTATGATATGTCTAAATTTTAGTGTATTGGACCAAGGAAAGCAAGCATTTCTCTCGTCATGGAACACAGACATGGTGTATAAAATGAATGATGTCTGTTCAGCTCATTTGATACAAAGCTTGGACAGGAATAAAATTGAGGACAAGGAAAAGAGAAGGGCACAGCATGAATACTTACTGTCATTATGTCTCCAGCGTACATAGCCAAAGGATCATTCTTCTTTTCGCCTATAATTGGAAGCCAATGCGCAGTTCAGCATAAGATGAGTAGTTAGACCAATCAAGGTGGAACAGGCGCAAAAGGAAAAAGCTACATACCAATTTTGTAAGCAGCTGAAGAGGCTGCAGGAGAAATAAGAATGTCATTTTCATCCAATGCAGCCTTGAAGGTTTTCTGAATGATGGTCCTAACCTGGGAAAAGGAAAAACAAAAAACAAAAAGAAGACCTCTAATAGATAAACTTAAGAAAATCTAGAATCCCTTCATCACTTGAAACACATATACACAGGTATCTCCATTTATAGGTGAATGCTATCTTACACTTTTTTCCCCTTCTTGTTTTTGTGCTCATATGCATACAAGCAAGTGAAGTTTAACAATAACACAGAGGCAATAAAGCATGATGCTCTCTTCAGTCCACTGACTTCACACTCTTCAAGTTGAATAAAGACAAAAAGAGAAAGGGCAGAGACCAATCTATTACAATATCCTAGTACCTGCTGAGCACGCTTGTAGTAAGCATCATAATAACCGGCAGATAAGGCATATGTTCCCATTAGGATTCTTCTCTTGACCTGTTAACATGGAGGTGGAATTCAGAGAGACACGAGGGGCAAGAACAATAGCAATTTGCCAGTGAACCACCGTCACAAGCAAAGCTATAACTGACTGAAATTAAAAAGAAAAACACTGAAGAATTCATAATGCAACTTCACATCAAAAGTACCTCAGAGCCAAAGCCCTCAGCTCGAGAAACACCATATAAAGAACTCAACTCATCAGCAACTGCTTGGCTCCCGTACCTGACTACCACTAATAATATGTAAGAACTAAATAAAGCTGACAGTAGACACAGAGATCTATCTCTGTCTCGCCCTATGAGTGACCCCAATTGTAAAATTGTCACTCTATGGATCAGCAAGGAACAATCCAGATGTTTTTGTACCTTACACCATCATAACGTGACAGGTTCGATGATGATTCAGATGATGCCAGAATATAATAGGCCGGTAACCCAAGGGAAAATGACGGCAATGACACCTAGAAAGAGAAGTCAAAAATACAATTTGTGACAATGTATGACAATGAAAGAGACGTTAAATAGAAGGATCCATTTAGCGATAACAAATAAACAGAGTAACAAGAGGACCTCTTTGACGATGCATCCTAACTCTTCCATGTGTGAAGCAGCAGCCTTAATCACAGATACTACGCCTGAATCTACACCACTCCCAAGAGTCTCACATATAAGACCAACCCGCATTCCTTCCAGAGGTTTGTCTTCCAAAGTATTTGAAGCAGTGAAGTAAGAAATAAAATCCGGAACCTCCTGAATTGGAATTTGTCAAATCTTCAACAGGTGACTGCAATAAGCTAAAAATAGTAATGTCGAATGGAGACATAAATATGAGGAGTTTCTGGATAAATACTTCCACGACAAATTATTAAGATCAATTTTGAATGTATCAATTGCCTAAACAAGGCATCATGCAAACAATGTGAATCATAAGTCAATGAATTGGTTTGGAACATCAAAAAAATATTTAAAGAAGCTTACTCGCTTGCTGCTGGTGGCATCACATCTATCGTGACCAGAAATTGCATTAAGAAGAACTGCGGTATCAGCAACTGATGAACCAAAGCACCCAATGACATCAAGTGATGATGCATACGCCATGAGACCATATCTCGAGACACGTCCATAGGTTGGTTTCAAGCCAACAACACCACAAAATGAAGCTGGCTGTCTAACACTCCCTCCAGTATCACTTCCAAGGGCCACCATGCACTGCCTAGCAGAAACAGCAGCAGCCGAGCCTCCTGAGGAGCCTCCCGGAACTCGAGATACATCCCAAGGATTTGCAGTCACCTAACGATTAACAGATGTATCACCTGAGTAAACCAACTACAGTTACCGGATGGAAGTAGCAAAAATAAAAGGTTATGATCCAGCACTACCCAATCCAAAATGCTTCAAATCCTAGGTTCTTAAAAAATGTGAGGGATAATTACATAAATGGTCCACGAACTTTGACAGAATGTGCAATATGGTCCCTGAATTTTTAATTTGTTCAATTTAGTCCTTGAACTTTGACAGAATGTGCAATTTGATCCCTAAACTTTTGACTTGTTCAATTTAGTCCCTAAACTTTTAGTGCATGTTCAATCTAGTCCCTGAATTATAGGAAAATGTTCAATATAGTCCTTTTGTTGTTTTAAGATTAGGGATAACGTTAAACATTTTCATATAGTTCAAGGACTAAATTGAACATTTACTAAAAGTTCAGAAACTGAATTGAACAAGTCAAAAGTTTAGGGACCAAATTGCACATTCTGCCAAAGTTCATGGACTAAATTGAACAAATTAAAAGTTCAGGGACTAGATTGCACATTCTGCCAAAGTTTAAGGACTATTTGTGCCATTTTGCCAAAATGTGAAGATGCAAAACCAATAAAGAATTAGCTCAAGACGTGGTCTTTTAAATGGTTCCACTCAAGATGCCAAAGATTATACAATAGCACTGATTTAGGATATCAAGACACCAACATGTATGAGAACGGTATCCAAAGTGAAAAGCACAAATAATGGATGACAAAATATATGATCAGTTCCGACAACTCCAAAAGTGCCAACCGCCTAAATAGCGTCGAACAGGATAACAAGCATCCTAAGTTCCCAAGTGCCTAATCCCATTAGGTTGGTCTGGGTTAAACAATGGATATGTTATGTAAATTAGGTGCAGGACTAAGGTTTGATATCCACACCACTTAGTACAACCATCAACTCAAGTTTTGGCTCATTTTTTCTAGACCACAAGGTTAGTAAGTATTCCAAGGGTCTGGATTTTATCTACCTGTGAGGGAGACTTTCTTCTCATTAGAAAAAATTAAAGTTGCCCAGCGTCATTCCTTTATTTGGCAGCAGATGCTTTATTCTTTTGAATGAGGCTTATCCCAATAGTCAAGGGTGAAGATTAACCTAACTCTCAAGTGCCACAAGCTCCACATTGGAGAATTCTCATAATCAAGCAAGGAGAATAGACTTTCTTATTGAAAGTTAAAAATGAACGCTTGGGATTCCATCGTGTCACCAGAAAAGAAGCAATTGCTTATTAATTCCTCTATTCAACTGGTGTATTTTCCCATCCAACAAGCACACAATATTTGTCTAAGTAATGAAGCAAGTTTGTACGTTTTGAGCTTTAAGTTTGAATTGTCTTTGAACTACAACAAATTCATCCATTTGCAGAGGTTAATGTCACGCTCTGACAATGATGAAATTTACTTACTTCCAGGATAAAGGCTACTAATGCACATCATTACCATGTTGAGAAACTCTATATCGCATTACCTAAACAACTTCGAAAGCAGACTAGCCGTTAACAGACATTACTAAGAAATTGCTTATTCAAAGAAGCAACCCTTGATGCCAGAGGAATCATTTTCAGTCCCTGAGAAAGAGAAAATGATTAAGACTAGCTTAGTTTCATTCAAAAGGACTTACGATGTTAAGCTTACGGCAACGCCTAACAACAAACTAACGACAAAATTCACTGTAAAAAAGAACACACGAAACAAATTATGAAACAAAAAAAAGCCAATGAAAAAATTTCCAAATCCAAACCTTGTAAGCAGACCCTTCAGTGGTACTTCCCATCCCGAACTCATCCAAATTCGTCTTCCCCATCACAATCCCCCCCAACTCCCTCACCTTCCTCACCGCCGTCGCGTCGAACGGCGGTCGGTAGTCCTCCAGGATGCGGGATCCTCCCGTCGACGGCATGTCGGCCGTGCAGATGTTGTCCTTGACGCCCACAAGGACGCCGGCCAAGGGGCCGACGTCCTCGCCCCGACTGATCCTGTCGTCGATGGACTGAGCTTCCCTCAGGACGGAGTCGGACACGTGGAGGAAGGAGTTGAGGTGGGGCTCGGTGAGGCGGAGACGGGCAAGGTAGGACTCGGCGATCTGGACGGCGGTGACCTGGCGGGAGAGAAGGGATCGGCGGAGGCTGAGGATTTGGGAGTGCGGCGGGGGCGGGGGCGGCGGCGACGTGGAGGAAGGAGATTGGTCAGTGAGGAGGGAGGAGGTGGTGGTGAGGGGACGGGGCTTGAGGGCGGGGATGGGGCGGAGGCGACAGAGCTGGGATTGGGCCGTCGCCGACAGCATCGTCGCCGGGAGAGGGAGGGAGGGGCAGAGAGAGAGAGGGGATGGGTTTAAGGATTTGGGGAGGTTTTTTGTTCACCGGTTTGGTATAAAATGCAAGAATGGCGCACCCAACCCAAGTGAATGCTTGGCACTTCATGTCATTTTACTGACATTACAGTTTTTGAAACCGTTAGTTGATAATTTGGGATCTTTTGAATGTTTGCGGATGCATTAACCCGGACCTTGCTTGAAAGAAAATTTACATCACGGCTATAGTATAAATGAAAATAAACATTTTTAGAAAAATGATGTTCGTCAAAAAATGATTCCTTTTAGCATGAAATTTTAATTTTATAATTTCAAATCGTTAATTAAGGTTTGTTCCGAGCTCTCTTTCAGAAACAAAAAACCCAAAAAGCCCCATCCCAAATTCTCATTTAAAATTTTCCCTGACGTTTAATAAAAACTTTGCTTATCTTTACTGAACATGAAGCCAATCCTCCATCAACTTCAAGTTTAGTCCAAAAATTTGCTCGATCGCCTGTCTTCGTTGACTCACGTATCCTCCTTGCGAACCGTCTCGTCCGTTTAAAGTCCTTAATTCACACCATGCACATTAATCATCAAGAAGAATCACTTTACCAGTAGACACAAGATTTGGTAGGACCGTGACATGGAAACCGTGAGCTTGCATGGGGCAAAATCAGCCCGGAGGAGACATCTCATTCTCAACCTTCATAGTCAATGCGTGATCGGACCAGGTCAAAGGACTTTCTGTTGGCGAAGTCACCCCAAACAGGGAGGCCAATCTGTGGTTACAACACTCTCTTTCAAGTGATATATGTACCACGATCTCAACAAGGTAAATGGAGTATCGCAATTGAGAAGATATCAATCTATTTGGCAAACTCATGCAACCAAGAGAGAGAGAGGGAGGGAGGGAGGGGTTCATTTTCAAGAACATCAGAAGGAAATTGAATAGCTACAGCACAAACTGTTCGGCTGATATTATTATATGGATCATATCAATGTACAAAGAAAGTTTCCTACAGATATTCTAATAGATCTTGTTGACTCTCCAGGTCCCAAATTACCACTTTACCATCCAATCCTGTCATTTAGGGATTGGAAAAATCAGTTGGAAAATAAAATAAAATAAAACATATCCAACTTCAAGCATTAAGAAACATAAGATAGAAGTATGTTTGTTAGCCAACCTGAAGTGCTGAAGCGTGTTATGGTCGATCTCCCAGCCTCGCCAAGTGGCATAATACAACTGCAGTAACATAAAATTAATCTTGCGTAAGCCAATCATCCCATAACAATGCCATTCTAACTCATCAACTCTCCTAATCCAGATCATTTACCAGACTCATGTTTGGAAATACTTAAAAAAAAAAAAAAATTGGAGAAGAGATCAAGCTAAAATACATCAACACACATGCCCACAACCCAATAAGCACAAAAAAAAGCAGTTGTAAGATGATTATCATCTTTATAATGTAAAAAGGAAGCAGAGATTGTTATCATGTTGATAGATACGTTATGCAGTTCTCGTGAACCCCTCCTCGCTGTCTCGAATTGTTGACGCCATCATTATTCATACCATGCTTTGACTGGCCATACAGTTTCCCAAATGCTTCAGAAAACTGTCAAACACAGGATGATGGTAAGTCATCTCAACAAGACAGGACAACTTTTGCTTATTTTAGTGCTGAATTCTAAAAGCCCCAAGGAGGCATAAGATTGGCTAAACAATTAAATTTGTGTGTGCATCAATCATTTGATTGGAACAATTTTAGACCACCACATTTGCCACCATGCAACACTCTATGTGCCTCGTGCATGTCACTCCTAAATCAGTCTCGGTTGTACCAATCCAGGCGATTTTCCTATCTCATTTTTGGTTAAAGATTGTCATATCTTCAAGTTGCAGACAAGTTGGACCAATACTGTCCACCTCGGTCGATTCATTTTGATTGTCATATGCAACTTGTAGCAATAGGATGCCAAGCAATGTTGATGACCACTTTCCTTGAGAGCCAAATGCTCTAGCCAAAAAGGGGGGAAATTTAACCATAACTATACCTGCGAACCATACTTAGGACCAATAGATGATGTCTTCCTCTCCCCAAGGAATCTGACAAAGCTCCTGGCAAGAAAGATAATTTACTTTTAATTCAGTCAATAGAAACAAATCTTTTGACTTCCATTGGACAGATGCAAACTTGCTGTGAAAAAGAGACTTTTAAAGAGAAAGGCTGTGGAAGTGGACAGGGAGAAGTCTCCCATGTTTACAAGAAAAATGTGAAAAAAAAAATAAAAATCCGAAACTTCACATACCATATGCCACTTTCATCTGCTGCAAATACCATTGGATTGCAGTCAAATCCCACACCAATGACTGTTTTCTCAGATATGAATAGCACCTACACGAAAGGCACATTATTTATCTGCTCCGGATGCTAGCCAAAAATATAATAAAGTTCAGATGTAAAACAAAATAAAACAAGAAGGATGCTGACCCACATCACGGAGGGGCAAATCGTGGAATGCAACGTTCTGTGCCAATGGAGAAGGACCAACATCATCCACGAAATAAATCACAGAACTATGACCTGTAAATTCCACCAAAGTTATTAAAAGTGGCTCATCAGTTATAAGGTATACGTGTCTTCTCAAACTCGATGTATAAACAGACAAATTGCAGGCTGCAAAAATTATAATAGACATAGTGTATAAGGAATAGTAACCACTCGTTTGATTCACCAAATGGAACAGGTGGGCCATTTGAAGTACCTATGGCTAGTTCGAAATGGTCCCAAACAGTGGAATACATATTTCATTGGGAATAAGCCAGGAAAGAATAGCTATCATCCTCACTCAAACACATTATACGCAAATAGTGCAGAGATGTGTCATGCACATGCAACAGACAGGACCTTAATATGCGCGCACATCTCAGACAAGCACATGATAGAAGACTTCTTATTTACCAATTCAATCCTGAAATTGTAACAGGAGAACCAAACAAAATAGAAAAAACAAATCACTCACCGACATAAGCTAAGGTATTGCCACTGGGTGACCACTTTACACCAAATGCCCAGGAGAATGAGAGGTCCAGTTGAAGAATTTGCTGTTTCAACAGGATAAGAAATTTTGATACGCTGCATCAAACATAGATAGAACTGTACAACTGCATAAACTACACATACAAGCCTCTCAGCTCTAGAATGACATTGTTTTGCCAAAAAAAAAAAAAACATGATATCGCTTGCGGAAAAAATTGAAAACTATTTCATGTATTCCCAATCCAAACTGTCTGCAAGTAAGCAAAATCTCCATTAAGGATAGAATTAATTCAAAGGCCAACAAATGCCCACATAATTGTGCATATGTTCTTTGCTAGATGCCAATGTAGTTCTGTAAGCTATGCGCCCGGATTTGTAGAAAACGAAAGCACTCCATACAAGCAAAGACATTTCTCACTAATACAGGATAATACACAGAAAACATTTCCATGCAACATTCGTGTCGGAGCAAATAACAATTGAGTCACACCATTTGAGTAACATGAGGCAGTAACATTGAAGCTTCGTGGTCGCTGGAACTTGAAAATGAACTAACGAACTAACTCAGCAAAGACACCACTTCATAGTCCAAATGTAGCAGGAAGTTACTATTTCAGACACACCAAATTAAACCATCTACTTATTCCAAACTAAACCTTCACAAAAAGTATACTGAATTCCATTTTCCAGCTATTCATCGATGCACCCAAAAAAAGGTGTTGCAAACCTAATTTATGACATAAAGAGTATAAATTAATTCACATCGCCAACTCAGCAAGTTCACAAAATCTATGACAATAAAAATTTACCTCCCCGAATTTCGAGTCAGATGAAGACCCTGCTTTGGAATCCCTGGATCATATACATTGAACAAAAGCATATAATTAAGAATTTAAGATTGGAAGTGTGCATAATCAGCATAAAACACTTTAATGGGCTGGCTAGGTGGTAAAGCTACCTTGTATCAACACCTTTAATAAAAGTTGAAAATACACGACATTTTCCATCTGTTGATGTTGTGGCAAGAAGAATCTACAATTATAAGCCGTCAATAGCCACTTTGAGAAGATAATGGAAGCTTTTGGGTAAGGTGTCCCAATGTAGTGAAATTGCTCAACGGCAGATCGATGGATAATGCATTCACATGATGAAAAGTCAAAATACTACAAAACATACAAAAGAAATTGCCAACTGCATATGAAGTGATCTCGAATGGCATTACATGAAAAGTGTCTTTGTCTGATGCAGGACTTAATCTTTCAAAGAACACAATATTTCTTTCAACAATTGAAAACATCAACTTAATGATTAAAGTAAATATTTTTGACAGGTTAACATCATGGAAATATTTTTTGACCTCGCAAGCATGGATGTGCATTAAAGCCATCTCCTCTTATTTAGGACTATCCAAAATGTATGACGGTGTTACTACATGTGTGAAGGCTTATAATGGCACATTAAGTTATTTTCCAATCACAGTAGGCTTACACCAAGGTTCTGTTTTGAGCCCTTAACTTTTTACCCTGATTATGGATAAGCTGACAAAAGATATTCAAGATGAGGTGCCGCGGTATGTACTATTTGCAGACGAAATTATGCTTATTGATGAGATCAGGGCTGGGGTTAATGCTAAGTTAGAAGTATAGAGAAGCACGCTAAAGTCTAAAGGATTTACGCTAAGTTAAAGTAAGACGAAATACTTGAAGTGTGAGTTTGATACGGCAGGAAGAGTGGATCAAGAAGCCGTAAATATGCTCGGATAGTAGGTACCCAAGAAGATACATTTAGATATATGGGATCAATATTGCAAAAGGAGGAAGAGATTGATAAGGATGTAAGTCATAGAATCAGAGCAGGTTGGATGAAATGGGGCAGTGCATCAGGATTTTTGTGTGATCGCAAAATTCCTCTTAGGTTAAAAGGAAAATTTTATAAAACAGCAGTCAAACCTGTCATGTTATACGGAGCTGAATGTTGGCCAACACAAAGTAAACATGAGCATAAAATGAGAGTAGCGGAAATGAGGATGTTAAGGTAGATGTGTGGTCATACAAAGATGGATAAGATAAAGAATGAAGAGATTCCATGAAAATTTGGAGTAGAACCGGTGGCAGAAAAGATGAGCGAGCATAGATTGAGATGGTTTGGACATATCCTCCGAAGACCCTTAGATACACCAGTACGAACAGAGGTTTGCTATCGAGAGCATAACACGAAAAAAGCAAGAGGTCAGCTGAAACTTATTTGGGGGAAAGCAGTAAAATAAGATTTAATAGAGTGAAAAATAGATTGGCGTACGATTTGTCTTAGTACGGAGTAGAGGAAGGCTATTAGTGTTGTGGAGGGGTAGTGGATAGATAAATAAATATATAGATACATAGATATTTGTTTATTTATTTTTACACATTTATCTCTTTTCCCTCGCTTGATTCTGCTTTTATTTTTATGATTCTTTGGGGTTCATCGACCGCCAACCTCAACTAGTTTGGGATAGAAGTGTTGTTGATGATGTTGATGTACCATCATCATGATAATACATCAGCAGATGAAACAACCAAATACATAAAGGTATCAACCTAAAGGGATGCTAGCCATAGATATTAAATAGGAAAGGAGAAGAGTCATTATGTCTTTATCCCCTTCTCCTGCTTTGAATCTCAAATCTCATCCTCTTTTCAAATAACATTTGACCATATGAATTAACTCAAGAAAATGCGTAAATCAATGACTTACTGAAAGCTCATCAACTCTTTTTCCCGTTCCAAATCACAAAATATATTCTCAAACTTATGTCGTGTCATACAACATCCTCATCAGGGAATAACAAATCTAACTAGCGAACCATTTGATTTTACTGCTTTATGTCTATTTCTCTAGTACTGCACTGTGCCTTTTAGCTATTTCCTGCTGAAATTTATTACCATTCTTGACAGCTTTCATACGCAATTATATAGAGAATAAGATCATATTCTGCCCTAAAAAATTCATGAACTCGCACTCAAACAAACAGAGTAACCGACGGTAACACAAAAAAATTGTAAAGCAGGGCATGGCCATAAATAATAAAGGCATTCACGGGGGCGACCGGTAAAAAGATACAAAGCATGGTTGCCAGTGCCCAACACCAAAAAAATGTGAGAAACAGGACATACTCACATTGTTAGGATGCCAAGCAACACTTGTCACTGATGAATCATGTCTTTTCCTGATGAGTTTACTGACCCACCTATAAAAGAGCATATATTAATAACCGCTCCTGAAGAGCTACCAAAATCAGAAGATAAGTGGACTAATCTACTGTCTCTTCAACCATCTCATTTCTTTCCTAGCTTATAGAGCATGCTATTAACTGTTTTCTAATCCAGGTATTCATTCCCTAAACTGTCGGAGTAACTGCAAAAGAAATATACAACTCATATTAAGTAGCAACAGCACTGCTTGACGTCTCCATTGGAGTTTCTTCTCCAAACTCTACTGAAGAAATGAGCCAGTACAACAGTATCAACCCCGCCAGAATGTTATTTGTTCCTCTTCAAGGTCCTCAACGTTAACTTCTGTGTTTTGCCATTATATGTGCTTCCACAACTACATAAGGCTCATCCACAAGTATCGCTTACTCAGAAACAACCTAGATCAACTTCAAGCAGACAAAACTAGGCCAATGCTCATACCCGAATTTAAAAGCTTTCACCATAAAAGCAGGAGTTCAAATGCAGCGAATACAACCAACTTGGCGCCCAAGTTTGGAGAACATTTTCCAAACATATCACCCATAAATCCTTGATCAGTCATTGATGAGTTACTAAAAAACACATCAGGCGATACATGTCCAACCCAACATAAGAATGTGAAAAAAAAATTAAGAAGAGGAAAACCCCAGAAATAGAAGCTAATACCAGTTATTTTCTTGCTCATAGTAGCATATGCACACTGTCTTTGCCCCACTTCCAACAGCAAATTTGTTTTCTGCAGGGAAAAGAAGAAATGAACAAGAATATTTATTAGCTCGTCATATTCAGTCCATTTGACAAGAGAAAATCAAGCAGAATATATTAGCAGTCCAGAGTGAAAACATCTCTAACATGTGAAGGGGGAGGAAGGGAAGAGAAGGGAGAGGATTAGAAGGACCATTACAGAGTTGGAAACCTAGGAGAGGGGTCAAATTTGAAGTACAAACAGAGATCATAACTAACTCACTGGTCTGGTAAATGAGCTATCTTTTGGCTTTCCACTCTCACTCTCTCTACATATATGTATATGCATATGTATATGTATATGTATGTAGGTGTAGGTAGGTCGGCACCCCCTTGATGCCTCATAGTGATTTTCTCTTTATTCATAGAGAAAAAAGAACCATAATCAGCTAAACTACAAGATCAGAACAAGTAAGATATCGCAACTGTTTAACTATATTATGAAAGATGAACAATACACCTATTAGAGGAATTACAATTCATGAGACCTATTTGTGCTTCACATATGTAAAATGGGTCCATGGAGTCTAACAGCTCATGCAACATTTTAAGAACAATTGACCAATTCTTCTACCAATTTCAACAGAAACTTTTTCTTCTTCAATACAACGTACATAATCTGAGAAGTATGTGACAAGCAACATTCAACATCAAATCATGTCTTCAAAGTCAATGATTCTGTACACCTTTTGGACTCCAATGAACGCAGAGTGCAGCTCGGTTTAGCCTGAGGATTACTAAGGTAGGTACCCACTCTGATCCTTCATAATTCCATACATATCTACATAAGAACAAAAACTGCATTAGATACTTGAAAATATGCAGAAGGGAGGAGGAACACAAAGTGGCTCCAATCAGGTGATTTTATAAATAAAACAGGTACTCACGAGTTTCGATCGTGGGACGCTGTAACTATTCTGTTTGACCTAGCACTCCAGTCTATTCCAGAAACAATTTGGTCATGCTGTGATAATACATTCCCCATTGTTAGCACCAAGAACAAACTTATTCATTTAAACTATTTAGTTAGCACATATTAGACTTTAGTCATTTAATCTTGTTATGTAGAATGCAAAATAATTCTCAAGCATAGATAAGAACAAAATAAACCATCATTATGTACTTATTACATATTCAACACAACAAAACATCCGTAAGGTACAAGTTAGAATCTTTCATTAGATGCAAGAAATCTGTCGGTGGATGATATGAGCTTTGTTAGCAAGATGAAACAAGCAACATCAAATTTCAAAGGTGCATCATCATTCATCAATTCATTTCCTTGACATCCAAGGGGAAAGAGGATAATGTGGAGCTTAAGTTAGAACTCCAGCTTACAGGTCATATGTGGCCATCAAATCACAGTCTACAAATAACATTTGACATTGTGCAGAAAGAAGTCAGCAATAGCATAAAACTGGAGAGGAAAAGGAACAAGAGAGGAGACAAGCAATGGGAATGGAGGAAAACTAAAATAGAGTGTCTTCTAGTCCTAATTCTTTAGTTTTGAAACAGATAAACATGGCAGGAGGATTACCAAGCTGAAGACAAGAAATCAGAGAACTCAACACAAATGTGTTTTTGCTTATCTATAGTTTGTAGCTTTTATTTTTATTCTCATCATAAATAATATATAGTACATTTTTCATCTGTGTTTCAGCCATTTGAATTCAAAATAACATATAGTACGTTTTTACTCTTTAAGGAAGAAGCACTGTATTTGCGACCTTTTGGAGAATATGAGCTTGCTCCCACTTGTCTTCTGAAAGTTTGTAAATGTGAACTTCACTATTGTTCGGACAGAATGCAACCACTACAAGAAAGCAGATGTTATTGTTATCATTGATACAATCCACTGATATGCAGGGACTAAAGAAGGAGGAGCTTATAAAGAGATTTTATAGTTCAAAGAAATTACAATACAAGACAAACAGAAAATCCAAAATCAGAAGAATCTCAACGCCTAGTTTTGCATGCTTGATGACATGATGAGGCAATGAACATCATCTGTTGACACTCCAATTCAAAAAGATCGTACTAGAAAGAATAAAGTAGGAAATCGAGAATACACTAAGTCAAGGTACTGGCAAGGAGAAGAACAAATGCGAGATTTGTCTACAATCAGGAAGCTTGTCAATTATTGACAACAACAATCAAGTCATATACTTGCTAGGTTGATTAACCTCATTTAGATTTAGTCAGAACAGTTTGTTTTCAAAGAAGCAATTATTAGTATAATAGGAAATAGCGTTAACTATTACTGCCATGCACGAAACACCTAGTGGACGACAGAGTAACAATTACCATAAGAGGCCAATAATTAGCATTAAAAAGCAATGATAACTTTTATTAACTAAGTAATTACATATCTCCGTAGAATCATGAAAAGCTGCTACTCGTATTTCATTTGCTCTAACCCGATTAAGAATAGAAAGGTATGGTGGATCCCAGGATGCAAAATTAAAAAAAAAAAAAAAACGTCACCCTTCTGCCTTACCTATTTTTCTTCAAAATCCACTCCCACCACATGGCACTTACACCATCGCCTTTGGCCACCCATTCAGATTTGGTATGTGTCTTACCTGTTTAAGTGATTAGTGGGACATTTGATGGCCCAGTATTATCTAAGGTGGAGATCCTCATCATCCGTTAGAAGTTAGACCTGCCATTCTATATGTATTTTATGTATCTGTAGGTGTTAGAATGCTTAGCTTATACTTAAATTCTCACGGTGCTATCTGTTAATTGCTACTTATTAGAACTGCCTTCAAAAACCCGAGTTCTCATTCCCTTTTTTGCCCAGTAACAGTAGATGAATACAAGGACTACGATTCCATGATAGACACTGAACGACAGGACGCTGAATGTTAGGAAAGCTAGAACCACCAGGAAACACATCAAGCGAACATTTCCAGCATTCAGGGGAAAGATATACAGATTTGTACCCCAAAATGCACACGTTATCATACATTAACCTTTTTTTTATCGATCATTACCATAGACAAAGGCTTCAGATAAGTTCGATCAACTATGTTAGCGCCAAGGTCCCAAAAGTACTGAAAATCAGAACACTCTTCCTCAAGCAGCCTATCAACTCACAGAGGTGTACTTTTGGCAGACATCGGGTTGCAATTACAGAAAAAGGCAACAAAGAACTCATCTAACTCCACAGGGCCTCATAGCATCATGCGCATTTCCGAAACAATCAAACACCCGAAACGAAATCAAATCGAGGCGAGGGCAGGATTACTAGAGCGGTCGGCACTCCAGGCGTGGCAAGTGATGCACGGAGCGAACTGGTGGACTGCGACCGCCGCCATTCTCGCCTCTCTCCCCTCTCAGATCAAAAGCAGAACCCCTGACCTTCGGGACTGGGAATCGGGACAGGGAATCCACGATCCTGTAGAGTCGCCGGATATTCTACACCCCGATCCGATGCTGTTCCTTCGCTTTCAATTCATGCGATCGCTCGTGAAGGGATCAGATCGCGACTCCAGTGCGAGATCCAAAATGCAAAAGTGAGCGGTCGAATATCTTCCAGCTCGAGTTGTGGTTAAAGGGGGAAAAAAATAAGAAAGGAATTCTTCAGCTCGAAGTAAAAGCTCCGCGGGTAGTGTTCGGTTCGGCGAGAGGAAGAACGATACGGCACCTGACACCCAATAGTTATTATTATTATTATTATTATTATTATCATTATTATCATTATTATTATTATTATTTTAAAAATTTAAATTTTTAATTTTCGGGATTATCGGAGAATTTAGCAAAACGCGCAACCATTTAACTTTTGACGATATTTTCTATAATTTATCATCGTAAGAGTATTTTCAACGTACATGAAACGAAAATGGAGGATATTAGGGGGCAAAAAGAAAACTGAAAACGTTAACCGTAATAATTTTTTTTAAAAAATTAAGTTTTTGAGACCCCTCATTTTCATTCAAAACAATTCATTATAGATAATCTAACTCGAACCTGATTTGATTATCATCTAAACAATTCAATTATAAAAAGCTTTATCGATCTCTTCGGGTTCAAAACAAAGACCAATATCGTATTAGATATGAGAAACATCTATTGAAATCTTATCCTTGCAACATTGCAAATACACATGTTTTGATGATTATCAGATATGTAAGTTGATAAATAATGATTATTACTGTACGGAAGTCATAGCATAATGTACAAAAGCCACGCTTTTCCATTCACGCGCTCGACGAATTCTTAGCTAATAACGAATTTAACGAGCTCGGTCATCGATTCTTTGTGGTCTCCACATCATACATGGGAGCTGATTCCAAGTTATCGAGACTCCAGCAAAGCATTAGTGGTTGTCTAGCCCATGTGGCTGTGATCGCCGCCGCCGCCAAAGAACATGGACGGTTGATCATCTTTCCTCAATCGGGACAATTGTTTAGGGCGTGAGCAATCGGAACATGGAGCTTCATTTGTCCACTGCAGCTTTCCCTCCCCTCCCTTCCCCCGCCCGGGGGCAGGAGAGACTCAAGCTCGTGATGCAAAATTAGGACGAGTAGGCATTAAGGGATTTGGACTTTGGACAATGATCGAGATATTACGGTAGTGCCTCGTGCAGGTTTCATATTCCGAATGTCAGACCAATTACTTATGATATTACGTCTGGTCGTCGTGAGCGATCGGTATGAAATGTCGAAATTTATATTTTTTTTTTCACTTTTTGAAATAAAATTTATATGGGTATCAATTTAGGGGAGATTGGTTCACAATCCGGTCCGATTCCCCTCAAGAACCGATAACCGGACCGATGGTCTTGGTTTTCAATTTTTCGGAATAAGGAATTAGACTATCGGCCCGGTCTGGTTCCCGGGCGATTTCATTGAATCCGACACATGCAAAAAAAAAAAAAAAAAACTGCTCTCAAGGCATCCAGTTCAGTACCATGAAATTGCTTGAAACCATAGTTGCATTTTATTTGCACAAAAACCATAGTTGCATTTTAATCATTTTTTATGTGAGGATCAGTTGAGATCGTCTTCAGTCATGCTTATGCCAATGCTTTTGTTGGACTTGCTAGATAATTTCTCTCCTTCTGAATCCCCGGATGTTCTTCGCATGCTCTCAAACCATTAGTTGCATTTTAACCACTTTTTATGTGAGGATCAGTTGAGATCATCCTCAGTCATGCTTATGCCAATGCTTTTGTTCATGTGTGATTCTCTCCTTCTGAATCCCTGGATGTTCTTCGCATGCGTGCATGTGGTTGTCCATGTGTGATTCTCTCTCTCGTGCCAAATTATTCTCTCGCGTTAGGATCATCGAGCTTAGTAAAATACATCATTTGGTTGATAGAGTTACTCTAGTTTAACGTGATTGTGGGAGTCGTTGGATACATTGTTACTCTCTCTGCTGTAATTGAAAGTGTAAGGGGGTCAGTAAACTAGAGCCAACAACCAAAATTCTTGCCTTAACTTAATGAAGCAGGGTTTACCATTGAGCACTTGAAATGTGGACATTGTTTTCCAAGAACGGATTATTAATTAATCAATTTATTTGGTCATGTGTTGCTTTCTTTTGGAATTTAGAGCAGTATGTTTGGTTCACACTTTAGAAACGGCCACAGGCTTGACTTTCAAGCAAATTCGAACAAGGCTTTGCAAATCAGCTCAATACTGCCTGATGAAAGATTCAGGACCTCATGGAGATCACGTTGATTCGACCACATCGAAGCCCGCGAGAGAAGTTACGAGAATTCGTTGAAAAAAATATGCACCTTTTGACAATCGGTCCTATTCTACAATCCTAGAATCAGGAACCGGACCGCTCCCTCTAAAACTGGAAATCGGCTCACCGGTCCCGGTCCATTTCGGCCGATTTGCTCACCACTGGGTACCATAGCATATAGTGGCTTTTTTCCCCCCTCGTTAGGATGTATTGCATTAACTAGCTTTTACCAAATATAACAGAAACCTTATTTTGGTTTGTTATTCGTCAAAATGTTCGTAACCTTAGTCTGCAAAAGATACACCGTGTTGGGTCGACTTGATTAAACCGGGTTCAATAATAGAACAACGCGCGAAATGTCGAAAACGAAAATAGCATACGAAAATGATATTGGAGGGATACGACAAACTTCTAGTAAGGATATGAATGTCTTATCAGCCGAATTGTTTGAAACACTTATAAATCTAGCTTCATCTTAGAATAAATTCCAATTTGTACCCCACTCCAAAAAAAAAGAAGGAAAAAAAATGTAAATATAAAAATTATGAATTTAAATTATTCACTTATTCTGGCATTGTATAGATTTAAAAGCTGTGAGCTACTAAATACTGATAGAGGAACAAATTCCAGGTATCAGGAACTCCAGCAAGACACCAATGGCTGCAATCCATGTTCCTGTGCCCTCCGAAGCCATACACCGACGGGTGTCCGTCCACTCGGAGCTGCGAGAGATACGTGACATTGAGCAGACGGACCGGGTACATCATCGACCTCATCACTTTCTCCGCCACCAGCTCTGCCGGGTGCGGGCCGGCAGGGTATCTCGATGTGGCAAGCGGGCGCGTCTGGCCGAGGCAGGCGTCGGCCTTTGGGTGACCCCAGTCGCTTGCGCTGCTTGATTTGAACAGGATTGATGAATCACGAGTCAGATTAGCAAAAACAGCGAACAATAAATGTATCCTCGAACTGAAAAATTTTCTTACTTTGCATGGTCCGGGGACACTCCTTGATAGAAGACCGTAGTTTTCGACGGTTCGACCCTGGAGTCCACCCATTTTGCCCAAGTGCTCAACGCTTTCTCGTAGGCCACCAAGCGATCCATGTCTTTATAGGTCTTATTCCCTTCTTGGATATAATCCCATCTAAATTAACTCACCAAAAAAAAAATCTCAGAACCTTCAAAAACAAAAATGGAGAGCAACACAAATAAAGGGCAGCAAATTAGGCCCTACCCGTCTTTGATCCGTGCCTTGATCACCTCTAGACAGAAGTAATTATGGTGTAGAAACTCGCTTTCTAGTGAGATCCAATTTCGGATCTCACATGAAATGCTGCGATTCACTTGATATGAAATCTAAGTCTATGCAACGCTTGGGCACTTACGGTTGTTTCCTCCCGACGTGAAGCCACCAGTGCCACGAGTTGAACACCAACACATCGGCGCCCTCCCAAAGCTTGGCGTTCTGGAGAGAGTCGAGCCGGAGAGCTCGCCCGGTGCTGGTGCTCACAATGTCCACCAGGAACGCGTCTCGGAAGAACATCAACTCCACTCCGTACTCCTGCAACGCCCGAATCATGATCGAAGAGGCATCAATCTCAGCCCTTCTGATATGATTGATCGAGCCAAAGAGCCAAAGAGTAAGTCAAGAGGGTCTCACAGGGAATGAGAAGTTGGAAAGCCCAGCAACTGTTGTCGAAGTGTATTTCGCCTCAGGCACGGCGGTGTGCACCATGCAAGTGAGGGATTGCCATTGATTCAAGCTCAGAGAGTCCCCCACAAACATCAGCCTCTTCCCCCTCAATCTTGACAAGAAGCCTCGGCCGTCGAACCTAAACCGAGCAATTTTCATCAAACAGGAGAGACGAGGTGTTATAGTACGAATATCGGGACACCTACCACGCTATCAAACCGATTGCTCGAAAATTGATTAGTACTTCTCTTAAACGTCGAGACCGAATGCCGGATTCATTATCCAACCCTTTTACTTTTCTATTTCATTTGAATTTCATTTCGCCTCTTTTTTCTTTCCACATCGGTCCAAGACTAAACTTTTTTATGATCGCAAGCCTACCTTTGTATATCGAAAACTCAAAGACAATAAGAGAGTTTCAAGATAATATTTGCTAAAGGGCAAGACGAAAGCAACTTCACAACTACATTTCCTCTAAGTAAAGAAGTGCACTCCATGATTTTAATTTGTTTCTCTCCGTCCAAGGGGGAAAAAGACGGACAAAATGACAAGTCTTGCACGCATAAAATACTTTCCATGATGGAAGTTTGCCTTCTGGAAATGTCCAAGAACGATTTTGGAAAAGAGCACGAGACTTTGTAGGACCGTGCTTGTTTGGAAGCAACAACGTTCGGTGACTTCGGGACTTCGCAATCCAATAGATTAGCTTACAGACACCTAATTAAGCGCATATGCATAATCTGGCGAAGACCTTTCTTTCCATTCGTATTCCATATCACAGTAAACTTTATTCAGAGGGACTCGGTCGCTTATGTATTTCGAAACGAAGATCATAAATGGAAATCTCGTCCGGGGTTAGGGTTTGAGGAATGTGGATTGTAGCTCGGGAGCTGATGACTTGGTCGCTTATCAACGACGCTTGCTGCAGCAATCTATTCCTCATGACAATACTCGAATATAAGTAGGTCACTTTTAAGTTAAGAAGAAGTTCGAATCCCTGACAACAGCATCTCCATCATTCACCTCCCAAACTACAATCATCGTTAAAACCAGACAAGAGCAACGAAACCAAAGACATCGCCGACATACATTCTCATGGTCATAGCCAAGCCGGGACTGAAGCGGAGCGTGGGAGAGAGAGAGAGAGAACGTACCTCGGCAAGTTGCAGTCGCCGGCCGGCTTCCATCTGTACTTGAGGTAACCTGTGTCCAGCCTGCCGTTCTCGAGGCACTTGAACTGCTTCTCCAGAAAGGGACACTGGGAGGGGTTATAGAGAGGGTATGAAGTGTCGTAGACCCACGTTCCTGCGGAGGCGTCGCAGGAACCGGTCTCGGCAGTTTCTTGCCTCTTTCCCTTAGCATGTCCCAACGTTGTAACCGCTCGGTCAATCACAAGTAGAGAAAGGACAACGAATGCTGCACCTCCAAAGACACCCATGAGAGAGAGAGGTTGGTTGGGACTTGAAATTTGTGTGAAATAGCAACAGAGGTTAGTGTGATAATGGAGGGGAGATTAGATAGAGAGAGGGTGAACGTTTTGGGGGGTCTCGGATCGGGTCGAATCGAATTTAATTTGGGATGGTGATTTAATGGAGGCTGAGAGGTTTACGTTCCCTCCAATTAGGAAGATAGCAAAATGGATCTTATTTTCCTATAAAGGGCGACATATTTGCCGAAAGTAGAAGGTACCATACGCAGAATCTGCGGTTTTATGAGGAAGAGATTGAATTCTCAATGCCCTTTTTCAATGTCAAACTCATTCAATGTGTAATGTTGGATTTTACTGCCAAATTAGAGATCGTCGGTCATCCATCTGCCAAAAGCTTAGAGCACACATGGCAACGCTTCTCTATCAAAAATCAACTTGATTTCTCAACTTCTCATCAAAATCAGAAATTGATTTTTCTAGTTTTGCTCCAAGTTTCTGATCGAAGAAATTCGTTTGATAAAGATAAAAAATTTCTATTTTTTGAACATTATTAACATTTCGACTGCAACAGCGATCGTCAGCGGTCAGTGGGTGGGTAGCGGTGGCGGTCGACGCCAGTGGTTGAAGATGGTCGCCAGCGGGTGGCGATGGTTGGCAGGCAGCGGAGGCAATGGTCAGCGGGCGGGTAGCGACGGCGGCGGTGATGGGTGGTAGTCGGCGGGCGGCAGCGATGGTCGACGGAGGCGGGTGTAGTCTAAGAAGTGATTTTGAAACTAAGAAGTTAAAATTTTTTATTTCTCAAACTTGACTAAAAACCCTACTATAAGTTAAAAATCCTACTAGAAACGATTCTGGAGTCGAGAAGTCATTTTTTTTCATCAAACAAATTTCTACTTCGGAAGTATTTTTAACAAATAAATTTCTCTGCCAAATTGACTTTTGGCAGAGAAATTGAGAAGTAGAAGTGTTATCATGCAGGCCATTAGTGGTTATATTCATTGATGAAATTGGATTAAAGATTTGTAGAGTTTGAGGTTGTTTTCTTTCCCATTGACAATGAGGTATGAACGGCACAACAGTGGGAGCATTCATCGACATTTTTAACATATGCTTGGCCTTTGCGGCCGCAGAAACTTTGCCTCATTAGGAGAGGCCAAGGTCAGGGAATCTCCTAAATAAGCCCTTTTCACGACATTTATATTGAAAGTTACATGAAATTGATTAGAAAAAAATGAAATTTGATCGGGATGCATACAAAGCCAGAAGTACAAGTCCGGTTCATCGCGTGACCAATGCGTGAATTTTGTTTTTTCAACATAGGCAAAGATCGGCGCGGCCAGAGAACGACGAGGCGTCCCCCCGACAATTTCGTGTTTTTTTTTTTCGAGGGAAATATATTTTTTGCTTTGCTAAGACACACCACGTTTGAAAGGTTTGATTGCTCATATCGCAAAAGTAAAAACAATCGATTTGAGGGTGATATGAAAAAACAAAAACCAAAAGAAAGACTTAGATGACTACTACTGACTTGTGGTGGATTGGGCCAATATAATTTGCCAATTGCGAGCTCATCAATTGTAGTTCGTCCTATCTAATTCATACATTGCGTTATTTGGAAGTATTAAATTTTGACCTTTTCGACTTGTTACCTTTATCAATCTTCGTTTTGCTGAGTATAATTCTCGTGCTATCTGTAATATCGCTTCGTCGACATCGGAAAGCTTTGACAACAAATAAGAAAATGAACAAAATACAAGGGAAAAAAAAAGCACGAAAATTTGCAATGTTTTATAATTCGAAAAATTAAGAACAAATTACGTATGATTTTATGAGTCCGACAATTTTGAGAGGACATGCTTGAGTGTATCCGAAGATGTTTGGTCTTTTCTGTGTCGTATGGATTTAGATTCTGAAAGCTTAAATTTTCAAAACAAAATTAGGAGTAGAAGTAGCTCGGAAATTATATCTTTGTATTTCTCCATCATTTAATTATCTGAGCTTTTTCAACTGAAATTATTCCCGAGGAAGGAAAATCAGGGCACTGTCGGCTCCACAAAAAAAACAAAGGAGATAATTTTATTTTTCCATTTTTGGCCAGCATTTTGCCTTTGTTTTGATAGCGTCCTGTTCCGCGACAGGCCACCATCGGGAGACAAAACGATTATTGAACTTTCCGAACTTGACTGCCTTGTTCATGGATCCATTCAAATTCACATCACTCCCACGCTTCAATCTCTCTTCGTCTTCTTCTTCTTCGTCGTCCCCAATTCCTCCTTGACCGCCATGTTCACACTCTGCACCTCTCTTCTCTTTCCCTCCTTTCTTCTTGCTCTGTTCTTCTCTCGCATTTCGCGAGCTCAATCCCATGCTCAACCTCACCATTATCCAACCGCAGAGGTCGATACGAAGTGGACGAGCAACGCAACGGCCATAATCATTCCATCCTATTCACCGACCGCAAAGGCCGATATGAAGCACCCATCATCTTCTTCCTTAATCTCTTCAAGTAATCTCTGTGATTCATCTAAATGCTTCTTAAACAGAGACTCATTCCTGCTGTCCGAACATTGATCTATGACGTTAGATACGTTCCTGGATTCAGATATAGTGTGATGTCCTGGAAATTCAATCCTTGTAAGCGCCGGAAGTCGATTAAATGATATGAATGTATAGTCATAGTCGACACCCATTTTGGACAATAAGGACTGAAAAGACGAAAATTTGGACGAATTCCGAACTTTAGATTATTTCGAATTGAGTTTCGAATTAAACCGCGGCGATTTTTAAATTGCCGTTTTTGCAAACGAGCTTAACCCTGATCGAGCTTGACCAGTGAAATTGCCGAAATTACCCTTCGATCAGTACATCAAAAATTTCGTTTCAGTCCTGGCGCGCCAAAATTACCATTTTGCCCCCCAAATTATTCATTCATAAGAGACAAAAAAAATTAATTTTATGGTCTTCAAAGTCAAGGTGGTGGCCCTCCATTTCTCTGCCCAATGCACGTCTTCTCCGCCGCTCCTTCTTCTTCTTTCTGCTTCTTCTTCTTCTGTTCTTCTTCTTTCTTCGTTTTTTTCTTCTTTGACCGACAACTTCTCTTGCCGATCGATCCACCGCCGTTTGCCGTTGTTTTTCGCGACCACCACACCACCACCGGCAGCCACTGCCTCCAGCTACTCTCCGCCGTCGCCTGGACCCCGGCCGAGCCACCGCCGCCGTTTCGCCGAAGAAAACTCACGGCCGAGCGTCCTCTGTTTCGGGTCAGGAGACCCGAGGGCTCCGCGGCCTTCTCCGGCCGCCACGGCCGCCACCGACGCCGACCACCACCACCTAGTTAACCCCCGACTTCCCCTCGATCGATCCAACCCCTCGTCGCCGACCGTCAGCCGCCGGAATTGCCGGAATCAGGCCCGAAAGTTCCGGTGCCCTGTTTTGAACCCGGTTTGTTCCGATCTTCAATCCAGCCGCCGCCGTCGCCGCCGTGCCACACCGCCACCGCCAGACGACTCCCCTGAGTCTCCTCAACCACCACCCAGCTCGGCTCCGCCGGTCGCCGCGCGTGGCCACCGGAAACCGCCGCCGACCGAGAGCCCTGTTTCGGTGCAAAAACAGGACGGCCACTGATCGCGGCTGTCCGCCGTCGCTGGCCGCCTTCCGCCACCATCCACCAGTCCCGGCCGACTCCCACCGACCCCTAGGTGAGCCCCCGACCCCTGGCCGGCCTTGTCCCAGCCCGTGTTGCCGGAAAAACGGCCAAAATAGTGAGGTTGCCGATTGAATATTTTGAGTTTGCACTGTTGCAGGCTGCCGGCCGCTGCTCGCCGGAGCTCCGCCGCCGGCCACCTGTTCCGGTGACTTCGCCGAACTCCCACAAGGTGTCGCCGAAGTTTGAGCTCGAGCCGCCGCGCGATAAACCTTAGTTTTATCGTCGTCGCCGCCGCCGCCGCCGTCGCCGATCGAGCTAACTCAAATTATGAGTTGACTCTAAACCTTGGTTAGGGCGCTAATTGTGCTTAGAATTAGTCTAATTTATTTATCTATTTAATTATGTATTTATTTATTTATATAAAAAAAAATTTATTTCGATCGGGACCGGTATAGATAGAAACCATGGTTAGGATACATGGTCAATCGATTATTTATCTGTGGCTATTTGTGGTAATTTAGCAATTAATTGATTGATTGAGTTGCTCGGAGTGAGTGACAGGTTAGAGACGAGCGAACGATTGATTGCTATAATTTGATTGAGAATTAAGATTTCTGAAATGAATTGAGCTTGAAATTGTCGGGTTAAGTTGATTACTCGAGAGTGAGTGAATTGCTTGATTGGTTTGTTTGCCTGGCTGAAAAGCTCAATTGGGAGTCTCGTGGGCCTTGGGGCCGAGTTGATTGTTTTTCTTGTGGATTTTGGCGTTAATCCAAGATAATTAATGAGTTGATTGCCGAGTGCAATTTGTGTGGTCATTTAAAGGGTCAATGACACTACCTGGCAAGTTCACATTGTACCGTGGGTACTTGTGCTGTATAGATTGTATGGAATTCGCGACTTGTCAGAAGCACGATAATCCATGCCCCGTGCCAGTCATATGATTTTAAGGGATTATCGGATGCCGATCGCAGCTTGTGATGGACCGAAGCTCCTTTTTAAGGAATGCCTATTTGCAGTGCCGTGCCGGGTGCACTGGATACACTGCTTGTAGTAGCCGTCGCTGAGAGGGTAAAGTGGACGTAGCCTGGTTTTTGCCAGAAGAGTGCGGGATCGCACTATTAATGTACTTATCACGCCAGTCACGTGGGTCATTGATTAATAATGGACTTGTGTATGCCTGAGTGGTTGTGCTTCTGTTGGTGGTAGACTTGACAGATTTGTTGTGATTGATATTTATATATATATCTCTGTTGATATCTTGTGATCTTTTTGTGGCACTGAGGATGTTCTGGGCGAATCATTGTCCTAACCGAGATTAGGCTTGATTCACTGAGATTCATTTCTCACCCCGTCGTGGGACAAATTTTTCAGGTCCGAAGTAATAGAAAGACCGGTGCGATTCGGCACCCCCACTGACTCATCACTTGATATCAGTCTCCATCCGGTACCAGGTACGGACCAGATGTGGAAGCGTCACATCACGACGATATGGGTTGATAAAGGGATGCCATATCTGGTGACACACCTCTTTAAGGCCTGGTATCTTCGTGATGGGATGGATATCTTCGGTTCGCTTCGAGGATTTGAGGGGCCACCTCTTCAGGGGGTCCGTAATATCCCCGCTTGGGACCCGATGGATATTGATACACCTGATGGGGAAGTGGTGGACCCCGCGCCTGGTATGGAGCTCGAGCTCGAGCCTGAGCAATCAGTAGCCCCCTCTGTGCATTCTAGCCAGAATTCTTGTTATGACCCGAACGACCCGGCTCCCCCGGTTGGTTATTATGACACGGATGTCGAGTTTTCCTAGTAGAGGGTTAGGTTCCTCTTGTAGTTAGGGAACTGATGATATTTTTGTGGGGGATACTGTTTTGGGATAGATGAGAGTTAACCTTACTTGACTCCTATATCTTTTTGTGAGTCCTAGAGAGCCGCCCCGAAGCATGGGGTTGTATTAATCAGTTGATGGCTCTGTAAGGTTATAAATCATCTATTCTCATCAGCCTTTAGTGTTTTGCAATCTGGCTTTACTTTCTATCTATCCCATATGATTTTATTGAATGGAAGATGGTACGTTCCGTTTGCGCAATATAATCTTAGGTCGATAGCAGTTGCCTGGGATGCTATCTATTATGACCTGGTGGCGATTTGGCAAGAGATGTCGCGGGCTCGAGAGTCGGGACGTGACATCCCCGCCCAAGGTGGTATCAAAGCGAGGTCAGCCTGATCCATCTGGTCATTGGCAGGGAGTGATAAGGAGCGTTGAGAAATGGGATAGTTAGTAAGATTATTGGTTATTATGTCTGTGATTGCTAATTATGTGGTAAAATTTAAGGGTTTCTTTGTGACCACGTTTTGCTATGGGGTAAGTAGGACTTCACCTTTTACTACAAAATGAGCGGACGTGGTAGAAGAGCACCCCGAGCACCTCGAAGGAGGCCTTTAAGGCCGGTGGAAGAATTGGTTGATGCTGAAAGAGTACCGCCTGCGGTGTCCCCTATTGCACCCCCTACTGCAGCCTCTGCTGCAGAACCTACCGGACCTACTGGAAGGGAACCGACCATGGCGGAAGTCATGCAAGCCTTAGGTACTATTGGAGATTTGATGGGGCAGCAAGTAAGGAATCAAGCCGCAGCTACTGTCGCTGCTGCTGGGACTTCATCTGCTATTCCGTTTGCAATTCCGTCAGCGAGTCCCCTACCTATACATGACAGTGAGGAGCGTAGGGCTCAAAAGCTGGTGGAACAATTTCTTAAATTGAAGCCACCTCAACTCACTGGAAGTGGAGACCCTGAAGCTGCTACTCGATGGGTCGAAGGAATGGAGAAAGCATTCGATTTGCTGAGATGCTCAGATAGGGATAAAGTTACTTTGGCAGTTTATCAACTTGAAGGGAATGGATTGGTTGGTAAAGCAAAGAGCCACAATGGACTGCTTTAATAAGATAATACGATTTAATCCGATGGATGATAGTAGTTATGAATTTTTGGGTAATCGAGGGGGAACCTCGACTGTAATGATATCGTCGTTAGAGGCGAATCGATTGTTGGGAGATGGGTACCAAGGTTATTTGACTTCTGTGGTAGATACATCTGCTAAAGAATAGAAATTGGAGGATATTGCGATTGTTTGTGAGTTTCCAGATGTTTTTCCCCAAGAATTACCTGGTTTACCACCAGAAAGAGAAATCGAGTTTGTGATAGAATTAGCTCCGGGGACGGAGCCGATTTCTAAGGCGCCATATAGAATGGCGTTATCAGAATTGAAAGAACTTAAGGTTCAAATGCAAGAGTTGTTAGACAAGGGGTTCATTCGCCCTAGTGCCTCGCCATGGGGAGCGCCTGTCTTGTTCGTCAAGAAAAAGGATAGGTCTTTGAGATTGTGTATTGACTATAGGCAGTTGAATCAGGTGACGATCAAGAATAAGTACCCACTGCCAAGGATTGACGATTTGTTCGATCAGCTGCAGGGAGCATCTATATTTTCAAAAATTGATCTACGGCCGGAATACCATCAGTTGAGAATCAGAAAAGAGGATATACCTAAATCGGCATGTAGAACACGTTATGGGCATTACGAGTTCACAGTGATGCCGTTTGGTTTGACGAATGCTCCTGCTGCTTTTATGGATCTGATGAACAGAGTGTTCGAGGAGTTTCTAGATCGCTTTGTGATTGTTTCATAGATGATATCCTAGTGTACTCGAAGAGTTCTGAAGATCATGAGCAACACCTGAGAATAGTTCTGGAAACTCTGAGAACGCATCAATTATATGCTAAGTTCAGTAAGTGTGAGTTTTGGTTAGCTAGCGTGGCGTTCTTAGGCCACGTAGTTTCGAGTGAAGGTGTTGCTGTGGATCTGGTTAAAATTGAGGCAGTTATTAATTGGTCGAGACCGACAACTGCTACAGAAATTAGAAGTTTCTTGGGTTTGGCAGGTTATTACAGGCGATTTGTGGAAGGATTCTCAGCTATAGCCTCGCCTTTGACTAAATTGCTGAAGAAAGATACGAAGTTTCAATGGACGGACAAGTGCGAGCGTAGTTTCCAAGAGCTTAAGCATAGGCTAACTACGACTCCTGTTTTGACAATTCCGTCTGGTCCTGGTGGTTATGAAATTTATAGTGACGCTTCGCTTAAGGGACTGTGCTGTGTTTTGATGCAGCATGGCGGGGTGGTAGCATATGCGTCCCGTCAGTTGAGACCACACGAGTTGAATTATCCCACACACGACCTGGAGTTAGCTACGGTTGTGTTTGCCTTGAAGATCTGGAGACACTATTTGATTGGGGAAAGTTTTCAGGTGTACACCGACCATCAGAGCCTGAAATACCTGTTCTCTCAAAGGGAGCTGAACATGAGACAACGCCGATGGATGGAGTTATTAAAAGACTATGACTGTGAGATCCTGTATCACCCTGGCAAGGCGAATAAGGTTGCTGATGCACTGAGTAGAAAATCAGTGATTGCTCAATTGCAGGTGCAGGAGTGGCGTTTACTTGAGCAATTAAGAGACTTAGACTTCAAACTGGAGATAAGCCAGCTGTCGAGTCTCGTGGCTACCTGGAGAATCGAGCCAGAAGTGCAAGTAAAAATTAAAGCCTTGCAGTCCACAGACCCTTTTATCCGGAAGATCCTGCAAGGAGATCCGACCAAACGAAGGGTCGATTTTCAAATAGCGGAGGATGAGATACTTAAGTTTAGAGGACGGTTGGTTGTGCCGGAGGATGAAAATTTAATGGAGGAGATTTTATCAGAAGCACATTGTAGTAATTATAGTATTCATCCTGAGAGTACAAAGATGCATCAGAATTTGAAACAGCAATACTGGTGGAATGGTATGAAAACTGATATAGCCAAACATGTGGCTAAATATTTGACCTGCCAGCAGGTCAAGGCGCAGCACTGCAAACCTGGAGGACTACTACAGCCTTTAGAAATTCCAGAGTGGAAGTGGGAGCATATCACGATGGATTTCGTGATGGGTTTGCCGAGGAGTCAGCGAGGGCATGATTCAATTTGGGTTGTGGTAGATAGACTAACGAAGTCAACACACTTAATTCCAGTAAGAAAGGACTTAGCCTTAGACAGGTACGCAGAGTTGTATGTGAGGCATATTGTAAGGTTGCATGGTGTGCCAGTGATGATCACTTCTGATCGAGATCCTAAATTCACCGCTACTTTTTGGAAGAGTCTACAAACTGCTTTAGGAACGAAGCTGCAATTTAGTACAGCTTATCACCCACAGACAGATGGCCAGTCTGAAAGAACGATTCAGACCTTGGAAGACATGTTGAGAGCATGTGTTTTGGATTTCAGAGGTAATTGGGAGGAACATTTACATTTAGTTGAATTTGCCTATAATAACAGCTACCAACAGAGTATTAAGATGGCACCTTTTAAGGCCTTGTATGGTAGGGCTTGCAGGACACCAGTCTGTTAGGATGAGGTTGGAGAAAGGAAAATAACTGGCCCTGAGTTAGTAGAACAGTCGATGGAAGCAATTAAAGTGATTAAAGATAGATTAAAGACAGCTCAGAGTCGCCAGAAAAGTTATGCTGATAAAAGACGCAGAACTTTGGAATTTCAAGTAGGCGACCATGTCTTTCTGAAAGTGTCACCTATGAGAGGAACATCCCGTTTTGGCAGGAAAGGAAAGCTGAGCCCGAGGTACGTTAGACCATTTGAAATCATAGAACGAATTGGAATTTTGGCTTACCGACTCGCATTGCCGCCTAGACTGGCTCAAGTGCATAATGTTTTCCACGTATCGATGTTGAGGAAGTATGAGCCAGACCCTACTCATGTGCTAAGTTACGAGGAAATTGATTTGGATGAACGGGCATCATATGTGGAGCGACCAGTCAAGATCGTGGACAGAAAAGATCAGGTACTGCGATCCAAGAAAATTCCGTTAGTCAAGGTGGTTTGGCAACACCATGGTACAGAAGAAGCTACATGGGAGAACGAAGAAGTTATGAAGCTTAGTTATCCTTCCCTTTTTTGAGTAATTAGAACTGTGTTGTAATTTCGAGGACGAAATTTCCTAAGTGGGGGAGAGTTGTGACGTCTTGGAAATTCAATCCTTGTAAGCGCCGGAAGTCGATTAAATGATATGAATGTATAGTCATAGTCGACCCCCATTTTGGACTATAAGGACTGAAAAGACGAAAATTTGGACGAATTCCGAACTTTAGATTATTTCGAATTGAGTTTCGAATTAAACCACGGCGATTTTTAAATTGCAATTTTTGCAAACGAGCTTAACCCTGATCGAGCTTGACTAGTGAAATTGCCGAAATTACCCTTCGATCAGTACACCAAAAATTTCGTTTCAGTCCCGGCGCGCCAAAATTACCATTTTGCTCCCCAATTATTCATTCATAAGAGACAAAAAAATTTAATTTTATGGTCTTCAAAGTCAAGGTGGTGGCCCTCCATTTCTCTGCCCAATGCACGTCTTCTCCGCCACTCCTTCTTCTTCTTTCTGCTTCTTCTTCTTCTGTTCTTCTTCTTTCTTCGTTTTTTTCTTCTTTGACCGACAACTTCTCTTGCCGATCGATCCACCGCCGTTTGCCGTTGTTTTTCGCGACCACCACACCACCACCGGCAGCCACTGCCTCCAGCTACTCCCCGCCGTCACCTGGACCCCGGCCGAGCCGCCGCCGCCGCTGTTTCGCCGAAGAAAACTCACGGCCGAGCGTCCTCTGTTTCGGGTCAGGAGACCCGAGGGCTCCGCGGCCTTCTTCGGCCGCCACTGCCGCCACCGACGCCGACCACCACCACCCAGCTAACCCCCGACTTCCCCTCGACCGATCCAACCCCTTGTCGCAGACCGTCAGGCGCCGGAATTGCCGGAATCAGGCTCGAAAGTTTCGGTGCCCTGTTTTGAACCCGGTTTGTTCAGATCTTCGATCAGGCCGCCGCCAGTCGCCGCCATGCCACACCACCACCGCCAGACGACTCCCCTGAGTCTCCTCTACCACCACCCAGCTCGGCTCCGCCAGTCGCCGCGCGGGGCCGCAGGAAACTGCCGCCGACCGAGAGCCCTATTTCGGTGCAAAAACAGGATAGTTACTGATCGCTGCTGTCCGCCGTCGCCGGCCGCCTTCCGCCGCCGTCCACCTGTCCTGGCCGACTCCCACCGACCCCTAGGTGAGCCCCCGACCCCTGACCGGCCTTGTCTCGGCCCGTGTCGCTGGAAAAACGGCCAAAACAGTGAGGTTGCCGATTGAATATTCTGACTTTGCACTGTTGCAGGCTGCCGACCGCCGCTCGCCGGAGCTCCTCCGCCGGCCACCTATTTCGGTGACTTCGCCGGACTCCCACGGGGTATCGTCGAAGTTTGAGCTCGAGCCGCCGCGCGATAAACCTTAGTTTTATCGTCGTCGCCGTCGCCGCCGCCGCTGCCGCCGATCGAGCTAACTCAAAATGTGAGTTGACTCTAAACCTTGGTTAGGGCGCTAATTGCGCTTAGAATTAGTCTAATTTATTTATCTATTTAATTATGTATTTATTTATTTATATAAAAAAAATTTATTTTGATCGGGACCGGTATAGATAGAAACCATGGTTAGGATACATGGTCGATCGATTATTTGTCTGTGGCTATTTGTGGTAATTTAGCAATTAATTGATTGATTGAGTTGCTCGCGAGTGAGTGACAGGTTAGAGACGAGTGAACGATTGATTGCTATAATTTGACTGAGAATTAAGATTTCTGATATGAATTGAGCTTGAAATTGCCGGGTTAAGTTGATTACTCGAGAGTGAGTGAATTGTTTGATTGGTTTGTTTGCCTGGCTGAAAAGCTCAATTGTGAGTCTTGTGGGCCTTGGGGCCGAGTTGATTGTTTTTCTTGTGGATTTTGGCGTTAATCCAAGATAATCAATGAGTTAATTGCCGAGTGCAATTTGTGTGGTCATTTAAAGGGTCAATGACGCTACTTGGCAAGTTCGCATTGTACCGTCGGTACTTATGCCGTACAGATTGTATGGAATTCGCGACTTGTCAGAAGCACGATAATCCATGTCCCGTGCCAGTCATACGGTTTTAAGGGATTATCGGATGCCGATCGTAGCTTGTAATGGACCGAAGCTCCTTTTTAAGGAATGCCTACTTGCAGTACCGTGCCGGGTGCATTGGATACGCTGCTTGTAGTAGCCGTCACTGAGAGGGTAAAGTGGACGTAACCTGATTTTTGCCAGAAGAGTGCGGGATCGCACTATTGATGTATTTATCACGCCAGTCGCGTGGGTCATTGATTAATAATGGACTTGTGTATGCCTGAATGGTTGTGCTTCTGTTGGTGATAGACTTGACAGATTTGTTGTGATTGATATTTATATATATATCTCTGTTGATATCTTGTGATTTTTTTGTGGCACTTAGGATGTTCTGGGCGAATCATTGTCCTAACCGAGATTAGGCTTGATTCACTGAGATTCATTTCTCACCCCGTCGTGGGACAAATTTTTTAGGTCCGAAGTAATGGAAAGACCGGTGCGATTCGGCACCCCCACTGACTCATCACTTGATATCAGTCTCCATCCGGTAACAGGTACGGACCAGATGTGGGAGCGTCACATCACGACAATATGGGTTGATGAAGGGATGCCACATCTGGTGGCACACCTCTTTAAGGCCTGGTATCTTCGTGATGGGACGGATCTCTTCGGTCCGCTTCGAGGATTTGAGGGGCCACCTCTTCAGGGGGTCCCTAATATCCCCGCTTGGGACCCGATGGATATTGATACACCTGATGGGGAAGTGGTGGACCCCGCGCTTGGTATGGAGCTCGAGCTCGAGCCTGAGCAATCAGTAGCTCCCTCTATGCATTCTAGCCAGAGTTCTTGTTATGACCCGAACGACCAGGCTCCCCCGATTGGTTATTATGACACGGATGTCGAGTTTTTCCAGTAGAGGGTTAGGTTCCTTTTGTAGTCAGGGAGCTGATGATATTTTTGTGGGGGATACTGTTTTGGGATATATGAGAGTTAACCTTACCTGACTCCTGTATCTTTTTGTGAGTCCTAGAGAGCCGCCCCGAAGCATGGGGTTGTATTTATCAGTTGATGGCTCTGTAAGGTTATAAATAATCTATTCTCACCAGCATTTAGTGTTTTGCAATCTGGCTTTACTTTCTATCTATCCCATATGGTTTTATTGAATGGAAGATGGTACGTTCCGTTTGCGCAATATAATCTTAGGTCGATAGCAGTTGACTAGGATGCTATCTATTATGACCTGGTGGCGATTTGGCAAGGGATGTCGCGGGCTCGAGAGTCGGGACGTGACATATAGTCCAAATGGGCTGTGATCATTCCTTCCAACTTGCTCTGTTCACTTCATTTAAAAACTCATGCTGCAGAGAAGCAACAAAACGTGGGTCGGGTTCCAAAGCTGCTTAGGTTACATCGCGACTCGACCAAAAACAAACGCGATATGTCCCATTTTTCCCTGATCCAACCACCCCAATTCCTCCGAACATAACTCACATTCTGTTCATTTGTCCCCAGTGAATCGCAAGAAACCTTCAACCCTCCACTTCAAATCTCCCATTTTCATCTTCTCCTATCCTCTCTTCCTCTCTCAGTCTCCTCTCTGCACAGATTCCTTATGGAGGCCATGGTCACATTCTGCAATCTCCGTTCTTTTCATCTATGTTTTTCCTTTCTTTTCCTATCGCAATTCATAAACTGTGTTGACACCCACTATTATAAACCTACTGCGTCGCTTTCAACACAATGGAAGAATAACGCAACAGCTGATCCCAGCATGCCATATGGGGATGGATCGATCGTGCAGCCAATTTTACTCCAAGGCAGTGGAGCTGACGGCCCTGTCTGTGCCTGCAGCTTCTACTGTAATGGTAACTGCAACACTTACCTCTTTGCTGTTTTTGTCATGTCCCGACTCTCGAACCCGCAACATCCCTTGCCAAAACGCCACTAGGTCATAATAGATAGCGTCCCAGGCAACTGCTATCGATCTAAGATTATATTGCGCGTGCGGAACGTGCAATCTTCCATACAATAAAACCATATGGGATAGATAGAAATAAAGCCAGAAATCGCAACACTAAAAGCTGAAGAGAATAGATGATTTATAACCTTACAGAGCCATCAACTGATAATTACAACCCCATGCTTCGGGGCGGCCCATTAGAACTCACAAAAAGATACAAGAGTCAGGTAAGGTTAACTCTCATCTATCCCAAAATAGTATCCCCCACAAAAACATCATCAGTTCCCTGACTACAAAAGGAACCTAACCCTCTACTGAAAAAACTCGACATCCGGGTCGTTATAACCAACCGGGGGAGCTAGGTCGTTCGGGTCATCACAAGAACTCTGGCTAGAATGCACAGAGGGGGCTACTGATTGCTCAAGCTCGAGCTCGAGCTCCATACCAGGCGTGGGGTCCACCACTTCCCCATCAGGTGTATCAATATCCATCGGGTCCCAAGCGGGGATATTATGGACCCTCTGAAGAGGTGGCCCCTCAAATCCTCGAAGCGGACCAAAGAGATACATCCCATCACGAAGATACCAGGCCTTAAAGAGGTGTGCCACCAGATGTGGCATCCCTTCATCGACCCATATCGTCGTGATGTGACGTTTTCACATCTGGTCCGTACCTGGTACCGGATGGAGACTGATATCAAGTAATGAGTCAGTGGGGTGCCGAACCGCACCGGTCTCTCCATTACTTCGGACCTGAAAAATTTGTCCCACGACGGGGTGAGAAATGAATCTCAGTGAATCAAGCCTAATCTCGGTTAGGACAATGATTCGCCCAGAACATCCTAAGCGCCACAAAAAGATCACAAGATTTCAACAGAGATATATATAGATATCAATCAAAATAAATCTGTCAAATCTACAATCAACAGAAGCACAACCACTCAGGCATACACAAGTCCGTTATTAATCAATGACTCACGCGACTGGCGTGATAGATACATCAATAGTGCGATCCCGCACTCTTCTAGCAGAACTAGGCTACGTCCACTTTACCCTCTCAGCGACGGCTACTACAAGCGGTGTATCCAGTGCACTCGACACGGCACTGCAAGTAGGCATTCCTTAAAAAGGAGCTTCGGTCCATCACAAGCTGCGATCGACATCCGATAATCCCTTAAAACCGTACGACTGGCATGGGGCATGAATTATCGTGCTTCTGACAAGTCGCGAATTTCCATACAATCAGTACGGCATAAGTACCGACGGTACAATGTGAACTTGCCAGGTAACGTCATTGACCCTTTAAATGACCACACAAATTGCATTCGGCAATCAACTCATTGATTATCTTGGATTAACGCCAAAATCCACAAGAAATACAATCAACTCGGCCCCAAGGCCCACAAGATTCCCAATTGAGCATTTCAGCTAGGCAAACAAACCAATCAAGCAATTCACTCACTCTCGAGTAATCAACTTAATCCGGCAATTTCAAGCTCAATTCATAATAGAAATCTTAATTCTCAGTCAAATTATATCAATCAATCGTTCGATCGTCTCTAACCTGTCACTCACTCGCGAACAACTCAATCAATCAATTAATTGATAAACTACCACAAATAGCCACAGACAAATAATCGATCGACCATGTATCCTAACCATGGTTTCTATCTAAACCGGTCCCGATCGAATAATTTTTTTTTGAAATAAATAAATAAATAAATAAATAAATAAGACTAATCCTAAGCGCAATTAGCGCCCTAACCAAGATTTAGAGTCAACTCACTATGTGAGTTAGCTCGATAGACGACGACAGCGGCGGCGGCGGCGGCGACGGCGACGATAAAATTAAGGTTTATCGCGTGGCGGATCGAGCTCAAACTTTGGCGACACCCCATGGGAGTTCGGCGAGGTCGCCAGAATAGGTGGCTGGCGGCGGAGCTCCGGCGAGCGGCGGCCGGCAGCCTGCAATAGTGAAAAATCAGTATATTCAACCGGCGACTTCACTATTTTGGCTGTTTTTCCGGCGACACGGGCCGGGACAAGGCCAGCCAGGGGTCGGAAGCTCACCCAAGGATCGGTGGGGGTCGGCCGGGACAGGTGGACGGCGGCGGAAGGCGGCCGGCGACGGCGGGCAGCCACGATCAGTGGCTGTCCTGTTTTTGCACCGAAATAGGGGTTTCGGTCGGCGGCGGTTTTCTTCGGCCACGCGCGGCGACCGGCGGAGACGAGCTGGGTGGCGGTAGAGGAGACTCAGGGGAGTCGTCTGGCGGTGGCGGTGTGGCACGGCGGCGGTTGTGGCGGCCGGATCGAAGACCGGAGTGAACCGGGTTCAAAACAGAGCACCGGAACTTCCAGGTCGAATTTCGGCGATTTCGGCGGCTGACGATCGGCGACGAGGGGTCGGATCGGTCGAGGGGAAGTCGAGGGTTAGCTGGGTGGTGGTGGTCGGCGTCGGTGGCGGCCGGAGAAGGCCGCGGAGTCCTCGGGTCTCCTGACCCGAAAACAGAGGACGCCCGACCGTGACTTTTCTTCGGCGAAACGGCGGCGACGGCGGCTCGGCCGGGGTCCAGGCGATGGCGGGGGGTAGCTGGAGACAGTGGGTGCCGGTGGTGGTGCGGTGGTCGCGAAAAATGGCCACCAACGGAGGAGGATTCGATCGGTTGAAGGAGGGAGTCAGTCAAAGAAAAAAAAACGAAGAGAAGAACAGCATAAGAAGAAGAAACGGAAAAGAAGAAGAAGAAAGCGGCCGAGAAGACGTGCGTTGGGCAGTGCAAGAGAATGGCCCACCTTGACTTCAAAGGCCAAAAATTAAATTTTTTTGTCTTTTATGAATGAATAATTGAGGGATGGCAAAATGGTAATTTTGGCGCACTGGGACTGAAACGAAATTTTTGGTGTACTGATCGAATGGTAATTTCGGCAATTTCACTAGCCAAGCTCGGTCAGGATTAAGCTCGTTTGCGAAAACGGCAATTCAAAAATCGCCGCGGATTAATTTTGAAACTCAATTAGAAATAATCTAAAGTTCGGAATTCGTCCAAATTTTCGTCTTTTCAGTCCTTATTGTCCAAAATGGGCGTCGACTATGACTATACATTCATATCATTTAGTCGACTTCCGGCGCTTACAAGGATTGAATTTCCAGGACGTCACAGTTTTCATCGTCCAAGTTGAGGAAGGAAGATTAATTTTTGGACTTGGAGATCCACAAGTAGTGTGGTCAGCCAATCGAAACAATCCTGTAAAGATCGGTGCGCAACCCTAGTGCTCACGTCCGAAGGCAATTTGGTGCTGAAAGATGCTGATGGTACTGTAGCTTGGTCCACAAACACTTCTGGTGAGTCTGTTGTGGGCTTGAACATGACAGATTTGGGGTCCTTGTCCTGTTCGATAAGAATAGTGCGACTGTATGGCAGTCTTTTGATCATCCAACTGACTCACTTGTCCTCGGACAAACATTAATGATGGGACAAAGATTGATGCCGAGTGTTTCCCAGACAAATTGGACCGTATACAGTATGATTACCCTATCCATGAATAGCGGCGGACTATCTGCTCAAATGGAGACTAATCCTCCTCAGATCTATTTCCAGTGTCTAATTGATATTCAAGATGGGGGTATCGAATCTCCATATGTTGAGTTTTTGAATGGAAGCTTGGCTTTCTTCTCAAATTCTACAACGCTCAAGGGTGGGATTTATGTTCCTGAAGAATCTTCTGCACAATACATGAAGTTGGGCTCTGATGGCCATTTGAGATTGTATGAGCTGGCATTTGGGTGGAAAGAAGTGGCTGATGTTTTGGTGGGTTTTCTCCGGTACTGTGGTTATCCGACAGTGTGTGGGCCCTATGGAATTTGCTTGTATGGGCAGTGTAGTTGTCCACCTCTGAGCGGGGGAACGAGCTACTTTAAGCAAATAGATGATCGGCAGCCTAAGCTCGGGTGCTCTGAGAATGTTCCATTGTCTTGTGAGGCTTCACAATATCAAAGTTTTCTAGAGCTCAAAAATGTCGGGTACTTCGCTTTCACTTCAAATCTCAACAACACAGATGCTTCAAGTTGTAGAGAAGCCAGCGCGAAGAACTGTTCATGCAAAGCGGCTATTTTCCAATACAAGTCAAATTCCAGCGACGGCAGTTGTTACTTTCTAACTCAGGTGTTTTCTCTTTATAAGAGGGACAGTAAATTTCTGGCCCTTAGTTATATTGCTTATCTTAAAGTACAAAATGTGACCAATAAAGCTCCTAGTCCTCCGGTACAAAATGTGGCCAACAAATCTCCTAGTTCTCCGGTTGACAAACGAAATGGCAACTGTCTCCCCGTTAAAACTTGGGTCCAGCCTCGGAGCTCTCGTTGCCATCATGATTGTCATCGTAGTTGTAGTTTTGTTTGTTCGGAAGAGAGATGACAAAGAAGCAGAGGAGGATTACCTAGATCAAGTACCTGGAACGCCCAGCAGATTCACGTACGATGATTTGGTCAAGGTGGATTTGGGTAGGTTTTCAGAGGTACAATGACTGATGGCACAAAAGTTGCAGTGAAGAGTCTTGATGGATTTGGCCAGGTCAAGAAATCCTTTCTAGCCGAAGTCGAGACTATCAGCAGCATCCATCATGTCAACTTGGTGAGATTAGTGGGATTTTGCGCTGAGAAATCTCACAGGCTCCTTGTTTATGAATACATGTCAAATGGGTCTCTCGATAGATGGATATTTCGCAAGTCTGGTGAATTTGTTCTTAGCTGGCAACAACGGAAGAAGATCATTCTTCATAGAGCTAAAGGGCTGAATTATCTCCATGAAGATTGCAGACAGAAGATAGTTCACTTGGATATTAAACCCCAAAATATCCTCTTAGATGAAAGTTTTTATGCTAAGGTTGCTGATTTTGGATTGTCTAAGTTGATTGATAAGGACCAAAGCCAGATTGTCACGACCATGAGAGGAACTCCTGGTTATTTGGCCCCAGAATGGCTGAGTGCAGTGATTACTGAAAAGGTGGATGCATATAGCTTTGGTGTGGTAATCATGGAGATAGTTTGTGGTAGAAAATTGTCTGATGGCTTTCTAGATGAAGAAGACGCGCATTTACTGAGCCTTTTTAAGAGAAAGGCAAAAGAGGAACGATTGCTTGACATTGTGGATAAGTATAGCGAGGACATGCAACTAAATGGGCCGCAGGCGGTGGACATGACGAGGATTGCTGCATGGTGCTTGCAAGGAGATTATACTAAGAGGCCTTCCATGGCGATGGTTATCAAGGTGTTAGAGGGCGTTATGAAAGTTCCAGAAAACCTGGATTACAACTTGTCTGCTCGACCTCGCTCTAATGGAGAAGTGAAGTTCGGAGAGATGGATCGTGCTACCACTGCATTGTGGCCCTCAGCTCTAAGTGGTCCACGGCAACGCGGCGCGAATTTTTGTTCTCTATATATCAAGTGGTACATTGGACAGGGCGATTGAATTTTTCATAGTGTGATGCTCCAATTTGGGATTTCTTTTCTCCCAATAAATTCCATAAAGGATTGACCAGGTTCGTTCATTGCATTTAGTTTTTGTCGCTTATGCAAGGTCCAGTCGACAAACAACTTGTCACAAAAATGGAAGTTTGGAAATCAGGAACTACATTAGAAAATAAAGTCAGATATTCGTCCCTAGCTAACAAGCATTAGAAAATAAAGTCTGACTCAATGCGAAAGCACAAACATGCCAACGCCAATAGCAACCGAGCAGAGAGGGGCAATAAAAGGAAGAAAGAAGCTGCGGACAACTAGACAAGAAATTTTTGTGCAGTGCCTCAAAGGGAACCGTCAAACCCTCTCAAGATCACAGACCCAGATATAAATTCACAACACAGCAAACTTCAACACGAAGAACTTGTTCGGCGAAGACACTCTCAAGATTGCAGCCGTGCAGCAGGTAGGCGTGAACTGCGGCAACAAAACTGCGTCCACACAACACTCAATGTGCGAAGAACTTTTTCAGCAAAGCAAACCCTTAGGCTCAGCGAGCGGCTCGCATGGAAACATTTTCTCGACGTCCTGTCATTATCCTAATCACAAATCATAATGAGATGAATGCATCCGCTTCACAAATGCAAAAAAATGGCCCATCAGTTCGTAGCAATTGAACTAGCCGCTCACTTCGTAGCAATTAAAACAGCACGCGCATAAAATCTACTCTAATCAAGCTGAGGTGTGACGTCCTGGAAATTCAATCCTTGTAAGCGCCGGAAGTCGATTAAATGATATGAATGTATAGTCATAGTCGACGCCCATTTTGGACAATAAGGACTGAAAAGACGAAAATTTGGACGAATTCCGAACTTTAGATTATTTCGAATTGAGTTTCGAAATTAATCCGCGGCGATTTTTAAATTGCCGTTTTTGCAAACGAGCTTAATCCTGACCGAGCTTGGCCAGTGAAATTGCCGAAATTACCCTTCGATCAGTACACCAAAAATTTCGTTTCAGTCCTGGCGCGCCAAAATTACCATTTTGCCCTCCCCCAATTATTCATTCATAAGAGACAAAAAAAAATTAATTTTTGGTCTTCAAAGTCAAGGTGGTGGCCCTCCATTCCTCTGCCCAACACACGTCTTCTCCGTCGCTTCCTTCTTCTTCTTTCTACTTCTTCTTCTTCTGTTCTTCTTCTTTCTTCATTTTTTTCTTCTTTGACCGACAACTCCTCTTGCCGATCGATCCACCGCCGTTTGTCGTTGTTTTTCGCGACCACCACACCACCGCCGGCAGCCACTGTCTCCAGCTACTCACCGCCGTCGCCTGGACCACGGCCGAGCCGCCGTCGCCGCCGTTTCGCCGAAGAAGATTCACGGCCGAGCGTCCCCTGTTTTCGGGCCAGGAGACCCGAGGACTCCGCGGCCTTCTCCGGCCGCCACCGACGCCGACCACCACCACCCAGCTAACCCCCGACTTCCCCTCGACCGATCCAACCCCTCGTCGCCGACCGTCAGCCGCCGGAATCGCCGAAATCCAACCCGAAAGTTCCGGTGCTCTGTTTTGAACCCGGTTTGTTTCGGTCTTCGATCCGGCCGCCACCGCCAGACGACTCCCCTGAGTCTCCTCTACCACCACCCAGCTCGGCTCCGCCGGTCGCCGCGCGTGGCCGCCGGAAATTGCCGCCGACCGAGACCCCTGTTTCGGTGCAAAAACAGGATAGCCACTGATCGCGGCTGTCCGCCGTCGCCGGCCGCCTTCCGCAGCCGTCCACCTGTCTCGACCGACTCCCATCGACCCCTAGGTGAGCCCCCGACCCTTGGCCGGCCTTATCTCGGCCCGTGTCGCCGGAAAACGGCCAAAACAGTGAAGTTGCCGATTGAATATTCTGAGTTTGTACTGTTGCAGGCTACTGGTCGCCGCTCGCCGGAGCTCCGCCGCCGGCCACCTGTTCCGGCGACCTCGCCGGACTCGCACAGGGTGTCGCCAAAGTTTGAGCTTGATCCGCCGCGCGATAAACCTTAGTTTTATCGTCGCCGCCGCCGCCGCCGCCGCCGGTCGAGCTAACTCACATTGTGAGTTGACTCTAAACCTTGGTTAGGGCGCTAATTGCGCTTAGGATTAGTCTTATTTATTTATTTATTTATTTATGTATTTATTTATTTATTTATTTATAAAAAAAATTATTTCGATCGGGACCGGTATAGATAGAAACCATGGTTAGGATACATGGTCGATCGATTATTTTTCTGTGGCTATTTGTGGTAATTTAGCAATTAATTGATTGATTGAGTTGTTCGCGAGTGAGTGACAGGTTAGAGACAAGCGAACGATTGATTGCTATAATTTGACTGAGAATTAAGATTTCTAATATGAATTGAGCTTGAAATTGTCGGGTTAAGTTGATTACTCGAGAGTGAGTGAATTGCTTGATTGGTTTGTTGCCTGGTTGATATGCTCAATTGGGAGTCTTGTGGGCCTTGGGGCCGAGTTGATTGTATTTCTTGTGGATTTTGGCGTTAATCCAAGATAATCAATGAGTTGATTGCCGAATGCAATTTGTGTGGTCATTTAAAGGGTCAATGACGCTACCTGGCAAGTTCGCATTGTACCGTGGGTACTTGTGCCGTATAGATTGTATGAAATTCGCGACTTATCAGAAGCACGATAATCCATGCCCCGTGCCAATCGTACGGTTTTAAGGGATTATCGGATGCCGGTTGCAGCTTGTGATGGACCGAAGCTCCTTTTTAAAGAATGCCTACTTGCAGTGCCGTGCCGGGTGCACTGGATACACTGCTTGTAGTAGCCGTCGCTGAGAGGGTAAAGTGGACGTAGCCTGGTTTTTGCCAGAAGAGTGCGGGATCGCACTATTGATGTATTTATCACGCCAGTCGTGTGGGTCATTGATTAATAATGGACTTGTGTATGCCTGAGTGGTTGTACTTCTGTTGGTGGTAGATTTGACAGATTTGTTGTGATTGATATTTATATATATATATCTCTGTTGATATCTTGTGATCTTTTTGTGGCACTTAGGATGTTCTGGGCGAATCATTGTCCTAACCGAGATTAGGCTTGATTCACTGAGATTCATTTCTCACCCCGTCATGGGATAAAATTTTTCAGGTCCGAAGTAATTGAAAGACCGGTGCGATTCGGCACCCCCACTGACTCATCACTTGATATCAGTCTCCATCCGGTGCCAGGTACGGACCAGATGTGGGAGCGTCACATCACGACGATATGGGTCGATGAAGGGATGCCACATCTGGTGGCACACCTCTTTAAGGCCTGGTATCTTCGTGATGGGATGGATCTCTTCGGTCCGCTTCGAGGATTTGAGGGACCACCTCTTCAGGGGGTCCCTAATATCCCCGCTTGGGACCCGATGGATATTGATACACCTGATGGGGAAGTGGTGGACCCCGCGCCTGGTATGGAGCTCGAGCTCGAGCCTGAGCAATCAGTAGCCCCCTCTGTGCATTCTAGCCAGAGTTCTTGTGATGACCCGAACGACCCGGCTCCCCCGGTTGGTTATTACGACTCGGATGTCGAGTTTTCCCAGTAGAGGGTTAGGTTCCTTTTGTAGTCAGGGAACTGATAATGTTTTTGTGGGGGATACTGTTTTGAGATAGATGACAGTTAACCTTAACTGTCTCCTGTATCTTTTTGTGAGTTTTAGAGGGCCGCCCCGAAGCATGGGGTTGTAATTATCAGTTGATGGCTCTGTAAGGTTATAAATCATCTATTCTCATCAGCCTTTAGTGTTTTGCAATCTGGCTTTACTTTCTATCTATCCCATATGATTTTATTGAATGGAAGATAGTACGTTCCGCTTGCGCAATATAATCTTAGGTCAATAGCAGTTGCCTGGGACGCTATCTAGTATGACCTGGTAGCGATTCGGCAAGGAATGTCGCGGGCTCGAGAGTCGGGACGTGACATCCCCGCCCAAGGTGGTATCAGAGCAAGGTCAGCCTGATTCGTCTGGTCATTGGCATGGAGTGATAAGGAGCGTTGAGAAATGGGATAGTTAGTAAGATTCTTGGTTATTATGCATGTGATTGTTAATTATGTGGTAGAATTTAAGGGTTTCTTTCTGATCACGTTTTGCAATGGGGTAAGTAGGACTTCACCTTTTACTGCAAAATGAGCGGACGTGGTAGAAGAGCACCCCGAGCACCTCGAAGGAGGCCTTTAAGGCCAGTGGAAGAATTTGTTGATGCTGAAAGAGTACCGCCTGTGGTGTCCCCTATTGCACCCCCTACTGCAGCCTCTGCTGCAAAACCTGCCGGACCTACTGGAAGGGAACCGACCATGACGGAAGTCATGCAAGCCTTAGGTACTATTGGAGATTTAATGGGGCAGCAAGTAAGGAATCAAGCCGCAGCTACTGTCGCTGCTGCTGGGACTTCATCTGCTATTCCGTTTGTAGTTCCATCAGTGAGTCCCCCACCTATTCATGACAGTGAGGAGCGTGGGGCTCAAAAGCTGGTGGAACAGTTTCTCAAATTGAAGCCACCTCAGTTCACTAGAAGTGGAGACCCTGAAGCTGCTACTCGATGGGTCGAAGGGATGGAGAAAGCATTCGATTTGCTGAGATGCTCAGATAGGGACAAAGTTACTTTGGCAGTTTATCAACTTGAAGGGAATGCTAGTACGTGGTGGAGAGCTGTTAAGGGTAGAACTTTTCCATAAGGTACAATTCCAGTATGGAATACTTTTGTGAAAGTTTTCAATAATAAATACTTTTCGAGGACAGCTAGGGAGCAAAAGATGGCTGAGTTTTTCCGCCTCCGTCAGAATCAGATGACGATTGACCAGTACGAGGCAAAGTTTTCTGAACTGTCCAAGTATGCTCCGAGAATGATTGAGGATCCGGAGAATAGGGCTGGAAGGTTCAAGGACGGATTGAAGCCCGAGATTAATAGTGCTCTGACACCGCTTGACCTTCAAGACTATGATGATATCTACGCGAGGGCGTTGATAGTGGAGCGGGACTTGTCTGAAAGGGCTACTGCATCTGGATCACGATTTGTTTCCCCAAATAGACTCAATAGGAGACAAGAGAAGAAACCCATGTTTAACAACCGGAGTCACATTCCACCAAATCGCCGAGGGGCGATTAGTAAGCCGCCATTTCGTCAGAATGAGGTGTGCAGCTTGTGTCGACAGAGGCATAGGCCTGGTTTGTGCCCGTATCGAGGTGGTGCCTGTTTTGATTGTGGCCAGCTGGGCCATCAGGTGCGGGACTGCCCGCAGAGGCAAGGTGGACAGGCACAACCACAGCAGGGAGGACAGCCTAGAGGAACTGTGCCGTCAAACTTCCAGAATCGTCCGCCGGCACAAGGAAGGGTTTTTGTAGTCACTCGGGAAGCGGCGAAGGATTCGCCGACTGTTACAGGTACGGTCCTCTTGCATGACCAAGTAGCATACGCCTTGTTTGATCCGGGCGCCACCCATTCTTTTGTTGCGGATCAGTTCGTTAAATTATCTGAATTTAATTTGGTACCTTTAGAAATTGTGCTTAATGTATCTACGCCATTGAAAGATAAAGTAGTGGCTACAGTGAGCTATCCTGATTGCAGACTTGTGGTGGATGGCCATGAGAGTAAGATAGATTTGATTGTGCTAGAAATGTACGATTTTGACTTGATTGTGGGAATGGATTGGTTGGTAAAGCAAAGAGCCACAATGGACTGCTTTAATAAGGTAATACGGTTTAATCCGATGGATAGCAGTAGCTTTGAATTTTTGGGTAATCGAGGAGGAACCTCGACTGTGATGATATCGTCGTTAGAGTCGACTCGATTGTTAGGAGATGGGTGCCAAGGTTATTTGGCTTCGGTGGTAGATGTATCTACTAAAGAATTGAAATTGGAGGATATTGCGATTGTATGTGAGTTTCCAGATGTTTTCCCCCAAGAATTACCTGGTTTACCACCTGAAAGAGAAATCGAGTTTGTGATAGAATTAGCTCCGGGGACGGAGCCAATTTCTAAGGCGCCATATAGAATGGCGTTATCAGAATTGAAAGAACTTAAGGTTCAAATGCAGGAGTTGTTAGACAAGGGATTTATCCGCCCTAGTGCCTCGCCATGGGGAGCGCCTGTCTTGTTCGTTAAGAAAAAGGATGGGTCTTTGAGATTGTGTATTGACCATAGGCAGTTGAATCAGGTGACGATCAAGAATAAGTACCCACTGCCAAGAATTGATGACTTGTTCGATCAGCTGCAGGGAGCATCTATATTTTTAACAATTGATCTACGGACGGGATACCATCAGTTGAGAATCAGAAAAGAGGATATACCGAAATCGGCATTTAGAACACGTTATGGGCATTACGAGTTCACAGTGATGCCGTTTGGCTTGACGAATGCTCCTGCTGCTTTTATGGATATGATGAATAGAGTGTTCAAGGAGTTTCTGGATCACTTTGTGATTGTTTTTATAGATGATATCCTAGTGTACTCGAAGAGTTCTGAAGATCATGAGCAACACCTGAGAATAGTTCTGGAAACTCTGAGAACACATTAATTATATGCTAAGTTCAGTAAGTGTGAGTTTTGGTTAGCTAGCGTGGCGTTCTTAGGCCACGTAGTTTCGAGTGAAGGTATTGCTGTGGATCCGGTTAAAATTGAGGCAGTTATTAACTGGTCGAGACCGACAACTGTTACAGAAATTAGAAGTTTCTTGGGTTTGGCAGGTTATTACTGGCGATTTGTGGAAGGATTCTCAGCTATAGCCTCGCCTTTGACTAAATTGCTGAAGAAAGATACCAAGTTTCAATGGACGGACAAGTGCGAGCGTAGTTTCCAAGAGCTTAAGCATAGGCTAACTACGGCTCCTGTTCTGACAATTTCGTCTGGTCCTGGTGGTTATGAAATTTATAGTGACGCTTCGCTTAGGGGACTGGGCTGTGTTTTGATGCAGTATGGCGGATGGTAGCGTATGCGTCCCGTCAGTTGAGACCACACGAGTTGAATTATCCCACACACGACTTGGAGTTAGCTGCGGTCGTGTTTGCCTTGAAGATCTGGAGACACTATTTGATTGGGGAAAGTTTTCAGGTGTACACTGACCAGCAGAGTCTGAAATACCTGTTCTCTCAAAGGGAGCTGAACATGAGACAGCGCCGATGGATGGAGTTATTAAAAGACTATGACTGTGAGATCCTGTATCATCCTGGCAAGGCGAATAAGGTTGCTGATGCCCTGAGTAGAAAATCAGTAATTGCTCAATTGCAGGTGTAGGAGTGGCGTTTACTTGAACAATTAAGAGACTCAGACTTTAAACTGGAGATAAGCCAACTGTCGAGTCTTGTGGCTACCTTGAGAATCGAGCCAGAAGTGCAAGTAAAAATTAAGGCCTAGTAGTCCACAGACCCTTTTATCCGGAAGATCCTGCAAGGAGATCCGACCAAACGAAGGGTCGATTTTCAAATAGCGGAGGATGGGATACTTAAGTTTAGAGGACGGTTGGTTGTGCCGGAGGATGAAAATTTAAAGGAGGAGATTTTATCAGAAGCACATCGTAGTAGTTATAGTATTCATCCTGGGAGTACAAAGATGTATCAGAATTTGAAACAGCATTACTGGTAGAATGGTATGAAAACTGATATAGCCAAACATGTGGCTAAATGTTTGACCTGCCAGCAGGTCAAGGCGCAGCATTGCAAACCTGGAGGACTACTACAGCCTTTGGAAATTCCAGAGTGGAAATGGGAACATATCACAATGGATTTCGTGATGGGTTTGCCGAGGAGTCAGCGAGGGCATGATTCAATTTGGGTCGTGGTGGATAGACTAACGAAGTCAGCGCACTTTATTCCAGTAAGAAAGGACTTTGCCTTAGACAGATACGCTGAGTTGCATGTGAGGCATATTGTAAGGTTGCATGGTGTGCCAGTGACGATCACTTCTGATCGAGATCCTAAATTCACCGCTACATTTTGGAAGAGTCTACAAACTGCTTTAGGAACGAAGCTGCAATTTAGTACAGCTTATCACCCACAGACAGATGGCCAGTCTGAAAGAACGATTCAGACCTTAGAGGACATGTTGAGAGCATGTGTTTTGGATTTCAGAGGTAACTGGGAGGAACATTTACATTTAGTTGAGTTTGCCTATAATAACAGCTACCAACAGAGTATTAAGATGGCACCTTTTGAGGCATTGTATGGTAGGGCTTGCAGGACACTAGTCTGTTGGGATGAGGTTGGAGAAAGGAAGATAACTGGCCCTGAGTTAGTAGAACAGTCGATGGAAGAGATTAAAGTGATTAGAGATAGATTAAAGACAGCTCAGAGTCGCCAGAAAAATTATGCTGATAAAAGGCGCAGACCTTTGGAATTTCAAGTAGGCGACCATGTCTTTCTGAAAGTGTCACCTATGAGAGGAACATCCCGTTTTGGCAGGAAAGGAAAGCTGAGCCCGAGGTACGTTGGACCGTTTGAAATCCTAGAACGAATTGGAATTTTGGCTTATCGACTCGCATTGCCGCCTAGACTTGCTCAAGTGCATAATGTTTTCCACGTATCGATGTTGAGGAAGTATGAGCCAGACCCTGCTCATGTGCTGAGTTACGAGGAAATTGATTTAGATGAACGGGCGTCATATGTGGAGCGACCAGTCAAGATAGTGGACAGAAAAGAGCAAGTGCTGCGATCCAAGACAATTCCGTTAGTCATGGTGGTTTGGTAACACCATGGTACAGAAGGAGCTACATGGGAGAACGAAGAAGTTATGAAGCTTAGTTATCCTTCTCTTTTTGAGTAATTAGAACTGTGTTGTAATTTCGAGGACGAAATTTCCTAAGTGGGGGAGAGTTGTGACGTCCTGGAAATTCAATTCTTGTAAGCGCCGGAAGTCAATTAAATGATATGAATGTATAGTCATAGTCGACGCCCATTTTGGACCATAAGGACTGAAAAGATAAAAATTTGGACGAATTCCGAACTTTATATTATTTCGAATTGAGTTTTGAAATTAATTCGCGGCGATTTTTAAATTGCCGCTTTTGCAAACGAGCTTAATCCTGACCGAGCTTGGCCAGTGAAATTGCCGAAATTACCCTTCGATCAGTACACCAAAAATTTCGTTTCAGTTCCGGCGCGCCAAAATTACCATTTTGCCCTCCCTCAATTATTCATTCATAAGAGACAAAAAAAATTAATTTTTGGTCTTCAAAGTCAAGGTGGTGGCCCTCCATTCCTCTGCCCAACACACGTCTTCTCCGTCGCTTCCTTTTTCTTCTTTCTACTTCTTCTTCTTCTGTTCTTCTTCTTTCTTCATTTTTTTCTTCTTTGACCGACAACTCCTCTTGCCGATCGATCCACCGCCGTTTGTCTTTGTTTTTCGCGACCACCACACCACCGCCGGCAGCCATTGTCTCCAGCTACTCACCGCCATCGCTTGGACCACGGCCGAGCCGCCGTTGTGACGTCCTAGAAATTCAACCCTTGTAAGTGCCGGGAGTCGATTTAATGATATGAATGTATATTCATAGTCGACGCCATTTTGGACTATAAGGACTGAAAAGACGAAAATTTGGACGAATTCCGAACTTTAGATTATTTCGAATTGAGTTTCGAAATTAATCCGTGGCGATTTTTAAATTGCCGTTTTTGCAAATGAGCTTAACCCTGATCGAGCTTGACCAGTGAAATTGCCGAAATTACCCATCGATCAGTACACCAAAAATTTCGTTTCAGTCCCGGCGCGCCAAAATTACCATTTTGCCCTCCCAATAATTCATTCATATAAGACAAAAAAAATTAAAATTTGGTCTTCAAAGTCAAGGTGGGCCATTCTCCATTTCTCTGCCCAACACACGTCCATTCCGCCGCTGCTTCTTCTTCTTTCTGCTTCTTCTTCTTCTGTTCTTCTTCCTTCTTCTTCATTTTCTTCTTTGCTGACAACCCATTCAACCGAGCGAATCACCTCCGTTTGTGGCCATTTTTCGCGACCACCACACCCCCACCGGCAGCCACCGTCCCCAGCCACTCGCCGCCGTTTCGCCGAAGAAAACCCACGGCCGAACGTCCCCTGTTTTCGGGTCAGGCGACCCGAGGACTTCGCGGTCTTCTCCGGCCGCCACGGCCGCCACCGACGCCGACCACCACCACCCAGCTAATCCCCGACCTCCCCTCGACCGATCCCACCCCTCGTCGCCGACCGTCAGCCGCCGGAACCGCCGGAATCCGGCCCGAAAATCTCCGTGCTCTGTTTTTGAAACCGGGTTGTTCCGGTCTTCGTTCGGCCGCCACCGTCGCCGCCGTACCACACCGCCGCCGCCAAACGACTCCCCTGAGTCTCCTCTATCGCCATCCAGCTCAGCTCCGCCGGTCGCCGCGCGTGGCCGCCGGAAACCGCCGCCGACCGAGAGCCCTGTTTCGGCGCAAAAACAGGGTAGCCACTGATCGCGGCTGTCCGCCGTCGCCGGCCGCCTTCCGCCGCCGTCCACCTGTCCCGGCTGACTCCCACTGACCCCTAGGTGAGCCTCCGACCCCTGGCCGGCCTTGTCCCGGCCCATGTCGCCGGAAAACGGCCAAAAACCGTGAAGTGTCGGTTGAATATTCTGGTTTCTCACTGTTGCAGGCTGCCGGCCGCCGCTCGCCGGAGCTCCGCCGCCGGCCGCCTGTTCCGGCGACCTCGCCGGACTCCTACGGGGTGTCCCCGAAGTTTGAGCCCAACCCGCCGCGCGATAAACCTTAGTTTTATCGCCGCCGCCGCCGCCGCCGCCGCCGCCGCCACCGCCGTCGCCGTCGCCGATCGAGCTAACTCAAATAGTGAGTTGACTCTAAACCTTGGTTAGGGCGCTAATTGCGCTTAGGATTAGTCTGTTTTATTTATTTAGTTAATTAATTATTTATTTATTTATTAAAAAAAAATATTTCGATCGGGACCGGTTTAGATAGAAACCATGGTCAGGATACATGGTCGATCGATTAATTGTCTGTGGCTATTTGTGGTAATTTAGCAATTAATTGATTGATTGAGTTGCTCGCGAGTGAGTGACAGGTTAGAGACGAGCGAACGATTGATTGCTATAATTTGACTGAGAATTAAGATTTCTAATATGAATTGAGCTTGAAATTGCCGGGTTAAGATGATTACTCAAGAGTGAGTGAATTGCTTGATTGGTTTGTTTGCCTGGCTGAAAAGTTCAATTGGGAATCTTGTGGGCCTTGGGGCCGAGTTGATTGTATTTCTTGTGGATTTTGGCGTTAATCCAAGATAATCAATGAATTGATTGCCGAGTGCAATTTGTGTGGTCATTAAAAGGGTCAATGACGCTACTTGGCAAGTTCGCTTTGTACCGTGGGTACTTGTACCGTACAGATTGTATGGAAATTTGCGACTTGTCAGAAGCACGATAATCCATGCCCCGTGCCAGTCGTACGGTTTTAAGGGATTATCGGATGCCGGTCGCAGCTTGTGAAGGACCGAAGCTCCTTTTTAAGGAATGCCTACTCGCAGTGCCGTGCCGGGTGCACTGGATACACTGCTTGTAGTAGCCGTCGCTGAGAGGGTAAAGTGGACGTAGCCTGGTTTTGCCAGAAGAGTGCGGGATCGCACTATTGATGTATTTATCACGCCAGTCGCGTGGGTCATTGATTAATAATGAACTTGTGTTTGCCTTAGTGGTTGTACTTCTGTTGGTGGTAGATTTGTCAGACTTGTTCTGATTGATATATTTATATATATATCTGTTGTTATCTTGTGATCTTTTTGTGGCACTTAGGATGTTCTGGGCGAATCATTGTCCTAACCGAGATTAGGCTTGATTCACTGAGATTCATTTCTCACCCCGTCGCGGGACAATTGTTTTTCAGGTCCGAAGTAATGGAAAGACCGGTGCGGTTCGGCACCCCCACTGACTCATCACTTGATATCAGTCTCCATCCGGTACCAGGTACGGACCAGATGTGGGAGCGTCACATCACGACGATATGGGTTGATGAAGGGATGCCACATCTGGTGGCACATCTCTTTAAAGCCTGGTATCTTCGTGATGGGATGGATCTCTTCGGTCCGCTTCGAGGATTTGAGGGGCCACCTCTACAGGGGGTCCCTAATATCCCCGCTTGGGACCCGATGGATATTGATACACCTGATGGGGAAGTGATGGACCCCGCGCCTGATATGGAGCTCGATCTCGAGCCTGAGCAATCGGTAGCCCCCTCTGTGCGTTCTAGCCAGAGTTCTTGTGATGACCCAAATGACCCGGCTCCCCCGTTTGATTATTACGACACGGATGTCGAGTCTTCCCAGTAGTGGGTTAGGGCCTTTTTGTAGTCAGGGAACTGTGGTTATTTTAGTGGGGGATACTGTTTTGGGATAGATGAGAGTTAACCTTACCTGACTCCTGTATCTTTTTGTGAGTCCTAGAGGGCCACACCGAAGCATGGGGTTGTATTTATCAGTTGATGGCTCTGTAAGGTTATGGATCATCTATTCTCATCAGCCTTTTGTATTTTGCAATCTGGCTTTACTTTCTATCTATCCCATGTGTTTTTATTGAATGGAAGATGGTACGTTCCGCTTGCGCAATATAAGCTTAGGTCGATAGCAATTGCCTGGGACGCTATCTATTATGACCTGGTGGCGATTTGGCAAGGGATGTCGCGGGCTCGAGAGTCGGGACGTGACATCCCCGCCCAAGGTGGTATCAGAGCAAGGTCAGCCTGATCCATCTGGTCATTGGCACGGAGTGATAAGGAGTGTTGAGAAATGGGATAGTTAGTAAGATTCTTGGTTATTATGCCTGTGATTGCTAATTATGTGGTAGAATTTAAGGATTTCTTTCTGACCACGTGTTGCTATGGGGTAAGCAGGACTTCACCTTTTACTGTAAAATGAGCGGACGTGGTAGAAGAGCACCTCGAGCCCCTCGAAGGAGGCCTTTAAGGCCGGTGGAAGAATTGGTTGATGATGAAAGAGTACCGCCTGCGGTGTCCCCTATTGCACCCCCTACTGCAGCCTCTGCTGCAGAACCTACAGGACCTACTGGAAGGGAACCGACAATGGCTGAAGTCATGCAAGCCTTAGGTACTATTGGAGATTTGATGGGACAGCAAGTAAGGAATCAAGCCGCAGCTACTGTCGCTGCTGCTGGGACTTCATCTGCTTTACCGGTTGCAGTTCCGTCGGTGAGTCCCCTACCTATACATGACAGTGAGGAGCGTAGGGCTCAAAAGCTGGTGGAACAGTTTCTTAAATTGAAACCACCACAATTCACTGGAAGTGGAGACCCTGAAGCTGCTACTCGATGGGTCGAAGGGATGGAGAAAGCATTCGATTTGCTGAGATGCTCAGATAGGGATAAAGTTACTCTGGCAGTTTATCAACTTGAAGGGAATGCTAGTATGTGGTGGAGAGCTGTCAAGGGTAGAACTTTTCCAGAAGGTACAATTCCAGTATGGAATACTTTTGTAGAAGTTTTCAATAATAAATACTTTTCGAGGACAGCTAGGGAGCAAAAGATGGCTGAATTTTTCCGCCTCCGTCAGAATCAGATGACTATTGACCAGTACGAGGCAAAGTTTTCTGAACTATCTAAGTATGCTCCGAGGATGATTGAGGATCCGGAGGATAGGGCTAGAAGATTCAAGGACGGATTGAAGCCCGAGATTAAGAGTGCCCTGGCACCGCTTGACCTTCAAGATTATGATGATATCTACGCGAGGGCGTTGATAGTGGAGAGGGATTTGTCTGAAAGGGCTACTGCATCTGGATCACGATTTGTTTCCCCAAACAGATTCGATAGGAGACAAGGGAAGAAACCCATGTTTAACAATCGGGGTCACATTCCACCAAATCGCCGAGGGGCGATTAGTAAGCCGGCATTTCGTCAGAATGAGGTGTGCAGCTTGTGTCGACAGAGGCATGAGCCTGGTTTGTGCCCGTATCGAGGTGGTGCCTGTTTTGGTTGTGGCTAGCTGGGCCATCAGGTGAGGGACTGCCCACAGAGGCAAGGTAGACAGGCACAACCCCAGCAGGGGGGACAGTCTAGAGGATCTGTGCCGTCAAACTTTCAGAATCGCCCGCCGGCACAAGGAAGGGTTTTTGCAGTCACTCGGGAAGCGGCGAAGGATTCGCCGACTGTTACAGGTACGGTCCTCTTGCATGACCAAGTAGCATATGCCTTATTTGATCCGGGCGCCACTCATTCGTTTGTTGCGGATCAGTTTGTTAAATTATCTGAATTGAACTTGGTACCTTTAGAAATTGTGCTTAATGTATCTACGCCATTGAAAGATAAAGTAGTGGCTACAGTGAGCTGTCCTGATTGCAGACTAGTGGTGGATGGCCATGAGAGTAAGATAGATTTGATTGTGCTAGAAATGTACGATTTTGACTTGATTGTGGGAATGGATTGGTTGGTAAAGCAAAGAGCCACAATGGATTGCTTTAATAAGATAATACGGTTTAATCCGATGGATGACAGTAGTTATGAATTTTTGGGTAATCGAGGAGGAACCTCGACTGTGATGATATCGTCGTTAGAGGCGACTCGATTGTTGGGAGATGGGTGCCAAGGTTATTTGGCTTCTGTGGTAGATACATCTGCTAAAGAATTGAAATTGGAGGATATTGTGATTGTATGTGAGTTTCCAGATGTTTTCCCCCAAGAATTACCTGGTTTACCACCAGAAAGAAAAATCGAGTTTGTGATAGAATTAGCTCCGGGGACAGAGCCGATTTCTAAGGCGCCATATAGAATGGCGTTATCAGAATTGAAAGAACTTAAGGTTCAAATGCAGGAGTTGTTAGACAAGGGATTCATTCGCCCTAGTGCCTCGCCATGGGGAGCGCCTGTCTTGTTCGTCAAGAAAAAGGATGGGTCTTTGAGACTGTGTATTGACTATAGGCAGTTGAATCAGGTGACGATCAAGAATAAGTACCCACTGCCAAGGATTGACGACTTGTTCGATCAGCTGCAGGGAGCATCTATATTTTCAAAAATTGATCTACGGACGGGATACCATCAGTTGAGAATCAGAAAAGAGGATATACCGAAATCGGCATTTAGAACACGTTATGGGCATTACGAGTTCACAGTGATGCCGTTTGGTTTGACGAATGCTCCTGCTGCTTTTATGGATCTGATGAATAGAGTGTTCAAGGAGTTTCTGGATCGTTTTGTGATTGTTTTCATAGATGATATCCTAGTGTACTCGAAGAGTTCTGAAGATCATGAGCAACACCTGAGAATAGTTCTGGAAACTCTGAGAACGCATCAATTATACGCTAAATTCAGTAAGTGTGAGTTTTGGCTAGCTAGCGTGGCGTTCCTAGGCCACGTAGTGTCGAGTGAAGGCATTGCTGTGGATCCAGTTAAAATTGAGGCAGTTATTAACTGGTCGAGACCGACAACTGCTACAGAAATTAGAAGTTTCTTGGGCTTGGCAGGTTATTACAGGCGATTTGTGGAAGGATTCTCAGCTATAGCCTCGCCTTTGACTAAATTGCTGAAGAAAGATACGAAGTTTCAATGGACGGACAAGTGCGAGCGTAGTTTCCAAGAGCTTAAGCATAGACTGACTACGGCTCCTGTTCTGACAATTCCGTCTGGTCCTGGTGGTTATGAAATTTATAGCGATGCTTCGCTTAGGGGACTGGGCTGTGTTTTGATGCAGCATGGCAGGGTGGTAGCGTATGCGTCCCGCCAGTTGAGACCACACGAGTTGAATTATCCTACACACGACCTGGAGTTAGCTGCGGTTGTGTTTGCCTTGAAGATCTGGAGACACTATTTGATTGGGGAAAGTTTTCAGGTATACACCGACCATCAGAGTCTGAAATACCTGTTCTCTCAAAGGGAGCTGAACATGAGACAACGCCGATGGATGGAGTTATTAAAAGACTATGACTGTGAGATCCTGTATCATCCTGGTAAGGCGAATAAGGTTGCTGATGCCCTGAGTAGAAAATCAGTGATTGCTCAATTGCAGGTGCAGGAGTGGCGTTTACTTGAGCAATTAAGAGACTCAGACTTTAAATTGGAGATAAGCCAGCTGTCGAGTCTCGTGGCTACCTTGAGAATCGAGCCAGAAGTGCAAGTAAAAATTAAGGCCTTGCAGTCCACAGACCCTTTTATCCGGAAGATCCTGCAAGGAGATCCGACCAAACGAAGGGTCGATTTTCAAATAGCGGAGGATGGGATACTTAAATTTAGAGGAAGGTTGGTTGTGCCGGAGGATGAAAATTTAAGGGAGGAGATTTTATCAGAAGCACATCGCAGTAGTTATAGTATTCATCCTGGGAGTACAAAGATGTATCAGAATTTGAAACAGCATTACTGGTGGAATGGTATGAAAACTGATATAGCCAAACATGTGGCTAAATGTTTGATCTGCCAGCAGGTCAAGGCGCAGCATTGCAAACCTGGAGGACTACTACAACCTTTGGAAATTCCAGAGTGGAAATGGGAGCATATCACGATGGATTTCGTGATGGGTTTGCCGAGGAGTCAGCGAGGGCATGATTCAATTTGGGTCGTGGTGGATAGACTAACGAAGTCAGCGCATTTTATTCCAGTAAGAAAGGACTTTGCCTTAGACAGATACGCTGAGTTGTATGTGAGGCATATTGTAAGGTTGCATGGTGTGCCAGTGACGATCACTTCTGATCGAGATCCTAAATTCACCGCTACATTTTGGAAAAGTCTACAAACTGCTTTAGGAACGAAGCTGCAATTTAGTACAGCTTATCATCCACAGACAGATGGTCAGTCTGAAAGAACGATTCAGACCTTGGAGGACATGTTGAGAGCATGTGTTCTGGATTTCAGAGGTAATTGGGAGGAACATTTACATTTGGTTGAATTTGCCTATAATAACAGCTACCAACAGAGTATTAAGATGGCACCTTTTGAGGCCTTGTATGGTAGGGCTTGCAGGACACCAGTATGTTGGGATGAGGTTGGGGAAAGGAAGATAACTGGCCCTGAGTTAGTAGAACAGTCGATGGAAGCAATTAAAGTGATTAGAGATAGATTAAAGACAGCTCAGAGTCGCCAGAAGAGTTATGCTGATAAAAGGCGCAGACCTTTGGAATTTCAAGTAGGCGACCATGTGTTTTTGAAAGTGTCACCTATGAGAGGAACATCCCGTTTTGGCAGGAAAGGAAAGCTGAGCCCGAGGTACGTTGGACCATTTGAAATCTTAGAACGGATCGAAATTTTGGCTTATCGACTCGCATTGCCGCCTAGACTGGCTCAAGTGCATAATGTTTTCCACGTATCGATGTTGAGGAAGTATGAGCCAGACCCTGCTCATGTGCTGAGTTACGAAGAAATTGATTTGGATGAACGGGCATCATATGTGGAGCGACCAGTCAGGATCGTGGACAGAAAAGAGCAGGTACTGCGATCCAAGACAATTCCGTTAGTCAAGGTGGTCTGGCAACACCATGGCACAGAAGGAGCTACATGAGAGAATGAAGAAGTTATGAAGCTTAGTTATCCTTCTCTTTTTGAGTGATTAGAACTGTGCTGTAATTTCGAGGACGAAATTTCCTAAGTGGGGGAGAGTTGTGACGTCCTAGAAATTCAACCCTTGTAAGTGCCGGGAGTCGATTTAATGATATGAATGTATATTCATAGTCGACGCCATTTTGGACTATAAGGACTGAAAAGACGAAAATTTGGACGAATTCCGAACTTTAGATTATTTCGAATTGAGTTTCGAAATTAATCCGTGGCGATTTTTAAATTGCCGTTTTTGCAAACGAGCTTAACCCTGATCGAGCTTGACCAGTGAAATTGCCGAAATTACCCATCGATCAGTACACCAAAAATTTCGTTTCAGTCCCGGCGCGCCAAAATTACCATTTTGCCCTCCCAATAATTCATTCATATAAGACAAAAAAAATTAAAATTTGGTCTTCAAAGTCAAGGTGGGCCATTCTCCATTTCTCTGCCCAACGCACGTCCATTCCGCCGCTGCTTCTTCTTCTTTCTGCTTCTTCTTCTTCTGTTCTTCTTCCTTCTTCTTCATTTTCTTCTTTGCCGACAACCCATTCAACCGAGCGAATCACCTCCGTTTGTGGCCATTTTTCGCGACCACCACACCCCCACCGGCAGCCACCGTCCCCAGCCACTCGCCGCCGTTTCGCCGAAGAAAACCCACGGCCGAACGTCCCCTGTTTTCGGGTCAGGCGACCCGAGGACTTCGCGGTCTTCTCCGGCCGCCACGGCCGCCACCGACGCCGACCACCACCACCCAGCTAACCCCCGACCTCCCCTCGACCGATCCCACCCCTCGTCGCCGACCGTCAGCCGCCGGAACCGCCGGAATCCGGCCCGAAAATCTCGGTGCTCTGTTTTTGAAACCGGGTTGTTCCGGTCTTCGTTCGGCCGCCACCGTCGCCGCCGTACCACACCGCCGCCGCCAAACGACTCCCCTGAGTCTCCTCTACCGCCACCCAGCTCAGCTCCGCCGGTCGCCGCGCGTGGCCGCCGGAAACCGCCGCCGACCGAGAGCCCTGTTTCGGCGCAAAAACAGGGTAGCCACTGATCGCGGCTGTCCGCCGTCGCCGGCCGCCTTCCGCCGCCGTCCACCTGTCCCGGCCGACTCCCACTGACCCCTAGGTGAGCCTCCGACCCCTGGCCGGCCTTGTCCCGGCCCATGTCGCCGGAAAACGGCCAAAAACCGTGAAGTGTCGGTTGAATATTCTGGTTTCTCACTGTTGCAGGCCGCCGGCCACCTGTTCCGGCGACCTCGCCGGAGTTCCGCCGCCGGCCACCTGTTCCGGCGACCTCGCCGGACTCCTACGGGGTGTCGCCGAAGTTTGAGCCCAACCCGCCGCGCGATAAACCTTAGTTTTATCGCCGCCGCCGCCGCCGCCGCCGCCGCCGCCGCCGCCGCCGCCGCCGTCGCCGATCGAGCTAACTCAAATAGTGAGTTGACTCTAAACCTTGGTTAGGGCGCTAATTGCGCTTAGGATTAGTCTGTTTTATTTATTTAGTTAATTAATTATTTATTTATTATTTATTTATTTATTTAAAAAAAAATATTTCGATCGGGACCGGTTTAGATAGAAACCATGGTTAGGATACATGGTCGATCGATTAATTGTCTGTGGCTATTTGTGGTAATTTAGCAATTAATTGATTGATTGAGTTGCTCGCGAGTGAGTGACAGGTTAGAGACGAGCGAACGATTGATTGCTATAATTTGACTGAGAATTAAGATTTCTAATATGAATTGAGCTTGAAATTGCCGGGTTAAGATGATTACTCAAGAGTGAGTGAATTGCTTGATTGGTTTGTTTGCCTGGCTGAAAAGTTCAATTGGGAATCTTGTGGGCCTTGGGGCCGAGTTGATTGTATTTCTTGTGGATTTTGGCGTTAATCCAAGATAATCAATGAATTGATTGCCGAGTGCAATTTGTGTGGTCATTAAAAGGGTCAATGACGCTACCTGGCAAGTTCGCTTTGTACCGTGGGTACTTGTACCGTACAGATTGTATGGAAATTTGCGACTTGTCAGAAGCACGATAATCCATGCCCCGTGCCAGTCGTACGGTTTTAAGGGATTATCGGATGCCGGTCGCAGCTTGTGAAGGACCGAAGCTCCTTTTTAAGGAATGCCTACTCGCAGTGCCGTGCCGGGTGCACTGGATACACTGCTTGTAGTAGCCGTCGCTGAGAGGGTAAAGTGGACGTAGCCTGGTTTTGCCAGAAGAGTGCGGGATCGCATTATTGATGTATTTATCTCGCCAGTCGCGTGGGTCATTGATTAATAATGAACTTGTGTATGCCTGAGTGGTTGTACTTCTGTTGGTGGTAGATTTGTCAGACTTGTTATGATTGATATATTTATATATATATATCTGTTGTTATCTTGTGATCTTTTTGTGGCACTTAGGATGTTCTGGGCGAATCATTGTCCTAACCGAGATTAGGCTTGATTCACTGAGATTCATTTCTCACCCCGTCGCGGGACAATTGTTTTTCAGGTCCGAAGTAATGGAAAGACCGGTGCGGTTCGGCACCCCCACTGACTCATCACTTGATATCAGTCTCCATCCGGTACCAGGTACGGACCAGATGTGGGAGCGTCACATCACGACGATATGGGTTGATGAAGGGATGCCACATCTGGTGGCACATCTCTTTAAAGCCTGGTATCTTCGTGATGGGATGGATCTCTTCGGTCCGCTTCGAGGATTTGAGGGGCCACCTCTACAGGGGGTCCCTAATATCCCCGCTTGGGACCCGATGGATATTGATACACCTGATGGGGAAGTGATGGACCCCGCGCCTGATATGGAGCTCGATCTCGAGCCTGAGCAATCGGTAGCCCCCTCTGTGCGTTCTAGCCAGAGTTCTTGTGATGACCCAAATGACCCGGCTCTCCCGTTTGATTATTACGACACGGATGTCGAGTCTTCCCAGTAGTGGGTTAGGGCCTTTTTGTAGTCAGGGAACTGTGGTTATTTTTGTGGGGGATACTGTTTTGGGATAGATGAGAGTTAACCTTACCTGACTCCTGTATCTTTTTGTGAGTCCTAAAGGGCCACCCCGAAGCATGGGGTTGTATTTATCAGTTGATGGCTTTGTAAGGTTATGGATCATCTATTCTCATCAGCCTTTTGTATTTTGCAATCTGGCTTTACTTTCTATCTATCCCATGTGTTTTTATTGAATGGAAGATGGTACGTTCCGCTTGCGCAATATAAGCTTAGGTCGATAGCAATTGCCTGGGACGCTATCTATTATGACCTGGTGGCGATTTGGCAAGGGATGTCGCGGGCTCGAGAGTCGGGACGTGACAGCCGTCGCCGCCGTTTCGCCGAAGAAGATTCACGGCCAAGCGTCCCCTGTTTTCGGGCCAGGAGACCCGAGGACTCTGCGGCCTTCTCCGGCCGCCACGGCCGCCGACGACGCCGACCACCACCACCCAGCTAACCCCCGACTTCCCCTCGACCGATCCAACCCCTCGTCGCCGACCGTCAGTCACCGGAATCGCCGGAATCAGACCCGAAAGTTCCGGTGCTCTGTTTTGAACCCGGTTTGTTCCGGTCTTCGATTCGGCCGCCACCGGCGCCGCCGTGCCACACCGCCACCGCCAGACGACTCCCCTGAGTCTCCTCTACCACCACCCAGCTCGGCTCCGCCGATCGCCGCGCGTGGCCGCCGGAAACCGCCGCCGACCGAGACCCCTGTTTCGGTGCAAAAACAGGACAGCCACTGATCGCGGCTGTCCGCCGTCGCCGGCCGCCTTCCGCCGCCGTCCACCTGTCCCGGCCGACTCCCACCGACCCCTAGGTGAGCCCTCGACCCTTGGCCGGCCTTGTCCCGACCCGTGTCGCCGAAAAATGGCCAAAACAGTGAAGTTACCGATTGAATATTCTGAGTTTGTACTGTTGCAGGCTGCCGGTCGCCGCTCGCCGGAGCTCCGCCGCCGGCCACCTGTTCCGGCGACCTCGCCGGACTCCCACGGGGTGTCGCCGAAGTTTGAGCTCGATCCGCCGCGTGATAAACCTTAGTTTTATCGTCGTCGCCGCCGCCGCCGCCGCCGGTCGAGCTAACTCACATTGTGAGTTGACTCTAAACCTTGGTTAGGGCGCTAATTGCGCTTAGGATTAGTCTGATTTATTTATTTATTTAATTATGTATTTATTTATTTAATTATTTATAAAAAAATTATTTCGATCGGGACCGGTATAGATAGAAACCATGGTTAGGATACATGGTCGATCGATTATTTTTCTGTGGCTATTTGTGGTAATTTAGCAATTAATTGATTGATTGAGTTGTTCGCGAGTGAGTGACAGGTTAGAGACAAGCGAACGATTGATTGCTATAATTTGACTGAGAATTAAGATTTCTAATATGAATTGAGCTTGAAATTGTCGGGTTAAGTTGATTACTCGAGAGTGAGTGAATTGCTTGATTGGTTTGTTGCCTTGTTGATATGCTCAATTGGGAGTCTTGTGGGCCTTGGGGCCGAGTTGATTGTATTTCTTGTGAATTTTGGCGTTAATCCAAGATAATCAATGAGTTGATTGCCGAATGCAATTTGTGTGGTCATTTAAAGGGTCAATGACGCTACCTAGCAAGTTCGCATTGTACCGTGGGTACTTGTGCCGTACAGATTGTATGGAATTCGCGACTTGTCAGAAGCACGATAATCCATACCCCGTGCCAGTCGTACGATTTTAAGGGATTATCGGATGCCGGTCGCAGCTTGTGATGGACCGAAGCTCCTTTTTAAGGAATGCCTACTTGCAGTGCCGTGCCGGGTGCACTGGATACACTGCTTGTAGTAGCCGTCGCTGAGAGGGTAAAGTGGACGTAGCCTGATTTTTGCCAGAAGAGTGCGGGATCGCACTATTGATGTATTTATCACGCCAGTCGCGTGGGTCATTGATTGATAATGGACTTATGTATGCCTGAGTGGTTGTGCTTCTGTTGGTGGTAGATTTGACAGATTTGTTGTGATTGATATTTATATATATATATATATATCTCTGTTGATATCTTGTGATCTTTTTGTGGCACTTAGGATGTTCTGGGCGAATCATTGTCCTAACCGAGATTAGGCTTGAATCACTGAGATTCATTTCTCGCCCCGTTATGGGACAAATTTTTCAGGTCCGAAGTAATGAAAAGACCGGTGCGATTCGGCACCCCCACTGACTCATCACTTGATATCAGTCTTCATCCGGTACCAGGTACGGACCAGATGTGGGAGCGTCACATCACGACGATATGGGTCGATGAAGGGATGCCACATCTGGTGGCACACCTCTTTAAGGCCTGGTATCTTCGTGATGGGATGGATCTCTTCGGTCCGCTTCGAGGATTTAAGGGGCCACCTCTTCAGGGGGTCCCTAATATCCCCGCTTGGGACCCGATGGATATTGATACACCCGATGGGGAAGTGGTGGACCCCGCGCCTGGTATGGGGCTCGAGCTCGAGCCTGAGCAATCAGTAGCCCCCTCTGTGCATTCTAGCCAGAGTTCTTGTGATGACACGAACGACCCGGCTCCCCCGGTTGATTATTACGACTCGGATGTCGAGTTTTCCCAGTAGAGGGGTAGGTTCCTTTTGTAGTCAGGGAACTGATGATGTTTTTGTGTGGGATACTGTTTTGGGATAGATGACAGTTAACCTTAACTGGCTCCTGTATCTTTTTATGAGTCCTAGAGGGCCGCCCCGAAGCATGGGGTTGTAATTATCAGTTGATGGCTCTGTAAGGTTATAAATCATCTATTCTCATCAGCCTTTAGTGTTTTGCAATCTGGCTTTACTTTCTATCTATCCCATATGGCTTTATTGAATGGAAGATGGTACGTTCCGCTTGCGCAATATAATCTTAGGTCAATAGCAGTTGCCTGGGACGCTATCTAGTATGACCTGGTGGCGATTCGGCAAGAGATGTCGCGGGCTCGAGAGTCGGGACGTGACATGAGGGCTCTACACTTAGATAGCTATTAACTTGCCGAGATTTTTTCTTTTTGGCTCCTAATAACTTTCCCTGGTTCACCCAAATCAAACAGTATATGCATGAAAGCAGAAAGTCTTCCCACAAATGTTTCAAAATTTTCAAATTCCAATTGAAACACTATATGCATACAGTTTATCACGAGCCAATATTTTATAGTTTATGCAGAGGCTAGCCTTTCCTTCTTTCTTTTCATCCCAAAGCAAGTAAATAACAATTTCCTAAAAATAGCAAATTGACAGCAAACTTTCTAACTACTGAGCCTAACAGTCTTCTAAAATCTTCATGGATTTACGGACAGACAAAGTCTCAACCTCTACCTAAGAAGACACTTGGTCTAGCCTCTACCATACAATAATCAAGCCCCTGCATACAAAACTTCGATTTACGGGAAGACTAATAAGACAAGCATCTGTCCAATGGCAGCAAGCAATAAGAACAAACCCAATCAGATTAACCCAAATTCACACAAGCTCACTTCCCCCAGAGCAACCCAATTAAAACTCAAATGTCACGAATGAACCAACTCGCACAACGGGCTTCCTACTTGCGTTGTTCAAGAATAACTCAAAAAAAAAAAAAAAAAAGGACACACCCCAAATCGACCAAGAGATCAAAAGAAGTAGTGAATACCGTAATTTCGGAGGTGTGGTAGTACCAAGGAGATGCAATTGACATTGAGAGAAGGGTCGTCGTCGACTCGTCAAAGGGCTGGGGAGGGAGCCGAACCCAGTGGACAGTCAAGGATGGCCTCTCGAGGGACAGCGGAGGAAGGGTCATCGTCGAGGGATGGCCTCTCGAGCCCAGTGGACGGTGGCAATCAACGCCGTCGGAGGTGTGGGTGCCGAGGAGGATGAGGGGGTGGACAGAGAGGGAAGGGCCGTCATCGTCGAGGAAAGGGTGGGGAGTGAGGGAAAGAAGCGAGCAAAGAAGCGTGGGTCGTATTGCGTCGTCGTGAGAAAAGAGGCTGGGGACATAGGATGGGGGAAGAGCAAAAATTACAAATTAGAAAATAAAAGGATAGGGTTTACGGTTTATACCTTTATGTTTCAGTTTCGGTTTCAGGACAGAATCGGGAATCGAAACCGGAACCGGCGAGTCTTGAAAAGCCAAAATCGGGAGCCGGCCCCAGGCACCTAAGAATCGAGAACTAGATCGTAACCATCGGTTCGATTATCAGTTCTACCTTAAAACTATGCTCACCCTGTTTTTTTTTTTTTTTACTTCGTCCCTCTGCCAAATGTTACCAATGCTAATTTCCAAACAAATAAAAAAATCTCCAATCTTAGGTTAAACCCTAATTCTGTCTAAAATTTTGGGAAAATGTCAAAAGAGTACCTCAACTACACTTGTTACCTCAATTAAGGCCCAAACTTCAAATTGTGTCGAAATAAGGCCTAAATTGTTTTTTTTTTGTTTCAAAAAATGGGATTTTTAACTTTCCTTTTTTTTCTTTGTTTCCATCCCTTCCCCAATGACGTCTTCTTCCTCCGCTTCTACTTCAAGCTTCTTCTTTCTTTAAATTTATGCAACTGCTCCTTCTATTCTTCTCGTAGCCCACCCCCATCCGACGGCACCACCAGCTCCGCTTCTGCTTCTTTTATTCTCCCCTTCGCACAACCACCTCACCTTGACGCCACTGCACCTCCCTTGAACTTCTAGTTTGTTGTCGCACCACCACAAACCCGCGGAGGTTCACGAACAGGGAGTCAACGTAGCTACGCTGCTGTGCTCCGTCCCCAACCACTTCCAGTCGACCTCGCCTCACTCCGACGCCACTGATCCAAGCCTTCGACGCCCGTCGAACCCCTTCCGGCTCCTGCTCGCAATCCCCCGCTCCGATGATTGACCCTCGAGAACCCCAACGTTGGCTACTCCTTCGCTTGGCCACCACCATTCTCTATCTCGTCGCCTAGTTACGCCACCAGAACTGAGCCCGAGCTAGTGCTGGATCTCAGACCCGATGCCACCATCACCACCCATCGCTGCACCACCCCTTCGGCGCCTTGTCCAGCCCACGAACGGGAGACCACGACGTTCGCCCGACCACCCCAGGCCACCATCACTTCCTGCTCAGCCTCGGACGACGAACCACAGCCACCCGAAGCGCCATGGAGTAGTGAACAGTGTTGAACCGAAGCGCCATGCTTGAAGCAGAAGCGGAGGAAGAAGACGTCGTGGGGGAGGGGAGGGGATGGGAACAAAGAAAAAAAAGAGGAAAGTTAAAAAAGACAAAAATATCTATTGGCCAGACCCTTTTTTGAAATAAAAAACAATCTAGTCCCCCTTTTGACACAATTTGAAGTTTGGGCTCTTAATTAAGACAACAAGTGTAGTTGAGGCCCTCTTTTGGCATTTTCCCTAAAAAAAAAATTCATTTGAAAATATCACCAACTTTGATTTTGGTTCCAATTTCTTTTCCCGCCTCCGAAAATCACCAATGATTTCTCCATAACGACAGCAGAAGGTTACTATTGTTCTATACAAAAAGAGAGGTATTGATAAAGACGCGAGTTCTGATAATAATTAAATCTCTTATTGGCTCCCATGTTCATAATTTTAAAGAAGCTATAAGCGATTTGTTTTAATGCGTGGCAAGATTTGAGACCAGACCGAAAGTTGAGATTTTTTTAAAAAAATTAGGACTGGACCTAATGTCGAGGATTTTTAGGAATTAGGTCAATGTATTGAATGAAAAACCATGCTCATCAATCTTGATTTCTCTAGATTCATATCAATCTAATCAATGGAAAAATAAATGTAAAATGACACAAACGATCCTTAAATTTTTAATATGTTTAATGTGATCCCTAAAGTTTGTTCTGATGTTCAATATGGTTCCTAAACTTTTAAATAATTTCATATGGTCTACGGACTAGACTAAGTATTTACATTCAAGGACCCCATTGAATAGGATAAGAGTTTGCACAAATTAATATAAAATGCAATTTCTCTTTTTGAATCTCATCCTCTCTTCTATTTAAAATAACACAAATGATCCTTATATTTTAAATTTGTTTAGTGTGATCTCTGAAATTTGCTCTAATGTTTAATGTGATCCTTAAGCTTTTAATTCATTCTCACTCGCGTTTATTTCCTTGGGCGAAGTTAGTTTTCAAACTCGCCTGAACACCTAGCTGCAGAATTTAATATGCTTTGGAGCAATTGAAAATGTGACATTTTTATACTGTTAAACGGGCACGTAACTGTGAAATTTCTTAGAGATACATCTATATTGCTATCATAGTCATCATCATAGGGAGTACTATAAGGAAAATCGATTGAACAATGTTCTGAACAAGCTAACATTCATTTGACTATATAAGTAATTGGAAAATGACAAATACGAGAGCAAATTTATTTCATCTGCGAAAAGTAGAAGAGTTCTAACTATGGAAAGGTTGGTTACAACAAAGGGAGGAAGAGAGAGTTGTACCATCAGAGCGCTGTGGTATTGTACTATTGGTCAAATGTGAGAGAACACAAAATAATGGGCCTAAAAGTTCAAAGTCTAAAGTATTATGATATATGAATAATGAGCGGGCTGGTGACCCGTGCGTACCATACAAGATAAAGCACTTATTATTGCGAAAACGAAAAAGAAAAAGAAAAAGAAAAAGAAAAAAAACGACACGGGCGCCTTTATATATTAGCAAAATGACAAGTTATAATATAATTATTTGGTATGTATTTTCATAATTAATATGTTTCAAGCTGATGACAATTTACACGAAAGACAAACACCATTGTGACAAAACAACATAATTTTCGTGAATCCGTGCTTGCATGTCGAAAGTAGAAGGTTCAGGCTGCACAAAGCATCGGGGAGACAAATTGAGTTTAATTAAGTTGCAAAAAATCGTATTCGGAATCATTACCTTGCGGATTAAAAGACAATATCGGAATCGTGGCTTGAGAATGGAGAAGATTTTTAGTTTCGTGCCTTAAAACGAGAGAGGTGTTAAGGTTCGATCATGACCTTCCTGGACGCCTCTCAATAATTGAAGCCAATTCCTAACTTATGCGATATTGGCTTTGTACGAAAATCTATACTCTAATTGCTTCTTGCGTGATTCTTCTTTGTACAGGAAGAAGTAAAAATGTCTTTATCAAAACGATGTAAAGTGAAATGGGAATTTCTTGATCATTTTATTCTTCACATGGAAAAATAAGTAATTAAGGGGGCCAAATATTTACTCCAAAGTTCCATTTTTATGAAATAATGTGTTCCTGAAATTAGTGAAGGAAGTCCAACGAGCTTGATCCCCCGTTTTGCAATTCAGGAAAAATAAAATGCAGAAAGCTCATGAGAAAGAACAAATAATGTAAGCGATCTCTAACAATTGAAACGTTTAAATGTATCCCGAAAAAGACCCAATAAGGTCAAGACCTGTTAGTTTGAAATCAAATTTCGACATTGAAATATTGGTTTCATTCAAATTATATCGACCAAAACTTCTTTAGCCAATTTCGTATTCATAACCTCATCATAAAAGAGAATTTCAAAGATTAACTTAAATGAGAAGAAAGCACAAAGAGAAAATAGAAAGAGAATGAATTTTGAAAAATCATTGGTGCCCAAGTGTAATTAATGTCATCTTCGGTTGTATTTACAAAAAAAAAAAAAAACAATAGATTCATTTCTGTGCATGAATCGGTCCAAGAGAAGTTCTCTTTCCACCATTGAGGAGTAACTGAACACAGCCTTTTTCCTTCCATGGCAATTAGCTCTAACGGATCCACGTTCCCGTAAATTATCGGGGGAGAAGTTTTCAAATTCATAAATCTATTGCATTAGTATCAATTTAGTCCTAATTTTTTTTTGTGCCAATTTAATCTTAAATATTTTGCATTGCTGCTAATTATATCATAAATCTTTTATTGATACTAATTCAGTACTAAATCTTTTGTATTTGTGTCATTTCAGTCCTAAATATTTTGTATTTATGTCAATTGAGTTGATCCGGTAAACTTTGGCCGAAAATCGCCGATTGTCCTAAGTGGCATGGTTTCACTGATTTGGATATTTTTTTAATATTATTATAATATTTTAAATAATTTTTAAGTATTTTTTGGTTTTTCAAAAAATATTTAAAATATCAAAAAAATATTTAAAAAGACCCACGTTAGCGCTAGCCATCCCACGTAGGCCAATTGATATTCATGCCAGCGATTTTAGGCCAAACTTGACCGAATTGACTCAATTGGCATAAATGCAAAATATGTAAGACTAAATTGGCATTAATGTAAAATGTTTAGGATTATATTGGCACCAATAAAAAGTTTAGAACTAAATTGACATCAATACGAAATGTTTAGGCTGAATTGACGTAAAAAAAAACTTAGGACTAAATTGACACTAATACAATAGGTTTAGGATTTTTTTTTGACATTTTTTCCAATTATCAGTCAGATAAATTTTACAGAGATGCCGTATGATCAACTGGCTTATCATCAAAATTTTAAATATCTAAGTGTGGAACATTTACATTTCAAAACTTTTTGGTGTTGAATTAGAAATAACAATGAGATCAAACACGTCACTCTCGATAGAGGTGAACATTGCATCGATTTAGGATGCTGACCCGGAACAGGATTTTCTACCATAATGGTACATGTGCCATTAAATCTGGGATGTTCATTTCAAAATGGACGATCCAGATCAGTCCACAATTTTTTAGTGAAAATTATGTGAATTATTCTGAACTGTCCATTTTGAATTGGACAACTCAGATCAATCATGACACACTTATTTCCCTGGTAGGAAATCCGGATCCCACTCACCCAGAAATCGGTCATTTAGAACATAATGTAGAAACCCAAAGCCCAAGGTTATTATCTCGTTTCTCAAATCCTATCCACTCCAACGGTGTGGAAATGGAACATAAAGGGGAAAAAAAATTAGGCCAGTTCCTAGATCAATAGGATCGATTTCTCAATTCTGTAATTATGGAACGCAAAAAATGTTTCTGTTTCAAATATATTTCCGGAGACATAAATGTTACCAAACGCAGCTTAAAAGACTCTCACAAAAGGAAATCGTGCTAAGTGAGAAGATGCTAGGCGAGATAGTATCTTCTTGCAAAATTTGCTCTCCTAATTTGAACTATCAATCTTGACGACCAAGCATGGACCGATCGCCTAGTCCAGGAGGTACGTTCGGCTTGGGACTCCTCTGAACAGCCACGAGTTTCGGACTCCTCAAAACATCAACGCTTCACAGCCAGGCTCGGGATTGCTGTCGCGTTCATCCTTCAATTCGGCAACCACGAACTTGCAGATCCGTGAACAGTGGATGGCTTCGAAACAACCAAACCCACAAGCTAAGCCCCACGAAGTGGAGACCAGGTGGTGACAATTAACTCTGATGAGGCTTAATCGATCAAATGAATAATTAATTAAAAGCCTGCTTGAATAAAAGAGCCAAATGGCCAAAATTACGTTTTTTTTTTTTTCAGAAGCAAGTCCAGCACTTCTTCAGATCAGGCACACCATTTCAAAAGCTTTTCCCGAAAATGCCCCGTTGCTCCTAGTCCAGCTACCTGTCAAATTTAAGTTCAAATTTGCACTGCCCATTGTCCAATGCAAGATGCAATGCATGAGTAGAAATAAAATATGCTAAAGATGATCTTGTCATTTTTCTTTAGTACTAAAATTAGTTCTAATTATTTATGAATAAATGATCACAAAGAGATTAGTCAAAATTGGTGTCAACAATTGTTCCTTTTTAAGTGGAGGTCACAAAGAATTCGTTCAAAGATAAAATTGAACCTAAATTTTGACAATGCAAACGATAATATTTTTTATTATTTGGGTCTTAATCCCAATTTATATAAAATGATGCATGATATGGGAAATCTGAACGGTAAATAACGTGCATCAAAGCTTCTTACTTCATGTGGAGCTTTAAAAGGGACTTGGTGTACGGATCGCACACAGAGCATCTAGGTTTCTAAATGCTTCGTAATGTTAGCAACTCCCTCAATTCCTAAATTTTTTCTTGTGAAAGTAAGGTTATCTAGGTAGTGTGTGCCTGTTTGCTATATAAGATTTGACTCGGATGTGAAACTAAATTTTCGGAAGAAGATAAATTTTGCATCTAAGTTCATCATTTTTATATTACAAATTTTTAAATTTTTAATTTTTTTTCGTTTTTACTTCTTCCTCGGCCACTGGCCGGTGACTAGCTGAGAAAGAAGGAAAAAAGAATAAAATATAGTAGAAAATTATTTAAAAGATTATTTTTTTCGTAAAATAAAGTCATGAAATCGAAAATTGTTTTTAGAATAAAATTCGAACACTGAAAAAGTTTTCGGTCATGTATCACTAAACATAGAAAAAAAAAGGGAATATTTCGATTAAGTGCCCCAACTCTATCTATTTTCTCAAAAAAGAGCTCATATTAGAGTTTGTTTCAAAGAAGGGTTCCAAGTGCTCAATCTTGTTTCAAGGAATTACCTGAAATTGTTGGTCGGCGAAGATGGGTTATTTTCGGCGATTAAACAGGGGCAGTTTCGTCAAAAGAAGTTTGAATTAAAAAGAACAAAAAAAATTCTAAAATTAGAAAATAAAACCCCACGATCTCACTTCTCCTTCTTCTCTAGCCACCTGCTTTCGTCAAGGAGAAAAACCTCGCTGTGTGAGATCGAGCGACGAGTTGCAATGTAGCGATGGTGATGGGGGCTTGTGAACGGCGACGGCGATGGCGACTGGAGCTATAATGGCGACCTTCAAAGGTGAGGTATTTTGAAAGAAATTAAATGATCCCTCTTGTTCACACAAACTCTCGTTCGTTGGTGAAGGAGAAGGAACTGGTTGTGGGCGATCGAGCGACGAGATGGTGACAGGGGCATGCGGTCAAGCGATGACGGCGACAACGATGGCGGCTGCGACGACGACCTTCAGAGGTGAGGGATTTGGGAAGAAATTAGAAGATTCCTCCTATTCACACAAACCCTTGTTCGTAAAGGAGAAGGATTTGGTTGTGTGCGACCAAGCAACGATGGGCAATCGAGTGGTGCTGGTGACGGCCACGGGAGCGTGCGACCGGGCTACGACGTTGACAGCAACGTCAACGGCAACGAGACCTTGTTTCAAGGCTACGGTGGGGATGGCGGTGGCGGCAAGTCCAGCTTTAAAGTGACTAGATGTCTTTATGTTGTAGATTTTACGGCATCTGCTCACTCAACATATCACGTTGTTGCTTTGCCACTGAATGCAAGGATTGAGATGGAGTGCATTTCAGCACTTATTGGTTGCAAAATTCTTGAATCCTGTTTATGAGGTTTATGAGATTTAAGGGAATTGTAACTGGATGAATTTTTTGTAATTGTTGCGACAATTTATATCAGTGATGTGCACTTTGTGTTTTTAATCATCTTGACCAACTTTTTGTAATTGTCACCACAATCTCTATCAGTGATGCGTCGCCTTGAGCAAGTATTACACTTCTACCTTTCTGTGTTGCGGAAAGAGCGAGTATTATGCGATGTTCAGATCTACCTTTCTGTGTTGCGGAAAAATGTGACGGGAAAATGATATTCAGTCGTTACTTAGAACAACAGATTAGCAGGTGATTGAAGTCTGATGTTGCGCCTTTTGGACAAAGCTCTATTTGCTTATATTTTGCGTAAATTTTTTTAGAGTAAATTGTCATTTTACTATATGGCCATCGCGGCTCGAGCGGCAGGCGCGAAGACCCTCGGCAGATCTGAGTAAAGGCCTTGAGGTCCCGCCGCCCAAGGCAAGGGCGGTCACGTCATCGACATCTAAGAGCCATTGTTGCAACAGAAGGATCTTGAATGTTTGCAGAGTTTACTGGTCGCTAACATCCTTAATGGTGACCTCTCTGTTTTGGCCAGTCTATGAGGGGATCAAAGAGCTTGAACAGAGGTTGGGGAACAATAAATTTCTCATTTTCTCATGAAAAGATGAAGCTCTTATTATCTTGAAAGTTGCAGACTTTGCAGAAGTCCACATTAGATTGAAGTGCTTAAAGAGACAAATTAAAAGAAAAATCAATTCATTGATCCGTCTGTTTGAATGATTGAATTTTGTGGAATGAACTGCATCAAATGAATCCCACTGATAGGTTAACTAACAAGACTCGCACATTTATCTTGTTGTGCATATCAGTGATACAACATTTAGAACCTCCTTCGAACTATTAGGCTTACATTAACCATCTTGCAATCACACAAGAAATAGCTTAATTGAGTACAACCAAAATCCGATCAATGGAGTACCAGCTACTTTCAAATGTTCATGTTGAAAGGTTTGAATTTTTCGTAAGAGGATCATCCTCCAATGAGCAAGTCGCACAACACCTCTAGAATTGGTAATGGTTGGGTTGGTGGCAAGAGCTTTCTTCCTGATTGCAGCATTGCCATCCAGTTAGCACATTGCTAGCGCCACCGAACCTCGGTCATAGAGGTAACATGGAAGACCCAATTGAAACCGTTCTTGAATTGAGGGCAAAGGCTTAGAGTGAACATGAGGGATTTTTTAAATTTATTTCAAAATCCCTCACCTTCGAAGTCGCCGTCGCTGCCCCTATTGCCATCGCCATCGCCACCGTAGCCTTGAAGCAAGGTCTCGTCTTCGTCGTCGCCGTAGCCAGATCACACGCTCCCGTGGCCATTGCCATCGCCACCCGATTGCCTCTCTCGCTCGGTCGCACACAACCAGATCCTTCTTCTTTACAAACAAGGGTTTGTGTGAACAAGAGATCTTATAATTTCTTCCAAAATCCCTCACCTTTGAAGGTCGTCGTTGCCGCCCAAGCCGCCGTTGCGTGTTCGCAAGCACCCGTCGACGTGGCTGAATCGCACGACGTCGCTCGGCTCCTTCTCCTTTACGAACGAGGATTTGTATGAACAGGAAGAGGTCGCCGTCATCACCTTAATCATCGTCGCCGTCATTGCCTGGTGGTGAGCCCCCATCGCCGTCGTCGAATCATACCTCGTTGTTCGATCGCACACACCAAGCTTTTCCCCTTTGACGAAAGTAGGTGTGTCAGAGAATAAAGAGAAGTGAAAGACGTAGGGCCTTGTTTTTAATTTTAGAATTTTGTTGTTCTTTTTTAGTTGAAATTACTTTTGACAAAAAGTTAAATTGCCGGAAATAATCCCTCTTCGTCTGCCAGCGAGCTAAAGTCCTTTTTGGAACAAGATTGAGTACTTGGGGCCATTCATTGAAACAAACTACACTTCGGTTCGGTTCGATTCCAAAGAAAAAAAAAATCAATCAAATTTCATTTAAGAATATGATGAAAACATCTTTTCGGTACAACCAACGGTGAGAAAATAGTTAAGAATTTTTTTGAGAATATGACAGGAACATCTTTCGCTTGAGATGTCTATTTTTTTCGTCACTAACTCTACCGCAGTTCTGGAAGGTAGTGCTCCATCTCATTTTGAAGCAATCAAATATAGAACAAGTTTGTGAAACAACAAAGTTTGGTTAGACTCATTTGTCCATCTAATCTCTAATTGATTGTTTTACCTTGAAAAGTTATTGCATTCCCTTTTGTAGATTAGGAACCGAGACTTTATACGGTATCCACTTTGATATATCTTTTTTGTGTTTGAAATTTGTCCGATCCGATCCGGTCGATTCGGTCCGATTTTATGACTCTAGAACCGGGAACCGGACCGCCCGATCACCAATTTCAATTTTAGGAACCGGGAATCGGACCGAATAACTCTAGAATAGAAAATCGGACCACCGATCCCGGTTCGGTTTGGGCGGTCCGATTTGTTCACCCCTACTAGAAATCATTTTCTCCCAACCAAACACACCCCAGTTGATGCCACAAAAGTCGCAATGAGGAGGATTGAGATAAGAGCCCAAAATGACTCTATCACAGCCCATGTACGGACAAGGCCCAATGGCCCAGCCCGGGTTTCTTCTTTTCAGAATAATAATAATATTAACGACGACGACGACGAAAAGAAATTCAAAAACTTATTGAATTTCAAAGCTGCTTTTTTCTGACCCATGACTCAAAGTTCACTTGCCAAGAACAACTTTCCCGAACCCCATGAGAACCCCATGTTATCCTCCCATTATCTTAATCTAACCCCAAATTATTGTAAATCATCATGATTCACGAGATGCTAACCTTACGCCGACTGTTTCTCTCGCTTGTTCCCTCCTCTCTTCCGTTCTCAAATCTCTCTCTGCTGCTCACAAACTCTCACTGCACGCCATGGTCTCATTCTGCAGTCTCTCTTCTTTCCTTCTTTCTTTCTCCTTTGTTTACCTATCGCTATCCTTAAACTTTGTTGACGCTCTAGCTCAGGACTATTATAATACAACTGCCACGCTTTCTACACAGTGGACGAATAACCCAACACAAGGTGATTCATATCTAGATGGATCGAAGGTGTTGCCCATTCTGCTCCGCGCCAAAGATGCTTATGGCTTTGCCTACGCCTGCGGCTTCTACTGTAATGGTGACTGCAACACTTACCTCCTTGCTGTTCTCATCGTCCAATTTAACGATAGTTTCATTGATCAATATGAATATCCAAAAGTAGTGTGGTCTGCTAATCGGAACAATCTTGTAAAGATTGGAGCGGTGTTAGAGCTCACTGCAACAGGTGATTTGGTGTTGACAGATGCTGATGGTACTGTTGCTTGGTCCACACACACTTCTGGTAAGTCCGTTGTGGGCTTGAACTTGACAGATTTGGGGAGCCTCGAGTTGTTTAATAAGAATAAAGTGACTATTTGGCGGTCTTTTGATGAGCCAACCGACTCACTTGTCCCCGGACAAAAGCTGATGACTGGGCAAAGATTGATGCCGAGTGTTTCTGATACAAATTGGACCGCAGATGGTATGATTACGTTGTCCATGAACAGCAGTGGTTTATATGCTCAAATGGAGACTAGTCCTCCTCAGATCTATTTCGAGGAGTATATTGGTAATCCAAATTTAAGTAACGAATCTCCATATCTTGAGTTTACAAATGAAGCCTTGGCTTTGTTCTCAAATTCTACCACAATCTTGCGAATGATTAGTGGGGTCCCTCGAGTATCTTCTGCACAATACATGAAGCTGGGCTCAGATGGGCATCTGAGAGGGTATCAGTGGGCATATGGGTGGAAACCAATGGCCGATATATTCGATAAGTATCTTGGGGACTGTGATTATCCGAAAGTGTGCGAGCCATACGAAATTTGCTCCAATGGGCGATGTAGTTGCCCAGCTCAGGGAACGAGCTCTTTCAAGCCAGTCAATGATACGCAGCTTAATCTTGGTTGTTCTGAGAATTTCCCGTTATCTTGTGGGGATTCGCAGTATCTTAGTTTTCTGGAGCTTGAAAATGTCACCTACTTCACTTTCAGTTCTGATCACAAAAACATAGATGCTTCCAGTTGTAAAGCGGAATGCGCAAAGAACTGTTCATGCAAAGCAGCTATATTCCAGTATGGATCGAATCCCACCAAAGGCAGTTGCTACTTACCAACTCAGGTGTTTTCGCTCAAAAACAATGACAAGGATAAAATTTCCGTTAACAGCACTACGTACCTTAAAGTACAAAATGTGGCCCCCAGTGAAGCTCCCAATACTCCGGTTGACAATCGAAGGAGCAATCGTCTCCCTGTAGTACTTGGGTCCAGCCTCGGAGCTCTCTTTGCCGTGATGCTTCTCATCGTGGTCATAGTATTGGTCTTTCGGAAGAGAGATTATAATGAAGCGGAAGAGGATTACCTTGATCAAGTACCTGGAATGCCCTCAAGATTCACATATGATGATTTGAAAGCCGCTACAGACGACTTCAGTGAAAAGCTTGGCGAAGGTGGTTTTGGTTCTGTTTTCGAGGGTACTCTAATTGACGGCACGAAAGTTGCGGTAAAGCGGCTTGATGGTTTTGGGCAGGTCAAAAAATCCTTTCTGGCCGAAGTTGAGACTATTGGCAGCATCCATCATGTTAATTTGGTAAGGCTCATCGGATTTTGTGCCGAGAAATCCCACAGGCTCCTTATCTATGAGTACATGTCGAATGGGTCTCTAGATAGATGGATATTTCGCAAATCCAATGAATGTGTTCTCGACTGGCAACAAAGGAAGAAGATCATTCTCGATATAGCAAAAGGACTTAACTATCTTCATGAAGATTGCAGACAGAAGATACTTCACTTAGATATTAAACCACAAAATATCCTCTTGGATGGGAATTTCAATGCTAAGGTTGCTGATTTTGGATTGTCCAAGTTGATCGATAGGGACCAAAGCCAAGTCGTCACAGCCATGAGAGGAACTCCTGGTTATTTGGCCCCCGAGTGGCTGAGTGCAGCAATTACCGAAAAGGTGGATGTGTATAGTTTTGGCGTCGTGATCTTGCAGATAGTCTGTGGTAGAAAACTCTTTGATTCCTCTCTAGACGAAGAAGACAAGCATTTACTGAGCCTTTTCAAGAGAAAGGCTGAAGAGGAACGAATGCTGGACCTTGTGGAAGACTATAGCGAGGACATGCAACTAAATGGTCCTCAGGCGGTGAATATGCTAAGGGTTGCTGCGTGGTGCTTACAGGGAGATTATACAAGGAGGCCTTCCGTGTCAACTGTCATCAAGGTGTTAGAGGGTGTTTCGGAAGTTGAAGACAACCTAGATTACAACTTTTCTGCTCAGCCTTCCACTAATGGAGCAGCAAGATTCGATCAAATGGAAGTCGAATTCAGTGCTGCCACTGCATTATTACCCTCGGTTCTTTCTGGTCCGCGTTGACACTGCAAGCCAAAGGGAATTGTCATTTTCTACACACCAAGTTGTAAAATTGTGCAGGCAATTGGAATTTTTAGAGTGAATGCTGCAGTTTGCTAATTTCTCTTCAGGCCAAACAGAAGTCTCTCCCATGAGGTCAATTTCTTTTTCACTTGGGAGTGAGTGTACTTCACTCTATCTTAGCAAAGAATTGACTTGGTTAGTTTTTTGCATTCAGCTACATTGCTTTTGAAGTTTGAATCTGACAAGTTCCTTGAATTGTGCTGTGATGGGTTCGAGAGAAGATGACGGTGGTGGGTCAGAGAGAGAGAGAGAGAGAGAGAGAGTGACCAATGATTGGCGGAGATTATCTATCGCTGATAGAGATACCACCCTCTTGTTTTTTGTGTTAGCACCAATAGTAGTATATTATTCTACTTATCACCAAAATGGATTTTTGAAAGTTAGAAACTATGACTTTAAGTTCCCTTTCGACATTCCACTTGCGAGTTTCAGCTGGAGAGTGACGGCAAACATAGCGTCGAATACATTTGAAAAAAAAAGGGTAACCTGTTGAGCCATCTGTGCGAAAAGCCGCTAAGACTAGTCGGTTCTTGATCATGTTTGTTGTCAGCTTTACTCTTCTTGGATCCAAACCTTCTTTTTTTTGTTCCATTACATGATTTCGTTCGGAATGAATGATGCTTCCTTCCATGTCTTCTTGATTTTGAGGTTAATGAGCAATCCAGTCTATCATGCGAATACATTGTTAGAACCACATAGATTGATAATCAAAATATCGTGATAAGAGCTCCCCGATGTAGATTACTTTGTCAATCTGTGTCCTTTTTTCACATGTGTCATTACACAATCCACGGTGAAAGCGTGATGATAATTTTGATGTTCGTCAATGGTACAGTTCTTATTTTTTGTACTGACTACTGCATTTATATCCATGATGAAGCATATGTTTGCCAAAAATAAAGAAATTGGATGATTAAGCATGCGAGATTCAACTATGCAATCTTTTGATGACACTGATCATCCTAATAAACCTTGACTTTTTTCCACATCTTTAATCAACGTAGTACTTGATTTGGAGGAATCATCTCTTTTTATTGGACTCTTTTCCTAAAATCAGTTTTCACATCTGAAGAGAGCGCGCGCATATATATATATATATATATATATATATATATATTGTGGGTTTTGCTTTGTAAGGATGTCCTTGCTTCAGTACCTTTTTTCTAAGTTAGCAATGAAATAAAATTGATTCAGGGCCTATATGTATATATATGTACAAAGCAAAACCCACAGTCTTTTTGGGGGGGCTCCCGGGCTTTTGCTGTCCAATCTGCTGATGGTTAGAAGTTCTTGAGAGAGAAAAAAAGGAAAATAAAAGAGAAGTGTGAGAGAGAGAGAGAGGGGGGGGGGGGGGGGTGGTTCATGGCCAGAGAAGTCACATTCTCCATGGGGGAGCTGGTCATTGCAACTCATGTCAAAGAAAGGGAAAGTGGCGTACAATCTAGACTCCTGTGCTGCTTTTCTCATGTCCAGAGCTCAGTGAATCAGCGACCTCGTCGATCTTGCCGATCTTGCTTGCACACAGTCTTGAACTTTGTTGATTTGCTTCGTCCGTAATTCAAGCGGTGGTCAAAGGAGCTTAATTGGACAGATAGTAAAAGACCACCCATTGTCTGTTCGTGACAAGTCAAATTGCCTCTTCCAATTAAGCTTTTAATTTTTCTTTTCCCTCCCCTTTGATTGTTCCTTTACAGTGTCCTTTTCTGGTTTTGTTTGTTAGTGACTAATGCGTAGCTCCGGTCATCTTTCTTGACGTCGCCAATCTGGGCGTGTCCCATGTCACATCGCTAGGCCTCACCGAAGGACAACTCTGTCGCAGTTTTCATGGTCCTATTGCAGTAGTTCTCGATAATGTTTGGTGCACCCATCCCTCACTACCGCTCACGAGCCATTCGTAATTCGCTGAGAAATATTGAGCGACATGAATCACTGAACCGAAGCCCGACACGCCCCGATGTTGCCCGATGAGCTCGATCTCAATTCGATTCAAATTTGGAAAAGCGATATCTTGGGTGTAACTTCTCATCTTTGATTGATCGATTTTTTTATAATTATTTTAGATATCTTGCCTATATTGAATGATTTGATATCTATCACAAGATATAAACTTTTAATCGAAAAATATAAACCTTTTATGCAGTTTTTTTAATACAAAATACCTAAATCTAAATTAGAAAATTGATTTTTCTAATAGTCAAGGTTAAGTTGGATATATTTTACTCGTTGCCATTCTGCTACGATTTTCTGGTTTAGTTAAAACAGGAAGTTAGCTAATTTGATCTATTGCCATTTAGATCTTATTCACTATGTTCATAAGCCGATTTTATATTTTGGTATCTTAAATTTCGGAAAAAAATTTCAAAAAGCGGATTTACTCATTTTGATTTTGGATAATATGTTGCCTTACCTGGAATTTTGAATGCTTTTGATGGATATTTCTATGGTGTCAATTATCTAAGATTTTTAAAAGATTTAATAAGGTATGGTTTAATACAAACCTATCTAATTAGGAATATAAGGTTCTTAGAAAAACTCAACCCATTGTCGTCTCGTGTGATTTCATCAATATCTTGAATATCTCACATCATCTTCATGCATATTTTCAAATCATGTGTCTGCATGTCTTGCATATTATCATATATTGCATTCCATATTTTCAAAATGTCACTTGCATATCTTTAGGTTTTGTTTTGTTTCATGCATATTACATTGTCGAAAAATAAAAATATGCTCGTTTGAGATCTTGCTCTATCTTTTGCTTGCATCATATATATATTTTTTTCATGTATCATTTAGTCCTTCATCCATATTTATGAAAATTAGCATATATCACCCATGCATTCATATTTTCGTATACCTCATTGGTTGACTTTCGCATTGGTTGACTTTCGCATTTTAAAAATAACATTTTGTATATCTATTTATCATATAACTTCGCATATCATGTCTTGCATGTTCACATCATTTTTTTTTGTATATTATATTTATTATGTCATTCGCTTGTGATGTAACATCATGTTTAGGACCATGCATTTTAGGCTAGTTAAAATTAACTCATATGCTTAAATGATTTAACCTAAGCTAAATATAGTTTTCATATCCAATGCAGTCGGCGTGGTAGGATAGCTAGTTGCATGATTTTTTGAAAGTCGTCAGGATATATTGTCTTACGTTATTTTGCATGCACTAACTAGTTAATTAAATTTTGCATATCGTTGTTTGTCTTGCATTTTTTGCATGAGAATATCATTTTGTCATTTAGGTAAAATTCATTATCATCACAAGAATACATTCATTGCATCCATCTAAATAAGTGAAAACACCAAAAAAATCACTTCATCATTTTGAGCTTTGAACGATTCAATCTGATTTGCCAAATTTAGAACTTTCGTGAAATTAAGGTATCGAAAGGGCATTAACTTTAATTAGTTAATGTAACCAAGTACCCGAAGGGCTTGGGAGAATCCGTACTAGGTTAGTCATTAAAATTAACCTGATAATCAATCAACATAAAAAGCGTGGCGAAATCAGCCAAATGTTGAATTGCACTTTCTTCAGTTTTGTAATGGATAAGAAGTGAACGAGTATCTTAGCGCTTCTGAGCCAGCTCATCCCGAGTAGGTATTTTCTGTCGTTCTTTTTGGAGCAGGCCTAGGAGATGATTCATGTTCTTCTTGATGGTGTTCGCGATTAATCTCAGTTCCCAATTCAGTCCTTGCAAGGGGAATGTCCTTGATGCGAGGAGAAGAAGGATAATTTAATGGTTCATTTCCCTCGAATCTTGAAAGCAGTGACTGCCTCGATTTGTTGTGAATTTCCGTTAAGAAGGAAGCCGGTGTAGAATCGGGAGTGGAGATATTGATTAGAACCTGCCCGTGTAGAGGGGGAAGCAAGTGAAACTGCTCTGGATTGGTAAATCTTGGAAGTAGCCCCCCTGAGATGTTTGAGAAACGAAGATCAGAAATAACAATATATCCAATTGTAAAGGCTAAGTAAAAGAGTTACCTTTTGGCGAGCGAGCGTGCCTTCATCATGACTCCAAGTGGAGGACTAGGAAGAGAGCTTCTTGGGGAAGAAATTTAGGAAGATGGCTTTGAGGGCTGACTGATGGGACTCCTGATTGTGAGCTTTTTCAATCCTCTTGTGGGAGCAAGTAAATCCAAAACTTTCCTCTTCTTACCAGCTGCGGAAATAAATAATTAAGTGTTCAACCAAATATCGAGCAAAGATATATGTTGAAAGTAGAGAGGAGAGAATACCTTTGACAGGTTCTGCTGGTGCATCTTCACGGCAATTTCTTTGACTGGAGTGGGAGGAGCTGTGTCTATAATCTTCAAAAGGGTAATGTCCAAGCTGTCTGTGAAGACAATTTTGCCACCAATAGGTAAATTCAGCTGAAACCCAATTGGGACTGGCGATGAATTCGGGACACGGAACAATCTATAGACGTCCCGAGTAAGCTCATTTAATTCCTCGAAAGTTTGGACATTGCATTTTTGAGATGTCGCCTTGCGAGCAGCATTGAAAGAGGAGAAGAATGTGAAAGTGTAAATAGCAAGAATTGAAATTTCTTAGATCAACCCAAATTGTCTGGCACAATATTGGGGGAGTAGATTTCAAAGCCTGTGTTAAACCTTCCCTTTGAAGATAGCCTCATTGGAAGGTCAATAAAAGTTAAACTTGTTCGCCAAAAAGCACTCCAATTCTTATGAAATCCAGGGAGGTATGGACTAAATTGAGGAGAAATAAAATGAGAAAAAGAGAATTTCTCTTGTTTCATGCCGAAAATTTAGGAAATGAAGTACCGAAGATACGAAGAAGGCCCATCTAGGAATGAGACTAGTTTTTTTTCTTAAGTCTCGGCAAACATGATTATTTGGGACTTGAATGGAGAGAAGCTGGACGACTTGGTCTTGGGAGAACTAAGAGGGAAAATAAAAGGCAGCCCAAGCTTTGGAGAATCCAAAGAGGAGCACCAAACACTCCACTAGTTTCGATTAAACTAGTGAGGGAAACAGCATTGGATAACCCTTGGTATAAAAGGGCCAAGGCTAATTTCCCTAAAGCCAATTGAGTTATCGAAGCCAAAGTGGTTGCTACATTAAAAAACTCATCGAAAACTCGAACGATGGGATGACAAAAGAAGAATTTACATAACCACTACAAGAGAAAAGCAATATGTTACTCATCGATCACTGGACCATCCTTTTTAAAGTATCTGTTCATGAAAGCTCCATAAACCAGTTGAAATCAACTACTTCTTATGAAATCCTAGGCAGATATTGGGAGTCACAATGGCTGGGTCTGCCCCTAAAGGGTTAAGACCAGTGAGGCAGTGAGTATCAAGCAAAATTACTGATATCGAAGAAAAAGGGAAAAAGAAACAATTATAAAGCTTGACCAAAAACAAGACAACGTATTTATCAGCCCATGATTTAGATGGTATTCGAAACAGCAGAGATGCAATGCATCATTGATCAAGAGATCATTCCAAAGGGAACCCTTAAAATGGTAAAGACGCAGATACCACTGGTAGAAATCAGATTCGAACTTGGACGTAGAAAATGCCCTAAGACGAGGAGGGCTAGGGTGCTAGTTAAAAGCAAGAATGGAAGACTCATGAATTGGGAGTACCTCGGTTTGGTCGCGGGGGAAGACATTGCTGAGCATTTCAGGAACATAATAAGAGTTGTAGAATGCAGGGCCGAGAACAAAAGAATTTTCGTAGGCATTTGCACTAAGAAGAAATGGCGTTCGTCGTTGAAATTGTCTGATTCCCTGAAGCGATGGTATTCACCCAGCGTCTTAGATACATGGAAAGCATGGGCTTGAGATTTAGGAGCCATTGAAGACAAACAAGTAAGAAACAAGATCTTAAGGGGTTGAGAAAATGAAGAAGAGCAGGGAGGAAGACGAAAATTTTAAAAAAAATTTGAAAGTGAGAAGTATTGATGTTGCGGGGACAGCTCTGTACATATATTTCAGACTGATGTGAAAAGGGTTAAGCAATGAGCAGTCAGGTAAAGTAAAAAGTAAGTGGCTTTTCATTCTCGACATTTAAAATTTTAATTTTTTTAAAAGGTACATTTATTGACACCAAATAATAAGCACAAGTACCGAGCTGGCACTAATGTCATTAAATCCCGATTTGGTAAAATAAAGAATGACAAAAAATTTACCGAAGATTTGACAAGTTGGCCGTGGTGGCACTAAGAACTGTAAATGCCCGATATTTTGAAAATGGACAGTAAAGCTATTTATTCCCGAAGATCGGTAAGTAGTCATGAATCGATAACTTCCCGAAGAATGTAAAATGAAGAAGGGTCACAAGCGTACGATGGACCAATCTAGTCAATCACGATAGTGAGAAGTTATGAGCAGGGAGCGAAAGTAATGGGCACGAGCAAATCATGAAAAGTTATTCAAAAGGTTTAAATCTCGAGTCATGAAAGCAGTTGAAGATCAATTTTGAAGGACAAAAGCCATGAAGAACATGGACAAAAATGGGTAGTTATTGAAAGCGCCAGAATTTGAGATTTGAAAATGATAATCGTCCGAGTAGTTGCAAGGTGCAGAGTAATACAAATACTCAGAAGAAAGAAGAACGACAAATAACCAACAACACATCCAAAAAACCCTTATTGATTTTTTTTTGTGTGTAATTTAGCTTTCATTGTCCTTTACATTTCATGCACTTTTACTTCCTGCAAACTAGTTAATTTCTCAGTCCTTTATAGCTTTCTTAGGAGTATTGCAACTTAATTTGGTCCCTTTATTGATCTCAAACCCACTATCAATCCATGCATTTCCATCCATTTCCGCACTTGCTCCTCGTGATTCATTTTTTACCGCATATTTCTTTGAGAATTGAGCCACAGAACCTTCTTAATAAACACCGAAGAATGAATTTTGATGAAAGATTTTTCTTGTTGCAAAACGAGTGAACAATGTTTGGATTAGTTTGAGCATATTTCAGGATGTCTCGTGTCGTTGATGCTTCTCATAGAATTTCGAGCACAATTTCTGCCATATTCCGTTGTTACCGAATTAAAACTGAAGCTGTTTTTTGTTGTGGTTGTTGTTGTTATTGTTGTTGTTTGTCCACTGCGCTGGATGATCTTCCCATGGTGACCATTGGCGAGGAATATTAGCGGAAGTCGCTAGTGTGCATCTCCAAATGTCCAGTAATGTCCTCAATGCTTATAGTAGTTTCGGCAAGTTTTTATTTTTTTTTTTGTGCTGAGATCAATTTGCAATATGATGGCCTTTGTCACCGACTAGTCAATGGCAATTGATGTGCTTAACCGCTGATTAAGGAATAACGATTCGAATTCCATTAGGATAATTTAGATACGATTTAAATTATGTTATTTATAGTTATTCTAATGCCTAAAAGAGTCATATCTCTATATATAGTACATCTACCTTTGTAATCGACATTATCATTATATCAATTAAGTTCTCTTTTGGAAATTGTTTTCCAAGTTATTGGGTCTCTGCGTCATTTGTTGATGTAGGACAATTGACGACTTATCGAGCTTCCGATCTACTGAATATCGTTTCGATTAAATTTCAATATTCGTTTTAGGATATCTTTAGGTTTGATTTGCAATATTTCAATATTCAAATTTTTAATTTTAGGAAACTTAGCAATATAGATATATGCAATGTTTGATTTGAATTCTATTTTAGTTAGATAAGATTTGATTAGTTTTAGCGTTATCTTTTGTAATTCTATTTCTTTTAGGAGTCCTATTTATATAAAGTACGTCTGCACTTTGTAATATTCAGAATTTCATTAATTGAATACAGTTTATTCTGAGGAATTGATTTCCTATTGTTGCTTACCCTACGTCATTTGGTTTCAGAGCAAGGTTTCTCCTGGCAACGATGTCTCATAACGTGAATCGATATATTTCTATAGCTAAGGGCCATCTTGATGAGCCTATTAGAAGGAAGGTGTTTACCCAATTTGTTGAGGAAACTCGACGAGCTCTGCAAGATCGCCGACGGACGATGCAAGACTTGCTTGCCGCTACCCAATGGTTGTCTGCAAAACCAAGCCACACACCTGGTGTGACGCCCTGGAAATTCGCCATGTGTAAATCGATAAATTCGATAAAAAGGAATGAGATTGAATTTCAGTCGATGCGAAATTTTAGACCGTAAAGAATTAAGAGACGAATTCTGGACGATTCTCGAAATTTATCGGTCAATTAGATTAGGCTCCATAATTTTTAGTCGCCGCGAATTAGTATTTGAATCCTCGCGCCGAGTCTAGCCTGTGGAAAGACCAAAATTACCCCTCTGTCAGTTCTAGAATTATTGACCATTTTACCTTTGGATATTATAGACTATAAGACAAAATATTTAACTTTGACTTGACTTGTGGGACCCCTGGTCAAATCCTACCTACCGGTCAACCCTCAACTACCATTCTCCCTATCTTTTCTCTCTCCCGTCGGTTCTCTCTCTCCCTCACACTCTCTCTCTCTCCTTCTCTGCCTTTCCATTCCCGCGGACAACCCCTCCGAAAGCCAACTCCTCCTCCGTTAGTCGTTGTTGCGCGACGTCCACCTCGGAGGAGTTTCAACCGTCCTCCGCCACCCTCGCTCGACCGTCGTATGCCGTCCGAAGCTTCGAAAATAGCCGCTGGAAGTCCCGATGACTAGCCTGCCCTGTTTCGGGCCCGAGCAGTCCCGGTCGTCGACCGCCTCTTCAGGCCGCCACCAGCCCTTGCCTTGCCATCCTCCGCCTCCCTCACGACCCCCTCGACCGCCCTGCATCTCCCGTTGTTCCCCAGATCGACCGCGGAGGGCCGTTAGACTTAGGAACAGGCTTGGTGCCTTGTTTTGGGGCTCGAGGCCGTCCGAGAACTCCTCCGCCCATCTCCACCGCTTTTGCTGCTCACCGTCGACTCTCACCGACCCCTAGTGACCCCTTGTCGTCCCTCACAGCTGCCAAAGTTCAGTCATTGGCCATGGAACCCGAATCCACCTCGGAACCACCGTCTCCTGTTTTGGCCGAAGACCTGCTCTGCCCCCATAGGTTCTGTTCGAGCGGCGCCGCCACCTTTGGCCGCCTCCGTCCGTCTTCGTCGGCCACCCACCGACTCCACATGACCTTGAGACCTCGTGCCACCCTTTCCTCAACCTACCGGCTCGAGGAAACCCCACAAAACTGCCCCGACACCACTCTTCTCTGCCCCCAACGCTGTCCCCTGCCTCTAGCCGCCCCTGTTTGCCTCCTCGGCCATTGGCCGTGGTTGATTCCTGCCATCAGAGACCGCCTCAGTCGTTGGTCGTCGTTGTCGTGTGTTCCCCCAAGCTGTATGACTCGCCGTTGTGTCCGAGAAGCATCGAGGAGTCGAGAAACCTGGGAATCGAGTCCGGGCCGAGAGTTCACCAAGGAGTCGCCGGATTTGTAGATCATCGTCGTCGGTGTCGTGACTGCCCGAGCTAGATCAATTAGTGAGTTAACCCCTAATCCTTGGTTAGGGCTCTAATTGCACCTAGGATCAGCTAATTAGTCGACTAGGGTAATTAGTTAGAATAATCGCGATCGGTTTAGATAGAAACCGAGTTAAGGTAAATGGCCGTGATTAATTATGCTAGTAGATTTAGTTAGGTCGTCTGTGACTAGATGATTGTTAGATTCGATTGATTGACTGTTTGGGCATCGATTGCTGTTGTTTGATCGTGAGTGAGCGTCAGTTCAGAACCGAGTGATCGATCGATAATTTAATGAAATTAAGATTAATCAATGTTGTTTGATTAATTGAATTGGTTAATCGATCATATTTTGACTGCTTAACTGACTGCAGTTGATTGATTGTAATGTGACGTGATTGAATTTTTGAATATTTCGTCTTCTGTGTTGGGCGCAAGTCCAGTGGTGAGGTTGTGCATTCATATGATTTGTGTGAACTCAAACCGCATGATTTAGCATGAAAACGGCCCTGGGCCGAGTCTTTGAGCATGTTTTTATGAGCATCCGGCCTAAATCCAAGATGACAAAATTAATTGATTGTCGAGTGTCATGTGTGGTCATATGATGAGACGATGAGATTCCTGACAAGATTGTGCTGTGGCGATCGAAAAATAGGACTTGTCAGAAGCACGTCATTCTGTGATGTTAGTTTGATGGATGCCGATCGCAGTTTGTGATTGATCGAAGCCTTGGAAGAGATTCCTAGTAGCTTTGTGCCGTGACGATCGGAATCACACAGACTACTGAAAGTAGTCGTCGGAAGTAAGGGACGATGCATGACGCCGCCAGAAGAGTACCAACTGACTAGTGTACTCGGTACAACTAACTAGTGTGCCGGGCTAACATGCCCAAATTCTTGGGTTGACATGCCCTATCTCATAAAATAAATGAACTACGTGTGACGTCATGTATGTCGAGTAATGTGATGCTTGCCTTGATTGGGCTGTTTGACTGTTATGTTGTGTCTGCATCGCATTATATGTGGCTTCTTGGAGGGTAAGTTACATGTGGTTGGATATCTGTATTGGTTGACTTGCCATGTCTGTTTGTTAGGATATCCTGGGTGAATCAACGTCTTAGCCGAACTTAGGCATTGACTTCACTGAGATTTATTTCTCACTCCGTCGTGGGATAACTTTTTCAGGTCACAAGTGACGAAGTCTCGTGGACACTGAGGCGTGAATTTTTGGAGTGACCCTTTTGGAGTAGATCTGGAGTTAACCCTACCTACCATTGTCTATTTTGAGGTCCTAGAGAGCCGTCTCGAAGAATGAGGTTGTATGTTGTTAGCTCTATAGGGTTAATTAGTATATGATTTGCATGAGGATTAAAGTTGTCTTTCGATGAATTGATTGAATGAATGTTCCCGCTGATTTATCCCATGATGATTTTGTTGTCTAGGAGTTTGGCACATTTCGCATGGGCATTTAAATTATAGGTAGATAGTGAGCCTTGGACGCTATCTTTTGTGACCTAAGGGTATCAAGGTAGGGACGCCGCGTGCTCGAGGATCGGGGCGTGACACCTGGTGTTCTTCCAGTGAGCGAATTGTTGTCGCTCGTGATCCCGAAGTAGCTATGGATCGCGGGGCAAATCAATGACAACACCGACAAATGCGACAAGCCTATGTCGAGGATTTTGAAGAAGATGATTTCCAGTATGTGCCTATTCGTGGAGGTCGCCGTTATGGAGGATTCCAAGGAGAGCATGTTCGTGGAAGTAAACGATATGTAGGTTATCGATGATATTCCGATCAATATCAATTGAATGTTGATCTCTCTACCTTCAATGGCAAGTTGGATATTGAAGACTTTCTGGATTGGATCTGGAAGGTTGAGGAGCTCTTTGAAACTATGGAGATTGATGAGGACGACCAAGTAAAATTCGTGGCGAAAAAGTTGAGGCACAACTTTTTAACTTGGTGGGAGCAAACACAACTTACCCAGCGTCGACATGGAAAAGCTCTGATCCACACATAGAGACGGATGAAACGAATGTTGAAGATACGTTTCTTTCCACATGACTATGAACAAGAGTCAGTGAAGAGCAGTGAGGTCATCCTTGGCAACGTTCCCCAGGCGACGATGCGGATGCATTGGGATTTCTCCGCGTTCAAGGAGAAGCCGATGGGTGAGCCGATGGCTACGATTAATTTCACTTCTTTTGCCCAATCTCTTGCTGTGGCCTCCGAAACCCTCCAAATTGAGGAACCAAAAGGCAAAGACCAGATTTTGGAGACTAGAGGAGGAACTGAGGGTGGAAGGAGAGATGGAGCAAAGGACCTAGAGATCGTTCCCGAAACCGAGACTTCCATCGACAAAGTGGGTCAACAAAATGAAGACAGGTTATGTGAGGATAGTGAGGATCAAAAATAAGGTGTCTATGTTGCCAAGCTTGAAGGACTTAAGAAGCACGGTAATCCGATAGAAGAGCATTACAAGGAACCCACAAAAAAAGGATCAATGATCAAGTGGTTTATTGTATAAATAGTTATAGAGAAGCAGTTGTTTCGAATGATTCCAAATTTGATCACATCGATGTCTCTGAGAAGCATGAGGCCTTGAAGGTCCTGAACGAATGTGTAGAGGTAGAAGCCTGGCTATGAGACAAACGGCATCAACATGATTCTCTTCCCAAATATGCTCCTCTAGTTTTCTTGTCAGATGAAATAAGGAAGAAGGAAGAATCGCTGGACAGTTGTAAGTTCAGATTCTTTGATAGAAAGAGAAAGAGAAATTGAAAGAATATGAGGAAGCGGATCCAGACACGACGTTATAACTCGAGGACGAATTCTTTTGAAGAAGGGGAGACTGATGTAGGACAATTGACGTCATAACTTTACTGATCGAGATGTCACTAATTTGGGAAAGTTATCGAATATCCAACTTACCGATCGGACGAGTTACTGAATCTCGCAAATGACTTATCGAGCGTCCGATCTACCGAATATCGTTTCGATTAAATTTCAATATTCGTTTTAGGATATCTTTAGGTTTGATTTGCAATATTTCAATATTTGTTTTTCTAATTTTAGGAAACTTAGCGATATAGATATATGCAATATTTGATTTGAATTCTCTTTTAACTAGATAAGATTTGATTCGTTTTAGCGTTATCTTTTGTAATTTTATTTCTTTTAGGAGTCCTATTTATATAAAGTACGTCCGCTCTTTATAATATTCAGACTTTCATTAATTAAATACAGTTTATTCTGAGGAATTGATTTCATGTTATCGCTTACCCTGCATCAAACGACCAATGAAAGTGGTCCGTTTATGGTGAGGACTAATGGAGGTGATCGTAGATGAGGGATGCGATTCGGTGAACGCCAGGAGTGGGCGGAGATGGAGATTGGTCGGGTGACTTATTCATAGCCACCTAGAGAAGAAGAAGACAATGAAGGGGCCGAAAGACAATAAGATAATTGGGTCCATTTAGGCTTGGTGAGCGTTGGGGTTGGATGGATTTAGTGAGTTTTAAGTTTGAACTTTAGAATGGAAAAATTATCAAAAAAATTCTAAACTTATTGTACTTTTACTAATTCAGTTTTAAACCTTTTTAGTTTATCAATTCAGTCATAAATCATTTCACTTTTTGCCAATTGAGCCTACTTGGCCAATTTTAACTAGAAACCGCTAATGTAGACGTCGACTTTATCCGCGACCTCGATGGTATCGCCTAGAGTCTAGCAAGGGATGCTTGGAACCACCATCAATGAGATGTTGTGGCTCTCTTACGACCAGCGAGAGCCAAGCGACCCTGGCTAATATTTTTACAAAATTTTTAGTATTTTTTTTATAACCAAGGAAATTTTTAGTATTTTTTCTTTTCTTTTTCCTTTATTTTTTCTTTTCTAGGTTTTTTTCCTCAATGGCCAGTGAGTGACAAGCAAATCTCGCCAACTGTTGAGGGAAAAAAATCCAAAAAAAGAAAAACAAATAAAAAATAAAAAGACAAAAGAAAAAAGAAAAAAAATATCAAAACTATTATTAAAGGTTTGCTTGCGTCCAAGTTAGCAAGATCTCACCAAAATTGGCCGGATGGCCTTAATTGACAAAAAGTGAAAAGGTTTAGCTTTAAATTAGCATACTTAAAAAATTTAAGATTAAATTGACAAAAGTATAATAAGTTTAGGGCTTTCTGGACAATTTTCCCGCTTTAGAAATTCGATTTGCTTGGTTCAGGTTGGTTTGGGCTTGGATTCGATTTAAGTGAAGTTGGACTTATTTCGATCTTAGTAGATTGGGCTTCATTTAGCTTTGCTTTGACTAGGCTTGAGAGAAGAGCCCAAGAAGAGCCCAAGCTGAGTCCTCGACAGCCCATGTCCCGACTGGTTGTAGGGCCCAGCACATGTCCCTACTTTTCGGAATTAAAAAAAATTCAATACAAATAAAAAATGACAAAATCCAAAAAAATACTTAAATCAGAAAATAGCTTAGAAGCAGGTCTTGATTAGTTTTTTTTTGGGTGCTAAATGGGGTTTATTTTTATTTTGTTAACATAACCTTATGTTTAGGGGTTTTAATGATTACCTTTGATATAGCTTAGGAATAAACATGTTGATCTTTTCGGTAATAAATTCTCGATCTGAACGTAGCTCATGGGGTTAGTGTCTTGGGATTAATAACAATGCCATGTTAAATTTATTTGCCCGACTCGTAACTTTGTTGCTTTACTGCACTCTACTTTTGTTCATTATTCCATTACTTTATTAGGTTAATTGATTGCGCTTCTTCCATGTTGTTTTTTCTGAGTTGGGCATTGCTTGTTTTAGTTGAATATTTAGGTTACAGTTCAGAGCCATGATAAACACAAACTTTGCATGGACATCTAGCGTGTAAGAACCTTAGGATTCATGATTTGGTTAAAAAGACTTTGTGAACACACATTAGCTGACAAATAACCAAGTTTAGGTACTGAAATGGCTCTAACTGGATAACTAGAGCAATCAAGTCCTCGACCCTAGATTTTTTGGCTGCGTAAAAAGTGAGATATCATCGTCTCGTATGTCACTTGGCTCCCAGGCGGCCCTAATAGGCTTGTGGCAGCTCCAAGCTAGTTTAGACTTCATAAATAGATCAATTCCAATTGTAATTTTCAACGTCGCATGGGATAAGGGGTTTGGAGAAGCCAAGCGATTTGGGAACTGTCGCTTGACCTTTGGCATTACTTCTAAACCCGTCTTTTCCTCGACACGCCCATTGGGAGGATCGCGACTGGCATTGTTGACCAGTAACAATGTCCTAAGCGTATGCATACACCAAAATGCTTTGTACTTCTGCCATGGACTCTGAAGCATGACAACACCTCTTTGTCACCAAAGTGTTCGGGCGCGGTAGTCTGATAAAGCTCAAATGCAGCATACAAATGATGCGATCGAGCAAAGAATCGACTTAACTCGTTTTGTGCATTGAAGTTAAATAGATTTGCTTATGCAAAGTTTCACGCTGATCTATATCCAGTTAGCATTGCAAAGAACTATGCAGCTTCGATGAGTATGCTGGGTTAATCACCTGTATTGTGTTCCTGCTCCACCAGGCAAAGGGGAGGAAAAAGAAGAAGCACAAAACATCGAGTGGCTGTGCGACGCTAAGGATTTCTTACTCATATCCGACATTGCAGAGAAGCACCAAAACATGGGTGGAGTTCCAAAGCTGTTTTGCTTTTTTACACTTCAATGACACAAACCCACGATGTCTACCTTTCTCTTATAGTCCAACCGACCCAACTCCTCTGAATTTGACTCGCATCTTTTCATCTTCTTCCCTCCTCTCTTCCTTTCTCAATCTTCTCTCTGCTCAAATTTTCAGCGCAGGCCATGGCCTCACTTTGCAGTCTCTGTTCTTTCCTTGTCCGTTTTTCCTTTGCTTTCTTGTCGCAATTCTCCGTCGTCGTCATCGATGCTCAAACTCAAGATTATTATTGTCCAACAACTGCAACAATTTCAATATGGTGGACAGACAGCGCAACATCTGATCGCTCCATAATGTACCCAGACGGATCGGTCCTGGAGCCAATTCTGCTCCGAAGCAAAGGAGATCACGACCCTGCCTTCGTCTGTGGCTTCTACTGTAACGGTAACTGCGATGCTACCCTATTTGCTATTTTCATCGTCCCATACGGCGGTGGTGATCAGATTCCTTTTAACTATCATGAACATCCACGAGTAGTGTTGTCACGCCTCAATTTTTGAGCCCGTGACATCTCTTACCCAATCTTCACGAGGTCATAGAAATAGCGTTCCAGGCACGCTATCGACCTATCAGTTACTTAAGCATGCGAAAACGTGTCAACTTCCTGACAATAAAAACAAATAGGAATAGAATAGTAGAAGTTAAACATCACAAATAAATCTTAATCCTATCGACACTAATTACGTACAAACGCAACCCCATACTTTGGGGAAACTAGACAAGACCTTAGCAGGTGTGCTAGGTCAGGTAAGACTAGCTTTTTATCTTACTTCAGATGACTAATCCAAAAGCCAATCCTTGGTGTCCACGAGACTTCGTCACTCGGGACCTGAAAATATTATCCCGACGGGGTGAGAATAAATCTCAGTGAATCAAGCCTAAACTCGGTTAGGAAACTGATTTGACCGGGCATGCTAACGGAAGTCTCATAATTGCAATTCACCACAAATAACACCCAAATACAGTCACTATATGAAAACAATTCACATGCATATTTGTCAGCCTCAACCACACATAATGTAATGCTTGATTCGACCCACAACCAAACAGTTGATTACTCAACAAGCATCTCATCCACAAGTACGCACTGGATATCACACAAGTCCATTTATTAACGATGATCGTGCCCACGGCACATGAGAGGATCTACGTGAAAGAAGGCGTGATTCGACTCCCACAAATAACGCGATCCAGCAACTCAGTGCAATCGAGCGTTTTACCGGCAGGACCGGGCTACGTCCCTTTTCTCTCAGCAACGGCTACTACAAGAGGTGTCTCCGGTGCGCCTGACACGGCACCAGCAAGTAGACATCCCTAAACGGGGCATCGATCCATCACAAGCTGCGACCGGCATTCGACAATGCCTTAAAATCATACGTACCATACGAGGCATGATTTATCGTGCTTCTGGCAAGTCGTGTGGTTCTATACAACTGGTACAGTACGAACTTGCCAGGAAAAGCATCATCGTTCTATCATATGACCACACAGAACACATCCAACAATCAACCCATTTCATTATTTTCGGTTAAAGCCGGATGCTCACTCACGCATGTAAAAGATCGGCCAAAGGCCATTTTCATGTTAAAACATGTCTTTTGACTTCCCACACGGCCATATGCATATGCAATCTAACATTAGACACTACAATCATAAACGAGCTATCAAATCCTAAACAGATAGTCAATTACCCAGTGGACAGAAAAATAATCAAACAGGCAGCTCAGCAAAGCGATCAAATCAACGAGGCCACTAAGCAATCACGAGCAGTCAAATCGATTAGGCCACAAAAAGCTCGATTCGTACAATAATACTTTATTAACCAAATTAATTGGTTTAAGGCGTCGCTCGCTCGCTCGTCTCTAACCTGTCGCTCGCTCGCGATCATACACAATCAATCAATTGCAACTAATCACAATTAGTCACAGACAGTATAATCAACCGACTAACCTAATCTATTGGCCATTTAACTTAATCACAATTTCTATCTAAACTGGCTCCAATCGCGTACCTAAATTCCTTAATTGCCTAAACGACTAATCCTAGGTGCAATTAGCGCCCTAACCAAGGATTACGGTTAACTCACAAATTAAGTCGACTCGGGCGGTCCCTACGACTACGGCGACTGCGAATCACGAGCCAAATTTCTTGAACAACAGCCCAAAATTCTTGGGCCACGGCCCGGACTTCTCTCAGCCAAAATGGCCCACGGGCCCGGCCACTGACCCGGCCACCCAGCCCGGATTCTCAGCCACTCGACCTAGGCCAATACGGGCCACGGCCAGTGCGAACTGGCTCGGACAGGGCAGGGGCGGCGCCGAGGCTAAAACGATCAGAACGGCGATCGGCGGACGGCGGCCGACTCGGGGGTGGACGGTGGAAGGACCAGGGAGTCGGCGGGAGTCGATCGGGATCGGTGGCAACGTCGGAGGACGGCCGGAGGCGGCGGATCGACGGCTGAACAGAATCGGCTGAGCTAGGTTCGGGGTCATCGAGAAACAGGGCGCCAGTTTAGGCCGATTTCTGGCCTCCACGCGCGGTGGCCGACAGCCACAAACTTAGGGAAGATGGAGGGAGGTCTTGGGGATTCATCGGCGGTGGTGGTGAGGGACGGCGTCGTCGGAAACGTCCAGATCGAGGAGAAAGCCGATCGGTCCCCAAAACAGGGCACCGATGGTTTTGCAGCCGATTACGGTTGCTCCGGCGGGCAATCGGCGGTGGGGCTGGGTTGAGGATGTCGAGGGGAGATAGGGGAACGTCGGAGGGGTGGTGGGTGGCGGCGGTGGCGGCCGGAAACGATCGGAGGAGGGGAAATGGGTCTCGGGTGTGCGCGGTCGAAACATGGGCTGGGGTCCTGTGGCTGTTTCGCGGTCATCCGGCCGCCAACGGCGGCGATGGAGGGGTCGAAAGCTACGGCAAGGGGTGACCGGAGGTGGTGGCCATCGGTGGTGGGGTGGCGGCGACGCAAAATTGCCGGAGGAAGTTCGGTTCTCGAAGATGAAGAAGAAGAAGAAGAAGAAGGAGGGGGAGTGCTACGCCGAGAGAGAGAGAGAGAGAGAGAGAGAGAGAGAGAGAGAGAGAGAGAGAGAGAGAGAGAGAGAGAGAGAGAGAGAGAGAAGGGGGCCCGTCGAATTTTTTTTAAAGAGGGGTAATTCGGTAATTTCGCAAACAGGGCAGGATAGAATTTTCGGACACCGAACAAAAGGGTATTTTGGTAATTTCACAGGCTAGGCTAGGCTCGGTCTCGATTAGGCTCGAGCGCGAGGATTGAAATCTTAATTCGCAACGACTAAGAATTTCGAAACCTAATTTAAATCGAATGAAACTTCAGAATTCGTCCAATTATCGTCTCTTCAGTCTTGCGATCCAAAATTTTCCACCGACTGAAATTCGATGTCAATTTCATAAATTGATTTCAATTACCTTGCCATAGATGAATTTTCAACACGTCACAAGTGTGTCTGCCAATCGGAAGAATCCCGTGAAGAGTGGCGCAGCGCTAGAGCTCACATCTGAAGGCGATTTGACGTTGAAATATGCTGACGGTACTGTGGCTAGGTCCACAGGCACTTCTGGCAAGTCCGTTGTAGGTGTGAACATGACAGATTTGGGGAACCTCGTGTTGATTGATAAGGATAATGCAACTGTTTGGCAGTCTTTCGATCAGCGAACCGACTCACTTGTCCCTGGACAAAAGTTGACGGCGGGGCAAAGATTGACGCCGAGTGTTTCTGAGACAAACTGGACCGTAGACGGTACGTTTACGCTAAACATGAATGGCCTTGGTTTATCTGCTCAAATTGAGACTAGTCCTCCTCAGATCTATTACCAGTCTCTTATTGGTAATCCAAATGCAAATATCGAATCTCCATATGTTGAGTTTGTAAATGGAATTGTAAATGGAAGCTTAGAGTTTTTCTCAAGCTCTACTCGGCACGTGAGTTTGATTTCGGTCCCTCGCGTATCTTCCGTGCAATACATGAGGCTGGGCTCGGATGGACATTTGAGAGTTTATGAGTTTCAATATTTTTCTGATATGATAGGGATTGGTCCGCAGCCGACGTGGCATGAAGTGGCCAATCTTTTTACCGACTATCTCGGGGGGGACTGTGGTTATCCGAACGTGTGTGGACAACATGGGATTTGCTCAAATGGCGAATGTAGTTGTCGGGCTTCGAGTGGGGGAATGAGCTATTTCAAGCCAGTAAATTATACGCAGCCTAGTCTTGGGTGTTCTGGGAACGTTCCACTGTCTTGCGAGGCTTCACGAGATCAAAGTCTTCTGGAGCTCGAAGATGTCTCGTTCTTCGCTCTCACTTCAGATCTCAAGGACATGCATGCTTCAAGTTGTACAGAGGCCTGCGCAAAGAACTGTTCATGCAAAGCTGCTATCTTCAAGAACGGAATGGATCCCACAAACGGCAGCTGTTACTTAGCAAATCAGGTGCTTCCTCTTATGAAAATTGACAAAGGAAAAGAACTCCCAAAATTCTACTGCTTACCTAAAATTACAAAACGTATACTTTGGAGGAACTCCGAATCGTTCTCTTGAAGCTCCTCCTCCCAATGAAGCTACTAATACTTCTGTCGACAATCGAAGGAGCAAACATCTCCTTGTTGTACTTGGGTCCAGCCTTGGAGCTCTCTTTGCCGTGATGTTTCTCATCGTGGTCATTGTTTTGTTTGTTCGGAAGAGAGATGACAATGAAGCAGAAAAGGATTACCTTGATCAAGTACCTGGGATGCCCACAAGATTTAGGTTCGATGATCTGAAGGTCATTACAGACAACTTTGGTAAAAAGCTTGGCGAAGGTGGTTTTGGTTCTATTTTCGAAGGTACTCTAACTGATGACACAAAAGTTGCAGTAAAACGCCTTGGTGGTTATGGGCAGGTCAAGAAATCCTTTCTTGCCGAAGTTGAGACTATTGGCAGCATCCATCATGTCAACTTGGTAAGACTCGTGGGATTTTGTGCTGAGAAATTCCAAAGGCTCCTTATCTATGAGTACATGTCCAATTTATTTATGAGTACATGTCCAATGATTCTCTAGATAGATGGATTTTCCACAAATCCAGTGAATTTATTCTTGATTGGCAACAAAGGAAGAAGATCATTCTTGATATAGCAAAAGGACTGAATTATCTTCAAGAAGATTGCGGACAGAAGAAGATCGTACGCCTAGATATTAAGCCCCAAAATATTCTCTTGGATTGAAATTTCAATGTAAGGTTGCTGATTTTTTATTGTCCAAGTTAATCTGTCACATCCGATTCTCGAGCACGCGACATTCCTACCTTGACACCCTTAGGTCACGAAATATAGCATCTAGGTTCACTATCGACCTATAATCGAAATGCGCATGCGGAACGTGCCAAACTCCCAAACAACAAGATCAGCATGGGATAAATCAGTAGAAACATTCATTCAATCAATTCGACAAAATACAATTTTAATTCTCGGGTAAAGCAGATACTAATTAACCTTATAAAGCTAATTACATACAACCTCATTCTTCGGGGCGGCTCTCTAGGACCTCAAAAGAGACAATGATCGGTAGGGTTAACTTCATATCTACTCCAAAAGGGTCACACTAAAAAGTCACGCCTCAGCATCCACGAGGCTTCGTCAACGAGGCTTCGTCATTTGTGACCTGAAAAGTTATCCCACGATGGGGTGATAAATAAATCTCAGTGAAGTCAACGCCTAAGCTCGGCTAGGACATTGATTCACCCAAGATATCCTGACAAACAGACATGACATGTCAACCAATACAGATATCCAAACACTTGCAACTTATCGTCAGGAAGCCACACATAATGTGATATAGACAAGACATGACAGTCAAACAGCCCAATCAAGGCAAGCATCACATCAAATGATATACATGATGTCTCACATAGTCAATTTCATTGATGAGATAGGGCATGTCAGCCCGAGAATATGGTATAAATGTTAGCCCGGCACATTAGTCAGTTGGTGCCTAGTACACTAGTCAGTTGGTACTCTTCTGGCGGCGCCAGGCATCGTTCCTTACTTTCGGCGACTGCTTCTAGTAGTCCGTGTGATTCCGATCGTCACGGCACAAAGTTACCAGGAATCACTTTCGAGGCTTCGGTCCCTCACAAGCTACGATCAACATCTGTCAAACTGACATCACAGAATGACGTGCTTCTGAGAAGTCGTATTTTTCCGATCGTCACGGTACAATCTTGTCAAGCATCTCATCGTCCCATCATATGACCATACATGACACCCGACAATCAATCAATTTTATCGTCTTTGATTTAGGTCAGATGCTTATACAAACGTGCTCAAAGACTCAGCCCAAGGCCGTTTTCATGCTAAATTATGTAGTTTGAGTTCACACAGGTCATATGAATGCACAACCTCACCACTAGGCTTGCCCCCGACACAGACGATGAAATACTCAGAAATTCAATCATGTCACATTATAATCAATCAGCTGCACTCAGTCAAGCAGTCAAAACACGATCGATTAACCAATTCAATTAATTAAACGACATTGATTAATCCCAATTTCATTAAATTATCGATCGATCGCTCGATTCTGAACTAACGCTTTCTCGCGATCAAATAATGACAATCAATGCCCAACCAGTCAATCAATCGAATTTAACAATCAACTAGCCACAAATGACCTAACTAAAATGACTAACTTAATTAATCGTGGCCATTTATCCTAAACCCAGTTTCTATCTAAACCGACCATAATTATTCTACCTAATTATTCGATTCGACTCAATTAACTAATATTAGGCCCAATTAGCGCCCTAATCAAGGATTATGGGTTAACTCACTCCTAATCAAGCTCGGGCGGCGAATACAATGTCGCGACATTGGTGAGACGGCGGCAACGAAATCTGGTAGCAACGGCGGCGATGACGGTTCTCGATTTTCCTTGCGAACTCTCGGGTTCCTAGAGCTCCAACTCGACCCAAAGTGGCTCAACAATATCACAAAACTTCGGGACAGCGGCACAGGTTCAAGGGTGGTGGCTAGAATAGTGGCTGAGAGAGCTCGGGTCCGGCGAGAATAGGGGATTTGAAGCCAAAACAGGGTAGGGTAGTGGCGGTTTAGGGGATTTAAGGAGTTTCAAGTGGTCTCAAGGCTGAGGGGAGGGTTGGTTAGCGTCGGGGGATCTCCGAGGTGGCTGTAGGAAGCGGTGACGGTGACTAGGGGCGGCGGACAATGGCCGGGCAGAACTGGTTCTCCTCGGGAATGCAACAGGGGCTCGGGTTCGGGGCTGTTTCAGCGTCCCACGGCCAACTTCCAGGGGCCAACTGCTCCGAGGGATGACAGGGGGTCAAGGCCGGTCGGTGGGAGTAGACGGCGAGCGGCGGAAGGCGACGACGACGGCTGGGACTCCTCGAGCAAAAAAAAAATAGGGCACGCGACAAGGTCTTGGACTGACAGGGGTCTCCGCGGTGGTTCTGGCCAATGACGGGCGGTGAAGGGAGGTCGAGGGAGTCGTGGGGGGTGCAAAAGACGACGACGAAGGGCTGGCAAGCGGTCGGGAGTGGCACAAGAGTCGAAGAGGCTCAAAACAGCCTCTAAACTCGAAAATAGAGCATGGGCCATCGGGTCTGTTTTGGGGGTCCTCCGGTGGCGCGTGGAGGCCGGACTTGGGTCGGTGAGGCGGCGACGGGTCGGTTGAGGAGCAGCCGGTTGAGGAGCGGCGGAGGACTGGCGGCGGTGGTGGCGTTTGACGATCACAAACTAAGGAAGAGAGGAAGAGAGAGCTTCGGTGGGGGGGGGGGGTGTATACGGAGCAACAGTAAGGGAGAGGGGGAAACAAACGAGAGAGATAGGGGGAGAGAGAGAGAGTGAGTGGGTGGTTGGGGAGAGAGTGAGTAGGTGGCCGGACCTGGGTCGATGAGGCGGCGACGGGTTGGTTGAGGAGCGGCGGAGGACTGGCGGTGGTGGTGGCGTCCGACGATCACAAACTAAGGAAGAGAGGAAGAGAGAGCTTCGGTGGGGGAGGGGGTGTATACAGAGCAATAGTAAGGGGGATGGGGAATGGGTGGTTGGGGGGTTAACTAGTAGGTGGGATTTGACCGGGGGTCCCACCAGTCATGTCAAATTTGAATAATTTTATCCTATATGCATAATTGAGGGGCAAACTGGTAATTCAATAATTCAAGACTGAACAGATTTTTGGCTCTACTGAACGAAGGGTAAATTTGGTAATTTCATAGACTAGGCTCGGCGCGAGGATTTCGATCCTATTTCAACAACTAAGAATTGCGAAGCCTAAACTAATCGACTGATATTTCGGAAATTGTCCAAAATCCGTCTCTTAATTCCTTATGGTCCAAAATTTCATATCGATTAAAATTCAATTTCATTCCTTTTTATCGAATTTGGTCGATTTACAGAAGTCGAATTTCCAGAGCGTCACATGATCAATAGAGATCAAAGCCGAGTCTTCACATCCATGAGAGTAACTCCTGGTTATTTGGTCCCCGAGCGGCTGAGCGCTGCAATTACAGAAAAAGGTCGACGTGTACAGCTCTGGCGTGGTAAGCTTGGAGATAATCTGTGGGAGAAAAATCTTTAACCAGTCTCTAGATGAGGAAGACATGCATTTACTGAGCCTTTTTAAAAGAAAGGCAAAAGAGGAACGTTTGCTGGAAATTGTGGATAAGTCTAGCGAGGACATGCAGCCAAACGGGCCAAGTGCGGTGAATACGATGAGGATTGCTGCATGGCGCCTACAAGGAGATTATGCAAAGAGGCATTTCATGTTGATGGTCATCAAGGTGTTAAGAGGGTATTACGGAAGTTCCAGATGGCCTCGATTACAACTTCTCTGCTCAGCCTTCCACTAATGGAGCGACAAAATTCGGCCAAGGACTCAGTGCTATCACTGTATTATCACCCTAAGTTTTAACTGGTCCCCGATGACTCGGCGACCCTATATTAACATCGGCTCTATAAATACCAAGTTGTGAAATTGTGCAGGCAATTGGATTTCTCAAAGCCTGAGTGCACCTGTACGTCTTTTTCTTTTTCAAGCCCAAAAAGTCTCCGGCACGTTCTTTTTTTTAGTTTTCCTGCATGCAAATGAGTGGAATTTGGTTTATGTTAGCAAAGGATTGACTTGGTTAGTACATTGCATTTAGGTTTTATTGCATCTGTAGACGTAAGAGTACAGCAGTGCTCAAGTTTATCAAGTAAAAATGGAAGTTTGGAGATTAGACGTAAGAGTCCAGAAGTGATCCCAAAAGATCACAGCCAGGGCCAACGATTGTCATAACCAGGAGGGGGAGCCGGGTCTTCTGGGTCATCAGCAGAACTCTGATTAGAAGGAAGAGAAGGGGGCTTGGACAGCTCAGGCTTCATGTTAGGCTTCGGATCCACTACTTCTCTATCGAGAGTGTCGATATCCATCGGGTCCCAGGTGGGGCCGTAAATGGCCAAGTTAGGTGACCCCTCGACCCACGGACCAGTAGAGATCATTTCAGTCACGAAAATACCATGCCTTGAAGAGGTGGTGTGGCATCCCCTCATTGACCTAGAGTATCGTGACGTGACGTTCCCATACATGTTCTGTACCTACGGTCGGATAGGACGTGATATCGAGCGACTGGTCAGTAGGGGTGCCGAATCGAACATATCTCTCTATTACTTTGGACCTGTTAGCCTACAATGAGGTGAAAAATAAATCTCAATGAATCAACGCATAAGCCTGGCTAGGACGTTGATTCTCACAGAACATCCTAATCACAAGTGTCACAAAATCACCCAATACTCATATATCAATCACATAGAGTCTCTGAACATAATCCATCCATGTGTATACTTACCAGTTTTTAGCCACACATAATACAATGCATGACTCGACCCACTAGTCATATTAGATAATCAACCAATCAAACATCACTTTCTCAAGTATGCACAAGACACTACACAAGTCTATATATTAACGATGATCCACGCAATTGGCGTGATTGACCCTTAATTAATGCAATCACACGCTCGTCTGGTAGGACTAGGCTACGTCCCTTTATCTTCTCAGCGATGGCTACTACAATTATGTACTCAGTACACCTAGCACGACACAACAAGTATGCATTCTTTAATAGGAGTTTCAGTCCATCACAAATTGCTACTGACATCCGATATCCTCTTAAAACTGTACGACTGGCACGTGGCATGAATTATCGTGCTTCTATCAAGTCTTGTGGTTCCATACGATAGGTACGAAACTTGCCAGGAAACTCATCATCGTTCCCTCATATGACCACATAATACACACCAATAATCAATCTATTTCATTATCTTTGATTAAGGTCAGATGCTCATGCAGGCGTGTTTAAAGACTCGATCCAAGGTCATTTTCATGCTAAAATATGTCTTTTGACTTCGCATTCGGTCATATGCATATGTAGACTATCATTAGAGTCTACGATCACCAAAGGGCGATTAACCCCCAAACGAACGACCAATCAATCGGTGAACATTCAAGGCACTCAATCAGACATTCTAGCGGGGCGAGCAATCCAATAAAGGCTAACAATTCACATACGAACAATTGAATCTGATTATACCACATAAAGACCCTATTTCATGCGACAATCCTTTATTAGTCGTTTCAATTTAAAATCATCGCTCGCTCGTTCATCTCTAATCTATCGCTCGTTCGCGATCAAATCACAACATACAGTCAATCAATCGATCAATCATTTCCACCTAACATCAATTAGCCACAGACAACTTAAACTAATCCAATCAACTTAATCGATCGTGGTCATTTATCCTAAACCCAATTCCTGTCTAAACTGAGACGATCATGCTACCTAAATACCCTACCTAGCTAATCGACTAATTTTAGGCGCAATAGCGCCCTAGCCAAGGATTGAGGTTAACTCACAATTAAACAAGCTCGGGCAACTAAAACAAGTGACGACAATGATCCTTGAGACACGACGATTCCTCGACAAATTCGTGTCACCCATCTGGCTCCTTTGGGTTCACATGGCTCCACCTCAGCTCCATGGCCATGAGACGGTGATGGAGCTTCAGCAAGGGCGGTTGAGGTTTGGCCACAACAGAACCAGAGGAAAAAGAGGGCATTGGGGCTTTTTTTTGGGGAGGGGGGGGGGGGTTTAGGGTGGCGTGAGGTTGGGTGAGGAGTTGAGCTTAGTCGGAGGAGTGTCGAGGGGGTTGAGGAAGGCGGCGATGATGGCCGGAGATGGCATGAGGCGGCCAACGGCAATGAACAATAGTTCTGCGGAACAGGAGGGCTCAACGTCGAAAATAGAGGAGACTGGCAGGGGCTGTTTTCGATCACCACCGGCGACGATCGACTACCAATAGCTTCGGAGGACGACAAGGGACTTGAGAATGACTAGCGGGGGCGGCGAAGGGTGGCGAAATAACTGTGAGGGACGACAGAACAGGTTCAGGACCGAAACAGGGCAGGTCGGGCTTCGGGGGTTCTCGAGGCTGTTCGGCGGCACAGGAGTGGCGTGTGGCGGTCGGACGTAGGTCTGGTGGTTTGAGGGAGTGGCGTGAGGTGGTGGGTGGCTATCGAAAGTGCGGGAGAGAGGCTGGCCCACGAAAATTCAAAGATGAAGCAAAACAGGGCAGGGTGTCTTGAGGGCTATCTCGACGGCTCTCCAGGTTGCTGCGATGGCAATGGCATGACTGCGAGAGAGGCTAGATGTTGGAGGTGGTCAGAGTGGTGGTGGCGCACAAAACCAACGGAGGAGGAGGATGGAGTCTCGACCATGGGGTGGGGTTGTCGTTCTTGCGAGAGAGAGAGAGAGAGAGTTGATTTGTTGACTTGATGTGGTTGGTGGAGAGTGGATAGCTAGGGTCCCCAAGTCAACTCAAGTTTGAAATATTTTGTCTTCACATGAATAATTGAGGGGCATTTTAGTTATTTGGCTTTTCAGGATTGAACGAAATTTGGTACACTAGACGAAAGATAATTTTGGTCTTTTCACAGGTTAGGCTCGGTCAGAATTAGGTTCAGGCGCAAGGATTTCGATCCTAATTCGCGGCGACTAGGGTTTTCGAAATCTAATCTAATTCGTCCAATTATCGTCACTTATGTCCTTGATCTAAAATATTTTACGGTCTGAAATTCAATAATAATTCATGTTATTAAATTCAGGCACTTTACAAGAGTTAAATTTTCAAAACATCACATTGTGGATGACTGGAGCGAGGATATGCAACTAAATGGGCCGGAGGCGGTGAATGTGCTAGGGATTGCTGCATGGTGGTTGCAGGGAGATTATTCAAAGAGTCCTTTCATGTCACTAGTCATCAAGGTGTTAGAGGGTGTTTCGGAAGTTCCAGACAGCCTGGATTACAACTTCTCTGCTCCGCCTTCCATCAATGGAGCGGCAAAATTCTATCTGGTCCGCGATGAGCCGGCAAGCCAGTGAGAATCTTTGTTCTCTGCACGTCAAATGATAAAATTGTGCAGGCAATTGAAATTTTCAGAGTGAGTCCCCCCAGTTTGTCATTTTCTTTTCAGCCTCAAAACGAGTCTGTGGCAAAGTATCAATTTTCTTTACTCGCAAAAGAGTGGACTTTGTCATGTCTTAGCAAAGGATTGACTTGGTTAGTATACTGCATTCAGGTTACATCGATCATGCAGAGTCCAGTTGTGCTCGAGTTCATTGTGTTAGTACCAATAGCAGCTTGTTATTTTGCTGACCACCAACATGATAGTTTGGAAAATGAAAAGGCTATAGATTGAGTTCCGTTTTGATACTCCGCTTGCGAGTTCTAGCTGGAGAGTGAAGGAGAGATGTTGCTGATGTTTTAACCCAGGTTAGTGTTGAACATGCTGCCTGCACACATGTAGAAAAAATAGGGAGCCTGTTGAGCCATTTGGGCGAAAAGCTGCAAAGACTAATCAATTCTGGATAATGTGCTTCGGTAACTGCACTTTTCCTTGGATCCAAGTCTGACTTGCTCTGTTGTTCAAACACCTGATGATGACCCTTCCTCCCATGTTTCTTCATATTGAGATTAACGAGCTACTAAGCGTGTTCTGCCGATTCTTAGGGATATGTGCACCGAAAGTATCCAAATTTATTATGAAATTGCAATTGATTCATAAAATTTATGAAAAATGCAATTAAATCCTCTCATTAACTCCATCTAATTAGACTAACGAAAATTGACGACTGTGACATTATTTATTTTTATTCTATTCCGGCGACCTCTACAAGCTCCTCCAATGACCGGTGGCGGCAAGCCGGCGGCTGCCTAGGCCTTGCCCACCTGCTCTTCCTCTTATTTCTTTTTAAGTTCTTTCTTTTTGAAATTTTAGCCTTTTCTTGAATTTTTAATCAATTTAAAAAAGATCTAAAAAAGAAAATATTAAAAAAATTCCACATATGGGGGGAGAAATTAATTTTAAAACGCCACGTCAGCATTTTTTGATAAACAAGTTGAGGGTGTAGGTGGAAGGACTCGATTGCGTCGATTTGACAAATTTCAAAATTCGATTGCATATTTTGCAATGTTTATAACTCAATTGCACTTTCACGACAGGTTTTAGAACTTTCTGTAAACATATTTTCTTTTTTTAGGGAGTTGTTTTCGGTGAGATGCCTTTTCAAACTCGATGTCCTGTTCATTTATTAACTTATTTCGCGTAATAGAAGTTTAGTTTGAAGAAGATAATCTAAGGCGGGCACATTGGGTGCCAAAAACAAGACAAAGAAGAGTGCTTATCTCTTGCAGATCATCCGGCATCAACTCTCTCTATACTGTATATGGGAAGACAAGGCCCTAGCTCAACGCGTTCTTTTCAGGAAATCGTCAGCTTCATTTCATGACACCATAAGATGTTGCAGAAGAAAATCCGGCGCCAACCTGGCCACAAACTGTGACGTCCTGAAAATTCAATCCTTGTAAGTGCCGGAAGTCGATTAAATGATATGAATGTATAGTCATAGTCGACGCACATTTTGGACTATAAGGACTGAAGAGACGAAAATTTGGACGAATTCCGAACTTTAGATTATTTCGAATTGAGTTTCGAAATTAATCCGCGACGATTTTTGAATTGCCATTTTCGCAAATGAGCTTAACCTTGACCGAGCTTGGCCAGTGAAATTGCCGAAATTACCCTTCGATCAGTACACCAAAAATTTCGTTTCAGTCCCGGCGCGCCAAAATTACCATTTTGCCCTCCCTCAATTATTCATTCATATAAGACAAAAAAATTTAATTTTTGGCCTTTGAAGTCTTAGTGGTGGCCCTCCATTTCTCTGCCCAACACACGTCCTCTCCGCCACTCCCTCCTTCTTCTTTTCTGTTTCTTCTTCTCCTACTCTTCTTCTCTTCTTCATTTTCTTTGACCGGCTCCTCCTCCTCTTGCCGATAGAATCCTCCCCGTTTGTCACCATTTTTCACGACCACCACACCACCACCGGCAACCACTGTCCCCAGCTACTCACCGTCGCCGCCTTGACCCCGATCGAGCCGCCGTCGCCGCCGTTTCGCCGAAGAAAAGTCACGGCCGAGCGTCCCCTGTTTTCGGGTCAGGAGACCCGAGGACTCCGCAGTCTTCTCCGGCCGCCACCGACGCCGACCACCACCACCCAGCAAACCCCCGACTTCCCCTCGACCGATCCGACCCCTCGTCGAAGACCGTCGGCCGCCAGAATCGCCGGAATCTGGCCTGGAAGTTTCGGTGCTCTGTTTTGAACCCGATTTACGCCGGTCTTCGATCCGGCCGCCACAGTCGCCGCCGTGCCACACCGCCACCGCCACCGCCAGACGACTCCCCTGAGTCTCCTCTACCGCCACCTAGCTCGGCTCCGCCGGTCGCAGTGCGTGGCCTCCGGAAACCGCCGCCGATCGAAACCCCTGTTTCGGTGCAAAAATAGGACAGCCACTGATCGTGGCTGTCTGCCGTCGCCGGCTGCCTTCCGCCGCCGTCCACCTGTCCCGGCCGACCCCCACCGATCCCTGGGTGAGCCCCCGACCCTTGGCCGGCCTTGTCTCGGTCCGTGTCGCTGGAAAAACGGCCAAAATAATGAAGTCGCCGATTGAATATACTGATTTTTCACTGTTGCAGGCTGCCGACCACCGCTCGCCGGAGCTCCGCCGCCGGCCACCTGTTCCGGCAACCTCATCGGACTCCCACGGGGTGTCGCCGAAGTTTGAGCTCGATCCGCCGCGCGATAAACCTTAGTTTTATCGTCGTCGCCGTCGCCGCCGCCGCCGATCGAGCTAACTCACATTGTGATTTGACTATAAACCTTGGTTAGGGCGCTAATTGCACTTAGGATTAGATTTATTTATTTATTTAAAAAATATTTCGATCGGGACCGGTATAGATAGAAACCATGGTTAGGATATATGGTCGATCGATTATTTGTATGTGGCTATTTGTGGTAATTTAGCAATTAATTGATTGATTGAGTTGTTCGCGAGTGAGTGACAGGTTAGAGACGAGCGAACGATTAATTGATATAATTTGACTAAGAATTAAGATTTCTAGTATGAATTGAGCTTGAAATTATCAGGTTAAGTTAATTACTCAAGAGTGAGTGAATTGCTTGATTGGTTTATTTGCCTGGCTGAAATGCTCAATTGGGAATCTTGTGGGCCTTGGGGCCGAGTTGATTGTATTTCTTGTGGATTTTGGCGTTAATCCAAGATAATCAATGAGTTGATTGCCGAATGAAATTTGTGTGGTCATTTAAAGGGTCAATGACGCTACCTGGCAAGCTCGCATTGTACCTTGGGTACTTGTGCCGTACGGATTGTACGGGAATTCACGACTTGTCAGAAGCACCATAATCCATGCCCCGTGCCAGTCGTACGGTTTTAAGGGATTATCGGATACCAGTCGCAGCTTGTGATGGACCGAAGCTCCTTTTTAAGTAATGCCTACTTGCAGTGCCGTGCCGGGTGCACTGAATACACTGCTTGTAGTAGCCGTCGCTGAGAGGGTAAAATGGACGTAGCCTGATTTTGCCAGAAGAGTGCGGGATCGCACTATTGATGTATCTATCACGCGAGTCGCGTGGGTCATTGATTAATAATGGACTTGTGTATGCCTAAGTGGTTGTGCTTCTGTTGGTTATAGATTTGACAGATTTATTGTGATTGATATTTATATATATCTCTGTTAAAATCTTGTGATCTTTTTGTGGCGCTTAGGATGTTCTGGGCGAATCAATGTCCTAATCGAGATTAGGCTTGATTCACTGAGATTCATTTCTCATCCCGTCGTGGGACAAATTTTTCAGGTCCGAAGTAATGGAGAGACCGGTGCTGTTGCACCCCCACCGACTCATCACTTGATATCAGTCTCCATCCGGTACCAGGTACGGACCAGATGTGGGAACGTCACATCACGACGATATGGGTCGATGAAGGGATGCCACATCTGGTGGCACACCTCTTTAAGGCCTGGTATCTTCGTGATGGGATGGATCTCTTTGGTCTGCTTCGAGAATTTGAGGGGCCACCTCTTCAGGGGGTCCCTAATATCCCCGCTTGGGACCCGATGGATATTGATACACCTGATGGGGAGGTGGTGGACCCCGCGCCTGGTATGGAGCTCGAGCCTGAGCAATCAGTAGCCCCCTCTGTGCATTCTAGCCAGAGTTCTTGTGATGACCCGAACAACTCGGCTCCCCCGGTTGGTTATAACGACCCGGATGTCGAGTTTTCCCAATAGAGGGTTAGGTTTCTTTTGTGGTCAGGGAACTGATGATGTTTTTGTGGGGGATACTGTTTTGGGATAGATGAGAGTTAACCTTACCTGACTCCTGTATCTTTTTGTGAGTCCTAGAGGGCCGCCCCGAAGCATGGGGTTGTAATTATCAGTTGATGGCTCTGTAAGGTTATAAATCATCTATTCTCTTTAGCTTTTGGTGTTGCGATTTCTGGCTTTACTTCTATCTATCCCAAATGGTTTTATTGTACGGAAGATTGCACGTTCCGCGCGCGCAGTATTATCTTAGGTCGATAGCAGTTTCTTGGGACGCTGTCTATTATGACCTGGTGGCGTTTTAGCAAGGGATGTCGCGGGCTCGAGAGTCGGGACGTGACACAAACTATGTTGCCTTATTACAAAGTGTTCGCTTTTTCCCTCTTCTGACCTGTTCATTTTTTTTCTTATCAAGGATTCCTTTATTTCGCAAAAAAAATGAGTTATTTGAAAAAATTAATGAAAAAAAATTAATGGCCGGCTAATTATTGCGAAATAAAGGAAGCATTAATAAAAAATAACTCATTAAGGCTTCCTTTTTTTTTACCTTATATCTTTTACAAAAATGAGTGAAAAAAATTCGTTGTATGCGCAAAAGTTCCAAAACAAGTTATTGTTGTAATGAATTTTTCATTGACTAATTATTTTAAGCGATACACATAATCAATTTTAAAAATATTTTTCAAATTACTCATTTTTCACAAAATAAACGAATCAAATCAATGCATTGCCATTTGTCATATATGTATGTTGTCCAATGTTCTTAATTTGTACATACGCTGTTCGCCGGCCTGACCTTCCAACCAACAGCCATATGTCTACCTTACATCCAGAATCGAAAAATTTTGAACTTTGCATTTTATTTCTTTTTCTAGTACTGATTATGGCCGAAGCATCCGCAGTAATTTTACTTAATTTATGTAGTTGATGACCCGTTCCTTAGTTTAAGCACTGTGGTCGTTCTAATTACCATATTTAGTTTGTTCCGCTGTTATTATACGTTTCATTTTGTATCGGGTCAATATTTTACTATTAGTTATATAGAATACTACCTAAAAGACGAGTTTAGTTTTCTGAAAGGCTTAGATTTTTCTCGCCAGCGGTCCTCATTAGAGGCCGGTGACCTCCGCGGGTTACCATCTTGAGAGAAAAAGGAAAAAAAAAATCAGAAAAAAAAGAAAAGGAAAAAAGATAAAGAAGGAAAAATAATGAAAAGAAAAGAAAGGAAAAAAAAAGTCAATAAATCAGCACACAAACCCAACAAATAAGCCTAATATTAACAAAAAAATAAACAAACAAACAAACTCAAACTTTAGGATTTGCAATAATTATATTCAAAAAATTTCTTTATCTAACTAAAAATCCGCAACTTTTACTTTTATTCTAATTCTACCTGTTTAAATCCAAAATAACCTCAACTTTAGATTTGTCCCAATTGTGTTGATTTTTTTTTTTGTCTCATAGAAAACTCTAAACTTTTACTTTTACCCCATTTTACCATTTTCAGCCTTTCGTCCATAATCACTAATAGTTAATCGTACGTGGTTTTAATTTTCTTTATAAACTTACTAATGAATCTTCGAAATTTAGAAACAATAGGTTTTTGGAACGACGAGATTTTAGATTGTTCATCCAAATATCTCCATCTCTAGCTATTTTTTGAGCTATTGAATGCCAAAGAAAATACGAAACATGCATTCTTGAATGACTTTGTATTTCCAGAAAATATGTGGAGGAAGTAAACAATAGAAAAAAAGTTTGAGGGAGCCACGTAGGATTAACTATTGGTGAATGTGGACGAAAAGTTAATAGTGGTAGAATTGGGACAAAAGTAAAATTTGAAGATTTTTTATAAGACAAAAAAATTTTGAATGTAATTGGTACATATGCTAAATTTGAGGATTATTTTAGGTATTATCCTGCAGAATTAGGATAAAAGTAAAAGTTTGATATAAGAGCCCGGGCCATCAGTATCCACTAGCATAGAGTTAGCTAATGCTTATTCCCTAGATACTGTTATTTGTTTTAAAAATATTTTCTTTATTTGGAACAAAGGTAAAAAATTAGAGTTATTTATGAGACAAAAAATATTTTGGTTTACCTTACCAAAAAAAAATGTTTTGAATATAATTGTCACAAATGCTAAAGTTAGAATTTATTTTTGGGTCACATTACCCAACAAATATAATTAAAAGATGTCCATGTTAGACCTAATAATGCCACATAGGACAGCTCGGGCCCACATCAAAGATTTTTGTCAAAATTGGCCGATGTACTTATTTGACAAAATAAGAAAAGATTTAGGATTCAATTCGTAAAATTAAAAAATTTAGGTATAAAATGGGAAAAAAAATGCGATAAGCATAGAATTTTCTTGGATAATTATTTCCCGTCAAAATCGGTGCGACCCTAGAGCTCGCGATGGAAGGCAATTTGGTGCTGAGTGATGTTGAGGGTGCTGTGGCTTGGTCCACGGGCACTTCGTCTATGTCGGCATATTGCCAGCCGCATGTTAGTAAAAGCAAATGCAGGCATTAGCGATTTGCGCTTTTGTTCCGACACCTGATAATGATTCTTCCTCCCAAATTTCTTCATTTCGACGTTAACGAGGTATTTAGGTTTTCTTTTGTTTCGTGGAAAGTGAATAATTAAAAAAATTCTGCAAATGGCCGCTTGTATCGGTTACAAAAACAAATGATAAAAAAAATCATTATTTGCGAAAATATTTAGATACATGTTGTAATCGACATTACAAATGATTATTTTTAATAAACTAATTTCTATATTATTCATTTTTTTGCAGAAAAAATGGAGCCTTAGTCTGTTAAATGATTACTTTTAGGAAACTAGTTATTTAATCATCTTGGTTTTCAATTTCTTCACAATCCATTGGTGATCTTTTCAAGGCAATATCTGCCAAAAATAAAAATCTTATGCTATGTTCGGTCGCTCGTATAAAAATTAAATATGATACGTTTTATCTTATCTTGTGTTTGGTAATTGTTTAGTACACAATAAATGGAATATAATGGGATAAAATAATTCTAGAAGGAAGAATGAGATAAAGCTGGATATGATTTATCTTATCTATGGCTCAAGTCATCACCTCTTTGCCATGCCCTATCCACCTCTCCGCCATGTCCTATCCACTTCTTTGCCACGCTCAGCTGTGTCTCCAGTTGCCCGGGCCTGCTTCTCCGACAGTGACAAGCAAATTCTCCGGCATGTATTTTAAGCCATAGATAAAGGCGTTGATCGATGGTAATGAATATCAAGCAACGCGGCACCAATAAAACTGAACCAAGATTGCGATAAGCGATTAGTTCGAAGTTGCTTCCTGATCATTTCTTGTAAACCAAGTTGACCGAAACCTTGGCCAACATCTGCTTCTTGACTTGAGATGACTACACTATTGCCAAAACTAGGCAGGCTTTTGAGTTCCCAATTCATGATAGCATTTTTGCTTGTTCCAAGCAAATCAAATGGCGAGACAACCTCATCTGACACAATAAGCCTTCCCTTCATGGAAATAGCTCCACGTCTCCATTGAAGAACCTGGTAGCCTGCTCGAATTAAGTTCTGGAGCACTCTATAGGAGCTCCGGAGGCTCAAGCTCAAGCCGAAGCAGAAAGTGACCCATCGCAAGCTTCTATTCTTGAAACCCAAATCCTGAACAAAATCTAACGACCATCGTCCGAGAAAATTCCGACCTCGCAACTTAGGCATCAACAAAAGGGCACAAAAACCAAGATACATCTCTCGAAACCCAGTGAATCCAATCTTGGAGAAACCCGGTTCATACTCTGCGAATTAGGCTTGACGAAAGGGAAACAAGGGAAAATTCAATAGAAGCAGATGAAAGCAAGATATGCTATTCCATTACATTATGCTTCTTTAACATCTTTCTTGAACTCTCCCAAAAGTTAGAATGCCTACGCCTTATATCCCTAGGTGAAGTTCATGTAGGAGAATCCGAAATCCGACACAGCGCGTCGACTTCGGGGAAGAGCCTCCTAATGGTACAACTCAAGAATCATTATTTTGATATGTAGCTTCTACCAAATAATCTAAAAATATCTGTCTCTAAATATGCAGTTCATGGAACGGAAGATAGGATATGATTAAATTCCTGATTTTTTTTTATCTCATCCTATCCAATCCTATCTTGATTAAAAATCTAAACGACCAAACGGAACCTTTACAACGGGGCATTCAAGATTTAACCATGTGATCTCTTAATGACATTGTAATTCCGGAAGACCTTGACTTTTCCTTTCCTTCAAATCAATTCCAACATTCCGAGATTAATCTTTTTTATAGGCAGCGAGTTTTATTTTTTTTAAACAGATTCCAAAAGTAGTAATTTAATTTACCACTTCGTCCGATGCTAAACTGAATTGATTTGATTGAATTCAAATTGAATGAGTAATGGATTGGCAGCTGTCTTGTCATATTCTTTGAAAACTCAATGTCAGTTAGAAGATTCTCTCTCCAATGTCAATATAAATGTAGTTGCTGGCAGGTTCTTGGTGGATGAAGACCGACAAAATATTGGGTACTTGGCTTGTGCCAAGCAGGATATACTCGAGAATCCATTGATTAATTGCCACGTGGACACAGTTTAAATCTCGGATATACGCTTGCGTTCTTGGAAACCTTCTATTCTCCCTCCACTTCAATCTATCATTTCCATCTTCTTCCCTCCTCTCAGCTTCCTTTCTCAATCTTCTCTCCGCTCACGTTTTCACATCAGGCCATGGTCTCATTCTGCAGTCTCTGTTCTTTTCTTCTTGCTTTTTCCTCTGTTTTCCTACCGCGATTCGAAAACATTGTCGACGCCCGAACTCAGAACCATTATAATTCAACAGCCTCGCTTTCGACACGGTGGACTAACGATGCAACAGATGATCCCGACGTGCTGATAGGAAATTATTCATTGACCATTCAGGCAATTCTAGTTCGAGGAAAAGAAGCTTCTGGCCCTGCCTATGCATGCGGCTTCTTCTGTAATGTTAACTGCAGCACTTTCCTCTTTTCCATTTTCATAGTCCCAATTGATGGAGGTGCTTTATCTGTTCAAAGTGAGGATGATTTTCCAAGAGTAGTGTGGTCTGCTAACCGAAACAATCATGTAAAGATTGGTGCGACGTTGGAGCTCACGTCTGAAGGCGATTTGGTGTTGAAAGATGCTGATGGTACTCTTGCTTGGTCCACAAACACTTCTGGTAAGTCTGTCGTGGGCTTGAACATGACAGATTCGGGGAACCTTGTGTTGTTTGATAAGAATAATGCGAATGTTTGGCAGTCTTTCGATCAGCCAACCGACATACTTGTCCCCGGACAAAAGTTGGCAAAAATTGATGACCGCAGATGGTATGATTACGTTGTCCGCGAATGATTATGGTTTTTCTGCTCAAATGGAGACTAGCCCTACTCAGAAATATTACCAACCACTTATCAAGTATCCGAAAAATAAAACCAAGCTCCCGTATCTTGAGTTAGTAAATGGAAGCTTAGCTTTGTTCTCAAATTCTACCACGATCTTGGCTTCTCTTCCAGTCCCTCGAACATCTGCTGTACAATACATCCAGCTGGCTGGATGGGCATTTGAGATTGTACGAGTACGGGACATCTGAGGCAGTAGCCGATCTTTTGTCAGACTATATCGGGATCTGTGGTTATCCGACAGCATGTGGGCAATATGGAATTTGCTCTGGTGTGGAATGTAGTTGTCCGGCTTTTAGGGAATGAACTACTTCAAACCAGTAGATGATTGGCTACCTTATCTCGGGTGTTCTGAGAATGTCTCATTGTCTTGTGGGGCTTGGCAATATCAAAGTTTTCTGGAGCTTGAAAATGTCACGTACCTCACTTTCACTGCAGATCTTGAGAACGTAGATGCCTCGAGTTGTAAAGAGGCCTGCATAAAGAACTGTTCATGCAAAGCAGCTATATTCCAGCGTGGATCGGATCCCACTCGCGGCAGTTGTTACTTACCGACTCAGGTGTTTACACTTGCCAATGAGAAGAAAAATACTACTGTTTACCTTAAAGTACAAAATGCGGCCAATGAAGTTCCCAATACTTCGGTTGACAATCGAAGGAGCAACCATCTGCCCGTAATGCTTGGGTCCAGCATCGGAGCTCTCTTTGCCGTGATGTTTCTTGTTGCCGTCATAGTTCTACTTGTTCGGAAGAGATATGATAATGAAGCAGAGGAGGATTACCTAGATCAATTACCTGGAATGCCCACAAGATTCACGTATGAAGATCTAAAAGCCATTACAGACGACTTCAGTAAGAAGCTTGGCGAAGGGGACTTCGGTTCTGTTTTCGAGGGTACTCTAATTGATGGCACAAAAGTTGCAGTGAAATGTCTTGATGGTTTTCGGGAGGTCAAGAAATCCTTTTTAGCCGAAGTTGAGACTATCGGCAGCATCCATCACGTCAACTTGGTAAGACTCGTCGGGTTTTGTGCTGAGAAATCCTATAGGCTCCTTATCCATGAGTACATGTCAAATGGGGTCTCTAGACAGATGGATCTTTCGCAAATCCAATGAATCTCTTCTCGATTGGCAACAACGGAAGAAGACCATTCTCGATATAGCAAAAGGACTCAATTATCTTCATGAAGATTGCAGACAGAAAATAGTTCACTTAGACATTAAACCCCAAAACATCCTATTGGATGGGAGTTTCAATGCTAAGGTTGCTGATTTTGGATTGTCCAAGTTGATCGATAGGGACCTAAGCCGAGTCGTCACAACCATGGGAGGAACTCCTGGTTATTTGGCCCCCGAGTGGCTAAGTGCAGGAATTTCTGAAAAGGTGGACGTGTATAGCTTTGGTGTGGTGATCTTGGAGATAGTCTGTGGGTGAAAAATCTTCGATCGCTCTCTAGATGAAGAAGATATGCATTTACTGAGCCTTTTTAGGAGAAAGGCTGAAGGGGAACGGTTGCTGGACATTGTGGATAACTATAGCGAGGATATGCAACTGAATGGGCTGCAGGCAGTGAATATGCTGAGGATTGCTTCATGGTGCTTGCAGGGAGATTATACAAAGAGGCCTTCCATGTCAATAATCATCAAGGTGTTAGAGGGTGCTTCGGAAGTTCAAGACGACTTGGATTACAATTTCTATGCTCCTCCTTCCACTAATGGTGCGGCAAAATTCAGTCAAATGGAAGTCAAATTCAGTGCTGCCACTGCATTAGTACCCTCAATTCTATCTGGTTCACGTGATGCTGCAAGCTAAAAAGAATTCTCATTTTCTACATATCAAGTGGTAAACTTGTGCAGGCAATTGAAATTTTCAGAGAAAATGCTCCAGTTTGTCATTTTCTTTCCAGGCCGAAAAAAAGTCTCTTCCATGAGATCAGCTTCTTTTTTACTTGCAAATGAGTGGACTTCGCTGGTCACCAAAATGCATTTTGGAAATTAGAAACCACAAATTGAGTTCCCTTTCGATGTTTCGCTGGCAAGTTCGACTGGAGAGTGATGGAGAGATGTTGCTGATATTTTAACCCAGATTCATGTTGACGTAGTGTCTGAATAGCTCTTGGAGAATAGGGAACATGTTAAGCCATATGTTAACTATGGTTCTTGATTATGTCTCTTGGTAGCTTTACTATTCTTGGATCCACCCGATTTGCTCTTTTGTTCCAGCACTTGATTTCCTTGGGATTCAATGATGCTTCCTTCGATGTTTTCTTCATTTTGAAGTTAATGAGCTACTTAGTCTATTTTGCAAAATACACTATTAGAACTGCCAAGGGATTATGGCAGAAGTTCGTCATCAGTAACTGTTCTCAATTTTTCTACTGACTGCTTCATATACATCCTTGGTTAATCATGTTGATTCCATCTTCTTAACGATTCTTGGTGATCTTTCCGAGGCATATATGTTTGCCAAGATAAAGAACTTACATGATTTGATGATGCTGATCATTCCCATAAACCTTGGCTTTTCCACATTTATCTCGAGCATAATCCTTTTGCAGGTAGTAGAAAGACAATTCCACACTCCATTGTATGTTATAAATCCTCAATAGACAGTCCGGCACAGGACTTTCACCTATTTACCATTCGACTTTGCTAACAGTAGAAATGATTCGATGTCTTTCTTAGGTTCATATGCAATCGCTTCGAAACACATCTGACTATTGTTCTCCAGGAAGTTGTCGGTTAATTTTCCAAAGGAGTTGCTGTGCGTGTAGACAAGAATTTGGTCACGGTTCCTGTAGAATGCATCTTCTTCTCTAAGCTCTCAAAAAAATCTCCGCAATTCGAACAGAGAGCCACTTCTATTAACCAACCATGGATCTATTACTTTAAATAAGTACTATATACGGAGATAGTTGAAGGGGCCAACTGGTCTCCCTGTAATACTCGGGTCCAGCATCGGAGCTCACTTTTCCAGGGCGATTCCCATCATAGTCATAGCTTTGTCTGCTCGAACAGAGATGACAATGAAGCAGAGGAGGATTACCTCGATCAAGTACCTAGAATGCCACAAGATTCACGTGTGATGATCTGAAAGCCATTACAGACGTCTTCTGGCGAAGGTAGTTTCGGTTCTATTTTCCAGGGTACTCCGATCGTCGGCCTAAATGTTGCTGCAAAGCGCCTTGTTGGCTTTAGGCAGCAAAAGAAATCCTTTCTAGCCGAAGTTAAATAAAATGTCAAGGGTGATGCTTTGTTGTTCCTATACATGATGTAAATGCGCTGTTAAGGAACATGAAACCTCATGATCGAATTTTAATTTAACTCCATTTCCCACTCCATGACTTTCATTGATCAAGGGCTGGTCCTGCCTAATTCGTACGCTGCCTTCATTACGAAATCTTAGCTTTTCGCTATTTGGAAGTGTTAGCTCTATGAATATCACATCTCCAATCCTCGACTTCCGCCAATCGCGGGTCATGAATTCCCACGCTATTTGCTTAATGTCACTCTCATTTGGAACTACTGCAAAATTTCTTACTTTGTAGATAACTCTGAGATCAGTTTTGGTTTGGTCAGATCTGATTTGTCATGGTTGTGGCGATGGTTTTCATTTTCTCATTCCAATACCATCTTGAATTCAATTGCGAAATTGCCGTGTTATTCGACAATCCCTCCATTGATAGGTTCTCCAGACAATCAAAATCCTGGATTGGAGCTAGTCGAAAGTGTAGATAACCAATGGGCAGTGATTTACATGGGGCAAGGCACCAAAGCTATCTTGCTTTTTGACTTCGAAAAACGACCCCATAAACCAGGAAACACGCTTCCATTCTTGGAAACATTCTACCCTCCTCTTCAATCTCTCCTATTCATCTTCTTCCCGCCTCTCTTCCTTTCTCAATCTTCTCTCCGCTTAAGCTTTCACTTCAGGCCATGGTCTCATTCTGCAGTTCTATCCTCTTCTTCTTGCTTTTTCCTCTGTTTTCCTATCGAGTTTCGAAAACTTTGTTGATGCCCAAACTCAGGACCATTATAATTCAACTGCCTCGCTTTCGATGTGGTGGACCAACAACGCAACAGCTTATCCCGACATGCAATTTGGGAATGGAGCGACCATTCAGGCAATTCTAGTCCGCGTAACAGAAGCTTGTGGCCCTGCCTATGCCTGCGGCTTCTACCATCACCTTGATTCAAGCTGCAACACTTTCCTCTTTGCCATTTTCATAGTCCCAATTGATAGCGGTGCTCTATTTGTTGGAAGTGAGACTGACTTTCAAGAAGTAGTGTGGTCTCCTAACCGAAACAATGGTGCAAAGATTGGTGCCACTTTGGAGCTCAGGTCTGAAGGCGATTTGGTGTCGAAAGATGCTGATGGTACCGTTGCTTGGTCCACAAGAAAACACTTCTGGTAAGTCTGTCGTGGGCTTGAACGTGAGAGATTCCGGGAACCACGAGTTATTTGATAAGAACAATGTGACTGTTTGGCAGTCTTTTGATCAGGCAACCGTCACACTTGTCACTGGACAAAAGTTGATGGCCACGGCGAAGATTAATGACCGCAGATGGTATGATCACATTGTCCGTGAATGATTATGGTTTTTCTGCTCAAATGGCGACTAGTCCTCCTCAGATATATTACCAACCATCTATTAAGTATCCGAAAAACAAAATCCTGTCTGCATATCTTGACTTAGTAAATGGAAGCTTAGCTTCGTTCTCAAATTCTACCATGATTTTTGGCTTCGCTTCCAGTCTCTCGAGCATCTTCTGTACAGCACATCCAGCTGGGCTCCGATGGGAGTTTGAATTTGCACGAGTATGTGTTATCTTTGGGAGCTTCCCTATCTTTCTGGCGGAGTATATCGGGGTCTGTGGCTATCCGAGGCATAGCATATGTCTGCCTGTCTGTCTTGACTTCCTATTTCGTAACGATCTATTGGTGATCTTCATATGTCTGCCAAAGTTAAAAGGACTTATAAGATCAGGCATTCACGGTGCAATAATGTGATCTTTCGATGACAATGATCCTTCTCGACGGACCCGATCTTTCCAAATCTTTAATCAACGGAGTGCTTGACTTAGAGCGATCATCTCTTTCTCTTGGACGCTCTTCCTCAATGCAATTTTCAAGATCCTGACCATAGTCTTTTTACGGACAGCGAGTGTCCTTTTAGCAGATTCCGGAAGTAGAGAAATAATTTCCCCCCTCCCTCCTCTGTTAAATTGTATAAGTAATCGATTGGCAGCTATTTTACCAATGACCGTGAAAGGATTAGCGCTCCAATATTACGTTAAAGCTCCGTTTGTTTCGCGAAAAGTGAGTGATTTGGAAAATATTTTTCAAAAAATAATTGTTTATATCTCTTAATAAATAAATAAATAAATATTTTCTCATCGCCTATGAAAATAGTTAGGCATAAATTGTTATCGATGATAAAAATATTTTTCGTTGATTAATTTTTCTAAACGATATAAGCGATTACTTTTCGAAAAATATTTTTCAAATCGCTCATTTTTCGTGAAACAAACGGAGCCTAAATGTAGTGGATGACCGGTTCTTAGTTAGGCCTATGGTCATTTGAATATTAAGATTAGGGTCCAGCTAAACTGACCGACCCACCAAGTCAGATGGTGGGATGGTCAACTAATGATCACAAATCAAGTTTGTTGAAACTGGATCACTTGCTAATCCGATTTCAACATTTTGACTGCCCAATTCTTTTTTTTTTTCCTTTTTTTAATTTTATGTGTTTTTATTGAAAGCTAAAATTAGAAAATAAAATTATAAGAGAGCTCGCACAATCAAGATTCTAATGAAACATATCCAATTGATGATATTCAAAATAATAAGTTACAACTTGTAAAATAGTAGATATTATTCTCTGGCCAAATAAAAAGATTACGGCAAATATTGTTCCCACAATTACAAAAAATTCTTAAGGACCTTGTTCACTCAACGGTGTAACTTGAATTGCAGATGTAAGATGTAAACTTTTAGTTGATAAATGTACCACGCGGATATATGATGCGCATATGCCAGACGTGAATTTTTGGTTGACAAGCATATCACGCAATTATGATGTGATAATGTAGTGTGCGTCGTTCTGATCACTCTCATGGAGTGTCATCTTAACCTCTTCGAATTCTTAATAACTAAAAGAAAACGTAATTATATTATGTACTTTGTCTTCTAATTTTGGCTTACAATAAAAACATATAAATTTTTTTAAAAAAAAAATTGAATCGAGATTCAAAATGATAAAACTCGATCAGCAAACTTGGCTTATGGTCCTTAGTTGACTGTCCCACCGTGTGATTTGATGGGGCGGTCAGCTAAGCTCTGTCGTTAAGATTATGATCACCGTGCATTCCTTTTGTAATTTTTTTTGCCAAATAGGAGATAATTAAGTCCATTGATTAATTGCCACATGGACACCGCGGGTCCAACTCCTCGGCAATTTCAAGTTTCTTCTCTGTTCTTTTATTTTGCCCTCTCTCTCTCTCTCTCTCTCTCTCTCTCTGCTCACTTTCTTTTCCTTCCTTCTTCGAAAAATCGCTCACCAACTCTGCTCAAACGATCTCGCCCTCGAACAATCCCCTTCCCGCCACGCGATATGGAGAGTGTCAGTGTCCCGTTTAGACCATCGATTACTTCTTTCACCTTCAATGTCGCAAGCACTGTCGGAAAGCCGCTCGGTCCGAGTAACCGCTCATTCTTTGGATTTCCTGATTACAGGAAACCTAGAATCTCTTCTGTTTCAGCTTCTTCTACAAGCTCCTCCAGACAAAGAAAGCTCCGATTTTGGTCGTAATAATGCGACTTCCCCATCAAACCCCTACTGGGTTTTGGTCAGAGCCTTCAAAAACATCCCCAACCTTGCCACTCCTCCAGACAAAGAAAGTTCATACTCCGTTTTCGGGTCTTCAACACCTGTTAACGTTATGGCAAACATTGACCACTCTTTTGCTCAAGCTACAACAGGTCTATAGGTTCTACCAGTTGAAAAAGAAGGACAAGAAGAAAAGGAAAGCGAGAAGGGGCAGAGCAACGGGAGAAGAAAAGTCAAAAGGTAAAGAAATTTGAAAACTGTGAAGAGTGGGGCCAAGCCAATGGTACACGTGGTGATTAATCATATGGACTCAAATTATTCTACTTGGCGCCAATGTTCACTCCTGATTCATAGGTAGTCAAGAGTAGATGAGGCGGGTATCCGCTTGCTTGAGCATTGTCCTGTTATAGCAGAGAAGCAACAAAACACGAGTCGGGTTTCAAAGCTGTTTTTCTTACGCCGTAAATCAAAGTTCACTTTGCAAGAACAACTTCTTGAACCCCACGATATCCTCCCATTTTCTTAATCCAGCCTCCCAAGTTTCCTCCAAATTTGACCACGTTATTTTATATGTTTGTAAATCACAAGATGCTAACCTTACGCTGACTGTTTCTGTCACTTCTCCCCTCTTCTCTTCCATTCTCGATCTTCTCTCGGCTCACAAATTTTCACTGCAGGTCATGGTCTCATCCTGCAGTCTCTGTTCTTTCCTTCTTTCTTTCTCCTTTGTTTACCTATCGCGATTCTCAAATTTCATTTATGCTCGAGCTCGAGCTTATGATTATCCAACTGCCACGCTTTCAACACAGTGGACGAATAACGCAGGAGCTAATCACTCCATGCAATATTCGGATGGATCGATCGTGCGGCCAATTCTGCTCCGAGCCAAAGATGCTTATGGCCCTGCCTACGCCTGCGGCTTCTACTGTAACGGTGACCGCAACACTTACCTCCTGGCTGTTTTCATCGTCCAAGTTGACAGTGGTGGTTTAATTGTTCAACCCACTATTGGATATCCACAAGTAGTGTGGTCTGCCAATCGAAACAATCCTGTCAAGATCGAAGCAGTGTTGGAGTTCACTTCAGAAGGCGATTTGCTGTTGAAAGATCCTGATGGCACCGTTGCTTGGTCAACAAACACTTCTGGTAAGTCCGTTGTAGGCTTGAACTTGACAGATTTTGGAAGCCTCGATTTGTTTAATATGAATAATGTGACTATTTGGCGGTCTTTCGATGAGCCAACCGACTCACTTGTCCCCGGACAAAAGCTGATGGCTGGGCAAAGATTGATGCCGAGTGTTTCTGGGAAAAATTGAACCACAGACAGTATGATTACGTTTTCCATGAACAGCAGTGGTTTATACGCTCAAATGGAGACTAGTCCTCCTCAGATCTTTTACCAGTATTGTGTTGCTAATCCGAGTTCAAGGAACAAGTCTCCGTATGTTGAGTTTGTAAATGGAAGCTTGACATTGTTCTCGGATTCTACCACAAGTTTGGCAGCATTTCCAGTCCCTCAAGCATTTTCTGCACAATACATGAAGCTGGGCTCGGATGGGCATCTGAGAGTGTATGAGTGGGTAACTGGGTGGAAAGAAGTAGCCGATCTTTTGAAGGGCTATCTTGCGGACTGTGCTTATCCAACCGTGTGCTGGCCATATGGAATTTGCTCCAATGGGCAATGTAGTTGTCCAGCTTCAAGTGGGCGAATGAGCTATTTCAAGCAAGTGGATGATAGGCAGCCTAATCTTGGATGTTCTGAGAATGTCCCACTGTCTTATGGGGCTTCGCAATATCATAGTCTTCTGGAGCTTGAAGATGTCACGTACTTCACTTCCACTTCAGATCTTGGGAAGATAGACATTTCCAGTTGCAAAGAGGCCTGCGCAAAGAACCGTTCATGCAAAGCGGCTATTTTCCATTATGGATGGAATCCCACCAGTGGCAGTTGTTACTTAACAACTCAGGTGTTTTCACTCATGCGCATGGACAAGGATAAAATTTTATAACTCCACTGTCTACCTTAAAGTACAAAATGTGGCCAATCAAGCTCCCTATACTTCAGTTGACAGTCGAATGAGGAACTCCCTCCCTGTAATACTTGGATCCAGCCTCGCAGCTCTCGTTGCCATGATGTTTCTCATCGTGGTCATAGTTTTGTTGGTTCGGAAGAGAGATGATAATGAACCAGAGGAGGATTACCTTGATCAAGTACCCGGGATGCCCTCAAGATTCATGTACAATGATTTGAAGCCGTTACAGACAACTTCAGTAAAAAGCTTGGCGAAGGTGGTTTCGGTTCTGTTTTCGAGGGTACTCTAATTGACGGCATAAAAGTTGCGGTAAAGCGGCTAGATGATTTTGGGCAGGTCAAGAAATCGTTTCTAGCGGAAGTTGAGACTGTTGGCAGCATCCATCATGTTAACTTGGTAAGACTCATCGGATTTTGTGCTGAAAAATCCCACAGGCTCCTTGTCTATGAGTACATGTCAAATGGGTCTCTAGATAGATGGATCTTTCGCAAATCCAATGAATGTGTTCTCAACTGGAAACAAAGGAAGAAGCTCATTCTCGATATAGCAAAAGGACCCAATTATCTTCATGAAGATTGCAGGCAAAAGATAGTCCACTTAGACATTAAACCCCAAAATATCCTCTTGGACGGGAATTTCAATGCTAAGGTTGCTGATTTTGGATTGTCCAAGTTGATCGACAGGGACCAAAGCCAAGTTGTCGCAACCACGAGAGGAACTCCTGGTTATTTCGCCCAAGTGGTTGAGTGCAGCAATTACTGAAAAGGTGGACGTGTATAGCTTTGGCGTAGTGATCTTGGAGGTAGTTTGTGGGAGAAAAATCTTCGATCGCTCTCTAGCTGAAGAAGACATGAATTTGCTGAGCCTTTTCAAAAGAAAGGCTGAAGAAGAACGATTGCTTGACATTGTGGATAACTATAGCAAGGATATGCAACTAAATGGGCTGCAGGCAGTGTATATGCTAAAGATTGCTGCATGGTGCTTGCAGGGAGATTATACAAAGAGGCCTTCCTTGTCAATGGCTATCAAGGTGTTAGAGGGTGTTTCGCAAGTTCCAGATGACCTATATTACAACTTCTCTACCCTGCCTTCCACCAATCGAGCGGCAAAATTCAGTGCTACCGCTGCATTATTACCCTCAGTTCTATCTGGTCCACGATGACACGACAAACTAATAAGAATCTTTGTTCTCTGCATGTTAAGCGATAAAAATGTTTAGGAAAATGAACTTTTCAGAGTGAATCCCCCAATTTGTCATTTTCTTTTCAGCCCCAAAACGAGTCTGTGGCATGGTATCAATTTTCTTTTTCACTTGCAAAGCAGTGGACTTAGTCATGTCTTAGCAAAGTATTGACGGTATGCTGCATTTATGTTTCATTGCTTATGGACAGTCCAGTTGTGCTCGAGTTCATTGTGTTAGTGGCAATAGTAGTCTATCATTCTGCTGGTCACCAAAATGGAAGTTTGGAAATCAAAAGCTATAGATTAAGTTCCGTTTCGATATTCCGCTTTCGAGTTCTATCTGGAGAGTGATAGAAGAGATGTTGCTGATGTTTCAAAGCTTTTCTTTTTTCTGTTGCATAATGTTTCGTAGAATTTAATATGCATGATGCTGCGAAATCTGACTTCTGAGTGAGCTGAAACTAATGACTAACTAATCGGAAGTTGGCCATGTGATGTGCAAAAATAAGAGGCTAGTTGCATCTTCCTTTCATAAAAAAAAGGTTGAGGAAACAAACACCGGTAATTAACTTTTAGGACTGCTGAACGAGACTTTGATTTGGTCATTGTTCCACGCTTAAAGTTGTGTTCTGCTCCATCCTATGGCGCGAAACTTACGCAATCTTTCAGTCGCCTCGTCAAACTTTACATAGCAAGAAAAACCAGGTTGATTGTTATCACCAATGTGGTCGTCATAGACCGTGTGAATAGAGCCGGAGTACAGTAATGTATAAACCATAGTGTCCCGTGTCGTGTAAGTCCTAATCTTACCTACTTTTTCAAAGTAGCTTCTCATTTGTTGTCTTCTCAAACTTGACGTCTCATATCCCGTATAAAAGTATAATTCGAAGAATCTAATCTAATGCAAACAGACTGGATGCTGGCAACCAAGTTCAACGCGTTAATTCTGGAGTTGAACTCTTCAAACTCTCTCTGTAGAAGACTAACCCCTAGCTCAACGCGTCCTTGTCATAATGTCATTAGCTTCATTTCAAGAACAAATATAAATTGTTGCAGAGGAAGAAGCCGGCAGTAAATTATGTGACAAAAGGTTCCTGTATATCATAATCCAACAACTCCGTGTGGTTGAGCTAACTCTCAAGAAAATATAGACCGGCTCCAACCTCACTTTCCTTGTCCAATTCGATTTCATCTTTTTGATCCTGTTTGCCTTTCTCAGCATTGCAATAGCTGTCTTGACCATTTTCTTTTTCCATATCCTATCATGTTCGCACACCATAGTACTTCTCCGGCTACTCTTTGTCTTTCGCTCCTTGGAACATATTTTCTGGTTTTGGTCCTGTCTCAGCCAACCGCAAACCTTTCTACTACATGGGCAGCCAGCTCTATCAGTTCGGTGTCCTTTGGTAACGGATCTCCTGTGGGTTCTGTGAAGCCTATTCTTCTCAGAGGAAATGATGTCCCGTCATTTGCCTGTGGCTTCGTCAGCATGCTATCAGAAACCGGTTATCTCTTTGCTATTTCCGTCGTCTACACAAATGCGTCTCAGATTGATCAGACTTATACAGCTTTTCCAGAAGTAGTATGGGCTGCTAATCGTAACAATCCGATGGTGAACCCCATGCTTGAGCTCACGTCGGAAGGTGACTTGATCTTAAAAGACGGGAATGGTTCTGTGGCATGGTCCACAAACACTTCAGGTAAGTCTGTTGTAGGGTTGAACATGACAGATTCGGGAAACCTCGTGCTGTTTGATGCAAATAATACGTCAGTATGGCAGTCTTTCGATCACCCGATGGACTCCCTACTCCTTGGACAGAAGTTAACCATAGGACAGAAATTGGTGCCTAGTGTTTCTGACACGAATTGGACTGCACAAAGTATACTTTCACTTTCCATGTCTAGTACAGGCTTATTTGCGCAGATGGAAACTGATCCTCCGCAGGTGTATTACCCGGTTCGCATTAATTTTCCAAACACGAGTAATGACTCGAATTACATCGAATTTGTAAATGGAACTTTAGCATTGTTCACCAATTCCACGCGAAATGGTTCTGTCTTCATCAATATTCCTCCTGGTTCATTGTTTATGAGGTTGGAATATGATGGGCACTTGAGAGCATATGAGTTTGATAGGGCCAAATATCAGTGGACAGTGGCTGCTGACCTTCTGGTTCGGGATTATGGTGACTGCAGCTATCCGACGGTCTGTGGGCAGTATGGAATTTGCACTTCAAGCGGCCAATGCACTTGTCCAGATTCAAATGGGGGCACAAACTATTTCAAGCAAACAAACGACAGACATCCCAATCTCGGGTGTTACGAGGCAGTACCTTTGTCTTGCGACAATTCACAATTTCAAAGTTTGCTGGAGCTCGGGGATCTTTCTTACTTCACCTACAGCACAGATCCACAAAGCACTCCGGATCTTGCGAATGTTACTAAGGTAAATTGTAGAGACGCTTGTGCCAATAATTGTTCATGCAAGGCAGCGTTTTATGTGCGAGGCGCCAATCTCCCAAGTCATACAGGTTCCTGCTACTTATTATCAGAAGTATTTTCACTAATGAACCTAGAACAGCTTAACAATTCTATTGGTTACATCAAAGTACAGAACATTTCCAATGGAGTTCCTAACTCTCCCGGTTCGAGCGGAACTCCTGGCTCCAGTAAGGGGGGCAAGACAAAAAGTCTCGCGTTGATACTAGGTTCCAGCCTCGGATCTGTATTTGCTTTGATCATCGTAATTGGGGTCATCAAAGTTTCATCTCGGAAGAGAGAAGCTGTCGATGAAGCTGAGGAGGATCATCTAAATCAAGTACCGGGAATGGCTTTGAGATTTACTTACAACAGTCTGAAAGTCATTACCAAGGATTTCAGCGTGAAGCTTGGCGAGGGTGGCTTCGGCTCTGTGTTTGAAGGAACTCTAAAGGACGGTTCAAAGGTCGCAGTTAAGCGCCTCGACAGTTTAGGCCATATCAAGAAATCGTTTTTAGCTGAGGTTGAGACTATTGGGAGCATTCATCATGTCAACCTGGTGACGCTAGTAGGATTTTGCACGGAGAGCTCTCACAGGCTGCTCGTTTATGAATACATGCCTAATGGCTCGCTGGACAAATGGATCTTCCACAGATCCGGTGAACACGTTCTCAACTGGCAGCAGAGGAGGAAGATCATCTACGACATAGCAAAGGGTTTGAATTATCTTCATGATGAATGTAGAAGGAAGATACTCCACTTGGATATTAAACCCCAAAACATTCTGTTGGATGAGAACTTCAATGCCAAGGTCGCCGATTTTGGCTTGTCTAAGTTGATCGATAAAGACAAAAGCCAAGTCATGACGACCATGAGGGGCACGCCCGGCTACTTGGCTCCAGAATGGTTGAGCGCAGCAATCACCGAAAAGGTCGATGTCTATAGCTTTGGAGTAGTGGTCCTGGAAATAGTGTCTGCACGGAAACTTTTCGATGACTCCCAGGACTCAGAAAACACGTACTTAGTAGGAGCTTTCAGGAGAAAGGCAGAAGAAGGAGGGTTGTCGGATTTCATCGATAGTCACAGCGAGGACATGCGGCTAAATGAGTCGCAGGCAGTGAATATGTTGAGAATCGCCGCGTGGTGTCTGCAAGGAGATTCTACAAAGAGGCCTTCCATGTCGACCGTCGTGAAGGTTTTGGACGGCCTTATGGATGTCCCGGGTGACTTGGAGTATGACTTCTCTTATCCGCCTTTGATGAAAACTAGCGCCAAAGCTCCTCAAGAGGAGGTTCCCTCTGCTGCTTCCGTTCCGCTGTTACCCTCCGTCCTCTCCGGACCTCGGTGAAGCTGCAGCAAATTACAACTCTACCTTCCCCTGGAGTTGACACTGAATTCTTGGGGAGGCACTTGAAAATTTGAAGCTTTCCTAATGTATTGGCTTTTCAGTGCTTGTTGGGCAGTGAATGAATTCACATGAACCGCATGATTCATCAGATGCATACACGGTCTGATCATAAGTGGGCAGTTTATGCATAGCATTAGCAAGACTGGTCGAATCTTGTACCGCTGAGACTGGTCAACTCCAATCTCCCATTCCTTTCTTCCAGGGAGCTATTTCTCTGGTAAAACGGTCTACTCTGTATGTCATAAGGAGAAATGTGGTCCTAGTTAGATAGGTTGGATGCAAGATGATATTATTAAAATTCTAATAATTTTGTTCCCTTCGGGCGAAATCGGCATCCCTCATCCTTGTCCGTTGATTTTGCTTCAGAGTCGGTTCCCAGTTTTTGGAGCCTAAGAACCAATCTATTTACTTGAAACCGAGCAGGCCCATTCTAGAGCCAACCCGAAAATCAGCTGAGCTTCTTTTTCTTTTTTTATGCGAGGAAAGATTCATTATTCGTCTAGATTAGAAATGTATATGCCATGGTGATTGAACTCTCTCATGATATGCAAAGTTATGGTGGAAAATTAAGAATAAATCGTTGAAAAGTTTATTGCTTTCAGGGATTTACATAATTTATGTAAAAAATTAACTTCAAAAGAACAACGATATATATATATATATATATATATATATATATATATATATATATATATATATATATATATATATAATTTTATGTTGTCCCATATATGCAACAAAAATAAATTTCTTTCACAAATATGCGTCTTCACGTGGAGGAGAAAGCGTAGCCTGTAGGCATAATTATACGGAGCAAAATTAAAGTAGTTCAAAACCAATTACCGCAGGACTGATACAATATTGTAAAATCTATCCCCAGCGCACATGCCACACCAATAAGGAAATAACTTCCAAATGCGGATCAGACAGTGACAGTTAACAAGACACATCCAACAGCGAAAGCAGCATATGTTAGACAGGCATCAATACGAAAGACTAGTATCATGCATTTGGGCAGAGCTCTTCCACAACATAAAGTGGAAAAACAGACGCTGTCTAAAGCAAGATATATGCACATAAATCACTTAACAGAGTGGATTAGACACGCAGGCGTCCGTGTAATCTAATTGAGCCGCTAAAACCTACAACGAAACGAAAAGGAATGACCGAGCTCCGTCTCTAACCAAAAATGGGTACAATGGCGAATAAAAATTGATAACCTATGTTAAACAAAGGAGAGAAAGCACGATACGAGAGCGACATGAGCAAAGAAATCTCACAGAAACTTCTAGAAGAGAGGAACTAGCATCGCCGAACGGCGGCTCGCTTCGATCAAGCCCTCGATTCTCAATCGTCCGGCGATTCGCAATGGAGTAGCGACGATGGACGGGGCGGGCATTACTGGCAGAGGAACCTAGGCCGGCCGTGTGACGCCCTGAAAATTCGACTTCTAAAAAGTGTCTGGATTCAATAAAATGGATTAATATTGGATTTCAGTCTGTGGAATATTTTAAGATCGTGAGGACTGAAGATACAAAAATTTGACAAAAATAGAAATGTGGTCGTCATAAACCATGTGAACAGAGCCAGAGTACAGTAATATATAAACCAAAGTTTCTTGTGTCTTGTAAGTCCTAATCTTGCCTACTTTTTCAAAGTTGCTTCTCATTTGTTGTTTTCTCAAACTTGATGTCTCATATCTCGTATAAAAGTATAATTCAAAGAGTCTAATCTAATGCAAACAGACTGGATGCCGGCAACCAAGGTCAACGCGTTAATTCCGGAGTTCAACTTTTCAAACTTTCTCTGTGGAAGACTAACCCCTAGCTCAATGCGTCCTTGTTATAATGTCGTCAGCTTCATTTCAAGAACAATATAAATTGTTGCAGAGGAAGATCTGGAGTTAAGCCAGCAATAAACGATGTGACAAGAGGATTCCTGCATATCATAATCCAACAACTCCGTGGGGTTGAGCTAACTCTCAAGAAATAGAGACCGGTTCCAACCTCACTTTCCTTGTCCAATTCAATTTCATCTTTTTCATCGTGTTTGCCTTTCTCAGCATTGTAATAGCTGTCTTGAGTATTTATTTGTGCGATATCCTATCATGTCCACACACCGTAGTTCTTTTCCGGCTATTCTCTGTCTTTCGCTTCTTGGGTTTTATTTTCTGGGTTTGGTCCTGTCTCAGCCGATGGCTCTATCAGTGCCGTGTCCTTTGGTAGCGGGTCTCCTGTGGGTTACATGACGCCTATTTTCTCTGAGGAAAATAGGCGGAGTATGACGGCCAATGCACTTGGAGTATGACTTCTCTTATCCGCCCTTGATGAAAACTAGCGCAAAAGCTTCTCAAGAGGAGGTTCCCTCTGCTGCTTCCACTCCATTGTTACCCTCGGTTCTCTCCGGACCACGGTGATGTTGCAGCAAATTGTAACTCTACCTTCCCCTGGAGTTGACATTGAATTCTTGGGGAGGCACTTGAAAATTTAAATATTTCCTAATGGATTGGCTTTTCAATGCTTGTTACTTGTTAGGCAGTGAGCGAATTGAATGTCTGAGAAGAATTGACATCAACTGCACGATTCATCAGATGCATACATAGTCTGATCATAACGGGGCTGTTTATGCATACCGACTGGTCGAATCTTGTACCGCTGAGACTGGTCAGGCGCCTAAATTAGCGAGTGCTTGCTTACCAAGCCATCCTGCTGAGCTCCACACGTTTTTGTTTGATTTGCGGCTCTTAGAACACCACAATATTCGTCCTTTTCTGGTTATTCTTCTCAATGTTGAATCGTATTGGGGCAGTTTATGCATACCAAGACTGGTCGAATCTTGTAGCTCTGAGACTGGTCAACTCCAATCCCACATTCCTTACTTCCAGAGCGCTCTTCAGGTTTAAACCGGTCCGATTTTACCCCTAATCCTAGTTCTTGAACACTAATGGTTTCCCCAGTGGTTATAGTATATCATCAAGTTGATACTATGTCAAAATAGCTACACTCTCAACATCAACAACACCTTTATCCTAAACTAGTTAGGGTTGGCGGTCGATGAATCCCAAAGAATCATAAAAATAAAAACAGAATCAAAGAAGGGAAAAGAGATAAATGTGTAAAACTAAATAAGTATATATATATATTTATTTATCTATTTACTATCCCTCCACAACACTAATAGCCTTCCTCCACTTCGTCCTAAGACAAACCGTACGCCAATTTATTTTCCTCTCCATTAAATCTTGTTTTACTGCTTTCCCCCAAGTAAGTTTCGGCCGACCTCTTGCTTTCTTCGTGTTATGCTCTCGATAGCAAACATCTGTTTGTACCGGTGCATCTAAGGCCTTCGAAGGATATGCCCAAACCATTTCAATCTATGCTCTCTCATCTTTTCCGCTGCCAGTTCTACTCCAACTTTTCGTCGAATCTCTTCATTCCTTATCTATCCTTGTATAACCACACATCCACCTTAACATCCTTATTTCTTCTACTCCCATGTTATATTCATGTTTCCTTTGTACTGGCCAACATTCAGCTCCATACAATATGGTAGGTCTGACCACTGTTTTATAAAATTTTCCTTTTAACCTTAGAGGAATTTTACAATCACACAAAAATCTCGATACATTGCACTATTTCATCCAACCTGCTCTGATTTTATGGCTTACATCCTCATCAATCTCTCCCTCCTTTTGCAATATTGATCCTAGATATCTAAATGTATCTTTCTTGGATACCTCTTGTCCGAACATATTTACGGCTTCTTGATACTCTCTTACTACCGTGTCAAACACACACTTCAATTATTCTGTCTTACTTCGACTTAGCGTAAATCTTTTAAATTCTAAAGTACTTATCAATGCTTTTAACTTAGCGTTAACCCCAACCCTGATCTCATCAATAAGCATGATATCGTCTGCAAATAGCATATACCACGATATCTCATCTTGAATATCTTTTGTTAGCTCATCCATAAATAGGGCAAAAAGGTAAGGGCTCAAAGCAGAACCTTGGCGTAAGCCTACTATGATTGGAAAATAACTTGATATGCCATTACAAGCCTTCACACATGTAGTAGCACCGTCATACATGTCCTTGATTGCCTCAACATACTTTGAAGGTACTTTTTTCTTCTCAAGAATCCACCACAAAACATTTCTTGGAACCCTATCGTACGCCTTCTCGAGATCAATAAACACCATATAAAGGTCATTTTTTCTTTCTTGATATCTCTCCATCAATTGTCGTATTAAGAAAATAGCCTCCATGGTAGATCTTCCTAACATAAATCCAAATTGATTGACAGAAAACTTAGTTTATATTCTCAAACGATGCTCAATAACTCTCTCCCACAGCTTCATTGTATGGCTCATTAGCTTGATGCATCTATAATTAGAACAATTCTGAATATCCCCCTTGTTCTTATATATAAGCATAATTATACTCTTCCTTCATTCACCAGGCATCTTATTAGTATGGAGTATCTTGTTAAAAAGATTAGTCAATCAACTTATTGCTGCATCCCCTAAGTATCTCCACACTTCAATAGGAATACCATCGGGTCCCAAGGCTTTACTAGTCTTCAACTTTTTTAATGCCTCCCTAACTTCCCGTGATTTAATTCTACGCAAAAACCTTCTATTTGAATCATCAGAAGCATCTTCCAGATCCACCTCACTTCTATCGCTCTCCCCATTAAAAAGTTTGTTAAAATAACTCATCCACCTACCCTTGACGTCTTTATCTCTTATCAAGAGTATTTGATTTTCATCCTTGATACATATAACCTGCGTCAAGTATTTACAGAGATCTACACTCTCAAATAAAAAGAAAAGGATTTTCAAAAGAAAGTTTTTTTTTTAAGAACACATGAAGCACTTGGGAAAATTGTCACAAAATTAAAAAAAAAAGTCATAAACCTATCGTACGACACCCAATTCAACTCCAAACTTTTTAATAATTATGCTAATTTAGTCCTTAAACTTTTGACGGTTTATTAATTTAGCCCTAACCCCCTTTTGATGACCACTACAAACCCGTTGAAGAGTTTGTAATGAATTCGTGAACCCAAAAGGCCTCAGCTAACCTAATTATATATTACTGATTCCGATGAAATGCGAAACTCTTGACAGGGTTGGGTTGTCGGCGTTCCCGTGTGAGTGCCCCATAAAGATGCTGTCTTCAAGACTTAACCTAATAATCTGTCTGAACGAGAGGACTCTGAAAGCATCAATTAATTTCTCCATTCTCTAATTTTGTCCTGGCATGACATTGATTTCCTAGTCCTAAATGTTCCAGGAGCTTGAAGTGGAAAAGTTCATTACTCGTCAGGTCCCTTTCTAGGAGATCGACAAGGCCTTCGACTCCATGCTTAAAGGTGAAAAAGCCTATGACGAAAAATAGAAGTGACGCGCAGGAGAATTCGTCGAAAGAGCGTGCTTATAAGGGTCGAATTCAGTGTTCAATTGGATTGTGTTTCTGCTGTCATCGATGGAACCATGTCGGGAATAATCGCTCCTAGTTTGTGATCGTTCAGCCTTTAAAACTTGACTCGACTTAGAATGCGTAAAACTCCCTAAATGGGTAGAATCATCAACTTGTACTTAATTCGGTGTTATCGACAATTTGCTGAAGCGACGATTGGATTCGAAATATTCCCAGAATTGGAACTGAGCAGTGATTCTTCTTGTATAAATGAAGAGAGTTGAAGCCTTCATCAAATTGGCATAAACCTCCTAGAGTAGTTGTCTTCACATTTTCTTTCTCAGAGAGTGAGTTCTCTTATGATTAAGTATTGAATGAGGAATTTCCGTAGGTTAATGCATGAGCTGAATATCCAAATTAAGGGAATTTTTTTTTTGTTTTTTTTTGTTTTTTTGCACGGCATCACTGCGCTCAATATGATTCTCCAAATAGATATTTCACATTCTACATGTGATTTGAGAATAGAAATGCGTCAATTAATAAATTAGAGAGCAAATGGTTATTTGGAGTATTTAGAGTGATTTGTGACGCAATAGCTATTACAATGCTTGATCCTCAAATTATTTCTTGACTTTCGGGCGTCCGCTAATTACCAACTTTGTCAGCGCATCTATCCTGAACTTTGATGGTATTATAGTCTTCCGATTCTTCCAAATACTCCAGAACCGAGTCAGTGATTCGATTGCAATTTTTGGGACCAAAATTGATCTTTGTAAATAATTTTTGGCATTAAAAAGTGTACTTTTACCGAATATTTTACATAAAAATATTTAGATGCTCCTTAAAGGCGATTATAAGACTCCTCTAGTCTAGACCATCCAATTCGAATGTGACCAACGTATGGACAGATTATCTGCCAGGTTATCTAAGGAGTAAGGACCAAACATACGGTTTACAAATATTTGATGCCCGAGCAATGGCAATTCGTATAGCACGGTTTCAAATCATATTGGACCCATTTTCAACCCATAAATATAGCTTCATTTCATAAGATAAAAATGGTCTCGGTCACCAATCTCTATCTCGATCGCGATCGCAGGCTCCGGTCCCGCTAGTGATCGCAGGCCCCGACCCCAATCCTGGTCCTTCATCAACCTCGATCGCCAGCGACTGGGGCTTGGGTCGAGACCGAGGCAGGCACCGAGTTCAGGACTGAAGAAGGGGTAGGCGATAGGGCTAGGTTCGAGATCGGGACCGAGGCCGGGGTCAAGGACTAGGGTTGGGGCCAGTGACCGGGGTTAGGGCCAGTGACCGAGGCGGTAATGGTACTAGGGCCGGGGCAGGGACTGCAGCCGGCAACCAGGGCTGGGGCCGAGGTAGGGACCGGGGTCAAGGCACCGACAAAGGCCGGGAGCGAAACCTGGACCAAGGCCAAGTCCGAGGCCGGTGCTGGGACGGGTGTCGGGATCGAGACAGAGTCCGGGATATAAAATTTTATCGATGTATGGCCTATAGACGCATTCGCTGACTTCCTTTCTATCAGTCTAACCAGTTCTTTCTTCTATCAGGTATTCTCTATATGGGAGTCGACACATCGGCCATGCCCTTCATTTGCATGGTAGCATTTGACACTTGAGCTGAGCCTAACGAAGTGGCACCTCCCTGGGATTTCTATAGGATATTGAGGAGTTCTCATATTCTTGAGTCACTCACTATATTTGTTTATCCTGGACGTCAGCATATATTCACGGTGCGAATGCTAAAGTTTATGAATTTTTATTAGTCTATTGGATCCAGAGAGTGACTTGCGTTTGAAATTGTCAGCTTAATGAAGCGAAGTGGTTGCAAAAATATGACCTTTGAAGGTGAGAATTACTGGAGTTCATTTGGGGACACACTCCGCGGCGTGAAGAAGCACCACATGAAGAATGTAATGATATATGGATATGTAACTGAGCCGTTCGTCGTCGGGTTCATTGGGTTTCTACTCAAGAATTGTTTGACCTTGGAGAGAATGGTGATCTCCACTAAGAAGACACTGCCACCACCCTCGAGTAATGACAGGTGCATGTTTTACAGACACGTTGCTCGTCAGAAGGATTATTATGCATCGGAGATGCTTCCGGAGAGCATCGGCTCGTGCAGTGATACACTTCTCCCGAGAAAAGTTTAAATTAATTAATAAATTTTTTTACATTTATGTGAATTCATTCTACACCTTATTTTCAATTGAATATAATATTTTAGACTGAATTTACACAAATACAGAAATTTTAATACGTATTTCCACTTACTTTTGGTGCACCTGGATCCACATGTAATCTCTGTTTTGTGATTTTGCGAAACAACTGATGCAAGAAATTAGAAAATGCACCAGTGGGTAATTTGTTCAAATGGTCTGCGTATTTTTTTTTTATATGCTAACGACGAAGTTTTACGGCTCCTATAATTATTTTGCAACAGTTAACAAAGAGGGGTGCACCGGGATCAATGTATAATCTTTGTTCGTGATTTTGTGAAACAATTGACATAAGAAATTGGAAAATGCATGTGTAGTAATTCGTGTTAGAGGTGGCAAATGGATGGGCTGAGTCGAATACTGACCCATCTGACCATATTGACCTATATTTAATAACTCATACCCGACTCGACCCGATCCGCGACTAACCCATACCCGACCCGATCCGTAACTGACCCATATTATCAAAACACAATAATATTTTAAGAAAATAATATTACTAAAAAACTTCTATACAATAAAAAATCTAGTGAAATTTTTTAAGCGATCGAGACTGGGACCGAGGCCAGGGCTCCGGACGGGACCAGTCCCCGATCCTAGTCCCTGTCCTGGTCCCGGCCCCGGTCGCCCATCCCGACCCCTATCCCTATCCCAGTCCCGACCCCCGGCCCAAGCCCCAGCCTCGTTCCCAACCCGGCCCCAATCCCTGACCCCGCTCCCCGACGCCGATCCCCAGCCCTGCTCCCCGGTCGATTGTGAGCCATATTTAATGACCCCATTTTCGTATGGGTAACTCATTTTTTTAAAACAATATACATATGTTTGATGAAGTCAAACAAGTTAGATGAGAACTCTCCAACAGAAGAAGAACCAGTTCCACCGGCAAACCCCAAATATAGGCATGTGACAAACACCTCTCATGAACCCAAGTAGGACAAATGACACATCGTTTCTTCCTTGAAAAAAAAAAAGAGAGAGACGGCAGCAAAATACAAATGAAAGTTCCCAAGTCCATGTGTTTTCAATTCACCCCAGACTTTGTCTCATCTTCCTTCGGGGACAGAAAGAAAACACGGGAAGGAGAACGCTTGACTTAGTTTTGTGGTAAACCCAAAATGACACCACATAAATCCAACATCTATCTATTAACTTGGTTCAGAGACAACATGAGAGCTTCGCCTCCGGCTTGTCGTGCTGAAAAAGCACCTGGACATGTCCCAACGACCATGAGCAGACCGCTCTTCTAGCAGCCATTGCGTGGTGTCTTAGTGGCAACCACTGGCTGGTACTCCCTACACGGGGAAGGCTCTGTTCTTGAAGCTCCCCTCCAACGCTACCTTGCCCTATATAAAAAAATATGCATCATTTCCACATATAGATCATAATACAACCATATTTGGTTCAATGGTTAAAGACTAAAATTAACATAAACAAACTCTGGTTAAAAACGAACGTGAGAGATCAACTTCTCTAGGGATGATTAAGCTCTCTTTTGATTTGCGGGACGAGCACCTAATTTCAAGGGTTATAACACAGTTATCACAATATGCAAAATAAATACCAACATCAAGCAAACAGCACCCGAAGCTGAAAAGGGAGCAACAACAGGCAGACTCCATGACCATCCGTCTAAACTTGTGAAAATGAAAGATGGCGTCCACGAAAATACCTAATGCGAATAGTCTTCGAAGTCGACAATGAGAGACTCATCATCAAAATCTCCCTCAGGTGGAACTCCTAACAACCAATCTCTAGTGCACAACTCAACCTCTACATTTTCAAGCGAAAGAGAACTACGATATTTACTTAGAATGCATCCTCCAATGCTAAACGCCGACTCCGAGGCAACAGAAATGATTGGAATGCTCAAAATATCACGTGCCATAAGAGATAACTCGGGATACCGCTGTGAATGAGCTTTCCAATAATCAAGGACATTGAGATTTGGATATTTTTTTCTATCAAGCCTATTCTCCTCCAAATACAAATCCAATTGTGACTTACTAGATTGTGAAACAAAGTGTTCACTCTCGAATGCATCATACTTGTCAAGATCATCCCCAATGTTCTCAACAATGCCCTCAACTGAAGTGTTACCTTGACTGCTTGAAGATGTAAAGCGATCAACTCTCAAGGTTACATATTCATCAAAAAGCGTATAGAGCTTTTCCCGAATGCTTCGCACAAACTCCACGTGATCATCCATGCCCAATTTCGAATAGCAAAACTCTGACAAGTGTAGCTTATATCGAGGATCTAATATGATCGCAAAAGATAAGACAATAGTATAACACTTCCAATATTTTTCAAACTTCTTTAACATTACCCGAGCCATAGTTTTAATAGCCACATCCTCACTACTAATTGCCTTTATCAAACGAAACTGGATCTGTCATACTCCATAGAAATATAAATTCGCCGTGGGATATTTAACTCCAGAGAAGAGGGTGGAAATATCATAAAAGGGTTGTAACAAGAATGCAATTTTCATGGCTCTGACCCAATCCTCAGATGATGGGCATGTGAGAAAGTTACTATCAATTAACTTCAAATGGGAAAATGGTTGTTTAAAGACCAAGGCACCTTCAAGCATTAGGTACGTAGAGTTCCATCTAGTAGGCACATCTTGACGTACCTTTTTACCCGTCTTCAAGGATGATTGTGATATACATTCAGCAAATTTCACTCTCATCCCTTGTGTAGCTCTCACATATTTCACAGATTCTCTGATATTTTGCAATGATCCGTCAATCATCTTTAGACCTTCTTGTACAATGAGATTCAAAATATGTGCACCATAAAGCACTTGAAAAAACTGACCACCACATAACAAAGATGACCCCATAGGTGTCTTTTTCCAAATATCAACCATACTATCATTGTATGACGCATTATCCAATGTAATACTGAAAATCCTCCTCTCAATCCCCCACTCTCTCAACAAAGTCTGTAATTCTTCTAGTAGAATGTTGCCACTATATGGAGGTGGTACATAGGAGAAGCACAAAACCTTTGCATGTAATTCCCAATTCTCATCAATGTAGTGGGCCATGATAGTCATATAATGATCAGTTGTAATAGAAGTCCACAGATCAGAAGTCAAACAAATTCTGCTCGAAAGTAACACAAAATTTGACTTCAAGTTTCTCTTCTCTTTCTCATAAACTTTTATTATATCACTTTTTGCTGTATTTCTCGATATGTGCTTCAAATGGGGGTTGAGGTAACTAAGCAACTCTCTCGTAGCCTCATGCTCTACAAAAGAGTAGGTGTAATTATGCTTGATTATTGCTTTTGTTAACTTCCCTCTAAACACAACTTGATCAAATTGTTCTATGGAACCACCAACATCGACCTCTCGATTGCGACAATTATCTAAATGACGCAATATATTTTTTGTCCCATGGCCAGCCACGTAAGTTTGTTTGCACCACTTACACTTGGCCTTGTCCTTGCCATCCTCACCTGTGAAGCTTTCGAATTCAGACCATACAGTGGAAGTGAATCTCTTCGACCGTTTAGAGAAAACAGAGTTATTTTCCTCATCCTCAATAAGTAAGGATGCAACTCTACATCTCTTAGATCATACTGAAGTTGAAAACTCTTCTAGATCCTCATTAGATCTTGACATGTCAACTAATTAATTAGAGAAAACGTGAATTAGAACAGTTGTAAAAACTAAAAGAAAAGATAACATCCACAGTATTCATTCCTCTTTAATTTCCAGAAAAAAAAGGTTACTTGATTCAATCAGTACAAAACATTGTTAAAGCAGTCAATATTTCCATACTATAGAATTTTATAAGCTTATGCCCTTCATCGTTGGTGAAAATCTTATGCTAATGTTAGTGACCAGGTTAAGAGGGTAAACCTACTGCTCCTATATGTTATAAACCAAACTTCTTGAACTCCATAGTAGATCCTAAACTGGAACATCCCCTCTTTTATCTTGTTCTGCTCTATGAAAATATAAGTGCTTAGGACATTGAACTTTCTATTCGGTTCTCATACTGTATGGCCAAATTATAACAAGTATTCTGAAAATCAGTGAGTTGAAATCACAAATTTTGAATCTGCGGCAATATTTCAGCTGGCGATGGTAATATTTCAGCTGGCGATGGTAATATTTCAAATGTGTTAGTATATTCCATTGTTTCCTTGTTAACTTTCTAAATACATTACTAATTACTGCCTAAAGCATTTTTCTAGAATTATAGCTGATGCCTCCCTTGATCGAGATTTCACATAAATCACTAGAAAACCTAGTAAAACACTAAATTTTGAAGGCCTGAAAGCAACGCGTGTAGCATATTTTGAAAATTCTCGGCGCTGACCTCAAGCATATGACTCCAAAAATGAAATTCAAGGACAGAAAGACATACTTACTCTAAAACACTAAAATCAAAAGAATTGTACTACTCACAAGGACTCGTGAATGGATCCAGTGGGGTCCGACATCTCCAAAGCAATCAGACGTTTTCGCAATTGAAAGAACATTCACCCAGATGGAGACCCTCGCTTCGAGAGATGCGGACGAGTTCTCTCGTTTGAAAGAAGCGGACGAGGAAAAAAAACGAAGACAGAGAGATGGAGATGGCTTACTAAGATCAAACCTGAGTGAGGGGAAGAGAGACGCGATGGAGGTGGGCGACGGAGGTGAGCGAGACGGAGGCACGCGACGGTGGAGGGTACTTGCGATTTGCGAGATTGAGGATCTGCGTGCATGTTACTTGAGCGCACTGGGAGTGAGGACTGAGGGGTAAGCAGTGACGCATGAGCTTCTGATGGATGGGTTGAAAACAGGTCAAATATGGTTGAATATGAGTCTGATGCAAATCCATATTATACCCGTGCAAAGTTAGACTTGGAAGCTTCAAACCCATTTTCAACCTGTTTTTAAAATATCAATGGCTCATTTTTAACCTGGCTCACTATAAATGAGTTAAAAAAAATGTGTTGGTGACCCATATTGCCAGCTCTAATTCGTGTAAACAGTTGTTGTGTACTCTCTTATGCTAATGATGAAGCTTTTACGGCTCCTATGATTAATAGCTACGGTCATTGGAGACATTAGTTACTGGGTAATTATTTTAGAGTGAATTAAGGATGGAGATACGTGGATTCACTAGATAAAAACCCACATCAGACCGCGCTATATTTTCATACTATTCATGTATTCATGCGCTATATGATAGTGACTGTTATATTATAAAACATGACATGCTTTAAAACCATATGTTAGCCACCGGCTAAAGTTGAGGGCTGCACTTGAGGTATATATGCCTATCCAAATCGAATATTTTGGTAAAATCCACCCATCACAATTTTGGAATGTTTCGTTTCAAGAATCAACCTTTCTGATTCCTCCGCACCAAAATAGGTTGAACAAACCAAGATCTAACATTAACATTTGGAAGAGCAAATCTTTATGGTGCAGTGAGACACCGAAACTCCTGCGATCACCATTGATGGCGGAGGTAAAGGACTTGTGCACGGAGAGACCGTAGGGGCATCAAATCCCCGAAAGCATATTTATTATACCTCCAGATCTTAGTTGGGACGAATAGCTCTCGAATCTACAACTAGATCGGGAGTTCAGCTCTCAAATCTAAAACTAGATCAGAAGAATAGGGCTCCTAGATCTAGATTTTAGAGAGAAAAGTGGGAGAGAACGGGAGAGTCAAGAACGTCTCAACCCAATAAGTTAAAGTTGTATTACGGAGAGCTTGTTTTACCTACACGGTTGTCCTACGTTGCGTGGAAAATCCTTTGTTGTTCTCTTTATGATTAATAAGTTTACTTTACTAACATGGTAATAACAATACCAAGGTGACCGATATGTCTTAACGGCTGTTTATCCATTAACTTGCTTCCATCTCTAGTTGTTGATTACATAAAAAATATATTATATTTCAAAATATGAATGTACTAAGGTGACACGACTTCGTAACAAATTTTCGAATAAGTATTGTGGTGCAATGACAAGTGGCACTTTATTATATGCCAAGTGTTGAATCCATTCGCCCCCCCCCCCCCCCCAAAAAAAAAAAAAATAGATTACATGGATTATGATAGAAATTTGACGGAAATTGCCGAGAGTAACAAGAGAGACCTGCGGCCTCTGCCTTGCTGGTTGCTTTCAATCGGTTGATGATCGAAGGACTACATACATCTTGGTCGTGCAGGACATGAGCCTAAATTATTCTGCTTATGCATTTCGAATTTCCGGGAGTGATTTGTCAGAAAATTCATGTTGCATTAATGTCAATTTAGTTATAAATCTATTTTTATAGAGCCAATCCAGTCTTTCCGGCTAGTTTTGGCCAAATATTTGCCAACGTAGACACTAACCGACCTACGTGGCAAGACCGACATTGGCATGAACATTTTTAATAATGTTTTACTAATTGTCTATATTTAATCTTTTTTCCTTCTCTTTCCTTCAATGACCAACGACGGTTGGCCTCACCAAACATCGCCCTCGCTCAAGCAATGCATGCCGATGCCACCTTAGCCCAAGTAGCACCAAGCAAGGTAAAAGAAGAATCTCTACTTTATAATTTATGACTAAATTGATACCAGTGCGATATGCTCAAGAATTTTATAACAATTTTCATGTCTATGGTGCTTCATAAATGATGCTGTCAGTAAAACGAAGAATTCCTGCTCTAAAGTTCAGGCAAAAGAAGCTCAAATGAGAAGCCGGCTCTGATCAACTTGATTTGTTGGTAAATCTTGTTTGATTTGTCCCTAGAAATGGGTCTATTGAACCTTAAAGGTCTTGTAGTGATCTTCCTGTCGATATGTTCTTCAATGCCAGACCACACACCCCTTTCGACTTTTGAGAAAATAAAGCACTTTCTTTCACCGACTTGGACAATGATGACATCTGTAGTTTAAACAATCGTCCGTGGATAATACAATACAAAACAACTGATTTTTCCCTAACAGTATTCTCAACAATTAGACTCGTTGGTAATCCAAACTATACGTAATACGTGAGCCTGACAAAGAAATAAGAACCCTAATTCGATTTCACAGATTCGTAGCATGTATATTATTTGAAAATTGATATAATTTGTCACGTCTCGACTCTCGAGCCCGCGACATCCCTTGCCAAATCGCCACCAGGTCATAATAGATAGAGTCCCAGGTAACTGCTATCGACCTAAGATTATATTACGCAAGCGGAACGTACCATCTTCCATTCAATAAAACCATATGGGATAGATAGAAAGTAAAGCCAGATTGCAAAATACAAAAGGCTGAAGAGAATAGATGATTCATAACCTTATAGAGCCATCAACTGATAAATACAACCCCATGCTTCGGGGTGGCCCTCTAGTACTCACAAAAAGATACAGGAGTCAGGTAAGGTTAACTCTCATCTATCCCAAAACAATATCCCCCACAAAAAAAATATCATCAGTTCCCTGACTACAAAAAGGAACCTAACCCTTTACTGAGAAGACTCGACATCCGTGTCGTAATAACCAACCGGGGGAGCCGGGTCATTCGGGTCATCACAAGAACTCTGGCTAGAACGCACAGAGGGGGCTACCGATTGCTCAGGCTCGAGCTCAAGCTCCATACCAGACGCGGGGTCCACCACTTCCCCATCAGGTGTATCAATATCCATTGAGTCCCAAGCGAGGATATTAGGGACCCCCTGTAGAGGTGGCCCCTCAAATCCTCGAAGCAGACCGAAGAGATTCATCCCATCACGAAGATACCAGGCCTTAAAGAGGTGTGCCACCAGATGTGGCATCCCTTCATCAACCCATATCGTCGTGATGTGACGCTCCCACATCTGGTCCGTACCTGGTACCGGATGGAGACTAATATCAAGTGATGAGTCAGTGGGGGTGCCGAACCGCACCGGTCTTTCCATTACTTCGGACCTGAAAAATTTGTCCCACGACGGGGTGAAAAATGAATCTTAGTGAATCAAGCCTAATCTCGGTTAGGACAATGATTCGCCCAGAACATCCTAAGTGCCACAAAAAGATCACAAGACATCAACAGAGATATATATATATATATATCAATCATAACAAATCTGTCAAATCTACCACCAACAGAAGTACAACCACTCAGGCATACACAAGTCCATTATTAATCAATGACCCACGCGACTGGCGTGATAAATACATCAATAGTGCGATCCCGCACTCTTCTGGCAAAACCAGGCTACGTCCACTTTACCCTCTCAACGACGACTACTACAAGCAGTGTATCCAGTGCACCCGGCACGGCACTGCAAGTAAGCATTCCTTAAAAAAAAAAAAAAGGAGCTTCGGTCCATCACAAGCTGCGACCGGCATCCGATAATCCGTTAAAACCGTACGACTGGCACGGGGCATGGATTATCGTGCTTCTGACAAGTCGCAAATTTTCATATAATCAGTACGGTGCAAGTACCCACGGTACAAAGTGAACTTGCCAGGTAGCGTCATTGACCCTTTAAATGACCACACAAATTGCATTCGGCAATCAACTCATTGATTATCTTGGATTAACGCCAAAATCTACAAGAAATACAATCAACTCGGCCCCAAGGCCCACAAGATTCCCAATTGAACTTTTCAGCCAGGCAAACAAACCAATCAAGCAATTCACTTACTCTCGAGTAATCAACTTAACCCGGCAATTTCAAGCTCAATTCATATTAGAAATCTTAATTCTCAGTCAAATTATAGTAATCAATCGTTCGCTCGTCTCTAACCTGTCACTCACTCGCGAGCAACTCAATCAAACAATTAATTACTAAATTACCACAATTAGCCACAGACAAATAATCGATCGACCATGTATCCTAACCATGGTTTCTATCTATACCGGTCCCGATCGAAATAATTTTTTTTTATAAATAAATAAATAAATACATAATTAAATAAATAATTAAATCAGACTAATCCTAAGCGCAATTAGCGCCCTAACCAAGGTTTAGAGTCAACTCACTATTTGAGTTAGCTCGATCGGCGGCGGCGGCGGCGGCGACGACGATAAAACTAAGGTTTATCGCGCGGCGAATCGAGCTCAAACTTCGGCGACACCCCGTGGGAGTCCGGCGAGGTCGCCGGAACAGGTGGCCGGCGGCGGAGCTCCGGCGAGCGGCGGCCGGCGGCCTGCAACAGTGAACAACAGAATATTCAATCCGGCAACTCTACTGTTTTGGCCGTTTTCCGGCGACACGGGCCGGGACAAGGCCGGCCAAGGGTCGGGGGCTCACCCAGGGGTCGGTGGGGGTCGGCCGGGACAGGTGGACGGCGGCGGAAGGCGACCGGCGGCGGCGGACAGCCGCGATCAGTGGCTGTCCTATTTTTGCGCCGAAACAGGGCTCTCGGTCGGTGGCCGTTTCCGGCGGCCACGCGCGGCGACCGGCGGAGCCGAGCTGGGTGGCGGTAGAGGAGACTCAGGGGAGTCGTCTGGCTGTGGCGGTGTGGCACGGCGGCGACGGTGGCGGCCGGATCGAAGACCGGAACAAACCGGGTTCAAAACAGAGCACTGAGACTTTCGGGCCGGATTCCGGCGATTCTGGCGGCTGACGGTCGGCGACGAGGGGTCGGATCAGTCGAGGGGAGGTTGGGGGTTAGCTAGGTGGTAGTGGTCGGCGTCGGTGGCGGCCGGAGAAGACCGCGGAGTCCTCGGGTCGCCTGACCCGAAAACAGGGGACGTTCGGTCGTGGGTTTTCTTCGGTGAAACGGCGGCGACGGCGGCTCGGCCGGGGTCCAGGCGACGGCGGGGAGTAGCTGGAGGTAGTGGCTGCCGAGGGTGATGTGGTGGTCGCGAAAAATGGCCACGAACGGAGATGATTCGATCGGTTGAAGGAGCGTTCGTCGGTCAACAAAAAAAAAATGAAGAAGAGAAGAAGAACAAGGAAGAAGAAACAGAAAAGAAGAAGAAGGCAGCGGTAGAGAGAGGACGGGCGTTGGGCAGTGAAATGGAGGGCCCAACCTTGACTTTGAAGGCCACAAAATTAAATTTTTTTGTCTCTTATGAGTGAATAATTGGGGGGGGCAAAATGGTAATTTTGGCGCGCCGGGACTGAAACGAAATTTTTGGTGTATTGATCGAAGGGTAATTTCGGCAATTTCACTGGTCAAGCTCGATCAGGGTTAAGCTCGTTTGCAAAAACGGCAATTTAAAAATCGCCACGGATTAATTTCGAAACTCAATTCGAAATAATCTAAAGTTCGGAATTCGTTCAAATTTTCGTCTTTTCAGTCCTTATAGTCCAAAATGGGCGTCGACTATGACTATACATTTATATCATTTAATCGACTCCCGGCACTTACAAGGATTGAATTTCCAGGACGTCACATAATTGGTACCTTGAATTTTTGCTAATGTGCATATCGTTCTTGAACTTTCAATTTATTTAGTGTGTTAGTGCAATACTTATAAATGTTCAATGTAATATTTCCATTTACTCAAACGAAAAATCGCAAGTTATTTCATAATGTGGAATATTATATAATGCGTTGGCTTTTTAAGAGTGATGAGTCAACATGTTAACCCTTTTATCTATTTACTTTAGAAAAGAAATAAAACAAATGCATTAACATGTCCATCATTATTTGATGACGTATATTTTATATCCTGATTTTAAGTGAAGATCTATGTGTAAACTATTTTTTTTTCCTTTTTTAATCCACAAACTTAACGTATTGAAAACATTATCAGCAAATTCTTTTAACTTGAATTATATGAAGGATGACTTAAATAATTTCTTATAATTTATGAATTAATTTAAATATTCATAAATATTTCAAGGATTATATTGAATAAATTAAAAATTTAAGGATTACATTTCACATTTAACCTAAATTCGGCGATCATTTGTGTCGTTTCTCAACGTAAGTTTCATGCATCATGTGTTTATTACCTACCGCATGAGACAAAATTTGTGGTCTCGCAACTTTCATCCTCATGCAAGTGGGTCCCACCGCTCATTCATCCCCTCTTTCTGCCCTCGTCTCTCCGCCAAATGTTAAGGCTAATTTTCAACAAAAAGCAAAAATTCCAATTTTAGGTTTAATCCTAATTCTGTCTTCTTCTTTTTTTCATTTGAAAAAATTTCCAACTTTTGAGTCCGGTTCCAATTTTTTTTTCCCGCCTCCAAAAATCGCCTCTGATTTCTCCATTACAACTAACAGTAGCGGAATGCCATTATTGTTCTATGCGAAGGAGAGGGTATTAATAAAGACGCGAGTTCTGATAATAAATCTCTTATTGGCCCGATGTTTATAATTTTGAAGAAGTTATAAGCAATTTTTTTTTTTTAATGAGTGGTAAGATATGAGATCACAGTGAAAGTTTGAAGTTTTTTTTTTTAAAGAAAAAAGAAAAAAAGATCATGGTAAAGGTGGGTTGGGCAGAATGCCAGCGTGTCTTCATGAGTTGTGGATGACTCACGCGTCTATCGAGTTTGTTCGCACTTCTCATACATGTTGAAACAAGTGCATTAAAAGTTCTAAAATTTATGAAAAAATTGTAATTGTGTCATAAAACTTTCAAAAATTACAATCGAATCCTTCCATTAACACCATTAATTTGTCTAACGAAAAAATGTTGACATGACATTTTTAGATTAATTTCTCTCTTATGTGGCATTATTATTATTATTTTATTTTCTATATATTTTTTAAATAAAATGAAAAAACCAAGAAAATACTAACATTCCATTTTAAAAGCCAAAATCGAAAGAAGAAAACAAAAGAAGAGTCGCAGGGTAGGCCTCGTCAAGAGGGCTTCGCTGCTGCCACCTAAGGTCACCAGCCATCACTAGCTCCGTATGAGACCTCGTCGGCCCCGGGCAAGGATTGACTACCCTCGCTAGGCTCAGACGAGGGCCGATATTGCCAATTTCTGGGTTTGCTCAATTTGGATTTGGGCGAGGCTTGCTTGGCTTAACAAGGGTCACTAACAAGGTCTTGCTTGGGGTTTAAAAAAAGTCACATAGGAGAGAGAAATTAATTTGAAAATGTCATATTGGTAATTTTCGTTAGACAAATTGACATAAAGGCTTGATCACAATAATTTAATGAGTTTTAGGATAAATTGCACTCTCGCTGCAAGTTTTAAGATTATATCATGTATTTTTATCTCCGAAATACCAAAAGTTAAAAATATAAAATAAAAGATCAGAAAACCCGTTTCCGTTTCCAGGAACAAATAAAAAGTAACTAGGGTTTGCGATCCCCAAGCGAGCAACAGCCATCAACCCCACAAGATACGCACGGGTAAGCGGAAGAGGAGCGCGATGTCCTCAACGAAGAAGATCACGCTCTTGAGCTCCGACGGCGTGTCCTTCGAAGTCGACGAGGCGGTGTTCGTCGAGTCGCAGACCATCAAGCACATTATCGAAGTCGGCTGCGCCGACAGGAGGATCACCCTCCCCAACGTCACCGGCGGGATTCTGGCGAAGGTCATCGAGTACTGCAGGAAGCACGTCGAGTCCGCCAACTCCAACGATCGAACCACCAAATACGACCTCAAGGCCTGGGACACCGGGTTCGTCAAAGTCGACCGGGACACTCTCTTCGCCCTCGTTCTGGTCAGTCGATTCTTCAGTTCCTCGAGCGGCTTGTTTTAGTTTTGTTCTCGTGTTCGATTTAGAGTATGGTGTAGTGCGGTGATTATCCTTTGAGCTCTATTATCTGGTTCGTATAGGTCTGGCACGGAGGGGATAATATTAGGGCCTTGCTGAAATTCTGGTGAATCACGCGGTCATCTCCTGCACTTCTTAACACCCGGACAGTAGTCGCAGCAACACTCCCGTAATGTGCTGAGTACACACGTACTCATCCTGTTATTTGATGATAATGCACATCTTTTAGTTAGATTTTGATAGAATGTGCCGTTGCAGATTTTGAATAAGCAGGCAGTGTAGCTTCGCCAAGGCATACCCGCAATAATATACTGCTCTTATGTTCACATTTGCGTTGTGGGTTGTCATTTATGATGTCGATTTTTGCTTGAAGCATCGAGGGGTATTGATCTCCGTGATACGAAGCCTGCGCTTGCTGATGCTAGTTTTGGTTTTCTAAGGTGTTCATAGAGAACTCTTTACTTAAAAGTGCTCTATGTCGGTTATGCAGTGTTGATCAGTACAATGGTCCCATCAGGCAATTTTCGTGCTTCCTTTTGCCATTTTCTTTGCTATTAGAATTGTGTCTTCAGGTTCATGTATGTTTGTATCAATGCTCATTTGAATTATGGATCTCCTCTCTGTTGCATTTGAAAGTCGTCTTATACGTCGCTATGTATGTGAATTAAACTAGGTGGTTTGGATTCCAAGTTGCCTCGTTTTGTGTCTCAAGGCAATAAAGGAGAAGTTAATAGCAGGTCTCACTAGACAAAGGTAGCAATTGATAAATTGCTGTATCGATTTTGAGGAAGTTTAAGGTGTAAGTAAATTAATGTAATTGTTAGTCTCCGTCAACTGTGGCACTGTCGTGTGATATTTAATAATGTGTCTTTGAAGACAAACTGATGGTGCAACTTGTGGGTTTTCTCAATGAAGATGATTAGGGTGCTGCGACAAGAATTGAATAAGTTTTCTTATACTTACAAACAGGCACAGGTTCTGGGAACTGGGAAGAGCTTCTTGTTGTATTAACGAGGAATTGACGAGTTCATAATCTACTTGCCCATGTCTATTCGAGAAAAAATAAGGGGAGGTGTGGAATCTAGGAATTTGCTCGCTAGGTTTCATTGCAAGATGATATCTCTAACATTTTCAGGCACATCTCTTTCATTGAGAAGAGTATCTTCGTTTGGTCTCTCCTGGTCCATCACTCAAAAAGCTCATCAGTCAGTCACTTTTCCTACTTGCCCATTGGCCAACTGAATATGATGCTTTAGCGTAGCATCTTTTCTTTTGTCTTACTGGTGACCAAGAGGGTTAGTGGCTGTGAGCGAGATGCTCCTTTCTCTAAATTGACTGAAATTCCTTGGCTACTGTTTTAAAAATTCTGTCGTAACTCAGAAGATGTTCCAGAATATGCTTTCACTCGGATGTACTGTGGAATTGGTTCCTAAATCTGCCAGATTTATTTTTTGATTTTAATGTTTGAGTTATTAAAGTCCGGGTGTTTCATGGTTGAGATGTTGTCTACATTAGCCGGGCTGCAATCTATCTGACCGTCAAGGGCTTGCAAACTATCTGAAAGTGTGGGCTCTTTGTTAAATCAGGCTGCAAAGTATCTGGAAATCAAGGGCTTGCTGGATCTGACGTGCCAGACTGTGGCAGACATGATCAAGGGGAAGACTGCCGAGGAGATCGCTAAGACTTTCGACATCAAGAATGACTCCACCAGTGAGGAGAGAGAGGAGATTCGCCGCTAGAATCGGTGGGCTTTTCAACGATAGTTCCTCTCTCTGTTACTCTGAATCTGCAGTTGGGCACTGTGTTAAACATGCTGTTCTCTTTTTTAGTGTGAATGCTTGAGAAATTAAACACGTCCTTTACTGGAGGTATGTAGTGGCACTTGTTCAGTTTACACCTGCTGTCGACCCTCTGTTTATGTCCCCTTTTTTTTGGTTTTGGTGGGGGTTCTTGTCACGCCCGACTCTCGAACCCGCGACATCTCTTGCCCAATCGTCACGAGGTCATAGTGATAACGTTCCAGGCACGCTATCGACCCATTACTTACTTAAGCATGCGAAAACGTGTCAACTTCCTGACAATAAAAATAAATAGGAATAGAATAACATGAGTCAAACACCACAAATAAATCTTAATCCTGACGACTTTACATCCGTACAAAAACAACCTCATACTTCGGGGTGACTGGACCAGACCTTTGCAGGTGTACCTAGTCAGGTAATACTAACTTTTCATCTTATTTCAGATGATTAATTCAAAAGCATAAGATGATTAATTCAAAAGCCAATTCTTGGCGTTCACAAGACTTCGTCACTCGGGACCTGAAAAAGTTGACGCTCACGAGGCTTCGTTACTTGGAACCTGAAAAAGTTATCCCCACGAAACTTCGTCACTTGGGATTTGAAAAAGTTATCCCACGACGGGGTGAGAATAAATCCCAATGAATCGAGCCTAAGTTCGGTTAGGAAACTAATTCGCTCGGGCATCCTAACGGAAGTCTCACAATAACAGATCACCACAAATAACACTCAAATATAGTCATTATATAAAAACATTTCACATGCATACTTGTCAGTCTCAACCACACCTAATGCAATGCTTGATTCGACTCACAACCAAACAGTCGATCACTCAAACAAGTATCTCATCCACAAATATACAATGGACATCACACAAGTCCATTTATTAACGATGATCGTGCCCAAGGCACATGAGAGGATCTTCGCGAAAGAAGACGTGATTCAACTCCCACAAATAACGCGATTCAGCACCTCAGTGCAATCGAGCGTTCTATAGGCAGGATCGGGCTACGTTCCTTTTCTCTCGGCAATGGCTACTACAAGAGGTGTCTCCGGTGTGTCTGGCACGGCACCAGCAAGTAGGCATCCCTAAACGGGGCGTCGGTCTATCACAAGCTACGACCGGCATCCGACAATCCCTTAAAACCGTATGTACCATACGGGGCATGAATTATCGTGCTTCTGGCAAGTCGTGTGGTTCTATACAACTGGTATAGTACGAACTTGCTAGGAAAAGCATCATCGTTCCATCATATGACCACACAAAACACATCTAGCAATCAACCCATTTCATTATCTTCGGTTAAAGCCGAATGCTCACTCACGCATGTAAAAGATAGGCCAAAGGCCATTTTCATGCTAAAACATGTATTTTGACTTCCCACGTAGCCATATGCATATGAGGTCTAACTTTATACACTACAATCATAAATGGGCTATCAACTCTAAACAAACAGTCAATTACCCAGTGGACAAAAAGACAGTCAAACAGGCAGCTCAGTGAAGCGATCAAATCAACAAGACTACCAAGCAATCATGAGCAGTCAAAATCGATTAGGCCACAAAAAACTCGATTCGTGCAATAATACTTTATTAACCAAATTGATCGATTTAAGGCGTCGATCGCTCGTTCATCTCTAACCTGTCGCTCGCTCGCGATCAAACACAATCAATCAGTCAATTTCAACTAATCACAATTAGTCACAAGCAAAGTAGTCAATCGACTAATGTAATTGATCGGCAATTTAACTTAATCATAATTTCTATCTAAATTGGCTCCAATCGCGTACCTAAATTTCCTGATCGCCTAAGTGACTAATCCTAGGCACAATTAGTGCCCTAACTAAGGATTATGGTCAACTCATAAATTAAGTTGGCTCGGGCGGTCTCAACGATGGCGGCGACGGCGGTGGCGACGACGGCAAACGGCAACGGCGGATCATGAGCTAAATTCCTCGAACAACGGCCCAAAATTCTCAGGTCACGGCCCTGACTTTTCTCGGCCAAAATGGCCCACGGGCTCGGCCACTCGGTCATCTGGCCCAGGCCACAACGGGCTACGGCCTGCATGAACCTGCCTGGACAAAGTAGGGGCGGCCCCAGGGCTAAAATGGCCGAAACGGCGGTCGCGGCCGTGGTGGAGGGCGGTCGGAGGAGGCGGATCGGCAGCCAACAGAACAGATCGAGCTGGGTTTGGAGGGCGCCGGGAATAGGGGTTCGGTTTAGGTCGATTTTCGACCATCACGCGCGGCGACCGGCGGCCACAAGCTCAGGGAAGATGGGGGGAGGTCTTGGGGGTTCATCGGCGACGGCGGTGTGAGGCGGCGACGGCGGCGTGAGGCGGCGACTGCGGAGGCCAGTCGGGCCAGATCGAAGAAAAATCCGACCGGTCTCCAAAACAGGATACCGGCGGTTTCGGGGTCGATTGCGGCGGCTCCGGTAAGCAATTGGCGGCGAGGCTGGGTCGAGGGTGTCGAGGGGAGGCAGGGAAACGTCGGAGGGGTAGTGGGTGGCGGCGGTGGTGGCCGAAAACGGCCGGAGGAGGCCTCGAGGCTCTTGGGTCAATAGGGGCCGAAACAGGGGGTTGGGATTTCGTGGAGATTTCGCGACTTCCGGCTGCTGTTGATGGCGGCGGAGGGGTCAGGAGTGACGGCGACGAAAGGCTGAGGGTCGTGGCCGTCGGTGGTAGGTGGCGGTGGAGCAAATCGCCGGCGGTAAGAGGAGGATGGAAGAGGAAGAGTGGTCGGTCGGGGAGGGGGAGTATACAGCCGAGAGAGAGAGAGAAGGGGGGAAAGGGCACGTGAGAGGGAGAGAGGGCCCATAAGAATTTTTTTTAAAGAGGGGTAATTCGGTAATTTCGCAAACGGGGACTGGATCGAATTTTCGAACACCGAATAAAGGGTATTTTGGTAATTTCACAAGCTAAGCTCGGTCGGGATTAGGCTCGAGCGCGAGGATTGAAATCCTAATTCTCGACGACTAAGAATTTCGAAACCTAATCTAAACCGACTGAAACTTCAAAATTCGTCCAATTATCGTCTCTTCAGTTCTTGCGATCCAAAATTTTCCATCGACTAGAATTCGATGTTAATTTCTTACATTGATTTCAGTTACCTTGTTAGAGGTGAATTTTCAGAACGTCACAGTGGTCAACAGACCCACTCTTTTATGTGTACGTGACTATGATATATCTCGTTTATTGGCTTTGTTGTTTTATGTATCATTAGCATTAACATGTTAGAAGGACCGCAGTTGTCACCTCATATGTGTCACTTACACAATGATCCTGACCCTATAAGGAGCCACAATCAGTTTTGGAGATGTGCATTAGATCACTCTTAAATATATAGAGAAACTTATAGAGAAAATTATTGAAAAAGTTATAAATCTATTGCATTTTTATCAATTAACTCCTAAACTTTTTGAGAATTTACCAATTAAGTTTGTGCGGTTAATTTTTACCGGAACTAGCTGACATAGTGCCGGTTGTTCCACGTGGCAAGTCGGTGCTAAAATAATATCCACTTCATATCTTTATGTGATAAAATTGAGGCATTTTATACCATTATTTGGAATTTTGCCTTAAAACGGAGAATCTTGCTCTAAAGTTCAGGCAAAGGCAGCTCGAACGTGAAGCCGGCTTTGCTCACCATTTTTTGGTGGTAAATCTTGTTTGATTTGTCCGTAGAACAGGGTCTGTTGAAGTTTAAACTACCCGAGCTCTTGTAGTAATCCCCCTGTCGTTATGGTCTTCAATACTAGACCAAAAACCCTTTCAACTTTTGAGAACAAAATCACTTTCTATCACCCAATTGGACAATGACATCGGTATATGAGACTATGCACATAAGCATTTGTCCGTGGACAATACAATACTAAACAACTTATTTTTCCCGAAAGTTAGCGTCAACGAGACAAGTGACCCTTGAACGTTTGCTTGTGCATGTGGTTCTTCAATTTGTCTAGTGTGTCCTTCAAATATTTGTAAATGGTCAATGTATTTTTTCCTTCTGCTCAAACAACAAATCATATGTTATTTGATGATGCAGATTATTATATACTTAGTTGGTTTTTTAAGAATGATGAGTCAACACTCTAATCCTTTTATCCAAATACTTTAGTAAAGGTAATAAGATAAAAGGCATGAACATGTCCACCACTACTTTATGACATATTGTTATATTCTAATTTGAAACGAATTCTCATGTGAAAAATATACAGTGTACACTTTTTTTAAAATGTTTCTTATTCATTGTTCAGACTTAATGAATTGAAAACCTTATTGGCAGATTTTTTAGCATGAATTAAAGGAAGGATAATTTGAACAATTTCTTATAGTTTATAAATTAGATTGGATAATTACAAATATTTCAAGGACTTCATTGAATAAATTAAAGTTTAAAGACAACATTACATATTAAGCTAAATTTATGTGATCATTTGTGTTATTTTTTCACGTAAATTTCATATGTTCTGCTCTTGTTTCCCCACCATATGAGACAAAATTTGTGGCCTCGCGACTTTCATCCTCTTGCTTGTGGGTCCCACTGCTCATTCATCCCCTCTTTCTGCCCTCGTCTCTCCACCAAATGTACTCAAGCTAATTTCCAAAAAACAAAATTTTCAATTTTAGGTTAAATCCTAGTTCTCTCCCAAACTTTTTTTTTTTTGCTTGAAAAAACCTTCAACTTTCGCTTTAGGCTCAAATTTTCCCCTGCTTTCATACATCGACAATGGTTTCTTCATAACAACATCGGAAGGCTATTGTTGTTCTATGCTAAGGTGAGGGTATTGATAAAGGCACGAGTTTTGATAATAAACCTCTCATTGGCTCTTATGTTCATAATTTTGAAGAGACTGTAGGCATTTTTGAAAGCATAGCCAGATCTGAGATTAGAGTGAAAGTTGAAGTTTTCTTTTTAAACTAATTTTTTTTTAAAGAAGAATTGAGATTAGACCTAAACTTGGGGATTTTTAGGGGATTAAGCCAATGTATCCAATGAAACAATACGATTTGCTCGTCAATCTTAATTTTTTGGGATTCATATCAATCTAATCAATGTAAAAATGAAGGAAAAATGTCACAATATATCCCTGAATTTTTAATTTGTTCAATGTGATCCTTAAGGTCCAATGTTTAATGCGATCCCTGAAGTTTTAAATAGTTTCATCTAGTCTATGCACTTCATATAGTCTATGCACTACATTGATTATTTATTAATAGTTCATGGACAATATTGAATAAAATAAAAAGTTTAAGAACAACACTGCATAAATTGAAAGTTCATGGATCACATTACACTTTAAACCAAAATGCAATGATGAATTATGATATTATCCCAAAAACATACATAGTCGATTGTTGATATGAGGGAGGGTGATGATTGGACATTGTTGAGGCCTTTGTCATTCGAGATAATATGGAATAACATCCAAGATATCAAAAATTGCAATTTCCTTTTTTTTTTGTCTCACCCCTCTCTTCTATGTACATGTGTGTGCAGTGCGGTGGTCACGGAAATTGAACCCGGACTTACTTAATACTCTTCGACTTAGGGATCACATTACACTGCATAAATTGAAAGTTCAGGGATCACATTACACTTTAAACCAAAATTCAATCATGATTTACGCTATTATCTCAAAAACAGACATAGTCGATTGCTGATATGAGGGAGGGTGATGATTTTACATTGTTGAGGCCTTTGTCATTCTAGATAATATGGAATAACGTCCAAGATATCGAAATTTGCAATTTCCTTTTTTTTTTGTCTCACCCCTCTCTTCTATGTACATGTGTGTGCGGTGTGGTGCTCACGGAAATTGAACCCAGACTTACTTAATACTCTTCGACTCCACTCTCAACTTCTTTACCACTAGAGCCGCACTCTTTTTGATAAAAATTGCAGTTTAAGAAGAAAATATGGAATATTTGAGAATTGAAAAAAAATATTTTCTTTTTCTTTTGCATACATATTGAAAGAAATAGTGGATGGGAGAGATTTGAATTCAACGAAATTTTATAGAAATTTAATAATCATCTTGATTATTTAACCAACTATTATGTCCATTCAATTCCGAATTATAACTAGTCTCCATTTGATTTGCCGAAAAATTAATAATTTAAAAAATATTTTCTTTAAAATGATCACTTAGTTTTCTTACAAAAATGTTATTTATATTTCTTACAAAAATGATGAACGAAAGGTATTTCCATGGTCTATAAAAATGCTTAGACAAAATGCACTATCTATAATGAAAATATATTTTATCGAGAAATTATTTCAAGTGATCATTTTTAAGAAAATATTTTTCAAATAATTCATTAGAGCCTTATATTTAGGATGTTTTTATGGTAGGTGTGTCATACTAAAATTTTTCAATAGATAGATATTTGCTTTATCAGAAAACAACTGAAAAGAATTAGCATGTTAGTTATATTATCACGTGATAATATCAGGAGTTTTACATTACATAAAAGTTAAATTCGCGAATAGAATGAGAAATTCATAGGACTTGCGAGGAAAGCACTTTTCTAATGGGCAATGAAAATATTTTTCATTCACTCATTTTTATAAGCAACAACCAATTTTAGGAAAATATTGTGGACACCAAATTTTGACATCCCATCTAGATGCATATTGAATAGAAAAATGAGGGACCGACTTCGATTCCTAAACAAACAAACAAACAAAATAGTCAATTGCATATAGATATCAAGAGCATCCGCATTAATAGTTAACTAGGCTCATATAATTGAATATTAATCGGATGGCGGCGGATGAGCTTGGATGAACACGCTGGATTAAGCCCGCATTGTAAACTTCAAAGAGCTGAAATTTGCATGAACGAGGAAACGTTGTTGGTGAGCAAATATAACACAAGAATGGTGGTCACGTTGCAAATATGAGGCAATCATGACAATCCCACGATATTTGTGCATGATCCATTAATTTGGGAAGCAAACATTAAAAGGGAAGCCAATCGAGAAAATGAAAAGGCTAAGAACTGTTTTATTGCCCAAATCACATGAAAGGGGAAGAAGAGAGATTTCGTCATTTCCTTGAGTGGATTAAGTTTTGCACATCTTTAAAATAGGGAGAGGTTATGGAAAAACAAAAAAGAAAGAAAGAAGGAAACCCATGAAATCATCATTTTTTGACAAAAAGATAGAATGTTAATATTTATGTACGGCACTCACTTTAGTCTTAATATTTTTTTTATCACTTAACTGTCAATTTTTTTTTTAAAATGATCATTTTAGTGCAAAGTCCGACTAACCTTGCCAGAAACCATGGATGGCGCATACATAATTTGTTGGAGATCTCAGTCTACAACTTAAAAAATTCCACCAAATAAGCCAAAAACTGAAAAAAAAAAAACTAAAAAAGGTACCTAGAAAAAACCAGGATTCGGCATTTGTATTGACAAAATTAACTAAAAAAAAAGAAAAGTGAAGCTTGCCCGGGGCTGGCCGTGGGCCGCCACAGGCGGCCGACCGTTACGGACTAACCAGAGTGAGCAAAGGCAAACCGGAGGTAGAGACCATGATGGAAAGTGAGAGAGGGCGCGATGTAGGGTTTTGTTTTTTGCCCTTGGCCGGTTCGACTTATATCCAAAACGAAAACGAAGCAAAAGTAGAACTCTTATGTGACTAACAAGTGACAAAGCTGAGGACAATTGGAGCAAAATAGAAGGAATCGAAACGCGATTTATTTTGATTACATCTTGAAGTTAGAACATAATCTTTTTATAGCAAACATTTTAAGTTACTATAGCCCATAGGTATGCCCAGATTATTAATTTTATGAAGTGTAATTACTATACCGAATCAAAGCTTAATTAATGCCGCATCTACATAGTATCCATTTGTTTTTTTTTTTTGTTCTTTTCATTCACTCTCATACATGTTTTTTTTTATTAACACAAGTAAAAGGATAAGCAAAAATCGGAAAGATCGCAAATTCAAGAAGGACTTTATTGGCAAATCGTCAAAATAATTACCATTAAATTAATCAAATTAAAAAGTTTAGAACTAAATTGACTTCGTACAATAGATTTAGGATTTTTTTTTTTTACAAGTATCCTAGCAAAAATCGATTTAACTCCTAAGGGCCTTGGCCATACATCGATGAATATTCCACCACTTTAATGATCCACTTTAGATTGGGGAAATTTACAGAAAGAATCATAATTCTATTGCACTTGTGTTAATTAAGTCTTAAAAGTTTTAATTGTCGTAAGCATTTTTACGATTTTTCAGTTGAATAATTTTGGCTAGAAATCACCAGCGTGAAAGCCAGTTGTTCTACGTGACATATATGCCACTGACATGGACATTTTTTATTTTTAATAATTTTTTGATTTTTTTTCTTTGTTCTTTTCTTTTCTTTTCTTTTTATTTTTTCTTTGGACTGATGCCAACAAAGATCACCGTCAGCATTGGTATCCAGATCTAGCTGAGAGCCACGACCCCTTCGTACGTTGTGATTGAAGGGGCCGGTCGGTGATAGATAATTCACATATATCACTATCCCACATGCGGGTTACTTGAAGGTTTATGAATTTGTACTCAATATTGCACTCATCACTTAAACATACGAGCTTACCTTTTTCATTTAAACACCACAGATTATAATTTTTCATCTTCCGACAACCATGTTCAACTATAAACACTTAAAAATATGGTGGGCATTATTACCAAACTATCAAGAATATTCTGAAGATCCAAAGAAAATTCAAGAGCGCTTATCATTATTGCTTATAAAAAAAAATTAAATAATGTGATGCATGTTCTCGCCCCAAGGAAGACCATAAATGGATACGACTTCTTACAATCTCTTCAGGGTCCTGAATCAGGCAGATTGTTCCTCAGATTGAAGTTATAGCTCTCAAAAAAGATGACACAATTGAGACGACTCATTAGCTACCATTATGGCATTAGTGAAATTGGAAGTAGAAGATAGAAAAAGCTATCAATTAGGTACAAAAGCATTTCTTATGTTTTGAAAAGATAGTAATAACGAGTATTAGCATTGGCCCTAGACGAGTCGCCACCTTAATACACCTCTTTTTGAGGAGATGTCATACCACATCCGAAGTTCTGATGCATATACCCATCACCATATCGCGGGGCAGCTGATACCGAAAAAGGCTTGGTTTTATGTTGGGACGTGTAAATCCATTTGGCTAGCTTCTGATGGAACACCCATATGTGTAATAATAATAAGGAAAAAGATGCAAGTCATTTCACAAGGTGTCGCGAGATGGTGATTCACGAGGATGATCTTCTAATGGTCAAGCTACCGAAAGAACACCTTATGTTGTGGCAGAAAATCATAAGGTGAGTGGTCGATGCGGTTGAGATGAAAACAGCAAATGCAATGAAAAGATTGAAACCGAACACATGCAGCATGGAGACAAACGATGGAGAGGAAGGATCGATACCCAATAGTCTATATGCGAAAAAAGCGCTAACACTCAAAAGGTAGGCACATGCGATATTCATATGTTTGGAAGGATCAACACACAATCGCATCAAAATAAAAAAAAAATGAGAGAAAGGAAAAATTAAGACACGAGATTTATTTTGATTCACCATTAAATTAGGGTTACGTTCAGCAAATGATTCCACTATATCAGCAACTGGCACCTCTCGTTACATCACTCAATTACAAGCAAACAAGAGTATATATCAGTAGCTAATCATGAGCTCAAGCCCAAACTACTAATGAAAATTTACTTGCCTCAGTCCCGGACTCGGCCATAGCACTCGCTCCATCCCTGGCTCTGGGACCTGCTCCATCCCCAGCCTCGATCGCGGTCCCAGCCCTCGCCACAGTCACGACCATGGCCCCGACCCCAGTCTCGATCCTAGTTCCGGTCCCAGCTCTGGCCCCAAGACCCGGTCGCCGGCACCCGCCCTGGTCCCGACCCCATCCTCGGTCACGGTCCTGCTTCGGCCACAGTCACGGCCATAGCCTCGGCCCCAGCCTTGACCCCGATCTCGGGTCTCAGCCCCTGTCCCGGTTTCGATCCTCGCCCCAGCCCCGGCACTCTGCCCCGGCACCCGCCTCGAGTCTCAGCTGTGGCCCTGAGACCCGATCGCTGTCACTCGCCTCGAGTTTAGGCCCCGATCACGGCGTTAGCCCCGGTCACGGTCCCTGCCCCGGCCCCGGTCACGATTCCTGCCTCAAGTCCCAACTCCGTCCCCTGCCTCGGCCCGGTCCTTTGCCCCGGCCCCAAGATCTAGTCCTGGCCCCGTCCCCGGCCTTGGTGGGCCGCCTCGGCCCTTTGCCCCAATCTTGGCCCCGGTTGCCAGTCCCGATCTCGGCCTCGATCACAGACCCCGGCCCCAGTCTTTGGGACCATTTGTAATTTGTGGAAGAATGTTATCCTTATGGGTCAAAAGTGGGTCGAATATGGATCGAAAACTCATTATTGAACCATTTTTAGTGAACTCATTAAAAGTTAATGACCCATATTCGACCCATTTTATATAAATATGGGTCAAATATGGGTTTGCCCCATGCGTGAAATCCTAACTATTACTCGAAGGGTCGTAGATTGATACTGAAAATTGCAACGGTCACTTGAACAGATGAGCTCACCTTTTACATCCCAACACTAGAGATTTTAATTTTCCATCTATAGCAACCATGTTTAACTATAAAAATTAAAAATATGTTGGGTATAATTACCAAGCTATCCAAGAATATTCTAGAGATCCAAAGAAAATTCCTTATTGTTGTTGCTTATAAAATAAAAATAAAAAATAATTTTTACATTTTTTAAGATTGTGAAAATAACTTTGACCTTTTCCTGAAATATTGAATTTATTTCTTTACCTCGTTACTTGTACGTACTACGAGCATTTTGTAATAAGAACGGAAACAAACATGATGGGTTCCGCACCGCCACCCGTTCCGGCCATTCCATAAGCCAAAGCGACCGATCTCCGCTCACCCCTCCACCCAGCAAATCTCGACCGCATATAAAGCCATCCACGGCCCAGGAAAAATCCTGCTTAATTTAAAAAAGTCGTCGAAGAAGAGTGGATCATTTCCACCAAATCGGATCGAACTCGGACTATTTGATTTCTCAATGGGTGCTCTGGGCGGTGGCTGTGGCCATGGCTGGCTCTGGGGTTGGAAAGGTACCTCGAGGAACGATGGGTCCTCGGGTCCCCGACGAAGGGGCTCGAAGCCCTCAGATTCCGTGGAGTCGACCGGGAGAGCCGCTCGCCGGTTCCCCCTCAAGCAAGCGGCGACGGCGGGCTCGCTCGCTCTCGCCGGTGACACGATAGCTCAGGTCATGGAGCGCCTGAGAAGGAAGAGGGAGAGCTCCGCGATACACTCCTCGTCTGGATGGGACATTGATGGTGTTCGCGAGGTACGGTGTTTAATCGCGAATGTTCCTTGTCAGCCGAATGTTGTGTTTGTGTTGGAGTCGCAAGTGCGAATGATTGTGGTGTTGTGCGTATTCTCTCGGATTAAATACCTGAGCAGTATATGCAGTGCTCTTGTAGAGTCATGATCGACTATTAGTTCAGGGAACGAGCTCGATATTTCGTTTCAAGTTCTTCCTTTTTTTTTTTGCTTGATGAGAACACTGAGCCTGTCCTAGTTTTTCTTCACTTCGGCTTATGAGAAGGCTCTTCTTTTGATTTCATCAGAAAGGAAAAGGATATTGGTGCGTCTTCTCACATGATTGACTAGCTGATGTTGCCTGTTGACGTGGGAAATAAATGTGATTCTGAAAGGAAATAGCTTATCATTATTGCCTTAGATTGTAGGGGAAAAGGTGGGCAAATTATCTTCACTTTAGGTGTTATGGCTTTTCTTCTAAATTATTCGCATGTCACGGGTCAATTCTTGTACCGACTTCAAGTGTTCGGATATAGCACTGAAAAAGTGTAGCAACTCGTTGGTGTCGTGTTCACTAGTTTTGAAGACGTTTAGGCTCTTCAGTGCAAGATACTAGTGCAGAGTTGATTGGAACCATTTAAGCACCGGCGGGCCTTCTATGTTTTGATACTGGACTATCTAGATATTGGGTTAATACGCGAAGCGTCTTTTGGTGAACCACTATCGTCCGTGCAGTTGAGCTTGCCAGATTCGCCACTTTAAGTGGCTATTGCTTAGTTTTCTGAGAGTCATATGGTGTTGATGGGCAAATCATGCGCCACTCACTCTAAATCAACTCTGCATATGATTCAAAGAAAATGCTTTCCAATTGTGGTCAAATCAGTTTTCTAGTTGAGCTAGAGCTGGAGCCATTTTGTGCCATCCTAGCGAATTTTACATATTTTCATGCATCGATTAGAAGCAGGTCCGACTTCCATCGAGGTTTAGGTTTGAAATGTCATGAATCATACCCTTGAGCCTGATCATGTCTTCCATGGCTACATTTCTTCCACTTGTGCCAATTTTCTCATCTTGTGCTGAGCATACTAGTTAATCTCTCCAGCTCTCTGTGAGTCTTTTGGGTTGAAAGCTCTTCTACAAATACGCGTTCACTGATTTGACTTTTTTGTGCATTACAAAATTCTCGTAAAATTGGAAGAGATATAAAAAAAGAAGTTTGAGAAGTCTGTGAACTGCTAAGATTGCTTTCCTTAGAGAGAGGAAAGAATGTCCATAATTCAGTTGGTTCTTTTTCACATTTGGGAGGTAGGTTGTTCTTTTCAAAAGGTGGTAACATTTAAGTCTGACATCATGTGGACTTCTTTTTGTTTGCAACTATTAGCCTTTCACAATGGTCGAATGTTTTTATTGTGCTGTTAGAGTTTTAATGCCTGGTTTGGTTATTGAAGTATCTGTGTTTAAATTTTGACCCAGAGCTATTGCACAGGACATCATTCACGTTCTTTTTTCCGATCATGACTGGTTTCGGGCCCTTCGCATGACTTCTTATGGATTCCTTCTCTATGGCCCCGGTTCTTATGTCTGGTATCAGTATCTTGATCAAACTTTGCCTAAGCCGACTGTTGAGAACTTGATGCTGAAGGTACAACTAGTTTCCTTACAATGTTTTCATATATTTGGTGACAAAACATAAGAGCTTAATCTTTTAACTTCATTTTTCTTGCAGGTATTGCTAAACCAAATCGTGCTTGGCCCTGCAGTTATTGCAATTGTTTTTGCTTGGAACAACTTATGGCAAGGGAAGTTATCAGAGCTTCCTAAAAAGTATCAAAAAGATGCTCTTCCCACACTATTCTATGGTAAAATGCTCTTCAATCTTCAAAGCTGTCTTTATTAATCCGATGCCAGGTAAAGTGATGTATAACCATGTCCCTAATCTTTGCAGGATTTCGGTTCTGGATCCCTGTCAGTGTACTGAATTTCTGGTATGTTTCTTTTAACGCATTTCTGGCATTTCCATGATGTTAGCTGACTAGATATATGAGAAACTTGTTTGAGTAGATAGGAGCTCTTTCTCAGTAAACCTTGTTTGATGAATTCGCGGTCGTCGAGTTTCCCATGGTTTTTATAGGCGCTGTAACTTGGAGGCAAGAGAAAAGTGATGAGGATGTGTTAATACTGTTAATTTCAAGTTTATATTTTCATGCCCCACTCCTGTCTGTGTTTATTGTTTCAAAAGTCTGGAGTACTTGGATATTCAGGTACATCTGGTATGAAATGCAGCATGGTAGCTTAGAATGATTCATGTTGCTGAGCTCAGTAAATGGGAAAGGGCTGTGTAGTAGTTGCTTAAGTTTTTGTTTGTCTTTTAAGAGTTGGAGTTGCAATTCTTTGATATACCTCCAATGAGGCATTCTTTTGTCAATGTGGAGAAAAACTTCGAAACATATTTTCAAGTCCTTTTCATTCGGCAGACTTCCCTGTTCTTCTTATTGTGTAGAAAAGCTTATGTGTTCATTGACACATTCTGCTAACATGTTTGGCATGCTAACAGGGTGGTTCCCCTTCAAGCCCGTGTAGCTTTCATGTCGACGGGCTCCATCTTCTGGAACTTCTGCTTGTCTTCTACCATGAGCAAGTAGCTATATATGATGAACCTGATTTTGCTTCTCCGTATCATCTTCTCTGGAAATAGAAGCTCTGGCTTCAGTTTTTCTTGCTGTTTATTGGTTAACTGAACACTTTTGAATTGGTAGACTACATTCCATAGCTTCGTATGGACAAGACTCCTTGGTTCAATCTTTATGTTGCGTGGGTATTGAAACTTGCTCGGCTCATCTAGATTGTCCTGATCAAGGGAATTCTGTAAATAATGTTTCCTGGCCAATTTCGCATCTAATTGTGGGATTTGGTGAACAGTTTACAAGAGCAAGAATTGAGCTATCATTAACTTTCAGGTAAAGATCTGATGCTCGATTTCTGTATATTCTAATTTAAATGGATGAACCATTCCTGTCAGCTGTACTGCTTGGTTTGAGCATGTAGTTTGAAGCATGTGATTTCGAGCTTTGATACTGGAACATAATTGGACAGGGATGGGTGAATAAAAGTTTCTTCTGTGGCCTGTTCCTAGTCCCCTCAAATGACCGTTTCCCTGAATGTCATAGATATCACTAGCTCATTATCTTTTGCTTGCCTCTGCCCTTGATGTTGGTAAGTTTCTAAAAAGAGTGATAAGCCGCCAAATTGCTTGGGCAAAAACTTTTCAGCAAGTTGTCATTATTTTCTATCCAATTATCGGCATTTCTTTGATTTTTTCCAAGTTACAAACTCATTCGGTAAACTAATATCGACTTTAACCAGTAGTGTTCTTAATCATTTATGTTACATATACGTTACGTGTATTTTAGAGGTATGCAAATGTAAACTTTTATCTGTGTCACAATATTTTTGTGCATCGTAGGGTTTAATTCTGGTTCGATGCACACTAAAGGGAAGTGGCTACTTCAAAAGTTTGTACATATTTATCTCTTTGTAGTTGGTAGGAGTCATTGGTCAACTTTGCAAAATCTCTGTTCGCTCTTTCTTTCCTCTTGATTTGTCAATTTCAGGTGAATTTACGTTCTTGACCTTGCCTTCATTGACAAAAAATGACCAGTTTTTTTCACCAATGTAGGTATGAGTCGTTTATTTAACAAACATTCATATTCAAAACGTTACTATTATCAAATCTATCACATCTATTAGTAACATTTGACAAAACTTCTCTAAAAAAACATACATACAAAGAAATAAATTGACATACATACACGATAGTTGAATAGTAAGAAATTGATTTCTCATTGGCAATTTGAGAATGTGAAAACCTTTCAAAAATTAAGTTCTTTCTTAATGTCACATGGCTAATTATCATGCGATGAGTGTACTATTGAATATATTGCGTTTCATTTTTTTTTTCTTATATTCTTAATTTTAGAGAGAGTGCTAGTTCTATTTGGGACTCAACTCAAACAGATTGAGATATCGAGGTAATGGTGGCAAGAATACAGAAAATGGTCATATAATTATCAAGATTTTGGTCTTTATTGCTTTGGAAGTTAAGATCGAATAAGCATAACTAATGTTAACTCCAATGAAGAGAGTCTATTACTTATTATGTAACTCAATCAGAGATGTTGAGATTATGTTGTTTAATCGGCTCCTAATGCACGCACGGAGGAAATTTTCATATCAGCTAATAATGGAACCGTGGAATGATCGAAAGAATTACATAATTCGAAAGAGAAGAGTATTTCGAAATTTGAAATCTCGTTAATAAGATAGAAAAAAAAATCGAAAATTTTAACATTGTCCACGTATAAATCCTATGTGAAATTAAGTAATCAAGGATATTTGGGGGAGGAAAAAGAAAAAAAAGCTGACTTCTGTCCTTAAAAAGAAGAAGATTCTCTGTGTTTTATACAATAATAATAAAAAAATGTAATGATGTTCAAATGAGGAGATGCTAAGTAAAAATCGAAAGCAAAGGTCCCAAGCAAACGGCTCAAACCTAAGGAGCCAAACATATAATGCGTCCTCCACCAAAATCATTTTTCCTAGATTCTGGCCTACTCGACAAACGTCTCCATCTTTCCTTCCTTCTCCAAAATTTTCAAATCAGTCCAAACCAGTCTTGAGTGATTCACCAATCTTCTTCTTCTTCTTCCTTCTTTCGAATCTCTTGGCCTCTTGAGGAAGCCGCCCGAACCGGAAGAGGAGGGAAAAGAGGGTTCTTTTTTCTTTTTTTTTTCCTCTGTGATTTTTTTTTTCATGGCGGGGTACAAAGCTGACGACGAGTACGATTACCTCTTCAAGCTGGTCCTGATCGGCGACTCCGGCGTCGGCAAATCCAACCTGCTCTCCCGGTTCACCAGGAACGAGTTCAATCTCGAGTCCAAGTCCACCATCGGGGTCGAGTTCGCCACTAAGAGCTTGAACCTCGACGGCAAGGTCGTCAAGGCTCAGATTTGGGACACTGCTGGCCAAGAAAGGTTCTCCCTCCTGCTCCTCCCCCTCTTGATCGATCTTCGCTGTTGGTTTGATTTCCGAGGTTTCGATTCTGTGGGTGCTACTTCTTTTTCTTAGGCGGTTTTGACGCGCTCTGGTTGTGGTTGCTTGTTTCGCCAGACTACCGGTTCGACGGCCTCTGATAAGATTTCTCTAGTCTGCTAGGTTTAGGCTTATACGGTGGGATTTTTGTGGTATGGACTTTTAGCATATATGTTGGGAATATCGAGCTTGAGAGATGTTGCTTCTAAGAAAGGCGATTCTATCTCTAGCACTGAAGGCTTTTTTTCAGTTGAAGTTTTGATATGGATGGTGCTATGCTTGCGATGGGGAAACTCTTGGTTCTTGCACGAAGGAGGACTTCGATTTATGTGATCTGGTTCTTGTAGATTTGGTTAGCTGTTGAATTCGTGATCTGTACATGGTCCACCCGTCGCAGTTTTATTGTGTGCTAAACCTAGCATGAGGTTTGAAGTGCTTAAAGAAATGTGTGTCGTCTAAGTATCCTCTCTCATGTCTGTCTGCTTTCTGTGTGTTCCCGGGGCTTCATTTGAATAGTTCATGAAACATTTCTTTCCCAATTCGATATTTACAAATATAATATCTTGTAAATGGGTTTTGATAGTACGGCACTGAAATGATGATTGTGTTATTCAGCAAACCTTTCCTGCTATTTAGAAATCTGCTGACTAATTATCACTGGAACATCAGCAGCTGGATAAAGCATGTGTATCGCCCCTGTGTCCCGTGATTTTTTGCAAGTTTAATAATTGGCTGCCGGTTTCATGTTTCTTTTTTCTCTTACTTGTTCTACCGGTAGTCTTACCAGCTTCGTTAGAAAGTGTGATCCTTTTGACTCATGGTAGTGCTAATTCCTATTCATAGTGCTTCGGGTAGTCAAGAGCGCTGAAGTTTGCTTTGTGGAAGCTGGTCTAATTTCTCTTTCCAAAGGTCCTTTATGTGATGGATACTATTTTTAAGATGCCTTACTCCAAGGATGTGCTTGGGATTTTATTCTTTATTCACTTGGAGCTAGCAAAGTGCCCATACAAGAAATTGTGTTAAGTAGAACTAGCTCCTCCATTTCTTTGCTCGACAGACTTGACATGTGGTGAAGCTGGTTCCCAAGTTTTAGTTTAATTTTGCAGTTAATTTTTTACCATATTTTGAGGATATCCAGTTTTCCTGATGAACTTTATTTATCTTCGGTTGGGAAGTAGGCCTTGTCTTTAATAGAGAAGTATTTTGAATTTACAAGTTTCAATCACTACATTTGAAATTGAATGCAATAAAAGGAAAGGGAGAGAACAAGAAAGTCCTACAAGTTTCTGGTTACTTTAGCTATACATGTATTATGTTACCATGAAAGCCTCATTTCAGTTATGGCTTCTCAGAGTTGGAAATTTGACAGCGAAAATCATCTCTAAATCGAACTGAATGCATCTTGTGGCAAGTTTAGTTTCGAGATTTTGAATTGATATTGCAAAATAAGCTCGAGGCTCATGTGATGATGCGATTTCCAAATGAAGAAAAAACTCACGTTCAAGCAAAACAAATTTGTTTGGAGATCTTTGACCTTTTCTGACCTATGAGTAGTCTTACAAGTTAGATCGGCAAGCTGTGGATAGCAAGAAGTTTCCTTCAACAAGTAATAATGGAGAGGGATTATTTTGGCTGTATTCATGTTTGAAGTTGCCTCGCGTGGTCAACAGATAAAAACGCCATTGATCTTTTGGGGATAAACATGGCTTGTTGTGATTTTTCTGACATATGAAGTTGCAATGGTAGTCAACATTGTCACTTGACACTATCATCTCTGCTTGCTTGGTGGTTGGAGGATAGACTTACTTTGCGTTCGTTGAGTGGTCTGATGAAAGGTGGTCCATTGAAGTTTAGTGTGAATGCTGGAAGGTAGATTCAACTAGTATGAATGATATTTGCTACGTGCTTTAAAGCTTCCTCTTTTCATTAGTAGGGAATAACTGCTAGATTTATCTTCACAACAGTGCAACTTCTTAGTTTGTGAGTGTTGGAAGTTGCAAGAGCTTAACGGGTGGACTAAAACCAGTGTCTGTTCAACCGTGCATCAAAGAAACATGGAAGAGAATTATGGTATCTGATTTTACTTCTTGCACATGTTTTTACTGAAACCATGAGGATCAGACTGGATGTCACAGCCTATGTGATGAGCATTGACCAGATTTATATGTTTCTCCGGCGATGAAGAAAACAATGTGAAACACAATGTATTGCATAATTAACATGTTATGATAACAAAACCATTCCATGTACCATCACATTCACAGGCGATGGAGGTGGGTTTTTATGTGTTGAGGGACGTTGCTGTGACCCTTTTTTCTTATATATTATTATTATAAATTATCACCAAATGTATTGAGTTCAATTGTTCTACTTCTCAGGTATCGTGCCATCACTAGTGCTTACTATAGAGGAGCTGTTGGTGCTTTACTTGTGTATGACGTCACCAGGCGTGCGACTTTTGAGAATGTTGGAAGGTGGCTGAGGGAGTTGAGGGACCATACCGACCCCAACATCGTGGTCATGCTTATTGGAAACAAGTCTGATCTCCGCCACCTGGTCGCTGTCCCACTGGAGGATGGGAAGTCATTTGCCGAGAAGGAGTCACTCTATTTCATGGAGACTTCCGCATTGGATGCGACCAATGTGGAAGCAGCTTTTGCCGAAGTCCTTAGTCAGATTTATAGGATTGTGAGCAAGAAAGCAGTCGAAGCGGGTGACAACCCAAGTGTTTCTTCTGTTCCGGGTCAGGGACAAACTATCAATGTCAAAGAAGATGGGTCTGTCTTTAAGAGGATCGGATGCTGCTCTAGTTAAGGGGGGTTTTCTTTAGCTGCTTGTTGCTACTAGAGAGGGTCCGCTAGGTGCTACCTCTGTGTATATTTTTTTCTTACACAAAATGTCCTCGGATATAAATTGGTCTGGGAATTGTTGATGCACGATTTCTGGAAAGTTGGTCTAAAACTAGTCAGGCCTGTTGGATTTGATAACTAGGTGGGAGTGAAATGATGTTATTCTGATGGTAACATCATATTAAACAATACGTTACTGATCATTGCTCCGATGAGCCGAAATTGAAAGCAATTTCCTTTGGACAATGTCGCAATGCAAGTGCAAAACCCATAATCTTTTGAAAGCATTCTAATTTCTCAGCATCTGCTCAAATAGTGTAAGGCTCTCTGTAGTTAACAATTTTTACGACTACCAACAGCGTCCCATAAAGATATTGTTGGTGAAACTATCCTACCGTGGCACATGATCTACCCGAGTTGATCAATACAGACCACTTGATTGTATGACCAGGACCTGTGCTATGTTGCAATGCCCACACAGGGGAACCGCGCTCAGGGCTCTCTCCCTCTCTGGTTCGACCGACTCGGTTCGCCCGAAAACTGAGGAGCACTCTGGCAACCCAACAGGCACATATCACTATATCAGCAAACAATGGCTCGTCACCGATTTCCTTGTCCCTCATTATATATACAGGTGCCACATCGGCATCTTAGTCGTAAACTGGCCTCCGTAAGAACGATGATGTCGAAGCCACGTCAGCAAGCCAGCCGAACTCAGGGTCGAGCAAAGGGGCGTAGCCAATGGAGCCAGAGAGCTCATCCGGCTCAAACATGCGGAGGTGGAACCGTCAGCACTGGCGACAGAGGTAGAGTCGTCGCTGACGATGTAGGTGAGAAAGTGGCGGTGGTGGTTCTTGGAGGAGGGATAGGGGTAGTTGTGGCCGGAGGAGGAGGTGATGGGGTCCACGCGGCTTCGCTCCACCTGCTTTCCGGGGGGGCAGCCCTTGGACTGTTTCGGCGATATCCCCTATCCAATCCCAGTCCAAACTAATACCGAGGGACTATTTGTCAAAATAGATTTTGTACGGTGCAAAATTTTTTGCCCTTGCACTTGATTTGTACTGTGCAATATTGCCTCCTGTAATTTCAATTTCACGCTTTTGTGCTTAATGAGGACGGCGTCATAGATGATGTGAGCGGTATAATATTATACAGTTGAATATCTTGATAGAATCGTTTCATAAAAAGCAAATAGAGATACACAGAGCTCATGCCTGCGCCTCGAGATCTAGTGCAAAATAGCCATTTAAATGCTATGATTTAATTGATTAATCATAAAAAAATTATTATTTATGGACTGTCGTTCTAATATATTTGCTTCCAGCAACGAAGCGGCCACTCGTTAAACAGTGGGAATTGACGATCGAGTCCTTGTGGGGGCTGGGTCGTGAATTCTGGTGGAGGCCGTGACTGAATTTGTGTAGCTTTGCTCGACGTTTTCTGCTTATTCGAATGACTAATTTGATTATTTTGAGTTGTTTGGCTTGGTGTCTTACTCGCGGAGCGTCGGCTTACCCTCGTTGAATTAAACCTTTTTCAGATTTAGCCAGCCACAAGGATGGCAGTGGAAGAGTACCACACATACTGTGGCGGCATCCATGGTGCACGCCGGTGGTGGTGGTTGGGATGGGAGCAACTATCTTTCTTTTTTCTTTTTTTTTTTTAGTAGACTCCAAAGTGGTTGTTTTGTCTCTTGAAATGGAAAATGTATACAACTTTTTATTTTGAATATATAAAAGTAATACCACAGAAACGATCTTATTATATGAATACTATAGAATAGGGAAAACTATTGACGCCATACCCTTTAGGTGTCGTACTTGCCATTTGTTTATACGCACTTGGACATTGTATGCCCGCCTAATTATTTTTAGTTTATTAAGTTTCCGTATGCGTCCTCTCTTATATGTATAACATCGGATCAAAACAGAACTCATTAGCAGAACGACGCATGGAATGTCACAATGTCTCCTCCTCCTCGTCTAATTTCAGGGGAGCAAAAGATTAGGAGCCCCACTAGATCGGGATGATATCAGAGCAATAATCACATGGACCTGAACGTCCACAAAATTCTTTGGCCCTTTGTTCCAGCGGTCCTCCTCCTCGTCAAACTTTGAGAGCTCCAGAGAATCCTGCATTGACGGCTAGCGATGATAGTAAGTGGAAAGTTCTCTTTTGAGGGCCTTCCAGTGGCGCTTTTGGCTTGGCGAACTTAATTTTACTTTTTCATTTTTCTAAATGGATACCCGACATGTATGGAATGTGGAATTTCAGACACACATCGACGACATCCATTTTATAATAATAATAAAAAAGTAAAAAAAAATAATTGTGAAGACAAGAAGTGTGAAAGAAAGGAGGGAGGAAAAATAAGGAAAATGTTTTCCTCCTCTCAAAATGAGAAAATGAGGAAAATATTTTCCCCATTTTTGGAGGAGCTTTTTCATAAATGAAAAACATTTTCATAGACTAGCCTTGCGTGGGCCGCGACAGCCATGGAAATGTGATTGACCACTCGATGGGCGTCTCCTCCGACCTTTTAAAAACCAAAGTCGATCAAACTTCTTGAAAGGTTATCGCTCTTATCAATAGAGTTTAGGCCCGCGCGAAGAAGAGCCATAACATGAAGATAGCCCATTGCAATGGCAAGAGAGAATGTAAAAAGCTGCGAACGGACCGTCAAATTTTTTGTTCTCTCGATGGAAAGTGAAACAAATTAGTTTGCTAGATTGTGAAATTTGTCACGTCCCGACTCTTGAACCCACAACATCCCTTACCAAATCGCCACCAGGTCATAATAGATAGCGTCCCAGGCAACTGCTAACGACCTAAGATTATATTGCGCAAGCGGAACCTACCATCTTCCATTCAATAAAACCATATGGGATAGATAGGAAGTAAGACCAGATATCACAATACTAAAAGCTGATGAGAATAGATGATCTATAACTTTACAGAGCCATCAACTGATAATTACAACCCATGCTTCGGGGCGGCCCTCTAGGACTCACAAAAAGATATAGGAGTCAGGTAAGGTTAACTCTCATCTATCCCAAAACAGTATCCCCCACAAAAACATCATCAGTTCCCTGACCACAAAAGGAACCTAACCCTCTATTGGGAAAACTCGACATCCGGGTCGTTATAACCAACCGGGAGAGCCGGGTCGTTCGGGTCATCACAAAAACTCTGGCTAGAATGCACAGAGGGGGCTACTGATTGATCAGGCTCGAGCTCGAGCTCCATACTAAGCGCGGGGTACACCACTTCTCCATCAGGTGTATCAATATCCATCGGGTCCCAAGCGGGGATATTAGGGACCCCCTGAAGAGGTGGCCCCTCAAATCCTCGAAGCGGACCAAAGAGATCCATCCCATCACGAAGATACCAGGCCTTAAAGAGGTGTGCCACCAGATGTGGCATCCCTTCATCGACCCATATCGTCGTGATGTGACATTTCCACATCTGGTCCGTACCTGGTACCGGATGGAGACTGATATCAAGTGATGAGTCAGTGGGGGTGCCGAATCGCACCGGTCTCTCCATTACTTTGGACCTGAAAAATTTATCCCACGACGGGGTGAGAAATGAATCTCAGTGAATCAAGCCTAATCTCGGTTAGGACAATGATTCGCCCAGAACATCCTAAGCGCCACAAAAAGATCACAAGATTTTAAGAGAGATATGTATATATAGATATCAATCAAAATAAATATGTCAAATCTACAACCAACAGAAGCACAACCATTCAGGCATATATAAGTCCATTTTTAATCAATGACCCACACGACTGGCGTGATAGAAACATCAATAGTGCGATCCCGCACTCTTCTGGCAAAACCAGGCTACGTCCACTTTACCCTCTCAGCGACGGCTACTGCAAGCGGTGTATCAAGTGCACCCGGCACGGCACTGCAAGTAGGCATTCCTTAAAAAGGAGCTTCGGTCCATCACAAGCTGCGATCGGCATCCGATAATCCCTTAAAACCGTACGACTGGCACAAGCATGGATTATCGTGCTTCTAACAAGTCGCGAATTCCCATACAATCTGTACGGCATAAGTACCCAAGGTACAATGCGAACTTACCAGGTAGCGTCATTGACCCTTTAAATGACCACACAAATTGCATTCGGGCAATCAACTCATTGATTATCTTGGATTAACGTCAAAATTCACAACAAATACAATCAACTCGGCCCCAAGGCCCACAAGACTCCCAATTGAGCATTTCAGCCAGGCAAACAAACCAATCAAGCAATTCACTCACTCTCGAGTAATTAACTTAACCCGGTAATTTCAAGCTTAATTCATACTAGAAATCTTAATTCTCAGTCAAATTATATCAATTAATCGTTCGCTCGTCTCTAACCTGCCACTCACTCGCGAACAACTCAATCAATCAATTAATTGCTAAATTACCACAAATAGCCACAGACAAATAATCGATCGACCATATATCCTAACCACGGTTTCTATCTATACCGGTCCCGATCGAAATAATTTTTTTTTACAATAAATAAATAAATAAATAAATCTAATCCTAAGCGCAATTAACGCCCTAACCAAGGTTTAGAGTCAACTCACTATGTGAGTTAGCTCGATCGGTGACGGCGGAGGCGGCGGCGGCGACGACGACGATAAAACTAAGGTTTATCGCGCAGCGGATCGAGCTCAAACTTCGGCGACACCCCGTGGGAGTCCGGCGAGCGGCGGCCGGCAGCCTGCAACAGTGAAAAATCAGTATATTCAATCGGCGACTTCACTGTTTTGGCTATTTTTCCGGCGACACGGGCCGGGACAAGGCCGGCCAAGGGTCGGGGGCTCACCTAGGGATCGGTGGGGGTCGGCTGGGACAGGTGGACGGCGGCGAAAGACGGCCGGCGACAGCGGACAGCCACGATCAGTGACTGTCCTGTTTTTGCACCGAAATAGGGGTTTCGGTCGGCGGCAATTTTCGACGGCCACGCGCAGCGACCGGCGGAGCCGAGCTGGGCGGCGGTAGAGGAGACTCAAGGGAGTCGTCTGGCGGTGGCGGTGTGGCACAGCGGCGACTGTGGCGACCGGATTGAAGATCGGAGTGAACCGAGTTCAAAACAGAGCATCGGAACTTCCAGGCCGGATTCCGGCGATTCCGGCGGCTGATGGTCGGCGACGAGGGGTCGGATCGGTCGAGGGGAAGTCGGGGGTTAGCTGGGTGGTGGTGGTCGGCGTCGGTGGCGGCCATGGCGGCCGGAGAAGGCCACGGAGTCCTCGGGTCTCCTGACCCGAAAAAAGGGGACGCCCGACCATGACTTTTCTTTGGTGAAATGGTGGCGACGGCGGCTCGGCTGGGGTCCAGGCGACGGCGGGGAGTAGCTGGAGACAGTGGCTACCGGTGGTGGTGCGATGGTCGCGAAAAATGGCCCCGAACGGAGGAGGATTCGATTGGTTGAAGGAGGGAGTCGTTGGTCAAAGATAAGAAGAAGAGAAGAAGAACAGAAAAGAAGAAGAAACGGAGAAGAAGAAAGAAGCGGCGGAGAGGACGTGCATTGGGCAGAGAAATGGAGGGCCACCACCAAGACTTCAAAGGCCAAAAATTAAATTTTTTTGTCTTATATGAATGAATAATTAAGGGAGGGTAAAATGGTAATTTTGGCGCGCCGGGACTGAAACGAAATTTTTGGTGTACTGATTGAAGGGTAATTTCGGCAATTTCACTGGCCAAGCTCTATCAGGGTTAAGCTCGTTTGCGAAAACGGCAATTCAAAAATCGCCGCAGATTAATTTTGAAACTCAATTCGAAATAATCTAAAGTTCGGAATTCGTCCAAATTTTCATTTTTTCAATCCTTATTGTCCAAAATGGGCGTCGACTATGACTATACATTCATATCATTCAATCGACTTCCGGCGCTTACAAGGATTGAATTTCCAGGACGTCACAACTCTCCCTCACTTAGGAAATTTCGTCCTCGAAATTACAGTACAGTTCTAATTACTCAAAAAGAGAATGATAACTAAGCTTCATAACTTCTTCGTTCTCCCACGTAGCTCCTTCAGTACCATGGTGTTGCCAAACCACCTTCACTAACGGAATTGTCTTGGATCGCAGTACCTGCCCTTTCCTGTCCACGATCCTGACTGGTCGCTCCACATATGACGCCCGTTCATCCAAATCAATTTCCTCGTAACTTAGCACATGAGCAGGGTCTGGCTCATACTTCCTCAACATCGATACGTGGAAAACATTATGCACTTGAGCAAGTCTAGGCGGTAATGCGAGTCGATAAGCCAAAATTCCAATTCGTTTTAGGATTTCAAATGGTCCAACGTACCTCGGGCTCAGCTTTCCTTTCCTGCCAAAACGGGATGTTCCTCTCATAGGTGACACTTTCAGAAAGACATGGTCGCCTACTTGAAATTCCAAAGGTCTGCGCCTTTTATCAGCATAACTCTTCTGGCGACTCTGAGCTGTCTTTAATCTATCTCTAATCACTTTAATTGCTTCCATCGACTGTTTTACTAACTCAGGGCCAGTTATCTTCCTTTCTCCAACCTCATCCCAACAGACTGGCGTCCTGCAAGCCCTGCCATACAAGGCCTCAAAAGGTGCCATCTTAATACTCTTTTGGTAGCTGTTATTATAGGCAAACTCAACTAAATGTAAATGTTCCTCCCAGTTACCTCTAAAATCCAGAACACATGCTCTCAGCATGTCCTCCAAAGTTTGAATCGTTCTTTCAGACTGGCCATCTGTCTGCGGGTGATAAGCTGTACTAAATTGCAGCTTCGTTCCTAAAGCAATTTGTAGACTCTTCCAAAATATAGCGGTGAATTTGGGATCTCGATCAGAAGTGATCGTCACTGGCACACCATGCAACCTTACAATATGCCTCACATACAACTCTGCGTATCTATCTAAAGCGAAGTCCTTTCTTACTGGAATAAAGTGTGCTGACTTCGTTAGTCTATCCACCACGACCCAAATTGAATCATGCCCTCGCTGACTCCTTGGTAAACCCATCACGAAATCCATCGTGATATGCTCCCATTTCCACTCTGGAATTTCCAAAGGCTGTAGTAGTCCTCCAGGTTTGCAGTGCTGCGCCTTGACCTGCTGGCATGTCAAACACTTAGCCACATGTTTGGCTATATCGATTTTCATACCATTCCACCAGTAATGATGTTTCAAATTCTGATACATCTTTGTACTCCCAGGATGAATACTATAACTACTACAATGTGCTTCTGATAAAATCTCCTCCTTTAAATTTTCATCTTCCGGCACAACCAACCGTCCTCTAAACTTAAGTATCCCATCCTCCACTATTTGAAAATCGACCCTTCGTTTGGTCAGATCTCCTTGCAGGATCTTCCGGATAAAAGGGTCTGTGGACTGCAAAGCCTTAATTTTAACTTGCACTTCTGGCTCGATTCTCAAGGTAGCCACGAGACTCGACAGGTGGCTTATCTCCAGTTTAAAGTCTGAGTCTCTTAATTGCTCAAGTAAGCGCCACTCCTGCACCTGCAATTGAGCAATCACTGATTTTCTACTCAGGGCATCAACAACCTTATTCGCCTTACCTGGATGATACAGGATCTCACAGTCATAGTCTTTTAATAACTCCATCCACCGGCGCTGTCTCATGTTCAGCTCCCTTTGAGAGAACAGGTATTTCAGACTTTGATGATCAGTGTATACCTGAAAACTTTCCCCAATCAAATAGTGTCTCCAGATCTTCAAGGCAAACACGATCGCCGCTAACTCCAAGTCGTGTGTAGGATAATTCAACTCATGCGGTCTCAACTGACAGGACGCATACGCTACCACCCTGCCATGCTGCATCAAAACATAGCCCAGCCCCCTAGGCGAAGCATCGCTATAAATTTCATAACCACCAGGACCAGACGGAATTGTCAGAACAGGAGCCGTAGTTAGCCTATGCTTAAGCTCTTGGAAACTACGCTCGCACTTGTTCGTCCATTGAAACTTCGTATCTTTCTTCAGCAACTTAGTTAAAGGCGAGGCTACAGCTGAAAATCCTTCCACAAATCGCCTGTAATAACCTGCCAAACCCAAGTAACTTCTAATTTCTGTAGCAGTTGTCAATCTCGACCAATTAATAACTGCCACAATTTTAACTGGATTCACAGCAATACCTTCACCCGAAACTACGTGGCCTAAGAACGCCACGCTAGCTAACCAAAACTCACACTTACTGAACTTAGCATATAATTGATGCGTTCTCAGAGTTTCCAGAACTATTCTCAGGTGTTGCTCATGATCTTCAGAACTCTTCGAGTACACTAGGATATCATCTATAAAAACAATCACAAAATGATCCAGAAACTCCTTGAACACTCTGTTCATCAGATCCATAAAAGCAGCAGGAGCATTCGCCAAACCAAACGGCATTACTGTGAACTCGTAATGCCCATAACGTGTTCTAAATGCCGATTTCGGTATATCCTCTTTTCTAATTCTCAACTGATGGTATCCCGTCCGTAGATCAATTTTTGAAAATATAGATGCTCCCTACAGCTGATCGAACAAGTCGTCAATCCTTGGCAGTGGGTACTTATTCTTGATCGTCACTTGATTCAACTGCCTATAGTCAATACACAATCTCAAAGACCCATCCTTTTTCTTAACGAACAAGACAGGCGCTCCCCATGGCGAGGCACTAGGGCAAATGAACCCCTTGTCTAACAACTCCTGCATTTGAACCTTGAGTTCCTTCAATTCTGATAACGCCATTCTATATGGCGCCTTAGAAATCGGCTCCGTCCCCGGAGCTAATTCTATCACAAACTCGATTTCTCTTTCTGGTGGTAAACTAGGTAATTCTTGGGGGAAAACATCTGGAAACTCACATACAATCGCAATATCCTCCAATTTCAATTCTTTAGCAGATGTATCTACCACAGAAGCCAAATAACCTTGGCACCCATCTCCCAACAATCGAGTCGCCTCTACTGACGATATCATCACAGCAAAGGTTCCTCCTCGATTATCCAAAAATTCATAGCTACTACCATCCATCGGATTAAACTGTATTACCTTATTAAAGCAGTCCATTGTGGCTCTTTGCTTTATCAACCAATCCATTCCCACAATCAAGTCAAAATCGTACATTTCTAGCACAATCAAATCTATCTTACTCTCATGGCCATCCACCACAAGTCTGCAATCAGGACAGATCACAGTAGCCACTACTTTATCTTTCAATGGCGTAGATACATTAAGCACAATTTCTAAAGGTACCAAGTTTAATTCAGATAATTTAACGAACTGATCCGCAACAAAAGAATGGGTGGCGCCCGGATCAAACAAGGCGTATGCTACTTGGTCATGCAAGAGGACCGTACCTGTAACAGTCGGCGAATCCTTCGCCGCTTCTCGAGTGACTGCAAAAACCCTTCCTTGTGTCGGCGGACGATTCTGAAAGTTTGACAGCACAGTTCCTCTAGGCTGCCCTCCCTGCTAGGGTTGTGCCTGTCCACCTTGCCTCTGTGGGCAGCCCCTCACCTGATGGCCCAGCTGGCCACAACCAAAACAGGCACCACCTCGATACGGGCACAAACCAGGCCCATGCCTCTGTCGACATAAGCTGCACATCTCATTCTGATGAAATGTCGGCTTACTAATCGCCCCTCGGCGATTTGGTGGAATGTGACTCCGGTTATTAAACATGGGTTTCTTCCCTTGTCTCCTATCGAATCTGTTTGGGAAAACAAATCGTGATCCAAATGCAGTAGCCCTTTCAGACAAGTCCCGCTCCACTATCAACGCCCTCGCGTAGATATCATCATAGTCTTGAAGGTCAAGCGGTGCCAGGGCACTCTTAATCTCGGGTTTCAATCCGTCCTTGAACCTTCTAGCTCTATCCTCCGGATCCTCAATCATTCTCAGAGCATACTTGGACAGTTCAGAAAACTTTGCCTCGTACTGGTCAATTGTCATCTGATTCTGACGGAGACGAAAGAACTCAGCCATCTTTTGCTCCCTAGCTGTCCTCGAAAAGTATTTATTATTGAAAACTTCCACAAAAGTATTCCATACTGGAATTGTACCTTCTGGAAAAGTTCTACCCTTGACAGCTCTCCACCACGTACTAGCATTCCCTTCGAGTTGATAAACTGCCAAGGTAACTTTATCCCTATCTGAGCATCTCAGCAAATCGAATGCTTTCTCCATACCTTCGACCCATCGAATAGCAGTTTCAGGGTCTCCACTTCCAGTGAATTGAGGTGGCTTCAACTTGAGAAACTGTTCCACCAGCTTTTGAGCCCTACGCTCCTCACTGTCATGTATAGGTAGGGGACTCGCCGACGGAACTGCAAACGGAATCGCAGATGAAGTCCCAGCAGCAGCGACAGTAGCTGCAGCTTGATTTCTTACTTGCTGCCCCATCAAATCTCCAATAGTACCTAAGGCTTGCATGACTTCCGCCATGGTCGGTTCCCTTCCAGTAGGTCCGGTAGGTTCTGCAGCAGAGGCTGCAGTAGGGGGTGCAATAGGGGACACCGCAGGCGGTACTCTTTCAACATCAATCAATTCTTCCACTGGCCTTAAAGGCCTCCTTTGAGGTGCTCGGGGTGCTCTTCTACCACGTCCGCTCATTTCGCAGTAAAAAGTGAAGTCCTGCTTACCCCATAGCAAAACGTGGTCAGAAAGAAACCCTTAAATTCTACCACAAAATTAGCAATCACAGGCATAATAACCAAGAATCTTACTAACTATCCCATTTCTCATCACTCCTTATCACTCTATGCCAATGACCAGACGGATCAGGCTGACCTTGCTCTGATACCACCTTGGGCGGGGATGTCACGTCCCGACTCTCGAACCCGCAACATCCCTTGCCAAATCGCCATCAGGTCATAATAGATAGCGTCCGAGGCAACTGCTATCGACCTAAGATTATATTGCGCAAGCGGAACCTACCATCTTCCATTCAATAAAACCATATGGGATAGATAGGAAGTAAGACCAGATATCACAATACTAAAAACTGATGAGAATAGATGATCTATAACCTTACAGAGCCATCAACTGATAATTACAACCCCATGCTTCGGGGCGACCCTCTAGGACTCACAAAAAGATACAAGAGTCAGGTAAGGTTAACTCTCATCTATCCCAAAACAGTATCCCCCACAAAAACATCATCAGTTCCCTGACCACAAAAGGAACCTAACCCTCTATTGGGAAAACTCGACATTCGGGTCGTTATAACCAACCGGGGGAGCCGGGTCGTTCGGGTCATCACAAAAACTCTGGCTAGAATGCACAGAAGGGGCTACTGATTGCTCAGGCTCGAGCTCGAGCTCCATACCAAACGCGGGGTCCACCACTTCTCCATCAGGTGTATCAATATCCATCGAGTCTCAAGCGGGGATATTAGGGACCCCCTGAAGAGGTGGCCCCTCAAATCCTCAAAGCGGACCAAAGAGATCCATCTCATCACGAAAATACCAAGCCTTAAAGAGGTGTGCCACCAGATGTGGCATCCCTTCATCGACCCATATCGTCGTGATGTGACGTTCCCACATCTGGTCCGTACCTGGTACCGGATGGAGACTGATATCAAGTGATGAGTCAGTGGGGGTGACGAACCGCACCGGTCTCTCCATTACTTCGGACCTGAAAAATTTATCCCACGACGGGGTGGGAAATGAATCTCAATGAATCAAGCCTAATCTCGGTTAGGACAATGATTCGCCCAGAACATCCTAAGCGCCACAAAAAGATCACAAGATTTTAATAGATATATATATATATATATATATATATATCAATCAAAATAAATCTGTCAAATCTACAACCAACAGAAGCACAACCATTCAGGCATATATAAGTCCATTTTTAATCAATGACCCACGCGACTGGCGTGATAGAAACATCAATAGTGCGATCCTGCACTCTTCTGGCAAAACCAGGCTACGTCCACTTTACCCTCTCAGCGACGGCTACTACAAGCGGTGTATCAAGTGCACCCGGCACGGCACTACAAGTAGGCATTCCTTAAAAAGGAGCTTCGGTCCATCACAATCTGCGACTGGCATTCGATAATCCCTTAAAATCGTAGGACCGGCACGGGGCATGGATTATCGTGCTTCTGACAAGTCGCGAATTCCCATACAATCTGTACGGCACAAGTACCCAAGGTACAATGCGAACTTGCCAGGTAGTGTCATTGACCCTTTAAATGACCACACAAATTGCATTCGGCAATCAACTCATTGATTATCTTGGATTAGCGCCAAAATCCACAAGAAATACAATCAACTCGGCCCCAAGGCTCACAAGACTCCCAATTGAGCATTTCAGCCAGGCAAACAAACCAATCAAGCAATTCACTCACTCTCGAGTAATCAACTTAACCCGTCAATTTCAAGCTCAATTCATACTAGAAATCTTAATTCTCAGTCAAATTATATCAATTAATCGTTCGCTCGTCTCTAACCTGCCACTCACTCGCGAACAACTCAATCAATCAATTAATTGCTAAATTACCACAAATAGCCACAGATAAATAATCGATCGACCATATATCCTAACCATGGTTTCTATCTATACCAGTCCCGATCGAAATAATTTTTTTTTACAATAAATAAATAAATAAATAAATCTAATCCTAAGCGCAATTAGCGCCCTAACCAAGGTTTAGAGTCAACTCACTATGTGAGTTAGCTCGATCGGTGACGGCGACAGCGGCGGCTGCGGCGGCGGCGGCGGCGACGACGATAAAACTAAGGTTTATTGCGCGGCGGATCGAGCTCAAACTTCGGCGACACCCCGTGGGAGTCCGGCGAGGTCGCCGGAACAGGTGGCCGGCGGCAGAGCTTCGGCGAGCGGCAGCTGGCAGCCTGCAACAGTGGAAAATCAATATATTCAATCGGCGACTTCACTGTTTTGGCCGTTTTTCCGGTGACACGGGTCGGGACAAGGCCGGCCAAGGGTTGGGGGCTCACCGAGGGATCGGTGGGGGTCGGCTGGGATAGGTGGATGGCGGCGAAAGACGGCCGGCGACGGCGGAGAGCCACGATCAGTGGCTGTCCGTTTTTGCACCGAAACAGAGGTTTCGGTCGGCGGCGGTTTCCGGCGGCCACGCGAGGCGACCGGCAGAGCCGAGCTGGGTGGCGGTAGAGGAGACTTAGGGGAGTCGTCTAGCGATGGCGGTGTGGCACGGCGGCGACTGTGGCCGCTGGATCAAAGACCGGAGTGAACCGAGTTCAAAATAGAGCACCGAAACTTCCAGGCCGGATTTTGGCTATTCCGACAGCTGACGGTCGGCGACGAGGGGTCGGATCGATCGAGGGGAAGTCGGGGGTTAACTAGGTGATGGTGGTCGGCGTCGGTGGCGGCCGTGGCGGCCGGAGAAGGCCGCAGAGTCCTCGGGTCTCCTGACCCGAAAACAGGGGACGCCCGACCGTGACTTTTCTTCGGCGAAACGGCGGTGACGGCGGCTCGGCCGGGGTCCAGGCGACGGTGGGGAGTAGCTGGAGACAGTGGCTGCCGGTGGTGGTGCGGTGGTCGCGAAAAATGGCCGCGAACGGAGGAGAATTCGATCGGTTGAAGGAGGGAGTCGTCGGTCAAAGATAAGAAGAAGAGAAGAAGAACAGAAAAGAAGAAGAAACGGAGAAGAAGAAAGAAGCGGCGGAGAGGACGTGCGTTGGGCAGAGAAATGGAGGGCCACCACCAAGACTTCAAAGGCCAAAAATTAAATTTTTTTTGTTTTATATGAATGAATAATTGAGGGAGGGTAAAATGGTAATTTTGGCGCACCGGGACTGAAACGAAATTTTTGGTGTACTGATCGAAGGGTAATTTCGGCAATTTCACTGGCCAAGCTCGATCAGGGTTAAGCTCGTTTGCGAAAACGGCAATTCAAAAATCGCCGCGGATTAATTTTGAAACTCAATTCGAAATAATCTAAAGTTCGGAATTCGTCCAAATTTTCATCTTTTCAGTCCTTATTGTCCAAAATGGGCGTCGACTATGACTATACATTCATATCATTCAATCGACTTCCGGCGCTTACAAGGATTGAATTTCCAGGACGTCACAAAATTAGTCAAGATCAATCGACCAAGGGTAATTGCTTTTACCAATGTACAAAGCTCGTTTCGTGCATTTATTCATTCGAACGATATTAAAGAGGTAGAGGCTAGTCGGTCAATGAAATAGTAACACGCGCAAGGAACAATGATATTATTTCCTTTTTCTTTTCCGCCATCAGAGATTGAATATAGAATGGGTTTAGTACCCAACACGTACTCTCCTCTCGTATGATCATTTTTAAGACTAAAATGAACGAGAAGGATGAATCATTTTCATTGAAAAATCGAAAGAAATAGAGAGAACAAAGTGGGAAAAAGAGGCGTCGTCGGTAGTAAAAATCTGGATGCTTGCGGTTAATTTGATGCGGCGAACTCGAGAGCCCGCCATCTGTGAGGAGAGGTCGGAAGGGGTTAATTGAAAGAAATCTCTTTTCAAAATCGGCAGTCGGTAGAGAGTAGAATTCTACGTTTTCTGTTTTGTGAGTGAGTCGAAAATATTTTTGGCAACTATCGTCTGGAGAGGACGATGTTCTTTTAAGCAACGTCTGTTAAACGAAGTAACATATCCTTTCGTTTAAGTGACATCTGTTGAACGAAGGAACATATACTTCCGTTCAACTTAACAGATAACGAATTAACGTATAATTTCGTTCGAATTTAACAGATAATGAAATAGCATCAATCCGAAAGATGAAACCGCCTGCCAGAGGAAAGCTCAAACTCAACATCGACAGCTCGTGGGTAGAAGGTGCGTCGACTGGATCTGTGGCTGGCGTGTGTCGCGACTCTACCGAAGCTTTGGTCGCTGGCTTTCCCGAATCCGTTCAGGCTGACACTGCCTTGGCTACCGAAACCCTAGCCCCCCACCGAACTCTGCCGTAGCCTGTACTTGGTGCAAAAAGCAGATCGCCTCCAGCTGATAGATACGGAGATTTTGGGAAACAGACCGTAGATTCTGTTGCAGATATTTTCTAGGGCCTTGTCCCCAATTGTGGACGATTGCAAGATGCTTTAAGCATTAGTTATTTTTTCGGAATTTGATTTTTTTATTTTTGATTTTGAGGATAAATTGATTTTTCTATTTCAAAATAGAAGTATTTTTTTTTGTTTCTTTAGATGACTTCAAAATTATTTTTGGAGCAAAAAAAAATGCTACAAAAGTTTAAAAATAAAATTACGTAATCAAATAGATTTCGGCTTAAAAAACTATGTAATCAAACGGATTTATGCTTCAAAAATTTTATCATGCACGCCCTATTCTACTGCTAATTAGATTATTAAAGGGTGCATTTGACAACGATCCTAATTCAAAAAATCAATTTTGTTTAGGATTTATTTTTTTTATTCTATTCCCTAGATAATTTTTAGAGAATTAGAATATATTTAGTAATGAGTTTAATAACTACACAAAATTTCTCTTCTTAAGAATAATTTTTTCTTCACAATTTTTATTATTTAAGTCAAGTAATTACATATTGTTACTATAAAGTCAACATATGTAGAATGAAGATAGATCAAGCACAATCCATAATTACTCCATTTATTTCGCGGAGCATGAAAACATATGCAAAATTCTTAAGAAATAAGCTCAATAAGTAATTTGCATTTAAATTTTTGCCATGAATTTGCACTTAAATTAGCTTACCAAATAATTTTGAATAACCGCTAGACTGCTAGAAACAAGTGTAACATCGATGCTAGAAATTTGACCATACAATTTAATTAAAGGACTTAAAAATATTATACGCTGTGTTGGTTAGTGCTACATGTATGATTCTGTTATTTTCCAAAGTATTTTCTGCAGGAGCTACTTTTTGAATTGCAAAAATTTCAAGTTTATTGTCGAAGTCAGTTTTTCAAGCCTTCAAGGCATAAACTTTGGTATGTTCAGTAGCATAAAATGACTTCGCTAGACAGACCAAACATGTTGGGAAGCATCCATAATGTATAAAGAATAGGAAAAAAAAAAAAGTTCAATTGCACTCCTCTGTAATAAAATGCATCTCTACAGATTGGCCGCACAATCTAAGAAAACCGTTAAAGATTAGAAAATTGCAATCATAGTCCCTTGTATTTTTTTTTAAATTATAGGTGGGTGGTCGATCGATCCGATTCCCCCTAAAATCGAGAATCGGAAGCTGGTTCCACTTTTAGGAGCCGAAAATTGAACTGAAGCCCTCCAAAACCATACCAAATTCGCCATCTAATCCGATCTGGGTGATTCTTAGTCAGGTCAGTCCATTATAGGGATGTGCATGGTCCGGGTCAGTCCGGTCCCTGCATGAAAATAGGGACTAGACTAGTAGTCTCGGCTCTCATATTTTCGAGACCACGGACCAAATCAGGACCGGACCGAACTGGACCGGGACTGGCGGTCCGGTCTGGTCCCTATCCCGAACGAATAGGACCGCTAACTATAAACTTTTACAGCATTTTGAGCTCGTTGAATTGATTATGGAAGTAAAATTTTCTTGTTTTTGAAATAATTTTTCAAAAATAATAAGTGACGATGGAGATTAAAGTATCTCCCGTAATAAAATGAGATTTTTATTTCCAAGTATTTTTATTTTTTCTTAATTGTATATATTTATATATATAAATAATTATTTATTATGGAAAGTCCGGTCTAGGCTAGGCCGGTCCGATCCCAACACATGGAACCGGGGACCGGACCGCCCGGTCACCGGTTCCACTTATTGGGACCGAGGACCGGACCACTCACCTCAAGGACCGTATCAACCTGGCCGGTCTGATCTAGTTTGTACATCCCTAGTCCATTATGCGCACCCTTACCACACGCAGTCCATAAAGGTGAGCACCGGTTTGGGGTTAACCCTAAATCGATCTTGGACAGGCCCAATCCTATCGGTTTTGGTCCAGCATCTAGGGGATTAGGCCGGTCCCTAGTCCAAGGGCCGTTGGGACCTGCATTGTGCAGGTGGGTCCCTAGTTCCTGGGCTTTAGAGTTGGTTAGCTGCTCGATTTCACCATATAAGGGAGACTCGTCTTCTCTCCCAATGGGTTTTTTGCTCCATTGGCTAGATCTTGTCTCGTCTTCGTTATGATTCTCCGTTGTCTTGTCCACTTTGAGGTACTCTTTTGGGCTTTTTTCCAAATTAATAGTTTTTAAAAAAATATTTACCAAATTAGTATCAAAAAAACATATTTGCCGTATTAGGTACAGATCGGCAATTGGGCCTCTGATTGGGGCCCAAAACCAGGATTTGGGCCCTGCTAGACGGCCCAATTGCCGAGTGGGCTCGATTTTTTTTTTATTATTTTTTTCAATGGATTCGTCTTGAAAAATTACGCGAAATCAAAAATAAATCGTCCCAAACGGATACTTAAGCAATGAGATATGCCCTTTCAAAATTTTAATATAAAATTATATTAAAACTTTGATGAGCTCCGCTCATGGCTCCGCTGAATTCTCCAGACTAGAGCCGGCAAAATGTGTTGACTCCGATGGCAAACTTCTCATCTCTCTAGTTTTTGCTTCGTGCTTTCTTTCTTCATGGGTGACGAGGCTGTTTCTTTTTAACCTTGTTCACTTTCGAATTCTTGTCTTAATTAATCCTTTCTAATAAAGTAATTTTACTTTCTTAATGGTACTTTTATATGGAATTTCCAACCACGGTCATCACCCAGGTCAACTAAACCATATATAGTCTTTCCTTAAATTTCGATGCAACAATGGGCAACTCAGCACATTGCACACTCATTCATCCTTGCTTCCTGTGCGAATATAATTAATGACAAACTTCTAACTATGTATTTGACAAGATATATTTAAAAGATGAGTTCTTTTTAGAAGAAATAAAAAGTTATCTAGAATATAACTTCATATTATATGCTAATTAAGTAAGTGTCTTGTGGGATGTACATTTGGATTTTTCGTAAAATAAACGCAAATTTGGACAAGAAATTTGCTCCAAAATTGTTTATGGGAACAGAATCAAAATCATTTACATTACTGAATATGATTATCATCTTTTTTTACACTAGAAAATATAATCAGAGAACCAAAATGGTTGTCATACTGAACACATTTGTGTTCTCTTTGTCTTCCGAGGATAGAAGTTTTATGGAGTTACTAAAATGCATTCTGCTTCGTTTAGGAAATAGAAATAGAAAATGTTATTTCTTTGCAGAATTTGTTTCCAGATGCAAAAGTGTTACGGAACGCGCCCAGAGTCATCAAATATGCGGGTCCATAAGGGTTCTACAAAAGACTAATATGCCATTTCGATTTCAGATAATTAACTCAAATCTCAAAAGATAAAATTACATTATCTTTTTACCAAGACCATGTCCTATCCAATGGACTCCAATTATGTTCTTTATTTGCCCGAATCAATGATGTGTGGACGATTTTAGGATGTTGTCAGTAGGACTATTTCGGTCATTTGATGGGTGATAATAAAATTTAAAGTTGTTTTTACATATAACATAAATAAATAGATTGATAGATATCGATGGTCATATTTCCTACTACTTTTTTATGTTTTTTTTTCCTTTATTGTTTGTGTGTTTCCAAAGCCCGCGATCAACCGTTGGTCAAATGATGCTCTTTGCCTCTTCCTTGTGTCAGTTTCGAGCCCGGACACGTCTAACAAGTTCTAATTGGCATGTGAAGCACTTATGTCTCGACTTATTTTTCACCTAAGTAAAGAAGCTTGGCTTAGGATTACATCATAAGCGGAGGTGTTCTAGATGGATTATGTATCCTTCATAATAGTTAGACTTAGGCTCTATTTATTTCGCGGAAAACATTTTCTGACACTTGATTCCCTTAGTAAAATTAGCCGACGGAAAAATTATGCTTAAATTTAGGGAAATAATTCCTCTTTGAAAGATCGAAAAACATTTTGCAAATGATGACTAAGTATTGAGGAAGTCAAAAGTTTCAATTACTAATGCCAAACTACATGAAGTAGAATTTTCCTATACAAGAAAGTTTTTGATAAACGTTCCTATTTTAATGAACATTTCTTATTAATTTTTTTTTTCAAATGCTAAAATTGTGAAATCGTAGTAGAAAAAACTATCTACTACGGTAACAAAGAAAAACTACTTACATTCATTTACTAAAAGCACGTGGCGCGGGTAGAAAGTAAACTCACATGGATCTAGTGTTTTAAAATAATCATCTTTCATTTTTATTTTTATTTTCCATTTCGCATGGTCAGAAAGAAATCACATTTCGATACTCCCATCATTATCCGCAAATAAAAGAAAAATGACTAATAATCTTATAAATTTGGCCTATTATGCATTGCGGTCCCTAAAATTTCAATTCGTTTATTATGGTTCGCGAATTTTAGCATAATATGCAATGTCGCATCTGAATTTTTAATTATTTTTAATGTGTTTTTTTAAATTTTTATACATGTTCAATTTAGTCTCTAAATTATAGAAAATTATTTAGTGTTTTTCCGAAACAAGCTTAACGTAGCCTGTTGGGCCGGCCCAACATGAACTCGCCAGGGCTCACAACGGAGTGTTGTCACGGCCGTTCAAGAGCAAGCAGAATTGACCAGGAGAATAGGATTGGCTCAAATGCACAAGATTTAAGACTGAAATGACACAATTATAATATGTTTATAACTTTTTGGATAATTCTCCCGATCATAAGGAGTTATGTGCATCCATACATGTACTTTAACCGAGGTATTGCCACCACTGATGTGACTATAACCAGCTCACTAGTTCGTGATCAAACTTCATTTTTATTTTTATTTTTGTTTCAAAAGATTTAATTGTCATACGCAACAAATTCGTGATTTTACCTACTATTCAAGCCTATAAAACTCAAGCTCGATTTTTATTTATAATGATATGTGGACTGACTTTTACTTATAATCGACATGTGAAAGGTTCATGAGTTTATAAAAAATCAAATTGCACGAGACGCGGTCATTGGATTTAGCAAAAACACTCGAATAACAAGATGTTGATTATTTTGATAATCTTCTCAAATTTAGAAATCGTTTCTCTTGCTGAAAGTGAACGATTTGGAAAAAATAATTTTTTGCATCGTTTGAAATAATATTTGGAAGAGGATCCTATTGGGCCTACCATTGCCTTGGGCTCTTCATTTTTTTTTTTTTGTTTCTGCCTATCTTTGTCTATTTGAGTGAGCCATGTAAGATCCAAGGAGTAGGACTGCTTTTATCGACTGCATTCACCCATGTAAATGAGCGAATATCTCTCTCCTATGATTATGGGATGTCAAATTTGTATATTTCCTACTGTATCTTGTAGTTCTTAACTTTCCTTTGATGCGTGTGATATGCATTCACTTGTCGTCTTTTAACTATATTCCAGTTGCAAGTAAGAAAGCACTGAGTAACCTGAGCAAGGGCACAAGGATGGAAAGTTCCAAATGTTTTCTACCTCACTGCTTGGTTCGAGCTCTTCTCGATGCTCCATTGTTCTGCTCGTCCTGAGACCCATATCGTTCTCTGGAGAGGTTAGAGGTTAGAGATGATGGACCCGTTAACTTGATTTCAATAGCAATCATGATGATGCATGGAAGCACTGGCTCCGTATGCTCTGGACACTTAGGCTGGTACCCGCCTCGCTCTCGCTCGCTTTACACGGATCGCCCTTCCTTGAAAAGTAGAGTTGTCCAACTCCAAAGCCCTGCACGTGAAAGCAATACTACATCAATTACTTCTTTTTTTGTTTCTTTTTTGTGTTTTATTTTAAACCAAGGTCGGAAGTCACTAATTCAAAACCTCCTTGCAGCCTCCATAAGAGCGAATTGGACAAATCCAAAGCCCTTCGATTGTCCTGTTCCTTTCTCCGACACGATTTCAACTTCTACAACCTCACCATACCTGCTGAAAGCATCTTTCAGCTCTTTCTCCCTTCGCACAATGACATATAGGAATGTCAATTCTCCAGAAAGAGATTCTGTAGACAATTTACCTGGAAATATAATCGAACGACTTGCATATTATTCAAGCAATGAAGGTATTACCTCGTTCCAAAAGTCAGGTTGCCAACAAAAAAGGCGGGCAGCTACGAAAGGACCTCATCTTTCCGCCCGAATTGGCACAGGACCAATTTCTGAAGCAATCTGTTGAACAGAGTGTTCACGACAATGCAAAAGGGTGACAAGTGTCAATATTTGTATCTCTTTATGGTGTTTCAGGTTAAATAAAAAATCAAACTGAGTGCCACAATAAACACAAAAGAGTGAGAAGTTAAAAGTAGAACTCCACTGAGACCTATATATATGGACTTCACTTGTGATAATGGAAGACGCTCTCCTTCACGGAGGTGGTTTTGTGCTGATACTTATAGCAGCCAATACAAGCATGGTTGATGCTCGATACTTTGTTGCAGCTCCTTGGGTACATAGGGAGGTGGAATCAGGAATTTATGTATTTTGGCTAGTATACTGAGAAGTGCACAAAGAAACGGGCCATTTAAAGAGATGAGGTCAATGCTGGTTGTGAGATGCATGGCTGAACGAAGCTAGAGACTTAAGAAACAAGGCAGCTTCCTCATAGAACTTAGTCAGTTCTAGTTTAGATCCTAGCATTTCAATCAATTTCTTATGTACGGAATTTACAGCAAGTATTGCTGGGAAATAATTGGACCACAGTTCAGGTCAATAGAACAGAAAGTATTGCTGCTGAAATTCAAACTTGACTTTGACCAGGCCAAGGATTTTTCACTGGCAGCAATTGAACAGGGGAATGTAGTTTTAGTTCGTGCAGGATGCGGGTTCCCCTTAGGGTGAACCATCTATAAGGCAGTGATCATCTTAACTTAAAATTATGGGGAAGATGCAACGAGGGCTTTCGGAAATTTCACATATCTGTGTGGCTGCAGATGAAACTGGTTTCACCATGGGTGCCAATGGGATATTATTAAAGCATGCTATTGGAATAAGCTAGCAAATTTTGTTGTGATGTACGGTTGCCTTGCGTAACTCCGCCTATGTAGTCTACATAGCCTGTCCCAAGCCAAGTAAAGAAGGAGGGTTACGTCAGGCGTAGCGAGTCGGTTATAAAAAAAGAGCTACCTTTATGAGATGAATCCTATTGATATTTCGTTGGAGCGTACCCTTCTTAGCGACGTGTTGCATCGGCGCCAGGGTGTAGCGAGAAATGAGCAAGGGTCTTTGCACCAAGATAGGTGGATGCAAGGGATAAGGAAGCTAGCCTTGGGCCATCATTCCCAAAGTGATGCGCCACATCGGTGCCCGAATGTGGTGATAAATGTGCAAGGGTTCTCACACTTCCGTAGGCGAATGTGGGGGGCAAGAAAAGCCTGGGGGGTAGGAATTAGATTGAGGAGTTGGAATGTAGGAACCTTAACGAGTAAATTGAGGGAATTGACAGATACTTTTGCTAGAAGAAAAGTGATTATTGCTTGCCTGTAAGAGACTAAATGGAAAGGAGAGAAGCCTAAGAAAGTGGATGGCACCGGATTCAAGCTATGGTATACATGCACAACAAAGAGTATAATGGAGTTGAGATTCTGATCGATAAAAATTTCAAGGATAGAGTGGTTGATGTTAAAAGAATGGGACATAGAATTATTTTAGTTAAGCTAGTAGTGGTGGATTTAATTTTGAATATACTTAGTGTGTATGCCCCTCAAGTTGGACTGCAAGTGTCTGATAAGAGCAGATTTTGAGAAGATCTAGAAGAGATTTTAAGGCGGATATCACACGAGGAGAAGGTATTCATAGGAGGAGATCTAAATGGACATGTCGGCCAGAGTAGTGGAGGTTTTGACAGAGTTCATAGAGATTTTGGATATGGGACTAGAAATGAGGCTGACAAAGACATCTTGAGTGTGGCATTAGCTTATGATTTGATGTTGGCAAACATTTTTTTTAGGAAAAGAGAATCACATCTGATCACTTTTCGCAGCGGCCAAAATTGTAACCAGATTATTTCTTTCTTGCCAGAAGAGAGGATAGAGCTTCGTATGTAGATTGTAAGGTATACCCTGGTAAATGTATAGTTACACAACATAAGTTGGTGGTCTTAGAAGTTCGGTATAACAAAATACAGAAGATGAAGAGAAGTGCGCAGCACCCTAGAGTAAGATGGTGGAAGTTATATACGGAGAAACAAACAGAATTCAAGGAAAGAATGCTACAGGAAGGGCCGTGGCGACTGGAGGGCGAAGTAAATATGATGTGGAAAGAGATGTCTAACTGCATCCAGACAGTGGCAAAAGAGGTGTTAGGGGAAAGTAGAAGGAATGAACATCAAACAAAAGAAACCTGGTGGTGGAATGAAGATGTGCAAGAGGCAATTAAGCAGAAAAAAGAGTGTTTCAGATGCCTACATAAATGTCCTAATGAAGAGAATTTGCAAAAGTTTAGATTGGCGAGAAAAAGTGCCAAGAAAGCTGTACGAGAGACCAGAGGCAAGGTTTTCATCGATATGTACGACAAACTTGGGAGCAAAGAAGGAGAAAAAGACATCTAAAGACTTGCAAAATCAAGAGACAAGAAAATTAAGGACTTGACACAGGTTAGATGTATCAAGGATGAAAATAAAATACTCTTAATAAGAGATGAAGACGTCAAGGGCAGGTAGATGAGTTATTTTAACAAACTTTTTAATGGAGAGAGCGATAGAAGTGAGGTGGATGTGGAAAATGCTTCTGATGATTCAAATAGAAGGTTTGTGCGTAAAGTTAAAGAACGAGAAGTTAGGGATGCATTAAAAAAGATGAAGACTAGTAAAGCCTTGGGACTCGATGGTATTCCTATTGAAGTGTGGAAATGCTTAGGGGATGTAGCAATAAGTTGGTTGACTAGTCTTTTTAACAAGATCCTCCATACTAATAAGATATCTGATGAATGGAGGAAAAGTATACTTGTGCCTATATACAAGAACAAGGGGGATATCTAGAATTGTTCTAATTATAGAGGCATCAAGCTTATAAGCCATACAATGAAACTGTGGGAGAGAGTTATTGAGCATCGTTTGATAATAGAGATCAAGATTTCTATCAATCAATTTGGATTTATGCCATGAAAATTAACCATAGAGGCTATTTTCTTAATACGACAATTGATGGAAAGATATCGAGAAAGAAAGAAGGACCTCCATATGGTGTTTATTGATATCGAGAAGGCGTATGATAGGGTTCCAAGAAAGGTTTTGTGGTGGATTTTTGAGAAGAAAAAAGTACCTTCAAAGTATGTCGAGGCAATCAAGAACATGTATAACGGTGCTACTACATGTGTGAAGGCTTGTAATGGCACATCGAGTTATTTTCCAATCACAGTAGGCTTCACCAAGGTTCTGCTTTGAGCACTTACCTTTTTGCCCTGGTTATGGATGAGCTAACAAAAGATATTCAAGATGAGGTACCGTGGTGTATGCTATTTGCAGACGATATCGTGCTTATTGATGAGACCAAGGCTGGGGTTAACGCTAAGCTAGAAGTATGGAGAAGCACGTTAGAGTCTAAAGGATTTATGCTAAGTCGAAGTAAGACGGAATACTTGAAGTGTGAGTTTGACACGGTAGAAATAAAGGATCAAGAAGCCGTAAATATGCTCGGACAGGAGGTACCTAAAAAAGATACATTTAGATATCTGGGATCAATATTGCAAAAGGAGGGAGAAATTGATGAGGATGTAAGCCATAAAATCAGAGTAGGTTGGATGAAATGGCGCAGTGCATCGGGATTTCTGTGTGATCGCAAAATTTCTCTTAGGTTAAAAGGAAAATTTTATAGAACAACAGTCAGACCTGCCATGTTATATGAAGTTGAATGTTGGCCAGCACAAATAAAACATGAGCATAAAATGGGAGTAGCGGAAATGAGGAAGTTAAGGTGGATATGTGGTCATACAAGTATGGATAAGATAAGGAATGAAGAGATTCGACGAAAAGTTGGAGTAGAACCAGTGGCGGAAAAGATGAGAGAGCATAGATTGAGATGGTTTGGGTATATTCTTCGAAGACCCTTAGATGCACCGGTACGAACAGAAGTTTGCTATCGAGAGCATAACACGAAAAAAGTAAGAGGTCGGCCGAAACTTACTTGGGGGAAAACAGTAAAACAAGATTTAATGGAGTGAGAAATAGATTGGCATACGGTTTGTCTTAGGACGGAGTGGAGGGAGGCTATTAGTATTGTGGAGAGGTAGTGTATAGATAGATAGATAGATATATATATATACTTATTTATTTTTACACATTTATCTCTTTTCTCTCCCTTAATTTTGCTTTTATTTTTATGATTCTTTGGGGTTCATCGACCGCCGACCCCAACTAGTTTGGGATAAAGGTGTTGTTGATATTGATGTTATTGATGTACGGTTGCCTTGCGTATCATCTGATGGTTATTGACCCTCGGAGTTTCTGCATTTTCATCAGGGATTTAGCGTATCACTTGTTATAGCTGATTGACATAATTGGCAAGGATTCAAATGGTACCACTGACATGTTGTTTGACTTAGGGTTGCAATGTCCAGGGGAGAAATATAGTAGGTTGGATTAACGTACCGTTACCGTGATTTTTCAATTCCAATTCTTGCACGTGTCCTTAAGATTGGGTTATATTAATGAAGTGAGGAAGCAAATTTGATTATAGCGGCTGATGTAATCCACCGACACCAACACACAGAAAGCACACAGAGAGTAATGCCTAACGCACCTCACAAACTATCCGGCAACCATCAAGCTTGAATCCATTGAGAGAGCACAGAGAGAGTAATTCCTAACGGACCTCACAAACTATCCAGCAACCATCAAGCTTGAATCCATTGAAGCGCATGACGGCTTCCTGTGCCGCCCGGCCCGTCCGGAACCCAGCATAAGCGAATCGCCTGCTCTTACCATCGCTACACACGGTGGAACAATCGCAGGTTAATATGCGCTACTTGCCACTTATGACGTGGCATCATCGACGTCGCAGGATTCTTCCCGCTCCCCGTGAGCGCAGCAAAATTTTCATTTCCGACATTTGCTAATCGTGATTATTGATCTCGCTTCGTTTTTGGTAGCCAAGGAGATAAGCACTTCCAGATGCAAAAAATCAATGAAATATTCTTTTTTTTTTCCCAATGAAATCAAATAAAGAAAATACGATATAAGCACGCAGGATGCGCCAACATAGCAGTTTCAATTTGAGAGAGATGGGTAGTCTAGAGCTCTTACTATGCTTCGTTTTTGCTTTAACAATTTCGCTAATTCCTGATAGTAGCCGCTTATAGTCGATTTTGGGCTTGCCATTGCACAACCATGTGAGGGTCTTGATGCATGAAATTTGCTCAGTCCATGGCCGATCTCTTCTTAATGATCATCTAATCTTGACTGAGGCGCATTAAACGTTCTTTTTAATCGAATCGATCCGACTTAGGAAGAGGAAATTATGAGAAATTCTGCGTCCCGCTTTTATTAATGACTTTTCATCTCAAATTAGAAAGCGAAAAAGCAAGAATCCAGAGTTTTAGAAACTCGTGGAAAACTTATCTAGCATCTTGTTAATATTTGAGGACTAATTATGTTGCTTTTCATGCGTGTTGATCAACAATAGATCGTCATGATGTTGATTTGCGGCGCTGGCGTTTACATCATCCAAGTTGAGGCCTTGAACAAGTGCAAGTGCAAGTGCAACAATATCCCTCAGCTAAACGGTCAATTGACCAGATTTACTCCTTGTATCTTTTGTTGAAAGAAGAACACAATTTACTCTCCTAATGTAATAGGGTCTGTATATTGCAGGAAAAGATCATGAAGTTCGTTAGGTGCAGAGGAACATCTTGATCTTGTTGGAGACCCTCGAGAAAGAACTTCCAATTGGCACTGTTAAATTTTGTTCCCAGGATGTTTCAATCGAGGAATCAGGCTACCTCAAGCTTATCCATCTTTCCGATGGTCCTATTTTCCAGGTGACAATGTCGTGTAATAACTTACGATTTTATATGGAATGACGGCGAGAAGCTACTCTTGAGATGGTCCTCTTTTCGCCCACGGAGAAGCCCTCTCGCTTTTGCAAACTTAACCATCTGCTTGTGCATTGCTAGTTGTTGATCGGGTGTGATGGAGTGAACTCAGCAGTGGCCAAATGATTAGGCTTCAAGAAGCCATTTTTTTTTGTTGGCCGCTTGTGTATATTACGAGAATGGTCATGGTTCATATGTGGTGTCCATCCTCCAGATGATAAGACGATATACCGGATCTTCATTTTTATTTCTTCCAGCCAGCATGAGTTTCAGTATGCACCTCCGCAAAGAGTAATATATGTGTCCAAGCACGCACATTTGGCATGAGACTTTGCTAATGAGATCGTCAACAATGCGATGCGATGCGGCGGACAAAATAAAAATCAATTACCTAGACCAGGTTAGAGGGACGATTTTATTGAATTCAATCCAACAAAATAAAAATTATCTTATGCATGTTTTCCCGTATTTTCATGCTTGTGTTCGCCGCCTCAGACCCCTCTGCGTGTATGTAGATGGATCAGTCGGAACGGTGCTGCTTCAACCCAGGGCTGAAATGGAACCCTCAAGTGGATTTGTACATCAACAAGGCTTATTGAGCCGAGCACTTTGCTCGCATTTCCACAGCTCTAACGCGATCTTTGAGCTCGAGCTTCTCACTCCTTCCCTCTCCTTCTCTTAGTGAGATTATCCTTCGGAGTTCACTGTCCCGATTCCAAAGCCATAGAGAACGACTTTGTTTTGACTGCCTTATGTACGTTTTACACAATGCTCTGTATTCGCAGTGGGGAGCCGCATTTGTTACTAATAGGCCGCAACACTAAAACTTGTCAGGAAATTATAAATGAATTCTAAAACTCTTTTTAGGTGCAATCAAATCTCATGACTCGTCACAAAAGTGCAACGAATTGTTAAGAAAATACAATTGAGCTTTAAAACTTTTTTTTAAAAAAATGTACTTAAGTCCTAAATCTTGTCACCAAATTGCAATGAAGCCTTAAAACTTTCGAAAAATTCACTCAATTGAAGGATTTGATTAGACCAATTTGATAATTTTAGAACTTAATTACACTTTCTAAAAGTCTTGAGTGTAATTTCGTGGCAAGTTTTAAAATTTAATTGCAGGCTCTTGGTGAATTTTCATTTCTTGAAGGGCCGAGGCCCAAACTATTGAGAAGATATTGATAGGATGTAAAGTTTTGCTCGGCAGTCGATCTCAGCCACACAAATTTATGCCTCAACTTTCCAAAATAATAATAGTAATAATAAGTATAGTTTGAGCTTTTCCCTTTCTAAATAGAGTCGGATCTCACATGGTTTGTCCGCTTATTTTGTCTTCATATGTTAACAAATACTTGAATCACTAACATATATTTAGTACAGTTGCTGAACGTGGACACGTTTTAGTTTTGTTGAAATTTAAATGAAAGACTAGAGGTTTTTGTTTTTCGATAGCCTTCATTTTCAAGTTGAAGTAAAAACACGAAATTTAAATTGCCTTTTTTTTTCTTTTGTATATGAATAGCAGAATGACTTTTTCACGGGCAATTTCAGCTGGCTATGCCGAATTTAAAATGATCAATCTACCTATGAGCACGTCAATAGCTTCCTTGCATTATGCGAAGATACTACTTTCCACTTTATCTGTCGAGAACGGCCTTTGCATGTTATACTTTGTTACCACTAAATTCGGTGCTGACCTGGGAACAAATAGAATGACTTTTTCACGGGCAGTTTCAGCGGGCTATATCGAATTTGTCAATAGTTGACTTGTCGACAATGAAGCATGACAAATGAAATTATCGACCAATTCATCACAAGGTTTAAGTGAGCAACAGGCGAGTCGATGTTATGGGCATGTTTGTTTAAAAAATATGCAAATTTCATAACAAACACACATGACAAAAATAAAATGAAAATGAGTCAATTTGATTTGAATTTTCAAAATTTTAGAGTGACGGCCGAAGATATGAGATTGGGGTCCACCTTTTCTCATCCAAAATTCAATTTAATTTTAATTTGAAAAAAATTACCTTTCAAGATTGGAGAAATTAATTTCAGATAATTCTCACAAATTAGATAAAATCCATTTCAGATCAAACCTTATCTCTAGCAATCCAAAATATAAGATAACAATCCAGAATCATATCAAACAATCGCATATTAAAGAAAAACTTTAGGACCAAAAACTATCGGTAATGAATTTGACATCACTTATGTCATGAACATCCACAATAGATAAGGCAACTCAACCAATGAGATAAATAAATCAAACCATCTCACATGATAAGATCACATGAATACTTATCCATAACCTACATATTCGTTCGCGGGGGTGCATAAGTGCCGAAAGTCAAAGCTTCAATTCAACAAAGATTCTCAATTTTTTAACCAATTTAATTTGATTCTTTGAGAATGCAATTGAACAAATTTAAAAGACATGGTTCCATTCAAGCTTTATCAATTCACCTAGAGCATCAAAGTACGACCAAATCCATGAACGAAACAAGTTTATTTAGAATTCTCGTGCAATTGATATTAATTTCGGTTCTTGCCAAAAGTGGATGGAACAAGGTTTAATTTTTTGTTTTAATTGCAATCCTTATATGTTCACGGAAGGATAAAACAAGCATGCATGTTATCAAGTTTACAAAGCATAGGATGCAATTAAAAAAAAAAAAAGAAACTCATACCGTTTTCAAGCAATTCTCTTGCACACCTACAGTTGCAATTTTTGCCTAAAACAGCCCACTTTCCACCAAATTTATGACAAATCAAGCTCCGACTTTGCCCAATCTTAAATGCCAATCAGGAACCCTGTTAGTGCTCGAATATTGAAGGTAGAAAGGACTGTTTTACTGCTGAATAGAGCGCAATCCGTGGCTGGGCAGTGGCTAGACCGAGACCGAACAAGTTGCAGCGGGCAGCGGTAGATCGGTGGACTTGTGGCGAACAACACCTTGGGATGTCGGGATCGAGCAAAGCAGTGACGTGGAGGCGCAATGGAGCTGGACGGAGACGGTCGACCTACACTGCGAGGGATCGGTTCGGCTGCGTGCTTGGGGGTTCGGCTTGGAGGAGGGTTGTCTCGACAGGATAGGGAGACAATCAGACTCCTTGAATCACCTTGAATTTACTAAGGAATTCCAGCTCTTTTGTGAGTGTTGAAAATTTCAAAAGTCGCTGAATCCTGTGAACTTGAATGAGTTCATATTTATATAGAGCTAGGCACAATTAATCTTGTTAGGAGTAGGACTTGTTAATGACCGTTGGATCGTTGTTCCTAGCTAAAGTAGGATTTGTTTCAAGCCATTGGATTTTAGATTCCCACATCCGATAGAACTCTTAGTTAAGATAAGGATTTCAAGTTAAGAGAACTCTTGATTTAATTTGAACTTTGAGGAATTCAATTCCCCTAGGTCTCTTAATACACTTCGGCCAAGGGTTGACGAGCTTGTGATAATTTTTTACTTTTTTTTGCAAATTCGGTGACTAAATTGCAATAAAAGTATGCAATTTTGCCCAATTTGTGTAATTGTGCAATTTTGGTGAACAATTGGACTAAATTGCAATTCAGGATAATTGGATTGAATGTCAAGATCCTAAAAATGTCAAAATTGCAAATAAAAAGACTCAATTGATATTTTTTTACCAAATTCAATCATATGTATAACAAAATAACACATAAAATTGAACTTGAATTTGGACTTTTTATGAGGTCAAAAATACAAAAGAATAAAAAGAAAAATATTGACTATTTTTCTATATTTTTGTGACCTTAAATGTTATTTTTCCTGAATTTTCAAGTATTTCCTATTTTCTAAAAATACTAACAAATGTGAAAAACATGAAAAATTATTTTTTTTGGTCAAAAATGTTTCCTTGGGCTTGGCCAAGGACACCAACTTTGATTTTGTAATTTTTCAACTTTTATGAATTTTTTTATGAAATTTTCAAAAATAAACTGAAAAAGATTAATAAAAAATCATGTGTCAACAAAAACCAACAAATCTTATCTTTTTAAATAGCTCTTAGCTTAGATGTAGTTTTTAAATTCTTGTCGTTGATTCAATTTCGGCTAGTTTCATATCTAGAGTTAGATGTTGTTGATTAGATTTCGGCGTCTAGATTCCCGTCGTCGATTCAATTCCAACAAGTTTCATATCTAGAGTTAAGTGTTGTTGATTGGATTCCAGCGTCTACTCATCCAGTTTAGTGCTGTCGATTCAATTCTGGTGTTGTATTATTCATCCACCCTATCTAGTGTCGTCGATTCAATTCTAGTGATGTATCCTACATTTTCACTCGTCCGGTGTTATCAGTTAAATTTCGATATCGTGTCCTATAGTGTGGTCCAGTGTTGTCAATTCAATTTTGATGTTGTGTCCTAATTACAAGCACGTCAAATTCTTCGACAAGTTTGATCGAAATCCATCGAGAAAGGCTGGTCGAAGGTCTGTACGAAGTTGTCGAAAGTCATACAACTATTAGTGCACATCCTGCATTTGACACTCTATCCAAAACTGACCCGCAACCCCTTCTTACTTAATGAACTGCTAACATTCGATGAAAAATTCTCGTGTTAGTGACCCTTTTGGGCCGAGCCCTAAAAGCTCAATTAGGCCTGCTCGAGAGATTTTGACGTGAAACAATATCTTACCACTAGAATCTCTTTTTTTTCTGGTCATCCACCACTGTGAACCTCTGTTAGATTCGAGCATGGCAATTTTTTTTGTCATTGGGAGAACCCAAGTACTCTTTTTTGGATCCAAAGAATAGTTCTCGCAGATTTTTTTCTTTTTGGAAGATAGATGAGCAAAACAATCAACCTATTGATATTAAAAGACCCAAAGATTCTTCCAACGTATCATTTCTGGACCAATGAAATTTATAAGTATAGGAAGAAGCCCTATCAAATATAGATTTTTTTATTTCGATCATTTATCGATTGGTAATGCAATATATAAGGATCAGTACTACAAATATTGCCACACCCTTGATAATAACTATCGATTACTTGTTCAATCCTGTGAATTGAGTGAAAGTAGAATACTCCAAATTCGGGGGTCCAAATAGCTTTCAAAAATGTTCTTGGTGAAAAAATTGTGAATGAAAGATGTAACGGAATTTGATTGGGTCCATGAATATAAGAAATAGTGACAGTTCTTAATCTCTCTCAACTTGAAATCTAGGATTTGAATTGATATACTTTCATTGATTGTTCTAAATTGCATTGATTTCTCCCAAGAAGATGGGGTGTTTTTAAGAGAATTGGATGCTGTTATGGTGAGGAAGGGTTTCTCTTATCTTTTCTTACCCAAGGTGGCCGCAGGATATATTTAGGTCTTGACATGAAATTAACAATCGTAAGCAATTTCGTTGCGACAATGTTGCAATGCAAGTGCCAAAAAACCATAAATTAAATGTTTTACCAATCACAACAAAATCCAGAATTGTACATGAAAGGACATAAATTCTATCGGTTGCCTTGCCTGTACTAGGGTGAGGCGAAAGCATTCATGTTCGTCTCATCTCCTCAAGTGGGTAGACATGACGCTCTTTTACTGTTTACATTTGTCGGATCGGATGAAACGACGCCGCAATAATGTCCCCGAGAAAGAGATTTGCGGTGACGCGGTGCGGGAAACGCCGTGTCGTTTCTTGCGGCACATGACCCGCGCGGAGTTGAGTAATACAGAGCCGATGATTGGATGACCAAAACCTGAGCTATACTACATTGCCGACACAGGGAACCGCGCTCAGACCGCGCCTCCGGTTATCTCCCTCCGGTTCGACGGACTTGGTTCGCCGGAAATCCAAAGAGCATTCCGGCAACTCCCCCAAGTCGGCGAACAGCGGATCCTCGCCGTCCTCCTCGTCCCTCGTCCTATGCACGGGCGCCGCGTCCTCACCTCCCTCGTAAACCGGCCTCCGCAGGAACGACGACGTCGAAGCCACGTCGGCGAGCCAGTCGAACTCGGGGTCGAGCAGCGGGGCGCCGCTGATGAAGCCCGAGAGCTCGTCCGGCTCGAACATGGCGGATATGGAATCGGCGTCGGCGGCGGAGGCGGAGGCGGAGGAGTCGCTGGCGGCGGGGGTGCGGAGGTGGTGTTGGGGTGGGTGGCTCTTGGAAGAGGACGAGGAAGAGGGGAGGGGGTGGTTGTGGTCGGAGGAGTAGGTGACGATGAGCGTGGTGGGGTCGAGGCGGCTTCGCTCCACTTGCTTTCTGGCAAGGCAGCCCTTGGAGCTACTGCATCGGTAATATCCCCTGTCCAATCCCATTCCAAGACAAAACATCTTTAAAAACATTTATGATTATTCTAATACTAAACATGGTTTTCTCTCTCTCTCTCTCTCTCTCTCTCTCTCTCTCTCTCTCTCTTTTAAATTAATTAACACTGGCGTAATAGCAATCAATGTTTATGCCACTGCCCACCACTCCGAGCGTGACACTCGCCCGCCCTCTTCATGTCTCATAGTCAGGGATAAAGACGCTAAGGTAATTATCAAAAGAAGAATGTTAGCAACCGGCTCTATCGTTTCCTGTAAATTACTATTTAGAGCGTGTTTTGAATCCCTTATGCAAAACCGGCTTTTATTCATAAACAAGCGAGGTAACTACAAGCGCGTTAATTTACAAGAGAGTACTAAAGTTGAAATTCGACTAGCGATCACTCCTCCCGAACGATTTGTACTTTCTTTTTTAATTTCTATTTATACGGTTATATCCTACTAAATTGCAAATGACTCTATTTATCAGTTATTTATTTCATGTTTGATTACGACTGATATATAAATCAAGTCGTAAGATAAAAGATAGATTTCTTCTAGTAGTCCCTTGAGATTTCGCACTTATATTAATTGAACTTAGGCCCTAATGCAAATCCCCCAAGGATTAGCCCTCCAAATTATTTTTCCCTACATTTTAAATGCTATATAGTCCCGGCTAGCTTACAGGGAGAGCATGTTCATCCCAATTACAAACATCAACTAACCACATCACAACTACTACGACGAGGTTCATTTTTCGATTCAGCCGTCTTGCGACTAATGAATCAATGTGACAATTAATTAAGCTGCGTTTCAAAACCTAGCCTATCTCCCTCGGCGTATTATACTGTGCCTGGCGAACCAACCAGCCCTCACCCGTCATTCACACAGTCGCCAAGATCCCCCCCCCCCCCCCCCCCGGCGGCTAACTAACGTGGTTTCTAGGACGCCGTCTTCGGCAACACGATCTCTTCGATGGCCGTTCGTGATTGCGAATTGCAGAGGATTCTTGTTGTGCTTAAAAAGAGGGGCTCGAACGCGGTTATCTTAGTTAGAGTAATGGAGGCTACGAGAGCGATGGATTATATACCTTGGGTAAGGTGAGCCCTTGATGGGTTTTTGGCCGTACTTCCTCCATGCCCACGAATCGGACGGCGGAAAGGCCTCCCCTTTGCTCTTCGATCCCGCAGTGTCGCTCGCGATCGGCACGGAGACCACTCTCTTCTTCACGCTCTTCCTACTTCACGAAGAATTCGCCCCCAAACATCAATGTTAACATCACAGGCATATCTCTATAGGCAAAAAAGCGCTCGTCATGATGTCTCACCTTCTCTTTTGCGACGGTCCACTAGCATTCGTCCTGGCATCATCCCCTGAGGAGGGCGTATCCGGTGCCGGCTCGGGCTCGGGATCTTCCTCGTGATCATGCACAAACGGGTTGATGTAGAGCCTACGATCCATGAGCCTGCTCAAGATTAAAACCTCAGACCCGTGTTATGAGAAGCTTCCCATGAACATGAGCCGATTCATGCTTGGTTCGCCCGCGACGGAGCACCGGCCGGCCGGGAAAATGAGGAGAGAGAAGGGATTATTGAAGGGAAAGGTAAGGGGGTTTAAGTTTAATAGGAGGAGAGTTCATGGGGAGGTGACAGATTGGCAGTTTGTGTGGTTTATTTTGGGGGGACGTGCAAGCCTATACGCAAGCTCAATGATTATATTATCATTATTTGAGCCTTAATTAATTAAAGGTTAAGAGGGATTAATCAAGTAGAGTGGGGCTTAATATGTGGAATCATGGAGCCTCATCGCACTTAAGCGATGCGGTTGGTGGATAAGGTGGAGGGAATCGGACAATGCTCGGGTTTGATTTGTTTACGTTGATGGCTTGAGATTATTAAGCTTTTCTTCTCGGGTAGATTGCGGGTTAGTTTAGTCGACTAAAGCCGTGTTTTCGTCGTGTGCGGACGGAGATCGAGACTTGGTTTGATGATTAATTAAGGATTAGTGATTTAATAATATGCTAATGTGCTAGCAAAGAAAAAGAGAGACCAGTCATTCCTTTTCATTTCCAGGGTGTTACTTCATCGTCTGGTTTCCCTAAAATAACCATAAAAAAAAAGGAGCGCGGGCTTCTCTTCAACTTGCATATATTGTAGGGCGGTAGTGTAGGGGTAAATCTCTTGCGTTCCATAGTAACCGTTGAATACTACCTAACTAAATCTCACTTAGTTTAAAATTGAAAAAAGCCCCAAAAAAGTCCAAAACATATTATAATGGTATGAATTTAGTCTTAAATCCCCTTTTTTTTGTCAATTGAGTCCAAAACGATTTGTATTTATATCAATTCAGTTCTTTTGATTGGCCGGCATTGATGTGAACAAGTCTTATATTTTATATTTCTTCTTCTTGACTGGCCAGCACCGATGTGGACAAATCTTATATTTTATATGTTTTCTTTTCTTTTCTTGTCAATGCTCTTGTAACCCCTTGTGGAAGACGAGCTATGCTAGCGCCGCCAAAGCTCGCCAGCCACGAGTGAAGGTAGCCTTGCTCACAGCTGGCGAGACCCTAGTGAGGCTAGCTTCGCCCAAATCTAAGCTTGACGGGCTTGTTCGTGACCACACCTCACGAATTCAAACCAGCACGAGGTGCAGTTGCATGCAATGGCGACCATGACCTCACCAATTGTAGACGAGGCAGCCTTCATGGCCCTTGCCTAGTAGCCAACGAGCTCTGACGACCCTTTGGCCGTAGCTCGTCGGCCATTAGGAAGAAAATAGAAAATAGAAAAAAGAAAAAAAAATAGAAATATTATCCATGTCGGTGCCAGTTGATCAAGAGGACTAAATTGACAGAAATGCAAAAAATTTAGAATTGAATTGATATATTTTTGCAATATGTTTATAATTTTTTTTGTTCAAATTTTCGAAAGCCCATTAAGGCCCCAAAGCCCCTTGGGGAAAATATGGGGCGTTTGGCAACCATTCCCCAGGGACATTGGATGAAAGTTGGCTTTGGAAAAGCTAAAAGCTCAATACTAGTAGGGATCAATTTTGAGCTTTCACCATGTGGTTAAATGCTAGATATTTTAGTTTATCATGGGTAGAGACACTATTGCTGACATAATAACCTCTATACGAAATGATGACATGAATCGAAAAGGGACGATTCAAATAGCATCCACTAACATCACGGAAAACATTGTTAAAATACTTTTAAGAGAGGGTTTTATCAAAAACGTGAGGAAGCATCAGGAAAACAACAAATCTTTTTTGGTTTTAACCCTACGACATAGAAGGAATAGGAAAGTACCCTATCGAATTATTTTAAACTTAAAACGTATCAGTAGGCCCGGCCTACGAATCTATTCGAACTATCAACGAATTCCTAGAATTTTAGGTGGGATGGAGATTGTAATTCTTTCTACTTCTCGAGATATAATGATAGACCGAGAGGCTCGACTAGGGTTTTTCCTTCCAAAATATCCTCACTTGTTCTTTCAAATTTTGATTTTCCCCTCAATTTTTTTGTTACATTATTTTTGATCAAAAAATAAAATTGAAAAAATTAAACTCTAGGTGACCGGTATGGCCGCGACCGTCACCTGGATAGCGCGAGCCCAGGCAATTTTCACCCTTGCGATGGCGGCCTAGGGTCAAGCTACCCAGGCGATTTTCGCTAGGCGTCACCAGACCCTTTTGCAGCCGTCACCTGGATAGCGCAAGCCCAGGCAATTTTCCCCCTTGCAATGGCCGCCCGGGGTCGAGCTACCCAGGTGATTTTCGCTGGGCGTCACCAAACCCTTTTGCGGCCGGGGGCCTTAACCTTAGGTTTGATTTTTTTTATTTAAAAAATAAATATTGTGAGAAAGTCCCTTTGCAAAAAATTTTATCCAAACACTAGTTAGCTCGAAGTTACTTTTGAAAGCATTTTTTACCAAACACCATTTGCATTTTTCAAAGGACCCTTAGGCTAAAGGTATTTGCATTTCTCCAAAACCCGTTTACAAAGCTGAACCAAATCCACGGTAAATGCTTGTGGAGCATATTACAATATATTGTGTAAGAATTACAACGAGATGTATTAGGATATAAGAAAGTGATATCCATATAACACAGGAGACCTTGGGCTGGGCGAGATTGGGCGAGATTGCGCATCGACCCTCATTTAAGGCTGTCTGGCCGGCACAACTTTGATCCAAATCCAGTCTTAACCCTAACATTTGACCTATATATTATGAGCGGACCTAGGCAATATATGAGGTCCGATAGGGACCTAAACGTCGTCATTTTAAAAGTGAGGAACTAGATTCTCGATGAATCGTAGAAAAGAAACCTTAAAAGATGATGTGGATTTGGAGACTTCTTCAAAGACAAACGCTGGTTTTGGGCTTAGATCGCATGGACGGATGTGAGTCCAGTCCAATTGTTTCCTCGTCTGCCTACCTGAATCCAGTGGTTCCATTAAATTGGACAAAACCATATTTTGACACCAACTTATTTCACGTGCGCAGCCTTCCGTTCATCAAATTCCACGTGCCGTCCTTAATTTGAATTGGACGTGAGAGAGAGTTAATATATCCCACTTCGCCTTACCCTATGTATATATTGAGTCACCCTCAACTTGTTACTATTAAGTTGGATTTTCTAACTTAGTGTAGAATCTATTGTTGCTGAAAAAGCGCCCATGAAATCTCATCCAATCTTTCTCCGCAATAGCAACGTCAGCCGTTAGTCGCGCCAGTGTCTGTTTTTCCACCTAGCTGCGCACACCTCTTAGGAGCTATTCTGACACGTTTCACTGCTCTTTTGGTAAAAAAAAAAAAAGACCTCAGGTTAATAGGAGGAGTAAAACCACATTGTGTGCATATATATATATATATATATATATATATATATATATGCATATGCATGTCAATCTCACTGTAATGATTTGTATTATTTGCTATGCAACAACCACCGAATTTTCTTACTTAATTTTAGACTTTCAAGATATGGCTATTTTCATTTGCTCTAGTTGATCCCAACACTATCCATAGCATGAAGAAGAAGGCTATACTACACATGTCGTCTCGTTGCTTGATGAATCATGGATGCACTCAGAACATTGCAAATCAAGTTAATTAAAATAAGACTCGGATTTCAACCTTTCTGGGTCGTAGTGTTGAAGATTTTGTACTGAAGGTGAGTCAATTGGACCGGGAACTTAAAACGTGCAACAATTATCGAATCATGGATGTGAATGAGAACTAGATCGGCAGGTATACCTGTGCAATCAGAGACGGCCGAAATAATAAAATACGTCGTCGTTTTGACTCAATTTAGGTGGGAGACTTGCCGTCGATGATATCACCTTTTTCATATTTTAGACAAGGCCAATCGTGATAAAACACTCTCGGTTTCAGATTGTTGACAGCTCTCATTCAATGAAGTGTCGGTTTGAAATTCACCGAAAGACGGGCCTTGTTATTTGAATATAAGTCACAGATATACATGCGTTTTCATGTTTTGTACCTTCACACGCATAACCGTATACGAGGCTTGGGAGTGCATGATTATCTTTCTGTTTTCCTTTTTTTTTTTCCTGTTCCATGAAATAGCTTCAAAATAGAAATGCGTTTGACAACGCAATATAATTTTTCTTTTCCCCGGCCAAACTTTTTGGTCAGAAATAGATTTTGGATGAGAAATGATAAGTTAAAAAAGATACTTTTTTATTTCAGAAACAAAAAACTCGAAATAATTTGTTCATTCTTCGTTGCTTCTCCTTTATCACCGCCGGTCTACCATCGGTCGCCGGTAGGTCGCCGCCACCGGTTGCTTTCAGGCGGCGGCGGCAATAATGGCGACAACCGGCGGCAAAAAGCTTGTCCAAAAATAGAAATTTTTTGACGTTGTCAAATGAATTTATTTTTCAGAAATAGAAAAACTACATCATTATCATACACGTTTTTTGTCTGAAAAACTTGTATAGGGAATAGAAATGAAAAAAATATATTTCTTGTCAGTAATAGAGTCCGGGAATAGAAAGGGAATCATGCACCCTCTAATACAATCAATGTCCATTTCTGAGTAATGAAATGCAAGCCTTAGAAGATTTGTCTACAAGAAAAATTTTAGACTTCTCTAAAATTTGGAATTTGGAAAGCTATCTACATAGGCTTTTCTTTCGTTAATGTTATAAGTAGTCCGACTCAAGTAAACACAATTAACCCATTTATTGCAATATAAATTTAGTGGTTCACACCCAACCCAACTTGATCCATATCCAATCAACCTAACTTATATTACTAAAACTCTTTCATATTTTACCCAAACTAATGTGAGAGTGCGGAGTGAGAGAGCTTGAGATTAAGCGAGGGCGAGGGAGAGGGAGGATAAAAAAAGAGTCACACAAGTGTGTTAGGTCTAAATTATAGATTCAATTTATGTTTTGTTTATGTTCCAATTAACAACCATATTATGGCTAAATCCATTTATGATCTATTCATTATATATAACTAACTCATATATCAACTCAATTGTTGACGGTTGTAGTTGATATGCAACTTAAGATGGGACGTGTCAAAGATTTGCAACTCATCAGAAACTAGAGGGTACTTAGTTATAAGCCTGAACTAAACCGGTTCATAGGATTTGCATGATATTTGTGGGTCTCTAGGCTGTTGGGGGTGAATGCAAGCTGCGAATTTTATCCGTATGCAGCAACCCAAGAATCGCACGTATATATACACGAATAACCAATCCATAAAGTTAAAGAATAAATGCACCTTATTGCAGATCCATATTCTTAATGCAGAATTGCGACGATTCGATGCACAAGATCTTCTCCTCTATGAACCCCCTTTATCGTTGGCTTTAGCGAAACGACCCCTCACGTATCATTCTGAAGACTCCTTATATGAGGTTTTGCGGACATCATGGTTTAGAGTAGGAATTTGAGCTATATTTATAGAGAATGAAACGTATCGCTCAAATCATTGGTCCGGTACTAGATGTAGCCTTTCCCCCGGGCAAGATGCCTAATATTTATAACGCTCTGGTAGTTAAAGGTCGAGATACTATCGGTCAAGAAATTAACTTATCACCTCATTAAAGATTAGGTTTATCTCGGACCACACTATCCAACCCCATATTTGACTAGAATTAGGAAACTGTATATATTTTTCTTTATTAAACTAATTAATTTACAATAACAATTAATAAAGCCCACAACAAATATATTTTATAATATATTCTAACATTCTCCCACTTGCGCTATATTAATTGAAATTGTACTGTATATGCACATTTTTATATTGGTCTAGAGATAATTACCAATAGTCAATCCGATCCTATAAAGTCTTAAGCGCCAAACCATGCTAGTAACTGCATCAAAAGACACAGAGCCATCCATAATCACAAATACTCTTAACTTTACTGATATGGATTTGATATTGGATGACAATTGGATAACATCTGAAATAACAGAAACGTCTTATATGTTATCCTCCTTGTCAGTCATTATTCTCTCACCTTATGTGTCACGAAACTGGATGTGTCGCGAGAGAATATATTTACAGTTCCAACGAACCAACATATGTCTTACATTTATAGTTAACTACACTTTACGTGTAACAAGACATATGCTTTTGGCTAAAAATAAATGCCCCAACCATTACTCAAGGTTCACACGATTCCTTGAGATTTTCACTTGATATAAGTACTCAACATCATCGTAATCATAAATGCTTTATTGCATGCAATAGAGTTGATACATGCTTAAATATTACAAAATGTAAATAAACACATATATAAACTTTATTAGAGCAAATGCCGAAAACAGGTCTCACTGAACAACAGCATCTTATGATGCTTACTCAGTCCATCAATTAACATGTCATATCAGCATCCCAAGATACTTTTATGTTTGCGACATGTCATCTAAATGTGTATGGGCAAAGATATTTAGTTAGTGAGTCTGCACTCTTATCATATGTGTAATAAGCTCTACTGTAGTGTCACCCTTACAACTGCTACCTTTATGGTAAAAAACTAGATCGACAGATATTTAGACCCCTAGGACTTCTGCTACTGTTAATAAACAATACTACAGAGTTATAGTCATAATATAACTATATGGGTCTATCCACAAAATTAAATACGGTTAACTCTTTAATAAGATTCCCGAGACAAATAACGTGAGTAGCAGCTAAAAAGCATACTACAAACTCGCTTTCTTGATCGAAGATTATATAGATTTCTGTTTACTGTTTTCTATAGTACTACACTTCTTTTTAGACATTTAAATGTTTAAAATTGTCAACTTCATATCATCCTGACAACTAACAAAACCTGAATCTGAATGCCTTACTAGCTGCAAATCTTGAATATGTTTGCAAATTAGCATGTAGTCTTTTGTACTCTTTAAGTACCTTGAAACTGATGCTTTCAAGTGCACCATGATATGATACATTCTTTATTTGGATTTCTTCATAACTTTATGAAGACATCATGACAAATTTACTCTATTGCTCTTAATGACATGAGTAATTCCTGACTTGTAACATTTTATACTGAATACAATCAATGCATGTCCTCTAGAATTAACCCAATATGTGGCGAGAACGATCCATATAGATCTCAATTCCTAGGACAAAATACTTCTTATTAAGATCAATCATGTCAAAATGCTTTGACAATATTTGCTTCACTTTATGCAGTAATTCAATAAAAATCACTTTTAAGCAAGATATCGTCTATATAAGATATAAGGAAAATAAATTCCTCTATATGCTAATTTATTTTTCTCTTGACAGAATAGAATATAACAACAATATCATAAAACTTCAAGCAAAAATTGTCGAAAAGCTCACTTAAACCCATAAAACAGACTTTTCAGTCTAGAATACACATGAATATGTTCAAATTTTATTTCATGGTATTATATGGGATTCTTTTTCTTTACGCACAAGTTTATCCGAATCACAACTGCAAAACCTTCGAGTTATATAAAAAAGACTTTCAAATTAATATCTTCAAAAAAATTCAATATATGTATGGTAAAGCTCCTTATTATAATGAGCTATTAATACCTTAATCACTCTGAAAATCTTTATGAGAGGCTAAATAAAAATTATTTTAAGTTTACTCATTCCTTATAAGTGAAAGATTTGACTACCAGTCTGTCTTTAAACTTCTTAAATAAAGCACCGATTAAAAAATAATTAGATATAATAGCTTAAAAACTTTTATTTGGAGTCCTTTTAAGTTTTGTACACCTAATTGTAGCAAATGGACTTGTGACCTTGATGTATGCTAATAAGCTTTCAAACATCATATGTTTCATAGTATGTATCTCATCTACTATGCATCCAACCATAGTTCTAATTTTGAACAAGAAATAGCAACTGTATAAATTACTAGATCAATTACATAGTCGATTTTGCAATCATGTCCTTCTGGATAGATTATTTAGTGTGATGGTACAACTGATCATCTTTGCCCAATAGATCTATTAGGGAAAATTGCTTTAACATTTATTCTGCGCTTGTGGGATCTGATAAACTGCATTAGGAATTGTTTTAATAATAAGAGCCTAAACCCCAACAAAATCAAATCGTAACTTAGAATGCTCCATGATCATCTGCATAGACAGAAAAAAAAATGACACAATGATCCCTACCACACCAGTACCTTTAATAGTTTGTGAGCAAATACCCTTATTCAACTATATCAAGCTCCGGCAATTTAGCTATTTGTAATTCCACAATGCTTGTTTCTCTTTTGGGATGATAAATCAATACCCCTTTAGATGAACTGGGTAAGGTACGAAATAAAACTGAGTGGTTCTGGAAGTTGGCTTATCCAATATTGGATTATGTAACTTTATTTCTGCATAAACACCTCAAACTTTAATATGGTTCAAACAAGATTAACGTCCAATATATAACTCAAAAGAAGTCAATGAAATAGTTTGGTAGAAACATAATAGGTTATTTTCAAAATTTTACCCCACAAAAATCATATAAATTGATTTTACAAATCATACTCTTCCTTTAGAGATGGGATCAAGAATTTCTGCAATGCGTATGACTTTACCTTAGACAGGTACTTTTGAAATAACCTTTTCAGCTATATAAGTGACGTATAATTCATTGGAAAATAAACAAATTCATACAATCTATTAGACATAGTGTAGTACCAAGCTTTATTTTAATTAAAAGAAGCAATAATTACTTTATTTGAAATCTCAAAAGAGTAACTACACATTTCCAGACTTGATACGAAAAATAAATTTTGTATTTAAAGAGAATACAAAAAATATGTTTCTTAATGTCACATTAAAATCATAATCCGGACATTCCCATCAATTTGACGTCAGCTCTATGGTTGTTTCCATAATGAACTTAATTCAACCTGATTTGATATCTTTCAATTTGTGAATTCCATATGGTAAACACAATATAATATGTCACATCGCTATTTAGCCATCACAAACCAGATGAGACTTTAGATATAATAAATTCACAAACCAATATAAAAGAATAATTACTTTATGCTCATGTTTTGATAACCAAGCCTTTGTTTTAACTGTAATTTTTCTTTATGTGACCGTCCTTCTTATAAAAGAAATAACGATCACCATCCTTCTTAAAGGATGCTTTTCATGGATCCAAATCATTATAATGATTGGTGGTTTAATATAGTACTTCATGAGTATGACTTCATAACCGTTTAACATGCAATTCCACCAACTTTAAGGCGTAACCTTTAATTTCAATAGAACCATTACACATGATATTGAGAAGTATACCATTCTCAGTAATAAACGAGATATAATTTCAAAACCTCCGAGACTTCCTTCATTTAATTAGCAGTGCATTTAACTAGCAAAAATATTTTTCAAGTGCTCTTTAATAGATCGCTTTATATCAAACAAGTGAATCCAATCGTTCTTTATCCAATAAGCACATAATACTTTTGAAAGTTCTTACTATTGAAAGTGAGAACTACGAGGCATTTCTTGACAAGAGCATACAAATATCTGTCAATCCTTATAAATAGATAATCTCCATTCAGTTCATAATGAATCTCAATTCTCAGTGTTAATAGAGTTGTCGTTCACAGAAATGGTGATTGAAAAACAATCAATGTTTTCAATTAGTATAATGTGAAATTTCACCTTGAGAGATACATCTATCATCATACAATCACTTTTGGGCAGAAAACATGATATGCAGTTGTATACTCCCTACATTACAGCGGCCATGAGAATTTATTTCAATTTTCGGTAATCACTACCTTTGGGTGTATGACAACACTTAGACTAATCAATCCTCAACTATATGTTGTACATGTAACCCTCCATGCAAAAATACACAATTATCTCCTTTGAGAGTATAACTACGCATTAAAACAGGAGATATCCTAATATTTTGTAAACTGTTATTTATTAAACTCAACTAAGTGTGCTACTTTGGCGGTCACGACCTAATTAAATTTACCTGAAATTGAGATATAACTTTATATTTCACATTTATCGTATGCATGTAATTTCAAAAATTAAGAGCAATCATCCACAAAATTGCACGCCGCTAATTTACATTGATACACAAAACAATACATGACAAACCATAAACATGTATTGACAAATCATGCTCCACATATCTGTGTGTGGTACTTAGATATGAGCTTGCACCTTTATTTCACTAAACCATATAGAAATTCCTGAAAATACCCTAAAAAGACCCTGCAAAATACATGTATTTTGGGTTCCGTATGTATTTTCCAATCATAGATGAACCAAATATGTAAACTAAATATGCCATCTTGTAGAGCACGAGTATACATGCACATAGGTACCTGAAATTCTCCAATCGAAGCTTACACGCGCCCTCACGTGCACCTTTTTCTCTCTACATGTGGTCCCCCCGCGCTGTCACATGCATCGCACATGTTCGGTCTCATCCGGTACTGAAAATCAATTCGATTGATTTATCCAATTCAACCGTTACCCCCTTAGCCGACCAGCGAATTAGGTCATGCGATCCGGCCAGAGCGGTCAATGATCGTTTCGACCGAATGGCTCGAGTCAATAGTCAACTAGTCGTGTCGGGATCACAAGTCGAATCAGATCGCCAAGTCAAGTAGAGTCACTCGGGTTTAAGTGACATCAGGTGACGTCAACCTGCACATGCCGAGCATGTCCGGGCCCAAGTCTAGCTGCGTGGGAATTCTTGCTTGTGGTCACCAAAAGAATTTCCTCATCGAATTCTCCATATTTTACCATTCACTGATTCATGGTGTATATAATTTTGGAGACACTAACATGAGAGGAAACTCTATCCAGCACGCAACAGGAAATATCTTCAAAATCCTACACTTTTTTTTTATAGTCGAATTGCAGGAATCAATCACGAGATAAGAAACACCTTTTAGCTATTGTAAAATACAAAAAAAAAATGCCTACTTGCACATATTTGTATCTCCATTCTCAATTTAATTTTGGATTTTAGAGGAATTTCTGCAAAAATAAAAGTAGGGAACCACAGAAAAAGTTGTTGCTTCCACGCACACGAGTAAGCGAGCTTGTACGCATGAAGTATCTATTAGTGCGTTCAATGAGGATGATCTATATATGATTTTCTTTTGATTTCGATAAAAATAACATTTCGAAAAATACCAAGAACGTGATTCGCAACCTAATACGCGCAAGCTCTGATACCACATGTAAGCTGTGAATTTTATCCATATGCAGCGACCCAAGAATCATACGTGTAGATACACGAATCACCAATTCATAGAATTAAAGAATAAACGCACCTTGTTGCGGATCCATCATTTTTAATGCGAAATTGCGACGATCCGATGCACAATATCTTCTCCTTTATGAACCCCTTTATCGCTGGCTTCAATGAGACGATACCTCACGTATCGTTCTGACGACTTCTTATGTGACGTTTTGCGGACATCAGGGGTTTAGAGGATGGGCTTGAGATCTATTTATAGAGAATGAAATTTATCCTCTTATTAAAGATTAGGTTTATCTCGGCCCACACTATCCATCCCCATATCTGACTAGAATTATGAAACTGTATATATCTTTATTTATTAGATCAATTAATTTACAATAATAATTAATAAATCCCACAATAAATATATTTTATGATATATTCTAACAACGAAATCATACATTACTCATGAAATTTCGAGTAGGATGTTTTTGCCCCCCTCTTTTTCTTCTTAAATAGAAGTAAGAAAAAGAAAAAAAGAAAAGATATCTGAGTGGGGACGGACTGTATGAAAGCAATGTGAGAATAATTGATCTGCTTTGATCAGCGCTCGATCTATAATTTGTTGAAGGGGTCGTTGTCTATCCATCACATGTTAAGCATGCCACAATTAATCATTATTTTCTGTATGGTGGAAACCGTGCTAGCGCTGAGGAACATCATCATCGATCACGTACCTAACGCTACATTACCAAACATGAAATGTGTTTAAAAAAAAAAAGAAAAACTTTCGTTGGTTGTCGCGCTTTAATGATTCCACTCCTCACCACCACCTGATTTTATGTTCCCCTCTCGTCTTGAAAGATCCTACCCACGGTCCACCCCGAAAATGATGTTCCATATCACAATGCCTTGGAAGTGCTCTCGAGAAGGAATTTTCCCATTAGGTTTCCACCAAAAAAAAAAAAAAAACAAAGAGAAAAGGTTAAGGTCGGCGGACAAAGCCTAGATCGCCTCGACGTAGTGAAATTTTTCCAAAAAAAAAAAACCATTTTAATTTATTTATATGCTTCGCAAACCTAATTACGCATAATGCTTAATTAATTATTATTTTTTTTGGGGGGTGGGGGCATTGACGTTAACTTAACTTCATGGGCACGTGGGGTCCATTATATACTGCTAATCGACAAACGGGCATTCGAATAGTCGAGACTTGGGATGCTAAATCCTCTTCCCCATTACACCCCTGATGTCAACCCCGATATTACGGTTATGCCCTGTGGCGTGATGAAACCTCCCGCAACATTTTGTCTCATGCTTTTTGGGTAAAGGTGACCTTTGTCAACGATTTTGATCTACAAGACCAATCTTGTTTATGATTGATTTTTTTTTTCTGAGTTTATTATCTGAATGAGTTTTAAAAAATCAAAACTCACTTGGTGACTACAATTTTTTTTTATGCTCTAGAGAACGACTTCTCTTCTTAAATTTTTTCATTTAAGTCAAATAATTACATCTTGTCACTATGAAGTCAACCTATGCAACATCAGTAAATAAAATGAAAACAAATAATGCAAAATTCATAATTAACCTATTTTTTTTTCGCGTTGTTGTGGTTATTTATTATTTTATGGCATATTTGTTTCTTATAGTTTATCGAGAAAAATAATAATGCTATCATACTTTAATGAAATGCAAATCTAATGAAACATTTTTAAAAATATATTTTTAATTTCTATTTTCTTTTCCTTTTTCTTCTATAGACGGCGGACAGCGACGATGGTAGAGCTAGCTGGTTGAACGGTGGACAAACGGGGGGAGCTAGCTAGTTGAGTTTTCTTCCTTAAGGTTTCATTCTCATTTTTTTTTTTGGTTCAACGGAATAAAGTGAGGGCCTTCAGTGAGCATTCTCACGTTATTGATCTTTTTTCTCAAAAGTGATTCTGGAATAAAGAACTAACTTTTTTTTAATTCTTGTTTCTACTCTAAATCTATTTCAGAATTGGAGAATTTGAAAGTCAAAGTCATTTGTTTTACTAAACACATTTCTCATCTTTTTATGTTCCGGGAAATAAAATCAGAAAACCATAATCATTAGACCTTATTATTTTCTTAATACTAGAAAAAAAGTTGCATTTAATTATCACTTTTTTTTTTGTAGGTAGGGATGTAATTATCACCTTAAGTACCACTAGTTGGTGAAATTTTCTTTAGAGCCTTAATTACCATCCATGGGCAAGCATGGTGAAAAAAATGTAAACGTCAATGCTAGCTATTATTGATTAAGAATTTAAGACTATTGATTGTATTTTATTATTATTATTTGCGTTAATGGTGTTTACAATGTTGAGATTATCTTGGAATAATCGAGCGAAATGTCTATCACATGAATAGAAGATCGTGATGTTGATGGACGCTCTCCATGCATCCTCTAATTCTGGATAAATTTGAGCTGCTCCGCTTCTTGGATAATCCGAGAAGAGTTATGAATTAGAAATGTAGGATAGCTGTCCGTATCAGTATCATGGCCTGAACGAGCTTCAGCACCATTGATGATATTAAAAGTGACGAAATACACAATTCTAGGCAAGGTCGTAAATTGTTCACAAAATACTAAATCTATTGAAGCTTTGTTGATTCAGTCATAATTTTTTTTTTCAATTTGAATCCTAAAATTTTTCACATTTTATCAATTGAGTTCATTCGGCTAATTTTGATCAGAATTCGTTGACATATGTGTCGTTTTATATGGTATGACCGACGCTGACGTGAATAAAATTTAACACTATGTTAATTTTTTTTCTTTATTTTATTTTATTTATTTTTCTATTTTTTTTAAGTTTTCCTTTACTTTACTTTTTTTTTTCCCATTCTCTCGTTTGTTGGCCTTAGGCGAAGGCCGCCTAGCTTGAGCTAGTGAGGACATCCCTTGGCCAGCTCGGGCTCGAGCCTCCCTTGCTTGAGGCCGGCAAAGGTCGCTGAGCTAGTGAATAGTCATTAGTAGTGCCATGTAAGACGACTGTTCTTAATGCAAAAAATATTTAGGGCTCAATTATAAGATTCAAAATGTTTAATATTGAATTAATAAAATTACAATAATTTTAGAATTTTTTTTGAATAATTTACCTCTGTGCCGGTCTAATCTGAAAATAAATAAATAAATAAAGTAAATGTACCCGGCTATGATCTTTTGGCTTAGGGAGGAGGGTGGCAGAGACAGGACGTTTTGACGCTTTTATTTATAAATTTTCTGGAGCAGTAATTATTTGATGCAAACGGCAAATGTCCAACTTTTAAGTTTTAATGGATGCATCGCATGAATAAACAATTTTCAAAATAATCTTATCTTTTATTAGGATTAAGAAGTGTGCATATTTACCCAGTGGTCTCTCGAAAGATTATATTATTCTTGGCCCAATACCCAAAAAAATATCAAACTTTAGCATTTGTGACAATATTATATATTCAAAACTTTTTTTATCTCATAAAAAATCTTAAAATTTTATATTTGTCTCAATTCTATCCAAAACTTTTATTTTTGTCTCAATTTTTACCAGTCTAATCAAAAAGACCCCCAGCTTTAACATTTGTCTTAATTATATTCAATTTTTTTGTTTCATAAAAAACCTCTAACTGTTAATTTTGGCTCAATTCTACTACCGTTAACTTTCCGTCTATAATCACCATTAGTTAAACTTATGTGAAATTTTCACATTGTTAATGAATTACATCTTAGCAAAACTGATATGAAAAAAATCCTTGAACTTCTCTTCTATTGTTTGCTTCCCCTACATATTGTCGGGAGATACAGAGTCACTCAAGACGGTACGTTTTGTATTCTTTTCAGCACTCAACAGCTCAAAAAATTGCTAGACATGAAAATATTTAAACTAACGATATAAAATTTGGCCGTTCTTGAAAACTATTGCTTTAAATTTCGAAAATTTATTGGTAAGTTTGGTGAGAAATCTCGAGCCACATAGAATTAATTAATGGTGATTATAAACGGAAGACTAACGGTGATATAATTGAGATAAAAGTAAAAATTTTGAGATTTTTTATGAGACAAAAAAATTCTGGATATAATTAGGACATTTGTCAAAGTTGAGGGTTTTTTATTAGGCTGATAAAATTGAGACAAAATTAAAAATTTGGGATATAATTAGGATAAATGTAAAAGTTTGAGATTTTTTATGAGATAAAAAAAGTTTATGATGTAATTATCATAAATGCTAAAGTTAGAGTTTTTTTTTTTTTTTGGAGTTAGGCCTATTATACTTAGCATTCCTCACGTGCCACAAATTCAAATCGACGAGTTATATTCTATAAACTAATGGGAGATGTTAGTTAGCTCGTAAACCAGTCAAACGAAACGAAACGAAGAAAACGACCGTGGACTTTACTTCAGAACTTCCTTAAACAGCAACTACGTTCACACGCTGGCCTCCGGAGAAGAATCCACGCGGAAAATGAACTCAAACTTGGGGGCATCTCCGTAATTCCACCACGTATAAATATCGAACCCCCTTCTCTTTCTCCGCCTCATCTCCTTAACCTAGTTCTCTCTCTCTCATCTTCTTCGGGAGCTCGCTCTCTCTCTCTCTCTCTCTACTGCCGACGCAAGACATGTCTGCAGAACACGTCCTCGAGCTCTTCGACTCTTTCTGGTTCCAATCCGCCATCTTCAGGGACAAACCAGCCTCGCCACCACCTCCTCCTCCGCCTTCCTCCTCCTCTGCAACGAGGTCCTCTCATGACGGTCGCGACGGCGTCGACGAGGACGACCGTCTCCTTCTCGAGACGAAGCTGTCCCGCGCGCCGACAATCCACGTCAGGTCCAGGAGCGACCAGTTCTCTGGCGGCCTAGGCCTCGGCTCCGACCCCTTCTCTCCGAATTCGGTCCTCCTCGCGGCCACTCCGAAGCTCCAGACCATCCTCTCCGGCAAGGAAGTTTCGGACTTCGAGGGCGAGCCGACGACGACCAAGAGCGAAAGAGAAACACAGGAGTCGCCGCCCCAAAACAGGGGCGACAAGAAATCGGAGAACACGAGGACGAAGAAGAAGAAGAAGGAGAGGAGCAAGAGCAGCAAAAGCCTGTCGGAGCTCGAGTTCGAGGAGCTCAAGGGCTTCATGGATCTGGGGTTCGTGTTCTCCGAGCACGACAGGGACGACTCGGACCTGGTCTCCATCCTCCCGGGGCTGCAGAGGCTGGGATTGAGAGACGACGGCGACGACAGCGAAGCCCAAGAGAAGGAGGCCGATGTCGAGATCAAGGTCCCGAGGCCTTACTTGTCCGAAGCGTGGGACAGCTTGGTTCGACAGAGGAAGAAGAGGTACGAGGATCCGCTGGTGAACTGGAGAGTGCCGGCGCCGGCTTTAGGGAACGAGATGGCCATGAAGGACCATCTCCGGTCGTGGGCGCACACCGTCGCGTCCACCGTGAGATAGCAGCGGCTGATCATCCTCGATCTTCCTCCCTCTTTTTTCTGGATTTTTTTTTTCCTTCCCACTTTTAAGATTTTGCCCTTTATTTTGAACTGCACAATCTTTTCATCTTCGTGTTCTTCCCTGAGCGGGGAAATCCTCGAAATCTGTAATTGTAAATAAAATCGAAAGAGGAATATTAATCATCCCTATTGATTTTTATTATTTTCTTGATCACACATTGGGTTCAAATTCCTAACGCTTGGGATGAAGAAGGCTTTCGAAAGACTTTGTCAAGATTGGGAGGTTGACATTTGACCCTTATGGCGCCATCCACAGAAAAAAGGAAGAAGGGAAATTGAGCCGGTAATTAGCTTAAAATGCAAGGCTACAAAGATGCCCACTTGAAATCGGAAAGTGTTCCGACCAAAAAAAAAAAAAAAAAGGCAAGTGGGGCGGGGCGGGGCGGGGCATGTTGCGCACCAATGAAGGATATCCGAAAGGTGCCTGACGGAGCGGATCGGATCTTTTATTACTAGGTGATTCGGGTATATACAAATTGATATTTTAAACTGTCTATGCCGAATTCAAACTATTTAGTTCGTGGAGGTTTCATTCGATAAAAGAGATTTCTAGTATTTGCAAAGCGTTCCTTTCTTTGTCAAAACATCTCCACTAGCCAAATGCTCGGTGGCTATAGATCGATTTCTTAACTCATACTTAATGGATTCAGTTATTTTATGAGTTAATTATATTAGGTAAATTGATCATAAATAAATTTATGATGGTAAAAACCCAAAGTAATATGGGTGTTAAAGGTGTTCACATTTTACTTAAACCCAACTAACATCTATAACTCTCTTTTCATTTTTTCTCGCTCTCACTCGATATTGCTCACTCGCTCGCTCTGTGGTCTAACCTTAGATTGGATATGAATTTTTCTATATTAGGTGAATTATGAAAGTGATTTAACAATATGGATCAAGATCGGACATGTGTCACTAATTTTGTATTGCATGAAAATGAGTCAATTTGGGTGACAATTTTCAACCTTATCCACTCATTTGACGGGGTTAATCATGTAGAGGGCACTACCATCTTATTAATGTTGGCGGTGGTGCTTAGCATTTTAATGCATGGGTTGAATTGTTTTTGAAGGGTGTACTTGCTTTGATTGACATATGTCATTGCTGATTGATTAAATTAGTAATTCGCAACAATTTGGTATGATTATAATTTAGAACCTTATGATGCGGATGTGGTACTTCATTTTCAATAGGGAGCCTTGCTTGCATCATTGAACTTGACCTTCAATTTGAAGCAAAGTGGAAGAAGGTTTGGGAGACAAGAAGAGCACCAACATAACAAGAATACGATGTTTTGCTTGACTTTGCCACGTCGGATGCAATTATACTTAAGATGGGCCAACGCGCGAGACATGTTCATCGAAAAACTAATACCACGGAGGATTCTCGTTGAATAAATAAGTTGCTAGAGTAACCTAAATGGCTGTCGCGACCTAAAAAATTATTAATTAATTAGGCTAATGGATTATTAGGTCAGTTAAATTAACTAACCTAATACGGACTCTCCAAAGCCCTACCGAATTGCAATTTAAATTTCACTGAAATGATTTATAAACTGGAGTCGCCACTAATCAATATTGGTAGGTTGATTAGAAACCTAAGTAAAAAGGCGTGAGAACCATTTTACTTCTGCGAACTAGAGATTATGGATTCGAGGACTTAATTACACTAGTTAATCAAAACTAATGTCCTTTCGATACCAATTTTTTGACATTCTGATTTCCAGTCAATTTTAGACTCATTAACGAGAAATGAATCTAGAGATGTATTTCAGTCATATCTCGCTCGAATCTGATTAGTTCGAGTAGACTGATCAAAAGAGAAAGTCTAATGCGAGACATGGAACGTGGACCTAGGGAATTCGGATAAGAAATGACGTTTTGACCATAATGATTGTCGAGGGGATATTTAGAACCACAAAAAGGCCGATCCAAGAACGATTAAGGAATGCTTTGCGAGTGTCATATGATTGGAGCGCGGGTGATGCCACTTAACCAACATATGATTTGCAAAATTCTCCTAAATCGACGGTGAAGATCGAGACCAAAGGGACTAGTGATAAACCTCCACAATTATATGACAACCAAAGCTGCCACGAATTGACGAGCCCTAAATGTGATGAGAATCACAGGGTCGATAAGCGTAAAGTCCGCAAAAGCCACCCGTCGGTTCGAGATAGGTTGGAACCACGTCTAATAGAGGAAATAATCAGAAACGAGTTTTGAAAAAATTGAAATGGAGAATCAAGAATTCCAACGTTATTTGGATTGGCCGTCACCTTATGGAAGAATTCTGGAGCGAGAAAAACGACGGTCTGAACGTCGAGGGTAAAATTACCTTTTTGCCCCTCAAGCTTAGAACATTACCCATGCATTTGAAGAAGGGAAAAGTGGTCCTTACACACCCTCAAGGCTGCCGAATTCAAGAAGAGAGGAGGGCCATTGGATCAAAGTTTGAATGACAAGTGGACAAGTGACAAGTGATGGCTTAAAGAGTAGTCAAGTCTACTATTACAAACCTACCATTCAACCTCTTTGATCAAGCCTTGTATATAACAATTTTTCTCTCTCTCCTCACTTCATTTGGCCGGCCATACTCCCTCAAGAACCACCGATAGCCACCTTTTTCTTTCTTCTTGTTTCTGTCGCCGGCGACCAGCTCTGGTCTCTCTATTCGGCGTCCACGACGACCACCTCCGGCCACTGCCTGACCACCGGTCGACCACACCAACATAGATCTACAACTTGCCGACCTCGTCGAGTTAGAAGCAAAACATTTGGACCATCAAGGAGCTCCGGCCAAGAGTTTTCCTGAAAGCCTACAGAATCAAGCTCAACCAGAGGTTGGTTCGGTTCCTGACCCTTTTGTGGGTCGAAATGTTGGATTTTTGAGGCCAAATTTTATGGAGGTCTAGTAGACATGTATATGAATCTGTGGTAAAAAGTTGAGAGTGATTTGGTGAAGTTTTGACCTCAAATGGGTCTTGTGAATTATGGACAGAATCCGCCGGAAAGCTGGCTTGAGGAATCTGGCGACTACCGAAGGGATTCCGGTGACTATTTGACTTCAAACTCATGGTGAGCCTCTTAGACACTTAGATAGACATTTTCAAAGGTAGGATGAGTAGATGAAGGATTTGATGAAGGTTTAGGACTGGAAGTGCACGGTATGCACAAAATCGAGAGGAACCGGTTCGGTTCTGTGCAAAACCGGTTCTGGTGGGAGCAAGAACAGATGGCGATGAGTCTCAAATTGATGTTTAAAATATGTTAAGATAATGATGGTTGTGTTATGGAGGATTATGGTTCATGAAATGAAGAATTGAATATGGAAAATTGATGAATTGGTTGAATATTCTAGGTTGCGCGGTGAATTGAACTCTTGGACTATTTAGCCGACACTTTGAGGCCATTGCAAGAAGAGATTTGTGTTACCAAGCTTAATATAAGGGAATCCTAAACTTATGATAGGAAGATTGGACTCAATTGGGTGAGTCGAGGTTTAGTTTGATTGGTTTATGAGAATTTTCCAAAGGATAGCTCTTGGTATACCCTAAGTGGTTATAGGAGGGTTATGTGTGCTATTGTTTGTGTTTAAATCATTCACCATGTGTGTGTCACTTGATTGCCCTGCATGCCATGACTATTCAAATTGTGCATGAGTTGCACTTATTATTTGTATGTGAATTAAGTCGAGATAACATGGCATGAGCATGATATGGTGAGGCCTTGAGGCGTATGAGACGCGGGGCGGGAGATGAATACCCTAATGCAATGTAATTGCGGGGTAGAGTTAATATTGTATGGCGTCCTGATGTGTGGGTTGAGATGACCACGGTCCTAATGCGAATTATTCGCGGGACGCAGGTATGAGGTGATGATATGGGCTTGAAGATTCATTGGAACCTGATGCGTTTACTTGGGTTGCCAATGACGGTCTGATGCATTTGCGCTGACCGAGCTTGATGCGATCTAATCTCGGGTTAGAGAATGAGGCAGGCAGGAAGATGTGGTTATGGTGAAATGGCTGGATGAGGTGTGCATAATCATTTGAGTGTAACATGGTGTCATAGTTGCATGCCCATCATTTGTGTGCCACTATTCTTTTATTTGTATGTGCTTGTATGATTGTGAGTTTTAAATTTTGAGATAGGTGACTGCCTGATTGGACAATCAGCCTGACCGAGGGTTAGGACTCTTTTACTGAGATGTGTATCTCACCCCTTTGGGGACCCCTATTTTTACAGATCTTAGGCCTTAACTATGTGGCCTATTCCTTTTGGGGATCCCAAAGAGATGACAACATATTTTGACGAGTTCTTGGATAGACAAGAGAACATTTATGTGAGAAAATTTACGGTAGTAAGGGTTGATGAGGGTAACCCGGACTGGAAGCCTCATAGGTTCGAGGCATGATTTAAGAAAGTTGGGGATGAGTCGATTGGACCGCTGAAGCCCCACGTGGTACCCCAGGGAGTTATCCCTGATTGGTGCTGGATCGCTGAAGAGCAGGAGCTGCCAGAGGGGTCTGTAGTTGGTTCTAGGAACGGGCCGGAAAAGACCTTGACGCTGGACTTCACTGTGGAGGAGGATGAGGTTATTGTCCTGGAGGCGACCAAGGAGGATCTTGCGGAGCCGTTTCATGAGGCGACCATAGAGGATTCTATCGAGGTCCCATTGGAGACCTTCTTCGAGTATGAGCCGACGGAGGATGCCGAGGATTCCAGCAGTTCATCTTAGGATTCCAGTTCGTTGACCTGAGCCTTTTGGAGGCGACCCGACTCTGTCCTTTTGGATGTCATGAGGGACTCTTTTTGTGTACTACCCCGTTGCCCAGTTTGTTAGTAGATTGTAGTAGCCGACATTTGTACGAACAATATGTTATGATGCATGACAGTTATTATGCTATCCAAGTCCCACTTAACTCATATTTTGTACGGGGATTTATTTGAGTACCTCTTCCACATGCTTGATGTACATATTTATATTATCTCTCAACTTGTTCGTGGATCTTGGGACCTCAAGAGATGTGTTGTTTGCTTGCAGGGATGCTCGCGTGCTCGATGGGTTCGGGGCATGACAAATTTCATGCAGAGGTCTTTTGATTGGCTTATGTGACTTGATTTTTTTTAAATTTTCTATTTTATTAAATGTGATACTAATGTAACTTAACTATATGACATGTGACGTGCAATGACATAAAAGATGATGTGACATTTATGCATGGATGACATGTACAAATGACATGACAAGATGACGTGGCATTTATGCATGGATGACTTGTAAGAATGACATGGCAAGATGACGTGGTAAAATGATGTACAATTATGTAAAATGTAGTTTTTATGGATTTTAGGATTTTTTTCTAAAAAAAAAAAGACTATCCTATTCTTGACGACCAATTTTCTGGATATGGTAAAAATCAACCAATCGATCAATCAATCAACCATTCAATCAATCAGTCAGTCAGTCAGTCAATCAATCAATCAATCAATCAATCAATCTGCCAATTAACATTCAAACAGAATCACGATCGCCAACATCCCGACCATCATATTGTTTTTTAAAATTTCTCGAAAAATTCCACATGTTGAATTAAAAATTGGCTTTTCGGATATAGCAAATCAGACCTAAACGGTGATAGGTCAGATTAGCTATAACCGAGATTTTCTTGACAAAATTATGTTCCGACGATTCTAATAAAAAAAAAGCCGTTATCTTAAATTTCCAGAAAAAATGATTCGCATTTCATTTAATGTCGGCATCAATGCAAAACGACGTCAGAGCATTCCACAATTCTTAAGACATGCATAATATGGCATCTTTGATGAAATCAGCATGCTAATCATGCGAGGACGGCGGGCAGACCATACAAAAATAACATTAAATCATCCTAAACAAGCATGCTCGGATTGACTCATAATGTATTTGACGTTACCTTAGTCTGCGGGAGAAAAATGAGGCTGATTTGGGACAAGAAACTCGCCGGCCGGTAGCTTCGGAGGGATTAAGTGGAAGACCAAGGACGGTGGCGATGCACGACTGGGTTGAAGTTGCACTAAATTTTGAACACCTCACAAACTACTTGGATGAAAAGATTCAGATCTTTGACCCAATAAAGTGCTTCTTCTGAACCGATTCGTAAAAGACCGCTCCAATTAATCTATCACAACAAGTAGCATGGTTAGACCTCAAAATAATGGTGAAGCAAAAGCTGCACGACTTCAGGCCAGAGCTGATCAATAGCCTATGGAGCTGATTGGAGGCGGCTGCTGTCTCGACTAAAAACTGCTGTTTACAAGGCAAGTCTGGTGGTCATGGATTGAAATGGATGAGCTGCTGGTATAGCGACCGAGCACGGCAGATGGACGCGGCTGGAACGGTGGTGCGACTGCCTTCGTCCGAGGGTCGTCGTTGATGGAGGTGCAATGGATGTCAAAGGGGGGAAGAAGGAAACCGCCAAAGAGAGAGAGAGCGTGTGTATATTTTTTAGAAAATTCTGTCGTTCCCTCTAAAATTATGAATCTATCCCCCCTTGTAACCCTAAACATAATGAGGTATATATAATGAAAATTAGGGTAATACCTTAAGATTTAATCCTAGGCGTTGAGATTTCTGACAAGATATTGACCATAGGATTAGAAATTCTAATTTTTAAGGAATCCTATTGGGTTAGGGTATCCAAAAATTCGGTCACCATGGACAGGGATATAGGCTTGGCCGAAAATTTCACTATTAATGGGCTTATTTGCGCGAATTTAAGGCTTAACAGGCTTTAATTAATCAAACGGGTAATTAATTATAATGGACTAAAATGAATTTAAATTGAGCTTGTCCATTAAATTTCGGCAATTCCCCAAAAAAAATTTCAAATTGATTTTTGTTTCCAACGCCCATTAAAATCAAGCTCAATTGACTTGCTTCCGACTGGCTGCCACTGCAAAAGAAAATGTGTAATGCATGAAAAATTTATTTTACGAGAATTATGGTTGGCTCTCATTTTGTGAAATGGATGAATTTCTAAAAATCAAAATTTAGGTGTTAACAGCTGTTCCTTTTTGAGTGGAAACTTATAAAGGTGTTAACAGCTGTTCCTCTTCGAGAATTATGGTTGGCTCAAAGACTAAAATTGAAACCTAAATTCTGCAAAATGCAAATGATGATGATTTTTTTTAATCCCATTTTCTGATGCAATTGAAACAATGCACGAAATGCCGTGATATAAATAACATGTGCCAAAATTTCTCTCTTTATCGTATTAGAGAAACATGCACATGGATCGCATATGAGAATTCTTGTTTTACCAAATATCTCATATGCTGATGACTCCCTTAATTTCCGAGCTTCCAACAAAGATGCTAGGGAACTAAGGTACTAGCCCATTTGTTGCCAGAAATTTCTTTCTGCCGCGAAACTGCGCAAGATCTGTGTAGAGTCTGAAAATGTACTCGAGTTATGGTTCGAGCTGGCCATTTATTTTCTCGAAATCACAAGAGTGCATACATTGTGAAATCGAGAAAATGAACCAAGATCACTTGTAGATCTTAGGTTTTGGGGGCCTTATCCGTTACTAAAGGTTTCCCTTTGATGGGGTCCAACGCAAGATCTGTGTAGGGTTTGAAATGTGCTCGAGTTATGGTTCGAGCTGGCCATTTGTCTCTTGGGTACCTCTTCAACGGGTCACCATGAGTCGGTAAAAATAATCTCTCGCAACCTTCTTACAAAGGTCTCATCATATCAAGACGAGATATGCCTCTTGAGACCTCCTCAACTGGTCACATGAGGCGGTAAAATGACTCTGGCAACCTCCTCAACGGGTCAGCATGAGTCGGTAAGGTGTTTCTTGCGACATCCTCAACGGGTCAGCATGAGTCGGTAAAATAATCTCTTGCGACCTTCTCAAGCAGGTCTCACCGTATCAAGACGAGAGTTGCCTCTTGGAACCTCCTCAACAGGTCACCATGAGTCGGTACGGTGTCTCTCGCAACCTTCTCAAGTAGGTCTCACCATATCAAGATGAGAATTGATGTGTCATCTGAATTGAATCAGTATGAATACAAAATGATGCGACGCCTGAAAACTTGTCAATGCAAGCATCAAATGGGTTACGACTAAAGTCGACTTTGTAAGGGTTCAGAAAACTTACTTGGATTTTCTGAGTGACGAATGAATGATGGGTAGACTGACTACATCATACCTGTCCAAATCTCTCAAAAAATGATGACATGCATAAGCTCAATGTAAATGCGATATCATATGCTAGAGAAAGTTCATGATCTTTTGCTTGCATTATAAAGTTCCACTGGAGAATTTGTCAATAAGAAAGTCTATCTGATTTTTCTAACAAAATTAATCAAATTGAATGAGGAATTTCAATCAGAAAGTACTTTTCACTCTTTCTCACAAAAAAGGTTTTTAAGACCCGACCATTAATGCGCGTAAGAGAAACACTCAGAGCTGTCATCATCAAGCCTGACAAGGGTCTGGGTATTCTCGCAATTAGTATGATTATGTCAATCCATGAGGTCTTTCACAGGGACTGTAATGAGGGCCAGGTCAAAGGTTTTCAAAATGGGACTCCAATTGAGTCATTTAAGTCATGAAATGAAATCTTCATCAGCTGCTTTGGGCTTACAAGTCAGGAACCCTGCGAAATGAGATAAAATGATCTTGCTCACACTTCTTCGAGCGACATTTATAAGCATTTGAAAACCTGCATTAACTCAAGTGCCCTAATTTGAAGAGACTTTCGGTGAGGGTTGTAATGTAGGTTCAGGGTAGGTTTGGAAATGAAAGACTTATTTTCAACAATAGGTTGTATGAAAGAATTAGTTATCATCTATCTTTGTCACTCTATGCTTCAGAAATGATCTTTTTTTAAGGAACCCACTCAGGTAAGACCCTTCCTTCCTTCTGGAGTTTCTTTGAGAGGGCTTTTAGTTTCTCCCCTTCTCTTTTTTTTTTTTAAATGGGAGTGGACGATTTTGCCTCCTTTATTTTGCATGGTAAGTTTCGCCATCTTTTCTTTTTCTCTTTTTGCACAACGACCTTTTCCCCTCTTTTTTTTGGAAGGAAGTGTCTTATCTGAATTGTCTACTTATTGTGTAAGTCGATCTTTCAAGTTTCGACCTGCCCCAAGACATTTTGCTTTTTTTTTTCCAGATAGTTTGAAATGATTTCTTGCTCAAGATGTTCATCAATTGGGTTTGAAAAAGTGAATCCGCCGCTCAAATTGGCTTAGCAAAGGATTAGTATATATGGGTGTAGAAATGAAATGCTCTTCGTCATGCCTAAAACACTTGAGCTGACACAGAATCCACATGCAACAAACATACTCAAAGATTGATGCAAGTGAAAGCAAGAAAATTCAACTAATCCTTTGAATCTCTGAAATTTGCCCTGATACGGGGTTGTTCCTGACAAGGTCATGAAATGAAAGCACCGTTCAAAAGAGGTTCAGCAATGGGCAACCTGTAGTGTTTGGGATAGATGAAATGAATGCCTCATATCGTTTTAACCGTCATACTTTTCGCGAGATAATCTTTTACCTTGTAAGCATGGAAATTCTCACATTGCTTACTGGGATTGTGATATAGGGCATGTATGGAAATATCTTACCTTTCGTCGTCCTGAGATTCCTCATTTAAAATGATCAATTCAAAAAAACCATAGAGATTTCCTGAGTGAAATTATCTCACAGTGAAAATTTATAATGCAGACACAGCAACATGATGAGGTGAAATGAGCATCGGATGAGTATTATACTTGATCAAAATATGTCAAGGCAATTCAAGTATAATACTTCTTTACGGCATCAAAATTGACAGGATAGGTGCAAAAACGTCCGTCCATCTCAGCAAGGATTAAAGCACCTCTTAGGAGTACCTTCTTCACGACGTATGTGCCGCCAAAGTTCGGAGCAAACTTCCCCTCTAGAAGCGGAACAATAGTAATAATTTTCGCAGAACAAGGTCTCCTACCTGAAAATGCCGAGACCTAACTTTCTTGTTAAAGGATTTAGCAACCCTTTGCTGGTAGCATTGGTCGTGGCATAAGTCTTTAAGTTATTTTTCATCGATTAGATTCAACTGGTCCATCTTCTGCTGGACCCAATTGGCTTCAGTCAGCTTGACTTGAGATAATATACGCAGAGAAGGGATTTCTACCTCAACCGGTAACACTGCTTCCATTCCATACACAAGGGAATACGGGGTTGCCCCGGTAGAAGTTAGGATCGAAGTCCGATATGCTATAAGTGCAAAAGGCATCCTCTCGTGTCAAGATAATTCTTAGCAGTCTTGGCAAGGATCTTCTTAATGTTTTTGTTGGCCGCCTCCACTGCACCATTCATCTGAGGACGGTATAGGGAAGAGTTCAGATGCTTGATCTTGAATTTTTGAGCAAATCATCCATCAGCTTATTGTTCAAATTTGAGCCATTATCAGTGATTATGACTTTAGGTGAACCATATCGAGCGATGATGTCTCAGCTAATGAATTTCGCCACATTTCGTGCCGTGAAGTCCAGATACGATGCTGCTTCAATCCATTTGGAAAAATAGTCAATGGCCACTAAAATGAAACGATGCCCATTTGATACCTTGGGATTGATTGGACCAATCACATCAATCCCACACATAGAGAAAGGCCATGGCTCAGATAATTGATGTAGCTCGTTTGGGGGGACGTTGATCTTGTCACCATGAATTTGGCACTTGTGACAGCTACGAACATATTGGACGCAATCACTTTCCAAAGTGAGCTAGTAATTGCCTAACCTCATAATCTTCTTGGCGAGCATGTCGCCATTCATATGTGGACCACAAATTCCTTCATGTACTTCTATCATCAGACGGACAACTTCAGTAGAGTCAATGCATCTCAAAAGAATTGAATCAAACGATCTTTTATAGAGACTCTTTCCGCTTAGGAAAAACTTCGAGACCATCTGCTTTATATACCTTTGATCAGACATTGAACTCTGTTCAAGAAATTTTTTCTCCTGAATGTAAGTTTTGATATCAAGGTACCAAGGCTTGACATCAGGTTCATCGGTTACGGTCATACAATAGGCTGGCTTTCTTAGTACCCCAATCTTCAATGGCTCGACCTTAAGCCCATTGGTGACTTGCACCATCGAAGACAGAGTAGCCAATACATCAGTGACCTGATTGTGAGTTCTAGATAAATACTCGAATGAAATATCATTAAACCCCTCCACCAATTGATCCAGATATTCATGATGAGGTATCAACTTACCGTCTCTTGTTTTCCACTTTCCAACCGTTTGGAGGATGATTAAGGCTGAGTCTCCAAATACTTTAAACTGAGCTACAACCATTTCAATTGCGGCCTGCAGGCCCATAATGCACGCTTCATATTCTGCAATATTGTTCGTACATGGAAATATTAACTTTGCTGCCACAGGATAATGTTGATCGTTTGGAGATATTAGGACTGCTCCTATACCCGATCTGGATAAATTCACAACTCTATCAAAATGCATGATCCAAAAATAATCTTCGACCGCCATGACTCTATCTTTGGGTTGATATGGATCTTCATCTTGCCCTGGATTTTCGGCCAGGACATCGGCTATGGCTCGTCCTTTTACCAACTTTTGAGATAAATACTGCACATCAAACTCAGAAATGAGGATCTGCCATTTAGCAAGCTAGCCAATCAAGGTAGGTTGATTTAGCAAATACTTCATGGGATCACATTTTGTCACCAGGAAAGTTTGATAATGCAAAGTGTATTGCCGCAACCTGTGCAGCACCCAAACTAGAGCCGCAAATGTCTTTTCAGCTTCTGAGTAATTCATCTCGGAGGCTGTGAACTTCTTGCTCAGATAATAAATGGCGCGTTCCTTCCCGTCGTCTTGTCTTATTTGTGCTAGCATAGCTCTCAAGGATATGGATCGTGAGATAAAGTATCAACGGTTGGCCCGGCACTAGCGAAACAAGTACTAGCGGATTCTTGAGATGTTGTTTTATTTTCTCAAAGGCTTTATCAAAATCATCATCCCACTCGACCAACGCATTCTTCTTTAACAACTTGAAGAAAGGCTTAGCAGTCTCAGATAGCCGAGAAATGAATCGGGCAATATAATTCAACCTGCCCATGAGGCTTCGAACTTCTTTTACCGTCGTTGGCGACTTGAACTCACATAATTATAGCTTTCACCTTGGACGGGTCTATCTCAATACCCTTGTTGCTAACAATGAACCTGAGTAATTTGCCCGAGTTGGTGCCGAAAATACATTTGGTGGGATTAAGCCATAGCTTGAACTTTCGGAGTCTGTCGAATAGCTTTATCATGGTTTCAATATGATCTTCTCCACTTGTTTTTGCAATCATGTCATTGACATAGACTTTCAATCTCATTGTGCATCATGTCATGGAATAAAGTAACCATAGCCCGTTGATAAGTTGCGCCAGCGTTCCTAAGACCGAAAGGCATCACCTTATAATGGAACATCCCCTACGGAGTGGTGAATGTAGTCTTCAGTTTATCATCCACATTCATCAAGATTTGATTATAGCCTAGGAAACCATCCATGAATGAAAACATTTCGAACCCAGTCGTGCTGTCTACGAGCACATCAATGTGTGGGAGTGGGAAATCATCCTTAGGACTCGCTTTATTTAGATCACGGTAGTTGACACAGATTCGAATTCAACCGTCTTTCTTTAGCATTGGAATAATGTTAGCGACCCAGTCAGAATACTGGGTAGCCTCAATAAATCCCACATCAATGAGCTTCATGACTTCTTCCTTAATTTTCTTTGCTAGTTTTGCCTTAGCTTTTCGTGATCCCTGTACTACTGGCTTGAATGAGGGATCAGTCGGTAAGCAATTCTCAATAATTGATCGATCAAGACTGGGCATATCTGCATAGGACTAGGCGAAGATATCCTGGTAATCCTTCAGGAGCTTGGTGAGACGTTCGACCATTTCGGTGGACAAGTTTGCTCTAATTTTCACCCCTCTTGGATTATCTTCATCGCCCAAATTGATTGATATAGTCTCATCGCCAGTCATAGGCTTAATCATCTCGTGTTGTTCAAACTCTTGACGGATTTCTTCATAATCAGAGGTGAATTCGTCTAAATTTTACATGCTAGAATCCAATGGATCACCCTCCTCATATTTGCCCCTGAAACATAAAATGGCGAAGTCAGAGAAACAAATAGGGTTTAATCATGCATGCATAGCAACTTCTTTCGAAAACTAGTGTGTATTTTCGAATACATTTTTTTTAGACCGTGGGACGAGAACTCTTGAGGAAGCCCAACCCTCAGTGCTTACCATGGATGATAGATTGTTCACTCATTGGCTATCGTCATTGAGTTAGTTTGAAATGCCTCATCAAGATTTCAAAATTTAATGAAAAATATTTGTAATTTTATTGATGTAAAAATCAATGAATGACATCTTATTGAATGCCACATTGAATTGAAATGAAATCCTAATGCAAAACGAATTGAAAATCATAATGCAACCTAAAAAACTTAAAGGAAAGTAGGAAATATCCCACGTAGGAGATTACGAAAACACGAGAATGGTATTGGTCTGGGTCTGCGCCCACTTCCTCGATGATGAATTCTCTTAACTTATGGAGGGTCTAATCGTCCCATGTGTTCCAGGTAACACCACAAAGGAAACGACGATTGGATGATAATGTTTCATCTTTGAACAGGTGTGGGTATTCCAATCGTATGCTTTGGACCACCGGTAAATCTCGATCTCCTCCACAATATATCCATGCGCGGAACATAAGATCCCCAGCATCAATCATGTCTTGGATCCGGAACCGCAGGGTAACGCATTCTTCGAGGGAGTGACCTCTTTGACCATAGTGAAAATCACAAGACATGCTCGAGCAGGAATTCTGGGAGCTTGTAGTCTGGTGAGGTGTTTGCTCTCGCTGAATTACTCCCTTCTTTAGGAGTATTGGCCATATGATAGATATTGTTGTGGGAAGCGGAGTAAACACCCTTCCAATCATTAATGAAGGCTCAACACATGGAAGTTGATTGGTAAGATATGCCAAGTTGGATCGAATCATTTCAACCTGATGCTCAAGAAGTTGAATAATACGTTCCATTGCATTGATCACCCTGTTCATCTGAACACCCCTAGCATGTATCTCTTCTAGAAGTTGATTGATTCTTTCACTTGTAATGACTGTAACTCCAGTTCGATCAATCATTCTCCTTGCTCCAGATCGAGTATTACAGGAGTGTAAACGATCCATGATATATCACCTTCAAAGAAAGACCACACGAAGATTAGTAAAGTGAGTGAGAATAGTGGGCCAGTCCATGACAACTCTTTAGACTCAATAAACAAAGCAAAAATCTGAATCAGACAGTTTTTTAGTTCCGTCGACCTTCATGATAAACTTCTTCATAATTCGTACGTTGATAAAAAATTCTCAAATTTTACAAGCTGATCTAAGACTTAATGAGGAACAACTTTGATGTTCAGACTTAAGGCTAAAAGTGGACAGATCAGTATAGTTTAATTCTTATTTTGAACAATTCTTCTCAGAAAAATTATTCTATTCAATTTTTGTCAAATGAACGAAGGACCCCCTTAAGTTGTGAATTAAGGTTTGAAATTTTGCAAATTACTAGTTTAGACATCAATTTACAACTTTCGTTTTGTATGGTCCAGCAAAGGAGATCATTTAAAAATAGTAATCTGCAAAACAAATCAAGTGTGAGTAAATTGCCGAAATTCCCACCTACATTGTCCTTGATGAAAATTCGTCCAATAAATGAAAAAAACCACGAACTATTCTCTAATTTTTACAAATGATAGCCCCATATGTTTTGAACATTTTCTGTTTAGACGCCATAATTCAAATATAACTATATAAAGCTCTAAAAAATCAGGTCATACGGAGCATCAGCTCAGAAATAAAAACAACCAGAACAATATTCAAAAGAAACAATAAACAAAAATTAGCAAATAAAGACTCTAGCTATTTTGAGTTGTAGACTTTTGGGGGACAACTCGAGCCTTGAGCTTCTTGTATTTATTCTCATTCCTCTAGGCTTCTTCCTTAGCTTTGGCGAGCTTCCGCTTGAGGCAATTGATCTCGAAACGCTTGGTCTCTTGAACAGCCACTTGAGGTATCACTAGGAGCCATTCTTTCGGGATGACATGCCCCTCGATATAACTGATTGTGGCATGGTATGTCTTGACATTCCCCGAGAGAATTTCCTTGGGAAACATTAGCTTGGTTAGCCTGCAACGCTCCCACATGGCATGAGCAAGCGCGGCGTGTTCCTCGAATTTCTGGTCCTTCAAATCGAAGTGTATGCGAATTTCTACATTCTTCGGCTTTGGAGGGATCGACTGTATCATGCCGTATTGCCGAACAACTCTGACTGGATAGTATTCTGTGATGCTAGAGATTCCCAAAAGAGGGACATGTACTTCGTCTCATCCTATGATTCTAGCTTCTTCCACTTTGAACCAGAGAGCATGCCATAGGAAAGTCACAGGACTCAAGTTTGCTAACAGGATTAGCAGTCGAGAATAATGATACTTGGGAACATGGTCTTGTTCGTTCTTAAACTTCAAGAGAGTTTGTTCAAGTTCTGAAATTTTGGGTATTTATAGATATTTTCCAAATTCAGAAAAATGAGAAAGGAATCAAACTTGGAGAATTTCAGGTGAAGCTCTAAGTGTTTTATCCTGATTGGTTTTGAACTTGGTGAGCGAGATGAAGGTCTCAGCCAAGGTAGTATTAATAAAATTCTTTCCATTATTGACCTGTCTTGCAAAATATGCTATCATGAGATCTATAGTTTTCTCCTTATGTGGGAAAATGATTGAGCCAAAAAATAATAGGATAAAGATTTTAGCCTTATCATATGCACAGGGAGCTTTTCCAAAACATGTTTCTAGGAATGAAAGAGGACAACTCCCGCGGCTCCCTTTTAAAGCTTTTGTCACCTCATCTCGATTGACGTTCAAGTATTCGGACAAAACAAGGATATGATCTTCGCCAATTGGCGGAGTGACTAGACTCGAGTCCAATGACTTTTCAACGAGAGCACTATACTCTTCTAGAGTTGGAGTTAGCTCGTACTTACCAAACATAAAGGTGGTAGCCTGTGGACTCCAGAACTGCACCAATGCATGAATGAAACCAAACCGCATACAAATATGAATCATGGGCAACATCCGGCCAATGCGGAATCTAACTATCTCTTGGCCATCTTCATTCAGATTGCTTCACCACTGCTTCAGTCGATCTTTTGCTGGAGTTATGAATTGAATCATAGCCATAGTCTACAGCTCGAGACTATGACTCACCTTAAAATTGCCATGGACCCTCCCGAAAATGTAAGTAAACAGGAAAGCATGAGTAAAGGGTTGAAGAGAATACCGCCTTTAGACAAGTAAAATGAACAAACACATAGACATGCGCATGAAAATGCGACATGAGGCTCGCTTTATAACTAGTAAGGCTTAACAAAAGTGGAGCCCTAAGAATGCCCAAATTGAACCACCCTGGTTTGTGATTGTATCAAGGTCCCCCGTAGACATCCGGCTCAGCCAAGTATCAATCCATATCACATGGCGAATGATAGGGGTGATGAACCATGGCATCGATTTGAAAGAGTATGGAACTTGAAGAGGGAGACTCAGGCCAGGCAGTGATGGTCAGAGTGTTCCTAATCAAATACTATCCTAAGCCTAGCTATTCAGGTCCAATGGCAGGTTGTGTGTTAAGTGTGTATGCAAAGGTAGTAGAGACAAACGCATGAGTTTATATCAAAACAACGCTTCAATATAATCCCTCAAGACATATATTCCTACTCCAGCCTGCAAGAAGAAATTAACAAACACTCCACTTCTTATCACTCCAAGTCTGCAAGAATATTTGACACCTTACTGGTGAGGCTCAATCAAGGAAAGAACTCTAAAGCAAGCATATAAATAGCCGAAAACTAAGAAAAAGTCCGTTGGCAATTCAAAAACAGCCACAAAACCCATCAAGATGACCCCGAATCGCGAAAATCCATCGCGCGTTGCAGCCAAAAGCGGCTTAAATTGATTAGAAGGCCGTTTTCCTTTGGCCCACCAAATTTGGGTCCATTCTGAGCACATTTGCCAGTTTTTCGGCGAATTCTGCATAATTGAAACAAAGCTTTTCGGCCCAAAAAATTCGATCTAATGGTCAGAAACGAACTCAAGTCATCAATCAAGACATATAACATGAAATCCATGGCCTAAGTCCACACTTTTTTTTTAATTTTTTCGAAAATTAGAGGTGAATTAAGGAAATTTGAGTTTGATTTCCAAAAATCTGACTGGAAAAATCTATTCACCCATTGTAATTTTCAAACAAATTAAAAATTTACATCCCTAGTGGAGTCGCCAAGCTGTCGCGACCTAAAAAAATCATGAATTAATTAGGCTAATGGATTATTAGGTCATTTAAATTAACTAACCTAATACGGACTCTCCCAAGCCTTATCAAATCGCTACTTAAATTTCACTGAAATGATTTATAAACTGGAGTCGCCACTAATTATTATTGGTAGGTTGATTAGAAACCTAAGTAAAACGACAGGAGAACCATTTTACTTCTGTGAACCAAAGATTATGGATTCGAGGACTTAATTACACTAATTAATCAAAACTAATACCCTTTCGGTACCAATTTCATGCAGACGTCTTTTGATTGGTTTATGCGACTTGTTTTTTTTAAATTTTCTATTTTATTAAATGTGATACTAATGCAACCTAACTATATGACATGTGATGTGCAATGACATAAAAGATGATGTGACATTTATGCACGGATGACATGTATGAATGACATGGCATGATGATGTGGCATTTATGCATGGATGACATGTAAAAATGGCATGGCAAGATGACGTGGTAAAATGACGTGCAATTATGTAAAATAAAGTTTTTATGGATTTTCAGATTTTTTTCTAAAAAAAAAGACTATCTTATTCTCGGCGACCAATTTTCTGGATATGGTAAAAATCAGCCAGTCGATCAATCAATCAACCATTCCATCAATCAGTCAGTCAATCAATCAATCAATCAATCAACATTCAAACAGAATCACGACCGCCAACATCCCGACCATCATATTGTTTTTTAAAATTTCCAGAAAAATTCCACGTCTCGAATTAAAAATTGGCTTTTCGGATATAGCAAATCAAACTTAAACGGTGATAGGTCAGATTAGCTATAATCGAGATTTTCTTGACAAAATTATGTTCCGACGATTTTTATAAAAAAAAGCCATTATCTTAAATTTCCAGAAAAAATGATTCGCATTTCGTTTAATGTCGGCATCAATGCAGAACGACATCAGAGCATTCCACGATTCTTAAGACATGCATAATATGGCATCTTTGACGAAATCAACATGCTAATCATGCGAGGACATCGGGCAAACCATAGAAAAATAAAATTAAATCATCCCAAACAAGCACGCTCAGATTGACTCATAATGTATTTGACGTTACCTTAGTTCGTGGGAGAAAAATGAGGCTAATTTGGGACGAGAAACTCGCCGGCTAGCAGCTTCGAAGGGATTAAGTGGAAGACCAAGGACGATGGCGGTGCATGACTGGGTTGAAGTCGCACTAAATTTTGAACACCTCACAAACTACTTGGATGAAAAGATTCAGATTTTCAACCTAAGAAGGTGTTTCTTCCGAACCGATTCGTAAAAGACCGCTCCAATTAATCTATCACAACAAGTAGCACAATTAGACCTCAAAATACAGTGAAACAAAAGCTGGACTACTTCAGGCCAGAGCTGGTCAATATCCTATGGAGCTAATTGGAGGCGACTGCTGTCTTGACTCAAAACGACAGTCTACAAGGCAAGTCTGGTGGTCACAGATTGAAATGGATGAGCTGCTGGTATAGCGACCGAGCATAGCCGATGGGGACACGGTTGGAACGGTGGCGCAGCTGCCTTCGTCCGAGGGTCGTCGTTGATGGAGGTGCAGTAGACGTGAAAGGAAGGAAGAAGGAAATCGCCAGAGAGAGAGAGAGAGAGAGTGTGTATATTTTTCAGAAAATTTTGTTGTTCCCTCTAAAATTCTGAATGTCTCCCCTTGTAAACCTAAACATAATGAGGTATATATAATAAAAATCAGGGTAATACCTTAAGATTTAATCCTAGCCGTTGAGATTTCTGACAAGATATTGACCATAAGATTAGAAATTTTGAATTTTAAGGAATCCTATTGGGTTAGGGTATCCAAAAATTCGGCCACCATGGGCAGGGATATAGGCTTGGCCGAAAATTTCATTATTAATGGGCTTATTTGCGCGAATTTAAGGCTTAATGGGCTTTAATTAATCAAATGAGTTATTAACTAAAATGGACTGAAATGAATTTAAATTGAGCTTGTCAATTAAATTTCGGCAATTCCCCAAAAAAAATTCTCAAATTGATTTTCGTTTCCAACGCCCGTTAAAATCAAGCTCAATTGACTTGTCTCTGATTGGTTGCCGCTGCAAAATAAAATGTGTAATGCATGAAAAATTCTTTTTAGGAAAATTATGGTTAAATCTCATTTTGTGAAATGGATGAATTTTTAAAAATTAAAATTTAGGTGTCAACAATTGGAACCAATCTTTTATAATAATAATAATAATTTTTAAGTGAATGAACGATTGCGATATCAAAAATGAGTGCCGCGCAAGAAAATAGGATATTGTTACCTTCCCTTCCCATCGGTTTTATCGTTCTAGCTACTGCTCCACAATTATATGAAAAACATTTCAAGGTTTGATTCATTGCATGATGACGTAAAAATTATTTCATAAACAAATTACCGTTCCAATGGCTTCATAAATAATTTATTCTTTGAAAGAAAAGGACGCGCGCGCACGACCCGGCGCTGGGACCGCAGACTGAATTTTATAACTGCCCTCGTGTCCAATTCAACTGTGCAGGAGCTCTTTTCGTTCTTGATCGGACAAAATTGCAGCAGGAGCTTCAGACAGAGAGAGAGACAGACAAGAAACCACGTGCACCGAAAAGCAATGCCATGCCACTGGATGGAGCTTCAACGATACTTTGACTGGCTGTTGCTGGAGAGCTGTGAGAGTTTTATTCTCTTTCTGAGAATGTCATAGTTTTTCAGCGACACGACGCGTAGGAAAACAACGGGTTTTCTGTACTTCGCTTTGGAGACCCATATGCCAGTTCAAGTTGGTCGTCCATATGCATTTGCTTCAGCTGAGGAAAGGAGAAGCCTCTTCTTTGCTGGAGCGGGCGTCGCTGACTTTTCCAGTTCAGAAAGCCAAGTCCAAAATATCTAAGCAGACAAAAAGCAAGTGAACTCTCCAACCTGGGTCCCCTCCCTTTTTTTGCCAGCTTCTTTTGGGATTTATGCTTAGCAGGAAAAGATCTTTAGTCACATGGTGTGAACTGTCATCTTACTCTTTTAGTCCTTCCCCTCGTAAATGTGAACACTAGAATCTCACTCCCTAAAAGTGATGAGCCAGTAGGTTTAGAATCCGGGAAAAAGGTTAAGCCAGAAGGTGCATTTAACCGCAGCTTGTGGTTCAAAAGCTACAGAGAAAAGAAACGGAGTAACTGAGAATCTCATGACAAGCGCCCAAAATTAGTTCTAGAAACGGGGACACCAGGCCCAGGCTATCCCTCTTTCCAGATGTACAATGCGTTGAATTGGCCAATGAAAGCTAGAATTCTCAGGTATTGATGTTCGCTAATTTTGATTTGTTCGAGGCATTTGAAGAGATCGGGACCATAAGATGACAAGACCATAAAACTTTCAAACATACTATCATAGTACAAGGTTCAAGTTAAATACGCTCGATTGCCTTCGTATGGATTTTCAATCTCTAGAGCGATGAAAAAGCGGATATATTTCACGTGTCGCCTCCAGGGTTTACTCTCCGGCTGTCGGCCGTGCGGGGATTCTTTGGGTTATAAAAAAAAAAAAAAAGCGGATATATAACAATGAAAACTTAACGGTGGAAACCAATTATCATATGGTGCAGTTCATTAATATCATAGTGCAGTTAGGCAAAAAGACCAAACCATGTTATTTAATACCTCAGTTCCCTTTGCACCATCTTCCTAGCAAAGAATATGTGACATGGTTGGGATGGATAATCGTGGACCAGAAAAAACAGAGGGTACCACAGAAATGGAAACGTTGAATTCAACCTCCTCCTGTCCAATCCTTACACTGACATTCATCGAGATGGGATATGAGAAGTTATAATCTAAATTACCTGGAAGTTCCGCTGCTGCTTCTAAAATTTTGATGACCATTGACATGGAAGGCCTCTTTATGAAATCAACTTCCAAGCACCACGCGGCGAGCCTAATTATGTCGACCACTTTAGGTCCGTTCAATTGCACATCCTCACTGTACTTATCGAGCATATCCAACGGCCGTACTTCTTCACTCTTTCTCTTAAAAACTCCTCCTTCACTCTTTATAAGCTCTTCATGGATGAGGATATCTACTGCTTGAGAATTCCTCGTGTCGCCTTAGTCTGTGACTTTTATTCTTTGGTTTGGAAACCGTCTACCCTCTTGGCCACCGTCACAGCTTGGTCGGACGCCAATTGTGACGCCTCGAAAATTTACCTTTGGCAAAGTAACTGAAATCAATATAATGGATTGACATCGAATTTCAGCCGATGGAAAAATTTTGGATTGTAAAGACTGAAGAGACAATAATTGGACCGATTTTGAAGTTTCAGTCGGTTTAGATTAGGTTTTGAAATTCTTAGTCGTCGCGAATTAGGATTTCAATCCTCGCGTTAGAGCCAAATCCCGACCGAGTCTAACCTATGAAATTACCAAAATACCCCTCGTCCAGTGTACCAAATTTTCGTTCAGTCCCGATTTGCGAAATGACCAAAATGCCCTCAATTATTCACTAAAGGACAAAATTGCCCAAAAGTCTTGGTGGACCCCCCTCCCTCTCTCTCTCTCTCTCTCTCTCTCTCTCTCTCGGCAGAATGCCCCCCCCCTCCTCCTCCTCCTCCTTCTTGGATAACTGAACTTCCTTCGGCGATTTTCGCCGTCACTGACGGCCACCACCTCCGGTCACCTCCTGCCATCGCCACCGACCCATCCACAACCGTCACTCGCCGCCGGAAGCAGCGAATAGCCGAGAAACCCTAGCCCCCTGTTTCGGCCTCCATCGACCCGAGAACGCCGGGGCTCTCTCCGACCGTTTTCGGCACCACCGGTGCCACCTACCACCTCTCCAACGTCCCCTTGCCTTCCCTCAACTCTCTCGACCCAGCCTTGCCGACCGTCGCCCACCGGAGTCGCCGCAATGGGTCCCGAAATTGCCGGTGTCTTGTTTTATGGACCGGTCGGATTTCTTTTCGATCCGACCGGACCGGTTGTCACCACCTCTCATTGCCGCCGCCGATGAACTCCTAGGACCCTTCTCCATCTTCCCTGAGCTCATGGCCACTGGCCGCCGCACTTGGAGGCCGAAAATCCGCCCGAACAGCTGCCTTGTTCCCGGTGCCCGTACACCTTGTCCCACCCTATTCTGTCCCTCGTCGATCCGCCTCCTCCGGCTGCCCTCTGCCGCGGCCACCACTCCCGATCGACCCCCCGACCCCCTGGTCCTTCCACCGCCAACTCTCGAGTTGGCTGCCGTCCGCCGATTGTCAAACCGGCCGCCTCAGCCCCAAGCCGGCCTTGCCCTGCCCGGCCGAGTTCCCTGCTCGGGCCGATTCACCCGAGCCGTGGCCCGTATTGGCCTTGGCCGGGTGGCCGAGAATCCAGGCCGAATGGCTGGGTCCATGGCCGGGTCCATAGGCCATTTTGGTCGAGAAGTTTGGGCCGTTGTTCGAGAAAGTTGGCCCGTGATTCGTTATTACCGATCGTCATCGCCGTTGAGACCGTCCGAGCTGACTTAATTTGTGAGTTGACTCTAATCCTTGGTTAGGGCGCTAATTGCGCCAAGGATTAGTCGCTTAGTCAATTATGAAATTTAGGTACGCGATCGGGGTCGGTTTAGATAGAAATTGTGATTAAGTTAAATGGCCGATCGACTAGGTTAGTCGATTAATTATATTGTCTGCGGCTAATTGTGATTAGTTGCAATTGATTGAGTGATTGATTATGTTCGATCCCGAGCGAGCGATAGGCTAGAGACAAGCGAGTGATCGACGTCTTAAATCGATTAATTTGGTTAATAAAGTATTATTGTACGAATCGAGCTTTTTATGGCCTAATCGATTTTGACTGCTCGTGATTGCTTGGTGGCCTTGTTGATTGGATCGTTTCGCTGAACTACCTGTTTGACTGTCTTTTTATCCACTAGGTAATTGATTGTCTATTTGGGGTCTGATAGCCCTTTTATGATTGCAATGTCTAATGTTAGACTGCACATGCGTGTGGGAAGTCAAAAGACATGTTTTAGCATGAAAATGGCTTTTGGCCAATCTTTTACATGCGTGAGTGAGCATCCAGCTTTAACCAAAGATAATGAAATGAGTTGATTGCTGGATGTGTTCTGTGTGGTCATATGAGGGAACGATGATACTTTTCTTGGCAAGTTCGTACTGTGCCAATTGTATAGAACCATACGACTCGCTAGAAGTACGTTAATTCTGGTCTGGTGCTAACTAGCAGGGAGGCAGAGTTGGTCGGATGCTAGTCGCAGCTTGTGATGGACCGATGCCCCTTTTAGGGATGCCTACTTGCTGGTACCGTGTTAGGCATACCGGAGACACCTCTTGTAATAGATGTTGCCGAGAGAAAAGGGATGTAGTCCAGTCCTGCCGGTAGAACGCTTGATTGTACTAAAGTGCTGGATCGCGTTATTTGTAGGAGTCGAATTACGCCTTCTTTCGCATAGATCCTCTCATGTACCGTGGGCACGATCATCGTTAATAAATGGACTTGTGTGATATCTTGTGCGTACTTGTGGATGCGGTGCTTGTTGGGTGATTGACTGATTGGCTGGGGCTCGAGTCAAGCATTGCATTATGTGTGACTGAGGCTGGCAAGAATGCATGTGGATTGTTTTTATATTGTGACTGTAATTGGGTGTTATATGTAGTGATTTGTTATTGTGAGACTTCTGTTAGGATGCTCGGACGAATCAGTTTCCTAACAAAGCTTAGGCTTGATTCATTGAGATTTATTCTCATCCCATCGTGAGATAACATTTTCAGGTCCCAAGTGACGAAGCCTCATGGACGCCGAGGATTTACTTTTGGATTAGTCATCTGAAGTAAGTCTTACCTGACTAAGTTCACCTGCTTAGGTCTTATCTAGTCATCCCGAAGTATGGGGTTGTATACGTACGGAAGTAGTATCGGTAAGATTAAGATTTATTTGTGGTGTTTGACTCTTACTATTCTATTCCTGTTTGTTTTTATTGTCAGGGAGTTAACACGTTTCCATATACTTAAGTAAATGATAGGTCGATGGTGTACCTGGGACACTATCTCTATGACCTCGTGGTGATTTGACAAAGGATGTCGCGGGCTCGAGAGTTGGGGCGTGACACCAACCCTTCTTTCGTGGAGGAGAGGTTGGATAGGCTTATTTGGCAAGGACACCCCTTCGGTGTCTTCTCAGTTGTGTCGGCTTGGGACTCCATCAGATTCAGGAGTCAAGTAGTACAGTGGCGTTCCTTTATATGGGATTGCTCTATTACACCTCGTTATGCTTTCCTTCTTTGACTTGTTACTTTAAACCGTCTGCCTACTCAGATTTTGTATCTACAATGCCGTGTGATAGCCGATGGAGTGTGTGCTTTTTGTTGTTGTCAACCAGACTCCATCGACAATTTATTTTTTGGGTGTTCCATCACAGGTTCTCTTGCGTTGTTTTTAGCTACCAAATGGAACCTTTCTTGGAGAAACCGTTCGTGGCAAGATCATATTCGGTGGGCTATGTGAGGCTGGTCTTCCTCTCATCGTATTGCTAGGTTTTCTCTTGGGGCCTTATGTCACATTATTTGGACCGAGAGAAACCATATCTTTTTTAGAGACAGGCCTCTTTTTGTGCCGGCAATCGTCAAGCACCTTGTGAAGGTGGTAAAGACAAAACTCTCTCTTTTGGTTGTGTTGAAGATCATCCCCACAATAGGCGAGTGCAAAGGAATTGGGGCCTCCCCTCATCTATCTTTGAGGATCGCCTTGATGCCTTTTAGCTTATGTTTTTTTTGTCTTCTTTGGTTGCTGTTTTGGCCATTCAATTTAGGTTGCCTCGCCGTTGTTAGACCGTTTAGTTTAGGTTGTTGGGTCGTCGTCTGGCCATTTGGTTTGCGCTTTACCTTGGTCGCATCTTGTTTTGCGTTACACTTTTGCATCCTTTAGGACACGCCCAAGTGTCGTATTGGGTACAAGGTTTTTGTATTCGGCCTCTTCTTTGTACTTTGCGCTTTGAAAAGTTATATAAATACTTCACCAAAAAAAAAAAGAAAACTACTAACAGGTACATGTCTTCTTGATACTAAGATTCATCGAAAACTTTTCTTCCCCAAGCTATCTCCAGAATAACCGCACCAAAGTTATAGACGTCCACTTTCTCAGTAATTGCTACGTGTAGCCATTCCGGGGCCAAATAGTCTAGAGTTCCTCTTATTGTGGTTACAATTTGATTTTGGTCCCTATCAATTATCTTAGAAAAGCCATAATCCACAACATTAGCATTGAACTTTTTGTCCAAGAATATATTTTGGGACTTAACGTCCATGTCAATTATCTTCCATCTGCATTCTTCATGGAGATAAATCAAGCCCCTTGCTACGTCACAAATGATCTTCTTTCTCTGTAGACAATCTAGCATAAAATGACTCATCTAATTTATGAAATATCCATTTGTCTAGAGACCATTTGGCCACGTGTTTGAAGCAACATATAAAAGTCCTATGCACAAAATCCAATGAGTTGTACCAAGTTGACATGATAGATGTTGCCAATGCTCTCAATCTCAGCAAGAAAGTTTTCTTGGTTTGGCATAAATTGAGGTGCTTCACTGCAACTTTTGTGCCGTTAATTAGAGTGCCTTCATAAATCATGTTAAATCCACCCCTACTGAGCTCTTATTGAAATGCTTGGTAACAACTTTTAAATTATGATAGGTGAATCTTGCGGGTGTTCCAGGTATTTGATCGAGAAAGTCCTCTTTGACCTCATGGACGCCTTCATCTTCTCCGACACATCTTCAACCTTGTCAACACCTTTGTTTATGTTGGGTGCACGCAGCGGAAATATGATACTTTTCACTTGGGGAGATCGCTAAGAGGGAGTCTAAGTCCGAGCCCGTTAATGTATCAAATTGGACCCAGCTTCACTCAAAAACTTAAGTTAATGTGTTATGGGCCAACTTGGATATATTAACTGCTCAACACCATATTGATTCCCCAGTGTGGGACCTCTCTAACATAACTCACACGTGCATCTTAATATTCTCCCTCTCACGTATGATCTCCAATGTTAGGTTTGCTCCCCCTTAATCCAAGTATCTTTCCGCACCAACTTATCTTAACTTAAATCTCCACAATGCCACCGGGCCCACGTTGTTACACCACAATGTCCACTGGCCTGGAAACTGTGTTGGTCATCAAATTTTTTCTTGAGATATCCACTGGAAGAGATTGGAGGCCCACCAATCAACCATCGGTTCTGATACCATTTGTTGGGCGCACGCAGTGGAAATTCGATACTTTTCGCTTGGGGAGATCGCTTAGAGGGAGCCCAAGTCTGAGCCCGTCAATATATCCAGTTGGACCCAACTTCATTCAAAAGCTTAAACGAATGAGTTATGGGTCGATTTAGATATATTAACTGCTCAACACCACATTAATTCTCCAATGAGGGACTTCTCTAATATAACTTACACGTGCATCTTAACAGTTTGCAAATAGAGATGATGAAAACAAGAGAGATGAAGGCTAAGAGTGATCCGAGGCTAGAAGTGGTGATTACTATCATCATTTGCCCTATTAGGGTTTTTAGGACAAACATGATGTTCCTCTATTTTTTTGGGATAAATAGGAGGTTCACTTGGAATGCAAAGGATTCTGATTTTCTCTGGAGGGTTTCTGTACTTTAAGGAAAGCAAAAGACTTTCGATCCGATTCTGATAGATATTCAAGGGAAAATACCTAAGATACTAAATAGGATGAACCTGAATGATAATATTTTTTCTTTTTTTGTCAAAAAAGATTTCATTCATTAAGTATAATGAGAGTTACAAAAAGGCATTCAAGCCTAACAAGTCCCAAATAACTGCATAACCAAGCAAATCTCATAAATTAAATGGCATAGCATTCTTTGCAATTAAGAGCACACTCTTATCCCTTAAGAATAGCAGTCATCAATAATGATCGGTGGTCAATCACCAGATTTGGTGATAAACATCGGATGAGATCTCTCATGTCATTTGCAATAGTTTACGGTACGCATCTAGGTTCGATGTCCCCATAATCATCGCCGAGTAGTAACACCAACATCAAAATGTCGAAAAAAAATTAAATAAATGTACGGAACTCATAGATCTATATCTAGATCTAGTTTGGGATAGTGAAATTTCGGGAGCTAAACCTAAATCTAAATTGGGAGAGGAGAGCGGCCTACCCTCAGAGTGATGGTGGAGCCACGTTACGAATATCTTTAAGATTTCTACTAGTTTTTGGTCAAATTCAAGAATCAGGCAAGAGTCAGCTGGTGAATCCCTTAACAGCGGCATAAGCTCTGCCACCCCTCCTTCCTCCTCGCAACCTCTACCATCGCCCAACAACCTCATCTTCCTCTAGTAGAATATTTTATTGATTATGTATATATTCATTCTGTATGTATTCTAGAATTATTCTCTAGTATTGTTTTCTTATAGATTAGTCTTCCTTGTAACTATTTATTATGGCTTTGTGTTTTAATATAATAAACAACTCAATTTTGTAGATCTTACTTCGTTGTCACCCTCTATATGAATCTAGTCTCACACCATTTCTCTAATGTCATCTTGTTCAAGCTCCTCCATATGCACTTCAGTCGCAGCCACGAGCTCGCCAAATCTGGTGAGGTCGAGCTTGAGGCAACAAGGTGAGCCACAAGCTCGCCATCGTTGACGCCAAAAGGGTCGTAACCTCAAGCTTGCTGACCGGTCGTCATGGCCACTCGCCAGCCGAAGAAGAAAAGGAAAAAAAAAGATACAAGAAAAAGGGGAGAGAAAGAAGATAAAAGAAAATAATTAAAAAATTATTTAAAAACATATACGGTGAAAATCGATTTTCCTTACCAAATGGTGGAAAATATTTTCTAGTTTGTTTTCAGATTTTAGCCAAATATAAAAAAATATAATCATTTTCCTGAAAAATAACTTTATGGAAAATATATTTTAGAATGCTACAATTTTCACGAAACAAACGGAGTCTAAGTTTGGGTGGGCCACGCGATGAGACCTATCAACATCTTTCAATTCCAATTCCCTTTCTTGTTCGAGCTCTAAAAGCTGCGATTTTAATCCATACGCAGCGAGCCAAGATTTCGCGCATAGAAACACGAATCACACATTCATAGATTAGAAGAATTGACGCATCTACTTTTGGATCCATCAATCTTGATGTGGAACGTACGATGACCCAATACTTAAGGTCTTCTCCTCTATGAACCCTCTTTATCGCTAGCTTCAATGAGACGGCCCCCTCGTGCGTCGCATCTGATAGCTCCTTATGTGGGGTTATGCGAGCATAAGGGTTTAGAAGAGAGACTTGAACTCTATTTATAGAGAATGAAACGTATCCCCTCTTTAAAGATAAGGTTTATCTTGACCCATACTATCTAGCCATATATCCGACTAGAATTAGGAAATTGTATATCTTTTTTTATTAGAACAATTAATATTTACAATAATAATTAATAAATCCCACAATGAATATTTGAATATATTCTAACATTCTCCCACTTTGGCTAGATTAATTGAAACTGTACTGTATATGCACATCTTTATATTGGTCTAGAGATATTTCCTAATAGTTAATCCGATCCCATAAAGTCTTAAGTATCGAACCATGTCAGTAACTGCATAAGAAGACATAGAGCCATCCATGATAACGAATGCTCTTAATTTTATTGATATGAATTTGATATGGTAGTATGACATACGGATAACATCTCAAATAACATAGACGCCTTATATATTATCTTTATTGTCAATCATCATTCTCTTACTTTATGTGTTATGAAACCGGATGTGTCACGAGAGAATATATTTACGGTTCCAACAAACCAATATATGTCTTACCTTTACAGTTAACTATACTTTTCGTGTAACAAAACATATGCTTTTGGCTAAAATAAATGCCCTAGCCATCACTCAAGGTTTACACGATGCCTTGAGATTTTCAACTGATATATATATATATATATATATATATATATTCAACATTACCTTAATCATATAATGCTTTATTGCATGAAATAGAGTTGATACATATCTAGATGTTATAAAATATAACAAACACAGATGTAAACTTTATTAGAGCAAATACCGAATACAGCTCCCACTGAACAATTGCATCTCATGATGCTTACTTAGCCCATCAATGAACATTTCATATCAGCATCCCACGATACTTTTATGCCTGCAACATGTCATCCAAATGTGTATGTGCAAAGACCTTTAGTTAGTGAGTCTGCAACCATATCATCTGTGTAATAAGCTCTACTATAGGGTCACCATTTTTGTCTATTACCTTTATGGTCAAAAACTTGACCACTAGATACTCAGACCCCTTATGACCTCTACTATTGTTAATGAACAATATTACAGAGTTATTGTCACAATACAACTGTATGGATCTATTCACAAAATTAAATATGATCAACTCTTCAATGAAATTTCGGAGCCAAATAAGCTGAATAGCAGCTGAAAAACATACTACAAACTCCGCTTTCTCGATCGAGGATTACATAGATTTCTATTTATGCTTTTTTTTTTACTACTGCACTTCACTTTAGATATATAAATGTTTGCATTTGTCAACTTCACATCATCCTGGTAAATAACAAAGCCTGAATCCGAATGTCTTACTAACTGCAGGTCCTGAATATGTCTGTAAATTAGCATATATTCTTTTTTTCTCTTTAAGTAGCTCAAAACTTTCTTAGCAGTGGCTCAGTGAACGTGTTCTGGATTTAATCGATATTTGATTAGAAGTCTCGTTGCAAAAGCAACATCTGGTCTAGTGTAAGCTTGAGCGTACATGATGCCTTAAAGTGCACCCTAATATGGTACAATCTTTATTTGAGTTTTCTTAATAACTTTATGAAGACACTATGATAGATTCAGTCTATTACCCTTAATGACAGGAGCAATTCTTGATTTGCAACGCTTTATACTGAATACAATCAATGTGTGTCCTCTAAAAATAACCCAACATGTGGCAAGAATGATCCATATGGATCTCAATGCCTAGGATAAAATGTTCCTTATTAAGATCAATCATGTCAAAATGCTTTGACAATATTTGCTTCACCTTATGCTGTAATTCAAGAAAATCACTTTCAAGTAAGATATCGTCTATATAAGACACGAGGAAAATAAATTCCTCTCACTGATCTTGTAGTATATACTAATTTACTTCGTTCTTGACAGAACAAAATATAATAACAATGCTATGAAACTTCAAGCAACAATTGTCTAAAAGCTTATTTAAACCCATAAACAGACCTTTCAGTCTAGAATATCCATGAATATGTTCAAACTTTATTCCATGGCATTATACCCCTCTTGGGCCACGTCATCTCTAACAATGGTATTTTTGTTGACCCGAAGAAAGTTGAAGCAGTCGTTCAGTGGAATCACCCTACAAATGTTACAGAAGTAAGGAGTTTTCTTGGGTTAGCAGGTTATTACAGGCGATTTGTGGAGGGGTTCTCCAAAATTGCTAGTCCGCTTACTCGCCTGACTCAAAAAGGCGTTAAGTTCATATGGTCAGATCAGTGTGAACACAATTTTCAAGAATTAAAGAGGCAGTTGGTGACAGCTCCCATATTAACCTTACATTCCGGAACTGGTGGCTTCACTATCTTTTATGATGCGTCCAAGGAAGGTCTAGGTTGTGTTCTTATGCAAGATGGTAAGGTTGTAGCTTATGCCTCGAGACAGTTGAAAGCGTATGAAAAGAATTATCCTACTCATGACCTGGAGTTAGCAGCGGTTGTCTTTAACTTGAAGATATGGCGACACTACTTGTGTGGTGAGAAATGTGATTTTTTTTACTGACCATAAAAGTTTGAAGTACATTTTTACTCAGAAAGAATTGAATATGAGGCAAAAAAGATGGCTAGAACTCTTGAAGGACTATGACTTGTCTATCAACTATCATCTAAGGAAGGCGAATGTAGTAGCAGATGCCTTGAGTCTTAAATCTTCAGGAAACATGGCAGTATTACTCACTTCTCAGCAACATATTCTCGATGATATAAGGAAACTAGGATTGGAGGTGTTGGTGCATCAACTAGGTGCTCGGTTAGCTAAACTTCAAGTGCAGCCAACGCTGATTGACAGAATCAAGGCTAAGCAGAACGATGATCCTTAGTTGGGGAAGATCAAAGAAAGCATAGAAGCTGGAGGATAACCATATTTTAGTATCTATATGAATGGATCACTGAAATTTCGTGACCGGTTATGTGTTCCCGTTAATGCAGACTTGAAAAAGGAGATATTGCCGGCGGCTCACACTACTAGATACTTGATTCATCCATGAAGCACTAAGATGTGCAGAGATTTGAAAGGAAATTTCTGGTGGATCAACATGAAGAAAGATATTATGAAGTTTGTCGATCAATGCCTCGTTTGTTAGCAAGTGAAGATTGGACATCAAAAACCAGGTGGACAGTTACATCCACTCGAGATACCTAAATGGAAATGGGAACATATCACCATGGACTTCATTGTCGGCTTATTGAGAACTCCTAGTGGTAAAAACGCTATATGGGTTATCATCGATTGATTGACTAAGTCCGCACACTTCCTGTCATATCGATTTAGCCTTTCAGTGGAAGACATGGCGAAGCGGTATGTGAATGAGATAGTTAAGCTACACGGAGTTCCAGTGAGCATTGTTTCTGATAGGGATCCCCGGTTGGTGTTTAGCTTTTGGAAGAGTTTACAAGGGGCATTGGGTATAAAACTTAACTTCAGTACGGCTTTTCATCCACAAACAGATGGGCAGTCAGAGAGAATGATCCAAATATTGGAGGATATGTTAAGATCATGCGTTATTACTTCGGTGGCTCGTGCAATGAACATCTACATCTGGCGGAGTTTTCTTATAATAACAGTTACCATTCCTATAAAGATGGCTTCTTTTGAAGCCTTATGAGGTCGAAAATGCAAAAGTCCTATTTGTTGGGATGATGTTGGTGAGAAAAGACTAACTGGCCTTGAGTTCATACAGCAGTCAGAGGAGAAAGTTAGGCTAATTCGAGAGCATCTCAAAGTTGCCCAAAGCCATCAGAAAAGTTATGCAGATCTCGAAAGGCGCAATGTAGAGTTTGATGTGGGTGATCACGCATTCCTAAAGGTGTCACCTATGAAAGGTGTTATGAGATTTGACACTTGTGAAAAGTTGAGTCCAAGATATGTGAGACCATTCTTGATATTGGAGAAGATTGACAAAGTTGCCTATAAACTTGCTTTGCCGCTAGCTTTATCCGGAGTGCATAATGTGTTCCATGTGTCTTTATTGAGGAAATATGTGCCGAATCCTAATAATGTGCTGGATTTCACTCCTTTACGACTAAGAGAGAACTTGACTTATGAGGAGCAGTCTATCCGAATAGTTGATCAGAAAGAACAAGTGCTGTGACGACGAACTATTCCTTATGTTAAGATCCAATGGCAGAATCACACCAAAAGAGAGGCTACGTAGGAACTAGAGGAGGAGGCGAGACACAAGTAACCTCATTTGTTTAAAAATTGAGGTAAGTTTAGTTATTCAAATTTTGAGAGCGAAATTTTTTTTAAGGAGGGTAGACTGTAATATTTAGCACAAAAGCCCATTTTTTTCTTTAAACCCAAGCCCAGCCCAACCTTTCCTTTCCCCTTCTTTAGCATCACGTGAACAATAGAATAAAAGAAGAAGAAGAAGAAGGAGGAGGAGGAGGAGGAGGAGGAGGAGAAAAGAAAGGGAAGAGTAAGGAAGAAAAAGAGAGGAAAGAGATTTCTTGCGCGTCCATGCCACGCTACTTCGCCAAGACGTTCCGGCGTCAGTAACAGCGTTCGATAAGTATTTGCGCATCTCTTTCCCCCGATCAAAGTGATTTTTGGAGTTAAGGCTCAATTTCGGATGTTGTTGAAATAAAAGTTGCCGGGTATGATTTCTTGGTCTTTTAATCAGATTTTTGTATGGAAATGAAACTTTAGGGTGTTATGAAACTGTAGGATTCGACGGATCTTGATTTGAAGTTACGGTTTTCTCGGAATAAGATTTTCAAATCTGGTGCGCGCGATGAACAGTACGCGACCAAAACTGTTTGCCAATTTTCGAATGGATTTTGGACAAGCTGTGTTGGGGTTATTGTTGTACGTTAAAAAAAGCTTTCTTTGGACTATAAGATCATCTAAATCAAAGCTCGGATGAGGAAGTTATGTCCCGTTGAAGTTTATCGCGCAAGTTGCGCATAATGGAAAACTTGTGTTTTTGCTATGAGCATGTGTTTTGTTGGTGCATAGGTGTCGTCTTAGTGACAAATAGGGCTTTTTCAATTGATTCGTGTTTTAAGGTAGCTTATTACTCAGTTTTTGATATCGTTTTCGTACTTTTGTAGGTGTTCGGACGTATTGTTCCGAGAAATCCTTCTAGTTTGCTTTTGACATTATCAGGTGAGTGATACTATTTCTTTTTTGTGCTTGCAAAATGCATATTTGAAAAGATATAGTACTATAAGTTGTTATGACAGGATAAAATAACATTTTTGGTGCATAAAATCAGGATCAGACATTTACCACTATTTTGTCTATTTAATGTGGTTTTTATTCATTATGTGTTGTTGGGGTGAAGTTGATTCTGAGGAGGATATTGTTCTTGGATTTTGTGGTGCTCAAGATGACTGTGAACCCGGTTAAGGGTTTGTGGGTATGCGCATACTAGTTAGGATATCCTTGTGGGCCGAGCCACCGGTATTGTAGGTGGAGACCTTGCCAAGAGGGGAATCTTGGTCGTCTTTTGTCACAGGCGTTATACGTGACCATGGTTAGACTCTTGAGCATGAGATTGGTCAGTGGATAGATCACTGACATGTGTTTCTGATGAAATTAGTCAATAGATAGGCAATTGGCTTGTGTTTTGACGAGATTGATCAATGGATTGGATCATTGATATTTTCACTTGAGTTTGCGGTTTGAAATAAGTATTTTTGCTAAGAACCTATTATGTTAAGGTTTTATATAACTCGATTTGATTATAAAGATCTGTTGTGTTTTAACTTTGACTTAAACGAGTTATATTTTGATATTGAAACATGCATAGTGACTGTTCGATCCGCTTAGAAGAAATGTATTACTCACTGAACCGTATTAGCTCATCCCTTCTTCCATTTCCCTTATCTTTCAGGTTCAGCGAGGCGCCAATAGGACCTGAGCGTAGCGCTAGCTAATGGATTTTTGGGTAGGGGACACTTGTTGTTAAGTAGAAGGAGTTGTGTTGAATTTTTCAGATACCTCTTTTGTTAGTTAAGTTTTTAGATCTTTTTGCTATCATAGAATGCTCTGATGGTGTATCAAGAGACCTTTTTATTATATATATGGATGTACACATTTGTTAGCAGGCTGAGTTTGGTTTTGTGAAGGCCGCGTTCTTTTGAGAAAGTACGGCCGTGTCATGCCTTGAAGTAGATTTGGGGTGTGACATTTATTGCTCTTTCTTTACAAATAAAATTATTCAAATCATATACTGCAAAACCTTCGGGTTATATAAAAAAGACTTTCAAATTAAGATCTCCAATCAAAAAGAAGTTTCAATATTTGAAAGATCTCCAATCAAAAAGAAGTTTCAATATCTATATGGTAAAGCTCCTTATTCTAATGACATTAATACCTTAATCACTCTGAAAAAATTTATGAGAGACTGAAAAGAAAACTTATTTTAAGTCTGCTCATTCTTTACACATAAAAAATTTTGCTACCAATTTGTTTTTAAACTTCTAAAAAAAAACACTGATCAAAATATGATTTGATAGAGTAAACAAAAACTTTCATATGTAGTCCCTTTAAATTTTACACACACAATTGCAGCAGATAGACTTGTGACCTTGAGGCATGCTAATAAGCTTTCAAACATCGTATGTTTCATATTTTGTATCCATTTACCATGCACTCAACCATAATTCTAATTATGTACCAAAATATCAACCGTATAAATTACTAGATTAATTATATAGTCGATTTTGTAGTCATGCTCTTATGGATATACTATTTAGTGTGATGGTACAACTGATCATATCTGCCTAATAGATCTATTAGTAGGAGCTACTTTAACCTTTATTATGTGCTTGTGGGGTTTGATAAACTTCATTAGGAATTGTCTTAATAACAAGAACCTGAACCCTAACAGAATCAAATCATAATTTAAAATGCTCTATGATCACCTGTATAGGTAGGAAGAACAACATAGTTATCCCTACTACACCATTACCTTTAATAATTTGTAAGAAACTATTCTTATTCGGCTATATTAAGCTCCATTAATTTAGCTATATGTAATTTCACAATTCTTGTTCCTTTTTTGAGATGATAAATCAATATCCCTTGAATAATCTGTGTAAGGTACGAAGTAAAACTGAGTGGTTCTAGAGTCCAACTTATCTCATGTTGAATTATGTTACTTTATATTTGCATGAATACATCGAAACTTAATATGGTTCAAACTAGACTAACATCCAGACCATGACTTAAAAGAAGTCAATGGAACAATTTTGGTAGAAACATAATGGGTTGTTTTCAAAGTTTCACCCCACAGAAAATCATATAAGTTAGTTTTACAAATCACACTCTTTATCATATTCACAGAGTATGATTTTGCCTTTCGGCCACACCTTTCTGCTCAGGATTACCTGGCATAAACCCACAATCCCAGAATACTTTTAAGTATTGGTAAATGGATCTTGAAGCTATTCAGCATTGCCATGTCAACCGTGATACTCACCACCTTGGTCAAAACTGACAACCTTTATGATTTTCCCAACTGTTTCTTGATTTTAGTTCGAAATATCTTGAACTTGTCAAGAAATCAAAACTTTTCCTTAATCAAGAACATGTAACTATATAGGGAATAATCTTTAATAAACATGATGGAATAAAAATTTCTACACATTATTGCCATATAGGATCCACTTATTCCAGTATGAATGATCTCCAATAGATCATAATTGTCGACTATAGTTTCATTATTTATCTTAGTAATCTAACCTCTACAACAATCTATACATGTGTCTAGATCACTTTTCTGAGTGGACAAAATGTTTGACTTCACCAGTCTTTCCATTATTTCTTTAAAGATGTGATCAAGAAGCTCATTCCGCAATGCGTATGATTGTACTTTAGGCAGAGGTACTTTTGAAGCAACCTTTTCAGCTGTATAAGTGATGTATAATTCAGTGGAAGATAAACATAATTCGCACAATCCATTGGACATAGTGTAGTACCCAGCTTTATTTTAATTAAAATAAAAGTAATTGCTTTATTTGAAATCTCAAAAGAGTAACTTCACATGCCAAAACTTGATACGGAAAATGAATTCCGTCTTTAAGGAGAACACATAAAATATGTTTCTTAATGTTACATTAAAACCAAAATCCGGAATGACATTCTCATCAATTCAACGTTAACTTTATAGTTGTTTCTATAATGAGTTTGATTTAATCTGATTTGATATTTTTCAATTTGTGAATTTCATATGGTAAACGCAACATAATATGTCATACCGCTATCTAGCTATCATAAACCAGATGTGACTTTAGATAGAATAAATTCACAAATTAATGCCAAAGAATCATTATTTTGTGTTCATACTTAGATAACCAAGTTTTGTATTAACTATAATCTTTCTTTATGTGATCGATCTTCTTATAAAAAGAAGTAGTGATCACTGTCCTTCTCAAAAGATGTTTTTCATGAATCCAAATCATCAGAATGACCGGTGGTTTACTATAATACTTTCTATGTATGATTTCAGAAACGCTTAATATGCAATTTCACCAACTTTAAGACATAATCTTTAATTTTAATGAAACCATCACACCTGATATTGAGGAGTCATTCCAAATATATACCACTCTCAGTAATAGACGCGATATAACTTCAAGCCCCCAAGGCTTCCTTAATTTATTTAATAGTACAGTTAACTGGCAAAAATAATTTTCAAGTGTTATTTAATGGATTACTTAATATCAAATAAGCGAATCCAATTGCTCTTTACCCAATAAGTAAGTATGCTTTGGAAAGTTGTCACTAGTGAAAGTGAGATCTTCGAGGCCTTTCTTAACAAGAGCAATATAAATATTTGCCAATCCTTTGTAAATAGAAAATTCTCATTCAGTTCTCAAAACTTGAACCCGTATGAATCTCAATTCTCAATGTTAACAGAATTGTCGTTCACATAAACGGTGACTGAAATACAATCAATGTTTTCAATTAACGTAATGTGAAATTTCACGTTGAGAGATACACACATCTTCATATAATCACATTTGGGCAGAAAACATGACATGAGTTGTATACTCCCTACATTACAGTGGTCATGAGAATTTATTTCAATTTTCGTTAATCACCACCTTTGGATGTATGATGACATTTAGACTAATCAATCCTCAACCATATACTGTACATGTAACCCTCAATGCAATAATACACAATTACCTATTTTGGGAGTATAAGTATGCATTAAAACATGAGACATTCCAATATTATGTAACATGTTATTTATTAAACTCAACCAAGCGTGCCGCTTTGGCGCTCACAACCCAACTGAATTTACTTGAAATTGGGATATAACTTTATATTTCACATTTATCGTATGTATGTAATTTCAGAAATTATGGGCAATCATCCTCCAAATTACATGTCTTGCTAATTTTCATCGATACAATCAACAATACATGTCAAATCATGAACATGTAATTGATAAATCATGCTCCACATATCAGTATGTGGTACTTGCATGTGAGCTTGTACCTGTATTTCATAAAACCATAGTGAAATACAAGAAAATATGCCAAGCATACCCCAAAACATACACGTATTTGGAGTTTCGTATGTTTTTTTTCCCATCCATAGATGTATAAAAAAATGTAAAATAAATATACCACTTTGTTGAGCATGAGCATACGAGCACACCAGTACTTGGAATAGCTCGATCGGATACCGCACGCTCCTTCACGCACTGCCTAAAGCTTCGGCGCATGAGGCCCACGCGCTGACACGTGCGGGCATGTGTTCAGCTTCTCAACCGGTTTTGAAACCGATCCGACCGGTTGCTACCCCTGAACCGACTCGCCAATCGGGTCGAGGCTATCCGATCAAACTGGTTAACAACCGGTCCAACCGATCGGTCCGAGTCAACAGTCCACGGGTCGGGTTAGGTCAACGGAACGAGTCGGATCAACCTAGTCAGGTTGAGTCAACAGTCGAGATGACGTCAGCCTCGCACGTGTCAAGCACGTGCGGGGCCTGGGTCTAGCGCGTGGAACACATTTGGTGCGTGGTCGCCACGATGGCCACCAGCGAGTGGCAGCGCTTCCGGCGCTTGTTGGCAACAATCTTTTTATGGTTTTGCTTGTCTCATCGAGCCCTTTTCGAATATATATTTTTCTTTTGGTTTTGACAAAAATAAAATTTTGAAAAACCCTGATAACGTGATTCGAGACCTAATACGTATAGGCTCTAATACCCATATAAAAGCTGCGATTTTAATTCATATGCAGTGACCCGAGATCTCACATATAGAAACATGAATCACACATTCATAGTTTAGAAGAATTGACGCACCTATTTTTGGGTTCATCGATCTTGATGCGAAACTTGCAACGACCCGATACTCAAGGTATTCTCCTCTATGAACCCTCTTTATTGCTGGCTTCAATGAGACGGTCCCATCACGCATCGTATCTGACAGCTCCTTATGTGAGGTTACGCCGGCATTAGGGTTTTGAGGAGGTATTTGAGCTCTATTTATAGAGAATCAAACCTATCCCCTCATTAAAGATAGGGTTTATCTCGGCCCATGCTATCCATCTCCATATCCGACTAGAATTAGGAAACTGTATGTATTTTTTTATTAGACCAAGTAATATTTACAGTAACAATTAATAAAGCCTACAATGAATATTAAAATATATTCTAACAAACTCCAGGGTGGCTTGGGTTTCGAGACGGTTATGATTAGCAGACCACATGACCATCAGAGCCACGCTGTCGTTGTTGATAGAACGCAGGTCGGTCAAAACTATGAGAACAGAAAAGTAGTAAACTCCGGAGTTGGCTAGGCTATAGAAGCCACAGGTTGAGTCATTATGGCTCCGAAGAGGTATGGGGATCACATTAGTCTTGGCCGAACAGAACCAGACGTGTTCAACAACAGATGAGTCGGCAATCCACGTGGTGTTAAAGCCTGTGGTTGGGTAGACAAGAGCTCGGGTGTCGACTAAACAGAAAAAATACGTGAGGACGAAAAGGCAAAAGGGTTAACATAGTATGCTACTGTCCAACTTAGAAACTAGAGGCAGCACCGGAACGAGAAGAGCAAAAGACGGAAATAAGAAACCGAATTGCAAGAGATGGAAACTTCCGCTCGTAATTGTAAGCCCAACTTTGTCTTTGTGGGTAAAATCATTACAAGCACCATTGGAAAAAAAAAAACTAGTTTTGTTCAAAGTATGCACTCAACCTTGCATTCGGAGGGCATCCGTACTCAGTAACATTCCCAGAAACTTATTCCAAGCTACCTAGAATGCGAAAGCTATATTAAGGACGTCTGCGACAACAACATTGGTTTGTCAAAGCTCCATCGTCAACTAGGTTCCCGACATAAAAATAAATAAAAAATAGGTGAGTCCAGTATAGCTAGCCAACGGGTTGTTGTTGTTATTATTATTATTATATATTTTGGCTATGATGTTACTAGATGAGTTACTTTACCCAGAATTGTCGAATCATGCAAACCCTAGAAGGGAATGCATGTTTCTCCCTCTTGGGAGAATAGGCCAACTTTTTTTTTTGTAAAGTCTGTTGTATGATAAGTACAAGTTACAAGTACAAGTTATGGGAAGCGGATTCCCTACTTTAAAATTATGGAGTTGAATGCAATTGTTGACACTACAACAATTCTCCAGTCGACACACGTGCCTGATGTTAAAAATTCAGCGCACAATCACAGCGAAATACAACGTAAAAGCAAGAAAGAGAAATCGAGAAATAAGATTTTATCCCGGTTCACTTTTAAATTAGGGTTATGCCTAGCAGAGGATCTTGCTTTAATTAGCACATCGCAACTCTCGTTATATCTTTCAATTTCAAGATAGAAAGATATTATATAGTAGCAATTATTCATGGGCCTAATGCCAAAGTACTGCTCTAACGGATCTTGTTCAAAGTTTAGAATAGAATCTAGGGGTGGCCATGTTCCTTAGATTTTACCAATTGTTGGCAGTTGTCTTCATTAGATGATACGAAAAGCGCTGATGTCGCCATTCTCCATCAAACAAATTCTTTTGCCTTCTAGTTGTTAGGATTAGGATGTTGGAGCAAAGCTAACTACTGGGAGCAACAAACAAAAGAGAAAGAACAAATTATATACTATCTTGGATAGAACATACATAAGTTCTAATCCATCATTAGAAAAACTCTCTTAAAAAAATCTATGTGTTCTCTCGAAGAACGAGTGATCGGCGGATCCAGATTCTTTGTGATATACTTTTTTGATCAGTGATTCAAGTAAAACTTGGGCATGTTATTGTAGAAACACACGAGAATGCAAGGAGAAATTTCTTCATTAACCTTACAATTTACAAGACTTTATATATATATATATATATATATATATATAACAGAAAACCCAAACCCTAAGACTCTTTCTTATCAGAAGATAAAATAAACATGAGACCAAATAGGAAGTAAATATTACAAATTCCTAAAATTGCTCTAATTTACAACTCATGTTAACACTCCCCTTCAAGTGGGTGAAAAGATGTCTTTGATACCCAACTTGACAAGTGGGCTGTGAAAGGCTCTATTCGACATTGCCTTAGTAAGTATATTTGCCAGTTGATCTTCAGACCTAACAAAGGGAAACCGAATCACTTTAGCATCCATATTTTGCTTTACAAAATGTCTGTCAACTTCTATATGCTTAGCTCGAACATGTTGTACCGGATTGTGAGAAATGTCAATTGCTGCCCTATTATCACAGAACAACCTCATCTCAGATTTCGACGGAAAGCCAAGTTCCGTCATCAACCTCTTGAGCCATAGTAGCTCACATAACCCTTTAGCCACCCCTCTAAATTTTGCCTCAGCACTGGACAATGCTAATACCTTTTGCTTTTTGTTCCCCCATGTAACTTAGTTTCCCCCCACAAATGTGAAATATCCAGACATAGACCTCTTGTCTAAGATACTGCCTTCCCAATCTGCATCTGTAAACCTCTCCACCTCAAGATGACCATTCTTTGCAAAGAACAAACCTTTTCTAGGAGCTGCCTTCAAGTAACACAGAATTCGAGTCATGGCATTTGTATGATTCTCACTCTAAGCATGCATAAATTAACTCACAACACTTACAGCATAGACAATCGGGACGAGTGTGTGACAAATAAATCAATCTGCCTACTGACCCTTGATATCTGTCTTTATTGGTTGGAACTTGATCCGAATACTCTCCAAGTTTATGATTCTGAACTATAGGGGTATCAACGAGCTTGCATTCCAACATTCCAACTTCGGCCAATAAGTCCAACACATACTTTATTTGTGACAAGAAAATACCTCCCTTTGATCTGACCACTTCAATGCCTAAAAAATACTTCAACCCTTTCAGATTTTTCATCTCAAACTCTTCTGCTAGCTTTTCTTGGAGTTTCAAAATCTCTTTAAGGTCATCTCCTGTGATAATCATATATATATATATATATATATATATATATATATATATATAATTAAGGCCGTTGCCTTACCTTCAAGTCGCTTTAGAAACAAAGTGTGGTCCGAATACTTTGAGAATACCCATATTTTCTCATTGTTGAACTAAAGTGGCCAAACCAAGCACGAGGTAATTGCTTTAACCCATATAATGATCGTTCCAATTTGCACATCATATTTGGTTGAGTGACACAACTATACCCAGGTGGAACTTCCATATAGATTTCTTCCTTTAAATCCCCATGAAGAAATGCGTTCTTCACATCAAACTGATGCAACGACCAGTCTAGGTTTGCTGCGAGAGACATCAATACTCTCACAGTATTAAGCTTCACAACAGGAGAAAACATTTCTTGGCAGTCTATACCATAAACTTGTGTATATCCCCTCGCTACCAACCGCGCCTTATATCTCTCAATAGAACCATTTGCTTTGTATTTAATAGAAAATACCCATTTATACCCTACTGCTCTCTTTTCCTTCGGCAACTCCACAAGATTCCAAGTCTTGTTTTTCTGCAACGCTTCCATCTCTTCTTTCATTACCTAAACCTACTTGGGATCCCTCAGAGCTTCTTGCACCCCAGTAGGAACTCAGGTTGTAGAGACATTTGATACAAATGCCTTCAAAGGTTCAAATAATCTTTCTGTTGAGACGTAATCTGCAATAGGATACATTGATCTCCGTTCTTCTACGTCTGGTGAATATCGATTAAGGGGCTTGCCATTATTGTGCCTGTTAGGTAATTTATATCTAACAATCACATCAGAATCATCAAAGGAATCATCCGCAGTAGGAGAACTTACCTCAGGAGTATCCTCAGGAGAATGGTTGAGTACTAAAAAGGGGACATCAGGAGAGAGAGAAGGTTGTTCTTGAGACTGTTCAGAAGCATTCTGTATCGATATCAGTTGTCGGAGATCTCCTATTGAGGCCGGATGTTCATCCCTTGCAAGTTCTATTGGGGCAAGCAGCGAGATAGACCCTACCCCAACGCTTGCCATAACGCCATCACTTTCCCACAATGTTCCTTTTTTCTATATATCTCCCCTTGAAAGTTTCAATAGGCGTCGGGAAAGAAAAATTTAGACTCAAGAAATGTGACATCCATGGTGACATGGGTCTTCTTAGTGGTCGGGTTGTAGCAACGATAACCCTTCTGATGGGTTCCATAGCCAAGAAAAACACACCGGATAGCACAAAAAACCAACTTGGTCTGTTGGTTCTTGTGAAGATGAACATAAGCTACACATTTGAACACTTTAGGAGGAAGTGTCAATACAGAAGGAAGAGAAATATGTTCTGAAAGGACTTGCAATGAGGTATTGAAGTTTAGCACGTGAGAGGGCATCCGATTCATCAAGTGGATTGCAATAACAACTGCAGCATCCTAAAATCGAGTGGGATCATGCTCACCTCCTAATAAAGCCCGTGCTATTTCTAGAATATGTCGATTCTTCCTTTCCGCAACCCCATTTTGCTGGGGAGTCTGAGCACACGATGTTTCATGAATAAGACCATGTTAATGAAAATATCCAGTGAGATATTGATTTACATATTCACCTTCATTGTTTGTACGAATGATGTGAATTTGTGCTCCAAATTGTGTTTCAACCATGTGATGAAACCTCTGAAATATGGTAAAGACTTCATTCTTGTGCTTCATCAAATACAGTCACGTCATACATGTGCAATCATCCACAAACATTGTAAACCACCGAATTCCCGAAAGAGTGATAATCGGTGAAACACCCCACAAATCAGAATGAATTAACGCAAAAGGTGTTGTGCTTTTATTAAAACTCACTGGAAAAGGAATACGATGACTGTTTGCTAAGATGCATGTCTCACATTGAAATACAGAATTTGATAGACCCTTAAACAACTCAGGAAATAAGTACTTCAAATACCCAAAAGAAGGATGTTCTAATCGACGGTGCCATAACCATATTTCTTTCTCCCTATTTGTAGTTTGACCCTCGGTATGATGAACTCTACCAGTAGTGAGATCATCTATGTAGTATAGCCCCTCTCTCTTAGTACCACATCCAATAATTTTCTTCGTGAGGATATCCTGAAATAAATAAAAATTAGGGTACATGAGAACGCTGCAATTCAAATCCTCAGTAACTTGTCCAATAGATAATAATCGATTAGATAATGATGGCACAAGCAAAGTATCAATTAAAGAGAGGGAAGGCGTGAGAGCAACACTTCCAGCCCCTATCATCGAATAACTATGGCGATTAGCATTATAGATACTTTGTCGTCGCGGGGTAGTGTGGGAGATGAAGTTATCAGGATTGGGTGTCATATGATTGGTAGCGCCCGAGTCAATAATCCACCCACTGCCCTCACCCTAATCAGTATTGACAAAAGTACACTTGTAATTACCTTCAAGAGATGAGGCACATGTACCAGTGGAGTCTACCTGTGGTGTCACGTCTCGAACTCGTCAAGCACGCAAAATCCTACCAGGGTCGTCTTGTCTCGGTGGTACCCAGGATCCGTCGGCTAACCATTTAAAAACTTCTAAATGATACAAACATACAGAAGCGATAAAACTTCTCAATTCAGTTCAATCTTAAGATTACTCAGGACATAGGGAATGTCTTCTTATAAATGCCGATTACAGGTTCAGACGATACAACTCTAATTTCAAGGTAACATGAAATCCTTAAAGTCACAAAAGTGTAAATCCATTTCCTATAATTACTTCTTTGGATACCGATCATTGGCAAGCTCGAATTTCCATCGCCTGAGACTTGAAAAAGTTAATCCCACGACGGGGTGAGATATAAATCACAGTGAGGCATGTCCTAACCCTAGGTTAGGTTGACCGTCTACTCAGGTAAATGCAATCACAAACAATTTGTGCAAGTAATCACATGAGGCATTGAACTGTCAATAAACAACATACGGATGCCCGACATGCAGTCATGGCATCATTTCACATCATTAGGATCAACACACGTTGCCATGTCAATTCACAACTTCCACCTTTCCAGTCTGCCTCACTTTCATGCTCGCGTTTAGAACGTCTCAGGCTTGGTCCGCGTAAAAGCATCAGACCGTCTCATTGATAAATTCGCATAAACGCATCAGGTTTTCAATTTCACTCAAGGCCAGTGTCGACACACCTCAACTCCGTCTCGCGTTTCAACGCATCAGGACATTGACCATTTCAACCCCGCATCTCATACGCCTCAAGGTGCCATTCAATTCAAACCCCGTGCCTCAGCACCTCAGGGCATTCATCCACACAACCTCACGTCTCATACGCCTCAGGGTGCTATTCAATTCAAACCCTGCGTCTCATACGCCTCAAGGTGCCATTCAATTCAAACCCCGCGCCTCAGCGCCTCAAGGTATCCAGTCACATAACCCCGCGTCTCATACACCTCAGGGTATCATGACATCTCAGACATGCCATAAGTTCATTTCATTTCATAGCACACGTTCGAATGCACTCATGCGACGAACGACACATCCATGGCATGCGAGACAATTAAATTGACACAAAACCAACAACCAATTCATGACACAAGCATTACCATTCAATCATGTCCTCAATAGCTTTCTAGGACATACATTGGACAACCACATTATAGTCTCCAAGAACCGATTAATTCTCACACAAATCACCCAATCGAGTCCAATCCTCCTATCAAAGGTTTAGAATCTCCTTACCTCAAGCTTAATGCAATACAATTCTTCCCCCAAGCACCTCAAGAGTTCGGTCCAAATAGTCCAAGGATAACTCATCCGCGCAACCTAATGAAATTCATCCAATCGTCAATTTTTCTTGTCAATTCGCCAATCCATTGGGCATAAACCTTATTGACATATTCATCAACATCCTAGCATGTCTAACTGATAAATTTGAGACTCAATTCCAACACCTATGGCCCCCAAAAGAACTGGTATGCACAGAACCGAACCAGGCATTTTTGATTTTGTGTGTACCCCAACTAATCAGCCCTTAAACTACCTCAAATCCTTAATTTATTCACTAATCTACTTGCTAACATGTAGTTCTAAGGGTTGGGGAGCCTCACCGAAAATTTGAAGATAAGGTGACGCCGAAAAGTCCTTGAATGGCGCCGGTTCCTTCGGGTCTTCCAACTGTTAGTTTTTGCCTTCAAACACAAGACCCATTTGGGGATAAAACTCCATCAAATTCCTCTAAACTTTTTACTACAGCTCATTTACCTATAATACTATAAGTGTAAAAGACCTCACCAAAGATTTGAAGTAATTTGAAGTCCGGAAGACCCCGGAACAGGTCTTTCCCCAAAATCGATCAGAATCTGACCTCGCCTGACCTTTGTCAACTTAAATCGAGCTACGAGAAGATCTACTGAGTCAAATTGAGCTTATAATATGTCTATGGAAGATAAGACAATAAGATTTCATTTGGCGGTGGTTTACCTCGATCCGGTATCGGACGAAGAAGAGATGGCCGGAATAGTGAGATGGTCGGGACTGATTGGCAGGGAGCTCTCGGATTCAAAACTGACCAGCTTAACCTTTGCTCCTTCAAACGGCTCTATGGGACAAACGGTTGGGTAGATTTGGACCATAATACCTTGTTGGAATGACAAGATGATAAGATTTTCAATGGTAGGTGGTACGCCTTTATCCGATGACGGAAGAAGAAGTTATGACCGGAACAGTGAAGCAGTCAAGACATGGTGACTGTGACATTCTATTTTCCAGTCAATTTCAGGCTCATTAATGAGAAGTGTATATCTAGAGATGTATTTCGATCATATTCCGCTCAAATCTGATCAATTCAAGTAGACTGACCAAAAGGGAAAGGCTAATACCAGACGAGGTACGTGGACCTAGGGAACTCGGATAGGAAACGACGCTTTGGCCATAAAGATTGTCGAGGGAACTAGCGATATACCCTCACAATTACATGATAATCAAAATCGTCACGAATTGACGAGCCCTAAACGTGATATGAATCACGAGGTCAATACGCATAATGTCTATAAACGCCGCCCATAGGTTCGGGATAGGCTGGAACCACGTCTAATAGAGAAAACTATCAGAAATGAGTCATGAAAAGTTTGAAATGGAAAATCAAGAATTCCAACATTATTTGGATTGGCCGTCGCTCTATCGGAGATAATTGGATTGAGAAAAAAGACGTTCGGAACTTCGATGGTAAATGACTGTTTTGCCCCTCAAGCTTAGAACTTTACCCTTGCAATTAAAGAAGAGCAAATTGGACATTATAACCCATCCATGGCTACCGAAAATGAGGATAAAAAATGACCATTGGATCTTCATTGGAAAAGCAATTGCCAAGCGTCACAAGATCAAAGGAGTATGGTCATGTCACCTTTTCATCCACCTAACATTCAACTCTCTTTGACCAAATTTGTGTATATCGATCTCCTCTCTCTATCTTCAACCCCATTTGGCTAGACCACTCTCAAGAACAACCGAGCCTCATCTTCTTCTTCTTCCCAGTTTTTGTCGCCGCTCGACCAGACCCGACGCCACTGTTCGCCTCCCAAGATCGGCCCTTTCGGCCACCGTTCGACCGCCGGCCAACCACACCGACGAAGATCCATGTCCTGCCGAACTCCTTCAACAAGAATAAAGGCGTTTGGAGCACTGAGGAGTTCTGGGCAAGAGATTTCCCAAGAGCCGACAAAATAGGAACAAACCTGAGGTAGGTCCGGTTCTTAGCCCTTTTGATGGACGAAATGTTGAAGTTTTGGGCTCAAATTTTGTGGAGACTCTGTAGACATGTGTAGGATTTTGTGGTAAAAATTAGGGCTTAATTTGATAAGTTTTTGACCACAAATTGACTTTGTCTATTTTTCCCAGAATCTACCGGAATCTGACCTTAGGCGTTCTAGCGCGTTTCAACGAGGATCCGGCGGCCATTTGACTAGAAACTCATGGTGAGCCACCCAAACCCTTAGGTAGACATTCTAAGAGGTAGGGTAGTGTATAATTGATGGATTTGGAGTAGATTAGGACCGGTTGGAACCGGCATGCATAGAATCGAGTGCAACTGATTCTGCGCCAAGCCCAAATTGATTCTGTTGAGGGCTGATTATGGATGATTTGAGCTGCAAATTGATGATTATGATGTGATCAGATGCTGAGGGTTGTGTTATGGATGATTGGGATTGATAGATTGACGAATAAGTACAGAAATTTGACGAATTGATTGAAATTCTAGGTTGCGCGACAAGTTCGGGTGTGGACCTTGGTTGGCCGAATGCTAGGTGATCCAAGAAGAAGAAATTTGTGTTGTCTAGTCAAAGGTAAGGGAATTCCTAACCTTATACTAGGAAGATCGGACTCGATTAGGTGAGTCGGGGTTCAACTAGATTGAATTATGGGAATGTTCTAATGGGAGAGTTCTTAGTATGTCCTGAGTGATTATGAGAAGTCCTTGTGTGATGTCGATTGCATTTAAATTCCATGCCATGTCGTATGTCAATGATTGTCTTGCATGCCATTAGCCTTTGAATTGTGCCTAATTTGCACATGTCGTCATGAATGAGAAATGAATTGGGAAATCATGGCATGAACGTAACATGGCAAGGCCCTGAAGCGTATGAGACGCGAGGGGGGGGAGGGAGGGAAATGACAACCTGATGCGACGAGATCGCGGGGTCGAGTTGATATTGTGTGGCGCCCTAATGCGATGAAATCGCGGGGTTGAGATTGCCACGGTCTTCATGTGAATTATTCACGGGACAAAAAAGCCTTGAGGCGTATGAGACGCGAGGCATGAAATGTATATCCTGATGCGACGAGATCGTGGGGTGGAGTTGATAATGCGTGGCGCCCCGATGCGACGAGATCACAGGGTTGAGATAGCCACAGTCCTGATGCGAACTATTCGCGGGACGGAGTTATGAGATGAGGACATTGGACTGGAGATTTATCGAAACCTGATGCGTTTACACAGGTTACCGATGATGGTTTGATGCGTTTACGCAGACCAAGCCTGATGCGATTAATCGCGGGCTAGAGATTGAGGCAGGCGGAGGTTGATGGATATGTTGAAATGACAAGTCGAGTGTGCATGTGCGTCTGAGTTTGACATAAGGTCATCATTGCATGCCTGCCATCTACATGCTATTGTTTTATTGATTAATACTTGATACGCCTGTGAGTTTATGAGTTTGGGAGTATTAAGGGGTAGATGACTGCCCGAGTAGACGATCGACCTAACCTAGGGTTAGGACCCACCTTACTGAGATTTATATATCACCCTAGTGGGGGCTTAATTTTTCAAGTCCTAGTCAAAGGAAGCGCTAGCTTGCCAAGGATTGGCTTTTGAAGAGATAGTTGACCAATTGCATTTATAATGGATTTGTCTTTTCTTGATATTAGGTTTGTACTTATAATTGGTGGAATATGAATTGAACCCGTGATAAATTGATTAATGGAATTTTGTTGTATCTGTCCTAAGTCATCGGATGTTGAGTTATTTGTAAGATGGAGTTAGCTTTGCTTCCGCGTGTGCATTCCTTTCAGTGCTTGGAATGTTGGCCGTTAGATCTTGGAGCTTTTAAGAAAAGTACAGCTTGGTGGGATGTATGCGTGCTCGCTGGGTTCGGGGCGTGACATCTCCATTCGATTTGGTATCAGAGCAAGGTCAGCACGATCCAATGTGATTGAGACTTGGAGTGATAAGGAGCGATGACTTGAGGATAATTAGGTAGGGAGACCTATCGGAATAAGCAAGGATTGCTAAATCTTGAGGATTGTAGGCTTGAACTTGTGTACACTTTAATGGTCCTAGAGTTGACTTTGATGGATGATCTCGAGTTATGTGGTGATTAAAGTTTAAGTGGAAGCAAACTGAGATTTGAGAGTCATAAGCATGGATTTTGAGGTAGTAATTGTGCTTGGGATAATAAGGAATTGCTTATGAATGAAGGATCAATTGAAGTGTATGATCGTGATCTTGGTTTATCAATGACCCCAACTTAAGAAGTACGAGTTATAAAGAGACAGCTAGTATTGGTGGATTCGGGCTTAAACTATGTGATATCTGATGGTTTTAGTTATCGATTATTATTGATAATTTTGGATGATATGAGTTGAGACAAATACAAAGAGTATCTGAATTGAAGATCAGTTGTGATCGGATGCATAGAGATTTGATTTGAAGGCTGATTGGACGTGAGATATATAATGAAATATAGGCAATTGACCTGAAGGCCGCTTTGACAAGACAATTGATGAGGACGGTCACGCGGTGCTTGAGTTGTGGTTATGAAATGCAAGTTGAAGAGGGTGCATGCATGAACTTATCACTGTTGGACTTAATAAACCGTCTCTTGGTATGAGACAAGTTGATGGGATACCTATAAACTGTAATGAAACATGGTGTGGGACATGTGAAATGGGGCTTTCTCCGTAGATGTATGACTTGGGACAACCTGCAATGGCCATGTCTGATGAGGGCGAGGAGTGATCGCCGGGACGGAGAGATCCAGATAAGGAGCGGCTCCTGGCAGGCTTCTAAGATGGCAAGAGGCAGGAATGACCCAAGTCATAACTTGAAAGGAGAAGCTTAGGTATCAGGTTGAGTCCGATTGTAGATAAGGGATGTGCGACACGGGATTGATTCTCATCAATGATGATCGAAAGTGGCATGACATGTGTAATGATGCATATGATTGACATGGTTAAAAGTTTCGTGCTTGACAGTGGATGCCCTTTGGAAAAGGAAAATGATGTTGTGATGGGCATGTTAGGCATGTTTGATGATTAGCCTCATGTGATTGGCTTGGCCAAGCTATAATTGAGAGATTATATGACGTATAGGGTTTATACCTATTGAATGATGTTTGATGAAAATAAGACAGTCTGTTGTGATCATGATAGAGTGGCGGATGCCTCTAGGCTTAAAGTATGAGCTTTTGACTCAGTGAAATGCTATCTTGAGTGCTTATTTGATAGTTGCCTAGTTGAGGCTAGCCTTGTAGTGGTCGTTAGTTGAGAAGTTGTCTCGTTGAGGTTGGCTTGATGAATGATCACAGATCAGGGATGATTTACGACCCTCGAATATTTGGCAATTAACTAAGAATTGCCTAAGAACCATTAGAGGGTTGGTTGATGGTGAAAGATATTAAGATGAACAGCCTGAGATTGATGGACTTGAGTAGATGACTTGAGTCTTGGATTCCTGGAGGGAATCATAGTGGTGCAAGTGACATGAAAATCTAATAAGATTGAAGGATCAAAGTATGGTCGCTAGAGTAGCACTTGGCTTGTGTATGTGAGATATGAAAAGATCCAAGAACTAAAATGGATCATGAGAATTGAGTAAATATGAGTAACCAGAACATGAAGAACCAGCAGAGCGATTAACTCGAGTTTGTGAACCACATGAGACCCAAGGGTCGAATGGGTCTTGAGAACTTTAAATGAAAATGAGAAAACCTGTTGGTTAAGCAAGCTTGAAGAAGAGCTGCCAGAATTCTCTAAGTCACTATGGTGATAAATGCTTATGCTGACAAGTTAAGTAATGAAAATCTTGAGAAAGGTGACTCTGAGTTATTTCATTCACAGGAAAAGTGAATGTATGTGAAGAACCATGAGAGTTCTGAAAAGCTCATGAAGCTGTGAATAAGAATGAGAATGACTGAATTGATGGAAGAATGAAAGTTAAAATTGTCTCTCTCTGGATTGAGGACCTTAATGAGAAAACCTTAGGGGTTTTGGATACACTGAAGAAAGCAAGTGACCCTGATAGTACTAGCCCTAAGAGGCTATCGAGGATTGGTGAAAGGTCACTAGAGTAAGGGTTTTCTCGAAGGCATGAGATCTGCCTAGACTACCTCTGTTGAGTTGTTTGATGGAAAGTATCATCCTGGGGTTGCTTGAGAGCAAGGATTGTTTGGATCCTGATACTAATGTAAGGATCATAAGATGATCGACCAGTGTGAGACAGAGTTCTCAAGGTCGCGTAAGCATATGGTAAAAGTGGTCAAAGACCCTTGATTGTTATTTCTGATTTTGAGGAATTGTGACAGTACTCAGCTAAAGAGGATAATGATCGAGAGATTTATAAATAAGAGAACTCCTGCTCATGGGCTACAAGCAAAGAGATGTTCATTATTAGTATAGAACGTGCCTACGGGAAAAGGCTGATTACTTAGGCGTAAGGCACATAGTGGAAAGTGAGTAATAAACCTTTTCTGTTATGGATGAGGTCGAGGAAGAATCGGCACGCTAGTTTGCCTGGAGCTAATGATTTCCTGGGATCGGTTGATTGAAGCGGAACCATGAGAGATGAAATCATGAATTACTATTCTCTAAAGAATAGGGCAGTGCTCTTAAAGGGCAATTGAACCATGAATTGGTCATTGACAAAAGGAAAAGTGAACGAAGTTGATTGTCCTGACTGGTTATGATTTTAGTGAATGATTTAGTAAGGGAAAAAAGCGCCTAGAGAAAATATGCAAAGTGATTTGAGGTGATCGAATTGAGCATTCAACAAGTGAACTAGTGAAGACCCAAGGACGAACAGATATTGTCATTGGAGGTGACCGAGTTATGGGAAAGAGAATGTGAAAGCATGGTGGCATTTGAATCGTAGAGTAAAGGTGTCGCCGTTGGCGCAGACTCCAAGGTTGCCGCCCTATGAAATGGAAAGGACCAGGTGAATTTGAAGTGAGAGAATGTCACGGAAGTGTATAGTTTCCTTCATAGGGTGAGAGACCCTGGTGTGTAAGGAAGAGGAACTTCTGATTGTCGTGGTGTTTAGGATGGAGCGTCTGGACTGAGGAAGAAGACGCGGAGCTTGAATGATTCCTAGAAGTGAAATCCGAAAGACAGTCTTGTAGACAATGTTGAATTTCAAGATGATGTTGACATTTAGTGGAATGAACGGAATTGGGATAAGGTCGCCTTAGTGAGTATGGAACTCAAAGGCTAACACTAATGCTTTTCGAGAAGAAGAATGACAAGAATAAATAAAATGTCGTGCGGTCCTAGAGGAGACCCGTGATGATGAGAGCTGAGGTCTGAGCTCTCAAGTGAAAAGTGTGAGAAATAGTTTGGAAGATTCGACATTTGGCGGAAGGAAGTTGATAATCATCGAACTAAGTGCCTAAGGAATGGTTGAGTTGGTTGTTACTGTCTTAAGAGGCGATGGTTGAATTCATGTAAGAAACCATGAGAAACATGAACAGTTTTTGAAAGTGTCGTATGAACTCTAAAAAAATATCTATTGCATGCTAAATGTGAAGAGTGCAAGTTGTGGATCTGATGAGGTAAGATTCCTCTGTTGTGAGATTTAGGAGAAATGAAATTCATGTGGAGCCTGTGAGGCTGGAGACGAATAATGGATCGATTAGGGTTGATGCGAGTTGCTAAAAGTGCAAGCTTTTTGGGATTGATGAATGGCAATAGACGGACCGTTGAAAGATTCCCTACAAGAGCTGCTCCATTGGTGAAATGGACTAAGGACGAATCGTGACACGAATGGGTGAATGAACATGAAAAGAGTTGTTGGAGACTTTAAGTTAAGCTGATGGCTACAGGTTAATAGCCTTTCGTGTTGAAAATTGAAAAGCTTATGAAGGTCGTAATGACAGGACGCAGATAGAACTTGAGGCATAACAAGGCAATTTGAAGTGAGTATTACATGTACGCCATGATAGTAAGGCTACATGAGTTGCAATGCTTAGAGCTCGCGATAAAGTTTGAGAAACCTTGTTTGAGTGGAAAGAGGTTTGAGTTAATATCTACCATGAGAAAATAACGTAGTAATTTCCCGAGAAAAATTGAATGAATGGCAACACCGAAAGATGAAATTGCTCGTGGATGTAGAAGCATTGCTTGTGCCAGGAAAGACCTCGAAGTTGTGTGAACTGAAGGAAGTTGAGGGTATGGACTGCTTAAAGGGAATTAAAGGCAAGGCATGTGGAACGAAGAGATCACCCAAGTGTTGTTATAGCGGTGTTCGTATCGCTAAGGAAGGGTGAATTGTTTAGCGGATGTTTACAGTTAAGAACTGAGCCTCGTATAATCGGTGATGGAGGGACAGATCTTCCCTCAAGAAATAAGAGATTCAGCTTCTAAATTGGAAGTTCGTTAATGGACTAGTATGATGACCTCCGGAAACGCCTAACCAGAAGACCAGAAGGAAATTGAGATTTGCCATGATTAAACACCGATACTGGAAGGATTATAGGAATGAAAGGAACCCTTGAAGCCCATGGACGAAAATACGGGTCCAGCATTGAAGAAAAACTTAAGGAGATGACCTCATTGAAATTCGAAGAGAGAATTATGGTGTTTTTTAGGGATGACACAAACATGTGCCGAGATGTATATATATATATATATATATATATATATATATATATATATATATATAGGTGATAAGATTGAAAGTTGAAGTTTGCTTGTCTTATAGTCGAGCACTAGACGCGTGTCGATAGAAGAGAAGGACATGACGATGAAAGTTGAAGGACCATTTTGATCCAAGGGAAATTTCTGATGGAGTCGAGAATAGATCTCTACGGAAGTAACCATGTACATGTTTAAGGAGTTAAGGGGGCCATAACTCGATTTGATTAATGGAGGGCAAATTGATAAAGCCCTTGAATCTCTGTTGGCATGAAAAGAAGCTTGAAAGGAGTAATATGCCGAAGAGTATGGACATCAAGAGTGCATTCTGGTGAAGGCTTAGTAATAACGATTATAGACAAATGAAGGAGATAAGGTGAACGCTCGAGGATGAGCTGCTGGCAAATGATATGAATACTGAAAGAGAAAGGAGACAAGCAAATCATATTGAGGGTTAAAGGAGGCAAGTCGTAGGGAAGGATGGCTTTAGGTTGGAAAGGACGAGCAAGATCGTCAAGCCATGGAAATGATTATCCGGAAGAATGAGGATGCGATGATGTGCCAACACCCCAAAGGATTGAATGGGTAGAAGGATTGCGAATTTCGAGGATGAAATTCCTTTAAGGGGGGAAGAGTTGTGACATTCTGATTTTCAGTCAATTTCAGGCTCATTAATGAGAAGTGTATATCTAGAGATGTATTTCAATCTATTCTGCTCGAATCTGATCAATTCGAGTAGACTGACCAAACGGGAAATGCTAATGTGAGACGAGGTACGTGGACCTAGGAAACTCGGATAGGAAACGGCGCTTTGGCCATAAGAATTGTTGAGGGAACTAGTGATATACCCTCACAATTACATGACAACCAAAACCGCCACGAATTGACGAGCCCTAAACGTGATATGAATCACGAGGTCGATACGCGTAATGTCTGCAAAAGCCGCCCGTGGGTTCGGGATAGGCTGTAACCACGTCTGATAGAGAAAACTATCAGAAACGAGTCCTAAAAAGTTTGAAATGGAAAATCAAGAATTCCAACATTATTTGGATTGGTCGTCGCCCTATCGGAGATAATTGGATTGAGAAAAATGACGTTCGAAATGTCGGGGGTAAAATGATCGTTTTGACCCTCAAGTTAAGAACTTTACCCTTGCAATTGAAAAAGGGCAAATTGGGCATTATAACCCATCCATGGCTGCCGAAAATGAGGATAAAAAATGGCCATTGGATCTTCATTGGAAAAGCAATTGCCAAGTGTCACAAGATCAAAGGAGTATGGTCATGTCACCTTTTCATCCACCTAACATTCAACTCTCTTTGAGCAAATTTGTGTATATCAATCTCCTCTCTCTCTCTTCAACCCCATTCGGCCAGACCACTCCCAAGAACAATCGAGCATCATCTTCTTCTTCTACCCAGTTTCTGTCGCCGCCCGACCAGACCCGACGCCACTATTCACCGCCCACGATCGGCCCTTCCGGCCACCGTTTGATCGCCAACCGACCACACCGACGAAGATCCACGTCCTGCCGAACTCGTCCAGCAAGAATAAAGGTATTTAGAGCACCGAGGAGTTCTGAGCAAGAGATTTCCCGAGAGCCGACAGAATCGAAACAAACCTGAGGTAGGTCCGGTTCTTAGCCCTTTTGATGGACGAAATGTTAGAGTTTTGCGCTCAACTTTTGTGGAGACTCAGTAGACATGTGTAGGATTCCGTGATAAAAATTAGGGCTTAATTTGATAAGTTTTTGACCACAAACCGACCTTGTATATTTTGTGCAAAATCTGCCGGAATTTGACCTTAGGCCTTCCGGCGAGTTTCAACGGGCATCCGTCGGCCATTTGACTCGAAACTCACGATAAGCCTCCCAATCCCTTAGGTAGACATTCTAAGAGATAGGGTAGTGTATAATTGATGGATTTGGAGTAGATTAGGATAGGTTGGACCCGACATGCATAGAACCGAGTGGAACCAGTTCGGTGCCGGGCCCAAACCGATTCTGTTGAGGGCTGATTGTGGATGATTTGAGCTGCAAATTGATGATTATGATGTGATGAGGTGTTGAGGGTTATGTTATGGATGATTGAGATTGATAGATTGAGGAATTGGGTACAGAAATTTGATGAATTAGTTGAAATTCTAGGTTGCGCGACAAGTCCGAGTGTGGATCTTGGTTGGCCGAACCCTAGGTGATCCAAGAAAAAGAAATTTGTGTTGTCCAGTCAAAGGTAAGGGAATTCCTAACCTTATGTTAGGAAGATCGAACTCGATTGGGTGAGTCGAGGTTCAATAAATTAAATTATGGGAATGTTCCAATGGGAGAGTTCATAGTATGTCCTGAGTGATTATGAGAAGCCCCTGTGTGATTTCAACTGCATTTAAATTCCATGCCATGTCGTATGTCAATGATTGTCTTGCATGCCATGAGCCTTTGAATTGTGCCTGATTTGCACATGTCGTCATGAATGGAAAATGAACTGGGAAATTATGGTATGAACGTAACATGGCGAGGCCCTGAAGCCTGTGAGACGAGGGGGGGAAATGACACCCTGATGCGACGAGATTGCGGGGTGGAGTTGACATTGTGTGGCGCCCTGATGCGATGAAATCACGGGGTTGAGATGGCCACGGTCTTGATGCGAATTATTCGCGGAACGGAGAGGCTTGAGGCGTATGAGACTCGAGGTAGGAAATGTATACCCTAATGCGACAAGATCGCAGGGTGGAGTTGATGATGCATGGCGCCCTGATGCGACGAGATTGCCGGGTTGAGATAGCCACGGTCCTGATGCGAACTATTCGTGGGACAGAGTTATGAGATGAGGACATTGGACTGGAGATTTATTGGAACCTGATGCGTTTACGCGGGTTACCGATGACGGTCTGATGCGTTTACGTAGATCGAGCCTGATACGATTAATCGCGAGCTAGAGATTGAGGCAGGTAGAGGTTCGTAGATATGGTGAAGTGACAGACCGAGTGTGCATGTGCGTCTAAGTTTGACATAAGGTCATCATTGCATGCCTGCCATCTGCATGCTATTGTTTTATTGATTAATACTTGATATGCCTGTGACCCTTACTGAGATTTATATCTCACCCAAGTGGGGGCTTAATTTTTCAGGTCCCGGGTGAAGGAAGCGCGAGCTTGCTAAGGATTGACTTTTGAAGAGATAGTTGACCAATTGCATTTAGAATGGATTTGCCTTTTCTTGATATTGGGTTTGTACTTCTGATTGGTGGAATATGAATTGAACCCGTGATAAATTGATTAATGGAATTTTGTTGTATCTATCCTAAGTCATCGGATGTTGAGTTATTTGTAAGATGGAGTTGGTTTCGCTTTCGCGTGCGCATTCCTTTCAGTGCTTGGAATGTTAGACGTTGGATCCTGGAGCTTTTAAGAAAAGTATGGCTTGGCGGGATGTACGTGTGCTGGCCGAGTTCGGGGCGTGACAGTGACGGGCTGGTCGGCAAGGGAGAGAAGAGGAAGAAGAAGAAAATGAAGAAAGTGAAGAGAGAGAGGGTTGATCGGCCAAATGAGAAGGAGAGAGAGTATTCCACCCATAATTCACTTGGTCAAAGGCTTGAATGGTAGGTTAAAAGTGTTTACATCAACTCATAGCCTAATCCTTTGACACTTATTCTCATGTCAATCAAGGCTCATTCAATGGCCATGATTTCTTCAAATTTTCGGTAGCTATTGGGTATGGTTTATGACCAAAATGCCCTTGTCCAATCATCATAGCAAGGCTAAGGCTTGAGGGGCAAAATGGTAATTTTACTCCCGACTTCCGGAACGTCGTTTTTCTGATTTCAAATTTTTTCGTTAAGACAACGGCCAATCCAATTGTAATGTTGGAATTCTTGATTCTCCATTTTCCAATTTTGAGATTTCATTTCATATCTCAAGCCTCGAGGAGGCGGAAATTCGGAATGTCACAACTCTTCCCCCCTTAAAGAAATTTCATCCTCGAAATTTGCAAACCTTCTAACCATCTAGCCCTTTGGGGTGTCGGCGTCTCATCGCATCTTCATTCTTCCGAATAATTCCTTTAATGACTTGACGATCTTACTTGTCCTTTCCGACTAAAGCCATCTTTCCCTAAGACTTGTCTCCTTTAGTCCTCAATCTGATTTGCTTCTCTCCATTCTCTTTCGATACTCCTACATCTGTCAGCAGTTCATCCTCGAGCGTTCACATCATCTCTCCCATTTGTCCATCACCATTATTACTAAATCCTCGCCAGAATGCACTCTTTAATGTCTATACCATTCGGCGTATCAATCCTTTCAAAGGTATGCGTTTTTCTTGTCAGCACATTCAATACTTGACCTCATGTTCGACTAACCAAATTTTCAGTCCATTCCATCGATAATATCGATGCAAGTCTGGCACACCTTTATGTCATCCCAAGGGACACCATAATCCTCTCTTTGAATTTCTGATGAAGTCATTTCTTTAAATTCCTTTTCAATATTGGACTCGTACTCTCGTCCATGGGACTTTAAGGTTTCTACCCTCAACTTTGAGGTTTCTTTCCCAGGTATCCAAAAATCTGGATTTCCTCCCTATCCTATCCATTTCTATAACCCCCTTAAATGTCAGGGTCTGTTCATTGCAGCATCTCAATTCCTTTCTGACTTCGTAGTTGACGCTTCAGGTAGTTATCAAACTAGTCAATTGACAACCTTCCAATTTAGGAGTTGGATTTCTTATTCCTTGAGCAAAGCCTATCCTTTATCCACCAAATGCACGATGCTCAATTTTCACTTATACGCATCTGCTTCTTAAATCACCCTTTGTTAGGCGATATAGTATATTTCATCCTTTGTCCTTAAGTAATCTCCTTCACACACGTTGTTCCACATTCAATTTTTCTAGGCAACCACGTACCTCAAATTCTTATGGTTCGTGTAAACTTGAAACCTCTCCATGCGAGTCATGTTTTCCAACTTCATCTCAAGAACATTTACAAGCCAACTCCAACCATGCATTAGATGTTCCAACTCATATTGCTTTACTATCACGACGTATTCGCATAACCCACTTCAGTTTGCTTTACTACGGCTCAAATTTCATTTCTGTGTCACGTCATTATGATTCACTCGACCCCTTTTTAATTCCAAATAGGATCACTATTGTTGGCGTAGTCATCAACTTGACTTAATTTCTCGAAAACTCTTTTCGTATTCATTCATCCATTGAGTTGCTTTTGTGGGAAATCTTCCCCCGATCCATCCATAACAATTCATCAATTTCAGGAACTTTCAATTTTCACAACTCACATTGATCTTAGTCGATTCATCACTTATTCCATTCCTCAAGGGCTCCACAGAGATTTCATTTCTCAGAAATCTCACTACTGAAGAATCTTACATCATCAGACCCGCAACTCGTGCTCTTCACGACAAACAGCACACAACGAGCATCTCCTTAGAGTCCGTAGGATACTCTTGAAAGTTATTCATGTTTCTCATGGCTCCTTAAATGAGTCTATTCATCGTCTCTAAAGTTGGGAACAATCAATCCCATTATTCCATAGATACTCAATCTGACTTTTATCCGTTTCTTTCTATCAGGTGTCGAATCTTCAAACTATTTTTCATACTTTTCACTTGAGAGCTCAAACCTTAGCCCTCTACTCTCATGAGTCCCCATTTGAACTACACAATATTCTGTTCATTTTTGTCACTCCTTTCTCAGGAAGCATTGGTGCCTTGACCTCTTGGTTTCACAACCAGCTAATGCGACTTTATGTCAATTTCGTCGTTTTAACTCAACATCGACATCATCCTGGAATTCAACGTTGTTCACGGGATAGCTTCTCGCACTTGATTTTAAAAAAAAATCATTCAAGCTTGCATCCTCCTCGTTAGTTCAGACGTTTCATTTTAGCACCAAGACAATTGGCATTTTTTTTTCTTCCTTCCACACTAGGATCTCTTATCCTATGAAGGAAACCATACACTTCAGTGGCATTCTTTTACTTTGAATCCACCTTGTCTTTCTTATCAGGTAGGACATTCGTCTTGGAGTCTCGCCAACAGCAGTTCCTTTACTTCCGGATTCTAATGCCACCACACTTTAACATTCTCCTTCCAATAGTTCAGCCATCTCAAGTGACAAGTTTCATTCTTCCTTGGTCTCCACAAATTCATATTTTAGATATTCAATTTGACTTCCTCAAGTCGCCTTGCGATTAGAATCTAAGCATCCTTTTTGCTTATTCACCCATTCATTAAAATCGCAAGTAACTAGAACCATCAAGTCCATTCACCTTTCTTTCCATCAATGATCATGTCATGATCCAATCGTCCTTAAGGACAACGCCATATTCTCTAGGGGTGATAACTCACAATGCCACTTTTAGTGGTTTAGATTCAACCTCAATCAATCTCATAAAATCTACAGGGTTGACACATCAGTCTCCTTATTATTCCTCACGACAACAAAAAGGTTAATCACCATAAGCCTTATGTCATAGTAACGACATTTCCTTACAGGCACATTCTATGTTCCATAAGTGAAGTTCTCTTTTCTCACAATCCATGAATAGAAATTCTCTTACTTATTCCTCTCCCGATCATCCACTTCTTTCCTTGATGTCCATTACGGTTCATCAGATTCAGGAATAGCAATTAGCATAAGGCCTTCAAATCCCAATCTACTTAGAGACTTCATGTCTCATTTAAAGGGTCCTTGACCACCTTTACCATATGCTTAAACGATCTTGAGAACTACGTCTCACACTAGTCGATCGTTCTTGGATCTTTTCAAGATTATTTGGATCCAAACAACCTTTGTTCTCGAGTAATCCCAAGAGGATATTTTTCATCGAACAACTCAACAGTGGTAGTCCAGGCAGATATCATGCCCTCGAGGAAACCTTTCCTCTGGTGACCTTTCACCAATTACTAACAGCCTCTTAAGGCTAAAACTGCCTGGGTCACTTTCTTTCCTTAGTGTACCAAAACCTCTAAGATTTCCTAATCAAGATCCCCAATCTAGAGGGAGATAATTTCAAATCTTATCCCTCTACCTAACTCAATCAATCTCAACCTTATACATAGTTTTACAAGCTTTTCCAAACTCTCGTGGTCCTTCCCACACATTCAATTTAGAAAAGATTAACTCAGAGTCACCTTTCTCGTGACTTCCATCACTTTAACTCATTGGTACTAGCATTATCGCCACAGTGACTTAGACAATCATCGCTCCTCCTTCTCGAGCTTGCTTAACCAACAAATTTCCTCATTTCCATTTAAAGTTCCCACGACCCATTCAGCTCTTGGGTCTCGTATGATTAACAGATAAAGCCATATTCTCTTTTGGTACTCATACTTCAATTGCCTATCTTTACTCAATTCTCATGATCCATATCAGTTCTCGGATCTTCCATACCATGTATACTCAAGCCCAATGCTCTTCTACGACCATACCTTGGTCGTTCAAGGTTCTCATGTCACTTGAACCACTATGATTCCCTCCAGGAATCAAAAACTTAAATCATCTACTCAAGTCTATCAGTCTCAAGCTGCTCATCTCATCATTCATCATTATCAACCTTATGGTGGTTCCCAAACAACTCTCAACTAGTTGTCCATTACCCAAAGATTTCAGGTTCTCATCAATCAATGACTATTCAACAGGCCAGCCTCAACAAGGCAACTTCTCAATCTTCAACCAATTACTAGGCAAGCCTCAACTAGGCCAAAACTCAACTACGTTAACATCGAGCAAGTACGCAAGGCAGCAATTCAATGAGTTAATCGATCATGCTATAAGTCTAAGGCATCTGCCACTCTGTCACAAACATGACATGCTTCCTCATTCTCAACAGGCATCAGTTCAATGGGTATAAACCCCACATGTCGTCTACTCTCCTAATTAAACCTTGGCCAAGCCAATCACATGATGCCAATTACAAAACATGCCCAACAGGCCAATCATAGACATCACTTTTCCTTTCAAACGGCATCCACCACCAAACACAAAGCTTTTAATTATGCCAATTACATGCATCATTTCACATGTCATGCCACTTTTGAACATCTTCTTCGAGGATCAATCTCGTGCCAAACATCTCTTAACCACAATTGAACTCAACCTGATGCCTAGATTTCCCCTTTCAAGTTATGACTTGGGTCATTCCTACCTCTTGCCATCTTAGAAGCCTGCCAAGAGCTGCTCCTCGTCCGGACCTCTCTATCCCGGCGATCACTTCCTGCCCTCATCAGACCTGGTCGTTGCAGGTTGTCCCAAATTATACATATACAGAGAAAGCCCCATTCCACACGTCACATACCATGCTTCATGACGGTATAGGTATCCCATCAACTTGTCCCATACCAAGCGACAGTTTATTAAGTACAATAATGATAAGCTCATGCACACACCTTCCTCGACTTTCATTTTAATGCCACAAACACATGCGAGTCCTGATTGTCCTCGCCATTCATCATACCATAATCATATCCAGATCCATTCTTATCCATTGAAGATTTCTAATTCCATCAATGACCATCACATCTCATAGATTAATTGCCTATGTTCAACCATAAATCTCAAGTTTAGTCGCTATTCAAGCCAAATCCATATGCATTCAATCATAACTGGCCTTTAATCCAATATTCCTTGTATACACCTCACCTCATTTCATCAAAAGCTGACAATAGTAATTAATAGCTAAACCATCAAGATATCACGCGATTCAAGCCTAAATCCACTAATACCAGTCGTCTCTTTATAACTCATATTCCCCAAGTTGGGTCATTGACAAACCATAATCACAATTAGATAACCCAATCGACCATTCATTCATAAGTTATTCTCTAGCAATCTCAAATCCAAGCTTATGACTCCTCAATTTCTATTCACTTCCTTGTGAGCCTTATTCATAAAATCACTCAAGATCATCCCTTAATTCGACATTAGGGCCATTATAATACTACATAAGTTCAAGCCTATAGTCCTCAAGATTCAGCAATCCACGCTTATCCCTCAAGGTCTGACTACCTAATTGTCCTCAAGTCATCGCTCCTTACCACCCCAAGTCTCAATCACATTGGATCGAACTGACCTGGCTCTGATACCACTTAAACGGGAATGTCACGTCCCGAGCCCGTCAAGCACTCAAAATCCCACTAAGGTCCTCTTGTCTCGGTGGTACCCAGGATCCGTTGGCCAACCATTTAAAAACTTCTAAATGATACAAACATACGGAAGCGATAAAACTTCTCAATTCAGCTCAATCTTAAGATGACTCAGGACATAGGGAATGTCTTCTTATAAACGCCGACTACAGGTTCAGAGGATACAACTCTAACTTCAAGGTAACATGAAATCCTTAAAGTCACAAAGGTGTAAATCCATTTCCTATAATTACTTCTTTAGATACCGATCATTGTCAAGCTTGGATTTCCATCGTCTGAGACCTGAAAAAGTTAATTCCATGACGGGGTGAGATATAAATCTCAGTAAGGTAGGTCCTAACCGTAGGTTAGGTTAACCGTCCACTCAGAAAAAAGCAATCACAAACAATTTGTACAAGTAATCACATGAGGCATTCAACGGGAATGTCACGTCCCGAGCCCGTCAAGCACGCAAAATCCCACTAGGGCCGTCTTGTCTCGGTGGTACCCAGGATCCGTCGGCCAACCATTTAAAAACTTCTAAATGATACAAACATACGGAAACGATAAAACTTCTCAATTCAGCTCAATCTTAAGATGACTTAGGACATAGGGAATGTCTTCTTATAAACGCCGACTACAGGTTCAGAGGATACAACTCTAACTTTAAGGTAACATGAAATCCTTAAAGCCACAAAAGTGTAAACCATTTCCTATAATTACTTCTTTAGATACCGATCATTGTCGAGCTTGGATTTCCATTGCCTGAGACCTGAAAAAGTTAATTCCACGACGGGGTGAGATATAAATCTCAGTAAGGTAGGTCCTAACCCTAGGTTAGGTTGTCCACTCAGGCAAAAGCAATCACAAACAATTTGTACAAGTAATCACATGAGGCATTCAATTGTCAATAAACAACATACGGATGTCAAACATGTAGTCATGGCATCATTTCACATCATTAGGATCAACACACGTTACATGTTAAATCACAACTTCCACCCTTCCAGTATGCCTCGCTTCAATGCCCACATTTAGAACCTCCTCAGGCTCGGTCCACGTAAACGCATCATACCGTCTCATTGACAAACTTGCGTAAACGCGTCAGGTTTTCAATTTCACTCCAGGCTTATGTTGACACACCTTAAGTCTGTCTCACATTTCAACGCATCAGGATATTGGCCATTTTAACCCCGCGTCTCATATGCCTCAGGGTGCCATTCAATTCAAACCCCGCGCCTCAGGGCATTCATCCACATAACCTTGCGTCTCGTACGTCTCAGGATGCCATTCAGTTCAAACCCCGCATCTCATACGCCTCGGGGTATCATGACATCTCAGACATGCCATGAGTTCATTTCATCTCATAGCACACGTTCTAATGCACTCATGCGACGAACGACACATCCATGGCATGCGAGACAATTAAATTGACACAAATGCAACAACCAATTCATGACACAAGCATTATCATTCAATCATGTCCTCAATAGTTTTCTAGGACATACATTGGACAACCACATTATAGTCTCCAAGAAGCAATCAATTCTCACATGAATCACCCAATCGAGTCTAATCCTCCTATCAAAGGTTTAGAATCCCCTTACCTCAAGCTTAATGCAATACAATTCTTCTTCCAAGCACCTCAAGAGTTCGGTCCAAATAGTCCAATGACAACTCAACCGCGCAACCTAATGAAATTCATCCAATCGTCAATTTTTCTTGCTCAATTCGCTAATCCATGGGACATAAACCTTATTGACATATTCATCAACATCCTAGCATGTCTCAATGAAGAATTTGAGACTCCAATCCAACACCTATGGCCTCCAACAGAACCGCTATGCACAGAACCAAATCGGGCATTTTCGATTCTGTGTATACCCCAACTAATCAGCCCTTAAACTACCTCAAATCCTCAATTTATTCACTAATCTAATTGCTAACATGTTGTTCCAAGGGTTGGGGAGCCTCACGAAAATTTGGAGCTAAGGCAATGTCGAAAAGTCCTCGAATGGCGCCGGTTCCTTCGGGTCCTCCAACGGTCAGTTTTTGCCCTTCAAACACAAGACCCATTTGAGGTCCAAACTCCATCAAATTCTCTAAATTTTTTACCACAGCTCATCCAACTTTAATACTATAAGTGTAGAAGACCTCACCGAAGATTTGAAGTAATTTGAAGTCCGGAATACCCTGGAACAGGTCTTTCCCCAAAACCGGGCAGAATCTGACCTCGCCTGATCTTTGTCCACTCAAATCGAGTTACGGGAAGATATACTTTGTCAAATTGAGCTTATAATATGTCTATGGAAAGATAAGACAATAAGCTTTCATTTAGCGGTGATTTTACCTCGATCTGGTATCAGACGAAGAAGATATAGCTGGAATAGTAGGATGGTCGGGACTGGTCGGTTAGGAGCTCTCGAATTCAAAACTGACCAGCCTGACCTTTGCTCCTTCAAACGGCTCTATGATACAAACGGCTGGGTAGATTTGGATCCATAATACCTTGTTGGAACGACAAGATGATAAGCTTTTCAATGGTAGGTGGTATGCCTTAATTCGATGACGGATGAAGAAGTTATGTCCAAAACAGAGAATCAGTCGGAATAGGGTGACGGGCTAGTCAGTAAGAGAGAGAAGAGGAAGAAGAAGAAAATGGAGAAAGTGAAGAGAGAGAGGGATGGCCGGCCAAATGAGAAGGAGAGAGAGTATTCCACCAATAATTCACTTGGTCAAAGGCTTGAATAGTAGGTTAAAAGTGTTTACATCAACTCATAACCTAATCCCTTGACACTTGTCCTCATGTCAATCAAGGCTCATCCAATGGCCATGGTTCATTCGAATTTTTGGTAGCTATTGGGTATGGTTTATGGCCAAAATGTCATTGTCCAATCATCAAAGCAAGGCTAAGGCTTGAGGGGCAAAGTGGTAATTTTACCCTTGACGTCCGGAACATCGTTTTTCTAATTCCAAATTTCTTCATTAAGGCGATGGCCAATCCAATTGTAATGTTGGAATTCCCCATGCTTCATTTTTCAATTTTGAGGTTTCATTTCATATCTCAAGCCTCGAGGGGACGGAAATTCAGAATGTTACATGTGGAATCAATGAGAGAGCCGAGTTCCTAGTGGCCAACGATGCCTGTCCTTGACCTCCACTTACTGCATACTCAGTTTTTTTCTTGGCCTGCAAATCATTCCACCAATCGGGGTACCCATATAACTTAAAACAAGTGTCTTTGGTATGTTTTGGATTCCCCCAATGCGTACATCCCCCTGTTGGTTGTGACTTGTGCTTGGAGCCTGTATTGGACCTTCCACCTAGAGATGTCAGCTATAAATTTTTTGGTTTCGGGATGCCATCAAGAACCCGTGGCCCCATCCTCCCCTTACGAGATATCATTGCAGCAGTAGAAGAAAGGGCATCTACATTGATCAGCATCACAGCTTCACGTACGTCCTCTCGCCATACCCGTGCATAAGCTTGTTCCACAGTAAAAAACGGTTGCATCTGTAGAACATCAGCCCTAACATTGTCAAGGCGATCATCAAGACCATTAAGAAAGGTGTAAACACAATCTTCTTGAATAGCTATGTTGTAACGCTCAATATCAGCAGCACACGACATGGGATTAGGACGACGAAAATTAATTTCTCGCCAAAGTCCTTGAAGGTCATTGTAGAACTTTTCGATAGAACCTACTGCTTGTTTCAACCAAGCAGCTTGACGCTTCAAATCATACACCTGTGAAGAATCGATGCCGTCAAAAAACGTGGTAACCACCGAATCCCATACCGTTTTTGTGGTTGGAAATCAGATAAAATTACCAATCAACGCCGGATCCATGGAATTAATCAACCATCCTTTCACTGTCGAGTCTTCGGTTTTCCACTTTTGAAACTGAGGGTCTGTAGGTAAAGGCTCTGGAAGGTCTCTGTTAATGTATCACAATTTGTCTTTGCCAGTGATATACATCTCCATCACTTGGGACCATAAACCATAATTGGTTCCATCTAGTTTGATTGCAATTTATGAAGCAGATGAATCATTATGCAGTGTCGGGTTTTGAGTCTGATTTTGTGAGGATCTGAGTCATTCTCGATGTCAGATTATCAAGAAGTGCTTCAGTCTGATTCTAGGGAGCCCCTACGCCGGTAGAAGTTAGATTTGCCATCGGTTAATGCAGCGACAATTCCAGTCGCAGTGTTCTGGGAATAGCTACACAAACTGCGGCAGGTTTGGACTGGGTCGAAATTGCGTCAATCAGATTTGACATAATGGATCGGTGTAGTGACGAAATCGGCCATGTGAGACGACGGCAAAATAGAGAAAGCGGGACCACCGTAGTCAAGGATCAACGTACAATACTCCTAGGGATCAAACCTTAGGCTCTGATACCATGTAGCAACACACGTAAATGTAGGGAGAAATTTCTTTATTAACCTTTCAATTTACAAAGCTTTGTATATATACATAACAGAAAACTTAAACCCTAGGACTCTTCCTTATCGTGAGATAAAATAAATATGAGACAAAATAGGAAGTAAATATTACAAATTCCTAAAATTGCTCTAATTTACAGCTCATGTTAACAATTCTGTTATAATCCATAAGTTACGTTTATGGGTATCGAGATTTATATTTTTCCGTTGCATTGATATATCTGGATTAGGGCATATGAGATTTACCCAACAACCCCTAAATTCAATAGCTTTAGTGAAGATCTCCTCTACAACTTCTCTCGCGTCGCATTTTGAGACGACTCTTTATGTGATATTTTGTGAGCATAAGGGTTTAGAAAATGTCTTGAACTCTATTCATAGATCTTGTAGCCTTACACTCTCATTACGGATAAGGTTTAACTCGGCCCACACTATTCAGCCTTATATTAAATTAATTTGAAAAATATATATCTTTTCTTTATTAGACTAATTAATAATTACAATAATAATTAATTAAGCCTATAATAAAGAAAACTCTTACAATGTTACTAAACAGCCGTGTGTCTTTTGGTCGCAAACGGGGGCAGGAAGGGTATTTACCCACAGCTCTGCTTCTAAAGTTGAAGAACAGAGCAGTGCAATTAGGATGACTCCATTTCCTGATGTACAATGCTTCAAATTGGACAATGATGCTTAGAACTGTTTTCAGTCATTCAGGGTTGCCCACTCTTTTCTCGCACAAAATGGCAGTATACTTCAATATGCTTCGTGCGCTTATGAAAGATTGGATTTGAAGCATATGCATAGCGAACTGATTATCACAATACAAAACTGAGGGAGTTGAGCATGGCATACTGAATTTGGACAACATCATCCTCAATCAAACCAACTCGCTAGTCACATGAGCCATGGCTCGATATTCCGCCTCTGCACTCGATCGAGACACGACCTGTTGCTTCTTTCTTTTTCAACTCACAAGATTGCCTCCTAAGAATACACAATAGCCAGAAGTTGATCTCCTATCAATATGATATCCAGCCCAATAAACATCAAAATAGCTAACGGCATTAAGATGTCCATGATTCTTGAATAGGAGCCCTTTACCTGGTGTTTCTTTCAAGTACTTAACAGCTCGTAGAACTACCTCCCAATGTGTAGTGCGAGGAGCACTCATAAACTAACTAATCACACTAACGGCAAAAAAAATATTTGGTCGGGTGATTACCCACTAGCCTCTACTTACTCAGATTCTGAAGTAAGTCGCCATATTCTGCCTCAAGTTTCACATTAGGAACTATTGAAGTATCAATAGGCTACGCTTCAAGAAAACCAACCTCGCTCAAAATAGCCAGAATATACTTCCACTGTGATAATGTAATATCATCACGTGAGTATGCTACCTCAATGCCCAATAAATATCGCATTAAACCCGTATCTTTTGTATTGAATTCTATTTGTAAAAACTGCTTCAACTTTTGTATACCCATAGAATCACTATCAATGATGATTATATCATTCACATATACAACTAGGAGCACACATCCCTTGGGAGAAGTGGAGCTAAACACAGAATGGTCCATAGTACAAAGTCGCACATCAAACCAAATAATTGCATCACTGAAACGACCAAACCAGACGCGAGGAGACTGTTTCAAACCATAATGCCTTGCACCGGTGACAAACATCAGTAGGCACCCCCTGAGCAACATATCCCGGGGGTTGCTCTATATATACCTCCTCCGTCAAGTCGCCATGAAGAAAGACATTTTTGACATCAAGTTGACGAAGAGTCCAACCATATCGAGCAACAAGAGAGATGAAAACACGAATTGAAGGTATCTTTGCAAGAAGAGAGAATGTATTATCATAATCAACTCCATACGTCTTGTTGTAACCTTTAGCAACTAGTCGCGCCTTCAAATGCTCAACGGATCCATCTGGATGAAACTTCACTGTGAAAACCTAACGATACCCCACAGCTTCTTTCCCATCAAGAAACGATGTAAGCTGTCATGTCTCATTATCTTGTAGTGCCTTCATTTCATCCTCAATACCTCGTCGCAAACTTGGATGGGCAAGAGCGTCTGTAATGGTACTTAGCACAGACACAGCAGATACAAAAGCAACAAATGGGGAATATATAGGAGAAAGACAATCATAGGATAAAAATTAGGAAAGAGAATAATGAGTATGTGTACAATAAGGCAAACCAGAATAAGTAGCATATCGAGAATTGGGTTGACCAACACAAGAGCGCGTACCTTTACGCAATGAAATGGGAATATCAATAGTAGAATTAGGTTCAGAAGAATTCGACGGATCAGAGACTGGGACATGAATTGGTGAAGAAGCATGCATGTCCAATGTAGGCGGCAGCTGTACTACCTCACTTTGAACAGAATGCCGACGTTGAAAGGTCTGGTCGAAAAACTGAAAATCAGGTGATGGCCTAGGTGCTCTCGTCAAGGGGATAAGGGGCAGTGGAGCCTTGTCTAATGACAAAATATTTTTAGACAGAGTCATCAGTTGGTCAACAAAGGAGTAATATGGTTGGTCTTCAAAAAGATAACATGTACCGAGATAAAAAATCGTCGACTATTTGGACAATAACACTTGTACCTTTTTTGAGTTCTAGAGTACCCAAGAAACACACACTTTTTAGCCCGTGGATCGAGCTTATCACGACGAGGACCCAGATAATGCACAAAACAAACACATCCAAACACACGAAGTGGTAAAGAAAAAAGTGAACTTGTAGGATGGAGAGTAGAAAAAGGTATGCCCCCATGAAGCACAAAAGATAGAAGATGGTTAATGAGATAGCATGCTATAAGAATAGCTTGCCCCCAAAATATTTTGGGGAGGTTCATATGAAAAAGTAGACAACGAGCAACATCTAAGAGATGGCGATTTTTTCGTTCTGTCACCCCATTTTGCTGGGGAGTATAAGGACGAAATGTTTGATGCAAAATCTCATGATATGTAAGAAATGATTAAAAACTGTTGGAAATGTATTCTTTGGCATTATCAGAACACAAAGATTTAACAGAAATATGATACTGATTAAAAATCTCAGAGTAGAACATACGTTAATAGGAAAATACTTAACTTATATCTTTTATTAGTATAACCAAGTTATGCGAGAATAATCATCCATAAATATAACAAAGTATTTGTAATATATCTGTGACACGGCATGGTCCCTAAACATTAGAGTGAACTAACTCAAAAAGACTTGACACACGACTCTGAACACGAGAAGGAAAAGATACCCGATGATTGTTTGCCAAATTGACAAGCATCGCACTGGATATGAGTCATAGATTCTGTAATGGGAGAGAAATGATGAAGTACATCAATCGATGGATGACCTTACAACAATGCATTTGAAAGAATTCAGAGGCGGTTCTTTTCTCAACAACAGTGGCAATAAGGCCTTTGTCCAAATAGTACAACCCATTGGACTCAAGCCCCCTACTAATCACCTGTCCTAATCTTAAATCCTGAAAGACTCAACGTGTAGAATTAAATGTCACAGAACAGTTCAAATCTCTGGTAAGGGAATTAACAGAGAGCAAGTTGCATGGAAAATCTAGTAAATGATAAACAGATGATAGAGAAAAAGAGGTACCCAAGGTTATATCTCCTTGACCAGTGACATGGGACTTCGAAACATTAGCAAGTGTAACAGAACATGGAGATATAAAGGTAATTCTAGACAATAAATTAGAATTACCAGTAATATGATTGGAAGCACCGGAATCTACAACCCAAGAAGTGGGCAAAGCAACAAGTAAACAAGACGGATTACCTAAAGAAGTCTGTGCCAAAGTAACACTAGGAGTAGAGGGTTCCATCACCTGGTTGGGATGTACTAAAGACTCATATTGAGACAACATAATAGTGTTAGCCATTTTATGTGACTGATCAAGAATCTTATGTACTGCAGACTCAACATCAGCATATGCTACCTGTGGACGAAACTCGAGATGTAGAGTATAGCAATAAGCCTTAGTATGCCAACTTGCTAACAGTGGTGGCAATAGCAGGAACTTTCATTATCCCTACTTCCATCATGGCTATAACAAGGAGAAAAACCATATCTATCATGACCATGGTGACCAAGCCCACTGCTTCCGTGGCTACCAGACGACTGAGAAACCATTTCGTAATCCGAGCAATTCATGGAATCACCAAGTTCAATGTCTTGAGTTATTGAATTGGGTGTCCATGCTCACAATAGATTTATTAGCAGAGTTTTCACCCATAACTCTATAATAAACGGTGAACTTATTCTAATCCAATTCCAAAAAAAAAAAAAAATCACCTAATTAGCTTCATATCAGCTCCAAAAAATTCAGGAACAACATTCCGTGAATAGACTAATATATCTAATTAAGGTCATTCAACTAGGGGACTTCAATGAATTCAGTCTTTAACAACAAGCCCGAACTCTAATCGTTGTCATGCCAAAACATCAAAGATTGACCCCAAAGAGCCAAAATAAAGTCAAAATAACAGCTACGATATCCCCTTGGATGGTAGCAGGAACGGTGAGGAAGAACAAGCAAACAACAACACAAAATAATAGAACAAGGATCATATTTTTATCAAAATCGAAAACGTTGGGTGTACTGTGGGGTAAAAACCGAGAACCAAGATGCCTGATTTGGGCTCACCGATGATGGATGACACTTTAATGATGCTGGACGACATCCTTGCAAGGCTCACTGACGATGGACAACACCATATTTGGACTTGCCAGCCTAGGTGATGCTGCGTGACATTCATGCAAGGCTCGCCGAGTCTCGTTGATGCTGAATCTGGCCTTGTCGCGCCTAGTCAACGTCAAGCGACACCAGAATGGGGATCATGCTTGCGTCAGCCAAAGACAACTGGATATAATTGACACCTCATGCGGCGGCAATCCTTGTGGTGCTAAGGACTATGGTTCGATAGACAAGCTTGCTCGGGCACCGATGAAACTGAAAAATATATTATGACATAAGGGCTGGAAGCCATGAACCCAAGCAGGATACTGTCCACAACTGTAAGCAGGAGGGGAATGATGAGCAGAAGACGGAAGCAAGAAACTGATGCAGTGAAGTGCGAATAAAACGTGAAACTGTGGTCATTTTGAGCACCAGAAACCCAAAAATTTCATTTCTTCACAGTGTGCGCTCTGCCTTGAAGCTCCTCATCTTTTGCTTGCTTCTTCCCGTAGTTACATGCCTCGGAATAATTCTGACTTTGATCCATCATCCTAATCCTGACAACTGAAAGGTACGAGAATTCGGTCGGTAGCAAGATCAAAAGGCGCTATCATAGTTGGTCAAAACATCTAATGAAAAAACCACCAACAATTGGTAATATCTAATGAACACGGTCGCCCTTAGATTTTATCCGGAACTTTGAACATCCTTTCGAGCAGTATGCGCTTTCCATTGTCCATTTCAAGTTATTAATTCCGCGGTCATTTTGAGCACCAGAAGCCCAAACAATTTCACTTTCTTCACAGTGTGCGCTCTGCCTTGTATGCCGAAGGCATCTGCACTCAAGAAGGTTCCAAAAACCTAATTCCAAGGCCCCCTAGAATGCGAATGGCAGTGCTTCATTCCTAAGACACTAACATTGGTTTGTCCAAGCTGCATTGCAAATTAAGTGATCTTGACAGCGGAATTAATAACTTGAAATGGACAATGGAAAGCGCATACTACTCGAAAGGATGTTGTTCAAAGTTCTGAATAGAATCTAGGGGCGGTCGTGTTCATTAGATATTACCAATTGTTGGTGGTTTTTTCATTAGATGTTTCGACCAACTATGACAGCGCCTTTTGATCTTGCTACCGATCGAATTCTCGTACCTATAGTTGTCAGGATTAGGATGATGGTTCAAAGTCAGAATAATTCCAAGGCATAACTACAGGGAGAAGCAAGCAAAAGATGAGGAGCTCATCTTGTATTTTATTTGTTAGTGCATAAAAATGAAATATTAGCCATCAAACTCTATCTACTAATATGCAGTTCGGCCTATATGACACCATTTGCACTTGACACAATACGCAATAGTTTGCACCCGTGTACAAGTAGCCCCATAGTTGACCCCCAAAAAAAAAAATCTTACGAATCACCACCTAGTCAAGAAGATTGTCCACAACTCCGCTTATAAAGTCGAAGAACAGAGGAGAGCATTGGGAATCTCATGACAAGCTCCCAAAATCAGTTTCGGGAAAGGGAACACCGATGGGATAAATCGAAAGTGGACATGCAACAAATACTCACAACTCAACTCTATCCACAAAGGAAGAGGAGATCAAAGATGGCTTTTCAATATTCTTTATTCACAATCGATTCACCCATACTGAAATGATTACAAGACAAGACTTTATATAGTCATTCTACAAGACTCTTCAACTACACAACTTCTCAACAAACTCATAAATAATCTACCTTCCAAAGAGATAGACTTCTAGAAACTTGCAAAACATTAATTAGTCCTAGAACCAGGAAAATACTATCAAAAACGACAAAACAATAAAAGCTATTTGACTCTTCAAGAGTTCATCGAATATCCATAACTTGGAGAACATGAAGTCCATTGAATTTGATTTAATTTCTAATGAAACTCCCCCCTTAAACCAAATTATCTTCCGTCAGTCATTCCAAGTAAATTCTTGAATTTTCGAAACGTATCCATTTTGAGAGTTTTTGTAAAAATATCTGCGACTTGATTTCCAGTCTTCAGATACGACACTTCAACTTCTCTTTCTGTCACCTGTTCTCAAATGAAATGATATCGAACATTGATATGCTTGCTTCGTTCATGCTACACTAGATTTTTCGCCAAAGCAATGGCTAAAACATTATTGACACAAATCTTTGTCGCGCTCTTCTGCTCCATATAGATTTCTTTGAGCAGTTTTCTCAACCATATCGCATGACAGACGCATGAAGATGCTGCAACATATTCAGTTTCACATGTCAAAAGAATAACACTAGATTGCTTCTTCGATGACCATGTGAAAGCAGTATTACATAAGAAAAATACGAAGCCCGAAGTGCTTTTTCAATCATCGACATCTCCACCGCAATCACTGTCTAAAAAACCTCTAAGCTGAAAATTCTGAGATGGATAATAATGTAAGCCGTGAGAAACAGTACCTTTGACATATCGAAGTATCCTCTTTGCAGCTTCAAGATGAGAGGGTTTCGATTTCTCCATATATCGACTTACAATTCCGACACTGTACAAGATGTCTGGCCTTGTACATGTCAAATATCTCAAACTTCCAATCAAGCTTCTATAGTATGTCGAATCAACTTTGACACCTTCTTCGAACTTCGAAGTTTAGCACCACACTCCATCGGTTTATTAACCGATGTGCAATTCTTCATGTTGAATTTTGCAAGGATATTTTCAGCATATCCCTTTTGAGAAATAAAAATCCCATCACCACTTTGCTTTACTTCGATGCCTAGAAAATAACTCATCATACCATTATCAGTCATCTCAAATTCTTTCACCATGGATGTTTTAAAGGTATCGATCATTGCTATATTATTTTCAGTAAAAACGAGATCATCCACATATAAACATGCCAAAAGAACATCACCTTTTTTATGCTTCAAATAAAGCGCGTGTTCATATGGACATTGTATGAAACCATTCGCCTTGAAATATGCATCAATTATGAAATCCCAAGCTCTTGGAGCTTGTTTAAGCCCATACAGAGCTTTCTTCAATCTCAACACTTTGTCTTCATGACCTTTCACCAGGAAATCTTCGGGTTGTTCAACACAAATTTCCTCATCAAGAATGCCATTCAAGAATGCTAATTTGACATCCATTTGGTAGATTGACCATACATTTTGAGCAGCAATAGGAATCATTAGTCTAATTGTTTCCATACGAATGACAAGGGCAAATACCTCGTCATAATCGATTCCAGCTTTCTGCTTGTATCCTTTTGCAACGAGCTTGGCCTTATAACGAGTGACTTCTCCTTTCTCATTCTTTTTAGCCTTATACACCCATTTGACACCAATTGCTTTCTTTTCCTTCGGAAGATTTGCAAGTTGCCGTGTTTGATTCTTCTCAATAGCTTCAATTTCTTCATTCATGGCTTTCCTCCATTTTTCTTCTTTGGTGGCTTCATCGAATACAAGTGGTTCACAATCTGCAAGAAGACATACAAGATGGAGCTCATCGGTAGTTTCATAAAGCTCAGAAAATCTTCTCAATCTTAGTGCTATCGGTTCATCGACACCATTTGAAGAAGTTGGCGATAATGAACTCGGACTCGAAAATGATGTTGGAGATGAAGAATTTGATTAGTAGTCTTCAATCCCCATTTCGATAGAATCACTGCAAGTGGGTTCAACGACTTGTCGATTATCTTCCCACAAAGCATCTTCATCGAACTTGACATCTCTGCTTATGTATACTTTGAAAGTGTTAGGATCAAATAATCTATAAGCTTTCGATGAAGAGTCATACCCGATAAAGATAAGCTTCTTGCTCTTGTCTTCTAGTTTCGATCTTTTCTAGTTCGAAACATGAGCATAGGCAATGCTCCCAAAAATTCTCAAATGCGAAATGCCAGGTCTTCTCCCGGTCCGTGCTTCTTGTGGAGTCACACCATCAAGTCCATTTATGGGACATCTATTTTACAGATAGATTGCACACATAGCAACCTCACCCCAAAGTTCTTTGGGCAGATTCTTGCTTTTCAACATGCTTCGAACCATGTCAAGAATGGTTCTATTTTTCCGTACCGCTAGTCATTTTGTTGAGGAGAATAAGGAGCCGTCAGGAAATGCCGAATACCATAATCTTCACAAAATTGGTTGAATGCGACAGAAAAAAATTCTCTTCAACGATTAGTTCTCAAAGCTTTAATGAAATAGCCACTCTCCCTTTTGACCAATTTCTTGAATTGTTTGAAAGTTTCAAACACTTTCGATTTTTCTTCCAAAAAATACACCCAAGTTTTTTGAGTAAAATCATCAATAAAAGTAACAAAATATTGATGATTACCATACGACTGAGGCGTAATTGGACCACAAACATCAGAATGGATTAACTCCAACGGCTTCTTTGCTCTATAAGTTGCTTCTCTTGGAAAGCTAGTTCTGGAATGCTTGTCAATAACACACCCTTCACATAATTGATTGGGATAATTAATATGTGGTAAGCCACAAACCATCCTCTTGTGAGATAGCATATTGAGTCCGTCGAAATTTAGATGGCCAAACCTCAAATGCCACAACCATGAAGGATCATCCACGCATGACTTTAAATAATGTACCACTTCATGTTTTATATCGAGAGTGAACATCATGTTCTTCGACATCTTCACGGATGCAATCAACTTATTATTTTGATCTCTCAGCACAATGCTCAAATCTTTCATGTGCACAATATATCATTTCTCTAGAAGTCGTCCCAAACTCAAGATATTGCTTGACATTCTTGGAACATAATAAACATTAGAAATAAACAGAAGTGCACCATTCTTCAAACGAATCCGGATTGTACCTTTGCCTTCGACAAGAATTTGGGATTTATCACCGAATGAGACTTTTCCTTTGATTACCTCATCTAGTTCGACAAACATCTTCTTTCTTCCGCACATGTGGTTGCTTGCTCCAGTGTCCAAGTACCACGTATCACTCTTTTCTCCTTCATCTTATTTGAATGCCAACATAAGAACGTTATCGGCATCATTCACTAAATTTGCCTTCTCTTCTGCACTGTTACTTTCTTTATGCCAACAGTCAGAAGCATAATGACCCAGTTTATTGCAATGATGACATTGAATGTTAGATTTTTCATACCATTGACCTCTTGAGTTTCTTCCTCGTCTACGAACAAATCTTTGATTCTGGTAGCCACTATCTTTCCGAGCGAACTCTCCACTGTTTCGACCACAATCTCTTCCTTGAAAGTAACCTCGGTCTTGACTGCGACCAGGATCTTGATTAATGCTTCGAACTTGCATAGGTTCTCTTCTTTGCTCCTTCTCATCTCGGATAGACAACCGAGTTTGGAGTACTTCCTCCACCGACTCATGCTTATTTCTTCCGAATCTTTCTTCATGGGCTTGTAACGAACCCATAAGCTCGTCAATCTTCATGGAATCAAGGTCTTTGGACTCCTCGATTGCAACTGCAAAGTGGTCGTACTTTTTGTCTATCGACCGAAGAATCTTCTCAACAACTCGAACATCAGGAACATCTTCGCCATTCCATTCCATCTGGGTTACAATTGCTAAAACTCTTGTGAAATAATCAGAAATCAACTCAGATGCTTTCCTGCGAATTATCTCGAATTCGCCTCTCAAAGTTTGAAGGCGAATCTTCTTTACTTTCTCTACACCTTGGTGCGTGGTTTGAAGTATCTCCCATGCCTCCTTCGACGTAGTAACATTCGACACTTTCTCGAACATTGAATCATCTAAACCCTGAAAGATGATTGACAGGGCATACCGATCTTTTGATCGAATCTTCTCCAAGGCATTTCTCTGATTTTGACTCATGGTGGCTTCATCTTTTGGCTCATCATAACCGTTGTTGACAACATCCCAAACATTGTAAGCGCCGAGTAGAGCTTTCATTTTTGAAGCCCATTGGCCATAGTTTTCTTTGGTAAGGCGGGGATACTGAAAAGGAAGTGGGGTATTTGTTGAAGCTATTATCGCGAACCTCGTGCTCTGATACTAATTTGATAGGAAAATCGAAAGTGGACACTCAACAAATACTCACAACTCAACTCCATTCACAAAGGAAGAGGAGATCAAAAATGTCTTTTCAATATTCTGTATTCACAATCGATTCACCCATACTGAAATGGTTACAAGACAAGACTTTATATAGACATTCTACAAGACTCTTCAACTACAGGACTTCTCAACAAACTCACCGTTCTAAAGAGATGGACTTCTAGGAACTTGCAAAACATTAATTAGTCCTAAAAACATGAAAATACCCTATCACAAACAACAAAACGATAAAAGTTCTTTGACTCTTCAAGAGTTCATTGAATATCATAGCTCGGAGAACGTGAAGTCCATTGAATTTGGTTTAATTTCCAACAGACACCAGGCTCAGGGTGTCTTCATTTCCAGATGTACAATGCTTCAAATTGGCCAATGAAGATTAGAATTGTTTTCAGGCATTCATATTTGCCAACTTTGATTCGTTAGGGGCATTCGAAGAGATCCAACCACAAGAGCAAATCGAGGATCATGAGATTATAAGATTATAAAAGTTTCAGATATGACACATCAAAAGTATATAAAAGAGTGAAGTACATACTTCAAATATCGAATTGAAAGGAGCATACCATTTCTAAACTTTGTCTTCACTGAAGTGGTAAACCTCCAAATATCTAAGGCTTTCTCAAGTTTCAGATAGCAGTATCATAATATGTGCAGTACGGATCAAAATATTGCAAAACAAGTTGATCAGTAGTAGTAATAGTAGTAGTATCATGGTTCAAGGTCAATACATTTGACTGTGTTCGTATGGACATGCAATTCAACCAGTACAAACTCCATCAACATAAACATATGCATTTTCATTTTTCGGAGCAATGTCAGAATGTTACAATAGGAAACTGTCATATAATGCAGTTCATCAATAGCAAACAGAGAATATAATGGAAAAACTTAGTTCACTCCGAACCAGCTTTACAGCAGAGCAAAAGTCAATGACATGGTCAGGATGGATTACCGATGACCAGATAAAATAGAGGGCCCCACAGAAACGGTAGCGCTGGATACAACATCCTCTTGTCCAATGCTTACACCTACATTCGTCAAGATGGAAAATGAGAAGTTATAATCTAGGTCATTTGGGAGTTCCGTCTGTGACGTCCTGGAAATTTAAACTTTGTAAGTGCCGGAAGTCGATTAAATGATATGAATTTATGATCTTAGTCGACGTCTATTTTGGACTATAAGGACTGAAGAGACGAAAATTTGGACGAATTCCGAACTTTAGATTATTTCGAATTGAGTTTCGAAATTAATCCGCGGTGATTTTGAATTGTCGTTTTCGCAATCGAGCTTAACCCTGATTGAGCTTGGCCAGTGAAATTACCAAAATTACCCTTCGTTCAATATACCAAAAATTTCGTTTCAGTCTCGACGCGCCAAAATTACCATTTTACCCTCCATTTATTCATACACAAAAGACGAAAAAAAATTAATGTTGGCCTTCAAAGTCTTGGTCGTGGGCCATCTTCTCTCTGCCCAATATCATGTCGCTCCTTCCGTCTGATATTTCTTCTTCGTTTCTGTCTTCTTCAGCTTCGTTGTTTTTGGCCGTGGCCGACTTCCTCCTTCGCCAATCAATCCTCCTCTCCCGTCGCCATTTTTCGCGATCACCGCCCCAACACTGGAAGTCACCGTCCTCAGCTACAACCGACCGCTGCCCTGACCCCAGCCGAGCCACCGTCGCCGTCAATCAGCCAAAGAAAAGCCGCGGCCGATGCTCCTCTGTTTTAGGGTCAAAGGACCCGAGAACTCCACGTCCTCCTCCGGCCGCCACCGACACCGACCACCCCCCAGCTGACCCCCGACTCCCCCTCGATCGATTCGACCCCTTGCCGCCGACCGTCAGCCGTCGGAGTCGCCGAAATCAGGCCCTGAAGTTCTGGTGCCCTGTTTTGGGCCCGGTTCGGTCCGGTCTTCGATCCGGTCGCCACGGCCGCCGTTGTGCCTCACCGCCACCACCAAACGACTCCCCTGAGTCCCCTCTACAGCCACCTAGCTCACCTCCGCCGACCGCGACACGTGATGATCGAAATTGGCCGCCGACCAAAACCCCTGTTTCGATGTCGAACAGGACCGCCACTGATCATGGCTGTCTGCCGCCGTCGGTCGCCGCCCACGGCCGCTGGCCGCCTCCCGCCGCTGTCCACCGGTCCCGGCCGACCCCCACCGATCCCTGAGTGAGCCCCCGACCCTTGGCCGGCCTTGTCCCGGCCCGTGTCGCCGGAAAACGGCTAAAACAGTATAGTTCGCCAGTTGAGTTTACTATTTCTCACTGTTTCAGCCCGCCGGCTGCAGCTTGCCGGAGCTCCACCGCCGGCCACCCGTTCCGGCAACCTTGCCGGACTTCCTCGGGGTGTCGCCGAAGTTTGAGCTCGAGTCGCCGCGCGATAAACTCTAATTTTATCGTCGCCGCCGCCGCGTCGCCGTCTCCGCCGTCGCAGTCGCCGCTGCCGCCATTGTTGCCGCCACCACCGCTCGAGCTAACTCCCGTTATGAGTTGACCCTAAACCTTGGTTAGGGTGCTAATTGCGCTTAGGATTAGTGTTATTTATTTATTTATTATAATAAAAAAAATCAATCGGGACCGGTTTAGATAGAAACAATAGTTAGGATATATGGTCGATCGATTTTTTATCTGTGGCTATTTGTGGTAATTTATCAATTAATTGATTGATTAAGTTGTTCGCGAGTGAGTGACAGGTTAGAGACGAGTGAGCGATTGATTGCTATAATTTGATTGAGAATTAAGATTTATAACATGAATTGAGCTTGAAATTGCCGGGTTAAGTTGATTACTCGAGAGTGCGTGAATTGCTTGATTGGTTTGGTTGCCCAGCTGAAATGCTCAATTTGGGAGTCTTGTGGGCCTTGGAGCCGAGTGGATTGTATTTCCTTTTGGAGTTTGGCATTAATCAAAGATAAACAATGAGTTGATTGTCGAGTGCAATTTGTATGGTCATCTGAAGGATCAATGACATTACCTGGCAAGTTCGCATTGTACCGTTGGTACTCGTGCCGTATCTATCGTATGAAAATTCACGACTTGTCAGAAGCACGATAATCCATGCCCCGTGCCAATCGTACGGTTTTAAGGGATTATTGAATGCCAGTAGCAGCTTGTGATGGACCGAAGCTCCTTTTTAAAGAATGCCTACTTGCAGTGCCGTGCCGGGTGCACTGGATACACCTCTTGTAGTAGCCGCCGCTGAGAGGGTAAAGTGGACGTAGCCTGATCCTGCTAGAAGAGTGCGGGATCGCATTATTGATGTTTCTATCACACCAGTTGCATGAGTCATTGTTTACTAATGAACTTATGTGATGTCTTGTGTACGCCTGAGTGGTTGTGCTTCTGTTGGTTGTTGATTTGACAGATCTATTTTATGGATACATATCTATTCATATCTTGTGGCTTATTGTGGTGCTTAGGATATCCTGGGCGAATCAGTGTCCTAACCGAGATTAGGCTTGATTCACTGGGATTAAATTCTCACCCCGTCGTGGACAACTTTTCAAGTCCAAAGTAATGGAGAGACTAGTGCGTTTCGATACTCCCACCCACTCATCACACGATGTCAGTCTCCACCCGGTGCCAGGTACGGAACCAGATGTGGGAATGTCACATCATGACGATATGGGTCGATGAGGGGATGTCACAGCTGGTGGCACACCTCTTCAAGGCCTGGTATCTTCGCGATAGGGCGGATCTATTTGGTCCGCTTAGAGGATTTGAGGGGCCAGCTGTTCAGGGAGTCCCTAATATCCCCGCCTGGGACCCGATGGACATCGATACGCCTGATGGGGAGGTGGTAGATCCAGCGCCCGGTATGTAGCCTGAACTCGAGCTTGAGCAGTCAGTAGCCCTCTCTGTGCATTCTAGCCAGAGTTCCTGTGACGACTCGAATAACCCAGCTCCCCCGGTTGGTTATGACGACCCGGATGTCGAGTTTACCCAGTAGAGGGTTTGTTTTCTTTTGTGGTCAGGGAACTGGTGGTGTTTTTGTGGGGGTACTGTTTTGGAGTAGATGTGAGTTAACCTTACCTGACTCTTGTATCTTTTTGCGAGTCCTAGAGGGCCGCCCCGAAACATGGGGTTGTAATTAGCAGCTGTTGGCTCTGTAAGGTTTTTGATCATCTATTCTCATCAGTTTATTTAGTGTTGTGATATCTGGCTTTTCTTTCTGCCTATCCCATGTTGGTTTTATTGGATGGAAGATTGTACGTTCCGCATGTGCAGTATAATCTTAGGTCGATAGCAATTGCCTGTGACGCTATCTTTTATGACCTGGTGGCGATTTGGCAATGGATGTCGCGAGTTCGAGAGTCGGGACGTGACACCGTCACTCCTTCCAGGACTTTAACGATGGTCGACATGGAAGGCCTCTTTGTAAAGTTAGCTTGTAAGCACCATCCCGCAAGCCTCATCATGTCGACCACGTGAGGTCTGTTCAAGTGCATATCCTCACCATTCTTATCGATCATATCCAACAATTGACCTTCTTCGCTCTTTCTCTTGAAAACTCATAACAGGTACATGTCTTCCTCGTTCCGAGATTCGTCAAAAACTTTCCTTCCACATATTATCTCCAGAATTACCACACCAAAGCCATAGACATCCACTTTCTCAATAATTGCTGCGTGTAGCCATTCCGGGGCCAAATAGCCCGGGGTTCCCCTTATTGTGGTCACAATTTGACTTTGGTCTCTATCAATTAGCTTAGACTAGCCAAAATCTGCAACCTTAGCGTCAAATTTTTCATCCAAGAGTATGTTTTGGGGCTTAATATCCATGTGGATTATCTTCCATCTACATTCTTCATGGTGATAACTTAGGCCCTTTGCTATGTCACAGATAATATTTCTCCTGCCAATCAAGCCCGAATGACTCTTCCGATTCAAGAAAGATCCACTTATCGAGGGATCCTTTGGGCATGTATTCGTAGACAAGTAGCCTGTGAAAGTTCTCGGCACAAAATCCGACGAGTCGTACCAAATTGACATGATGGATATTACCAATGCTCTCCACCTCAGCGAGAAAATATTTCTTTGTTTGGCATGAACCATTGAGGCGCTTCACAGCGACTTTTGTGCCGTTAGATAGAGTTCCTAGATAAGCAGAGCTAAATCCACCCTCACCGAGCCTCTTATTGAAATCCTCGGTAATTGTTTTTAAATCATCATAGGTGAATCTCTTAGGTGCTCCAGGTATCCGATCGAGAAAGTCCTCAGCGACCTCATCGACACCTGTCCTCTTCAACCTCATAGACACCTTTGTTTCTGAATCTGCATTTTACGACAACAAGAAGAAAAATGAAGGCTAAGAGTGATCCGAGGCTCGAAGCCATGATTACTATCCAAACGGGGTTTGCCCTTCTACGGTTTTCAGGAGAAACAGGAGGTTCGCTTGGAATCTGAGGCGCCTGAATTTCACTCGAGGGATTCTGCACTTTAAGGAAAACAAAATAGTGCATATCCAAATCTCATGGGTATGTAAGCGAAAATACCTCAGACACTAAGTAGCATGAACCTGAATAATGAGAGTCATCGGATTCGAATTGAAAAAAAGCTGCTCGGCAGGAACAATTGTTAGCACAAGCCATTTTGCAACTCTCCTTGTCTGTACTTCCAAGAGACAATGCTGGCGGATCTGCCTTGTGGGCGAAGTAAGCAATGCTGCCAACTTTCAGAAAGGTTTGAAATTATTGTAATTCTAACGCGAAAACTACCAGGATTTTGCAAATACGTCAACGCAAAAGCCCAAAAATAATAACGATGAACAATAAAGAACACCAGATATAACGTCGTTCGGTTCGAATGTCGGTACCTACATCCACGGGAAGAGCCAGCAAAAACAATCCACTATATCGGAGAATTGGATTTACAATCGCTCAATACGCTCGTGTTTCCCGCACCTAAATTATACCCAATCCCAAAGTGTTTATAAACAGACAACTCTCAATTGAATATAAAATAAAACTGAAATAAACTCACGAACGAAGCATAAATCTTGACCGTACTGCTCCTCTTCTTTTCGTGCGGCCGTGTCTTGGAATGAGCAAAGAAGAGAGTATGCAAAGTATTCTCTTTTTGGATCTCTATATACCTCGCAGTTATTGCAGGATGCAGGCAAGAAAAAAACCCTTACTCTTTTGTTTCCTTTCTTGGACCAAATATCTACACAAATAATATATAATATTTGAGTCACATATTTTGTCTTCTAATGCAGATATCAAATCTGCAATTAAAACTCGTCCAAAATATGCCACAATTGTTTCGGTCAAATATTGAATATTTAAACCAAAATATATATTTGCGGACGATTTAAACTCGAGACATATTTAACAATTCTCCACCTTGACTCGATGTTTGAAAGTCAACTCATAGTGCTCATCATCCATGCTGCTCTCCCATCGCCTCGAAAGGCGATCACTCTCAACAGACGCCAATAATGCTCAAGCAAAACTTGAGTTTTGCCAAAGTAACAGATTTAGTCATCATGTCCGATGGGTTCTCTACTGTAACTATCTTTCTCACAACAACCTTACCTTTCGCTAAAATATCTCGGATGAAGTGGTACCTAATATTGATATGTTTTGTCTGCTCGTGATAGACCGGATTATACGCCAGAAATATCGCACCTTGGTTGTCACAGTATATATCAACACTTTTCTGATTCAACTCAAAGTCTAAGAGCAAACTCTGTAACCATATCGCCTCTTTCGCTAAAAAGGTCAGTGCCATGTACTCCGCCTCAGTCGACGACAAGGCCACGTGGTCCTGTAGGGACGCCTTCCAACTAACTACACCACCTACAAGCGTAAACAAGTACCTTGCTAAAGACCTGCACTCATCCAAGTCACCTGCATGATCAGAATCCACAAAACCAGTGGTTTCACATTCAGCACTGTCCCTCCGGTACACTATGCTAACGTCTGCTGTCCCATTTAAATATCTGAAGATCCATTTCACAGCTTCCCAATGAGCTTTACCAAGATGCTTCATATAACGACTAACTACACTGACAGCTTGTGAAATATTAGGTCTAGTGCATACCATAGCATACATAATACTACCCACTGCACTAGAATATGGAACACGGGACATATGTTCCTCCTCCTCCTCAGTCTGCGGTGATAATTTAATTGAAAGTTTAAAGTGCTTCGCTAATGGTGTACTCACAGACTTCGTTGACCGCATATTAAAACGTGTTACAATCTTCTCAATATATTTCTTTTGAGACAGACGTAATAATCCTGCATTCCTGTTACGCAAAATCTCTATTCTCAATATTTTCTTTGCAGTACCTAAATCTTTCATCTCAAACTCAGCAATTAACTGCCTTTTTAGCGCATCAATATCAGACATATTCTTAGCTTCTATCAACATATCATCAACATATAGCAATAGATATATCAAAGACCCATCATCCAGTCTCCTAAAATAAACACAGCTATCCATCTGACTCTTAGAATAGTCCTGATAAGTCATGAAAGCATCAAAGTGCTTGTACCACTGCCTAGGAGATTGTTTCAGCCCATATAAAGATTTCTTTAATAAGCAAACATGATCTTCCTTACCCGGAATAACAAATCCCTCTGGCTACCTCATGTAAATCTGCTCCTCCAACTCACCATGAAGAAAAGTCGTCTTTACATCAAGCTGCTCCAACTCGAGATCCTGTGCAGCAACTAAGGCAAGTAATATACGAATAGAAGTACGCCTTACCACAGGAGAAAACACTTCATTATAGTCAATGCCCTCCCACTGTATAAACCCTTTCGCCATAAGTCTCGCCTTATACCTCGCTGCCTCGACACCGGGAATGCCTTCTTTCCGTTTGTAGACCCATTTGCTTCCAACAATCTTCTGACTCTTGAGTACTTTAACTAGCTCCCATGTATGATTTCGATTAAGTGATTCCATCTCTTCACTCATAGCCCCTAACCACCGCGACGACTTAGAACTAGCCATCGCCTCAGAATAAGACGAAGGCTCATCTATCTCCACCTCGTCACCTACAGTCAAAGCATAAGCAATATCTGTATAACCATAACATACCGGTGGTTTTATTTGCCTCCGTTGTCTACCCTCAACTAGAGTATGTTGTGACTGTACTGGTTGTTGACTATCGCCATCTTCAGGAACTGCGGCCTTGTCTGAAATCTTAACATCTGTTACCTCTGAGGTCTCCGGAGTCTCCACCTGAAGCTCCACCTCACTACTGACATCGTGATCTGTCTGCTCTGCTGGTAGTGTCTCAAGACTCCTCTGTCGAAGTATTGCAGTCTCATCGAAAATTACATCTCTGCTGATTATAAAATCGGGTGATCTGGGATCAGTGCACCACAGCCGGTAGCCTTTCACCCCATGTGTATAACCCAGAAATATGCACTTCTTTGACCTCGGCTCAAGCTTACCATCACTAGTATGAGCATATACAAGACATTCGAATACTCGTAATCCGGAGTAATCAACAGTTTTTCCCAACCATACTTCCTCTGGAGTTTTCCACTCAATAGCAGATGATGGAGATCGATTAATCAGGTAACACACTATGTTCACTGCTTCGGCCCAAAATTCCTTGCCTATTCCAGCATGCGATAACATGCTCCGAGCTCGCTCAAGTAAAGTTTTGTTCTTCCGTTCTGCCACGCCATTCTGTTGTGGTGTCTCAGTTACTGTGCGGTGTCTAATAATACCTTCTCTTTCGCAAAACTCGGTAAAATCTTTACCACAGAACTCCATGCCGTTATCAGTTCTTAGGCACTTGATCTGTTTATCTGACTGCTTCTTAATCAATGCCTTAAATTTCTTGAACCGATCAAACACATCAGATTTGTGCTTTAGAAAATATACCCATACTTTCCTTGAATAATCGTCGATAAATGTGAGCATATAACGGGCACCTCCTTTCGAAGGAACCGGAGACGGGCCCCAGACATCTGAATGAATATACTCAACCCGTTGCTTGGTCGAGTGAATACCTGTAGTAAACTTAATCCTGCGTTGCTTTTCAAAGATACAGTGCTCACATAAGTCTAACTTACTTGTCTTCTGACCCTTTGACAACCCCCTATCACTCAGCATTGTCATACCTGCCTCACTCATGTGCCCTAAATGCATATGCCATAAACGAGTTAAATCAGAATCTGACTCACTTGATGAAACTGTAGTGGCTCCTGTCACGGTCTCTCCCAGTAGATGATAGAGAGAACTCACTTTCTTTCCTTTCATCACTATCATGGCACCTCGAGAAATCTTCAGTATTTCACCTTCAGCGGTGTACTTACACCCAATATCATCAAGTGTCCCTAGAGAAATAAGGTTCTTCTTGAGCTCCAGTACATGCCTCACGTCTGTCAATGTGCGAACCACACCATCATGCATCTGAATCCGAACTGTCCCTATCCCAACAACCTTGCAAACTGCATTATTCCCCAACAGAACTCTACCACCATCTGCAGTCTGGTAAGTAGTAAACCAGCTCCTATGAGGCGTCATATGATAAGAACACCCCGAATCGAGGCGTCATATGATAAGAACACCCCGAATCTAGCACCCATTCGTCTCCTGACAAACCTGTAGTCACACACAAAACAGCCTCTGCATCACTAGTGCTCTCCTCAGCAATGTCCGCCACATTGACTGTGGTCTTCTGCTTATCACCTCTGTTTCTCAGCTTAGGACAATCTCTCCTGATGTGCCCCCTCTCGTGACATTCAAAGCACTTCACGCGTCCCTTGAATTTTCTATGGCGTGATTTAGACCTGCTTTTACCTCTGCTGCTACTGGACCCCTGCTGTTCTTTCTACCCCGAATCACTAGTCCATGCGCTACATCTTGCGCCAGACTGTCATCTCGCAATTTTCACTGCCACTCTTTAGAAAACAAGGCGGACTTTACCTCTTCTGAGGTAATCGTAGTACGCCCCTACAATAGAGAATTAGTAAAATGCTCTCATGACTTTGGTAAAGAAGCCAACAACATCATGCCCTGCTCTTCATCTTCAAGAGTCTTACCGATGTTCTTCAGATCCATCATGGGTTTATTAAATTCATCTAGGTGGGTTCTGATAGACGTACCTTCAATATATTTGAACTGGAACATTTTCTTCAACATGTACAAGCGATTGTTCAAACCCTTCTTTATAGAGAGCGACTGAAGCTTTGCCCACAATGCTGCATCCAATAAATTCAACAGGATTACACTCTTAGCCTTCCTAATCAATACATCTTTATCGGCATCTTTCATCGATTTGGGCGACTTAGTCTTGCCCTTCAATGCTTCTACCAAACCTTGAGTTGTCAATAACGCCTCCATCTTGAGGCTTCATACCCCAAAATTATTCCTCCCGTTAAATTTCTTAATTTCAACTTTCACCCCAGACATAATTTCAACAACAGAATTTCCAGATAATAATCAGACAAGTAAAAGCCCCAAATCACAATCTAGAAATCTAACCTGGCTCTAATACCAATTGTTGAAATTCTAATGCGGAAACTACCAGGATCTTGCAAATACGTCAACGCAAAAGCCCAGAAATAATAACGATGAACAATAAAGAACATCAGATATAACGTGGTTCGGTCCGAATGTCGGTACCTACATCCACGGGGAGAGCCAGTAAGAACAATCCACTATATTGGAGAATTGGATTTACAATCGCTCAATACGCTCGTGTTTCCCGCACCTAAATAATACCCAATCCCAAAGTGTTTATAAACAGACAACTCTTAATTAAATATAAAATAAAGCTGAAATAAACTCACAAATGAAGCATAAATCTTGCCGTACTGCTCCTCTTCTTTTCGTGCGGCTGTGTCTTGGAACGAGCAAAGAAGAGAGTCTGCAAAGTTTTCTCTTTTTGGATCTCTATATACCTCGCGGCTATTGCAGGATGCAGACAAGAAAAAAATCCTTACTCTTTTGTTTTCTTTTTTGGACCAAATATCTACCCAAATAATATATAATATTTGAGTCACATCTTTTGTCTTCTAATGCAGATATCAAATCTGCAATTAAAACTCGTCTAAAACATGCCACAATTGTTTCGGTCAAATATTACATATTTAAATCAAAATATATATTCGCGGACGATTTAAACTCGAGACATATTTAACAGAAATTGCAAGGGTGCACAATACAAAGGAATCCTTTCGGCGCACCCAAGTCTAGGATCTGAATCATCTATTGGGTTGAAGTAGAGGTCCGGGCACGTACACTTCCCATATCCATTACAGATTCCGCAATCCCCACAAACCCTTGGGTAGCCGCAATCCCCAGTGAAGCTTGTTAAATTATCATATGCCATGGTCCACTCGTCTTGATGCAGCTCATACACCCTTAGATGTCCATCAGATGCAAACCTCAAGTACTGCACGGCCGCGGACGAATTAAAACCAGAAAACAAAGAAACGTTTCTCACAGAATTCAGAAACAATGCAAGATGCCCTTGGCTGAATTCAACATAATTAGAATCTTTGCGTGTGTTCGAAAAATTCATGCCTATAGAGTAATAGGCTTGCGGAGGGTCAGTCTCTATCTGAGCAAACAATCCTTCGGTAGTCAGAGAAAGCGAAATTAAACCTTGTTCGGTCATATTTGTTGCGGAAACACTAGGGGTCATTTCTGCCCCGCCCTCAATTTCTGTCCCGGGAGTAGCGGGTCCGTTGGGTGATCGAAGGACTGCCATATCACAGCGTTGTTCTTATCGAACAACAAAAGGTTCCCGGTGTCTGTTAAGTTGATGCCATTGACAGATTTACAATAAGTTTGGGTCGACCACGCGATGGACCCGTCGGCATCTTTCAATATTAAATCTCCTTCTTCTGTGAGCTCCAGGATGGCCTGGCTACCAACAGGACGGTTCTGATTAGCAGACCACACAATCGCTGGAGCCACCGTGTCGTCGATAGTCAAATGCGAGTCAGTTTGGACAATGAAAACGGCGAAAAAGTAAATTTCCAAATAGGCTCGGCTATAGAAGCCACAGGCGAATGTCAAGCCATTGTGGCTCCGCAGAAGAATGGGGATCACGCTAGCGTCGGCTGAAGAGAATTGGATATAATGGGCAGCAGATGCATTGGCAATCCATATGGTGTTAAGGCCTGCGGTTGGATAGACATAAAAGCTCGGGCGCCGAACGAACCGAACAGGTATGTTAGGACGAAAAGGCTGGAGGGCATGAACATAATGTGATACTATCAAAAACACGAAGCAGGACAGGAATGAGAAGAGCAGAAGACCTTATTCCTGTTTGAAGGTGAAACTGCCTGTCACTGTCAGCACCAGTGGGATAAAAAACAACCGGCTTTCTTGACGGTATATGCTCAGCCTAGAATGCCGAAGGCATCCGTAGATTCTGAAATCTAATACCAAGTCATTTAGCAAGCGAACGCAAAATCGATGGCTATAAATAATTTCAAACAGGGAGCACCCGACGTGAAGACAACAACATTGGCTAGCCCAAGTTCCATCATCAATATGAAATGGACAACGAAAGGCGCATAGTTCTCCACACGGTCTCGTTCCATGTTTTGGATAGAATCTAGCGGCGGCCATCTACATTAGATAGGGCTGAATACACTACGAGTGCGATAACTATTGTAGTCCGCTTACTTGAGTGTCATAACTTTTTTTTCGTTTACTTGAATGACATAATTTTCAAAAATCAACCATTTAAGTGCCATCGCTTACGTGGACGCAAGAAAGTGGACAACAGAAAAAATGACGTAGCATTGGCAAAACAATTTTTTTGAATATTTCATTGTACATACGGAATTTTTCATAATTTTTTTTATTTTGTAAATTTTTTCTTTTTTTTTTTTTTGTTCTTTCTTGGCTTTTGCTCCCTTGACCGGCGAGGGTCATCAGTGACCGTCACCGGATAAGCTAGAAAAAGAAGCAGAAATCATTTTTAAAAAAAAGAAAAATATCAAAATAAAAAATATATAAGAAGAAATTCTAGAAGATATTTAATTTTTTTTAAAAAATCCACGTGTCACTAAAAAAATATAAATTAATTAATAATAAAAATTCCACGTAGGATAATTTGCCGGAAGTGGCAGTCATGTGAATAAGTGTTGTTGTTGGCCTAACTCCATCAATCATTTATTTTTTGGTTGTCGTTTCACAAATTCCCTCGCTTTATTTTGGTCAGCTAAATGCAACTTAGCATGGCATAACGCTTCATGGCAAGACAATCTTCAATAGGCGATACGTCACATTCGAGGCCATTCCTAGATGCTATTTTGGTGCTCTTTGCCACATGAAATGGACGGGACGGAATGGAAGGACATCCTTTTCCGCAACAAGCAACTCAACATGACGTCCCTCAAGGAGCTTTTTCAAAAGGTTGTCAAAGATAAAGCTCTCTCTTTGTTGATGACAACCCTCGAAACCGAAGAATGCAAGTTTATTGGGGCATCTCCTCAGAGATCTTTATTGATTCTTGTGGGAGGTCCGGTTTCCCTCGCTGCTACTATTCGGCTGCTTTGTTTGGCCTTATGTTTTTGTTTAGCTCTTTGTATAGATTATCACAGGTTCCTTTCCAAGTTTGTGTAGCTACCACGTTATTTGGCTTTTTGCTTTTCTATTTTCCCAATCCGAGTTGCCCTTACGCCTTAGACGACACTTCGATAGTGTGCAGCAGAGGTTTTGTTTGTAAGCATCGCTTTTTTCAATATATATCTTACTTTTACCCCCCAAAAAAAAGTGAGCGAAAAAAAAAAAGTTATGGCACTCAATGAGCGCCCTACAAAAATTGTGGCACTGATAATGTAATTATCCCCTGTTAGATGTAACAAATTGTTCTTTCAAATGGAACGACCGATTGAAAAATGGCGCCTGCTTACTCTTGTCACGTGGCGAATTCTTGTACTTTTTGTAGAGCACAGTCAGCATTATTCCGAGGCATAGCTATCGGGAGCAACAAATTGAAAGACGAGGAATTCATGTTGTGTTTTATCTTTGACTTTTCAAATTGAAATCTTAGTCAATGAACTTGGTCTACTAATATATGCAGTTCAGTTTACGAAAATCTCATCCCCCATACAATAATCCAAAAGCAATCGGAATTTATCCACACCAATCAACCCCGAACTTGGTGGTTAAACTCTATGGCAATATTGTAAGGAAGGCCATGCGGAAAGATAGCTCAACGATACCAAGACGTATCTAAAATAGTAGTTATACCTTCTCTTAAAAGTATTTTAACAGTATTTTTCATGATGTTAGTGGATGCTATTTGAATCATCACATGAAAGTTGGGTCACATGGAATTGTGTAGCTAAAATTAAATGCAAAGAAACGTCAATTACTCAAATGTCCCATGTCATGGTATTTGTATATGTCGGAACTAAATCTCTACACCTATAGCCATATTGTCAACGTTGATAATCCAAAATTTTACACTGTGTGAATTTCGATATGGCTCGCTGGAGAATTGATGTCACTGAAAATCATTTAGAACGTCATCCGTAATTTGAAAAATGTGAGTGCATTAGAAGTATTTAAATTTGTCATAAAAGTATTATTTAAATTATGACACTTATCAAATTTGCACAATCAAATCCATCATAATTATAGAAAAATTAGAATTTCACTCCGCAAATGAGACAAGTACTTGGAAATGTCATGACAAGCTTCCAAAACCAGTTCCAGGATCAAGCAAAGCTGCCTTAGAGTGTTCTTATTTCCTGAATTTTAGTTGATCCATACCGTTCTTGTACTTTTCATCCTTAGGAATGGTAACCTCAGATATCTATTCATTTCTCAAGTTTCAGATATTAGTGTTGTAATATCCGCAATAAAAAGAAAAATTTCAAAAACCATATGTGCTCCGCACTTAGTATTATAGGACTCAAGTTAAATACATTTGTTTGTCTTCGTGTCTACGTGCGATTCAGTTGGTACAGAGTTCATCGACATATTCATTGACACATACAAAAGCATTCTCACTATGTACTATGTAGAGCAATGAACAAGGCGATATGCAAAATTTCACAGGTAGGAAACATTTATTATACATTGCAGTTCACCAACATTATAGTGCGGTAAGGCAAACAGACATGAAATCATTTTCTGAACAAATTTCATCTCCCTCCTCGTCAATTTTCCATCAGAGATAAAGTATGTGCCATGGTTGGGATGGTTCACCGTGGAGCAGATAAAACAGAGGGTACCACGGAATTGGTTGTGTCTAATTTAACATCCTCTTGTCCAATTGTTACAGTAACATTCATCAAGGGGGGATACGAGAAGTTATAATCTAGGTCATCTGGGACTTCCGTCGCCCCTTCCAGGATTTTGATTACCATCAACATGGAAAGCCTCTTTATGAAATCAACTTGCAAGCACCAAGCAGCAAGCCTCATCATTTTCATCACGTGAGGTCCATTTATTTGCATATCCTCACTATTCTTGTTGATCATATCCAGAAGCTGTCCTTCTTCAGTCTTCCTCTTAAAAACTTCTAAAAGGTACACGTCTTCCTCATTATGAGATTCGTCGAAAACTCTTCTTCCACAGACTATCTCTATAATTAGCACACCGAAGCTAAAGACATCCACTTTCTCAGTAATTGCTGCATGTAGCTATTCCGGGGCCAAATAGCCCGGAGTTCCTCTCATTGTGGTCATAATTCGATTTTGGTCCCCATCAATTAGCTTAGGCAAGTCAAAATCTGCAACCTTATCGTTAAATTTTTTGTCCAAGAGTATATTATGGGGCTTAGTATCCATGTGGATCATCTTCCATCGACATTTTTCTTGGAGATAACTTAGATCCTTGGCTATGTCACAAATGATCTTCCTCCTTTGTTGCCAGTCTAAGACCAATTGAATGAAAGATCCATTTATCTAGGGACCCTTTGGACATGAATTCATAAACAAGCATCCAGTGAAATTTCTTGGCACAAAATCCAATGAGTTGTACCAAATTCACATGATGGATATTGTCAATGCTCTTAATCTCAGCAAGAAAAGATTTCTTAGCTTGGCATAATCCATTGAGCTGCTTGATGGCGACTCACCTGCTATCAGCTATAGTGCCAAGATAAACAGAGCTAAATCCACCGTCACCGATCCTCTTATTGAAATCCTTGGTTATGGCTTTTAGATCATCAAAAGGTGAATCTCGTAGGTGCTCCTGGTATTTGATCAAGATAGTCCTATTTGACCTCATCAACTTGTTTGTCCTCACCTTTTTCTCTAAATAGGCATTTTATAGTGACAAGAGGAAAAATAAAGGCTAAGAGAAATCCGAGGCTATAGGTAATGATTTCTATCCGAGGCCCCTTTCCCTTTTACTTGTGTTAGGAGAAACACTAGGTTCACTTTTGAGGGAGAAAGCTGAATTGCGCTCTGGGGATTCTGCACTTTTAAGGAAAATAGCAGAGGGATGAGACACATCGGGCTGGTATCTAAACGAGAGTACCTGAGATACTAAGTAGCATGAACCTGAATAATTAGAGCCATCTTGTACATCACGAAAAAAAGCCGCTCGACACGAACGGTTGTTAGAGCACAAGCCTCTTTGCACTTCTCCTCATCCAAATTTCCAAGATCCGGGACTTTTTGGGGATCTGCCATGAAGGTGAGATAACTACCAATGATGGGCAAAAAGGTTTGAAACTTTGAAGCTTCACAAGACAAAGGAACCCTTTCGGAGAACCCACACGTATAATCTGTATGATCTATTGGCTCGAAGTAACGATCAGGACACCTACATGTCTCATATTCATCTCAAACTCCATAATTCCCACAAACCATTGGATAATCGCAATACGCAATGGATAGCTTGTTATGTTCCTTGGAAATCTCATTTTGATGCAGCTCATATACCCACAGATGTCCGTCAGATTCGAACTTCAAGAACTGCACAGCCGGAGACGAATAATATTCATCAAATAAGAAAGAACGGGTGAGATTCACAAACAATGCGAAATATCCTTGGGCAAATTCAAGATAATTGGAGTCTCTGCTTGTGCTTGGAAAATTCACGCACGCCTGGTAATAAACTTGTGGAGGGTCCGTCTCTATCTGAGCAAATAAAACTTCAGGAGTCAGAGAGAGCGAATATAAACCTTGTTCGCTCATGTTTGTCGCCGAATCACCAGGGGTCAATTTCTGCCACACCCTTAATTTCTGTCCCACTAGTAGTGTGTCCGTGGGGTGATCGAAGTACTGCCACACCCTCAGCGTTGTTCTTATTGAGCAGCACAAGTTCTCCAGTGTCCGTCAAGTTCATGCCAGCGACAGCCTCACCATGAGCTTGGGTGGACAATGCGATGGACCTCTCGGCATCTTTCAATATCAAATCTCCTTCTTCTGTGAGCACCAGGGTGGCCTGAGTTCCAACAGCACGGTTCTGATTAGCAGACCACACAACCACTGAACCCATTCCGTCATTGTTGATAGAACACGGGTCAGTTGGAATAATGAGAATGGCGAAATAGTAAACTCTGGAATTGGCTTGGCCATAGAAGCCACAGATGAACGTCAAGTCGTTATGGCTCCGCACAAGAATGGGGATCACACTAGCGTTGGCCGAAGAGAACCAGATGCGATTGACAGCAGATGGGTCGGCAATCCTTGCCGTGTTAAGGCCTGCAGAGGAATAGACATAAGCCTGGACTCCTAATAAACCGAGCAGGCATGTTAGGACGAGAAGGCTGGAGGGCACGAACATAATGTGATATTATCAAAAACAAGAAGCCGGAAAGGAATGAGGAGCAGAAGACGGAAACAAGAAACTGCGTTCCAATTTAAAGGGGGAAACTGCCGGCCATTGCAAGCACCGTCGGAAGTCGGAAAAACTAATCTTTCTTCACAGAATGCGTTCGGCCGCGGATGCCGACGGCATCCGTGCTTACTGCTTTGGAACATTCCAAGGACCTAATTCCAAGCCGCCTAGAAGGCGAAAGAGATATCAAGGACTATGATTTGCTCAACGTGGTCTGCATTGTACAATTTTATAGAAAAACCCGGGAAGGACGAATTCTTTAAAAATAAGCAAGGAGTTAAGATGCTGGACGGAGAGATTGAAAAGGAAACGCATTTTTTAATTAATTAGAAGACATTGTTACATGGAAAATGAAAGGTAAATTTGGAAAGAGTTTTCCCATCGCATCGTCGAGGATATCTTAATGCTTCCAATGGCCTCATTAATAAACACCGAAGAAAGCAATTGTGATTCCTATAGGAAGTAAAACAATCTGAAAATATTCTGAGATATAGATAAGCACTGGTAAGAGAACTCTAGCATTGATTTTCTCGGGAAAATTATTGAAAAATTCATAAACCTATTGCAATTATGTCAATTCAGCCATAAATCTTTTTTTTTTTTGCCAATTAAGTCCAAAACATTTTGCAATTATGCCAATTTAGTTAATTTGGTTGTTGTCGTGCCATGCAAGACGGAGACCGAATCATGCCACAAGAAATATTATTAAGGAGTATCCAGGTCGGAAAGAGAATAAAAGGAAAAGGAAAAAGAAAAAAAAAAGATAAACAAATAATCCAATAAAATGTTAACATGCTATTGAAAATTATTCAGGTCAACGTCGACGGTGTTACGTAGGACGGCCATTTTCCACTTCAGTAATTTCGGCCAGAATTAGCTGGATGGACTCAATTGACAAAATATGGAAATGTGGAATTAATTGGCAAAATCACAAAATTTGAGACTGAATTAGCAAAAGTTTAGTAGAATTAGCATTTTTTGGATAATTTTTCCAAAGTAAATCTCTGTGCTCGTTTATATTTGGAATATTTTCGCATCGTTTTACTTCCTATGGGACTCACATCTGTGACCCTTCCAACTCCGACCGAGCGGCCAGTCAAAATTTAGAAATTTGGTGGATTGAGATCTTGTATCCTCGCACATTCTCAGCCCTTTAACTCCCCTTTTTAACAAAGCAAGAGATATGACCACACCCTGGCGAGCGAGCGAGCGAGAGAGAGGACAATTTACGAATCATGACAATGGAATGAATCTTATTGGTCTGATTAAACATTTCTTTAGACGAACGAGGAAGAACTTTTTATTCCTTGACCCAGTAAGAACACAAACATACATTAACATAGACAACTTCCCATGTCTGGTGGATCCAAACATGTTAGATTCAAATGAAAGACACTACTTTTAGATGTATGGGACTTAGGGGTTTGCTCATTGATCATTGATGATCTCGGTTGAATGCCAAGGATCTTTCGATCAAGGTCCCTGTGACACTCTCACGGCACATTGCCATTCGCAGGGGCTAAACTCTGGTGATCGAACATCTCATCGGTCTCATAAAAAATCTCATCGGTCGCTGACCACATAGAACTACTGGTGGATTTGTCCCGTTCCAGCTTTTCCATGGGTCTCTCGGTTCTACTGAGGAAGAAGACCGGCTGTTGGGGCAGTTCAAGAGTAACGGGGTGGCTGCTCAACTCACGGACTATGGCCTCCATTGTAGGTCTGTGATGTGGACCTTTTTGAGCACTCAGCAAATCAGTTGTGAGGCATCTAACAACTTCGTCTTCTGAGTACGTTCCTCCGCTGGCGGGATGTAACATTGCCAATGGCGTACCGTCTCTGCAAAATTTCCAGGCCTAGAAACAATTCATTGGAAAGGATATCTCAGTATGTCAAATTTGCTTAACTTAGCATTCTTTCATTTGGGTTATAGAGTATGATTTGTGCAACTTACATGGATGGCGATATCTTCGCCCACGTCTGGACAGTCTGCATCGGCCAACAGAAATTCCTTCTCAAAAATAGAATAATAAATCTAGAGGACAAGGGACATGCCGCTAGTTTTTGCTCTCAATAGTGTAGGGAATCATGACGATTGAGCGATTCTTATTTTTTTAATAAATTGTTTCTTCAGACGAGGAAGAACGTCTGTTCCTCGACCAAGTACAACTGTTGAATATTTGATTTGGCGCAGAAGCATGATTTTGACGTCGGTGATACTTTCTTATTAGTGATGTGCAAATAAACTTCTGTGCGTGGTACAATTGACGTAGGAATGGACAGGCGATAAGGTGGGAATTTATGCATGGCCATAGTTAAAGAATCAGCGGTTTCGGTTTGTGGCCATGGTTGAATCAGAACCGGCCCATTGAACAACGGTTCCGGTTCCAGGCTAATTTCAGTTCACGGAACCGCCAATTTCGACATTCAAATAATAAAATATGAAATTTAAAAAATAATAAATTATGAAATAAAAATATATTATCAATTATAAATTATAATAAAAAACTTTTAAAAAATGTAATTTTTTTTGTAAATAATCCTCTCTTGCGGGAATAAACTAATTTCAAAAATATTATTTGGAACAAATGCACATAATAATCTTTATAAGCAAAAGATTGATTAAGCAACTCGTAGGTAGAATTTCAATGAGTTGGAACATTTTTTGGAAATCTTTTTGATGATCTTCCATGTTATTTACAAAATCTACTCCATCCTTTCATAACTCAAGGATGACTACATAAAAATCGAATTGCTCTTTTTATAAGGGTAAAAAAAGAGCATTAGCATCTCATAAACTATCTTTTACACATAAATTTAAAACATGACAATGACATCTACTGTGAAAAAATTATCCACCAAAAAAGGGTTTTCAAACTTTTTCTAATTCAGGAATGAAAACAATATTTGTCGCAGCATTATCAAAATCAATTGAAAAAAATTTATTAATCAAATTATATTCTTCTAAAATTTGTTGAATTACTCTCTAAATATTATCGCTCGTATGCCTCCCATCAAACACTCAAAATGCAATACTTCTTTATTTAATGTTTCAGTCGTTATCTATCTAATGACATGTGATACCCATACAAAAATGATTTTGCTAAGGATCACTCCAAATTTCGCTACTTATATGCACATATCCATTGAAATCCATAAAAAAAAGTTTTTCAAATCTTTTGTTTTTTTTTTGTTAAGCCAAAAAAGTTCGCATTTAAGACTATTCTCGAATTAGGTTTTGCTTGTGGAGTACATGCGTTGTTTATAAAAAAATTAAAATCAAAATTTTCACCAATGTCAAATAGTAAATGGTCAATGGCAACATATTGGGCTGGTGTTTCTTCATAAACTTGTTCATTGTAACAAAATAAAGGAGAAGTGTTAAGATTGGCGTGCCGGGAAATTTATTATTGTTTGGTGTCTATCCTCGCTTGCGTTGCATTTTTATTTCTCAGATGTCCATTAAATGTTCCACAGCCACCTCCAGTTGAAAAATTTTATATACTCATATAATATTTACATTTTACATTATACTTGTCTCCGCCTAAATATTCATTCTCGAAGGGTTGTCATATGTTAGATGTACCCTCTCACTCCGGCTCATTTGCTATCGATATTTCTTCGACTCTAATAGGAGGATGAAGACTTTCTTATATTGGGACGTGCACAATGTTGGAAATAATGTTGATATTGTCATCATCATCTACCCAACATGCACACTTACGAGAATCACGTCTATGAGGATCGTTGGATTTCCCCATCGCCATCGGGCTCTTTTTAGTATTTTTGCTTCAACTCACCATTTTTTGAGAAAATTGAGCAAAAAGAGGATTCAGAAAATTGCGATAATTGAGCTGGGATTGAGAGATTTGAGCGGATTGAGAGAAATTTGAGATAAATTGTAAACAAAAAATGAAAGGGGAGGGACACCTATAGAAATTTAGGATAGTTTAGTAAATTAAGGGAAAAAAGGGAGCCATTTGTTGCATTGTAATGGTCACATTGACCGTTCTTATTTTTTAAGCCAATTAGTCATTGGGCCTAAGCAACCAATGACTAATTAGCAGTTCGAAATCAGCTTGGAACTACCAGTTTCGAAATTTTCATAAACCTGAAACGGCCCATAAAGGCCAGGCCGATTCTAGTTTGAAACCAGGAGGCTTGATCGATAGGCCGATTTCGGGCCTAAACCAATCCGTGGCCATTTTTAGGTGGGATAGTTTAAGAATTCCGACAAAAAAAAAATGAAGGACAATGATATCTACGTTTTTTTTTTAACACGAATGAGCAATGGCATTTTTATATTCATTTCCACCGCGGATTCCGGATTCTGGACTATCCTTTACAGCTCATTTCTTTGACAATTGATTTCAGCCACATTTTCCATGTCTGGTCGATCACAACACGGTTGGCCCCCAAGGAAAGATATTTCTATTTTTAGATGGGGAGTTAGGCGTTTGCTCATTGTTCACTGATGAACTCAATTGAATGCTAGGGACCTTCTGAACATGGTGTCCATGAGACTATCACAGCGTATCGCGGTTCACTTGAGCTAAGCTTCGGTGATTGAACGAGTTATAACATTATTCGAAATAAACGCGCATAATAATCCTTATAAGCAAAAAATTGATTAAGCAACTCGTAGGTAGAATTTGAACGAGTCAGAACATCTTTTGAAAATATTTTTGGTGCTCTTCCATGTTGTTTACAAAATCTACTCCATGTTAGAATGTGTACGTGTGAGTTATGTTAGAAGAGTCCCACGTTAGAGAATTAATGTGGTGTTGAGCACTTAATATATCCAAGTTGGCCCATAATTCATTAGCTTAAATTTTTGAGTTAATGTGGATTTGACTGGATATGTTAACGGGCTCGGACATGGGCTCCCTTTTGGCGATCTCCCCGAAAGAAGGTATCAGACTTTTGTCGCGCACTCTCATCAAATGGTATCAGAGCCAATGTTTGATATCCCCCATGCGGTTATGAAGTTGGGCTATTCAACTTGAGATAAGTTGATGCAGAAGTATACCTGAATTAAGGGAGAGCAAACCTAACACTGGAACTCACACGTGAGGGGGAGATTGTTCGGATGTGCACGTGTGAATTGTGTTAGAAGAGTCTCACATTGGAGAATTAATGTGGTGTTGAGCACTTAATATATCCAAGTTAGCCCATAACTCATTAGTTTAAGCTTTTGATTTAAGGTGGGTTTGACTAGATAAATTAACGGGCCCGGACATGAGCTCCCTCTTAGCGATCTCCCCAAAAGAAGGTATCGGACTTCTGCCACGCACTCCCATCACTCCATTCTTTCATAACTCGGCTCAGGGATGACTTCATACAAATCAAATTATTCTTTTTATTGGGGTGAGAAAAGCATCAACAGCTTGTAAACCATCTTGCACACATAAATTTAAAACATGGCAAGCACATCTATTATGAAAAAATTATTCGCCAGAAGAAGGTTTACAAATTTTTTCTAATTTAGGAATAGAAGCAGTATTTACCGCGGCATTATCAAAATCAATTGAAAAAATTTTATTAGTCAAATTATATTCTTCTAAAATTTATCAAATTACTCTATAAATAATATTAGCCATACTCCTCTCATCAAACGCTTGAAATGCAATAATTCTTTTTCGAATATTTCAATCGTCATCTATCTGATGACATGTGATACCCATATAAGATTGAGTTTGTTAAGGATCATTCCAAATGTTGCTACCTATATACACACGTCCATTGAAACCCATAAAAAAGTTTTTCAAATCTTTTTTTTTCTTTATTGTAAAGCCGAAAAATTTTGTGTTTAAGAGTATTTCTCGAAACATGTTTTGCTTGCGTAGTACATGCAGTGTTCATAAATAAATTAAAGTCAAAATTTTCACCAATATTAAACGGTAAATGGTTAATGGCAACATAATGGGCTAATGTTTCTTTATAAAATTATCCATTATAACGAATAAAAGGAGATGTGTTAGGATTGGCATATCCAAAATTTATTGTTGTCTGATGTCTAACTCCGCTTGCATTACATGTTTATTTCTCATATGCCGATTAAATTTTTCATAATCGCCTCCAGTTGAAAAATTGTATATACTCATATAATATTTTCATTTTACCTTATACTTATCTCCGCCTAGATGTTCCTTCTCAAAGTGTCGCCATATGTTGGATGTACCATCTCGTTCCGGCTCATTTGTTGTCGATATTTCTTCGGCTCCGTTAGGAAGATGAAAACTTTATTACGTTGGGACGTGCTCGATGTTGGAAGTAACATTGATATTGTCTTCATCGTCTACCCAGTATACATATTCACGAGGATCATATCCATGAGAATAATTGAAATCCCCCATCGCCATTGGGTTCTTTCCAGTATTTTTTGCTTTCACTAGCCATTTTTTGAGAGAACTGATCGAAAGACGGATTCAGAAAAATGAGAGAATTGAGCTAAGATTGAGAGTTTTGAGCGGATTGAGAGAATTTCAGAGAATTGATAGAAATTGTGAGGAAAAAAATAAAAGGAAGGAGGTATTTATAGAAATTTAAGATAGTTTTAATAAATTAAGGAAAAAAAAAGTGGAGCCGTCCGTTGCAATGCAACGGTCAAATTGACCGTTCATATTTTTTTAAGCCAATTTAGTCACGGCTAATTGGCGATTCAGAGCTGACTCGGAACTACTTATTCCAAGCCCAAATCGGCCAATGTCCACCTCTAGGCTGGATAGTTTAAGAATTTCCACCAAAAAACAAAAAAGAAGTCCAATGATATCCACATTTTTTTTTCTTTTTCTTTTTTTACATGAATGGGCAATGGCCTTTTTATATTCATTTCCGACGCGGATCCCTTTACAGCTCATTTTCTTTGACAACTTGTAGATAGGATTCCAGCTACTTTTTCCGTGTCGAGTGGATCACACCGTGGCTGGCCCCCAAGGAAAGATGTTTGTACTTTTAGATGGGGACACAGGTGTTTGCTCATTGTTCACTGATGGACTCGATCGGTTGAATTGCAGGAGCCCTATGATCATGGTGTCCGTGAAACTATCACAGCAAATCGCCGTTCACCTTGGGCTAAACTTCGGTGATTGAACGTCGTCTCACCCACCGATTGCCAATGCCAATGGCGCGGAACTACCGTTGGATTGGTCCAGTTCCAGGATATCCATGGGTCCCCGTCCCCCCGTCCTGCCGTAGTACAAGGCCTCTCGTGGGGGCAGTTCCAGATGAAGAGGGTGGCTGCTCAACCCTTGGACTATGGCCTCCATTGTGGGTCTGTTATTCGGATCTTTTTGAACGCACAGCACACCAATTTTGAGGCATCTAGCAACTTCGGTCTCTGAGTACGTTCCTCTGATGATGGCGGAATCTAACATTTTCAATGGCGTACCGTCGCTCCAAAATTGCCAGGCCTAGAAACAATTCATTGGAAAGAATATCTCAGTACGTCAAATTTTGCCGAACTTAGCAATCTTCCATTTGGGTTGTAGAGTCGATTTGTGCAACTTACATGGACGGCGATATCCTCGCCATTGGCTTGTGGGTTGAAAGAACTACTCTTCCTACCGCTAACGAGCTCGAGAAACTATAGACGTCGGATTTCATGGAGAACTCCCCTTTGGTTACCTCAGGCGCCACGTAAAAACTGCAGCCCGTGACACGTCAGCAACATGATAGTAATAATAACAACAACAACAACAACAACAAAAGTTGAGATCAAGGCATGATAGTACTTACGGAGTGCCTGCACATGTGAAATCCAGTGATAGATCGGCTCTGAAAAACGTTGCCATGCCAAAATCTGAAATCTTTGGTTTCATATCACTGTCCAACAAGATATTGCCTGGTTTTAGATCACGATGGATGATCCGAGATTGAGATTCGTCATGTAGATAGCGCATCCCTCGAGCAATCCCACAAGCTATTTGGTAACGTGTCGGCCAATTCAATTGCCCTCTCCTTTCAGGATCTGCACATGTGCACAATTGAAATGCGAGTAACTTCGGTTGATACATCCTTCTGAATAGATTTAACGCATGGAGACTGACTTTAAGGTTCCTAAAGCGTGTTAAACATCAAACATAATCTGAAGCCAGTCACGTATTCGCATCAGCATGGAAAGCAATAGCTTAGGAGCCAGTCACATATTCGCATCGGCATGGAGAGCAATAGCTTAGGAGATTTACCAAATAGACGCTGGTCGAGACTTCCATTCTCCGCAAACTCATAGACAAGCAATCTTTGTTCACCCTCCGAACAGGACCCAAGCAGCCGCACGAGGTTTTGATGCCGAACCTTCGTAAGTGACTTGACTTCGTTCTCAAATGCTTCGGCTCCCTGTTTCAAGCTTCGAGATAGTTTCTTCACGGCTATTAGTTGTCCATCAGAGAGCTTACCCTGAAAGGTTAGTAGTTTGATGTTTGACTACAAAAATGAATAGCTTATGATCACTTCTTCTCAAAGTTACCAAATTAAAGATCTTCAAGTTCTTCAACTCCGGATATCTTTCAAGTGCGGTAACCAACAATACCTTGAAAACGTCGCCGAATCCGCCACTACCCAACTTGTTTTCATCCGAGAACCTTTCTGTGGCGACTCTTACGATGTCTATTGGGTACTTGAAGGGCTCGGAGCCTTGCATTCCAGTTAGGCCTATGACGAAAACAACACGAGATGATCATTGATTCATTTCAGCAAAAGCATAGAACAGTAACATCCCGCACACAAGACGGCCAGCAGTACCTATATCACTTCCTTGGACGACTTCATCTCTCACGGTCGCATTCTTCCGCCTGAAACAACAAGCGTGCAAGAGAAACAGCGGGGCGACAGAAAGGGCGGCGGCAACGATGATTATGACAGCAGATTTATTGCTTTGGCCTACATACGTGGAACCATATTTTAATAGCATCGATGTATGGGACTATGACTAGATAAGACTCTACAAAGTTACCACAAGCCAGAGCGGACGTGAAAGATAGAGAAAAGCAAACAAGAGTGGGCTTAATGAGAAAATGTCCAGAACAAAATTGAGCTGCAATCCACAATCTGCCCATCTCACAAGATCCATTCCTTTTGTTAGTTCCCATCTAAGTACGCGTATATGACTAATTTGGTGGATAGGGAACACCGATACGTCGGAATTCAAGAACGATGATGCAAATGAAAGCGAAAAGTCATATTCCAGGAATACAGAGCAGAATACAAAAGACAATCCAGACCAGAAGTAGATAAATTTGGTCCACTGTACCTTCTGGTCTGGTAACCGGAGCGGGAGGCGGAGGTGACGGAGCGGGAGGCACCGGCGACCACAGGGCCGAGGCATTATAAAAGGGGTAGAGCTCGTATCTCAAGTTGCAGCTCGGAGCGAGAAACGTCCCGCCTTGCTTCCCCTGAGTCAGATTAGCGATCCCCAGCTGTAGGCACTCGATACAGTCCGTTGCCATCAAGTAGGGCATACACTGCGCGAGTGCGTACAGCTTCTGCGACGGGGAGCCCACGAGGTTCGCCTCCGCCACTGCGAACTTCTTCCTCGGCCCGCCAGCGGAAGCCCTCTCGGCGACGTGGTTCAGGGTTTCTCCGAGAAGCCGCACGAACCGGGTCGGGTCGGGAATGCTCCGGCTGTTGTGCAAGACCCGGTTCGGCGACGGCTCCACTGCCGAGAAGATGGCCCCGTCCGAGTACCGCAGCATGCACTGGTCGAACCAGATGGCTGAGGCTCGGTGGTCCGGGCATCTCTTGAGGATACCCCGTCCTCCGACGGCCGCGCAACGGTCGCACGTGGAGGTGTCAAGGTCTCCGCGGCAGAGGAAGAGACCGTAGGAGGCCTGGTCTGGAGGGTGGTTTCGGCCGGTGGTCGCATTGGCGAAGCCGTCGATGCTGTGAGCGGCGGCGAAGGAGAGGGAAGAGATGAGGGTGTGGAGTTCCGATCGGTCGGCGAAGTCGGGAGGGGAGGAGAGGAAGGTGTTCCAGCAGAAGTGATGCAGGTACACCGGTGCAGCTGCCGTGCTGAATCTGTTCAAGCACAAGGAGTATAAGAGATAGAGAAAGATGATCACGAGAGACTCCATGACTTGGCTTCGCTTAGGTTGATGAAAGTATGGCCTTACGTCGGTGTATATATATGCGGTTATGCCAAGGCGGCTCGGGCCTCGTGTCGTTCAGACCAAACTGTCCGGCTACCCTACAAGGGTTAAAGAACCATAAATGAAGTTTCTCCGAAGATACCTCGGCTGCGCACCTCGTGTAGCTAAAAAGTATTCATAGTGTTTCCGGAATTTTTTTTGAAAAAACATTAACATTTTAGAGCAAAAATAAAAAATAAAAAAAATTGATCCTATATTCCGAGTGAGCGATTCCCGATCCGGTCCGATTCCTCTCAAGAACTAGGAACCGAACCTATAGTCTCGATTTTTATTTTTCGAAACCATGAACTGAACCAGCTACTCGAGAATTGGGAACCGAACTGGACCGTTGGTCCGGTCCGGTTCCAAAGAACCAATAAATGATGCCATGGTAACTTCTATGATTTCACGAAGGTTGATGTTTTTGTGGAGGTTCATGCACAAGGTGGACTTTACGTATTGTTGGGTGGAAAAAATTGGAAAATAAGTCTGTCACGTCCCGACTCTCGAGCCCGCAACATCCCTTGTCAAATCGCCACCAGGTCATAATAGATAGCGTCCCAAGCAACTGCTATCGACCTAAGATTATATTGCGCAAGCGGAACGTACCATCTTCCATTCAATAAAACCATATGGGATAGATAGAAAGTAAGCCAGATATCATAATACTAAAAGCTGATGAGAATAGATGATTTATAACTTTACAGAGCCATCAACTGATAATTACAACCTCTTGCTTCGGGGCGGCCCTCTAGGACTCACAAAAAGATACAGGAGTCAGTTAAGGTTAACTGTCATATATCCCAAAACAGTATCCCCCACAAAACCATCATCAGTTTCCTGACTACAAAAGGAACCTAACCCTCTACTGGAAAAACTCGACATCCGAGTCGTAATAACCAACCGGGGGAGCCGGGTCGTTCGGGTCATCACAAGAACTCTGGCTAGAATGCACAGAGGGGGCTACTGATTGCTTAGGCTCGTGCTCGAGCTCCATACCAGGCGCGGGGTCCACCACTTCCCCATCAGGTGTATCAATATCCATCGGGTCCCAAGCGGGGATATTAGGGACCCCCTGAAGAGGTGGCCCCTCAAATCCTCGAAACGGACCAAAGAGATCCATCCCATCACGAAGATACCAGGCCTTAAAGAGGTGTGCCACCAGATGTGGCATTCCTTCATCGACCCATATCGTCGTGATGTGACGCTCCCACATCTGGTCCGTACCTGGTACCGGATGGAGACTGATATCAAGTGATGAGTCGGTGGGGGTGCCGAACCGCACCGGTCTCTCCATTACTTCGGACCTGAAAAATTTATCCCACGACGGGGTGAGAAATGAATCTCAATGAATCAAGCCTAATCTCGGTTAGGACAATGATTCGCCCAGAACATCCTAAGTGCCACAAAAAGATCACAAGATATCAATAGAGATATATATATATAAATATCAATCACAACAAATCTGTCAAATCTACCACCAACAGAAGCACAACCACTCAGGCATACACAAGTCCATTATTAATCAATGACCCAAGCGACTGGCGTGATAAATACATCAATAGTGCGATCATGCACTCTCCTAGCAAAAAACCAGGCTACGTCCACTTTACCCTCTCAACGACGGCTACTACAAGCAGTGTATCCAGTGCACCCGGCACGGCACTACAAGTAGGCATTCCTAAAAAAGGAGCTTCGGTCCATCACAAGCTACGACCGGCATCCGATAATCCCTTAAAATCGTACGACTGGCACGGGGCATGGATTATCGTGCTTCTGACAAGTCGCGAATTCCCATACAATCTGTACGACACAAGTACCCACGGTACAATACGAACTTACCAAGTAGCGTCATTGACCCTTTAAATGACCACACAAATTGTATTCGGCAATCAACTCATTGATTATCTTGGATTAACGCCAAAATCCACAAGAAATACAATCAACTCGGTCCCAAGGCCCACAAGACTCCCAATTGAGCATTTCAGCCAGGCAAACAAACCAATCAAGCAATTTACTCACTCTCGAGTAATCCACTTAACCCGGCAATTTCAAGCTCAATTCATATTAAGAAAAAATATTAATTCTCAGTCAAATTATAGCAATCAATCGTTCGCTCGTCTCTAACCTGTCACTCACTCGCGAGCAACTCAATCAATCAATTAATTGCTAAATTACCACAAATAGCCACAGACAAATAATTGATCGACCATGTATCCTAACCATGGTTTCTATCTATACCGGTCCCGATCAAAATAATTTTTTTTTATAAATGAATAAATAAATAAATACATAATTAAATAAATAAATAAATCAGACTAATCCTAAGCGCAATTAACGTCCTAACCAAGGTTTAGAGTCAACTCACTATGTGAGTTAGCTCGACCGGCGGCGGTGGCGGCGATAAAACTAAGGTTTATCGCTCGGCGGATCGAGCTCAAACTTCGGCGACACCCCGTGGGAGTCCGGCGAGGTCGCCGGAACAGGTGGCCGGCGGCGGAGCTCCGGCGAAAAATCAGTATAATCAACCGGCGACTTCACTGTTTTGACCGTTTTTCCGGCGACACGGGTCGGGACAAGGCCGGCCAGGGGTTGAGGGCTCACCCAGGGGTCGGTGGGGGTCGGCCGGGACAGGTGGACGGCGGCGGAAGGCGACCGACGACGGTGGACAGCCGCGATCAGTGGCTGTCCTGTTTTTGCACCAAAACAGGGGCTTCGGTTGGCGGCGGTTTTCGGCGGCCATGCGCGGCGACCGGCAGAGCCGAGCTGGGTGGTGGTAGAGGAGACTCAGGGGAGTCGTCTGGCGGTGGCGGTGTGGCACGGCGGCGACGGTGGCGGCCGGATCAAAGACCGGAACAAACCGGGTTCAAAACAGAGCACCGAAACTTCCAGGCCGGATTCCGGCGATTCCGGCGGTCGACGGTCGGCGACGAGGGGTCGAATCGATCGAGGGGAAGTCGGGGGTTTGCTGGGTGGTGGTGGTCGGCGTCGGTGGCGGCCGGAGAAGACCGCGGAGTCCTCGGGTCTCCTGACCCGAAAACAGGGCATGCTCAGCCGTGGATTTTCTTCGGCGAAACGACGGCGACGGCGGCTCGGCCGGGGTCCAGGCGACGGCGGGGACTAGCTGGAGACAGTGGCTACCGGTGGTGGTGTGGTGGTCACGAAAAATGGCCACAAACGGAGGAGGATTCGATCGGTTGAAGGAGGAGCGTTCGTCGGTCAACAAAAGAAAAATGAAGAAGAGAAGAACAGAGAAGAAGAAACGGAAAAGAAGAAGAAGAAAGCGGCATAAATGGCAGAAGGAGGGGACGTGCGTGCATGGGGAAGGAGGATGGTGGGATCCATGGCCAAGACTTTCAAGGTAAGCATTTAATTTTTTTTGTCTTTTATGGTTAAATATCGCAGGGGTAGAACGGTAATTTTGAAGCGTCGGGACTGAAACGAAATTTTTGGTGTACTGAGCGAAGGGTAATTTCGGCAATTTCACTGGCCAAGCTCGATCAGGATTAAGCTCCTTTGCGAAAACGACAATTCAAAAATCGCCGCGGATTAATTTCAAAACTCAATTCGAAATAATATAAAGTTCGGAATTCGTCCAAATTTTCGTCTCTTAAGTCTTTATAGTCCAAAATGGGCGTCGACTATGACTATACATTCATATCATTTAATCGACTTCTGGCACTTACAAGGGTTGAATTTCCAGGACGTCACAAAGTCATTCATTTAGTGAGCCAGTTTCTCCATAGACGTAAGGTTCAGGAGATAAATTGTTTTCGTTTAGCTTTTAAGTACAACAACAATATGCTTCACTGTGTCAACTCATGGATCTCTCTTGCCCTTAAATAACGGTGTTGAACTTGATCTCAACTTCCATGATCTGGAGGATAGCAGGCAAAAGGCCTTGTGGCGTCATCCTTACTACGAGTTTCCTGAATGTTTATATAGCAGTTCTTTTGCTTGCTCGATTGTAGCTTAAGAACTTAAGAGAACTTTCTTTATATAGGGTACTATTACCGGATGATGCAATTGAGAAAATTGCCGCATACTGTGAAGAGATCGAGCTGTTGTCCCCAACTAATTGCAACATGCGCGGCAATCTCAAAGTTACCATTCAGCCTAGAATATTTCCAATAAAGGTTTCAATTTTGGATGGGTACATGATGGTGGAACCAAAGACCGATCTCATTATTGATTGTCCAACACTAGGAGGATTAGAATTTCGGGGTGGCATGACCAGGAGTAATTTCTTGATTAAAAAATGTTCCAGCTGGGGTTCAAGCACGATTCAACTTTGATGAGATGGTTTACCATAAATGGGTAGTGCTTGTCACTGGAGTTGGTCTCTATCCCGCGCGGTAGGACAAAGCCAACAGAATTCAACCCCATAATCTTTATCCTAAGGGTTCCAATAAAATGATTGTTCAAATAAAACGTGAGCATATTTTTTTCTTTTTCTTTTTTTATTAAAGACCAGGCAGTCCAATTTTGGAATCGTACCCTGGAATCGGGAACCGGGCTGCCCAGTTACCGGTTCCAATTTTAAGAACCGGGGACCAGACCAGATCACCCTAAAATCGGGAACCGGACCACCGGTCCCAATTCGATCCGAGCAGTTCCAGTCTGGGCTGTCTTTTTTACTCACCCATATTCCTAACGCATTTTTTAGAAACACAATTGAAATAAATTTTAAAAATAATTGAGAATAGGTTTTTAAACATGCTCTATTCTATTTTGTTCTTATACAATATTGACACTTGATTTTGCTCATTTTAGTTTATAAAATTAATTAAAAATATCAAAATAATTCATAAAATTACAAAATCAATCTTGAAATTTTTAGCCTACCCGTAGGAATCAATTTTGAGCAAACAATATTTTTTTTTTGTAATTTTTGACATTTTTTGGATTTATTTTAATTATAAAATAGCCAAAAATTAGGAAAATTAGTATTTGTGGTCAGAAAGATGCACAAAAACAGCCCATATTTTTTTTTTTTTGGTCATTGAACATAATCCTAAATCGACTAAAAGGGGAAAAGACGTCATCATGGTGATTGTTGATCAGTTCTGTAAAATGGCTCATTTTGTTCCTTATTATAAGACAGATGATGCCCCTCATGTTGCCGATTTGTATTTTAAAGAAATCATTCACCTCCATGGAGTGCCGAAGACTATTTGTGTCCGATCGTGACTCGAAGTTCTTGAGTTTCTTCTGAAAAACCCTATGGAGAATGCTCGGAACAAGACTTCCATTCAGTACATCTTGACATCCGCACACTGATGGCCAAACAGAAGTAAATAATCGTACCCTTATTGGTCTCCTTCAAGAAATGGTAAATAACTCCTTGAAAGATTGAAATTTGAAACTTGCTCATGCTGAATTTGCGTATAATAAATCACCAAGCTATACTACTAGTCAATCACCTTTTGAAGTTACGTATGGACTCAATTCTCTCACATAGATCGATTTGTTCCCGATTTTGTCCAACTTTCAAATCAACTTTGACGGTAAGGAAAGAAATCAAGTGAAGAAGCTTCATGAGCAAGTACGATCCAAGATTAATAAGGACAATGAGTCTTACAAGAAGAAAGCTAATCAGCATAGAAGGAAGACTCATTTCTAACCAAGTGACCTAGTGTGGATTCATCTAAGGATTGAAATATTTTCCTCCAAGTGAAAGAACAAGCTGATGCTGAGAGCCGATGGTCCATTTAAAGTTCTGAAGAGGATTGGCGACAATGCATATAAAATATAACTCCTTGGAGAGTTTGAGTTTCAGCGACTTTTAATGTAGTAGATCTATTTCCATATTTAGAGGATGATGACCTTTCAGATTTGAGGTCAAATCTCAAAAAACCTGGAGAGAATGATGCGGTAGCATTCAATGATATCACTAGTGTTATACCCAACGGTAATATGCAATCCTTGACTCCGCCCACAAGTTATTTTGACAATAAGGAATAAAAGCCCATCTGCTAGTCTTCCTTTCACGTAACGAAGGATTCTCTTGGCATCTTGAAGATGTAAGTCACGAGGATCATGCATGAATTGACATACTTTGTTTTTAGAAAATGGTTTATTTGAGCGTGTAAAAGTGAGTAAGATATTGAAGTGCCCCCACAAGACTTCTTGACTTCTCTGGATGTTTGACAGGGTTACTTTCTTTGCACAATCATTATTCATTCAGGTCAAGGTTGATTTTGCTTACAACTTGCTTCACTTGTTCGAGTCGACATGAAGTCTAATAGCGTGTTCAAATGTTGATGAGCTCAAACGATAGCAAGCTCAGAAGATGGCAAACTCATAATCTGAACTTGCCTAATTAGTTGTTGTTTTGATGGCCAATTTAAGATATATCTAAGGAAGGTTATTTAGAGTTATTTTCTTTGATTCAGAGATCTTTTAGGGAAAATATTTATTGCGCAAGACTGATGGACGAGATTATTTACTTCCTTTTCTGTTTCATTTGTTTTGGATGAGATTATTTATTTATTTAGTTATTTATTTATTTATTATCTTCGTCCCTTTATTAATGGTGGAGTGTTCTTCATTATAAGGGAGACTGTTATTGATGAATGAAATTCCTCTTGCGAGTTGAGTTTTAAACACTTCGGTATCTTTATCCTTGGAGAGTGTATACTCCTCAATAGTGAGCCAAAAAGCTTTTTATCCTCGATTAGTGGTGTAGTCTTTACACCATAGTGGTGAGCTTCTTTTAATCCCGATCTCCGTCCTCGGCTGATGTTATCTTTAGGCCTCGGTAGCGATCGTTCTATCTTTCGATTTGTATTGTTGGCTGGTGATATATTTACTCCATGATAATCTCGATTCATATCGTTTCTTCGTTGTTCCCTTACATTACCCATACACTTAATACCAGCATGCACCATTCATCACTTCAGCCCATTGAAACTGTTTGTATCACTTTACACACGGAAACACTTATCTTACGGAATCACTCACCCACACACGCATCAACTAATATGTATCGTAATTCTCTCATTTTCTTGTCAAAAGGATGCCATTTTGTCAGTGAATTGTGGAACTGATATAGGATAATGGTCATGCGAGTTAGAAAGGTTTCGATTGAAGCAGAATATTACTGGTTGCCAGCATCAATCACAAAAGAATGGATAAACTGTGTGTACTTATTTGCAGTGCAAGTGCCTATAATTTTCCTCATGCTTTCTCTTGTAGCAATTGCTAAATGCATTGACTGAACTGGAGGAACTGAAGGCCAAATGTAGCGAAAAATCAATGGTTCTAACGGGAAACAGGTGAACCAGTGGACTCCTCTCAGAAAGCAGATTTCGACAAATTAGACATGAAAGTGCTATCGCAGTCTATTCTTCCATAGATTTATCCTTACTTTGTATTCACTCAAGATGTGCGAGTTGTTCGTTCCTATCTTTGTGATTTAAGGAGCATTGATCTATCGGACGCAAAAAACGGATGAGACACCCATCATATAAGTCATGACATTCTGGGCTCCACTCATGACCGTGATGATTCAAGCCCAAAAGAGAGCACTCAAAAGCGAACGCGCAAAAGATGAATTGAACGCAAAAGATCAAACAATGGTAACAAACGACAGAGAAAGAAGTTTGGCGGAGAAAACCTTAACCTGGCAGATTTGAGTTCATTGGACGCAAAAGATGAATTGGAGCCGTTGATTGGTTTCCGAAAAGCGACGGCGGAAGAGGAGTTGGCTCAGAAGGACTAATCGGGATCCATGGCTGCCGGTGGGTTTCCAAAAGGCGATGGCTAGAGAAGAGGATCACAGGCCCGGAAGGGCGAATTAGAATCAACGGCTCGTTGAAGACATCGGACTTGCAAATCAGGAGGCGACGGCCTACGCATAAGGCGGAGTATTGGGAGTGACAGAGCTTCGCATTCTAGAGCTCTGACGGAGAGAGTTTGGGCGTAGTCCAAAAGAAGAGTGATGCGTAACGAATTTTTGAAGTAAAGAAATCCTTTTAAAAGTAAACTTTTTGAATTCCACGTGACATTTACGTAAAAGTTTTGAAAGAAATACAGATCGAAGTCCTAAATCATGAAAAGCTATTATATAGGTGTTGTTTTCCATGGAGGTCAAAAGAGATTTTTGACAAATTAAAGATAAAGCGCGGTAATGATTTCTGATAATTTTTAGGTGATATGTGATTTCTTTAATGTAATTCATACATGTATATAAAAAAATCTTTTTCTCATATGAGAGCTCAGCTTTGATACTAATTTATTGGGAGCGTTATCTTCGACTGAAGAGGTCGCCAAGAAAGAATCTAAGTAGTATCGATAAAGACACATGACACGCAACACGACACGACACGACACGTCACTTAAAAAAATGACAAAATTCGATACATTAAGAAACGTTGTGACATATTATATATTAAATATATTTTTATGTATGAATGATACATTATTTCTTATGATATTTCATAACAATGGAGAATTTACCAAAAAAAAAAAAGAAGCTTTTATTATAAAATTAAAAATTCTATCACGGCTACTTCCGTAATCTGACTGGGATTCTCAAGACCTAATAATAGAATAAAAAAGAATTAAATCACTGGTTGGTCTAGACTTACGACATGCGTCTTCCCCACGCAGACTCTCCTCTCTCTTTCCCACTTTTACTTTTTGAAAAAATATTCTCACTCCTCACTTCTCTCTCCTCTCTCATCTCCCCAAAGCAGACTCGCCACACACACACACACTCTCTCTCTCTCTCTACTATCTTGAGAAATTTCTCACGCCTCAGCTCTATCTCTTCTCTGTCTTGAGAAGCAAACCACAACAACCACCGTACTTTGGCCGCCTCATCTCTCCTCCGGCACTCTCGCTTTGTCATCCGGCGCCTATTCCTCCCTGCTTCGGGCGCACACGAAGTGGCTCACTGCTCGCTTCGACACTGGGTCGCTTTTCCCTTCCACTTACGGCTTTGCACTCCCTCTTCTCCTCTAGTTCGCGCAATCCACGTTGTTAACACCTTGGCACTTTATATAGTCATCTATCGCATAGATAATTATGGGCCGGCCTTGGCACGTAAATAAGAATATTACTTAAATTGCATATAGACGTTAAGAGCATTAGTATATTGTTTGCACATTTATTGGACTGACATTGGATGGATTTGAGTGGATAGTTTTGAGCTTAATTAAGATAAGCCCGTGATGATATAAATTCGATGCACTAAATCCACGTTGTGCTCAATTCGAAATTGATTCACAATACTCATATGGAATGGGCGCGGCCGATTCTCTTGCTTGGGGGTAATAAAAAGAAAAAGAAAAAAAACAAAAAACGAGAAGATCAGCAGATTTCGTTTCATATCTCTGTACAAGAAAAGACAATGTCAGGAAAAGGAAAAGGAAAGTGGGCAAAGCAAAAATCGGTCAACAAGGCAAATGAATAAAAATTAAAATATTTGAGGCACTCACGAAAAATCTCAAATTATTATATTATGACAAATTCACTATATATTATTTTTTTAATCACGAAAAATTTCAAATACCTATTAAGAGTGAACAAATTGGACCGCCCAAATCGAATCAGATCGGGACTGGAACGGAACGGACCGGTGTCCTGTTCCCGATTCTAGAGGTGTCCGGTCCGGTTTCTAAAGTTGGAACCAATGATCGGGTGGTCCGATTCTCGGCTCTAGGGTCATAGAACCGGATTAGACCAATCAAATTTCCAAACACAGAAAAGATCTATCAAAGTGGACACCATATAAAGTGCTGACTCCTAATCTAAAACAGGGGAATGCAATGATTTTTCAGGGTAAAAAGAAGCAATTAGAGATTGGATGGACAAATGTGTCTAACCATGATATAACTTTACTGTTTCATATACTTGTTATATATTTAATTGCTTCAAAATGAGATGGAACACTATCTTCAGAATTGCGGTAGAGTCAGTGAGTGACGGAAAAATAGACATGAAAAGTCATTAAATTTTCAACTGGTTGAATGAAACTCAAGCGGAAGATATTTCCATCATATTCTCAAAAATTTCTCAACTATTTTCTCACCGTTGGTTGTACCAAGAAGATGTTTCCATTATATTCTTAAATGGAATTTGATTGCGTCTTTGGTTCTTTAGAACCGACCCGGAACCAGATCGGACAGATGGTCCGGTCCGGTTCCAGGTTGTCGAGGTGGCCGGTCCGGTCCACGGTTCCCAAAAACGAGAATGGGGACCATTGGTCCTGTTTTCGATTCTTGAAGGGAACTGGACCGGATCGAAAACCGCTCACTCCTAATACTTGTGATAAATTTATTCGAAACTACTATTTTGACCACAAAAAATCATAAACTGATATTTTTATAACAAATTCACAATAAACTAATTTTTTGCCACAAAAAATCCATAATTAGTATGCTTGGGGCTTTTTTTTCGAAATTGGATTAATTTTTTTTATTACCAAATTAGGTTAAGAAAATATTTATCAAATAGGGTATTGCTAGGCAGTCATATTGCGGAGCAAGGCCTGAGCAAGGGTATTTATAAAAAAACATATTTTACTTTTTTGTTTGTTTTTTAAATCTTTTTTTCCCAAACTTTTTTTTAAACCATTTACGGGGCCAAACAAAACCTTCAATTTCATTTTCTTGTTTTCTTTTAATTATTTTTTTATTATTCAATTTGTTTTCGCTCGCTCGTTCTTGTTCTCCGCTCTCTCATGCACCATGATGACGCGCCTTGATTCCGCAGCCCCCTAGATCGCTCACTCCTTCGGTTGTTCGTTCGCCACGATGATGCATCTCGACTCTGCGGCCCTGTGGCCTTGCTCGTTCGTTCGCTCATTTTCGCACCACAATGATGCGCCTCAACCCTGTGGTCTTGTCGCTTCGTTCGTTTGCTCGCTCGTTCGTGCACCATGATGACGTGCCTCGGCTTCGGCCATTATATTCGTTTAATTTATTTTAATTTTGTGCTTAAAATCTTATTTATGTAACAAATATGTAATTTTCATTTGTTGTAATAGAAAGACCTCTTAGTTTATACAACACATAACAAAATATGCTTATAATCATTTTTAATGGATTCTCAACTTGCTTATTAATCTCACAGCCTTTCATTCCATGTATGTAAGTCCAAATAATATTTCAAACAAGAATAAAGTTCAACTAGCTTAAAGTTTCAATTTCTTAACATCAATTCTTGCTCAATCGCGCTCCGTCGCCAAGATTTGGGGACAAGACTGGGGGACATCCTGACTTTAATCATCCTTAAGTCATCGTGGCGCGTCATCGTGGTCAAAAATTGATAACATCGAAGTCGAGTTGCGTCATCGTGATGCAAGAGCGAGCGAACGTACGAGCTGGGCGATGAGGCCGCATTGGACACTTGTCATCGTCGTATCTTCGTGGGAGAAAAAAGGTGAGTGAGAAAAGGCTTTGTGAATGATCTCCGTGGTCTCCAGATCATTCACAAACCCTTCGAAATGGCAGTACGTAGCAATTAATGGAGCCATTGTCGTATCTCCTTTGGTGGTTCACATTGACAAAGTCATCAATGCTCACATTTTTTTTTTGGTTAATCTAGCAATATCTCCTTCACAATTCGAAGTGAACTTGTTTAGTTTCTGGAGTAAGATATTAGGACTGGATCTCTTAAGAGATCTTTGAAGATGTACTCATGAACCCAAATCTTCTATTAATTATAATGCATTCCCTTTTCACTTAATACAGGGCAACATGTCGACTTTTCTAAGTCTACGCAAGAGCACCAGATTAAATATATGGTGTTAGATTAGATTTCTTGGTTACTTTTGGATCATCAATATGTCGATATTTGTACGGCTTTAGTTCAAACAAGCGCAATTATTGTCAGATGGAACTTTTGTGTAATTAAACTTTTGTGGAGATGGTGAGTTGACAATGTTGTGTCTCTTCTAGATGGACGGTGGCTTCTCCGTTTTCCACCTTGAATGATATGACTAGATATCACCATGTGATCTGAATTGCACCATTCCTTAACAGTACTGCTAGGCTAGTAATGTTCTTAAAATTTCTTTGCATTTAGTTCCAGTTACAAACTCCCTTGTGTCCTAAATTTCTCTGCATCCGTGCCTGGTTTAGAGAGAGCATCAACCCAAAGAAGCCGAAAGAAAGAGGAAAAAAAAACTCCATCAGCAAAAGTTATACAACTATAATCAGAGATGCTTTCAATCCCGAGCCATCTGCTAACTCCTCACAAACCCTATCCGATAACAGAGAATCGAAATATATAAATAAATAAATAACACATCTTATGATGTCTCGCTCGAAATAATTTGATTTTGTCCATCACTTCATCCGCTCATTTTATATTATGTTTTCCTTAAAAAAAATTTGGCCGAATTTTATGTTTTCCTTATTAATCTCCTTTTCGCATACGTTAATTGAGCCAATCCGAGTAAGAGAGAGAAAGATTGATGGAGAGAGTGTGAATGACTGCATCGGAATCCTTATGTTTGATCTTGCCAAAGTAATGGATAATCTGTTGACCTAAGGTACGTCATGTCCCCCCTTGGCCAATAGCGAAGGCCTTAAAAAAAAAAAAAGTTTAGTCCCTTCGATATTTTCGCTGACATCAATAATTTATATGGAGACATTCCTTCTCATTAAAGACACGGAGAATCCACCTTGGCATTTCCACTTAGCCCCATCTTTCTCCTTTCACTCGTCAATGATTCCCTCAATATATGTAAAAAATATTAGTTATGATATTCGCACTGCCGTACCTGAACTTTTACTTCTGCAAAGTGTCCTATCAAATCCCTGAATTTTTTTTTCTTTTTTAGTGCGATTGAGCTCTTGAATTATACATCAGTTCAGCGACTATGATTTCAATTTATACATCGAGGGATAATATATAACATAAGTTCTTCATCTTTCTTTTTTTGTTGCTCCAGGTCTACCCCCCGGAAATATGATGATTGTGCTTTAACATCTTAGTCCTAACTCCTAACGACAATAAGTACGAGAGCTTGCTTGGCAGCAAGAGCAAATTAAACAGGTGCTGAGACGGTTAGTTTCTCCACCAAAGGGACGATTTCTAACATCGAATGAAGATAGCGGCCCCTAGTTTCCATCTGCAATTTTGAAATAGATTGGAGAACTTAGCGCCATTCGTTGTCCATTTCAAGTCATTGATTCCACAGTAAAGATCAGCTAATGTTGATGGGACTCGGAAAGAACCTATGTTAGCGTCTGCACATTCGTATTGTTTTCAATATAGATCTCGCTTTCTCGGTGGCTTGGAATAGGCTTCTGGAATCATACTAACGATGCCGAAGGCCAAGTCAAAATGAATGAATGAATGAATGAATGCTGCTTCGCTCAACGAGTGTGGCGTCGTTGATTTTCTCTGTGATGCAACAAAGGAGTGAATGGATGGTGATGATGATGAGAAGATGATGGGAAAAATGAAGAAAGTTGGGTCGACTTTTTGCTAGAGAGAGAGCAGTCGCAATAGACCAGACATGGTTCACGTTGGATTTTTTTAATGTATAATAAAGCCACGAAGATGTTAACATTTTATTTAAAAAGCCACGAGTGACTTTTTGTCAGAATTACTTGCTCGAGGTATTTAAGTTGTAGATTTTCCCTCAACATGACACTCATGTGATCGGTCGAAAAATTTTCACTCCAGCATGATAGATTTGATCCTAAAAGAACTTCCTTCCCCACTGTCGAGTTACAACAAAGAAGTTTTGTCAGCACTTGGGCCCCTTTGTTTCACTGAAAATATGATATTTATGAAAACTATTCTTCAAGAATCTATTTTTTAGGAAACTGACAATATTTTTTGGTCTTAATCTGAAACCTAAAAAGTGAACTCGTAAATATTCTCCGTTGTTTGGTATGAAAAAATATAATTTTATATTTCAATAGAAAATTACCAACTTTTTTTGAATTTACAATTTTTTTTTCTTTTTCCTTCTTCCTCAGCTGGTAATCGACAATGGCAACAGCCTGCCATGGGCAAGGGACGAGTTTGCCCAAGGTCAGTGAGGCTCATGCTCGCTTGTGACATCTTGAAAATTCTTGCATGTAGATGATAAATGTCGACGTGAGAATGCTAGCGGGGCGATTTACATAGTTTTGGCAGAGAGCGAATCATATTTATCGTACCCATCGATTTCGGTGGACTAACTCATTTGGATTTAAGTACAAAGAAACTGTTCACGAGTTGATTTTCTCGAGTGGCGGGGAAACATGTAACGCCATGTTGGCTGTCAACTCCAAATTTACATGTCGAACGAGTGACGTGGTGGAAATTTACGGAGTTACGTATTTTCTTGCGTGCTGTAAATTTTGCTAAATGTTTTGACTGATTTACTCGTTTGCGCATTGATAAAGTTGATATTTTGGCAATTTGTCAAGGTCTATTTCGGAATCATGCGATTAAAACCATTTGTCCCTCTTTGAATTAAGCCACCTCCTTACTTTTCCACCAATTGTTTTAAACCACGTGCTCTTGGTAACATGGAGCTTAGCCTAGCAACGACACGATGATTCACCTCCTTGACCAATGGAGAAGAAACCTTCTCTTCCTCACTTAAGTATCTCTTCTCTGGGTCAACATTATCAAGCCACTTGCACCCTAACTATTAATATAGGGGCCATATAAATCAGTTTTATTTGTATACTTAATTATCCATCTACTCTTAGTCTTGGCGATTTCAACCTAGGGACATTTATTACTTTAACCATAGTTAACCAACCTCATCCTTTCATTCTTAGTGATGGTCGTAAAATTAACTCGGTGAGAAATCCTTCACGTTCCAAAAGACGGAGAAGTCCCCAATTCATTCACCCAATGTCCTTTTTCAATCTTTCGTTTGCAATATCCACGAGTAAAAAGCAAAGGTCCCACACTTGAAACATTAAAGGTTTCTGCCTCAATATTTCGGATTCGGACGAGGTATATATCATTAATTTTCACTACTTTCTAGCAATTTTTTTTTTGTTTCATATTCAATTAAAGCATTCACTAATTTCCAGTTTTATTTATTTTGTTAAAGGAAACAAAAGCTTTGATTTTACTCAAGTCATTTTTGAAGCAAGTGAGGACTCTAGGGGCTAAGTTAGGTTGATTTACTTAGTACTCTTGACTTGGTTGTCTAATAATTGTTGATGTACTTTGAATTTTCGTGATAAGTGTAAGAAAGTTTCAATGATTCGGTTCTGGGAAGTTCCGTTCGTTTACCTTTTTTTTTTTTTTTTGGGGGGGGGGGGGGGGGTAAAAATGTTCGTTTACTTGAATTGATGATTTTTGTATGTTTCTGGAGGTGTATCAATGCATTCTTTAAGAGTTCATAGCACATTTGATGGAAAAAGTGTGAAAATAGCTGAGTTGTTAATTTGGAAGAATGGAAACAAGTAAAGAAACTTTTACGAGTTATAATTTATGAGTTGCCGTTTATTATAGTAATAATAATAAGAGGGACTATCTATGGTGAGAGCAGTGATCGATGGTGGCTGTAAGCCAACCATTGCTTAGGAAAGAAAGAAAAATAATGCCATGGATGGAATACAAGGTTCCGATTAGCCATGGATGAGAGAAAGAGAAACAAATTCAATAAAGGTTTGCATTCGTTTCAATGAAATTTTTTTAATGTAGATAATTTAAATTAATATCACGAAAAATTCCAAGCTTATACACCTATAACAAGTTTATCCCAAACTACTTTTTTTGTTCATAAACAATTCAAAACTGATACATTTATGACAAACTTACCCTAAATTGGTACACACATGAAAAATTGATCCTTCATTAGTTTTCCTTAAATTAATTGTTAAATTGCTGAGTTGGATGGTACTAACAGTTTATGGGTTTACCACTTTGAGATTTTTACCCTCTAATTGTTACAAATGTATCATTTTTGAATTTTTTTTATGGTATTAACCAAATTTAACAGAGTGTAAATTTATCATAGTATATCGATTTGAAAATTTTTAGGGTCAAAAAATTTAATTTAGGATAAATTTGTTACAGATATGAAAGTTTATGATTTTTTATGGTAAAAAAATAGTTTGGATTAATTTTATCGCAGATATATTGGTTTGTGATTTTTCATATCACAAAAATAGTTTAGGATGAATTTATCATCGTGTATCAGTTTAAGATTTTTCATGATATTAATCCTTATTTTTATACTGAAGATGTTAACTTCAAGATATTCTTTTGAGACATGAGAAACTGAAAGAGGTAAGTAAGTTGTTAGTACTTACATAAGTGGTGTCGAGAGGCCTTAGGATTATTTGGAATGCCTTAGGAGGCGAGATGCCACATGGAGTGTTTGGGATGTCTTGGAGTTGAGATACCTCAATTGTATGGGTCGATGTTGGACTTATAGAATGGATTTCACATATATCTATTGCCTAATACTTTGATATTGAGGGTGAGTTAGTGGGACCAATGTTGACACCTAAATTTTGATTTTTAGAAAATTTATTTATTTCACAAAATGAGAGTTAATCATATTTCTCGCAACAAGAATTTCTCATGCATTACATATTTTATTTTGCATCGGCAATCGATCAAAGACGAGTCAATTGAGCTTGATTTAACGGGCGGCGGAACCGAAATCAATTTGGAAATTTTCGATCATGAGAGGGGGAATTACATAAAATTACATGGCCTATATTTAAATTCCATTCGGTCCATTTTAAACTTTTGAGAGCAAGACTTTTAATTAATTACTCATTTAATTAATTAAATTTCAATTAGACCAAAAATTCGTGCAAATAAGCTCACTTATAAAGGAAATTTTCGGCCAAGCCTCATAATTCTTTATAATTGCCGAAAATTCCTTGAAAAGGCTGCAATATTTTGAAAATTCCAATCCTACGGTGGATATCCTACACGAAATCTCGATGGTCAAGATTGAATCCAAGAATATTGCCCTAATCCTCTCTATATATACATCATTATGCTTAGGGTTATAGAGGGGGAGGACAGATTTTTTCTGACGAAAGATACACACTCACTCTCTTTTCTCGTCATGTGACATTTTGATTTTTTCTGTCATTTCAAGACTCATTAATGAGAAAGTATTTAACGATGTATTTCAGTCGTATCTCACTCAGATCTGATCAATCTCGAGTCGACTGACCAAAGGGAAAGGCTAACGCGAGACAAGGTACGTGGTCCTAGGGAATTCGAATAGGAAATGTCACTTTGACCATAAGGATTGTCGAGGGGACATTTAGAGCCATAAAAGGCCGATCTAAGAACGATTAATGAATGCATTGCTAGCGTTATATGATTGGAGCGCGGGTGATGCCGCTTAACCAATATATAATTTGTAAAATTTTCCTAAATCGAATAGTGACGATCGAGACCATCGAAACTAGTGATAGACCCTCACAATTACATGACAACCAAAGTCACCATGAATTGACAAGCCCTAATTGTGATATGAATCACAGGGTCGATAAGCGTAACGTCTGCAAAAGCCACCCATCAGTTCGGGATAGGCTGGAATTGCATTGGATAGAGAAATGATTCAGAAACAAGTCTTGAAATTCGAAAATGGAGAATCAAGAGTTCCAACATTACAATTGGATTGACCTTCACCTTATCGAAAAAAATTGAAATTAGAAAAATGACGCTCCGGACGTCGAGGGTAAAATTACCATTTTGCCCCTCAAGCCTTAGCTTTGCCTTAATAATTGGAAAATGGCATTTTGATCATTGAAGCCCCATTATAGCTGTCGATAATTGAAGGAAATGAGAGCTATTGGATGAGCAATTGATTGACACATGGGCAAGTGTCAAAGAATTAGGCTATGATGTTGATGGAGTCACCTTTTAACCTACCATTCAACCTAGTTGACTCTCAAAATTGTGCATATACCCCTCTTCTTCCTTCATTCTGCCGAAACCACCATCACCATATCTATCTTCAAGCTTTTCTTCTTCTTCGAAAACTGCTCCATGCCCGACCAGCTTTACCTGCCGGTTTCGCCGCCGTCGACCGCCACTTCCGGCAACTCCCAGCCATCGAGCGGACCACCTGCTACTTCCTCATCCTCTTGTCGACATTCTCTAAGTGGAAGCAAGCCATTTGACTTAGTGAGGAGCTCCGGCCGGCCAATTTCCCGAAAGTCGACGGAAACCGTCGTAGCTGGAGGTAAGCCACGGTTTAGGCTTCGTAGAACCGCGAAAACTTTGAATTTTTCGACTAAATTTTGTGGAAATCTAGGGGACTTGTAGAATGAGCTGTGGTAAAAATTTTGGAGGAATTTGATTGAGTTTTGACCCCAAATGGGTCTTGTGTTTGAAGGGACAGAACTGACTGGTTGAACACTCGGAGGAACCGGTGCTGTTCATTGACTTTCCGGCGTCGCCTTGGCTTCAAATTTTCGGTGAGGCTTCCCAACCCTTAGAAATACATGTTAGCAAGTAGATTAGTGATTAAAATGATTATTTAAATTAGTTTAAGGGCTGAATAGTTGGGATATGCACAGAGCCGAAAATGCCCTATTTTGGTTCTGTGCATACCGAATCTATGGGGGGCTTTTAGTGTTGAAATTGAGCTCCAAATTCACCTTTGAGAAGTGTGAGGATGTTAATTGATAGGTCCATGAGGTGTATGTTTAGTGGGGTGACGATTTGAGCAAGAAAAATTGATTATTGGATGAATTTCTTTAGGTTGCGCGGCGGACTTGATCTTGGATCATTAGAACCGAACCCTTGAGGTGCTTGGAAGAAGAATTGTATTAAATTAAGCTTGAGGTAAGGGGATTCTAAACCTTTGATAGGAGGATTGGACTCGATTGGGTGAATTGTGTGTGAATTGATCGATTCTTGGAGGTTCATAAAGTGATTGTCTAATGTACGTCCTAGAAAGATATAGAGGACTTGATTGTTTGACAATGCTTGTGCCATGAATTGATTGTTGCATTTGTATGTCAAATTTAATTGTCTCGCATACCATGGATGTGTCGTTCGCCGCATGAGTTTGCATTCAAACGTGTGCTATGAAATGAAATGAACTTATGGCATGTCTGAGAAGTTGTGACACCTTGATGCGTTGAAACGCGAGGTTGTGTGAATAGATACCCTGAGGCGTTGAGACGCGAGGTTTGAATTGAATGGCACCCTGAGGCGTACGAGACGCGGGGTTGAAAAAGCCATAGTCCTGATGTGTTGAAACGTGGGATGGAGTTGAGATGTGTCGACACAGGCCTGGATTAAGATTTAAAACCTGATGCGTTTATGCGAGTTTGTCAATGAGACGGTCTGATGTGTTTACGCGGATCGAGCCTGAGGCGTTCTAAACGTGGGCATGAAAGTGAGACAGATTGGAAGAGTGGGAGGTGTGACTTGGCATGGCAATGTGCACTTAATTCTAATGATGTGGAATGACGCCACGACTGCATGCTTGACATTCATATGTTGTTTATTGACAGTTGAGTGCCTCATGTGATCATTTGTACAAATTAGTTATAGTTGCATTTGCCTAAGTGTACGGTCAGCCTAATTTAGGGCTAGGACCTACCTTACTGAGATGTAAATCTCACCCCGTTGTGGGACCCCATTTTTTCAGATCCTAGGCCTTGAGAATGTGGCCAATCAGGTTTGGTGACCCAAAGGAGATGTCAGTATATTTTGAGGAGTTCCTTGACGGACAGGGGACTGTTTATCTTAGGAAATGCACGATCGTTTGGGTAGATAAGGGTAGCAGTAGCTGGAAGCCTCATAGATATGAGGCCCGGTTCATGAAGATAGGAGACGTTTCCACGGGGCCACTGAAGCCCACTGAGGTACCCCGTGGGGTGATCTTTAATTGGTGCCATCCCGCTCGGGATTCAGTGGAGGCCGAGGGGTCCGTCGCTGGCTCAAGGAATGGCCCTGAAAGGACCCCGACCCTAGAGGACACCGATGAGGTTTTAGTGATCGAGGCCACTGAGGATCACCAGGTGGAGCCATCAGCTGACGAGACGATAGAGGACACGGTGGAGATTTGCTCGGAGACCTTCTTAGAGTACGAGCCCACTGAGGAGGCTGAGGAGGAGACTGATGACTCTAGTAGCTTGACATAGGAGTTTCTGTTTCTCGTATATTATTTTGATGATAACCTCAATGCCGTTTCTTTTTGAGATGATGATGGCCCTCTTTTGCACTTACCCTATCACCCCTTTTGACCAGCAGGTCTAGTTTGCCATGTTCTTGCATGAACGTTTGGGAACTTATGTATCTTTTAGTATCCTCGTTACCTAGGTCCCTTTTTATTATTGTACGGAAGAGTTTGTTTATTATCGCTTCCGCGTGCTTTCTATTTGTTATATCTCTCGACCTATGAAAATCCTGGGACCTCGAGAGAATAGTTTATGCTTGCAGGGAGTTGCGAGCTTATGCCCGGGGCGTGGAGCGTGACACGTCATCTCTCTCTCTATCTCTCTCGGTCATCACCGACGCCTTTTCTCCGCCGTCCCCGAGGATCACCACGCCGTCGCCGTTCCAGTTCGCTGTCCCCGCCATCCCGGCTCATTCTTGTCATTGCCTGGGGATTGTTGCCGCCCTGCTCTACTGCCTACACTGGTCGAAAAGCCGACGCTCCCCCTTTACCGTACATCACCATCCTAGCCCGAAGACCGGCCCGTGCCACTGATGCCATTGCTGTCCCATATCGGCGTCGCCGCTCGTTTCCGTCACGCCATCGTCTTGCTGCCCAACGAAATTTCCTCGGCGAAATTAGCCCCGGTTTTTTTTTTCTCACAGATTAAGGTAACATATCAAACTCTTTGAGGGTGAATCCGAACATGTTCGTGAAGTGATTGCTTATTGTTTTCGGATGATTGGCTTGATTTCTTTTACAATAAAATTATCCTTGCATGTTTTGATGCCATGGTCGAAGTGGAAATCAGACCTTTTTCTCAGTAATGCAAAGAGCACATCAAAACCCAATTTTTTCTTTAATACATAAAAATCTCGGATTTAGTCAGCTTGACCTATCATAGTTTAGGTCTTATTTTCTATATTTGAAAAGCCATTTTTCTCAAAAAAATTCGAGATGTGGGAATTCTTTTCTTGGAAAATTTGAAAATATGGCGGGCGCGATTTGGTTGTGAATGTTAGTCGGCAATTTGCTATGATGATTGATTTCTTGCTATATTCTGAAAATTTCTAAAAAAAATTAGTAAGATATGGTTTCCTATAAATTACGTATGATAGGTTTTTTTAGGAAGATAGGTTTTCCTAGAAACCTTGTCTCATCAATTAAGCAAATAAATGGAGATAGTATAAATCTTTAAGAAAATTCCCATTCTGGCCGATTTTTTTTTTAAAAAGGGAAGAGCAACGAAATCTCATCCATGCATATCATGCATATCTCGCATATTTCATATAGCTTAGAATAGCATATCTCTAATATCATGCATATCTTATCTTTATTTTGCATTATCTATTGCATAATCCATCCTCATATTTTCGAATTTCTTATTTTGCATCGCATTCCATACTTTTCAAAATACCTCGTTGGCATTTTCATGCATTTTTATGAATTATGGAAAATAATAATAAACGACAAAGACAAAAAAAATCTGCTCATTTGTCATCACATATTCAGAATTTATATTCATGCATCATATAGTATGTCATTCATGCACCTCATTAAAATTTGAAAATACCAAAAAAATAATATAAAATATCATTCACATTGCATATTCCATGGTTGCCATGTCATATTGCCACGTTGTCCATGCATTTTGCCATGTCATATTTTCCATGTCATCTATCTATGCTACGTCATCTAAATCATGTCATCCTTGCACGTCATCCATGCACATCACATGTCATATAGTTAGGTTGCATTAGCATCATATTTAATAAACAAAATCAAGTCACGTAAACCAATCAAAAGACATTTTCATGAAATTGGTATCGAAAGGGCTTTAATTTTGATTAAATAGTGTAATTAAGTCTCTGAATCCACAGTCTCTAGTTTGTAAAAGTAAAATGGTTCTCCCGTCATTTTACTTAAGTTTCTAATCAACCTACCAATAATGATTAGTGGCGACTCTAATTTATAAATCATTTCAGTGAAATTTCAGTTACGAATTGGTAGGGCTTAGGAGAGTCCGTATTAGGTTAGTTAATTTAATTGACCTAATAATCCATTTATCTAATTTTTTTTATGTTCCGATAGCTTGGCGACTCCACTGGGGAACTATTAAACTTTTAATTTGTTCAAAAATTGTAATGGGCGAATAAAATTTTCTAATCAATTTTTGAAAATCAAGCTCAAATCTGGAAATTCCTTAATTCACCTCTAATATTCGAAAAAATTAAAAAAATTGTGGACTTAGGCCATGGATTTCATGTTATATGTCTTGGTTGATGACTTGAGTTTGTTTGTGACCATAAGGTCGAATTTTTTGGGCCGAAAAGCTTCGTTTCGATTATGCGGAATTTGCCGAAAAACTGGCAAATGTGCTCAGAATGGACCCAAATTTGGTGGGCCATAGGAAAATGGCCTTTTTGATCAATTTATGCCGCCTTCGGCTGCAATACGTGATGGATTTTCGCGATCTGGGGTCATCTTGACGGGTTTTGGGGTCGTTTTTGATTTTTTGATGGATTTTTTTTCTTATGTGCTTACTTTAGAGTTCTTTGATTGATTGAATATCACCATTAAGGTGTTGAATGTTCTTGCATACTTGGAGTGATATGTGGTGAAGTGTTTGCTAACTTTTTCTTGCAGGCTGGAGTAGGAATGTATGTTTGGGGTTATATTGAAGCGCTGTTTTGATATAAACTCTTGTGCATGTCCTCTACTCTTTTGCATTTACACATAGCACACACAACCCGCCATTGGATCTGAATGGCTAGGCTTATGATGGTATTTGATTATGGACACTCTGGCCATCATCACCTGGCCTGAGTCTCCCTCTTCAAGTCTCATACTCTTTCAAATTGGTGCCATGATTCATCACTCCTGTCATTCGCCATGTGATACGGGTCGATACTTGACTGAGCCGGATGTCTACGAGGGACCCTGATATAATCACAAACCAGGGTGGTTCAATTTGGGTATCCTTGGAGCTCCACTTCTGTTAATCCTTACTAGTTAGAAAGCGAGCCTCACGTCACATTTTCATGCGCATGTCTATGTGTTTGTTCATTTCACCTGTCTGAAGGTGGTAGTCTCTTCAACCCTGACTCATGCTTTCCTGTATTCTTGGGTCCGTCCATGAAATTTTTTAGGCGAGTCATAGCTTGAATTAGTTAGAGCGCTTGTTTGCAAGTTTTATTCATTGTTTCATTGGGATGATAGTCTAAATGCTACTGTTTTTAGGCTGATACTCCTCACGATCTGATTTTTTAGGGTTTCATCTAATCATATTTGAATTTTAGTTTCTAAAGGGAGAATATTCAGAATATCTGGGGCTATCATCTATAAAATTTAGAGAATAATTCGTGATATTTTCCATTTATTTGACGAATTCTCATTAAGGACAATGTAGGTGGGAATTTTGGCAGTTGACTCACACTTGCTTTGTTTTGCAGATTTCTATTTCTAAATGATCTCTTTTCTTGGACCACGCAAAACAAAAGTTGTAGATTGATGTCTAAACTAGTAATCTGAAAAATTCCATACCATAATTAGCACTTTAAAGGGGTCTTTCGTTTATTTAACAAAAACCGGACAGAGCAGTTTTTTGGGCACAATTCTTTCAAAAGAAATATTAAACTGTACTGATCGGTCCTCTTTTAGCCTTAACCCAAAACATAAAAGTTGTTTGTCATTAAGTCTTGTATCCGTTCGTAAAATTTGGGAATTTTTTGATCAACGTACAAATTATGACGAATTTTATCGTAAAGGTCAACGGAAATGAAAAACTGCCTAATTCAGATTTTTGCTTTGTTTATTGAGTCTAGAGAGTTGTCATGAACTGGCCCACTATTCTCACTCACTTTACTAATCTTCGCTCGGTTTTTCTTTGAAGGTAATCTATCAAGGGTCTTCCACACATCACCAGGTCAGTTGCAAAGAAAATGGCTGACAAAACTGAAATGAACACTGCGATCCAAGAGGCCCTCCAAGAGCTTATAGACGCCATGAACAACAGAATAGACAACATGATCTCCCAAATGACGGACAAAATGCTGGCGAATCCCATGACTAGAATGCAGTTGTCTAGCCAGATATCTCAAACTCCGGTGCCTCCTCCACCCCCAGCAGCTGATGGCCCAAGCAATAACCAAGAGTAGTTCTTGTCACTGGAGGATATGTTCATCCTAGGCTCTAGTATGAATGCTCTGCTAGCAGTTCCAGTTCACCAAGCTAGCCCTATGGCTCCAAAGCAGACTTACGATGCAGCCAAGCTGATGGATCAAATGGAGCAACAGATGGAGTTGAAGACGGAATAAAAGATGGAAAAAAGACTCCAAGAGATTCATGGAATACACATCATCCCTCATGTTGATTTTTTTGCCTTCACAAAAGGTGATGTGCTAGAGAAGTTTAAAGTGCCTAATTTTGAGAAGTACGACGGTACGTTCAACCTTGTATAACATGTTCAGATGTACCAGACGAGAATGAGCAAATACGTTGGTAATGACCCTTTACTAGTTCAGACTTTTCAGGCTAGTCTGAGGGATGCAGCCATACGATTGTATACTGACTATGAGGTATATAGCATGGGGAATTGGAAATAAGCGGCAACTGCTTTTATCAAGCACTTTAGTTTTAACATAGACGTCATCGTCTCTAGAGAGGACCTGGAACAAGCCGAAATGAGGAAGGGCGAGACTATCAAACAGTATGCCACCAGGTGAAGGAGCATTGCCTCTCAACTCAAACTCGTTTCCCCTGAGAGGGAACTCATGAAGCTGTTTGTCTCCACTCTTCCACAGACTGTGCGCACACGAGTCCTTGGTACCTCTACAATATCATTTGCTCACCTCATAGCAATGGGCGAGAAAGTGGAAGGTGGCATGAAGAAAGGATGGTACGGAGATGCTAGCGCGCCTGCTAAACGATTCATGGCAAAGAATGACAAAGAGGTCACTGCTCAAGTAAACGTGATGAATTCCTCACCGGTTGTGCAAGTCCCTATCAAACAACAGAGGGACTTTAAAGAGCAGGGACAGAAGCCAAATCCACGTCCACCTCGACAATATGCAACTCTGGTCGAAACGCTTTCTTAGGTCTTGGCCGTCCTACGCAAGAAAGATTTGTTGTCGACTGAACCCCTATGGCCGAATTATACGACGTATGTCGGCTATGATCCATCCAAGAAATGCGATTACCATCATGGTGAGGTCGGTCATGATATAGACAGTTGCTTCGTGCTCAAGAGCCGCATTCAGGACTTACTCGAATCAGGGGCATTCATGTTTCAGAATAATGATCAGCCGAATGTGTAGAGTAACCACTCTCGAATCATTCGAACAACGCTTGAAGAACTATTGGGGGGATGGGTACATGCTTTCAGGAGTGACCTTTTACTTTTATGCAATCCCTTGCATGGGATATTTCATGCTTCCTAGATGTTTAGGCCACATTTTAAATTTTTAGGATTTATTTTTCAGGGTCAAGTTTTTCCTTGTGGAGAATGTTTGCATTTTCAAATTCAATAAGATGTAATTCGTTGATTTTCATAATCAATAAAATTACAAAATTCTTTCATTAAATTTTGAAATCTTGATGATGCATCCCAAACTGACCCGATGACGATAACCTACGATCCAACAATCTGTCATCCATGGTAAGCACTGAGGATTGGGCTTCTCGAGACTTCTTGTCCCTCTGTTTTTTTTTTAATTTAGATTTTCGAAAATGACACCTTAGATTTCGAGGATTGCAAGACATGCATGGTTCAACCCTGCTTGTTTCTCTAATTCCGTCACTCTATGTTTCAGGGGCAACCAGAGCATCTCAAGTCTTCATTCGACTCGTCCATGCATGTTTTCTTGCTCTAGGGAAAATATAGGAAGGAGTTGATTCTCAACTCAGGGACTAGACTTCTTGACTTGATTGATCTACTCACATATACTAGGGAAATCCATAATTTCCTCATTCCTTGATATTTCTTTCACATTTAAGTGTACTTGTGTGGTTTATGCATGTCTATACTTGATATGCACTCACTCCTTTTTATATTTTGGATGATCAAGTCAAATTGAATTTCATCAATTTCATCTCATCATACTTTTGTTTGCATTATTAATTTCTATTGTGAGATGATTTCAATCAGGGAGTCTTTTTGACCCCAAATTGAATTGGTCATTTTGAATGAGAAATGTCAGGACGACGAAAGGCAAGTCATTTCTACATACGTCCTATGTCACAATTCCCAGTGAGCAATATGAGAATTTCCATACTTACAAGGTAAAAGGTTATCTCACGAAAAGTATGACGACTGAAATGATATGAGACATTCATTTTATCTATCCCAAACACTACAGGCTGCCCATTGCTTAACCCTTTTTGAACGGTGGTTTCATGTCACAACCCTGTCAGGAACAACCCCACATTGGGGACAATCTCATAAATTCAAAGAATGAGTGCGATTTTCTTGCTCTCATTCACATCAATCTTTGAGTATGTTTGTTGCATGCGAATTCTATGTTAGCTCAAGTGCCTTAGACATGATAAAGAGCATCTTATTTCTATATTTGTGACATTCTGATTTTCAGTCAATTTTAGACTCATTAATGAAAAGCTTATATATATCGAGCGATGTGTTTCATTCATATTTCGCTCAAATCTGATCAATTTGAGTAGGCTGACCAAAAGGGAACCTAGGCGACTCGGATAGGAAATGGCGCTTTGACCATAAGGATTGTCGAGGAAATATTTAGAACCACCAAGAGGCCGATCTAAGAACGATTAAGGATTGCCTTGCGAGTGTCGTACGATTGGAGCGCGGGTGATGCCGCTTAACCAACGTATGATTTGCAAAATTTTCCTAAATCGGACAGTAACGACCGAGACCAAAGGGACTAGTGATAAACCCTCACAATTACATGACAACCAAAGCCGCCGTGAATTGACGAGCCCTAAACGTGATATGAATTACGGGGTCGATACACGTAATGTCTGCAAAAGCAGCCCATCGGTTCGGGATAGACTGGAGCCGCGTCTGATAGAGAAAACCATTAGAAACGAGTCTTGAAAATTAAAAATGGAGAATCAAGAATTCCAACATCACATTCGGATTGGTCGTTGCCCTATCGAAGAGTTTTGGAGTGAGAAAAACGACGTTCTGAACGTCGGGGGTAAAATTACCCTTTTGCCCCTCAAGCTTAGAACCTTGCCATGCAATTGAAGAAGGGCATTTTGGACATTAAACCCCCCTCAAGGCTACCAAAAATAAGAAGAGATGATGGCCATTGGATCAAAGCATGATTGACAATGGGACAAGTGTCAATGGATGCTTTAAAAAGAAGTCATGTCCAACTTTTTCAAACCTACCATTCAACCATTGACCAAGGTTTTGAATATATAGTCTTCTCACTCTCTCTCCTCACTCATTTGGCTGGCCATACACCCAAGAACCATCGAAAATCTTCATCCTCTCCTCCTTTGTTTCTACCGATCGCCGACCAGCCCAGCCGCTCCTGTTCGTCGCCCACGACAGCTACTTTCGGGTAAGGAAAACCATGTTTTTTTATTAAAGAAATCTTTATATGGGCCGAAACAGTCTCCTAGGTAGTGGTATAAGCGCTTTGACGCTTTCATGGCTAGTTAGAACTATTCTAAAAGTCATATGAATAGTTGTGTTTATTTTAGGAGACTGGATAATGGGTCTTTGATATATCTGCTGCTATATGTTGATGATATGTTGATAGCAGCTAAGAATGTGTCTGATATTAATGTGCTGAAAAGGTAGTTAAGTGCTGAGTTTGAGATGAAAGATTTAGGTGCTGCAAAGAAAATATTGGGTATAGAGATTTTTCATGATAGGAATGTAAAATTATTACGCCTTTTTCAAAAAAAATATATTGAGAATATTGTAGCACGTTTTAATATGCGGTCAGCCAAGTTTGTGAGTACTCCATTAGCGAAGCACTTTAAACTTTCAGTTAAGTTATCACTGCAGACTGAGGAGGAGGAGGAGCATATGTCCCGTGTTCCATATTCTAGTACAATTGATAGTATTATGTGTGCTATGGTATGCATTAGGTCTGATATTTCACAAGCTGTCAATGTAGTTAGTCGTTTTATGAAGCGTCCTGGTAAAACTCATTGGGAAGTTGTGAAATGAATCTTCAGATATTTGAAGGGGAGATCAGACGTTGGAATAGTATACTGAAGGAACAGTAATGGCAGTCAGACCATAGGTTTTGTGGATTTTGATCATGTAGGTGACTTTAATGAAAGCAGGTCTTTAGCAGGGTACTTGTTTACGCTTGTAGGTGGTGCAGTTAGTTGGAAGGCATCCTTACAAGACCATGTTTCCTTGTCGTCTGCTGAGGCAGAGTACATGGCACTAACCTTTGTAGCGAAAGAGGCGATATGGTTACAGAGTTTGCTTTTGGACTTTGGGTTGATCAGAAAAGTGTTGATATGTACTGTAACCACGAAGGTACGATATTTTGGCGTATAATTCAGTTTATCACGAGCGGACGAAATATATTAATATCAGGTACCACTTAATCAGAGATGTCTTAGCAAAGGGTATGGTTGTTGTGAGAAAGATTGCTACATCAGAGAACTCGGCGAACATGATAACTAAGCCTGTTCCATTGGCAATGCTCAAGCTCTACTTGAGCACCATTGGCGTCTATGGAAAGTAATTGTCTTTCAGGGCGATGGGAGAGCAGTATGGATGATGAACACAATTGACTTGGCTTCAAACATCGAGCCAAGGTGGAGAATTGTTATTTTATGTCTCGAATTTAAATCGTTTCGGATATAAATCGGTTGCTTAAATTGATTTATAGGAATCTTCGATATAATACACACTTCTGATCAAGAATTGGGCATCAGTGGACTTCGATACTTACTGGGGACTTCTTCTGGCCAAATAAAAGAAAAGGAAAGGGCTTTTATATATTATTTGATTATTTCATAATGTGGGGCCCATTGAGTACAAGAAAGAAGGGTTTCTTTGCTTTATTCTCTCTCTAACCACGCCTAGAGAACACGAACAGAAGAAGACACAATAAAAGGGTGGTTTTTTCCCTGGACAAAAATCGTGCGTACAGAGAGGTCCAGAACAAGCCACCTAAGATAGGAAGCTACACAAGGCGTCGCACCAATAGTGAACGAAAAGAATGAGGATCTCTGGGATTTTCATTTTTTCATTGGCCGTACAAACGTGATTCATCCTGATTGGTTTGTGCTTGTGAATTTAGCTTTATATATTCAATTGTGTTGTTTAATTTGTAAACAACTAGGGTTTGGGTATAATCTAGGTGCAGGAAATATGAGCGTGTTGAGCCATTGTAAATTCGATTCTCCGATTATAGTGGATTAATTTTGATGGCTCTCCCCGTGGATGTAGGTACCGATATTCGGACCGAACCTCGTTATATTTGGTGTCTTTATCAATCCTCATTATTATTTCTAGGCTTTTGCGTTGACGTATTTGCAAGATCTTGATAGTTTCCGCGTTATCATTATAACAATTGGTATCAGAGGTTGAGGATCAAATATTCTAGATTGTGATTTGGGGTTTTTGCTTGTCTGATTATTATATGGATATTTGAGGTTGCAATTATGTCTTGAGTGAAAGCTGAAATTGAAAAATTTAATGGGAGGAACAACTTTAGGTTATGGAGCCTTAAGATAGAGACGTTATTGATAACTCATGGTTTGCCATAAACATTGAAGGGCAAGGCTAAGTTGCCCGATACAATGAAAGACGCTGATAAGGATGTATTGATGAGGAAGTCTAGGAGTCTTATCCTGTTGAATTTATCGGATGAAGTGTTGATAGAGGTAGGCAAAGTGAAAGATACCACAACATTGTAGGCAAAGCTTCAATCGCTCTATGTAAAGAAGGGTTTGAACAATCGCTTGTACATGTTGAAAAAAGATGTTCCAGTTTAGATATACTGAAGGTACGTCAATCAAAACCCACCTAGATAAATTTAATAAACTCATGATGGATCTGAAGAACGTCGATAAGATTGTTGAATATGAAGAGCAGGGCATGATGTTGTTGGCTTCTTTACTAGAGTCATGGGAGCACTTTACTAATTCTCTATTGCAGGGGCGTACCTCAGAAGAGGTAAATTCGCCTTATTTTCTAAAGAGTAGCAGAGAAAGTTGCGAGATGACAGTTTAGCGTAGGATGTAGCGAGGGGACTAGTGATTTGTGGTAGAGAGAAATAGCGAGGGTCCAGCAGCAAAAGAGGTAAAAGCAACTCTAAATCACGCCATAGAAAATCCAAGGGACGCGTGAAATGCTTTGAATGTCATGAGGAGGGGCACATTAAGAGAGATTGTCCTAAGCCGAGAAATAGAGGTGATAAGCAAAAAGCTACAAGCAGTGTGGCGAACATTGCTGAGGAGAGCACTGGTGATGCAGAGGCTGTTCTGTGTGTGACTATAGGTTCGTCAGGAGACGAACCTATAGTCACACACAGAACTGGTTTGCTACTTAACAGACTGCAAATGATAGTAGAGTTCTATAGGGGAATAACGCAGCTTATAAGGTTGTGGGGATAGGGACAGTTCGGATTCGGATGCATGATGGTGTGGTTCGCAAAATCACAGACGTGAGGCATGTACCGGAACTTGAGAAGAATCTTGTTTCTCTAGGGGCACTCGATGATATCGGGTGTAAGTACACTGCTGAAGGCAGAGTGCCGAATATCTCTCGACGTGCCATGACAGTGATGAAAGAGAAGAAAGTGAATTCTCTCTATCATTTACTGGGAGAGACCATGATAGGAACTGCTACAGTTTCATCAGGTGAGTCATATTCTGATTTAAATCGTTTATGGCATATGCGTTTAGGGCACATGAGTGAGGCATGTATGACAATGCTGAGTGATAGAGCGTTGTTAAAGGGTCAGAAGACAAGTAAGTTAGACTTATGTGAGCACTGTATCTTTGGGAAGCAGCGTAGGATTAAGTTTGCTATAGATAGTCATTCAACCAAGCAATAGGTGGAGTATATTCATTCAGATGTCTGGGACCCGTCTCCAGTTCTTTTGAAAGGGGGTGCCCGTTATATGCTGACATTTATCGACGATTATTCTAGGAAGGTTTGGGTATACTTTGTGAAGCACAAATATGATGTGTTTGATCGGTTCAAGAAATTTAAGGCATTGATTGAGAAGCAGTTTGATAAACAGATGAAGTTCTTGAGAACTGATAATGGCATGGAGTTCTGTGGTAAAGATTTTACCGAGTTCTGCGAGAGAGAAGGTATTGTTAGACACCGCACAGTACTTGAGACACCACAACAGAATGACGTGGCAGAATGGAAGCACAGAACTTTAGTTGAGCGGGCTCGGAGCATGTCATCGCATGCCGGAATAGGCAAGGAATTTTGGGCCGAAAATCGTAATTCCAAGCTATATAGAAAGTTAAAAGCGACGCTACGAAGTACAATTAGTTCGAAACAAAGAGCGCCTGATGTGAACACACTTAACATTGGTTTCGTGTGGTGTCGGTTTGTCTAGTGAATCAATCTGGAGAGGAATGAGAATTGGGAACCGAAGATGAGAACGAGAGACTAAGACTGCGTATCATTTTTGCTCTTGAGAACACTTTTAGAACAAAAATATTTTTTTCCTGTTTCTGTTCCCGGCAAAGATTTCTGGGAACATAAACATGTTTGGTAACTAAAATAAATTGTTTCTAATTTTTATGTTAGCATTAAGGGGACTATGTATATAAATTAAGATGTCTTTATCTTTTTAACTTATTAAATCACAAATCAAATCAATATTTGTATAAGTAATTTATGCACGAAAATTACAATATGGATGAGATCAATTATAACAAAAAAAAATTGAAAGAAAAAGATGAATTGGAATTGAACAATAAAAATATCAAATATGTTTGGCATAGATAGGAAAAATTACAATCATGAGTCATATACAAATGTTCCTAAGTAATTAAAAATATTATTACACAATTGAAAAATACAGGTCATGGAATTTTAGGCATATTGCAGTACCTTGCCATTTTATTTGCAGTGCTTTCCTAAGCATGTTCATCTCACTTGCCTACACATCCGATACACCATCAGTAACCTCTTCTTTTGTAGACACATGCGTAGTCAAGATCACCATAAACGGAAAAGCTTTTTTCCATCCTATCTTGATCGCAAATATAATGGTAAAGAGCGTAACATGCAATCAAAATATAATTTCTAAAACTTTAAGAGGCCAAAATGAAAAGGAAACTAAAATAAAAATATGGACTATTTTTGTGCATTTTTCTGACCACGAATACTATTTTCTTTATTTTTGGCTATTTTATAATTAAAATAAATTCGAAAAATGTCAAAGATTATGAAATGTATTTTTGTTCAAAATTGATTCTTAAGGCTAGGCCAAAGCTTTCTAGGTTGATTTTGTTATTTTATGAATTATTTTGGTATTTTTAATTAATTTTCTAAAATAAAATGATAAAAAAAAATCATGTATCAATATTGTGCAAGAACAAAAGAGAAGAGAATTTGTTCAAAAGAAAAATTATTCTCAATTGTTTCTAAAAATGTTCCAAATGTGTTTCTAAAAAGTGTTCAAGGAATATAGAAGCAAGTTTTTTTTTTCTTGTTTCTGCTTTAAAAGTATTTTTGTTTCTCAAAAATGTTCCCGAAATATTTTGGGAACACTTTTTTACTATATGTGTTTCTTTTCCTAAAGTGTTCCTAGAACACTATGGGAACATAAATACTTTTTCTGGAGTGTTACCATACACAGCCTAAATTCCAGATAGAAGGTTAAAATTGCAGTCATTTTAAGCTTCTTTGTTATGTCCAAAAGTTTTTAGATAAAGACAATCAAGGGATGACAATGAGCTCTCTCTCAAGTATAATCAAAGGTGAAAATATTATCAAAAGCTTATCAAATAACCTTTTCTTTTGCACAGCATATGCTCACCCTCGAATGCCGAAGGCATCGATAATCAGTAAGACTCAAAAACCTAATTCCAAGCTACACAGAAAGCGAAAACGAAATCGATTGAGGGTATGCTTAATTCAAAAATCGGATGTTGGATGTGAAGAAACAAGAATTGGTTTGTCCAAGCTGCGGCAATTAGGCCGAGTTGTTCTGTCGGCTCTTGCTGCCAAGCAAATTGTCGTGCTTGTTGTTAGGATTGCGCTTTGGCGGAGATAGCGGGAGCAACGAAGAAGATTCTTGGAATTTAGGTCAACCGCAAGTTTGCAACCGAAAGAAAATGTGTAAATAATTATTAATTCACGACAATTCAGGTCATAGTTCTTAGACATTTTGAACTAAATCTGGACATAATCATCTTGTCAAAATTAACATATCCAATAGGTCACACTAGAAAATGACGGTCTATGTTGGTTAAAAAAACAAATATTCAAGATTACAATTACATAGAAATGAAATATTTGCAGACTGAAAATCTTAATTCTTTATTTGTGTTCGTTTTCGTCTAACCATGCTTCGACTTTTCTTTCTTTGGATGACAGGAGCTTATGTAATCTTAATACAGTAGAATTGGCAAGTTGACCATCCGTTGACCACACGCTGGAGAGAGTAATATAGGAACACATGCTCATGCCATGCATTAGGTAAGCGATAGTACTTACTACCTTCTCCTATTTTCTTCTTTGAGCAAATATATCGAAAGTTGAATATTCAATCTTTTTTTTTTTGGTCGAAATATTCAATTTGATTCATTGAAGCAATATGTACGTAAATGAGACATTACCATATGAATCATACTCCCAACTATTTTAGTTTTTTAATTCCGTCAATTTTCTAATGATCTTTCTATTCAAGCCCTATGTACGTTCAATGACTCTCAACATGACGTATCAAATCATGATGGGAGAAATCTTCCAAAAAGTCATAAATCAATTGCACTTTTGTCAATTCTGTCAAAACCTTCTAATTTTATCATTTAAGTCCTAAACATTTTCACGTTTTGTCAGTTGAACCCATTCTGCCAACTTTGATCAGAAATTGCCGACGTGGGTGTCGGTCATCCTACGTGGGACGACCGGCATTGACATGAATAATTTTAACTAATATTTAGATTTTTTATTTTTATTAATATTTTTATTTCTTATTTATTCTTCTTCTTTTTTCTTTTCTTTTGTATTCTTTCTTTGCTTTTTTCTTTTTTTTCCTTCTCTTTTTCATTTTTGCTCTTTCCCTTTGCTAGCCATTGCTAGGCCATGTCGACGACCGACAAAGGTTGTCGGCCTTAGGCAAGGGCAGCCCTTCGCCGGGTGAAGGTTGCTCACTTTGTAGCGAGGGCCGCCATCTTCGGCCATCGGTAAGTCCAGCGATGGCCGGTGAAAAGAAAAAGAAAAAAAAGGAAAAAAGGAAAATGAAAGGAATAAATAAAAATATTTCAAAAAATATTGAAATATCATTAAATGATGTCCATGTCAATGCCGATCGTGTCACATAAGGTAGCCCACATCGACGTCAGTCATTTCATATCAAAAGTGATCGAAAGAATTGAATTGGAAAAATGCGATCTATATAGATCCTCTGCTCATGGATTAACAAAATTCAGCATATAGTTCAGACTCAGTTGTTAAAATTATTGAGAAAAAATGGTAAAATTAATATATGTGAGAGTTAATTGATTAAAATGCAATAGATTTAAGATTTTTTGGATAATTTTCCCAAACACGATGCTTAAGATGATAATAGGACTTGTTCTTAAATATAAAATTAGCACGTTCACGTTTTATCATTTGTATTCTTAAGTGGATTAATTGTAATGTCACTTTCCAACACAATTGAATACCAGATTGTTTATCTAAACATAAAATTAGTGAAGTTGGATTCCTTGTTAAAACCATGCTAATTATCTTGACACAATGCTTTTTTCAACATTTCCAATTCAACTTGTATATCCCGAAAATTTGATCAATTGCAACTTTTATAGCACAAGATTTTCATTCGTATACATTTTGCATAATACATGAACTATGCAATCTACTCAATCTATATGATAATTTAGTCTCTTCAGATTTGTTTACATACTTCGACAAAAAAAAAAAAAAGGAATTTGTTTACATGTAGTTTATATCTTTAAACTTTGATATGAGAAGGGTTTAAATACATCTGGAGTGCCATAAGTTGTGTACGGCGATCAGTTTAGTACCAAAACTTTCAAATCGATCGGTTTAGTGCTAAGTTTTTGTAAATTCGATCACTTAAGTGCTAACTTCGGAGAAAATCGCGCATTTCAGTGCCATTTCGGTCAAAATCCAGCCAAAGTCTGGGGAAGTGAATTATGTGAATTTTGTAATTGAATTTTATTATCTGACATGGCAATTTTTTTTAAGCGATTGCCACGGTGGAATCCAACATGACTTAAATAAAGGGAGAGAGTGTAAAAACGACGTCGTTGATGTATTATACAGATAAACGACGTCGCTCTTGTTATCTTCTTCAAAATCGTCGTCGCTCGTGTAGTGAGAGAGACTCGTAAGCGAAAATCGAAGCCGCGCTTGCCAAGTCAAAGCTAGTCGGTCGCCATTCGAAGGTCAATCGTTGCTGTCGCCTGCTCGTCGTTGTGAGGTATGCGTTCGCGTCCTTTGTCCCTTTCTCAAAGTGAGACCCGAGCCAAAATTAGAGCAAAATTAGGGTGGAATGAGGGCTTCAACGATAAAATTAGGATTAGGGGCACAATTAGGGGCGAATATGGTAAAATGAAGGGTCAAAATTAATGCGTTGAGAACGTATACTGCTTTAATCACAGCCTTTTTGGTTGATTTGTTGATAAATGAAAAATAGTGGCCCTCGAGGGCCCTTCTGTCCCTTTCGAATACAAATTTTTTGCTTCCCAAAGGTTCAGTTGTTTAATCAGACCTCTAAGGCCTTTGCAGTGTAAAATTACTTTTTGTTTGCTGTGGGGACCTAAAACTGCAGAGTCTAAAACACTATGTATTGGTTGTCATGTTCTTTTGTTGATACTACACAACAAACAATGAGTCTTTAATCAAATAGCAGGCCTGTGGGGACCTCAAATTTTGTTGACTGTGGTCCCAAAAGCTTATACCTTTACTGATTTTTGTTTCATTTCATGCAAGCATGGACAAGAATTTTGTTGCTGTCATTATTTGTTATGGAGGAAATTTTTTCATTGGCACTGACGGGTGGGAATACAAAGGTGGAAATGAAGGAACAATTTTCATGGATGTCAGCATGTTGTATGTTTCTTTCGTGAGGGATATAATGCACTTATATAACCTCAAAGTAGGTAAGTTACTCCATTATCTTCCTAGGAAGGATTTGAGAGATGGGCTGAGAGAGTTGTGGGATGATAATGGGTTTTAAAATCTGATTAGTCACTATCTCCATGGCAACAAAGCGAAAGTTTATGTAGACAATGATAGCGATGATGATGATGATGCTCGAGATGAAGACAGAACTGAAACAAGAGAAGTAGGCATTGATTCCACTTCTCATGGAGGTGAAACTATTGTAGAAGGGTATGGAGAATGGGTAGACAGGGAGGATTGGGTTAATAGGCAGGATCTTGGGGGAGGGGGAGGAGGGAAGGGAGGACAAGGAGGAGGGATGAGTAAGCAATACATATGATAAGACAATTACTAGATTAGAATGGAAAATTGCAGAATCCAGTGATGATGACGGTGAGGATGAAGTTGTGAAAAATGTCAGCTTCGTAGCAGACGACGACGACGAGGAGCTGCAAAGGTCAACGAAAATCCGCAAGGACTTTGCGAGGAAAAAACGTGTAGGCTAGGGAGAATTAGAGAGAGGTGAAGCAGCAACTGGAGAAGAACGTACACCTACTACAACTACTGGTCATGCTATAGCTATTGCTAACGATGAAGATATTGACAGTGACGACTGGATTGGCACTTTTGGTGATTAGTCTGAACAAGAAGAACAAGTTGCAACTGTGCGTAGAAGGAAAAGTAAGTACCCTTCCTATGATCTATTTGTAGCTAATCTTGTTTTGAGCCTTGGTATGAAATTTGAAGATTCCAAACAGTTTAAGGATGCCATCCTGAAGAGCTCCATTGCTGAGTATAGGACTCTAGAATTTCTTTGAAATAAAAAGGAGTATGAGAGAGCTAGGTGTCACAACGTAATTGTGGATGGAAGATCTACACAGCACTAAGCAAGATGAGTGAGTCATTCCAAATTAGATCATTATAGGAAGAACTTACATGTTCAATTATTTTTTACAACAAAAGGATAACAAGTATGTGGTTGTCGAAGCAGTTCTTCAACACGATCAAGGCGATGCCGGAGATTAGGAGTCCTTACTTGAAGCAGCTAGTGAGAGAGCAAGTAGGGATCAATGTGTCAGAGAATCAATGCAAGAGAGCCAAGTATAAAGTTATGACAGAACTATTGGGTCAGTACAAGCGAGAATATGCTCAGGTGTGAGATTATGCCTATGAATGTAGGCTTCAAAACCACCCTAGTAGGGTCTATACTGAGGTTGTAGAGAGGTCATTGCCTGATGAAGGGACCATATTTGATAGGTTTTATGTGTGCTTTGATGCATGCAAACAAGTTTTTTTATCTGGCTGTAGAAGAATAGTGGGGTTGGATGGATGCTTTTTGAAAGGATTATGTAAGGGAAAATTGTTGGCTGCAATTGGTAAGGATGTCAATAACAAAATGTTTTCTATAGCTTGGGTTGTAGTGAGGATAGAAAATAAGGATACTTTTTCGTGGTTCATAAAAAATTTGATGGCTGACTTGGAGATTACCTACGGGAGGGGTTGAGCTTTCATGAGTGATCAATAGAAGGTAAGACTTGGTAATTATGTTGGTCATTGCATTCTTTTGAAATCAGCTCATCATGTTATATTTTCCCTTTTCTTACTATTATTCATTGTTTAATATTGTACGAACTTGTTCTTGCATTAGCTGACTTGATCCACATGCCGAGCATAGAATGTGTGTGAGGCACATATATGCAAACTGGGCGAAGAAGTACAAAGGGGATAAGCTGCAAAAGCAATTCTGGCAAATTGCAAAGAGCACGAACATGGCTGACTTTAGGATAGCAAAACAGGGTCTGCTTGAGTTGACAAAGGATGGTTTCGAAGCCTATTCCAAATTGAAGCGAAGTATTGGTGTAGGGCTTTCTTCAGCGAAGCATTGATTTCGAAGCCTATTCCAAATTGAAGTGATATCGTCGACAACAACCTTAGCAAAGCTTTCAATAGTAGCATATTAGCCGCAAGGTGCAAGCCAATCGTTTCCATGCTTGAGGATATACGACTTATGCTCATGACTAGGCTGCGAAGTAAAAGAGATGATGCTGCAAAGTGGACTAGAGAATGTGGTCCTCAGATTGCAAAGACATTAGATGCCAATCTAGCTGCTTGTAAGTTCTGTCGTCCAATTTGGAATGGCGATGACTGGTTTGAGATAAAGAAGCATGAAGACACATATGTTGTTTACCTTCAGAGGAGGAAGTGTTCATGTCGGGCATGGCAACTAACTGGAATTCCCTGTGAACATGCTATTTTTGACATCCAGAACTAAGAAGAAAACTCAGAACATTACCTAGCTGATTGCTACAACAAAAGGTCGTATCTTGATACGTATAAGTTCATGATGCAACCTATTAGAAGTAGCAAATATTGGGAGCCAATCAATCGTGATGCCCCAATACCTTTATCATTAAAGAAGGACGTAGGAAGGCCAAAGTGAAGACGAAGGCTGTAAGAGGGAGAGATTTCAAAACAAAGGATGAGCAAGACTGGTGCAAAGATGATGTGATCGTATTGCCAAAAGTTAGGGCATAATAAAAAAGGCTGTCAAGTGAGGAAGCAACTTGAAGGACAAGTGATTGCTATAAATCCGACAAAGAACCAGTAGAAGGCCACACTGTGCAGCTTCCTCAAGGGCCGCTAGAAGAGCAAAACGCGTCGACCGTTCACCAACCGACGAAAAAATATACGGTAAGATGATACATTATTTGCTTTCTTTGTCTTCCTATAGGGTTTGCAATAGTCTAACCTCATTTGTACCTTTCAGGTGAGAAGAAGAAGGACGAGAGTTAACCAAACTGCCCAAGCGTCACCACCTGAAGTGTCAAGACAAAAGCTGCTGCCCAAGGAATGATGTGCAGCCACCTCAAGGGCCAACGGAAGAACAAGTTGGATAATCAATTCAAGTGCCAATAATTGAAAAAACAGCCCAACCACCTCCATCAACGCACATTGAATCTACCGTTGAGCAAATGAGGAGAAAATATCCATTACGATGTACATTCTTTGTTTTTATTAGCTTATGGCCCACAATATAACCTTGTAAACACCCTTCAGGTGAGAAGAAGACCAACAACAGTCCAACCACCACCACCACCACCACCTCTAGAGCCAAAAGAAACTGATGCACAACCACCACTTCCCCAGCGAACAAGAGGGGCTCTTGGAAAGAGGTTAAAGGAATATGGTTATCACCTATTTACAGACGACCGTACCGGAATGACTATTTTGCATGTATGTTTCGTATGACTTGTCCATTAAGGATAATAATGTAAAAAATCCTGAATCATTCCTTCTGTTATTGTATTGTAGCTTGGGAGAAGCTCGGAAATGCTTATTTCCGAAGGAAATCAAACCCATGAGTCAACGGCTCTATGAAAGAAGAGATTGCAAAAGACGAGAACAACAGCTAGAGCTCCAATGCAACTACCAAGGATGAAGCCAGCAAGAGTTCCATGTCAACCAGTGCCTGATAAGCCACTTGAGGAACCAGAATCTCTATATGTTAAAAAGAGTGATCGGATCATGAATCAAGTCAAAAAGCTATCGAAGGGAGCTGGAGGTTGTTAGCATTGATTGATATGAATGTAGGACAGGAGTGCACCTTTAATTTAGTGTTGTTATCTGTTGTTGGACACTCATACCGGTTTAGTGTCGTTATCTTTTGTTGGGAACCTGTACTCCTACTTTTTGTTAATGTAAACGGTTAGCTCAATTGGAGCTTCTTGTTATTGAATTATGCATTTATGCTATGATTCCACTTCTTATTGTGTTGGCTGTTTGTGAATGCTGTTGGCGGCTGGTTTATATATGGTGGTCGTTGACTGGCAGCTCTTTATAGGTGGTTGATTGATTGATTGGCTGATATTAATTGTTAGCTCGCGGGTTTTGAGTGTATTAAAACCTGCTCGTGCAATGGTAATGCATGAGCAAGTTGCTGGTGCAAACTCACTTTTTTGTACCGGCAAATTGCTGGTGTAGTCTGGTGCACGATTTGAACTAGCAACTTGCTGGTGCAGTGTGAGGATACAGCTTGCATGAATTGGTTATTGAAAATTTTGATGATGCACTTAAGTAATCGTTTTCAAAATAAGTTGGCATTTAAGTGACCATTTTCATAGAAACTTTGCACTTAAGTGAACACTTTTTAAGCCCGACTGCCACTTGAGTGATCAGAATGTACAACATATGACACTTATATTATAATCGATATCCATTTGCAGCAAAATCATAAAATTATCTAGCAAACATGTAAAAACAGCTCCAATGCTCATTGCAACAACATGTTTGCAATCTTTAAATAGCTCCAAACAAAAAATACTGAACGGGGAAAAAAAAAACATAAGCCCCCCATATGCAGCAGCTGCAACAACATCAACAAAGGGAGGGACGAAACAACTGTAGAAAACTACATATTTTGCAACAAATCTTTAACTAAAACTAAGCATACACTGACTACATACAAAGTTACTCCATAAAACTGATCAAAACTAAAGCAAAATCATATTGACAATACATAGTTAACTCAAAAAACTTATCAAAATTGAGCATACATTGCATTAACCATTAATTTCAAACAAAATACTTCTGCAAGCTCCTTCATCCAAAGAAATATCATCCATTACTACTTAATACAATACAGATATATATCGAACCCAACTTCACCTACTGAAGATTGAGAAGGTTCCTCTGATCACACATATTACACTTACACATTACATAGATTACACAACATAACAAAACGATAATTATGCCTTGATCACGCGTCTTTTGTCTTCGCATCGTTGACACTTCCTTCTTGCATTGATTTGTCAGAGATGTTACGGCCTTCAGCTCAGCTTCCTTTGAATCGACATCATCCAATTCTTCCATGAGTGTATGTAGAGGTTCACGCTGTCTTTCAAGAAGCTCTAATATCACATTTGTGGCTCGACTCGAGAATTTCTGATCAACCCATTTGAAATATTTGCACTTCGACCCCTCCCTATATCCGCCGCATCCAGGAAATCTTCTCACAGATGTTTTCGTTGGACTTGATATCCCACAAAAACATAAAATTTCATCATTACCTTCAGTTGGCCGAACCGAATTTGAACTGCTACTGAAGTTCCTTCCCTCCATTTTGACCTAGGGCTTTTAATTTTGGGGTGAAATCAAAACGTTGGAAGAAGATTCATTCAGTCGCTCGTTTACTATTTGCGTTCGTGTTTTAATTTTGGGGATTAGGGTTTATGAGGCGCAATTTTACTTAAAACGATGTCATCTTCCTCTTCACAACGCTAAGTCAGCTACCGGCGAGCCGTCGGCCTCTGTTTGAATGTAAATAGTCCACGTCGGCGCTACATACACATTTCGACGGCCACGAAAACACTTAGCACTGAGTGATCGAAGTTGCAAAAACTTAGCACTAAACTGATAGATTTGAAAGTTTTGGCACTAAACTGATCGTCGTACACAACTTTAGGTGTACTTATGCCATATGAGAAGGCATCAAGGTTTGCCTAAAAACTAGGCTATTGTTACTTCTAATGTGTGTTTTGTCAATTTCCGCCGAGTACTTGAAGTTACTTTTATACAAGTTGAGTAACATCCCAATTATTTTAGGAAATAATTTTCAAGGTGAAAAATGGACAATACGGCAAAATAGTTATCCAATCATTTAATAGAAATGAAAAGTACATCCTAATGGTCTCTTCTTACTAGATACTAGGAGTAGATATACCGTAAAAATGGATGTAAGTGTTCGATATATTATATATATTAGGAGTAAGTCTTTTTGTATATTTACTTTCTTGCCCCTTCTTTGTATGTATATTTATATTGGCCTTGTTTTTTATTGTAATATAATGAATTCCATTATTCAATTCTCAAATCTAACATGGTCAGAGCTAGGTTTTCTCCCTCTTCCCCCAACGAGCATGTTGGATTTTTCTTCCCACCGATCGAACCGGTGATTTGGTTAACAAGTGTCGCGTTGGATTTCAATTGAACTGGTGGATTTTTTCTTCCCTATTTGTGGTTTTAGACAACGAGTCTCGCGTTGGATTTCGATCGAATTGGTTTCTTATGCTGATGGTCAGATACAACATCAAGATCGGATTGGTGATTTTGGCGTCTTCTCTGCTAGTGGTCTCAGAGTTGATTGGATTTCACCTGATTTTGCCATACGAAAAGTGCAAACTCAGTAGGTGTTCCCAGCGATTTGGGTTTTTGTCTTGGTGTTGATTCTCAGTGATTTGGATTTTTTATCTTGGTGTTGATCGGATTTTGGTGTTCTCAGCGATTTGGATTTTTGTACCTCAGTGTTGATCGGATTTTGGTGGATTTTTGTGTTGGTGTTGATTCTGAGCGATTTGGATTTTTGTCTTGGTGGTGTGTTCAATGAGAGTAACAACACCGTGGATTTTTTTTTTCTCTTTTGCCTTGGCAATTGGTGGCGTCTTTTGGAATACAATTGGTGGATTTTTTTCTCGTTGTCTTCTTTGGTCCCTGAAGCATCGCGGATTTTGGCGTCTTTTGCAGTACAATTGATGGAACTTTTTTTCATACAATTCGTCTGAGCAGTGGCGTCTTCTGCAGCTGTTGTTTAGGATTGAAGCAGTGCAGCTTTGGCGATTTTGCTAATTTTCAATGCGGATTATATTTACGGCTCGAGATTGAATACTTGCTATGTGGTGTTGCTAAAGGCACCGACTAGCTGCTGTAAATTTGTTATTACTGACTATCTAGGTGCGAGATCCCTTGGCCCATCGATCCTAGCTTGGAGTGCAATTTTAGCTTCGAGTTGCACCTGTCTCTTCTCCATCCACGGATCGTGTCACTTCATCATCGTCTTTAGATGATCGTTTTGCTAATATTGAGGCTCAAATTTCTCGTTTAGTTCAGCTTCATATTGATTTTTCTAGCGCATCCTCCACCGTTGCTACAGTAGTTGTCGCATAATCTTCAGGTGATAGCTCTTCTTGGATTCTTGACCCTGGAGCTGCTCATCATCTCACTCAGCAAACTGCACTCAAAAGTCCAAAAAGGTTATGTACAGCTGATGGATCCTTTCTTACTATTGCTATGCAAGGCCATCTTATTATCCCTAACAGTTTTAATGTGCCCAATGTGTTGCATATACCGAACTTAACAATGAATCTTTTATTTGTTCGGCAACTTGCTGATATGGGTTATATGGTGACATTTACTGTTGAATCTTGTGTTATACAGGATTATACGAGTGACCGGACGATTGGCAAGGGTAGTAGACATGGAGGATTGTATATGATGCAGCATCTCCAGCTTCCTTCACCTCAACATGTTCTTGCCATTTGCGATCTTGACTATTGGCACTAGCATCTAGGTCATATATCTATTTCTCGTTTGTCTTTTCTGCATTGGCAGGAGGGCCTGTTTCATCTACTGTTATGCGTCCTTGTACTAGTTGTTCTTTAGCTAAACAATCTATATCTCTTTTTCCTGTTAGTTCTTCTATTTCCACTTCTTGTTTTGATTTAGTACATTCAGATGTTTGGGGTCCTGCTCCCCAAATTTCTGAAAGTGGATTCAAGTATTATGTATCGTTTATTGATGATTATTTTCGTTATACGTGGGTTTATTTCATGCATTTTCGTAATGAATTTCTCTCTATTTATAAAAACTTTACAACCATGATATCTACTCGATTCTCTAAAACTATTAAATTTTTTCTTTCTGATGCTGGTGGGGCGTATCTTTCTATAGCTTTTCGTTTCGTTCTTAACTTCTCAAGGAACCTTACCTCAGTTATCTGACCTGGTGTTCAAACTCAAAATGGTCTTGCTGAGCGAAAACATCATCATATTCCGGATATTACTCGTGCTCTCATGTTGTCCAATTTGATTCTTACTGAATTTTAGGCTGAAGCACTATCTACTGTTGTCTATCTCATAAATCGACTTCCTTTTCTCGTCCTCTCCAAAGCCACCCCTCACCAACGTCTTTTCTCAAAAACACACACTTATTATCAACTTCGTATTTTTTGCTGTACGTGTTATGTGCTTCTTCCACCTCATGAGCGTACCAAACTTTCTGCAAAATCAGTTCGTTGTGCTTTCTTAGGTTACAACATAGAACACAAAGGTTATAGGTGCTATGATCCTTCTTCTCGGCCTATTTGTATCTCTCGTAGTGTTCAGTTCTTTGAGCATCTACCGTTCTTTTTCGCTGCCTCTACTTCTTCATTGTCTTCTCTATCTGTATTTATGGATTTTTCGTCTTGATCCACCTCTTATTCGTCCTCTTATATCTTCTCCATCAGATTCAGTATCACCGCCGTCACCTATGCCTCATCCTTCGTCTACTTTGCCTGCTACTTCAACTCCTCTTGACGATTCTCATTCACCATCCCCTCGGCGGAATCCTCCACTAGATCGTCGTCCTCTGGCTAGGTACGTGGCGACTACAAGTTATTCTAATGAGTTTGGTTCCTTTATAGCTGTTGTCCATACTTTGCAGGAACCATCAAATTATCATATGGCCGTACAACATGTTGAATAGCATGATGCTATGTCTGAGGAATTATCTGCTCTGGAGTGCACTGGTATATGGGATCTTGTGCTTGTTCCACCGGGAAAATCCTTGACATCTTGTCGTTGGATCTATAAAATCAAAACTCACTCTGATGGTACCAGGAGTATGAGATAGATTATGAGGAAACCTTTGCTCCTGTTGCCAAAATGACATATGTTCGCACTCTTCTTGTAGTAGCCTCTATTCGTAATTGGCATCTTTTTTAGCTTGATGTGAAGAATGCTTTTCTTTGTGGGTTTTTGAAGAGGAACTCTATATGCAGCCACCTCCAGGTCTGCCTCATTCGCCAGGGCAAGTATGTCGTCTTTGAAAGGATCTTATGGTCTCAAACAAGCTCCTTGAGCTTGGTTTGAACGTTTTGCAAATGTTGTTCAGTCAGCTGGCTTTGTTAAGAATGATAATGATCATGCTATGTTTACTCATACCTCTTCAGGTGATTGTACTATTCTGCTTCTTTATGTAGATGATATGATTATTACTAGGGATGACTCTGCTCATATTGCTTATATTAAGCAACATTTTCACCGTCAGTTTGCTATGAAAGATATGAATTTCTTACGTTATTTTCTCAATATTAAGGTTGCTCACAGTCGATGTGGTATTCTTCTCTCCTAGCAGAAGTATATTGCTGACATTTTAGGTCGTGCTGAATTATATGATACTCGTATTGCAGCTACTCATGTTGAACTTCATTTACAGCTTCGTCCGAATGATGGTGAGCCTTTGTCTGGTGTCACTCGCTACCAACCTCTTGTTGGCAGTCTTGTCTATCTTATGACTACTAGTCCTGATATCGCGTATACTGTTCATCTTGTTAGTCAATTTGTCGCGACTTCTCGTACAATTCATTATGTTGTTGTACTCCGGATTTTGCGACATCTTCATGGTACTATGACACACTCCGTTTTTCTTCCATCGACTTCTTCACTTGCTCTTCGTGTTTGCTCTGATGCTGATTGGGCTTCGGATGTCACTGACCTTAAGTACATTACAGGATTTTGTACCTTTCTAGGTAATTCTCTGATTTCATGGTGTGCTAAGAAGCAGCCTGTTGTATCTCGCTCTTCCACTGAGTCTGAGTATCGTGCTATGACTGACACTACAGTTGAGATTATTTGGCTTCGTCATCTTCGTGCTGATCTCGGTGTTGCCTCCTCTGCTCCCATTCCTCTTCATTGTGATAACAAGAGTGCTATTCACATTGCTATAAATCCGATGTTGATGATCCATCACAGTGCTATTACATGATTGAATAAGTATTTTTCCGTATTGTCCCTTTTTCACCTTGGAAATTATTTCCTAAAATTATTGGGATATTACTCAACGTGTACAAAAGTAACACCATGTACTAGGTGGAAATTGACAAAAACAGACATTGGAAATAACTAACGATAGCCTAGTTTTAAGGCAAACCAGATGCCTTCTCATATCGAAGTTTAAAGGTATCAGCTACATGTAAACAAAATCCTTTTTTTTCGGTTGAAATATGTTAAAAAATCAGAAGAGACTAAATTAGCATATAGATTGAGTAGAATGCATTGTTCAGTTTTGAATTGTTCAGTTTGAGGTAATTAAAATTGTCATAATTAAGTGTACTTGTTTGGAATTTTTTGTGGTTGAAAAATAATTTGAGGTAAATTTATCATGTACCAGTTAAGGCTGGTAGATCTACTGTGAGAAACATAGTTAAGGCTGCAATATAAAAAAATCAATCAAGCTTGTATTCCACAAAACATAAACCAATATTTCAAAAGAACAAAATATCTTGAGAGCACCCTTTTAGGTTAGCTCAAGAAACTAATTCATGGCCCGCTGCGGCACCTGTTGGACTTCTCACACCCGTGACTGTAAGGATTGGAAGGATGCGGCGAACAGCTAGCGCACTTGCAATACGCAATGCCCCCTTTCTCAATGCCGCCGTACTTGATCATCCTTGCATCGACGACCGTATAGCTCATCGCGAATGAGCTCATTATTATAGTAATGATGCAAAGAGCCATCGCCTTACTTCACATCGCCATTCTTGATTTCGTGAGGATTCAAGTTTTCTGAGAAGATAGTTTTATACTCATTAGTTTCCTTTTGGGGCTGTAATTTTCAGTTGGCATTGTCGGTGAAGGGTTTCAATTTTAGTTCACCTGTACTGTCCACTTCTGAAAAAGGAGAAACTGATTTCAACTAATGGGTAACCCAGAAGCAAAAGATCTACAAAGCTCATTATCGCACTAATCATAGGATTACAACTAGCCATGACAATAGTGGGTGTAATTCATTTAACAAACTTGTCTTTCGAATAAGCGTAGAAAAACCATAATTGTAAATTGTATACATACAGACTATCAACTATAACGGGAAAAAATTTTGGAAATTCTTCCTTGAAATTCCAACTGCAAGCCTTTCCACTGAATGGATAGCCTCAACACCAAATAATGCGATATTTGGTTTTCCTTCTTCCACGATGTCCTTTCTTATGAACGAACACAATGGCTCGGGCACACCATTCACATGTGGCTTCTACTACCCTCCCGACTAGAAAGTTTGCCACTTTGGCACCCCTCGGACTTGGTGTAGTTTCTACGGTAGTGTGGTTTTCTAATCGAAACATGGAGCTCACGGCAGAAGGAGAATTGACATTGACAGACTTTGATGGGTCTGTGGCCTAGTCTACCCACACTATCGGTATGTCTGTTGCGGGCATGAACTTGATTGAGGCCAGAAATCTCGTGCTGTTCGATAAGAACAATGCCCCAGCGTGGCAATCCTTCGATCACTCCACAGACGCGATTCTCATTGTGCAGAGATCAGAAATTTGATGGGATATATCGCAACCGAATCAGATGATCACACAGAGAATCAAGAAAAATTAAATGACGCATGAGATTATCTAGGTTCATCCCAGAATAGGGTTACGTCCTGCAAAAAAATTTCACTATAATTGTCGGTTTACAGTCACTCAATTCGTTACAATAATCAGCAAAAAATGAGCAAAATATATATGCCCCAAACGGGTCAAAAACCTAAACCTATCTTAAACTCTTTAATCTCATAACAAACGGGCCGACTTAAACTAAAGGCTCAACCCGTCGAGGTTTTGAGGGTGCTACCCCCGAACCCCTACCTACTCATCGGCGAGCGAGGCAGCCGTCCGCTAACCGGGCGCCGCCCGCTGACCGGGCCGTGGGACACCCGTGTCGGGGGCAGCCTTCATGTCCTGCAAGCATGAGTCACATGTCGTTGAATAACATTTTAGTTTTCCTAGGCTCACGTGGGCGTACTCGATGTGTGAAACAAGGATCCCCGAAGTATTTGTCAACTCCAACAAAATTGACCCCGAGTACTTCCGCAACAAATTAGACTAAGCAAGGTTTAATTTCACTTTCGTTTGATAAGAAAGAAAGCGAAAGCCTCAACCTTTGAGTTAGCTTTTGGGTTGAGAGAGGCCCAAGACCACCCAATACTAGTATCAGAGCTAGTGTTGTCCCTTTCGCGAATGTGTGTTTGCCCAAATTTCACGTGCCGCTCTTTCCTAGATTACACGTGAGAGGAGGTGTTGACTTTGTAAGTCTCACATTGCTTAAGAATGGGTCTTTGGTGCTCTTTATATACTTGTGATCTCCCTCCACCTAATAACTTAAGTCTTTGTGTTAGACTTTCTAACACTGGTATCAGAGTCCAGGTTACTAATAAGTCTGGACCCAATAGTAATTCGAGAGAGATACGGGTTGCCGCGGCATCCGACTCATGGCCCGATGTGTGAGGGGGAGATTGTTGGAGTTGTCCCACATCGGTTGTGGAAGAGGCTGGTGGTCGGTTTATAAATGTGAGGGAAAGCCTCAACCTTTGACTTAGCTTTTGGGTTGAAAGAGCCCCAAGACCACCCAACACTAGTATCAGAGCCAAGATCATTGTCTTGAAAAGTATACTCTGCGGTTGCCATAAGTTGGATCTTCTGCATCAGAAATTAAGACAATAAGCTCATTGTTTTTTTTTTTAAGTATGCTCTACAGTTGCCATCAATTGGATATTCCGCATCAGAAATTAAGACAATGAGTTTAGGGCTATTGTGCTATCACCCTTGCTTGCTCTAGTCAAGTTTTCCTATATTCGCCTCTCTTTCTAGAGGTTTTGTCCACGCCTCAAATTTGTGCTTCTTGATCCTTTCGATTAGTTTGTGCACCTCAACCCACACTTCTAGCTCTGTTAACGATTTTTCTATCCTCATGGATGATCCTAGTGATCGCATCGATAGTTTTGATCGGTTTATCTTGACTGCTCCACCTACATGTGGCTATGGCCGTCTTTCATGTACTTATTATCACCATCTTGGACATAAAAAAATCACATTATTGGCAAAAGAAGAAGGATGCTCCATGTCTTTCTGCAACACTGCGTCCTATTCCACACGCTCGACCTGTTTCTTTGGTTTCTTCTTCTACGGATGACCATATTGCTGCTCTTGAAGGTTAGCTTGCTCGGTTGAGTCCTTATTTGCTTGGGTCTTTTCCCAATTCCGGCACTCCTACACCTTCTTCCTCTATAGAAAGAACTGCTGCAGCCACTCCATTTTCAAGTGACACTTTTACTACTTAGATACTTGACTCAAGAACTGCTAAATTTATGCCTAGTTCTGCTGCTTGTCTCGCTCAGCTCTCTAAGCTCAAGCATCCAACACATTTATTTACTGCTAATGGCTCTCCTCTCTTGGTTACCCGGCGGGATACTCTTACTGTCTCTCAAGATTTCAATGTCCTTGATGTGTTACATGTTCCTTCTCTGGCTCTCAATTTATTATCTGTTGGACAATTTACTAATGCTGGATGTACTGTAAGCTTTATAGATAGCTCTTGTTTTGTGCATGATCATTTGAGTGGCCAGATGATTGGGAAGGGCAGTAAACGAGACGGGCTCTATATTATGCAACATCTCCATCTTCCAACTTCTTCTGATACTTCTCCTGTGTTGGCTACCCTCGATCTTGCCCGATGGCATCAGCGTCTCGGGCATATTCCTTCTTCTCATCTCACCGTCCTTCATCAACGAGGCGTTTTGGGCAATGTTTCTTCTAGTAGTCTTCCTCCTTGTTCTATATGTCCTTTGGCCAAATAATCTGCTGAGCCTTTTCCTATCAGTAACTCAAGATCTAGTGCAATTTTCAATCTTATTCATTCTGATGTATGCGGTCCTGCACCACTTTCTTCCAAGAGAGGCTTCAAATATTATGTCTCTTTTATTGATGATTATTCTCGTTATACATGGGTCTATCTTATGCGTCAACGCAGTGATTTCTTTTCTGTCTATCAATCTTTTACTGCCATGATTTCCACCCAATTTAACACAAAAATCAAAGTCTTCATTCAGACTCAGGAGGAGAATATCTCTATACTGTTTTTCGTTCCCTATTGGCTAGTGATGGTACACTTCCTCAACTATCTTGTCCTGGGGTTCTAACTCAGAATGGGGCTGCTGAACGCAAGCATCGTCATATTCTAGAAACCACTCGTGCACTCTTACTGGGGACATCTGTTCCTACTAAGTTCTTGGCTGAGGCCCTTCTCACAGATGTTCATCTAATTAACCGTCTACCCCCATCTATTCTCCATCAAGACACCTCTTTTCAGCGTCTCTATTATAGATCTCCTAGTTATAATCATCTTCGAGTTTTTGGGTGTACTTGTTTTGTCATTCTTCCACCCACTGAACGTACGAAGCTCACCACTCGCTCTGTCTCGTGTGAATTCTTAGGTTGCAGCACCCAGCACAAGGGTTATCGATGTTACAACCTAAATATGCGATGCATACGTATTTCTCGCAATGTTACCTTTCATGAACACGTTCCTTTCTTCCCTACCAATGTCACACCTCCTGTGTCATCTCCTGTTCCATTTATGGATTTCCCTGTTGATCCTTTTCCTAATCCCCCTTGTCCTATTTCCACCTTGGATCTAAATATATTGCCACCATCCCGATCTTCGCCTCTCCCTTCTACTGCACCTCCTGCTCCACTTGCCCTCGACGATTCCTCACCTCTAGAGCCACGCCGTAATCCTCCTCGAGATCGGCATCTGCCAGTCTGGTATGTTGCTTCTACTTCTTATTCTACTGAGTTTGGTTCTTTTTTGGCTGTTGTTCATGCTATACAAGAACCCATCAGTTATCGTGAGGCAATTCAACGTGCTGAATGGCATCAGGCTATGTCTGAGGAACTCTCGACGTTGGAAAGTACTAATACTTGGGAGTTAGTGCCTCTTCGTCTAAGTCGTTCCTTGATATCCTGTCGATGGATATATAAGATTAAGACCCATTCTGATGGTAGTATTGAGCGCTACAAGGCACGCCTAGTTGCTAGAGATTTCTTGCAAGAGTATGGTATTGATTATGAGGAGATCTTTGCTCCCGTAGCAAAGATGACATATGTCCGAGCTTTACTAGCTATTGTTTCAATTTGTAATTAGCCTCTCTTTCAGCTTGATGTCAAGAATGCTTTTCTTCATAGGGATCTTCAGGAGGATATCTTCATGCAACTTCCACCTGGTCTTGCTCATATCTCTGGACAAGTTTGTCGCTTGCGACGGGCTATTTATGGTCTTAAACAAGCTCCTCGTGCTTGGTTTGAGAAGTTCAGCTATGCTATTCGATCTGCTGGTTTTACTCAAAGCGAGGTTGATCATGCTATGTTTGTTCATACCTCTTCTACTGGTTACATTATTCTTATTCTTTACGTTGATGATATGGTTATCACTGGAGATGATCGCGACCATATTGAACATACCAAGCGGCACCTTCAACAACATTTTTGCCATGAAGGATCTTGGATCACTGCGCTACTTTCTTGGGCTTAAGATTGCTGGCGGTTCTCGTGATATCCTTATTTCTTAGCAAAAATATACTGCTAATATTCTCTCTAGGGCTGCTCTCTCGAATTCACGCACTGCCGCTACTCCTATTGAGCTGAATCAGAAGCTTTGTCCGGATGATAGGGAGTCTCTTTCTGATGTGACCCACTATCGGACTTTGGTTGGTAGCCTTGTATATCTTGAAAGATTTTGTAGGATCGCTACCAACTGTTCCAAAATTTTAACCTATTAAAAGAAGGTGTGGTTTAATATTTATATATTCAACACTCCCCTTCACGCTTAGTCTGGTCTTTTGCCTAGTACTAAGCGTGGACAAATTAATTGGGGAGATAAATAAAGGCCTGAAAAAATTTAAACTCAGGACCTCCTGCTCTGATACTAGTGTTGGGTGGTACTGGGCCTCTCTCAATCCAAAAGCTAACTCAAAGGTTGAGGCTTTCTCTCGCACTTATAAACCGACCATCAGTCCCTTCTACAACCGATATGGAACAACCCCAACAATCTTCCCCTCACACATCGACCCATGGGTCGGATGCCGCGACAACCCGTATCTCTTCCGAGTTACTATTGGGTCCAGACTTGTTGGTAACCTGGGCTCTGGTATCAATGTTAGAAAGTCCAACCCAAAGACTTGAATTATTGGGTGGAGGGAGACCACAAGTATATAAAGAGCACCAAAGACTCATTCTTAAGCGATGTGGGACTTACAAAGTCAACACCCCCTCTCACGTGCAAGCTAGAAAAGAGCGGCACGTGGAATTTGGGTAAACACACATTAGCGAAAGGGACAACACTAGCTCCGATACCAGTGTTGGGTGGTCTTGGATCTCTCTCAACTCAAAAGCTAACTCAAAGTTTGAGGTTTTCCCCCACACTTATAAACCGACCACCAGCCCCTTCCACAACCTATTGGGACAACCCCAACAATCTCCCCCTCACACATTAGGCCATGGGTCGGATGCCGCGACAATCCGTATTTCTTCGAGTGACTATTGAGTCTAGATTTGTTCGTAACCTAGGCTATGATACCATGATAAGAAAGAAAGATTAAGAGAGAATGGTGTTGTTCTCTATTAATACTGTGCGAAACAATGTACATGAGAAGCCTTTATATAGGCTTAGAAGCAGTAAAGAGCATAGTGCTCTTCCTATGTGGGACTAAAGAGAAAGAAGAAGTGCAAGAGAAAGCCACAAGACTACAAGGCTATACAACTATGTCTAACATCGCTGACTACTATCTGTATCTTTACCCAAACAGAAACCGATCCTTGGTAGGTGTATTACTCTGTTGAGAGAGCTTTTTCAAACACAAGCGCAGACTTCAATTATATTGAATTAGGACCTACGTCTGCTCTTGGATTCCAGGAGAAATGAGTCTGCGCTTCTTGGTTTTGGTTCATATGTGCCGTACGTGAAGTTTAAATCAAATGGAGAGTAGAGATCACATGGATCAGATGGAAATCATTGGGGTGGAACCATGGAAGAGATTATTTTCTTATGCCACGCAATGGGGGGTTCTGGTAATGCAACGGTTTGGGGTAAATATGGAATTTGCAAATCTGACGGACAATGTAGTTTTCCAAAATCAAGCGAGGGGACAAGTTACTGTTAGAATATATAAATATTAAATTATGCCTTCTTTTAATAGCTTAAGCTTTTAGAGCAATCGGTTGTGGTCTTATCAAATTTCACGGCTACTTCAATCCAATTGATTATAGAGATCCTAAACTTGGGTGTGCGGAAACTGTCCCTTTGTCTTGTGAAGTTTTCAAACCTTTTTGGAGCTTAATGGTGTTTCTTATTTCACCTTCGAGCATATTGTCCCTGATCTGAGAAATACAGATATGGGGAGTTGCAAAGAGGACTGTGCCAACAATTTCTCATGTTCAGCAGCTTTTTGTACGATGATTCGTCTTGCTACTTCATGTCTCAAGTATTTTCGTTTATGTACTCAATTCCTAGCTATTCCACTGCTTTCATAAAGTACATAAGGTTTCTAATGTTCCTTTTTCCTCTCTTAGCAAAAAGTCAAACTCTTAAGGTAATGCTTAGTTTTGGCGTTGGGTCTCTCTTTGCCTTAATGATTCTTTATGTGGTCCTAAAATTTCTAGATCTTAGGAGGCAAAAAATCTTTGAAGTTGAAAAGGACTACATAAAACAACTTCCGAGATTCTACAGAGTTCACTTACAATGATTTAAGAGTCACCGAGGGTTTTAGTAAGAAGCTTGGTGAGGGAGGCTTTGGATATGTTTTTGAAGGTACTTAGAGTGACCGCGTAAAAGTTGCGGTGAAACGCGTTGACGAGTTACGCCAAATTGAAAAATCATTTCTAGCCGAGGCAGAAACCATTGGCAACATTCATCATTTCAACTTGGTAAGATTCATTGGAATTTGCACAGAGAAGTTTCGCAGGCGGCTAGTCTATGTGTACATGTCCGGGGTTCTCTCGATGAGTGGATCTTTCACAAATCGAAAAGGTCATTCGTGCTTGATTGGAAAAAGAGGAGGAGGATTATTTATGACATAGCTAGGGGCCTAAATTATCTCGATGAAGAATGTAAATGGAAGGTAGCTCACATGGGCATTAAACCCCAAAACATTCTCCTGGATGAAAATTTTAATGCCGAGGTTGCTTATTTTGGCTTGTCTAAGTTGCTTGACAGGGACCAAAGCCGAGTTATGACTACTATGAGGGGAACCCTTGGGCATTTGCCCCCGGAATGGTTGAGCGCAACAATTACTGAGAAAGTAGATGTCTATAGCTTTGGGGTGGTTGTTCTAGAAATAATTTGTGGAAGAAAAATATTTGACAGCTCTCAAAATGAGGAAGACAATGTATCTACTTTGAGTTTTCGAGAGAAAGGCCGAAGAAGGGCGACAATAGTCGACGCTTGTGAGGATATGCAGCTGACTCAATCTCACGTGGTCAATATAATTAGGATTGCCGCGGGGTGCTTACAAGGTGATTTTTCAAAGAGGCCTTCCATGTCGATGGTCATCAAGGCGTTGGACGGATTTATAAAAATTCCAGATGCCCTAGATTATGACTTCTCACATCGCACCTTGATGAATATTAATGTGATAGTTGGCCAAGGGAACATTGATTTTAGTGCTACAGTTTCTGTGTCAGCCTCAATTCTATATGGTCCACAAAGTTGCTCCCGCTTCTCATCTATAGAGTGTCGTTTCGAGTTTTTAACTATTCAATGTTGTGGTAGTGTTGCCGAATTGCATTATATTATTCTTGAGGCGGTCGAACCATTTTCTACTATAAAATAATATATGTTTGGACAGTGAACTCGAATGAATTTGATAAACATTCTAGTTGTTGAATATTAACTTCATAGATAGTCGAATTAGTCTGAGTGCATACATTTGCCTACCTTATATGTTAGAGTGCTTAAAGTGAGGTGTTTTTGCATCCCCTCTTGGCGAGAGCCCTCTTTATGCATAGGAAATCCCGGAGTCCCACGGCAGGAAGGAGCTGAACATAAGAGAATTTAGTCATTAGCATTGCCGAAAATTGCAATAGAAGCAAAACGTATTCATTTATCCCTTTGGGGCGGAGCTGTCAGTTGTGGGGACTTTGAGAAGTTTGTGCAGACACCTCACCTATCACCACGACCATCGGACCAGTCGCCGATTTCTGTCGCTCGCCTCACCACACTACGCCGACCTAGACCCTCGTCCGTCCGAACGCCAATACATCACCGGTAATCCAACAGCTACTCTCCAAGCCAGGATGACTACCAGCAGGGCCCCTCATGCCCTTATTGGACAAAACATCTCTCAACAGCAAAGCAATTCCAAAAAATGCTCTCAAACAGATCAAGACCAATTCAACAGTTCTTATACTCTTGACAAGTGTGGCTAGGTTTTCAAAACTAACAAATTCATTTTATGTTTCCTTGTACAGAGTATTTTATTTTTCCCTGTATAAAGGCCGTAGCTTAGGAAAGTTATTATACTAAATTTATTCTAGGAAAGTTCTCGAGCAAGATCCAGTTGCTTTAGGCTCTCAGCCGCGAAGCAGATCAGGACATAGAGCGTGGCTCTATGCTCTTGCGAAGCTATGGCTGACGTCGATGAGCGATGATGTCAGCGTCCGACTGGAAACCTTCGAGGACCGATTTGGAAAAGGATTTCTTAAATTTACAAACAGAATGGGAATTATTCCATTGAGTCCTAGCCCAGAGTTATCCTTTTCCAACTCGGACATATTAAATTGAGATCCTCGTTGTTTGGGACAGGATCCGCGGCCAAATTGCTCTGCAGTATGATTATGTATATATACACGCACATACAGATGGTCTAATAGCAATATCATAGATGGTTCAATTTAAATCTCCCTCTTAGCAATAAAAGGAAAGTTCATCATTGACAGGATCAGGTTAGTTCAGGTTTTAATCGATTTGTCATCATTGACCGAGCCAGACTTGAGAAATTCTAAATTACCCTTTATTTGTTGGGCCAAATATCCGATGGGTCCCTAAATATCAAATTACCAAAATGGCCCTGGTCAAATTTAAAATGACCATTTTGCCCTTGGATATCGTCTATTGGTCAATTCGTTGTGGGCCCATCTCATTAAGGCACCTCCCAAATAATCAAATATCCTTTTCTCTCTCTCTCCTAACTGACTCTCTCTCCCTTTATTTTTGCATGACGCTCCCCTGCTTTCTCCTCTTCTTCATTCCCTCTTCTCCTTTTTTCGCTTTCTATTGAAGTTGTGCGACGCCATTTCCTCCGCCGAATACCACCTGCTCCTCCTCCACCTTTGTCTGGCCATCCACTGCACTACCGTCGCTTCCTTCTCAGCCTACAATCGCTGCAGCCACCTAAAACTAGCCCATGTACCTATTTCGTACTCTACCTTCTCTTCGGGTTTCGCTACTGCCGCGGTTGGTTCTAGCTGCTCTGGCCACCTCAGCAGCCTTCTCCAGTCTTTGCCATCATCGTCAAAGCCCCCAAGATCGAGGGCCACCATGAGCATTCCCTGCACCTATTCCATCTCTATCGAATCGTCTCAGTCCCTCTTGAACCCCGAACAGACCTTAGTTCGAGTCCCATGTCCTTTGCCTTGTTTCTATGTTGCGCCAGCTTGGTTTCGCTTCTGGCGAGCTACTCCGACGTCTTCTCTAGTCAGCTTAGCCAGCCTTCGACCACCCTAGTAGCTGCTCCTAGTCCTTCGTCGCTCGTGGTAGCCTGAGAGCTGGAGCTACTCCTTTTTTCAACCTCGAAGACCCTTGGTTACGCCTACCCTATTCTCGATCCCTTGTTCCCGGGCCATGCCCTATTTTCGCGGGCCTATTTCGTGGCTATGGCCCAATTTGGCCTGGGTTGTGTCTTAGTAAGCTTTAGCCGTGTGCCTGAGAGGTGGGCTGAGTGTCTAGGCCCGTGTGCCTGGTCTGTGGACCAAGTAGACCAAGAAGTTGGGGCAATAGTTTGAGGTTTTGGCTCATGATCCGATCAAGTCCAAGTTTGTTTCCAAAGGATTTTCAAGGATCTCCGTCGCACTCGCCTTGTCCAATTGACTATGAGCCGATCTCTAATCCTTGGTTAGGTCGCTAATTACATTTGGATTAGTTAATTATATTATTATGATGTTTAGGTAGATTAATTATGGTCGATCTAGATTAAAAATTGGTTTAGGTTAAGTGACCTTCATTAATAAGTTAGTCTGGTCAGCTAGGAGTATGTGGCTAATTAGATTAGATTGATTGATTGATTGAATGATTGACGATGCTTAATCGCGAGGAAATGATAAGATATGGACGAGCGTACGATCGATTGATGAATTGAATTGGTTAATATTGATTTGACATACGAATTGAGCTTTAGCAAGCATTGTTGGATTGAATATCTACTATTGAATTGGTTGGCTCTATTTGATCGATTGTCTACATCGATGACGTAGTTGAATATCAAGATTGACTATTGATTGATTGGATGATTGTTTAGAGGTTAACCATCCCGTATATAGATGCAAAATTTGGTAGATAATTTAGTGCATTTCATATGACCATTTCTAATGTCAAATGCATGCATTGGCATGGAAACGACCTTGGGTCGAGTCCTGAGCACGTCATATGAGCATATAGCAAAATATGGGGTTATGAACTGATTAATTGACAAGTGAGCCAGAGTGATCATATGATGGAATGGTAATGAGACTCTTGACGAGTTCGTATCGTGCCAATTGCACTAGACCACACGACTTATCAGAAGCACGATAATCCATGTCTCGTGCTAGTTGTGTGGATTTAAGGGATTGTTGGATGCTGGTCGCAACTAATGACGGATCGATGCTCCTTACAGGAATGCCTACTTGTCATGCCTTGCAAGGTGCACTAGATACATCGCTTGTGGTTGCCTCGTGGAGGGTAGAGGTACGATGTCTGGTCTTGCCAGATGACACTACCAGTTGTAGTGTGGGGTCACACCAGTTGTGTGAGTCGGTCACGCTAGTTGCGTGGGCCAAAGTTAATAAATTGGACTTCGTGTCATGTCCTGTGAGTGCGAGTTTGATGTGGTATCTTGCTAGTGAACTCTTTGATATGATTGTTTTGTTAAGTTGTCATCGCATATCGTGCGGCACCTCGATGAGTAAGTTGCATGTGATTGAGATATCTACTCTGTGATATGTGATTGGCTAATAGGACACTCTAGAAGAATCAATGCCCTAGCCGGGCTTAGGTATTAACTCACAAAGATTTATATCTCACCCCGTTGTTAAACATATTCAAGTCTAAGGTAAAGGTGCTAGTAATTCCTTTTTGAAGTTGATGAGGACGAGGGTGATGTAGTCCCTATTCTGGAGTAGATATGAATTTAACCCTCACTCAACCCACCTACCTTATTATTCTTAGGGAGCCATCTCAAAGTATAAGGCTGAATAGTGTAATATCTTAGTTGGAGACGTGTTTGTAAATGAAATGATGTTTTGAATTGTTGTGTTTCATGCTTTTATGTCCTTGTAATATGTCACTGTCTGCGAGTATTATATGTTTTCGCATGCGTAGTTATTCTCAAGGGTGGGTAGCGTGCCTAGGACGCTATCTTTTATGACCTGAGATGATTTGATAGGGATGTCGCGTGCTCGAGGATCAAGGCATGACAGCGCTCTTTGTTTGCATTGGTTTGGTCCCACAAGATAATTCCACATCCTACTCCTTCGCATGTGACGTCCTGGAAATTCACCTTTGGCAAGATAATTGAAATCAATTTAGGAAATTGACGTCTAATTGCAATCGATGGAAAATTTTGGATTGTAAGGACTGAAGAGACAAGAATTGGACAAATTTTGAAGTTTCAGTCGATTTAGATTAGGCTTCGAAATTCTTAGTCGTCGAGAATTGGGATTTCAATCCTCGCGCTCGAGCCTAATCCCAACCAAGCCTAGCCTGTGAAATTACCAAAATACACTTTTGTTTGGCGTCCGAAAATTTAATCCAGTCTTGATTAGCGAAATTACCAAAATGCCCCTCAATTTTCACTATAGGACAAAATTGCCCAAAATTTCTTCATGTGGGCCCCACCCCACACTTTCTCTCCTATCCCTCTCCCTCTCGCGTGACCTCTCTCTTTCTCCCTCTCTCTCTCTCTCTCTCTCTCGGCCATAGCTCCCCCCCGACCGAACCCTCCTCCTCCTTACCGATGGCCACCACCTCCAACCTCCTCCTGCCGTCACCCTCGACCCCTCTGCTGCCGTCGATAGCCGCCGGACGATCAAGAAACAGCCGCGGAACCAGCCCCCTATTTCGGCCCCTACTGACCCGAGAACGTCGGGGCTCCTCCGGCCGTTTTCGGCCGCCACCGCCGCCACCCACTACCTCTCCGACATTCCCCTACCTCCCCTCGACATCCTCGACCCAACCTCTCCGCGCAATCGACCCTGAAATCACCTGTGCCCTATTTTGGGGATCGGTCGAATTTCTCTTCGATCCGGCCGAATCGACATCCGCCGCCTCTCACCGCCGCCGCCGATGAAACCCCAAGACCCCTCTCTACCACTCCTCAGCTCGTGGCCGCCGGCCGCTTGCGTGGTCACCGGAAATGGGCCTAAACCGAACCCCTACTCACGACACCAAAACATCCCCAGCCCACCGATTCTGTAGGCCGCCGATCCGCCGTCTCCGGTTGCCCTCCACCAAGGCTACCATTCCCAATCAACACCCCTCGGTCCTTCCACCGTCCACCCCCGAGTCGGCCGATGTCCGGCGATCGTCGTTCCGGCCGTTTCTATCCCCGGCGCCGCCCTGCCTTGTACTGGCTGGTTCGCGCGGGCCGTGGCTCATATTGGCCTGGGCCGGGAGATCAAGAATCCGGGCTGAATGGCCAAGTCATTGGCCGGGCCCGTGGGTCATTTTGACCAAGAGAAGTTCGGGTCCGTGGGCCATTTGGCCGAGAAGTTTGGGTCGTGGGCCGAGAGTTTTGGACCATTGTTCGAGGAATTTGGCTTGTGATTCATCGCCGCCACCATCGCCATCGCTATTGGGACAGCCCGAACCGACTTAATTTATGAGTTGACCCTAATCCTTGGTTAAGGCGCTGATTGCTCCTAGGATTAGTCGTTTAGGCGATTGAAGAATTTAGGTACGCGATCGGGGCCGATTTATATAGAAATTGTAATTAAGTTAAATGGCCGATCGATTAGGTTAGTCGGTTGATTATATTGTCTGTGGCTAATTGTGATTAGTTGCAATTGATTGATTGATTTGATTGTGTTTGATCGCGAGCGAGTGACAGGTTAGAGACGAGCGAGCGATCGACGTCTTAAATCGATCAATTTGGTTAACAAAGTATTATTGTACAAATCGAGCTTTTTGTGGCCTGATCGATTTTGACTGCTCGTGATTGCTTGGTGGCCTTGTTGATTTGATTGCTTCGCTGAACTGCCTGTTTGGCTGTCTTGTTGTTCACTGGGTAATTGACTGCTTGTTTGGGATTTGATAGACCTTTTATGATTACAGTATCTAATGTTAGACTACATATGCATATGGCCGTGTGGGAAATCAAAAAACATGTTTTAGCATGAAAATGGCCTTTGGCCGATCTTTTACATGCGTGAGTGAGCATCCGGTTTTAACCGAAGATAATGAAATGGGTTGATTGTTGAATGTGTTCTGTGTGGTCATATGATGGAACGATGATGCTTTTCTTGGCAAGTCCGTACTATACCAGTTGTATAGAACCACATGACTTGCCAGAAGCACGATAATTCATGCCCCGTATGGTACGTAAGATTTTAAGGGATTGTCGAATGCTAGTCGCAGTTTGTGATGGACTGATGCCCCGTTTAGGGATGCCTACTTGCTTGTGCCGTGTCAAGCGCACCGGAGACACCTCTTGTAGTAGCTGTTGCCAAGAGAAAAGGGACGTAGCCCGGTCTTGCTAGTAAAACGCTCGATTGTACCAAGGTGTTGGATCGCGTTATTTGTGGGAGTCGAATCACGCCTTCTTTCGCATAGATCTTCTCATCTGCCGTGGGCACGATCATCGTTAATAAATAGACTTGTGTGATGTCCAGTGCATACTTGTACATGAGATGCTTGTTTGAGTGATCGACTGTTTGGTTTTGAGTCGAGTCAAGCATTGCATTATGTGTGGTTGAGACTGACAAGTATGCATGTGAATTGTTTTTATATAGTGACTGTAATTGGGTGTTATTTGAGGTGATCTGTTATTGTGAGACTTCCGTTAGGATGCCCGGGTGAATCAGTTTCCTAACAGAGCTTAGGCTTGATTCATTGAGATTTATTCTCACCCCGTCGTGGGATAACTTTTTCGGGTCCCAAGTGACGAAGTCTCGTGGACGCCAAGGATTGGCTTTTGGATTAGTCATCTGAAGTAAGATGAGAAGTTAGTCTTACTTGACTTAGTACACCTACTAAGGTCTTGTCTAGTCACCCCGAAGTATGGGGTTGTGTTTGTACGGAAGTGGTATCGATAGGATTATGTTTTATTCGTAGTGTTTGACTCCTACTATGCTATTCCTATTTGTTTTTATTGTCAGGGAGTTGACACGTTTTCGCATGCTTAAGTAACTGATAGGTCGATAATGTACCTGGGACGCTATCTCTGTGACCTCGTGGCGATAAGGCGAGGGATGTCGCGGGCTTGAGAGTCAGGGCATAACATTCCCGTCCCAAGGTGGTATCAGAGCAAGGTCGGCCTGATCCATCTGGTCATTGGCTTGAAGTGATAAGGAGTGCTGGTATTTGGGATAGTTAGTAGGATCGTAAGTCTTTGCATGTGCTTGTTACCTATGCTTCGTTTTGACTAGTTGCTAGTGATCTCATTATGCGTTGCTTGGGGTGGACGGGACTCCGTAAGTTACCTGTATAATGAGCAACTGTAGTGAGAGGGTGCCTAGTGGAAGAATAGCTTGAGAAGATCCTAGAGCGGAAGAGGTTATGCTGGCGCTGGAAATTTTGGAAGTGGCAGTTGGACAGCAAGTGAGTAGTCAGATTAATGGTACCACCGCTTCGAATGAAGACTTGTTAACTGGAAACGAGATTGGTGAGCAGCCGATACTTGAGTTGATGGAGAGGTTTCTTAACCTCGAGCCACCGAAGTTCAAAGAATAAGGAGATCCAGATACTACAATCTTGTAGATTAAGGAAATCGAGACGGTATTCGTCGTGCCAGGATGTTCCGAAGAGGACAAGGTGACACTGGCCGTTTACCAACTTCAAGGTAACGCTAATGCGTGGTGGGAAGCTGTACGAAGAAAGATCTTTCCTGAAAACATGATTCCGGTATGGGATGCCTTCGTTGAAGCCTTCTATGGCAAGTACTTCCTGGACTGTATGCGAGAGAAAAAGATGGCGGAATTCTTGCAGCTTCGACCGGACCAAATGACAGTAGAGCAATATGAGGCGAAATTTACTGAGCTATCAGAGTTTGCACCATGGACAGTTGGAGATCCAATGAATTGGATGAAAAGATTTCGTGAGGGATTAAAGCCCGAGATCAAGGATCAACTGGTGCCGCTGAACTTTAAGAGTTATAGCGAATTGTATAAAAGGGCCCAATCTGTGGAGAGGAGCATGACTGATAGAGCAACCGCATCTGGATCGCGACTTGTGCCTTCTTCCAGGGATAACCGTTAGATAAAGAAGAGGCCGATGTATGCCAATAAGTATCACATCCCGTTTAATCGGAGGAGTACAATCAGGAAGCCGATGTTCCTCTAAAGTGAGAAGTGTCGTCTGTGTCGCCTAAGGTATGGGTCTGGTCTTTGCCCGTTTAGAGGTGGAGAATGGTTTAAATGTTATCAGCCGGGACACCAAGTGAAGGATTGCCCGTTGAGACAGAAAATCGGTCAAGCATCGTTGTTGCAAGAAGGACAAACTCGAGGAGATGTTCAGCAGAACACCTAAGATTGACTCTACTGGGAGTAGGGTGACTTTTGAGTTAAGATGTTTGAGTACATATTAGCAATAGCTAGTCGAGCTCGAAAAGGCCTTTTTATGGACAAGGCTTATGGATATGGGTTTGTAATAAGACAATTAGTATTTTGTGGATTGCATAAGTTTGAAGTGTTGTTTTGCTTGGATTGTTTTAATCGTTGTTTTCTTGGATCCTAATCACCGATTAGATGAATATCCGCGAAAGAGCGAGCATGAATTGTGGGATTAATCTCTGAGGTGTGATGAACTTTCTAGAAATCAGAGGACACGAATTGATAAGGATCAATGTAAAGGTAGGTAATGTGTGCTGAATTGTGATGAAAATCTTTCTCTACATGTGGTTATAATGGGACTTGAAAGTGAAAACACGGTTGTGAGTGCCATGCGTCATTTCGAGCGATGGATGAACCGAGATATTATGGGTGAGTAAGACTTATGTGCTTTGCAGAATTGGTGAAAGTTGATTATATCTCTGAATCCTGATCGAATAAGGACTTGCGGTATATCAAAGGCAGTATTGGAATGACTTAAGGCCATATGGCTCAATCGACTAGTTACCTAATAAGGTCATGGTGAAGTATACACTGCATGAAGATTATAGTTAATGAAACCTCAGAAATGTGCATGGAACAAGGACGGTAAAGACGAACAAGGAAAGTTCGTAGTGGCAATCTAAGGTTAAGCGACATGGTAGGATCGCCAATTGGATGCACAGGCTATCGAGACTGGAGATACCCCTGAATAAGATTAAGATTGCGAGATGTGACAATTAAGGAAGACTAGTTACCAGAGTGACGCAACGGAAGCATAGTAAGGTCGGATGATTTCTTGGAATAATGACCATAAGGGCCTTGCTTTTGATAAAGCAGAAAACTGATTGGGATTCACAATAGTAATTTCAGTGTTAGTCCAAATAGCTTGTGATGACATCAAGATTTGAGGTAAGGTTACTAGAAGATTAGTAGGCGTGGTCGAGCAATTGACGAAGATTTTGGTGTATCAATAAGCCAAAGAGCAACATTACAAGCCTAAGTAGACTGCTGCCATCGTTGGAGATTCTAAGGTAAAGGTGGGAAAAGATTACAATGGATTGGTGATGAAACTTCTAAAAAGTCAATGGATAAATGCCTCAGTTTGGAGTACAGTAAGTAGATTAACGATGCTTGTTCAAGATATAACAGTGTGAAGAAATTCAACTATAGTATGAGTGTGATGTTCCAAGACATACAACCGATTCAAGTTTAAGACTCGAACTAATCGCGAACAACGACCAAGGGTCGAGGAAGCCACCGAGAGTTAGAGGTCGCCCTCGATGTGGATGATGGCCTGATTTGCCAGTCGGTTGTGTTATTGATTAAGGGTCGAATGTGTGGCAATTTTAAATCAAGCATAGATCGAGTTAGGTTGATCTCGCTCAGCGGTAAATCAACCATAGGATTACCCTGAAGTATACTAGGGATTGATTCGTGGCATGATTTGCAAACTGGCATTGATCGATATTCAGGATGGCCATGGACCAGCGAGGAACGATTTGTACTAGAACCCCGTACCAGCCACACACTAGTCAAGGATTAGCTACTCTAGATTTTGTGATGTTTTGTTGGAAGACTATGGGTCGAGTTGAACTAATCCTGCATCAATTTGAGTTGGTCATGAGAGGTGATCTCGATAGTGTTCGATTGTATCACCGGTCTAGGAACGGGTGATTCCAACCCTAAATTGAAATATTTGAGGTGGTCCTCAACTCGTCAGTCGGTTGTGAGCTGACCTTGTTTAATAGAATGAACGGTTCGATCCTCAGTTGGATTTGGCGTCTGAGTTCAATGATTCTTCAGATGCTTCAAGAGTTGACAAGTGGAGACTCCTAATCTCAAAGCGTTGAAGAAGAATCGAATTATTAGTAGACCTTCTCCATGTAAGTAGAATGCCCAAATTGCCATTAATGTTAATCGTGGTTGACATCTATGGAATAGGAGGAAATGACAGCGTTAAACTCTGCTCGTTGGAATTTAAGAAATGGTCAGTCTAATCGCGGGAATAGATAATTACTACGGTTACTAGGATAACCAACAGTTGATTGGGACAGCAAGATCAGATGCTCACAGTTGAGTTGAATCCCTAGAGTCAAATGATTCACCTTGTTGAAACGAATTGTGGATATGGAATTGTATCGGATTAGTAGTCAAGGATCGTAAGTTAGAATCCAACTTGGATTTGATAGTCGCTTTATAATTTCGATGCACAGAGTGGAGATTAGGAATGACTTGGAGCAAACCTAGTATGAAATTTGGGAAACGAAATTGCAGTTCAAGATGGCTTATTAACCACAGATGGAAAGTCAATCTAAAAGGATATTTCAGAGTCTAGTGAACCTGTTGGTGACATGCGTTTTAGATTTCAAGGTGATTGGAATGAACAGTTGCATCTGATGGAGTTAACCGGGAAAAAAAAATCAGCGGAGCATTAGGATGATGCTTTTCGAGGCAATGTATGGCAGAGCGTGCAAGACGCCCGTTTAAAGACGGACCTAAGTTAGTGGAACAGTCGATGGACGCGATCAAGTTTATCAGAGACAAATTGAGAACAGTTCAGAGTCATCAGGAAAGTTACGTCATTCAGAAACGAACACCAATGGAATTTCAGGTGGGTAATCATGTCTGTAGAAAGCGACGCCTGTTGGAAAGACAATTCGTTTTCGCAAGAAAGGAATGCTAAGTTCAAGTATGTCGAACTTTTCGAGATTTATGGAAAGAATTGAGAAATTGGACACATTGTCTTGTGTTACCGCCGAGAACTTATCCAAGTTTATTTTGTCTTCCATGTGTCGATATTAAGGAAGTGCGAGCCGAACCCTGCTCATGTGCGGTGTAAAGAGAAGATTGAACTGGATGAGCAAGCAACGTATCTGGGAAGTCCAGTCAGGATCCGTTGTTGGGAGACAACAAGTATTCAAGAGCAAGAATTTTTCCTTTGGTAAGTAGTTTGGTAACACCGTGGTCCTGAAGGAACTATTTGAGAAAATTGTGGGAACTAGATATCGTTATTGGTTTGAAGGGTTACAGTAGTACTTCAATTTCGAGGACGAAATTTCCTAAGTGGGTGAGAGTTGTGACGTCCTGAAAATTCACCTCTTGCAAGGTAATTGAAATCAATTTAAGAAATTGACGTTGAATTCCAGTCGATGGAAAATTTTGGATTGCAAGGACTGAAGAGACAAGAATTGGATAAATTCTGAAGTTTCAGTCTGTTTAGATTAGGCTTCGAAATTCTTAGTCGTCGAGAATTAGGATTTCAATCCTCACGCTCGAGCATAATCCCGACCGAGCCTAGCCTGTGAAATTACCAAAATATTTGGCATCCGAAAATTCAATCTAGTCTCGATTTGTGAAATTACCAAAATGCTCCTCAATTTTCACTATAGGATAAAATTGCCCAAAATTTTTTCATGTGGGCTCCACTCCACACTCTCTCTCCTGTCCCTCTCCCTCTCACGTGACCTCTCTCTCCCCCCATCCCCCTCTCTCTCTCGACCATAGCCCCCCCGACCGAACCCTCCTCCTCCTCCTCCTCCTCATCCTTCTTCTTCTTGGATAACCGAACTTCCTCCGGCATATTTTACGCCGCCGCCACCCCCACCACCGACGGCCACCACCTCTGGTCACCTCCTGCCATCACCCTCGACCCCTCCACCGCCGTCGGCAGCCACCGGATAATCGAGAAACAGCCGCGGAACTAGCCCCCTGTTTTGGCCCCTATTGACTCGAGAACATCGGGGCTCCTCCGGCCTTTTCCGGCCATCACCGCCGCCACCCACTACCCCTCCGACATTCCCCTACCTCCCCTCGACATCCTCAACCCAACCTCGCCGCCGCAATCGACCCCGAAACCGCCGTTGCCCTGTTTTGGGGACCGGTCGGATTTCTCTTCTATCCAGCCGGACCGACCGCCGCCGCCTCTCACCGCCACCACCGATGAAACCCCAAGACCCCTCTCTACCACTCCTCAACTAGTGGCCGCCGGCCGCCGCCCGTGGAGGCCGAAAGTCGGCCTAAACCGAACCCCTACTCCCGGCGCCAAAACATCCCCAGCCCACCAATTCTGTCGGCCGCCGATCCGCCGTCTCCGGCCGCCCTCCGCCCGGCCACCGGTCCCAATCAACACCCCCCGACCCCCTGGTCCTTCCATCGTCCACCCCCGAGCCGGCCGCCGTCCGGCGATCGTCGTTCCGACCGTTTCAATCCCCGGCACCGCCCTGCCCTGTTTGGGCCAGTTCACGCGGGCCGTGGTCCGTACCGACCTAGGCTAGGTGGCCAAGAATATGGGCCGAGTGGCCGGGTCAGTGGCCGATCCCATGGGCCATTTTGGCCTAGAGAAATCCGGGTCCGTAGGCCATTTGGCCGAGAAGTTTGGGTCGTAGACCGAGAGTTTTGGACCATTGTTCGAGGAATTTGGCTCGTGATTCGCCGTCGCCACTGTCGCCGTCGCTGTTGGGATCGCCCGAGCCGACTTAATTTGTGAGTTAACCCTAATCCTTGGTTAGGGCGCTAATTGCTCCTAGAATTAGTCGTTTAGGCAATTGGGGAATTTAGGTACGCGATCGGGGCCGGTTTAGATAGAAATTGTGATTAAGTTAAATGGCCGATCGATTAGGTTAGTCAGTTGATTATATTATCTGTGGCTAATTGTGATTAGTTGCAATTGATTGATTGATTTGATTGTGTTTGATCGCGAGCGAGCGACAAGTTAGAGACGAGCGAGCGATCAACATCTTAAATTGATCAATTTGGTTAATAAAGTATTATTATACGAATCGAGCTTTTTGTGGCCTAATCGGTTTTGACTGCTCGTGATTACTTGGTGGCCTTGTTGATTTGATTGCTTCGCTGAACTGCCTCTTTGGCTGTCTTATTGTTCACTGGGTAATTGACTACCTATTTGGGGTTTGATAGACCTTTTATGATTGCAGTGTCTAATGTTAGACTGCATATGCATATGGCTGTGTGGGAAATCAAAAGACATGTTTTAGCATGAAAATGGCATTTGGCCGATCTTTTACATGCGTGAGTGAGCATCTGGCTTTAACAGAAGATAATGAAATGGGTTGATTGCTGGATGTGTTCTGTGTGGTCATATGATGGAACGATGATGCTTTTTCTTGCAAGTTCGTACTGTACCAGTTGTATAGAACCACAGACTTGCCAAAAGCACGATAATTTATGCCCCGTATGGTACGTACGATTTTAAGGGATTGTCGGATGCCAGTCGCAGCTTGTGATGGACCGATGCCCCGTCTAGGGATAACTACTTGCTGTTACCTTGCCAGGCGCACCGAAGACACCTCTTGTAGTAGCCGTTGCCGAGAGAAAAGGGACGTAACCCGATCCTGCAGATAGAATGCTCGATTGCACCAAGGTGCTAGATCGCGTTATTTGTGGGAGTCGAATCATGCCTTCTTTCGCGTAAATCCTCTCATGTGCCGTGGGTACGATCATCGTTAATAAATGGACTTGTGTGATGTCCAGTACGTACTTGTGGATGAGATGCTTGTTTGAGTGATCGACCGTTTGGTTTTGAGTCGAGTCAAGCATTGCATTATGTGTGGTTGAGGGTGACAAGTATGCATGTGAATTGTTTTTATATAGTGACTGTAATTGGGTGTTATTTGAGGTGATCTGTTATTGTAAGACTTCCGTTAGGATGCCCGGATGAATCAGTTTCCTAACCGAGCTTAGGCTTGATTCACTAAGATTTATTCTCACCCCGTCGTGGGATAACTTTTTCAAGTCCCAAGTGACGAAGTCTCGCGGACGCCAAGGATTGGCTTTTGGATTAGTCATCTGACGTAAGATGAGAAGTTAGTCTTACCTGACTTAGTACACCTGCTAAGGTCTTGTCTAGTCACCCTAAAGTATAGGGTTGTCTTTGTACGGAAGTGGCATCGATAGGATTATGTTTTATTTGTGGTGCTTGACTCCTACTATGCTATTCCTGTTTGTTTTTATTGTCAGGGAGTTGACACGTTTCTATATGCTTAAGTAATTGATAGGTCGATAGTGTGCTTAGGACGCTATCTCTATGACCTCATGGCGATAAGGCGAGGGATGTCGCGGGCTCGAGAGTCGGGGCATGACGTCCCTGCCCCAAGGATTTTGGTAATTTCGCAAATCGAGATTGGATTGAATTTTCGTACGCCAAACAAAAGGGTATTTTGGTAATTTCACAAGCTAGACTCGGTCAGGATTAGGCTCGAGCGCCAGGATTGAAATCCTAATTCTCGACGACTAAGAATTTCGAAGCCTAATCTAAACTGACTGAAACTTCAGAATTTGTCCAATTCTTGTCTCTTCAGTCCTTGTGGTCCAAAATTTTCTATCGACTGGAATTCGACGTCAATTTCCTAAATTGATTTCAATTACCTTGCCAGAGGTGAATTTCCAGGACGTCACATCGCACGTCTAATTTGTCATCACCAACCATACTCACTTAGTCATCACCATCATCACAAATCACCATGGAATGCAATTGCGTAATCAAAGTCCAATTCCATTGCTACCGAAACATGTCCTTAAAATTGTTCAAAATTTAGCGTTGAATAAGATGAGCAACGGAACTAGATTTTGAGCCGTCATAACTGTGATGTCCTGGAAATTCAATCTTTGTAAGCACCGAAAGTCGATTGAATGATATGAATTTATAGTCTTAGTCGACGTCTATTTTGGACTATATGGACCGAAGAGACGAAAATTTGGACGAATTCCGAACTTTAGATTATTTCGAAGTGAGTTTCGAAATTAATCCGCAGCGATTTTTGAATTGTCGTTTTCGCAATCGAGCTTAACCCTGACCGAGCTTGGCTAGTGAAATTACCAAATTACCCTTCATACAGTGTACCAAAAATTTCGTTTCAGTCGCGGCGCGCCAAATTACCGTTTTACCCCCCCCTCAATTATTTATGTGAGTAAGACAAAAAAAATTAATTTTTTCCCTTAAAGTCAAGGTGGGCCACCTTCTCTCTGCCCAACGTGCGTCGCTTCTTCCTTCCGTCTTCTTTTCTTCTTCTATTCTTTTTCGTTGGACCGAGAACGACCAACGTTTGCAGATCCAATCCTCCTCCGTCGTCGCTATTTTTCGCGACCACCGCCCTACCACCGACATCCACCATCCTTAGCTACTCCCCGCCACCACCCTGACCCAAGCCGAGTCGCCGTCGCCGTCGTTCAGCCGAAGAAAAGTCGCGGCAAAAGTCTCCCCTGTTTTCGGGTCAGATGACTCGAGAACTCCACGGCCTCCTCCAGCCGTCACGGCCGCCACCGACGCCTACCACCACCACCTAGCTAACCCCCGACTCCCCCTCGACCGATCCGACCCCTCGCCACCGACCGTCCGCCGTCGGAGTTGCCGAAATCGGACCTTGAAGTTCTAGTGCCCTATTTTGGGCCCGGTGTGGTCCGGTCTTCGATCCGGCCACCACGGCTGCCGCCGTGCCTCACCACCACCACCAGACGACTCCTCTGAGTCCCCTCTACCGCCACCTAGCTCACCTCCGCCAGCCGCCGCACGTGACGACCGGAATCGGCCGCCGATCGAAACCCTTGTTTCGGTACCGAACAGGGCAGCCACTGATCGTGGCTGTCCACCGGCGCCGGCCTCCTCTCGTCGCCGTCCACCGGTCTCGACCGACCCCCATCGATCCCTGGGTGAACCCCCGACCCTTGGCCGGTCTTGTCCCGGCCCGTGTCGTCGGAAAACGGCCAAAATAGAAGAGTTCGCCGGTTGAGTATACTATTTTTCACTGTTTCAGGCTACCGGCCGCCGCTCGCCGGAGCTCCGCCGCCGGCCACCTGTCCCGGCGACCTTGCCGGACTTCCTCGGGGTGTCACCGAAGTTTGAGCTCGAGCCGTCGCGCGATAAACTCTAATTTTATCGCCGCCGCCGTCGTCGCCGCTCGAGCTAACTCCCATTATGAGTTGACCCTAAACCTTGATTAGGGCGCTAATTGCGCTTAAGATTAGTTTTAGTTATTTATTTATTTATTTATAAAAAAAATGATCGGGACCGATTTAGATAGAAATGATGGTTAGGATAAATGGCCGATCGATTATTTGTCTGTGACTATTGATGGTAATTTATCAATTAATTGATTGATTGAGTTGTTCGTGAGTGAGTGACAGGTTAGAGACGAGTGAACGATTGATTGCTATAATTTGACTGAGAATTAAGATTTATAATATGAATTGAGCTTGAAATTGCCGGGTTAAGTTGATTACTCGAGAGTGCGTGAATTGCTTGATTGGTTTGGTTGCCTGGCTGAAATGCTCAATTGGGAGTCTTGTGGGCCTTGGGGCCGAGTGGATTGTATTTCCGTTTGGAGTTTGGCATTAATCAAAGATAAAAAATGAGTTGATTGCCGAGTGCAATTTGTGTGGTCATCTAAAGGATCAATGACGTTACCTGACAAGTTCGCATTGTACCATTGGTACTCGTGCCGTACCTATTGTATGGAAATTCGTGACTTGTCAGAAGCACGATAATCCATGCCCCGTGCCAGTCGTACAGTTTTAAGGGATTATTGGATGCCGGTCGCAGCTGGTGATGGACCGAAGCTCCTTTTTAAGGAATGCCTACTTGCAGTGCCGTGCCGGGTGCACTAGATACACCGCTTGTGGTAGCCGTCGCTGAGAGGGTAAAGTGGACGTAACCTGGTCCTGTCAAAAGAGTGCGGGATCGCACTATTGATGTATCTATCACGCCGGTCGCGTGGGTCATTATTTAATAATGGACTTGTGTATGCCTGAGTGGTTGTGCTACTGTTGGTTGTTGATTTGACAAATTTATTTTATTGATATATATCTGTTGAAATCTTATGACTTATTGTGGTGCTTAGGACGTCCTGGACGAATCGGTGTCCTACCCGAGATTAGGCTTGATTCACTGAGATTAAATTCTCACCCCGTCGTGGGACAACTTTTCAGGTCCGAAGTAATGGAGAGACCGGTGAAATTTGGTACCCCCACCCACTCATCACTCGATGTCAGTCTCCACCTGGTGCCAGGTACGGACCAGATGTGGGAACGTCACATCACGACGATATGGGTCGATGAGGGGATGCCACAGCTAGTGGTACACCTCTTCAAGGCCTGGTATCTTCGTGATGGGATGGATCTCTTTGGTCCGCTTAGAGGATTTGAGAGGCCACCTCTTCAGGGGGTCCCTAATATCCCTGCTTGGGACCCGATGGATATCGATATGCCCTATGGGGAAGTGGTGGATCCCGCACCCGGTATGCAGCCTGAGCTCGAGCCTGAGCAGTCAGTAGCCCCCTTTGTGCATTCTAGCCAGAGTTCTTGTGACGACCCGAACGACCCGGCTCTCCCGGTAGGTTATGATGACCCGAATGTCGAGTTTACCCAGTAAAGGGTTAGGTTCCTTTTGTGATCAGGGAACTGGTGATGTTTTTGTGAGGGTACTATTTTGGAGTAGATAAGAGTTAACCTTACCTGACTCCTGTATCTTTTTGTGAGTCCTAGAGGGCCGCCCCGAAGCATAGGGTTGTAATTATCAGTTGATGGCTCTGTAAGGTTATAGATCATCTATTCTCATCAGTTTATTTTAGTGTTGTGTATCTGGCTTTTCTTCCTATCTATCCCATATGATTTTATTGGATGGAAGATTGTACGTTCCGCATGCGCAGTATACTCTTAGGTCGGTAGCAGCTGCCTGGGACGCTACCTTTTATGACCTGGTGGCGATTTGGCAAGGGATGTCGCGGGTTCGAGAGTCGGGACGTGACAATAACACTATCTTTAAAGATTTATTTTCCTTACAACATTGTTAATGGTTTCCAGTAAATATCCTCCTAGATACAACAAAGTCTCAATGAAAATAACAGATAACAATTTTGATATATCTTCAAGATCTCTCTGGGGAAACAATTGAAAATAATGGGCTATATCTCTCATTCTAAAAGAAGTTACAAAATGGAAGTAGTTTTGAAAAATTGAAGAGTAAAATGAAGAGAGTCCAATGAAAATATATAAGGAAGAGAAGACAACTCTCCATTCCTAAAATAACTATATTCGAATCCATCTCTTCATTCCCAAAGGAGATTAAGTGAGACACAACCTTTCATCTCCAAAGGAAGCTAATTTGGACGCAATTGTTCACGTCCGAACCGGTAGTTACATCCCAATAAACACAAACACCTCAAAGTATATAAGAAATTAATGTAAAATATGAAATTAATTAATAATTAAAAATAACTGTAACTCGTTACGAACAATCGCACTATTTCGCTAATCAAAATGGTTGTTTTATTATTAAGTTCAAAATAAAAAAAATTACTGTAATTTCTTTGTCAATAGTCGTACTATTTCGCAATAAAATAGTATTTATTAATAATTTTTAATAATAATTTCGAATTTCAATAAACGAACAATAATAATAGTTGATTGGTGTCAAAACTTGTCCAAGTGCACATTCACATCGAATCGATGTGGGATAAGGCAATTTTTAATTTGTTTTACAAAAAAACTACCAACATTTTCGCCAGCAAATTGTCATTCACGAGGGTAGCCCGACCGTATCTGAGAATAAGTCTACTTCGAGCGTCGTTGGTATCTCCGTTTGTCATCAGGGGGAGTTGCAATTTCCAGTTTAGTTTGTCGCAATTCAAATTTGTTTGGTTTTATCAAGGCTGCGTGTGAACGGAGTGTGAATATTCTCACCATGTGGTTTTTAGCGTCTTAATTGCGAACCGCATCCCTTAGCTAGTGTCAGAAGGCTTAAGCAGCGCTTAGGCTGCAGGCTTTGGAAAAAAGATGCACAGGAACTATCCTAGGTTCCTCAGGCGCACCAGCACATCGGATGCATCTACATCTAGTGTATGTAACATGGTTTCTTCCAAATATCTTAGTCGAGAAATTCCAAAACTCTTGGACTTGTCAATGGAGCTTTTAGATGATTGCACTCTCGCCTCTGACGTCGAGTTCCAGCTTCTTCGTTTGCATTCTGCTCCTCATTCCTCTATCTCTCTCCCGCTGCTTTCTATGATAATTCCAGCTCCATCTTCACGTGCGGCAGCCTTTGCTCTTTCATTTCCCTTTTTCTCCTGCCATTAATTTCCGCTTTAGTCTATGCTCGCGTGTACAATCCAACTGCTGGCCTTTCTACTAAATGGATAGCCTCAGTACCACATAGTACGGTGTTTGGTGTTCCTTCTGCCACGATGGACATTCTTACAAATGGACACAATGGCGCCGGCATGGCATTCACATGTGCCTTCTACTTCCCTTCCAACCTGAAAGTTTGCTATTTTGGCATTTTTGTCGTTCCCCCACTGGACTTGGGTGTAGTTCCAGCGGTGGCCTGGTCTGCTAATCGAAATAATCCGGTTAGTGCCAATGCCACCTTGGAGCTCACGGCCGAAGGAGATTTGGTATTGACAGATGCTGATGGGTCTGTGGCTTGGTCGACCCACACCATTGGCATGTCTGTTGCAGGCATGCACTTGGCGGAAACTGGCAATCTTGTATTGTTTGATAAGAACAATACCCCAGTGTGGCAATCCTTCGATCACCCTACAGACTCACTTGTCGTTGGGAAGAAATTGAAGGTGGGTCAGAAATTGACGCCGAGTACTTCCGCAACGAATTGGACGGAACAAGGTTTACTTTCACTTTCGCTGACTACTATTGGTTTATTTGTACAGACGGAGACTGATCCTCGGCAAGTATATTACCCTGTTGAGATAGACTTTCCAGACACAAGTGCCGACTCCAATTATATTGAATATACAAATGGAGCTTTGGCATTATTCGAGAATTCAATGAGTAATGGGTCTGTGCTTCTTGGTTTTGACTCATCTGCGCAGTACGTGAAGTTTGAATCTGATGGACATTTGAGATCATATCAATGGGATGTATCTCACTGGAGTGCAAGAGATGATCTTCTTATGCCAGATAATTGGGGTTGTGGGTATCCAATGGTTTGTGGTAAATATGGAGTTTGTAAATCTGACGGACAGTGTAGTTGTCCAACATCAAGCGAGGGGACGAGCTACTTCAAGCCAATTGATGATACAGATCCTAAACTTGGGTGTGCGGAAACTGTTCCTTTGTCTTGTGAAGCTTCGCGGTTTCAAACCTTTTTGGAGCTTAATGGCATATCTTACTTCACCTACAAGAAAATTGCCCCTGATATAAGAAACACAGATAAGGAGAGTTGCAAAGAGGGCTGTGCCAACAACCGCTCCTGTTCAGCAGCTTTTTTCTACAATGATTCATCTTGCTACTTCGTATCTCAAGTATTTTCGCTTACATACTCAATTCCTAGCTATTCCATTGCTTTCATTAAAGTACAGAACGCTTCTAACGTTGCTTTTTCCTCTCATAATAAAAAGTCAAACACTCTTAAGGTAATGCTTAGTTCTGGCGTTGTTGGGTCGCTCTTTGCCTTAACGATCTTTTATGAGATCACGAAATTTCTAGTTCTTAGGAGGCAAGAAGTCGATGAAGTTGAAGAGGACAACATAGATCTACCACCCGGACTATCTACAAGGTTCACTTATGATGATTTAATAGTCATCAGCGAGGGTTTTAGTAATAAGCTTGGTGAAGGAGGATTTGGATCTGTTTTTGAAGGTACTCTAATTGATGGCACCAAAGTTGCGGTGAAACGCCTTGATGGCTTACGCCAAATCAAAAAATCTTTTCTAGCTGAAGTTGAGACTATTGGTAGCATTCGTCATGTTAACTTGGTAAGACTTGTTGGGATTTGAGCGGAGAAGTTTCATAGGTTGCTAATTTATGAGTATATGTCCAAGGGTTCTTTGGATGAGTGGATCTTTCGCAAATCAAAAGGGTCATTTGTGCTTGACTAGAAAAAGAGGAGGAAGATCATATATGACATAGCTAAGGGCCTAAATTATCTCCACGAAGAATGTAGATGGAAGATAGTTCACATGGACATTAAACCCCAAAATATTCTCTTGGATGAAAATTTTAAAGCTACGGTTGCTGATTTTGGCTTGTCTAAGTTGCTTGATAGAGATCAAAGTCGAGCTATGACTACGATGAGGGGAACCATTGGGTATTTGGCCCCGGAATGGTTGAGTGCAACAATTACTGAGAAAGTGGATGTCTATAGCTTTGGGGTGGTTGTTCTGGAGATAATTTGTGCAAGAAAAGTGTTTGACAGCTCTCAGAACGAGGAAGACATGTATTTGCTTAGAGTTCCTAAGAAAAAAGCCAAAGAAGGGTGATTACCGGATATGGTTGACGATACTTTTGAGGATATGCAACTGAATCGACCCTACATTGTCAATATGATGAGGATTGCGGCGTGGTGCTTACAAGGTGATTTTTCAAAGAGGCCTTCCATGTCGATGGTCCTCAAGGCATTGGATGGAGTTATGGAAATTCCAGATGCCCTAGATTATGGCTTCTCACATCGCACGTTGATGAATATTGATGTGACAGTTGCCCAGGAGAACAATGATATTGGTTCTATGGTTTCTGTGTCCCCCTCAATTCTGTCCGGTCCACGGTGATCTTGTACATATGGTAGCTTTCGTTTCTCATCTGTAGAGTGCCATTTCGGGCTTTTGACCATTCAATGTGGTGGTCGTGTAGCCGAATTGCACTATAACATTCTTGATGCAGTCGAACCATTTCCTACTATAATACGATAGATGTCTGGACAGTGAACTCGAATGAATTTGATGAACATTCTAGTTGCTGAATATAATTACATAGACAGTGGAATGAGTTTTGAGTGCAATCTTTTACAAACCTTTTGGTTGACCTTTTTTGTGTGCATCCCTTGACAGAATGCGTGCCCGTATATCTCTCTCTTTAGGAGAAGCTGTAACCCTTTTGGCCCCTCCACTAAAACTATCTTGTTATCTACTATTGTAGCCCAGTTCTCCCAAACATGGAGCATTTATATATTCGTTACACAAAATTGGCAATAGCTGCATATACTATAAAATTATTATGCTAATTAATCTATAAAAGAAAGCGAAGCTCCTATTTTTGGCTAATTGCTTTGAATCTAAGTTGTAAGTGCGTGGAGTTTTGTACTTGCATGAATAAAATTATTACCGTATATTATTTAAGAGGCGGTGAGACTATTTATAAAACATATAAGGATGACCAACATTCTTTCATGTGCACAATTTTCAAGTCAACAGACCCTATGCAGTTTGCCAGTTTCCCTTTTTCCCTTCATTGAACTCCAACTAGCATTCAGATGGGAAAAAGTAAAACTCTGTGGTCTCAAAATGATACTCGCTCCACATTAAAACTCCTAGGTACATTGCTCCTCTCGAGCCTCTTCTTTGAGCAATCATGATACTTTGATCTTTGTTCATATATTTCTAATAAGAACAGTTTATTCTTGAATTCTTTTGCATCATAACATTTCAAATGGTAAAGTCTATACGACAAGCCACACAACTTGTGGTCCTATGTAACACTGGTTTCAGTAAGAAGCTTGGTGAAGGAGGCTTTGGTACGTTGATTGACGGCACAAAAGTTATGGCGAAACACCTTGATGAGTTATGCCATATCAAAATTTGTTTTTTAGCCGAGGTTGGGACTATTGGCAACATTCATCATGTTAGGGGTGTGCAGCATAAGTCTGACACCTTTACTGGGGAGATTACCAAGAGGAACCCTAAGTACGAGCCCATCAAAACATTTAATTGGACTCACATTCACTCAAAAAATTTAAACCAATAAGTTATAGGCCAATTAGAATATATCAACTATTCGAAACCACATCAATTCTCCAATGCGAGAATTCTCTAACACAACTCAAACGTGCATCCTATCGATATATCTCATCGGGCCCGCATTGCTACACCACAACACCTATCGGCTCAGAAATAGCATTGAACTTAAATTTCCATCGTCCATTGGGCCTGAAAAGGCGCAAGATTCCTTCCTTGTGATATTCACCAAACACCGATGCATATTGAAAATGAGCCACCAATCTACTATCGGCTCTAATATAATTTATTAGAGGGCCGATACCTTCACCGGGGGGATCGCCAAAGGAGAGCCCAAGTTTGAGCCCGTCAACATATCCAGTTGGACCCACCTTTACTCAACAAACTTAAGCCAATGAGTTATGAGTCAATTAAGATATATTAACTGCTTCAAACCACATCAATTCTTCGATGTGAGACTTTTATAACACAACTCACATGTGCATCCTAACATATCATGTCAACTTGGTAAGACTCATTGGAATTTGTGCTGAGAAGTTTCAGAGGCTGCTAGTCTATGAGTACATGTCCAAGGTTCTTCGAATTAGTGGATCTTTCACAAATAGTAGGGGTGTAACGTCCTGGAATTCGACTCTTGTCAAGTCCCTAGATTCAATAAAAAGGAATGAAATTGAATTTCAGTCGAGGAATATGAAATTGGATCGTAAGGACTTAAGGGACGAATTTGGACGAATTCTGAAGTTTCGATCGGATTAGATTAGGTTTCAAAATTCTTAGTCGTCGCGATTTAGGATTTTAATCCTCGCGCCCGAGCCTAATCCTAACTGAGCCTAGCCTGTGAAAATATCAAAATACCCTTCGTTCAATGTGTCAAATTTCATTTCATCCTAATCTACCAAAAGACCGAATTGCCCTTAAATTATTCACTACAGGAAAAAATATTTGAATTTGACTTGACTTAGCACTATTTATTTGTCAAATCTCACCTACCCATCACACCTCACCTACCATTCAACCCTCCCTTCTCTCTCTCTCTCTCCCCCCTTCAATGTCACGTTTTCTTTCTTCTTACCCCCATTTTTCCGTGGACAACCTCCCGACGGAACCGACTCCTCCTCTCCTCCTTGGGATTTTGTTGTGGGACACCCACTCCGTCGGCACCCCATGACCTTGTGACCACCACCGACCACCAAGCGCCGTCACCAACCACCAAACGGCCGACAAACAACCCCAGAAGCCACCCTTGTTTTTGGCCCCCTGAACCCGAGGAGAACCCGCTCCTCCTCCGGCCGTTTTCGCCCCCACCAGCACCAACCACCATAGCACCGTCGTTCACCAACCTCCCCTCGACCTTCTCGACACCAACTCACCGGTCGTTGTCCGTCGGAGCCGTCACAGGAGCCCTCTAAAGCCTCGGTGCCCTATTTTCGTTCTGATTTTGCTTCTGTTCCGGCCGCTCCCGCCGCCTTTCGCATCTCGCCACCTCTGCCGACAGCCACCTCAAACCCTTCTCTTTCCCCTGATCTCATGGTGGGTTGTCCTCGCCCATAGAGCTCGAAAACGGCCCCAATTCCCTCCCCTATTTTTTGCTGCCATTCCTCCATTTTTAGCCCAGCTGCTGCTCACGACTGTTAAGTCGCCTCCGGCCACCGTCGACGGCCCTTAACCGGTCCCGATAGCCACTGGAGTTCTCTAGTGAGCCCTCTAGCCCCTACATCCTTGCTTCGGCCTTTGAGGCCGAGAAACGCCCTAAAATAGTCCGGTTTACTCTGTTTTGCTATTGATTGTTACTGTTTCAGCCGCTCATCGGAGCTTCGATCGTCGGCCTCCTGTCCCGACGACCTTGCCGGACCTCCCCGTGGTGTTCCCGAGGTTTTGGGTCGAGTCGCCGCGCGATAATTCTTAGGTTTGCCGAGAACCGCCGTTAATGTTCGTTGTTGCCGCCGTCGTGTCGTTGATTTCGAGTCGACCCGAGTTTAATTAGATTGTGAGTTGACCATAATCCTTAATTAGGATGCTAATTGCACCTAGAATTAGTCAATTAATCGATTAGGGTAATTGAATAACGCGATTGTGGTCGGTTTAGATAGAAATTGGATTTAGGGTAAATGGCCACGATCGGTTAAATTAGTCGGATTAGCATAGGTCGTCTGTGGCTAATTGATTGATAGATTGAATTGATTGATTGTGAACTGTGGTTCGATCGCGAGCGAGCAATAGGTTAGAGACGATCGATCGATCGGCATTTATAAAGCAAATCGGCTAATAAATGATTATTGTACGAACCGGTCGTTATATTGCTTAACTAAATTGATGGTCTGATTGATTTGATCGCCTCATTGATATGTTTGATTGGATGACTGAAATGTTCATGGAGTGAATTGGCATTCATTTGGGAGTTAATTGTCCTGTGTGAGATTGTCGCGTCTAATTGATAGTCTGCTGTTGACACCTAAATTTTAATTTTTTCTTTTAATCATTTATTTTGCATATAAAAATCAGGAATTAAATTTTAATTCCTACAAAAAATAATCAGATAATTTTTCCTATTTATTTTTAGCATTCATGCATTGCATTAACATTGTTTTGGATCGGCGGTATCAAAATGAGCAAAATTGACAAGCGGTTGGGCCAGAACTCATTTTGAAATTCAGTTAGCATGGAAGAAGCAGTGCCAAGAAATCTTACGGTAATTTGGCCTTTATTGATCTAATTTAAGATTGAGACATTAAAATCTCTTTAGGAAAAGGCCTCAACTATTAATTTCCATTGTTCAAATATGGCCTATTATACAAGGTCTTGACTGAATTCTACGAGGTTTAAATGGATTTTGTTGGACCTAATTTGGTCCAATTTACCCATTAGGATTTAATGGCCTTTTTGGTATTAAAGCTTTTTGTTTTAAAAGGCCAAAGTGCAAGCTTGTGATCTGACCTAGTTAAGCTCTATATAAGCATGGTAATGCTTCACGTTTTAGGAGGAGGGGGGGAGAAAAAAATATACAGACGACAAATCCTTGATTAAAAAAAAGCAAGTATTCAAGAAAAGAGAGAGGGACCAAGAGGGTTCGGTGACTTTGCCTTGCTGCGGACGACGTCTTTGCTCCCTCCCACCAGTGTTAGCAGCCACGAAGAGCCTCACGCCTGGTTCCATCAATTATCATAGACGTAGCAGCCTCTCAATGTCCGTGGGGGCTCGTTCGAATTGGTCAAATTCTGGTCGTTGCTCAGGAAACCTTCACGGCATTACTCAAGCAAGTTCATGTCGCTATTCGAGTGAAGGAAGTTGTTGTCTGGTGCTGTTTAAGCCGTTATTCGGACAGATTTGATCGTTGCTTAAGGCTGTCTTCGAAGTTTGGGTTCGAGCAAGCACGTGTAACCGCTTGAGGGAATGTCTCACTGCTGTCCTTGAAGTTTGTTTACTGTTGTTTGAACCCAAAACAATCCAGATTTCGGGTTCTTCCCCCTAATTTGTCCGGTGCAGGTTTTTGCTCGTCGCTCAAGGTCGATAAATATATTATTCAGTGCAAAGTATTCGTTGCCTCAAGAGTGATCCAAGCGCAAATTCAGCTGCTATCCAGGCGCCTTTTTATCGCTATCCGAAATCCGGAACATCTCTATATTGGGCGAGTTTTTTTTTACCGTGCAAGGTAACATCCTTTTTATTGTTTTTTTTTTTTTTTTTTTTTTTTTTTTTTTTTTTTTTTTTTTTTTTTTTTTTGCAGTTGCTGAATACATTGGATGTTTGAATGTGTCATCAGGTAATTAAGTATGGACTGTTCTGTTTGTTGGCTTGCAAGAAACCACTGAATCTTGGGGATGGACGTTCCTCCATTTTGTGCAATCTACAGAAAATTAAAAGTGCCATGGTTGAAGCGTAGATTCTTTGTTTCGTATCTACTATATTTGTCCTCTTTAATCTAAGAATTGGTTCACAAGCTTCAAAGGTCATTGGATAATTCTTACCTCGAATAAGATGACTCTCGATTGGTGGGATATCATTATTTCGAAATTTGTGAGCAAGTTGCCAAACTTGACATGTCCGTAGAATGAATCGGAATTTTCGCTAAATCTTTTGAAATCTCTGTTGCGATAATGTTTGTCACCTAAAATGGAAACTGAAATTTGATAGTTAAGGCAAGATAATTATTTCGAAAATTCTGATATTGTCCCATGAATTTCGAGATTATATTGAGTTTATCTTTGGAGATATTATTTTAGATTTGCAGCATATCTCTGGATATTTGATGACATTATGGTGTGATTCTAAGATAACACGAACCTCAAACTTATTGTGTGTAATCTGACAATCAAATTTGAATGTATTTCGGAAATTAGAGCATTTTGGATAAGATCGCATCTTGATTGAAAATCTCAAATATATCTTTAAATTTGGAAATTATCTGATACACTTCGGAAAATTCTTAGAGATAATCTTTTTTAATTTTAAAATGATATGTGAATTTATCCCCTTAAAAATTTCGGCACTTACCCTAGTTGGCCGAAGATCATTTAATTCAAATATTTTATAATCTATATAATACATGCTCCCTTGTGCCTTGTCCCTCGAAATATGTGCAATGTGATGACTATCTGCCTTCATCCCCGAGATACGACGTCATCCGTACATCAATTTGTCTAACATATCCCATAACTTTGGGTCCAGACCGACAAATTTCAAAATTCACTCTCTGACCCGACCCCCAGGATACGACGTGAATAAATTACCTTCTGACCTGACCCCTAGGGTACGAAGCGACTTCATCGAAAATTTTGAAATTTAAGTTGTATTATGTTTAAGGTCTATTATACTTTTATTTGATTCATTTTACAAAAAAACACAAAAAAAAAATCATGAAAACAGGAAAAAAAAAAAAAGATCAACATGTCATGACTTTAAATGAATTTTTCGGAAATCATACCCCAAATGAACTTTTAATACAAATTGAATTTTAATTAATTAATTTGTGTTAGCTGTCGGACAAATCCGTCATGAAAAACTAAAAATTCATTAAAAGTTATGTCATCTCATTTGCATTTCATATAGTCTAATATGTCATACATTTTCATGCTTTTTTTTAGTATAATCCATATCGCATGTCATGTCATCTAAACAGAAATCATTTTTGTTTGCATCAAATTCAATTTTTCTCTAAAATCAGTCATGCAATCTTTTAATAAATCATCTTGCTTGTCATTTAGGGCAATCATAATTTTTGCATTCCATGCATTATTGCCCGTCACTCATGCACTAATATGACATGTCATCTAAGCTCATGCATTATCATGTCATATGTCATTTAGGTTAGAATTTACATTCTTTCTTGCATTAAAATTTGATTTTTCCAAAGTCATCATGCATAACCTTTTTCGTGTCATATAGTTACATGTTATAATTGCACTTGCATTGCATGCATTTTAATCGAGAAAACCCCAAAAAATTACATTTTAATTCATTCACTGAAATCAATGGAATATGCCAATAAATGAAATTTTCATAACAATGGTATCGAAAGGGTGTTAATTGAAAAATTAATAGCCAAAAATAAAGCATTTTCCCGTACTTTATTTAGGTATCTAATCTACCTACTAAAAAAGATGGTAGCGGCTCCGAAATTAAAAATCTTTTGATTAAAAATCAAGTGAATCAAAGCCACGAATTGGTAGAGCTTGGGAGAGCTCACGCTAGGTTAGTTAATTTATTTAATTAATCTGGTAATCCATTAACACGAAATTCATATCGAATTTTAAGTCGCAACATCTGCACATGCATATGACCGTGTGCAAAATTAAAGAATCGTTTTTAGCATGAAAATGGTCGTGGGCCGAGTCTTTGAGCACGTTGTGTGAGCATCCAGCCTAAATCAAAGTGAATTAAATTGATTGATATGTCGGATGTGCTGTGTGGTCATATGATGTATAAGGGCCTGACAAGTCCGTATTGTACTAGTCGTACAAACCGTACTAATTGTATGGAACCACACGACTTGCTAGTGGCACGACAATTCATGTCCCGTGCCGGGAAGTATAATTTTAAGGGATTGTCGGATACCGGTCACAGCTTGTGATGGACCGGCGCCCCGTACAGGATGACTACTTGCTGGTGACGTGCTAGGTGCACTAGAGACACCTCTCGTAGTAGCGGTTGCCGAAGGGACAAAGAACGTAGCCCGGTCATGCCGAAAGAGTGTGGTATCGCATTAATCGTGAGAGTCGATCGCGCCAATTGCCTGGATACTCTACGTTATCTTTGAGTTGATCACGCCAATGCGCAAATCCTTGTTAATAAATGGACTTGTGTGGTATCCTGTGCATACTTGTGGATGTGATGCTTGTTGAGTGATTGACTGATATGACTGCCGAGTTGAGTCAAGTCAAACATGGCATTATGTGTGACTGAAGGCTGGTAATTATGCATGTGGATGTTTTTTATATCGTAGCTATACTTGAGTGCTATATGTGGTCTTGTGAGCCTCTGTTAGGATGCCCTTGACGAATCAGTTTCCTAACCGAGCTTAGGCTCGATTCACTGAGATGTAAATCTCACCTCGTTGTGGGAACCATTTTCAGGTCCCAAGTGATGGAGCTATGTGGACATCGAAGCAAGGACGTGGGAGTACCTTTTGAAGTAGATGAGAAGTTAACATTTCTTGATCATATACATTTTTGAGGTCTTAGTGAGTCGCCCTGAAGTATGGGGTCGTCTGTTAATAGCTCGATAGGGTTAAGACTCATCTGTTGTTTTGCCTGGTTGTGATTATCTTATGATGAATTGCTTCGATGTGTATCACCTGCTAATTTATCCCTATCTATTTATATGTTGTCCGGGAGTAAATCGTTTCCGCTTGCGTAAATAAGTGATAGGTCGATAGTGCGCCTGGGACGCTATCTCTTGACCTCGTGGCGATTTGACAAGGGATGTCGGGGGCTCGAAAGTCGGAGCGTGACAAAGGGTCATTCGTGCTTGATTGGAAAAAGAGGAGGAAGATCATCTATGACATAGCTATCTCCATGAAGAAAGTAAATGGAAGATAGTTCGCATGGATATTAAACCGCAAAATATTCTCTTGAATGAACATTTTAATGCTACGGTTGCCGATTTTGGCTTATCTAAGTTGCTTGATAGGGACCAAAGCCGAGCTGCGACTACGATGAGGGGAACCCCTGGGTATTTGGCACCAGAATGGCTAAGCGCAACAATTACTGAAAAAGTGGATGTCTATAGCTTTGGGGTGATTGTTCTGGAGATAGTTTGCGGAAGAAAAATTTTTGACAGCTCTCGAAATGTGGAAGACATGTTTCTACTTGGAGTTTTTCAGAAAAAAGCTGGAGAAGGCCTAATATTGGATATGGTTGGCGACACTTACGAGGATATGCAACTTAATTGACCCCCACATGGTCAATATGACGAGACTTGCTGCGTGAAGAAGACATATATCTACTGAGAGTTTTTAAGAGAAAGGCTGAAGAAGGGAGACTATTTGATATGGTTCACGACACTTTTGAGGATACGCAATTGAATCGACCCCATATGGTCAGATGAGGATTGCCGCTGGTGCTGGTTTTGGATGGAGTTATGGAAATACCAGATGCCTGAGATTATGACTTCTCACATCGCATCTTGATGTATGTCAATGTTACCATTGGCTAAGAAAACATTGATTTTGGTGCTACTGTTTTTGTGTTACCATCAATTCTGTCCGGCCCATGGTGATGTTGTACATAGTGCTACATTGCTACTTCTGTCTCTTCTGTAGTGTCGTTTCGAGGTTTTCTTCCTTCCAATGTTGTTTTCGTGTTGCCGGATTGCACTATAATATTCTTGATGTGGTCGAACCATTTTCTATTACAATATGATACATGTCAGGACAGTCACGACAGTGGACTCCAACAAATGTTATATTTTAGTGGAATCATTTGCAAGCCTCATATTGTCAGAGTGCTTGAAGTGAGGTGGTGTTTTTGGCACATCATCACTGCCTGAAATTGCCACAAATGAAAAACATCTCCGTCTTCGTTGGCCATTTTTGTGCATCCCTTTGAAAATAAGAAAAGTAAGGGAAAAAAAATCTGTTTATGATCCACTCAAGGTTGTTACCAACCCATTTATGACCCAATAACCTTTTTTGTAGGGGGGCCAAAAACAAATTAATTATTTGGAAACGCATTTATATCCTTCTTAAGCTTGTTATTAAAACGTAAGATAATTCATTTATGACCTACATTGTTGTGTATGGGTTAAAATATGGGTTCTAAACTCAATTTACAATCTTTGATCATAGGCGATGCACTTTAGTTTGCCGTAATTTAAATAGGAATTCTCAGGTGTTGAAATGTGTTTATGGACATTGGTCGGTTATCAGTCGTAAATAGGAATTCTCCGGTGTCGGAATATGTTAGGGTCTTTCTTTGTACATGGAGCCATCATTGTCCTCCATTATCAAGTTATTGAATAAAATGTGGACTTTGACTATTTTCCATCATCCTCCCTCTAAAACATTCTGGAAACTCTACAGTCATCTCTATGGAGCCGGCAAGGAGCCCATTATTCCTCTATGTCTTTCTTGGATAGAATCGACTATTGTCAACTAGGAATTGGATTTCTTAATGTTTACCGAACAACGATCGATGCCTTCAACATTTACGCGAGAAAGGGTCGTATCCCGTTAATTGTTAAAGAGAAAAGGCTATTTGATGATCCTCTGATGTTTGCTTGTTTTCTTCTTGTGTTATTTCTTGTTTCTTTGCGCTCTCAAATCATGTTTGTTCTTCGAGATCAACGATCGAGGACAAGAATTTTTAGTTTCCATCTTTTCTTCGGTGCGCCGGCACATCGGATACATCTACATCTAGTGTATGAAGGAAGTATTTTTTTCCTAATACATTAATCGAGAAATTTCAAAGTCCTTGGACTTGTTAATGCAGCTTTTAAAATGATTGCACTCTCACTTCTAACCTCAAGTTCCGGTTTCTTGTTTTCATTCCGCTCCTCGTTCCTCTCTCTGCTTTCTTTGATAATTGGAATTCCATGTTCACGCGGAGGAGCCTCTGCGCTTTCGTTTCCCTTCTTCTCCTGCCATTCTTTTCTAGTTTAGTCTATGGTCAAATTTACAATTCAACCGCAGGCCTTTCTACTAAATGGATAGCCTCAGCACCAGCAGTGGACATTCTTCGGAGTGGACCCAATGGCTCCGGCACGACATTCACATGTGGCTTCTACTTCCCTTCCGACCAGAATATTTGCTATTTTGGCATTTTTATTGGTCGCGCCAAAAGAATTAGTATTACGGCAAGCGTTTTGGATTCAGCAGTGGTGTGGTCTGCTAATCGAAACAATCCGATTAGCCCCAATTCCACATTGGAGCTCACAGCTGAAGGAAATTTGGTATTGACAGATGTTAATGGGTCTGTGGCTTGGTCGACCCAAACTGTTGGTATGTCCATTGCGGGCATGAACTTGACAGAGGCCGGCAACCTTGTGTTGTTTGATAAGAACAATGCCACTGTGTGGCAGTCCTTCGATCAACCGACGGACTCACTTGTCCTTGGGCAGAATTTGAAGGTGGGGCAGAAATTGACTCCAAGTACTTCCCAAACAAATTGGACTGAACAAGGTTTACTTTCACTTTCGATGACTACTGTCGGTTTATTTGCCCAGACAGAGACTGATCCTTCGCAGGTGTACTACTCTCTTGGTCTAGACATGAGCGCGGACTACAATCATATTGAATTGATCAGTGGAGGTCTCTCATTTTCCTTGAATTCCACGAAGACTTGGAATGAAATTTTTTATTTTGACCCATATGTGCAGTTCGTGAAGTTTGAATCAGATGGACATTTGAAATCATATCGATGGGATGGAAATGATTGGGTTGGAAGAGATCATATTATTATGCCACCCAATGGGGGCTGTGGTTATCCGACTGTTTGTGGTCAATATGGAATTTGTAGTGCGGACGAGCGGTGTAGTTGTCCAAAACCAAGCGAGGGGACGAGCTACTTCAATCCAATTGATGGTAGTGATCCTAAATTTGGGTGTGTGGAAACTGTTCCTTTATCTTGTGAAGCTTCGCAGTTTCAAACCTTTTTGGAGCTTAATGGCGTTTCTTACTTCACCCATAAGCAGAATGCTCCTGATCTAAGACATACGGATAAGGAGAGTTGCAAAGAGGCTTGTGCCAACAGTTGCTCATGTTCAGCAGCTTTTTTCTACAATGACTCATCTTGCTACTTCGTATCTCAGGTTTTTTCGCTTACATACTCATCCCCCAGCTATTCCATTGCTTTCATTAAAGTACAGAACATTAGCAAAAAACCAAACGCTCTTAAGGTAATACTCTATTCTAGCGTTGGGTCACTCTTTGCCATAATTACATTTTCTGTGGTCATAAAGTTCCTAGTTCTTAGGAGGCAAGAAGTTGATGAAGTTGTTGAAGAGGACTACATAGGACAGCTGCCTGGACTAACTACAAGGTTCACTTATGATGATCTACTATCTATCACAAAGGATTTCAGTAAGAAACTTGGTGAAGGAGGCTTTGGATCTGTTTTCGAAGGTACTTTGAGTGACGGCACAAAAGTTGCAGTGAAACGCCTTGACGCATTACGCCAAATCAGAAAATCTTTTCTAGCCGAGGTTGAGACTATTGGCAACATTCATCATGTCAACTTGGTAAGACTCATTGGAATTTGCGCCGAGAAGTTTCACAGGATACTAATCTATGAGTACATGTCCAAAGGTTCTCTGGATAATTGGATCTTCCACAAATCAAAGGAGTCATTCGTGCTTGAATGGGAAAAGAGGAGGAATATCATTTATGACATAGCTAAGGGCCTAAATTATCTGCACGAAGAATGTAGATGGAAAATAGTTCACATGGATATTAAACCGCAAAATATTCTCTTGGATGAACATTTTAATGCTAAGGTTGCTGATTTTGGCTTATCTAAGTTGCTTGATAGGGACCAAAGCCGAGCTGTGACTACGATGAGGGGAACCCTTGGGTATTTGGCGCCAGAATGGTTAAGCGCAAAGATTACTGAGAAAGTGGATGTCTATAGCTTTGGGGTGGTTGTTCTGGAGATAGTTTGTGGAAGGAAAGTATTTGACAGCTCTCGAAATGAGGAAGACATGTATCTACTTGGAGTTTTTCAGAGAAAGGCCGAAGAAGGGCGAATATTGGATATCGTTGACGACACTTATGAGGATATGCAACTGAATCGACACTACATGATCAATATGATGAGGATTGCTGCATGGTGCTTACAAGGTGATTCTTCGAAGAGGCCTTCTATGTCTACGGTCGTCAAGGCGCTGGACGAAGTTGTGGAAATTCCAGATGCGCTAGATTATGACTTCTCACATCCCCCATTGAGGAACATTAATGCAACTGTTGGCCCAGAGTACAGTGATTTTGGTGCTACAACTGTGTTACCCTCCATTCTATCCGGTCCACGATGATATTGTAAATAAAGTTACTTATGTTTCTTTTCTGTAGTTTCGATTCTAGCTTTTGACCAATCAATGTTGTGGTCATGTTGCTGAATTGCACTATAATGTTCTTGGTTCGGTCGAAACTTTTACTACTATAAAATGATACATGTCTGTACGGTGAAGTCATACGAAATTGACGAACACTCGAGCTGCTCATTGTAATTTTCATTGGCAGTCATATGAGTTTGGGTGGAATAATTAGGGAAACCTTATATATTAGCGTGCTTAAAGTGAGGTGGTGTTTTTTTACCATCATCGCTGCCTGAAATTGCCATAAATGCAAAGCATTTCCATCTTCTTTGCCCTTTTTTTTTTTTTTTTGCATCACTCAAGAAGTTGCTATTGAGAAATATAGTGAACGAATGGGAACAAATTAAATCGGATTTTGAGGCGTGATAACACTCTTTTTAAGGAATTATTTGCCCCATAACGTTGCTAGTGGTTACCGATAAAAATACTTTAGAATACAATAAAATCTCAACCGAAAATGCTAGATATAGGTGGGATCATTCTGGTGTCTACTATTTACATATCTTTTTAACATTTGAAATTATGGAGAAGTTGATGTCCAAGATGTCCTAATACTATATAACTTCTCATATCGCTCCCTAATCCTTGACGAATGTGAGTGCAAGAGTTGTTCACGAGGACGACGGCCTCAGTAACACCATTTCATTGTTAGATCCACGATGATCCATCACAGTGCTATTACTTTCTCTCTCTCTCTCTCTCTCTCTCTCTCTCTCTCTCTCTCTCTCTCTCTCTTTGTAAGTTAAGTATGTATGGACTTTTCAAAAAGTTAGGTACAATAATGAAGCCGGACACAAAAAATCATGAACCAATAACAGCACCATATGTGCCAAAATGGGTTCAACGATGAACCAGCTGCAAAATACAACACTGTAGCAACGTGCGCCTGCCTAGAGGCCAAGGGACGGCCAAAACAAAAGTGGCCAAAGAGCCATAGAACCCAAAAAGGAAAGAAACATAAAACATAGCCAAACAAGTGGCCAAAAGCCAAAAATGAAACAACAACAATGGCCCAAATAAAGTGACCAAACAAAGACCAAACAATACTAGGTCTATAGAAGTGAAAAACCTAGCAGGCAGCATGACGACAAGAAGCAAGCTGACCAATCAATCTAACAAGAGCATCATCAAAATAGGGGAAGTAGCAAGTCTGGGGTGCAGCAAATGTGGACAGCCGCAACTCTGGATAGCAGGACATGCTTTCGCAGTTGTCGGGTAAAACTTGTGCAGAGCAAACAAAAATAGAAGGCCAAAACACGGCCATACTAGCATCAAGAAGGGCCAAATACATGGCTAGAAGAAGTTCAGCAAGCATGTAAAAGGAGCCGAGCAGTCGGCCAAAAAGGACCCGAATCAGTCGACCTATGGTACACCAAATAGGGATGCAGCAAGGAAATCGGACAGCAGCACTGCAGTAAAACAATCCGCAACCATCTGAGGTAGAAGTTTGGTAATATCCTAGTCTTGGAGCAGCAACAAAGCATCTAAACATGCCTCCTGTAGGTTTGATTTGTACCCAGCCAAGCCAAAAAAAAATTGTCGAAATAGCCGACCAAAGTCCAGCCATAACCGAACACCATCTAAGGCTAATAGGCCCAAGGAGCATGTGCAGTAAAACTACAATCTAAGGGCCACAATACATCCACAATATCACTGAGAGTTGGCCAAATACACAGCTTAAATGAAAGATAGAGACTAACCATAAAATTAAAAATTACAAAGTAAAACAGCACCTAAACGACGTTGCGATGATCATCCAAGATAGTTGGTGACAGCCCCCATTTTCTTTGGATGCTTCTATTGCAAGGGCAATCTTGGATGTGTCCAAACAAGAGAGCTCCATCTTTAACCTTCGTTATGAGATGCAAGATGATAGCCGGCACGAAGAAAACCTTATCTTGGAAGAGGATGTTGTTCCTTTCAAGTCAAATAATGTGGCATAGTGCACCAAGAGAAAACTTGGCAATCTGGTGAGCAAAGGATCGGCCACCTAAATGTTGCTTGGCCCACCTAATGAATTCATCCCAAGGTCGGTTTTGCCAAGATAAATTACAATTGGACACCCAAATAGAAGCAAGACCACCTATGATCGAGCATCCAAAAAATAGGTGGTCAATGGAGTCTAGTATAAGCCGATAGAAAGCACAAACACCATCCTCAATTCGACGATACTGAAGTAACAGTGCCAAAGTAGGTAGACAGTTATGCGACGTTAGCCACATAAGACAAGCATATCTTAGGTAAAATGCTTTATCCCATACGAATGAATATCAATGAACAGGTTGTCTTTTAGCTCTAATAGAATCCCAAGCCAATGCAATCGAAAATGCCCCAAAGGAGTGACCAATCCACTTGAGCTGATCATCCCTATTTTCCACGAAGGAGGACGCCGATTCTAGCCAAGATAGGACGGTATCTAGCATAATAGAGGGTGGCCAATCTGAGTAAAAGAAGCCTCGCACTGTAATAACGCGGGGTATCCTGGATCGGTATATATCTCCAACCGTTATAAGCAAATGTAAGGAGCCTTTGTCATGCCAATAATCAAACTAGAATGATTTGAATGCCTATTACCAATAGTTCATCTGTAGTGTTGAAAGAACTCTAACCGAAGGTCTAAGATCTTTTTTCCATGTCCATGAACACACAGTAGGTCTGCTGGCTATCCAAAAGTTTTTATTTTTTAAAAAAGTCGAGTGAATCAACTTGCACCAAAGGGACTCTTGATCAGTAAAGAGGATCTATATATGTTTCAAAGTCATAACCTTTTTACGATCCCCAAGTCTTCATATCCCTAAGCCACCTTCTTCCTTTGGAAGACAGATGTTTGACCAGGAAACCTTAGCCCCCTCAACACCTATGTCCGGGTCTTTCTAAAGAAACTGTCTAAGAATCTGCTCAATTCTATTCGTAACAGATTTTGGAAGAGTAAAAACAGTGACCCAATATTCATATATATAGTGTAGAATCGATTTTATGAGCTGCAACCGTCCAGCAAAAGATAAAAATCCTTGAGATCAAGACTGGGCGTAATATCATTTACTGGTGCATCAAAATCAGACTTGTATATTCTGGAAGCAATAATAGCAACTCCTAGATATTGAAAAGGGAGAGTACCTTCTTGGAAGTCCAGGCAATGTCGAATCTGCTCTTGTAAGTTAGTTGTACCACCCGAAAGGAAGACTTCACTCTTGCTAGTATTCGGCCTTAGATTCGACCAAGTGGAGAATAGGTCTAGTCCATCCTTCAACAAGCGAATGGTGTCCAAATTTCCTTCGGCAAATAATAACACATCATCTGCAAAGAATGGGTGAGAGACCCTGTTATGTTTACATCTCCAATAGAATTTGAAGGTGGGCAAACTGGTCTTGGAGTGTAAGATACCAGAAAATACTTTCATAACCAAAGTGAAGAGGTATGGAAATAGTGTATCGCCCTGTCGAGTGCCTCTAGTACTCAAGAAGAACCCATGCAATTCCTCATTAATTGCCACCGAGAACTTATGCGTGGAGATACATTCCATGATCAATATGACAATGAAATTCATGAATCTGAAAGCCTTTAATACCATCTCAAGAAAAACCCAATCCACCGTGTCATATGATTTGCGGAAGTCAACCTTAATTGCACATTTGGGGAGATATGGTTCATGATGGAAATCCGCTCATAACTCTTGAGCTAGCATTATATTGTCCCTAATCCATCTACCTCTAGCAAAAGCTGTTTAAGAAGAGAAAATGATGGATGGCAATATAGAAGCTACTCCGTTGGCAAGGATCTTAGTAATGCATTTGTAAATCGTGTTACAAGGTCAAAAGTAACCATAGCCATGGCATTAGGGTTTTCGACACGAGGGATAAGATGGTAGTATTTATTTCTTTTAGCAGGCTACTATTCATAAAGAAGTCTTGGATTGCCATAATAACTAAAGGGTCGACGACATCGTACGAGGAGATAAAGAATTCAACACTAAAGTCATCGGGACCAGGAGCTTTACCTTTAGCTAGTGAAAAGATAGTGGTTCAAATTTCATCCTCCGTGATGGTCCAAGATAACGACTCCACTTAGTCATCATCTAGAGTGCGAGAGAGATATCCACATATATCAGGGATTCTAGGCCGAATAGTGGTGGAATCACCGTTGAGCAAATCTTCAAAGTGGCCGACTATATGATCGAAAACTTGAGTTAATTCGATCAATAGCTCCCTACCCAAATCCTTCACCGAGAGACAATGGTTTTGGAGTCTTCTCTTGTTGACGAAGTAGTAAAAATATCAAGTATCTATATCCCCTTCGTTGAGCCATCTGATTCTCAACTTTTGTCTATAAAAAGATTCCTTTTGGAGTCTAAGAGTAAAGAAAGCCTGGAGATGTTCCAATTCCCTATCCACCAACGCCTGATTTGTGGGATAAAGTTTTAGGGCATCTTGAATTGAAATTAAGGACCAACCTTGCTTGTTTAGTTCGATTTGAGATATCAGAAAAGGAGCTCCTATTCAATTGTTTGAGTCTGCATTTTAGGAGCTTGAGCTTGCGACAAAGTATGTATATAAGAGAACCACCAAAAGAAGTAGTCCAAACCTGTGCAACAATATCTTTGTATGAAAGATGAGTAGTCCAATAATGAAAGAACTTGAAAGGCTTCTTGGACATAGGATGAGGCGTTATCTTGACTATCATGGGAGTATGATCAGAGATCCCAGGTGCCAAGAAAGTAGCCTCAAAGAAGAAAAACATATGGCTCTAGTGTTCGTTAATAAGAACATGATTAATCTTGTGTTGTTTCTGGGATAAACCTGAAGAAGTGACCCAAGTAAACCTATGGCTCACATATCTGAGATCATCTAGGCCAACTTAAGCTAAACAATCTCTAAACTCATCAAAAGCAGGAATCCAAGTATTCGAGCTACCCATTCTATCCGTATGGTCTCAAATAGCATTGAAGTCTCCAGCCACCATCCAAGGCTCCTCACATAGACTAAGCCTAATAAGATCGACCCATAAAGGCCTCCGAGCAATAAACGTGTGATCACCGTAAACAATCGATATAAGACACGAATTATTCATGGCAATCAATCTCACTCTAGCATAGATCATTTGGGTTGATGTAGAGAGAACTTGGAGATCAACCACCTAAGGGTCCTAGCCAATCCATATCCTACCCCAATGAGAGTGTTCATAATTCGTCAACCATCGCCAACCAGGTAATAAACCATCAAAGATACGACCAAAAAGAAACTATTGCACCTTAGTCTCCAGTATACCAATACAAGAAAGACGGCTATTCCAGATAAAAGACTGAATTTCATCTTGTCGAAGGGGGCCCATAAGACCCATAATATTTCATATTCCAATAAAACATATATACAAGAAGGGATGGAGAGGTTGCCGGTACCTCTTTTTAGGCTTCTTCTTCTTTAACTTAGGCAGGCTAGTTTTAGAAGAAGAATGACTACTTTCCTCCCTAGTGAGAGGCTCTCCAGGTGCAACAATTGGCTAGGGCCAAATCAGGTTTAAATCCTCCATAAGTGTAAAGGCCGTTGCACGAGATCTAGTAATAGGTGGGGAAGGGGATGAGATTTTTCCCTCCTCATTGCTGCCTATATTACTTGCCACATCCTCTCCATTTTCTAACCCTAGGGAGTAAATAGAGTCTGCTCGAGGAGAGTGATCTGAGAAAAGAGGTTGCTGGTTACCTGCATTAATGGGGTTCTCGATGGCTACAGAGTGAAGAGGGGCAACACAAATTGGAGGCTCTTGGTGCGCAGTTTCCAAGTGAGGAGAGGATGGTAGAGATGCCTCCAAAGCTGGGATACGTTCTGGTCGGCTTGGATCATCAGCAGCTCTCAAAGGTGGATTGGAGGATAGAGGTGACCGAGAGCTGACCAGAGTTGGGACATGTTCTGGTCGGCTTTGATCAACGACGACTCTCAAAGGTGAATTGGAGGACAAAATCATGGCCATGTGATTTGTTTCCATGCGTGGAGAGGAGTGTATAGCCATCTCCAAGGGATCCCAAGATATTACCAGAACTGGAATAGGTTCTGGTTGGCCTATAAACTAACCAGCATCAACTCCCAAAGCTGAGGTGGTCGGTAGATTCGAAACTTGAGCAGGTAGCCGAGAGTTCAACAGTGCTAGGCCATTTTCTTCTAGGTTAGGAGGCTGGTCTGGCCCCTTCCTCTTTCTTCCCTTCACTAATTGGCACTCCCCCTCCTTTTGCTGCTAATAATGTGGGGTCGAGGCCTTCCCCAAAGGTATTTCACTTCCTTAAACACAAGGGAATCCTTATGTGCCTTGTTTGTGGCCATATATGTGACAAGAATCACAAGCAAGGGGGTTCCATTCATATTCTACCCCAATAGGGATCAACTCATCATCCCAACTAATTTTCACCACTTCAAGGCGAGGTTGGGCAGCTTTGATCTTCACACAAACTCGCACAAAAGATAGTCTCTTCATTTGGTCGAATTGTGTATGTACGTATAGAGGCTTTCCAATGACACTTGCTATACGACTAACACTCTTAGGATTCCACAGAGAGAGAGAGAGAGAGAGGAACATCCCTCAATCTAACCCAATCGGGCAATGTATCATGTATTCCTTTCTTGAGCTTCAGTTTTGGATGCCACGATTGTAGCATCATTATGCTATTTAGGATTGAAATAGGTCTCATGTCTAACACCTTCCTCCTAAACTCTTCATTCGGTATATGAATAAAGTAGTAACTGTTTTCATGTAAACGGATATCAACAACTTTATTATCCCACATTTTCTTAATGGTTTCCTCTATTAGCTTGAAGTAAATCTTCCTCCCTAGAAATTAACCCACAACACATTTTTTCGAGAAGGGATTCTCATTTGCCATATTATCCGGTGGGATAACCACAATTGCTTTCCCATTCTTCATGGTCAGAGCTACATACAAGAGGTTGTAACCATTAGTCATAACCTTGGCCAAATTAACCCAAGTTTGTGGCTGAATTGGAAAATGTTGTTTGCTGTTGCTGCGTTCCTTAGCGTCTTCCTTACTCGGTCAAGAAATGCCAGCCTCAAGTGGTCCTTTTAGTGGACCATTTTGGAAAAATGGAGGTCTTGATTTCCTTCCACGAGACCTACCCCTACTCTAGCTACGCTTAAAGACATTTGCAACCACATGTGAAATTCCAATATCATCTCTAGCCATGACCACAGCATGTGCATCTGCAGCACCAGCCTTGGCATGATCACCAGCAAAATTGGGACATGTTACATGGGCAGAATGTGCATGAGGGGGCCGCCTTGAAAGCTTGTCACCAGGTTTGGACCTACCACGACTCCTCCTAGGGTCACGACCATCCACCCTTGAGGTCCCAACAACCATTCCACCAGCAGCACCAGCAGCCAAATCAACCACAATGTTAATACTAGTACCACCAGCAGCGACACTATCCATACCAGACTTAACGAATGTCTCCTTACCTTTATTCGGAGGGACAATAACTCCACTAACTAAATAGACAACATTCGGTAAAGCCTGATAAGCAATCTCTGGTATGGAGGAATGAATTATCTCATCAATAGAGGCCATAAAGATAGGGGGTTCAAGCCTAGGTGAGGTCAGGATCGAATCCACAGCAGGGGAAGCATCAGACGCCATTTGACCCCAACCACAACTACCAATCAACACCAACAACCAATAACCACCAGTCAAATGGCAATGGCAAGAGCTAACAAGCTGCACATACGTACATAAAACTCAATTCCTCAGTTTGTGATAAATATTGAGTCATAGTAGCAAATTTCCAGAACGAGCAAGGGAAGGCTATTTCAAGAGTAATGTTCCTTGAAGAGAATGGAGAATCAGCACACAAGAGGATGCATAAGGGTGTGAGGCGACCTTAAATGAATAAGAACCAGTCCTTGGCGTCGGCCAAATTGACCCAAAATTGCTGCAAGCTCCCCTCGAGTAGAAACGACAACAAACAACAAATATCTATTCCTCCTCTCTACAGACCAATTGTCAAGGGAAATCCTTTAGAGGGATGATAGAGGGAGTTACTACGACCTTATATGCAGAGGAACCAGTCCTTGGTGTCGGCCCAAATGGCCAGAAACCACCGTGGGCTTCCCTTCAAGCAGAAATCACCACCAGCGGCGTAGATCTGTTCCTCCTCTCTACATATCGAACGCCAAGGAAAATCCTTCGGAGGGATGATAGAAGAGGTGTTGCGATCCTCGGGTCAAAATTTCAGCCAAAGAGATAGCCGGACATGGTCGGAAACCGGCCTTGACCAAACAGGCGTCAGTCAATCTTCCTCCATGGCCGAGAGAGCAAATGCTCCAACGTTTAGATAATTACTATGCTATTACTTTCTCTCTCTCTCTCTCTGTTTTTTTTTTTGGTAAGGAAATCACTATGTTATCCATTCTATTTAAAAAAAAATGACAAACGGTCTTCGAACTATGATCCGATAGGCAATATCGTCCTTGAATTTTTAATTTATTTAATGTGTCCATCAATTTCGTTCTAATTGTTTAACGTGGTTCCTAAACTTTTAAATATTTACATATGATTTGAGGCTACATTGAATATTTACTAATAATTTAGGGATTATATTGAACACGTTAAAAGTCTAGGGGTGAAATTGCAAATTGAGCCAAAGTTCTGAGATCATATTGCACATATTAAAAGTTCATGGACAACATTAACATTGTACCAAAGTTTATAGATCATTTGTGCTATTATCGCTTCTGTTTTTGCGTTCGACCGTATTCGATTGCCTAATTGCATTGTGTCAAATGAAGAGATGGCTGTGTGCGTCAACCATAGATAGGTCTTTCCCAAAGAACCACAATACTGAGTATGTGTCATACTGAGTATGTCAAAAAGATAGGCAAATAGTAGACATCGGAATAATTCCACAAATGTAACATTTTCGGTTAAGACTTTGTTGTATCCTAAATGATTTTTGCAGGTAACCATTAGCAACGTTGTGGGGTAAATAATTTTTTAAAAAGAGTGTTATCAAGCCTCAAAATCTGATTCTATTTGTTCCCATTCACTCACTATATTTCTGAGCAGCAATTTCTCGAGTAACGCAAAAAAAAAATGGGAAAAGAAGATGAAATTTATGGCAATTTCAGGCAGCGATGATGCTGAAAAACCACCACCTCACTTTAAGCATGCTAACAATAAGGTTTGTACCGATTCCACTCAAACTCATTTGACTGTCAATTATATTAAGCAACTCGAATGTACGTCAAATTCGTATGAGTTCACCGTACATACATATACCGTTTTATAGCAGGAAATGTTTCGACCGAACCAATAATATTATAGTGCAATTCAGCAACATGACCAAACTTTGATTGGTCAAAAACTAGAATCGAAACTACAGAAAAGAAACAGAAGTAACCTTATGTACAAGATCATCGGGGACCGGATAGAATAGAGGGCAACACAGTTGTAGCACCAAAATCAATGTACTCCTGACCAACAGTTATATTAACGTTTCTCAAAGGGCGATGTGAGAAGTCATAATCCAGCGCATCTGGAATTTCCATAACTTCGTCCAATACCTTGATGACCATAGACATAGAAGGCCTCTTTGAAAAATCACCTTGTAAGCACCATGCAGCAATCCTCATCATATTGACCAGGTAGGGTCGATTAAGTTGCATGTCCTCATAAGTGTCGTCTACCATATCCAATATTCGGCCTTCTTCGGCCTTTCTCTGAAAAACTCCAAGTAGATACATGTCTTCCTCATTCCGAGAGCCGTCAAAAACTTTCCTTCCGCAAACTATCTCCAGAACAACCACCCCAAAGCTATAGACATCCACTTTTTCAGTAATTGTTGCACTTAGCCATTCTGGTGCCAAATACCCAAGGGTTCCCCTCATCATAGTCACAACTCGGCTTTGGTCCCTATCAAGCAACTTAGATAAGCCAAAATCAGCAACCTTAGCATTAAAATGTTCATCCAAGAGAATATTTTGCGGTTTAATATCCATGTGAATTATTTTCCATCTACATTCTTCGTGCAAATAATTTAGACCCTTAGCTATGTCATAAATGATCTTCCTCCTCTTTTCCCATTCAAGCACGAATGACTCCTTTGATTTGTGGAAAATCCAATTATCCAGAGAACCTTTGGACATGTACTCATAGATTAGTATCCTGTGAAACTTCTCGGCACAAATTCCAATGAGTCTTACCAAGTTGACATGATGAATGTTGCCAATAGTCTCAACCTCGGCTAGAAAAGATTTTCTGATTTGGCGTAACGCGTCAAGGCGTTTCACCGCAACTTTTGTGCCGTCACTCAAAGTACCTTCGAAAACAGATCCAAAGCCTCCTTCACCAATCTTCTTACTGAAACCCTTTGTGATAGATAGTAGATCATCATAAGTGAACCTTGTAGTTAGTCCAGGCAGTTGTCCTATGTAGTCCTCTTCAACATCTTCATCGACTTCTTGCCTCCTAAGAACTAGGAACTTTATGACCACAGAAAATGTAATTATGGCAAAGAGTGACCCAACGCTAGAATAGAGTATTACCTTAAGAGCGTTTGGTTTTTTGCTAATGTTCTGTACTTTAATGAAAGCAATGGAATAGCTGGGGGACGAGTATGTAAGCGAAAAAACCTGAGATACGAAGTAGCAAGATGAGTCATTGTAGAAAAAAGCTGCTGAACATGAGCAACTGTTGGCACAAGCCTCTTTGCAACTCTCCTTATCCGTATGTCTTAGATCAGGAGCATTCTGCTTATGGGTGAAGTAAGAAACGCCATTAAGCTCCAAAAAGGTTTGAAACTGCGAAGCTTCACAAGATAAAGGAACAGTTTCCACACACCCAAATTTAGGATCACTACCATCAATTGGATTGAAGTAGCTCGTCCCCTCGCTTGGTTTTGGACAACTACACTGCTCGTCCGCACTACAAATTCCATATCGACCACAAACAGTCGGATAACCACAGCCCCCATTAGGTGGCATAATAAGATGATCTCTTCCAACCCAATCATTTCCATCCCATCGATATGATTTCAAATGCCCATCTGATTCAAACTTCACGAACTGCACAGATTGGTCAAAAGAAATAAGTTTATCCCAATTCGTCGTGGAATTCAAGGAAAATGAGAGACCTGCATTGATCAATTCAATATCATTGTAGTCCGCGCTCATATCTGGAACAAGAGAGTAGTACACCTGCGAAGGATCAGTCTCTGTCTGGGCAAATAAACCGACAGTAGTCAGCGAAAGTGAAAGTAAACCTTGTTCAGTCCAATTTGTTGTGGAAGTACTCGGGGTCAATTTCTGCCCCACCTTCAAATTCTGCCCAAGGACAAGTGAGTCCGTCGGTTGATCGAAGGACTGCCACACAGTGGCATTGTTCTTATCAAACAACACAAGGTTGCCGTCCTCTGTCAAGCTCATGCCCGCAATGGACATACCAACAGTGTGGGTCGACCAAGCCACAGACCCATTAACATCTGTCAATACCAAATTTCCTTCAGCTGTGAGCTCCAATGTGGAATTGGGGCTAATCGGATTGTTTCGATTAGCAGACCACACCACTGCTGAATCCAAAACGCTTGCCGTAATACTAATTCTTTTGGCGCGACCAATAAAAATGCCAAAATAGCAAATATTCTGGTCGGAAGGGAAGTAGAAGCCACATGTAAATGTCGTGCCGGAGCCATTTTGTTCACTCCGAAGAATGTCCACTGCTGGTGCTGAGGCTATCCATTTAGTAGAAAGTCCCGCGGTTGAATTGTAAACTTGGCCATAGACTAAACTAGAAAAAAATGGCAGGAGAAGAAGGGAAACGAAAGCGCAGAGGCTCCTCCACGTGAACATGGAATTCCAATTATCAAAGAAAGCAGAGAGAGGAATGAGGAGCGGAATGAAAAAAAGAAACTGGAACTTGAGGTTACAGGTGAGAGTGCAATCATTTCAAAAGCTCCATTGAGTCTAGAATTTATCGATTAAGATATTTGGAAAAACTTCTCCAACATACACTAGATGTAGGTATATCCGATGTGCCGGTGCCCCGGAGGAACCTAGGACAATTTAAGCACGTGAAACATAAGAAAAGACCGAAACTAAAAGTAATTGTTCTTGATTGTCAATCTCGAGGAACAAACATGATTTGAGAGAGCAAATAAACGAAACAACACAAGAAAAAACAAGCAAACATCGGAGGGTCATCAGATAGTCTTTTCTCTTAACGGCTAACGAAAATCACTTCCTTCGCAACATAAGGACACCTCAACAATATTTGTGTACGATACTTACTTTGCCTTAAAAAAAAATTTCCGAGCTCACTTAAGTGCCAATAAGAGAAAAAACAATCAATTAAATATCAATGACGAGAGATTTCAACCAAAATAAATACGTGGCATTTTTATTTAAAAAAATTTACTGACATGGCATTTTTAATTCAAACAACTTAGTGACATGAATTATCTATATATATAAAAAAAAATTAATCCAACGTGTGCAAAGAAAACGGTATCACTCAATCAACGTGGCTGGGATATCTTAAACTCATAATATTTATGTAATCACATTCTACTATTTATGGAACTTATGTGATCACTTTCATAAAAATGTTGCACTCAAACTATCATAATTTACAAATTATGGCATTGAGAGTCATTCGATGAAACTGGCTAAATAACTTGGTTTGTGCTTTGGAAGCTAATTGGATCTCCAACGAGCCACATAGGATTAGGTATGTTACCACCATAATTTCCAGCCAGGCTCATCGGGGTTAGTATTAAAATAACTGTTTTTCAAAAAAAAAATTGCCGCTTAAGTGATTGGGAAAAAAAATTAGCACTCAAATGAGCAACGTACTCAAATATTATCATTTGAGATTCGCAAATAAATGTTGAAGGCATCCATCATTGCTTGGTAAACATTCAGAACTCCAATTCCTAGTTGACGATAGTCGATTCTATCGAAGAAACAACACAAGGTGAAGGCAAAAAAATGGCCTCCTTGCCGGCTTCATAGAGATGACTGTAAATTTTCTAGAATTTTTTTAGAGGGAGAACGAGGGAACATAGTCAAAGTCCACGTTTTGCTGAATAACTCGATAAAGGGCAATGATGGCTCCATATGTATAGAATATGAAAGACCCATATTCCTAATTTCTTAATTTATGACTAATGACCAACTAATTTCCATAAACATATTTAAACACTGGAGAGTTCCTATTTAAATTGCGAAAACTAAACTGCATTACCCATGATCAGAGATAGCAAAATGAGTTTAGAACCCATATTTTAACCCGTATACAATGCTGTTTATAAATGGGTTGCTTTAAGCTTTAAAAATAAACTCAAGTAGAACATAAACGAGTAATCAAACAAGTTAATTGGTCATAAAAGGATTGGTTAACAAGCCTGAGTTCATCTTAAACAGATTTTTTTTATAAAAAGAAAAAATTCTTATTTTTATCAATTTTATTTTTTTCATTTTATTTTCTCTTTTCCGTTTTATATTTTCTTTTTCTCTCTCCCTTTTTCTTTTCTGTCTACATAATCTGGCGATGTACAATGGTTCAATTCTAATTTTTTTTTCCTGTTTTCTTTTCCTTCTTTCTCTTCAAAGTTTCGGGACGGTCACCCGTCGGCGGTCACAGGTAGTGGCACTACCACAGCCGATCATCCTTGCCTCCACATGGTTGCGGCTCATCTCATTGTGGTCGACCTCAAGCTCGGCCGCTAGACCTCAGATCTCAATGAATTCGAGGTTGAGCAGGATATATAGCAGCCACATCTGGATTTTGGCAGTTAATGGCCGTCGTCGGCCCCTAGTGTATGGGTACCCGCGGTGTGGAGGAGGTTTGGGCAGTTAGAGGCTGTGTCAACGGAGTCGTCCTCACTTGGAGAAAAGCTGCTCTATCACCGGCGAAGTCCTGGCCCTCGGACGTAGGTGGGGCGGGGCAAGCCATGACAATTGATGACTGGTCCGGTGGGGGTGGTTTTAGTTCGAGGCGTGAAATGGGTTGGTCGAGTCAGGTCGAATATGATTCAACCCATATTGACATGCCTAATCCATTTTGACTCATATTCAATAACTCATACCCGACTCGTAACTAACACATACCGACCTGACCCATTTTGACCCATATTACCAAATCACAATAATATTCTAAAAAAATAATATTACTAAAATACTTGTATACAATAAAAAAATCTAATGAATTGTTTTAAGCGACCGGGACCAACGACCGAGACTGACGATGATTAGCGACCGGGGCGGGGCCCCAGCCCAGGCCACGGTACAATCGCCGTCCCGGTATCGAGCCCAATCTCGGCCTCGGTCCCAGTTCCAGCCCCAGTGCCCGGTCCCTCGCCCCGATCCCGGCACCGGCCCCTGTGTCCGCTCGTCGACCTTAGTCCCAGCCTCAGTCGTCGGCCCCGGACCCAACCCCTGCCTCTATTCATAGTCCCTGCCCCAGACCCAGTCCCCGGCCCCAGCCCCTGCCCCGGACCCAATTCCCGGCCCCGGTCTTTGACCTCTATCTTTTTTCTAATTAGTTTTATGGTCCAATTCTACAACAAAACTTTCATAAAAGAAAAAAGTAAATAACAAATGTTGGTATTAGCTCTCTGATGCGATAAATTCTAGCTAGCAAGAAATTCATGTTGCTTGCTGACCTGGAATATATGAATGAAAACGCATCTGCCACTTCCTCCCATAAAGAAGAAAACACGGGGCTATAAAACTTTAAGGGTCCGGGTTCGGGACCGTGGATAGGGCCAAGGTAGGGACCGGGGTCGGGCCCCATCCTGGAACCTAGGACCAAGGTCGGGGCTGGGACCGAGATTGAGACCGATACTGGGTCTAGGTCCGAGGCTGAAGTCGAGATTCAACGTAGGGCTGGGTGCGAGATCGGGGCCGGAGTTAAGACTAAGACTAGGTTCGGGATCAAGGCCGGATTTCGGACTGGGGCCAGGGCCAGCGACTGGGGCCGTGACTATGGTCGGGTCCGAGATCGGGGCTGGGGCAGCCCCAGCCCCGACGGACGACAACGGTATCAGGGCTGGGGACTGGGTTCGGGGCCTGGGTTGGGGTCGGCCACTAAGGCCAGTCCAAGGCAAGGGCTGGGGTCGGGGATTGAGGAACCAGGTCCGGGGTCAAGGCCGGAACTAGGGACCAACCATTGGGATGGGGTCGAGACTTGGGCCAAGACCGGTACCAATGCGGCGACGGTACATTTGCCTAGGCCAGGGCCCGGCCTTGGTCGTCGGTCACAATCGTCGGTCCCGATCGTTAGTCCCAATGTCGCCGCCAGTCCCTGTCGCTTAAAAATTTTCATTAAAATTTTTATTGTATGTAAATATTTTAGTGATATTATTTTCTTATAATATTATTGTTATTTGATAATATGGGTCAAAATGTGTTGGGTCAAGTATGGATTAATTATAGGTCGAGTCGGATCGGGTATGATCGATTTACTGAATGAGTCAAAATGGGTTAGACAGGTCAATATGGGTCGGACCATATTTGACCCAACCCGACCCACTTGACGCATCTAGTCTTAATCATATGATTAGTGCGATAACGATCTTTCTAGGTCTTTTGTTTTTGTTTTTTTTTTTTTTACAAAAAAAAAAGGACCTTTTGCTTTGCGGTTACCCAAGAGTTAAAATCGGTTTCTCCTTTTTGAAAGGGTGGCCAGGACAGGGAACCAAAATTGAAACCCAACACCAACAACGAAAATTGAAAATAGCAGCCCCAAAGCGACACTAATGAGTACAAATCTTACCTTCTCGGAAAGCTTGAATCCTCACGAAATCAATAATGGCGATGTCAAGTTAGGCGTTGGCTCTTTGGACTATTACTGTAATAATATGTTTCTCGTAGTAGATCTTTCTCTATCTTATTTGGGCTTCTATATTTGTTGGGATTTATATAAACCCGTGACCACGTACTTCTAACACATCTCGTTGAAGTCGCGCAGGTGCATGACTACCTTTTGCTGATGCAAATTGTTCCACAATGAGTGGCGTTCATGGTAGGCATTTTTTAGGGGATAATTTCCAAAAACAGTTATAAATTCACTACAACCATGTCAATTCAGTCTTAAATTTTTTTTTTCCAATTCAATCCTAAACTATTTGCATTTATGTCAATTCATTCCTTCTGGGCAATTTTGGCAAAAAATCGCTAACGTGATACCACACCTAGCAACTTTTAATAATATTTAATTATTTCAAATTTTTTTATTTATTTTCTTTCTCTTTCTTTTTTTCCTACCCTTCTTCCTCCAGCTGGACGGCCTCACTAGCTAGCGATGATGGCAAGGATCACCTCGCGAGCGACAATGAGGTCTAGCCTCGCCCTCGCTAGATTGTGAGCCCAGCCTCGCCCAGGCAACGGTGAGGCTTATCCTCGCTGCCCTTGGAGAGTCAGACCCCGCCGTCATTGGGCGAGGCTCATACTCACCAGATTCAGCCAAGGGGAGCCTCGCCTAGGCGACTGTGAGGTGAGACCTTGCCATCCTACCATGCGATCTGCTGGATGAAGGAAAGGAAAAAAAAAAAGAGAGGAAGAAAATAAAAAATAAAAATTTTAAAAACATGAAAATATTATAAAAAATGTCATGTCGGTAATTTTCGGTCAAAATTGATCAGAATGACTCAACTGGCATAAATATAAAATATTTAGTACTAAATTGTCAAAACGAAATATTTGGGATTGAATCGACACAATTGAAATAGATTTAAACTATTTTGGCTATTGTCTCCATTGGCAACTGTTGACCAAAATTGAAAAAGTTTCTAAAGATGAGGTGATGTAAATCGGAGAACTAGCAGAATGAAACTCGATCTCATGGATGGATCAAGGGTCGAAAGATATATAGAGAAGCCAAATACTTGCAACGACCGGAAAAAGTGAGATTCGGATCACCTAACCATTTCTTAAAAAGTTAGGCGCATGTCCATGGGATTCAGGCTGTACGTTTTTAGACGGACGGTTCAGATCTTCTATTTTTTTGAGATAATTTTTTGTATTATATATATTTATATATATATATATATTTGTTAGTAATAATCTGAGTCATCCATTCATAACACCAACGGCCCAGATTTCAAGGGTAGTACCTAACTTTCTAAGGAAAGGTTAAACAATCCCTTTCCGAAAAAGTGGGGGCGAGTCCGAAAACTGTGTATCGAATTACTTCAGCCATGTCAAATGTGTATAAATAATATATTTCAACCAAAAAAATGTGTATATATGGAAAAAAAAGTCAAAAAAAAATTAAATCTTATGTGTTTTTATCAATTCAGTCTTAAATCTTTTAAGTTTTTTCATTCAGTCTTAAAACTTTTCATCTTTTTGCCAATTCAGCCCTATTAGCCGAAAATCGTTGACATGGGCATCGATCGCCCTACATAATACCGCCAGCACAAACGTGAAATTTTGCATAATATTTTAATAATGAGTACTTTTATTTTTATTTTTTCCTTTTTTTTTCTTCTTTGATTTTTCTTTTCTTTTCCTTGTTTCCTACCGGACCTCAAACAAATGCCACCCTAATCGACCTCAAGCGAGGGGCACCTCTGCCTAGCCTTGGGTCACCCCTGTCGGCCCTATGGGTCGTCCTCGCCCCTTGTTGAATATAGCAAAGCCACCCTCCCCTGGAGGTAAATTAGAAAAGGAAAAAAGGAAAAGAAAAGGATTAAAAAAAATAAAAAAAAAATATTCAAAATATTATCGAAATTATCCACGCCTACCACGTCGAAATCTCAACATTCACGTCAGCAATTTCCTGCCAATATAACTAAATTGGCAAAAGTTAAAAAGTTTTTGTATTGAATTGACAAACTTAAAAGGGTTAAAACTGAAATGACAAAAAAAAAAATTGATAATTTTCCCTGTATAATGGAATTTAGTACTATCATAACTTTTATACTGCAGTCGGTAACTTAAAAAATTATTCTATCATAAAATATCCAGTTACCTCAGAGCGAGGCATTTAATGTATATATATCACCTCCGTGCGTGTACATATCTTTCCCATCATGAATTCATTATCACTTACAATGCGAGAGGATCCACATGAATTACATAATTACAGAGGAAGAGGACTCCGTATATAGCTTTAGCTTCCTATAAATTGACTTTTGCAACTTGCACTCATGAATGAGCAACTGACTGAAAATTTTACAGGGTACTTTCTGTGTTGGATGCAGCCTCAGGTAGCTTGAAGGTAGGAGGCTTGTCCACCCCTCTCCTCGAATATTCTCTCCATCTTCGAGCTGCAGCAGCTGCCCGCCTCGCTCTGTCGTTGATTTGCTCCTCTTCAGGAAAATGAACAAAAAAGATATGAGCCTCGACTTACTAAGAAGCAGCAAGTTTTCATTATCTACTCGTATGCCTCTATTAGAAGCTCATGAAAGGCAGTCATGCGCTCGGAAAAAAAAAAAAAAAGGAATAACAGCCTAGAACTTGCAAATCTTGTTAAACAAAATCGATCCCATAAGGTGATGCCACGCGCTGAATTCCAACCATTCATGTCACTGAGTGTAGTCATGCAGTTCATCAAAACTAGTGCATCGCCCACCTAGTTAAGATTATACGGTCGAGTTTCTTCCTGTCTTTTTTCATTTTTGAACACAAACAATCATCCTGCACGGAAGACAAACTCAAAACCTCCCTTGCCATTGTGTTTTGATATTAGATCTTTTCAAATGACTCTACATATCCAGCAGAAGCAAAGTGTCTAATACAGCTAAAGCATTGAGAAAAAAAGCAATTCAATAAATAGGCTGATAAACACCATTCGGAAAGAAGTTTATCCAGTAGGGCTGGTCAGTAACAATTGGTTCTCACCAGAGTCTCTATGATCCTTTGGTTTGCCCCAGAGGTCACTCCAGTATGACTCGGATTTACCAGAATCCTTTTGCTGCATCATTCTAATTTTAGCTTGTTCCTGCATAAAATTGTGGGAGTAATTGACGATCATTCCCACTAAGTAAACAAACTGATCCGTAATAACCATGAGCTGTGTGAACGGAACAGTAAAACTTGATAAAGTATGTCCAACTAGGAGTCCTAGAACAAGGCAGTTAACTACCTTGATTCCACAGTAGTCATAAGAAAGCACTAGTACACAATCATGACAACTGGATCAGCTGCCCTTTTCGTTAGTTCATGAATTTACAGTTACAAGTACAAAATATTCCATAAATTTGTCCAGTGTACACAAGCTGTGAAAAAAGTTAACTACACAAGCCGTGAAAAAATTTAACTACACAAGCCACATAGATCTTCTGTCAAATTGAAGGCAACAACTCGCCTGCATGAAGCTGAAATTTCCAGTAAACCCATAGCAGCCATACGGCTGTGAATTCGTTCCAAGGTCTTGTGTACACAGCCCATCACCCTATGGAAGCTGACCTGTGTAGCCAATTTTCTGCATAGCTTGTGTCCAACATATGTTCATATTCAATTTTCAACGTATTATCTACTTCTTCTTTCTCTTCTTTTTCCTTTTCTCCCAGGACCCCACTTCACAAATTTCCTTTCCTATGACGGATTTCCTTTACTTTAACGAACTCATGCCTTTTGTCTGAACCAAAACTACTAACACGGGTTGGGGGGCCGCAATTTTCTAACATGCTGATTCTCTTCTAGGGAATATCATTTCTTCTGAGTAGGTAAGCTTTTCATTGTTGACATGGTTCTGCTCCCATTTGACAGCAGCTCATAGATTCCAGACGGCAGTACCCAATCTAGAAGACATCCTAATATATATCTTCAACTATTTGGCTGTTTAATTGGTAAACCTGTGTTTTCTATTACGTATAGATTTAAGTAATTTGATTTACTTTAATGAGTTCATTGTGTAAAGTGTTTCAGAGTGTTCTTCAAGCTCTTATAGAGCAACCAAATTAAGTTTCCAACTCTTCATAGGATATAGACCAGTGTGAAAATTGAACTACGACTTGTGTGGCTTTTCTTGTCGACTTACTAAAGCAGCTGAAACATTTGAAATACTCTAATGCCAAGAATTTAAGCATATAGCATTCTTATCAAAAATAGGCTGAACAAAAACTAAAGAGAGCTTCCTACCAAGACTTTTGCCTGCCTCTTTTCCCATCGAGAATTCGCCTGCCACAGATCAGATGTAATCAATGGGCTGAACTAATCCGATTATTCTAAATAATCATACAAATGAAGAAACTCCAAGCATGCAGATCACACAAATCAGATCATTTGGAGAACTAAGAGATTTGTTGCAAATTTATTTGCTTGATATGGCCCATACTGCCTTGGAATGATGAGAGTGACGGGAAGGCATCCATGAAGCTTCAAATCTGCTGCAATGTCATTATGTTCAAAAAAAAAAAACACCATCTCTGTAATGTGGCTCTACTACTGTAAGTTACTTTGTATCTCGAAAGCCTAACAGGTGTCTTCAGATGTCTCCAAAGCAGTATGGGGCACATCAAGCAAATAAATTTGCAACAAATCGCTTAGTTCTCCAGATTAGGTCCTGTTGATGAATCTAGTGCATGAAGATGACTAAACTTTGACTCGTTTGTAGCTCAAGCAGCTTGTGTCGACTACGGCAGGAGCAGGAATTTTCCTTCAAAGCAAATGAAATTTCTCTAAATGATCTGTTTGTCTCTAAATGATCTGTTTTTTGTGACGTGCATACAAATCAGATCACTTAGAGAAATTTCATTTGTTTTGAAGGAAAATTTCCTCTCCTGCCTTAGTAGCCACAAACTGCTTGAGCTACATAGAAACAAGTCCGACTTCAGCCATCTTCATGAAAAACTTATTTGCACTTCGCACTAGATTCACCAACAGGACCTAATCTGGAGATGAAGCGATTTGTTTCGAATTCATTTGCTTGATGAGCCCTATGCTGCTTTGGCATGACAAGAGTGATAGGAGAGGCATCCATGCAGCTTCAAATCTGATGCACAATGTATCAATTTCCAAAAGTAACATTATCTATCTCATGTGGCACATCTATGTATGTTACTTTGTATCTCGAAAACCTAACAGGTGTCTTGTCTCAATTTCTCTATTACAGAAACAATCAGGCCGAAGTTTAATAACCATAACCCTTCAAATCAGGGACAAGGAAGCAGGTCAAATTATCACTAGATCAACAACACTGTATGCGAAAGATACAGTTGAGCACAAATATATACCCCGAATCCAATCTAGAATTTCCAGAACACATACGTCACACAAAACAAAATCACAAATGGTTATGGTGGGGGTCAAAATGACACTCATACTCTTACCATTCTAAAGACGTCCACAGACCCAGATCCCATTCCTGAAAGCATCATCGCAACCTGTCATCATTCAAGAGGACCCTTTAGCAAGAAAATAAAAGGCAAGGTTTGGATCAATATATCCAATGAAAGTGTCCTAGACATCATCCTAAGTCTAAGAAGGCACTGTAATTCTTCACTGGAAACAATCATGTGGTTATAAGACTTACATTAACTCTCTCTACCCTGCGCATTTCATCTTCAAGAAGGGACAATTGCGGAGCAGAAGTCCAATGGATGCAATCAACTGGACTGAATTATGGAAGAATGTGATAAGCACATATCCTGGGGACATACTTTGACAGGCAATGTAACTTAAGCAACAAGTGGAAGAGTGCAGCAAAGCTATGCCCTTATACCAAGAAGGTACTCCAAAGGAAACAAACAATGGGAGTCATGCTCAAAGGCATTTGACAATAGAGGGTAATTCATGGGAAATAGAAATGGAATTTAGTAAGTCAACTGGATAGGCAAAAGTGAAATTCCCAGATCACACTAATTAAACAAAGAAATCAGTAAGTTCCACAGGAATCTAACTGAATATCATTTGATGTTAGGGGGCAATTCCCAGATCACACTAACTAAACAAAGAAATCTGTAAGTTCCACAGGGATATAACTGAATATCATTTTATGTTAGGTGCAATTCATGGGAAACAGAGATTTAATTTAGTAAGTCAACTGGATAGGCAAAAGAAATTCCCAGATCACGCCACAGGAATCTAACTTAATATCGTTTATAAATGGCTGTCTAGTAAGATCATTTTCAGCAATGCCAACATATTCGTCATCATCAGCTATGAAGATTCAATTATAAAGGGAAAAGCCCATGCATGAGAAAGCTAAAACATTCCAACTAATAGAACAGGCAGAATGAGCAAATACATACCAACTATCAATTGCCTGCTGAACTAAATCAGGATTACCGAACTGGCTGTATGCTCTAGCTCTTCCAAAGTCTTCCTCAATCGCAAATACATCAGGTGCTACATTGGCACAATTTTTACAACCTAGAAGAATATGAAAGATACTAGAAGTTTCAAGAAATATGCACCATATCTGGACGTACTATTATTTACAGACACCCCGAAATATATGCAGTGTTCTCCAAGAGGGCTAAATGGATAGACTGAGAAACAGGCAAGCAGGGTAAGCGTCGATAAAATAGATTGGGCCAGGTACAATTATCTGCTTCAATCTCAATTTACAAGGCCCAAAGAAAAGCCCTTCGTAAGACGACGACAGTTGCAACTCCTCTTTACTTTCAACATACACAGATTAAGTTCCATATCAGAGGATATGTTCATTTCCAAGATGCTTTCACGGTAAAATTGGTACATGCAGTACCCAACTGGCCAACTCCCACTAAATCAGACAATTTCTAGAACAACTACATAAGTATCATTGTCTTGTGAACTGCATATGGCTCTTATGGCTGAATGCCTACAGAAGTTCGCAGAGAGTTGGAGCATCAAAATCATCAACTTTTTGCCGTCCTCTTGTTTTTTTCTCAACAAGGAACACCTAAGGGTGGGTAAACCCCAGACTATGAAATGAGAGACGTGCAAATGGACATGATCTTGCAAGCTCGAGACACATCATATTTTCAAAGGGACATGCTAAAAGAAGCTTCTTCTTCTTCTTCTTCTTTTTTTTGCGTCCAAAAACATGCTAATAGAAGTTACATGGGAGCTAAAAGCACAATTCAAGACTACAGAAATTAGAGATTCTTTCTCAACTGACAAATTCAGGGATAAGCTGCCACGTACCTATGCAGCTAAACTCATCAACAAAAGCATGATCCTTTGGGCATGAGCCATCCAAGAACGGGTTGACTGCAGTTAATGCATAACCATGTATTTCATCATACACCATACGTTGCACGGGGTCACTGAGCACCTGCACTGCTATTGAATAATTAGAGATGTGGAAAAAAGGGAGAGCTTAAGAAAAAGCTCTGCACTAGAAGCAAAAGATGGAATGGTCACACACATATGCATTAGTTCGGATGAGTCGTCGAGTCCAGAGCATATTGAACAGAAACTCACCGCATAAACCTCATTAATGAACATGCAAAAATTGTTGGTCTCAGGATCATTGCCACTCAAATCTGGATGGCACTCCTTCATGCAATTATAGTAAGCTTTCTTAATCTGCGCCTGAGTGGCTTCTGGAGGCTACATGACAGAGATTCCAATACGTGTCAGATGGGACCAGAACTGGTCAAGAAAACACAAGCCATCGAGTAGATATTTGAAATAGCTTGAAGGCAGTAAGCGTCATTGACTTGAGCGCTGAAGAGCTAACAGTGAGAAAGCTTAATCTACTCAGATACACTGAATGTCAATCGTGTATCTCGCGATGCAAACGTGCTCTCTACATTGTTTATGATAGTCTCAAAAAAGAGCTTGCTCAATGGACTTCACGTTGACAATAGCAGAAAGTGGTAGATAATCCAAAAGCGAGATAGTCCTACGGTCAGTCGCAGATCTATTTGGAGATCTATCCGATAATGGAAGTTCTAATTTTTCCTTCAAACGATTGGGATTCTGCACTCTAAACTGTTGGATTTGCTTGAACAACCAATGAATATTTCTCAAAACATTCTACAGTATTCTCTGGATACCTTTCAGTAGATCTACATCCTACATCGCGACCTCATGCGATAAAAATAGTTTGAATCGAGGACTGTAATCAAGTGCAACATCAAAATCCACACGCTCACATTCGATCATAAACTTCTCCAAATCACACCATTGACGACATTCTGTTTTGCACGCTGCTACTAAAAACATAACATGAACAAGACGGAAATTCAATTTGCAGGAGATACGACCCTCTCATCGAATCATACTCGTCCACTCCGATTGCATTTCACCCTCTCTCTTTTTCCCGAAAAAGACCAAAAACGGAAAAACATCTCATCACTTGATCTACTTCTCTCGTTATACAAACGAACAGATGGTGAATCGAGAACACTACCAGACCGAGAACCGCGTAATAGTCATCAGCCACCGAGTCCAGCGCAGCAGAGTCGTCGGTGGCCACTTTGACTCGCCCACAGGCTCTCCTCCGGGCACCGCACCCCGACGGATTCCAAGTGCCGGCCTTGGCGGACACCCTGCATGGGCTTCGCGAGCAGAGACTCAGAACTGGGTTTTGGAATTTGAGTGCGTCCGCGCACACAGAAGACATCAACTGAGCCATCCTCACAGCATGCAGCAAAGAAGGAAAAAAAAAGCCGTAGAACGACGCTCTGGGTATGGAGTTCTGGAAACAGAGGAAGAAACAGAGAAGACGGCTGGTATCGAAATGGGCAAGAAGAAATGAAAACAAGGAGAGATCTTTCCGGGCAGAATAAATTGGGTGGTTGTCTGAAGAAATTTCAGGAAGGGAGGAATTTTGGCGTGGACGACAGGGGACGCTGACATGGCGGATCGATGGCCACGCATTGTCCAAGAATCTGGACGAACCCTTTGGGGAGAGAAAGATGAATCTTGGCGCAAGCAAAGCGCTGCAAAGAAGCGAGCGCAACGCATGCTCGGCCAAGACGGGGCACGTGTCGACCCTGTGGAGGATAGTCGTCGGCTCGTGCATGAAGCAACAACGACTTGACATGAAAATCTTAAGCAAAGTAACTTCCCTTACGTTGAGAAGAGTGAAGTGAAGGAAGATCTAAGAACGTGAATGGACAGAACCTCGAGGAAATCTGATTTGCTGTGAAAATTCTATAAGTTGACGACATCGTTTTGTGGGACATCTCGGTTTTTCCGCGCCCCTAATCCATTAGCTCCCTCTCACAATATTTTGACTCATTTTATCTTTAGAGAGTTTCGGAAATTTGTTGGCATCCGAACATAACTCATTGTTCCTCTCCTTTTAGATTTTGGATCACTTGACATTAGGGTGTTCGCGACATACTTACCATTACTTAAATCAAGCCGTCCAAATAAAAATGGACAATTTAATTTGAGAGAGTATTATGACTCAAAATTTTTCAATACCCAAAAAAAAAAATTTCGCTCTCAATTCTTTTTCCCCTCCCCTTCATCAACAAATAATGTTATATATATGTCTCATTTTTTTAAAGGCCAATTGTGGGGCCATATGAAAAATAAAATAAAAGGACAAAGGTTTCTTGAATTTTAATATATATTTAGCAGAAGTTTTCTACGATCTAATAGTTAAAAAAAAGTCCGACCAAAAAAAAGTTAAAAAAAAAAAAGGAGACTTGTGGTCCCAGGAGCAAAAAAGGACAAGAAAAGGGTTTTGCTCTGTTTTCTCTCCCTCTTTGACCGAGCCGCACAGAAGTGGAAGCAGCCGCACAAATCAAAAGAGAGGCCGTGCATAGCACTCAAGCGGCGTACGACAAACAAGTGAAAGGGTCTCTGACATTGCCGAAACGGTGAGAGTCTTGTAGACGGACTAGGAGGAATTTGCACGAAGGGCTTAGAACACGGTGATTGATTTGTGCTGCGTGAGTTTGTATATCCAATTAATAGTTGGTAAACACTGAATTGAGGTATAATTTAGGTGCGAAAAATATAAGTGTATTGAACGATTGTAAATACGATTATCCGATTATAGTGTATTGTTATTATCGGCTCTCTCAGTGGATATAGATACCGACATTCAGATCGAACCACATTATATATGGTGTACTTTATCGTCACTTTGTTATTATTTTTGGAATTTCACGTTGATGTATTTGCAAGATCTGGTAATTTCCGCGTTAGTATTTCAACAAATAACGTGACCTATTCTTGGGCATCCATTTTCGTTTGGACGGTCTGATTTGAGTAATGATAATCACGCCACGAAAACTCTAATGTCCAGTAATCCGGATCTTCTTATCTCGGCCTTTGCATGCTTTAGGCACGCTTCTCTGCATTCATCTCTCCCAAAAGGGTTCGTCTAGCGATTCTCGGACAATGCGTGGCCGTCGATCCGCCATTATCAACATTCTTTGTCGTCCACTCTAAAATTCCTCCCTCCTCAAATATCTCGCACAAACCAAATAAAAGGACGCCAGACGAGTAACCTTCGAATTCCAAACGCTTGGAACCCACAAAGGGTAAAATTAGCCAATACACTGTGAAAGCGGGAGAGTAGATTTAGTGATGGAGGGAGTGAAAAATAAAAAATGGCCATCCATTTTTTTTTCATTTTTGGGGTTATTTAAATTCAGATTATGAACGCTATTTTACTTATATATAAAGTTACAATATCCAAATACCCTGATTTCCTAAGTAACTTTGTCATTCACTGCAAAGACTAGGACGTGTCCATGTATAATGATTCTTTCGAAGAACAGACACATTCGGATAGATACATTCGGACACTATAACACTGTCTTCATACTAGACTTTCTTTCCTTTTTTTTTTTTTATCATTCTCGTGTTTGTGTCCGTGCATGATGCGGATTCACGTCTTGTTGGCCCTAAAAAAAAGGAAAATTTTTCCACATTGATGAGTAACTTTTACTATGGGTAAAAAAAAATAATACTAACAGTAAAATGGTGAAACTTATCGTACATCCTGCTGGGCTATTAGTCATGGGCCACCAAAAGGGCCTTAGACAAGAACAAAATCTTAGACTGTGGCCCGGGTCACTGGGTCAGCCCGTCACCTCAAAAAGGCCCGGCCCATCTAAATGGTCCGCGTTGTGCCCGTGTCGGTTTGACGTCTCCACTTATTGACAGCTCTTGCCGTTTGGGCCTTTCTCTGGGACTGCCTCAAAACTGCGCTCGCCGATGCCTGTGCTCAGGAGGACCTCAAGAGCACGACTTCCGGGGCCGCCGTCCCGACGAAGAGTCTATCCGACACCCGAACCATTGCAATAGCAGGGTGTATCGACTTAGAGCGTGCGACGCTGAACAAAGTACAATAGGCACGATAAAGTCAGATTTGGAGCCCCTACTTTCGCGTTTTTGTTGAAAGAAGGGATCGTACTGAGCTCTTTCTCTCGATTCTTGAACTGATCGTTCCCGCCGCCCGCAATCTTGGTCCTCAAAATTTTGGACTTTTAGCTGAGCATGCATTCGCGAACGCCACCACGGCAGCCGAAGCCTTTGTGGGTCGTTGTTGACGCTTAGGATCAGTTAAAAAGGAAAATCCAGTCTTGTGTGGCATTTGTGTTGTGATTGTTGCAGGTGGGCGAGTCTTATGTGATGAGCGGTGTCGTTCAATCCAGAGAATGGTGGGGGGATTGTCGACTAGGTTGCTGAACATTTGCATAGCTTCCGTGTGTAAAGCCCAGCAAGTGCAGAGAGCTGAAGTCCTCCTAATCGACGCCATAAGGTTAGGTGTGCTGCCGAATGTGGTGACTTACAATACCCTCGTCGATGCTTACTGTCGTTTCGTCAGCATGGATGCCGCTATCGCCGTTATTCATCGAATGAGGGAAGCCGGGATAAGCCCGAATGTGATTACTTATAATTCTTTGGTCGCTTGTTCCATCAGAAAGGGAAATTTATCGGTGACCCTCGACCTGTTCGACGAAATGCTTAATTCAAGTATACATCCCGACCGGTGGAGCTACAACTCGTTGATGCACTGCTTTTTCAGGGTAGGAAAGCCGGACGAAGCTTACAAGGTGTTCCAGAATCTTGTGCTCAGCGAGCTCACTCCTGGTCAGGATACATTTAACATCCTGATCAACGGGCTGTGTAAGAATGGGTTTGTTATTCATGGCCTCGTGTTGTTTAGAAATTTACAGCGGCATGGAGTCGTTCCAGATCTGGTCACGTACAATCTTCTCATCGATGGGCTCTGCAAAGCGGGGCGATGGAAAGCTGCAAAGACAATGTTGATGGAGCTTTTGGAAACAGATGAAAATCCTAATGCCATAACCTACACAACTGTCGTGAAATGTTGCTTTAAATTTGGGAAGTACGAACAAGGGCTTGAGATCTTCTTGCAGATGGCAAATCAAGGTCATACTTTTGATGGCTTTGGTTACTGTACAGCAGTTGGCGGTTTAATTAAGATTGGTAAGATAGAGGAGGCAAATCAATGGATGGATCGGATGGTGAAAAATGGAATAGGGCTTGACTTGGTATCCTTCAATACCCTGCTTAATCTGCAATGTAGGGAAGGTAGGCTGGACGCTGCCAACACAATAGTGGAGGAACTGGAGAAATGTGGTCTGGAGGGTGATGCCTACACACACACAATCATTATAGATAGTCTGTTTAGAGCAGGTGATATCGAGGGGGCTCATCGTCATTTAGACAAAATGAAAGTTCTAGGGCTTGGCTCGAACCTGGCTGCTTTGAATTGCATGATTGATAGGTTATTTAAGGCTGGTCATATGGGAGGGGCTATGAGATTGTTCAATTCTATGGAGACTAAAGATGATTTTACCTATTCCTCAGTCGTGCACAATCTTTGTAAAGCTGGGAGGTTTCAGAGTGCTTCCAAGATACTGCTTTCTTGCTTGAGAAGTGGAACGAAAATACTCAGGTCTGCACAAAAGGCTGTTCTTAGTGGCCTCAAGGATTCGGGATATAGGAGAGACGCCAAAAAGCTCCAGTCAAAGATTTATATGGCTAGAGTGTTGGCACGATATTGATGTGGAAATTGCACCCTTTCTCAGGCCAGAAAATTGCGCCACCTACCTAAAGTGTCACGGTTGTTTCAAGCTTGAATTTCAAGCAGCACCAGATGCGCATGCATGCCTCTTGTTTCACAGCATTAAATGTGAGCTTTTTTCATCTAGTCAAGACTGGACTAGTAACATTCAAAATGACTGTTCATCTTACCATGGTAACAATGGGCTCTCCCTCTTTGGTTGCTTTGGATCGTGTGAGTAGACAATTCTGCTTCCTGGTGAATTACACAATCAGGTGTCTTTTGTGAGGTTGATGAGTTTCAAACATGAAGTAGGATACATAGATGACAGCAACAGGTAGTCTATGCATTTGGATACACTTAATTGATAAGAATCTCTGTTTGATGAGTTGAATTATGCTAAGCTCAAGTCTTCAGATGTGTACCCACTCATATTTTGTAGGTAAGAAATTCTTTCCGAATTAAGCACTAGGTAGGACAGTCATGAGCTTGTGTTTGATGTTGTAAAAGGATCCCTCAACTGTGCAAGGGAATGCTCCTTTTCGAGTACGTAATCGTCATTTGGCTTAGACTAGACTTGCCTTTATTGATGAAGAACCTCGATGGGGATTTTAGGAGGAGAAAAATGAATTATCTTTGTGGTTGGAGAGTCTTCTTCTTGCAGCTGTATTTGGGGGGGGTTGCTAAGGGGTCGGGGCCTTAAGAAGGAATTTGCTTCCGTATATAATTTTATTGTTGCTAGAAAGCTTGAAATACATACTTGGCTGTCATTTTGAAAATAAGTTGCCTTGGAATTCTCTCGATGCAATTCTTCGAATCAATACACAGATAAACATGTTCTTCTAATCTGTTTTTCTCTTACTGGTCCAGGATTGCTCATTTTTCGACTTATTGGCTTTGCTTAGTGTGCTTCAAATGTCCATCAAGGCATGTCCAGAGCTGCTGCAATAAACAAGGGGTTATCACATATAATTTGGATATATAACAAGCGATCGTGAGATACAATTTGGCCTTAGCTTTTATCTGGTCTACTATAGTGAAAATTACACTTATAACTTCGAGCAATTTTCTAATGTAAGGATCAGACTTTGCTTTATCTGGTCTATTATAGTGAAAATTATTAAATGGTTTGATAAATAGGATAATTCATGTGATATTATTTGTTAAAGCATACTCTTTATCAACCTTTAAGCTCATGATACTCATTATTTCATGTTTTCTTAATGTTGAGACTTTGAAAAATCATTACTAGTCAGTTACGATGCTGTCTTTTGCAGGAATTTGTACAAGTGTTCATGCTTGATATGGATGGAAAGTCAACTGCAAGACGAAAGTTTCCTTTTGAGTTTGGATCCTGCAGCGTGGTTGGAGGTCTTTGATTAGAAAGAACTTAATCTTTAAATGGCCTTCTACAAGATATTGAGGGATGCTGTGGATTATAAAGAGGCATAATATCTCAAGGTGATGAAGACCCAGTTATGAGTGAGGCCACCAATTCATTTAGTCTTGGAGGGCCTAAAGGTTCTTATTAAATAGACAGGAGAGCAACTGGAGCACACGATATCCAATCCTAAAAGTTATTTGGAGGGGAATTACTTGTTTCAGTCTTGAAGGTGTTCAGGAAAACCGATGAAAGACATTGCTTTGAATGATTTGCATTCTCTCTGCTGGAGCAGTTGTCAATAGTCCGATGCATTTGCTTGGATATGCTGGAGGATAAGTGGGATCGATAATTGTTCAGGAGTTCGAAAGTGAAGGTTGTCATATAATTGGAGTCACTTATACGCATAAGAACAGTTATCATGTTCTCATTCAGTTGGTAAGCACCCACTCTTGGAAGCTCTGAAGCACTAGATGGTTAGATCATTGAATGGGTGCACATAGTTTATGTACATCTTCCTACTGCTTGGAAGCATTTGGATGGGAGATTAGAAACCCGTTGCACTAGCATTCAATACGGAGAAAAACATCCCGCGACTTTGCACTCTTCAGGCATTTTCAACATCCATAGTGGGTCTGACCAAAAAAAAAAAAAAAAAATCCACAGTGGACGCACATGCGAAAGGAATAAGATGTATAAGGTAAGAAATTGCAAAATGCCTGCTTTTGTTTGTCATCGCCCGTATGAAACTTTGTGTCCATGTGGAACGAAAAAGCGACGCAACAAGACTGCATCGTAATCCTATGCAAACAAGACTGCATCGTAATACTATGCAAAGCAACTCAGTGGGTTACTCTTAATATCTCTGCTTTTTTGGGTGGTGAAGATGGTGAGCAAAGATCCATGTCTATGTCAGGTGAAAGTTCGACAAGAGTACAAACCTGTGGTCTGCAAGGTTGCTTTTTCTGCTTACTAGTCGTAGCACAAGGTGCTCTTTCATGATTGACTGGCGAATGATTGCGTCTTACCTTGTGCTGTAAAAATCTTGACTGTCCCGTGAATATTTGGTACATCTATGCAGTGTGAACACGTGTCCGAGTCAACATTGGCGGATGCAGGGAAAATTGCTTTGACCTTTTCAGGAACACCGCGTCTTTTCCCTGCTCTTCTTTGAACTAATCAAAACATGCGATTGCTTCAATAATGCTTTGCAATGCATCAGTCATTCAACACGAATTCCTCATTATTATGGAAATATGCTTTATCACCTGCAAACCGTGATCTAAACAACAGTTATTTTGACTTAATAGTTAGTCGTTACCGAACCGAATTATTGACACAACCTGACCAATGAGCACCTAACTGAAGTAGGCCAACCTGCTCAGGAAAGTGACAACTGCGGCCGCTCTCAACTATAGTAATTCTCAGTTCTCCCCAGACATCAGAAAACCTGAGCGTGGACATCGGAGATTGAGTTGATTTTTTGGGCTGCTGTCAATGTTCATCGATGCTTATGATTGCACCTAACTATGAGTAACTCATGAACGGGCAAGGTGGCCAATATCCATCCGATTTTTTTTTTTAGCGAGGACAATACGCTCGGCTATTGTCCCTAGCGACCCAATTAAAGCTGAGTCAGAATTCTTCAACAACAAGGGGTTGACTGAATTGCAGAAGTACAGAGTCGGCAGAATAGTCCGCTTATAAATCTGTAGAGGTATTTGGCTTCTAACAAAGAGCAACTTCCCTCCATAAAGACCAATGCAGTAACTTCTTCAAATTATCTAATAACAGTAACAGAAAATCCGGCAGAATAATCACATTGGCATACTCATCACTAGCTTCAAATCTCCACTTATGCTATCTCCGCAGTCTGACTCGACATCTTTCCTTTGTAGTGCCCATTTATCTAAACACATCTGCAGTCATCGGTCCTTTGGAATCACTCTACGGAGCTGAAGTGACTGAGCAGCTAATTTCCAGTGACACAATAAGAAATATAGCAACTTCAGCCTTTGAATCTAGCACAGCTGCTCATTGTCGCCATTTCTATATGATACCAACTAAATTCATTTAGAAAATTCAGCCACGCTATTTGAATGGAGCTTCACATGGACTTCTCTGGTCAGACAGCCCTACACAGCTCATAACATTGATTGCATTACATATTTAGACCACTAGCTTTCTATTCTTTCTTTTCCCTCTTTCACATCACAAGATTTACAACATAAGTACAATATTTTTAGCTGAAACAAAATACAGATACTAGAAATAGCTGTAAAGACGGTAAAATACACTAGAAAAGCTGTAATACATGTATACAACTTGCAGAGTGAGAAAACCTGCTGATTTACCAGAATGCTCTCACAAAAGTTCTTGCGGTTTCACCTGCGTCCCTTCCTTTGGCTCTGGGTAAAATCAACTTAACTTGTCTTTCCATTTACATGCCCATTGGATGAGGGATATTCAGGCCATTCAATCGTCGCACATGCTCTGGTATTAGCCTGTTGAGCAATTGAGGCGAAGCTCCAGCTAACTGTGCATGGATTGGAAGCAAGCAAAAAGTCAGACGAAACAGGAGTGTTCCATTCACACTATTCGCCACAACTTACAGTCAAAAAGAGTATAACACAGTTTCTATTGTTGGATCCAGTTTGACGAATATTCCTAAGCATCGACAATGTCAATTGAATTGTTAAAAGAAAAAGAATATCGTGGAAGTTGGACAACCATGACAAAAAGAATAGCGTCAAGTACCAGTCAATCTGGTTAGGTCAAGAAGTTAAACCCACAACCAGCTCATTCTTTGCTACATATTTTCGACAAAACCAATCAACCTGTGAGCAGAATTGTTTTTATTTAATTTTCAAGTTCCCCCCCTTTTTATTTCAGACCGTGAAATAGATCTACTATGAATTGCACCAAAGGTCAACTATCTGTCACGCTGGTAAAACTTCCTTGAACACGGGAATTTTTCAACAATTGAAGTGCATTTAATAAAACAGTGAGTAGCTTGTAAAGTTGGACCATACAAGACCAATGCAGGCAACTCTATCAAATACCTATTAATGCAGTCCAAGACAGATACAATGGTAGCTTTACTTGACTATTGTCACAAACAAACTGAACAAAGCAGAAAAGGGAGGGAAATGAATTGAAAAAATAACAGCATACATTTCAAAACATCCTATGACCCAGTCAATCAATTCGCTGCATTTGATTATCATTGATTATCCAGAAAGTCCAAATTGCTATGAAGACAAAAAATAAACCTTACATGTGAGCTCACATTGCTACAAGAGCAAAATAGTCCACAGTTTCCACGGACACAATCACAAATTATCTGAAGTTTTGAACAAATCAATCCATCAGAAAACATACCTCCTGCTTGAAATTGAAAATGGGGGGCAAGGGGCGACCAGTCGGAAGGCGTGCATTGGGTTCACGAAGCTCATCAAAGAAGGGATGGGCACAAGCTTCTAGCTGAAATGAAGTTGAATGAAAAAAGAACATTAGCCCCAGACAGGGAAGTGGTAGATGTTGGGGAAACTATATGATTACTTAGCTCCATATAACCCTGAGAGAGCAAAAGCATGCACACATTGGATACTCATTTGTCAAAGTTCAATTGTTGACAATAAGTATGACGGTCTCACACGAAAATGTACACACAAAGATAATCAAAATTATGGAGCTAGTAGTTTAACTCACAGCAGTGCAGCGAAGTCTTGGTGAATACTGAAGAAGCCTTGAAGCAAGGTCAATCGCTTCAGGAGGCATCCGCTTGTGGAATATCTGAACCAAGAAATGTGTAAGCTTATTAACTGCTGAAGCATGAAAAACCAAAGTACAAGATGGACTCCTTAAAGTTTTTCAATATCACTCGTCATAACAGACACTAATAATTCAGCCAAGGTAAGGAGATTTCTCGACATAAAAAGGTGTCCGACACTCAAAACAGCAGTACTATTTGAACCTTGTGACCAAAAACAGGAACCAAAGATGGAACAAATGTCTATACTTGGTTGTCTGTGACATGGACAAACAACATAGGAGTGGCAATAATGCTGCCATATGATTCCCACGGCAGTGAAAGTATCACCAGACATCACCCCTTATGAAACTATAAAAATAGACCATACCAACTTCAGCATTCATCTATTAGAATATGCTGCATATGTTGGCAGCATCAAATCTAATGACGACCTACAAAATTGTGCCAAGCATGAGATGCTTGTGCTACTCCGGTATTCGGAGTTGGAAATAAGTCAGATAACTAATCGAAGAATTGAGGATGGTATTTGTAAAAACTGTGCAAAGGAATCTTCCGCTCTGAACAAGTACTTAGAATCATCACTATTAACCAGCAAGGAAACACAATATTGGCGTAGAACACCAGTATAAATACCTTGTGCCAAGGATGAGCCTTGATTTGTGGAAATCTGAAGTCTGTATAATTAGGGTTCATGCATCGAACTTCTTCTCGTGTTGGAGTACCGAGAACCTACAAGAAGGTCCTTGATTAAACCCTTAGAAAATTTGAATGGAGAAAACAATAAAACCTGATAACGAGGATTCACCTTGATGATCTCTACAAGTTGGTCCACTGCATTTTCTCCTGGAAAGAGTGGCTTTAAAAAAAAAAAAATTTGGAATCATCAGAACTCACAAGCAGCAGATACAGTGTTATCAGATCTACAAGCCAAAGTCGCCAACCTGTCCCAGGAGAAGCTCTGCAAGAACACAACCAGCGGACCATATGTCGATAGATGTGGTATACTCTGTTGCACCAAATATAAGCTCTGGAGCCCGATAGTAGCGGGAGCATATGTAAGATATGTTTGCTTCGCCATTGACCTGGTTAATATAGAAATGTGTAACAAAACAGAGGCAGATAATCTGAAAATGAAAAAGATATAACTCAAACTCCGCAAGGAAAATTTAATAGTCGCTCTGTGAGTAATTTATCAAAAATACTCAGATCCAGATCCAACGTAAGGGTAACTTTCGACCTCTATATTCCACTGTTCTCATTTATTGAAAGATCAATGAAATAATAGGCAAAGATAAGAATGTACCAGAACTTTTGCACTACCAAAGTCACAAAGCTTGACCTGGTGAGTGAGAGGATTCACCTGCAGAACATATGCAGGCAAAAATCAAGAATGACAATTTCATTCAAGAAAAAAAGAACCTAACTAAAAATTGAGTAAGGGCTGAAGGCCCCTCACCAAAATATTTTGTGGCTTTACATCCCTATGGCAAACCCCAGGCACAGAATGGATATATGCCAGCCCTTGGAAGATCTGCGAATTATATTCCATTTTTTAAGACGAGGACTGGAGGATACCAAGGACAATTATGAAAATGACAGAGCACTCTTCATACTTGATAGGTATATAACTTCACATATATCAGTGGCATCTGCTGATTCATACTCCTGTAATGCTCCAGAACTTGGTAGAGACTCTCAGGGACATATTCCATAACCAAATTAAGGAAAAGCTCATCATTGTTTGTTGTAGAGAAGAAGCAGTGCCTCAGGGAAACCACATTTGGATGATCCATCACACGCATCAACTGCAACTCACGATTTTTGTATCGTCTATCCTGCAGAACCTTCTTTATGGCAACTGTCTCTCCAGTCTCCAAGCATCGTGCCTGAGATGTACTTGCTTAACATTTGTAATTTACGAAAGATAAAGATATCAGGAATTGTCAAAATCCAAATGATATACCTGAAACACGACTCCAAAAGATCCATTGCCTATAATGCGCTCTGCCATATAGCTGAGGGTCTGGGAACAGTTATAGTATTACTTAGTTGGATGTTGAATTGAAGAAAACAAAAATAGAAGCTAACAAAATCTGCAATCACTTCTAGAACTAAGAATTCAAGTCTTCAAATTTAAACTCTTAGATTCCATACAGCTAGTAATTCATAACTAAGAGTTCTATTTACTTTTGGGCTTGTCAGAATTGCTCAAAGTTCAGTACCATTATGACACAGAAAAAACATAAGCTGGATTTGTCAAATACAACCACAATCCAATAGTTGTTCATCACTTATGCAATGATTAGCATTGGTTCTTTCTGTAAGTTCCATATGTGAAATTCGTTAAAACTTAGAAAATCGCAGAACAAGTGCTTCCTCACCTGCTTGGGTTCACCATTTTTCCCACCAATGGTAGTTGATATGATGTGACCTGTTACAGCATTGTTGCTCTCGTAAACAGCTGGTGACACTTCCTGAAATTATGCAAAAGCATCAGGTTAAAACTCACAATACAGATGCTGCTAGTCTGCAAACAATGGTACTCATGTTAGGTGCTTTGGGTTATGGAACGGGAACGGGAACAGCAATGGGTACATCTCTTGTCATGAAAGTGGCATGCGAGAGATAGAGGCTTAGTTGATTGGCTAAAGGGATTGCAGAAAGCTCGGAAGCAATCCTTCAGCATATTCACAATGTAATATATGAAACCACAAGTTCTTTTACCTTGATTTATTTCAAGATCACCGACTAAGTACATCAAATGACTACTTTCAACCAAAGTCTATGAGGATGCGGCATCCAAGTTATTATCTGTGGGATTCACTCAAACTATAGGATAATGTGGTGGAGGCACCAAGATCACAGGCATAAAGGAGAAAATTGACCCCTTAGCTTGTATAGCAATTTTCATGCCGACACGTAACTAACACCAACTTTGCAAGGTATCTGAAGCTTCCATTTGGGATGACCACAAGAATGCACAAAATAAACACAAACCATCCATGCCACCAGCTTGATGTTGAAACCAATCATTGCTTAATCATTTCGCTTAATCTTTGTCAGCTGCTTCATTACCCCAAAAGGTATGGCACTAAAATATGACTGTATCCATGGAAACGTATGCATGTATGACACCAAAAACACAGGGTTTATTGCCACGATTGCATTCAGAAACATCGGGGGAATTGCCAGCTTGCAATATAGTGCTACACGTAATCCGCATATTTCTCATTTTGCATACAGGATCCGCACAAGCCTTTGAACATTAATGCCAAACACAGACACATCAAAAGAAAAATAGCAATACACCATCGATGCACAAAATAAACACAAGCCATCAGTGCCACCAGTTCGATTTTGAAACCAACCATTGCTTAACCATTTCCCCTAATCTTTGTCAGTTGTGTCATTATCCCGAAAAGTATGGTACTAAAATATGAATGTATCCAGCAAAATGCTTATGAACCAAAAACAGGGGGTCTATTGCCACAATTGCATTCAGAAACATCGGGGGAATTGCCAGCTTGCATTACAGTGCTTCACGTAACCCACATATTTCTCATTTTCCATGCAAAAAGGCAGTTCAAACTTACCATAAAATCGGCACACAGCCTCTGAACATTAATGCGAAACACCGATACGTCAAAAGAAAAATAACAACACAAAATAAACACAAACCGTCGATGCCGCCAGCTTGGTTCTGAAACCCACCATTGTTTAACCATTTTCTCTAATCTTTCCAGTTGCTTCCTCACCCCAAAAAGTATGGCACTAAAACATGACTATATCCAGCGAAACGCATGCATGAGTGACACCAAAAACAGGGAGCCTATTGCCACGATTGCATTAAAACAGGGAGCCTATTGCCATGATTGCATTCAGAAACGCCGGAGGAATTGCCAGCTTGCAATACAATGCTACACGTAACCCGCATATTTCTCATTTTGCATGCAGAAAGGCAGTTCAAACTTACCAAAAAATCCGCACACAGCCTTCGGACATTAATGCCAAACCTGACATGTCAAAAGAAAAATAACAACACACCATTGATGCACAAAATAAACACAAACAATTGATGCCACCGGTTTTTTTTTTAAACTAATCATTGCTTAATCATTTCCTTAATCTTTGCAAGTTGCTTCATTACCCCGAAACTTACGGTACTAAAATATGACTATATCCAGCGAAACGCATGCACATATGACACCAAAAACCCGGGTTTCTATTGCCACGATTGCATTCAGAAACGTCGGGGGAGTTGCCAGCTTGCAATACAGTGCTACACGTAACCCGAATATTTCTCACTTTGCATGCTGGAAGGCAGTTCAAGAATTAACATAAAATCCGCACACAGCCTTTGAACATTAATGCCAAACACGGACACGTCGAAAGGGCAATAACAGTACACCGAACTAACCCACACAGATGGATGCACCGCCATGAACAGAGCGTCAAGCATGTAAGGATAAGGAAAGCCAAATGCAAAGAAAGCAAGATCTATGCACTGGAGAAGCAAGGTATTAGGATGCCATAGGGAACAAGGAAGCATCGGAAACTAGCACAAAGTCGCTCCATTTACACAACAACCAAAAAAAATCATATGATAAGAGAGGATCAAAGCACATTGACATCGGGAAGCAACCCTGCATAAGAGCGGTGAGAGAAGGAAGACAACAAAATAAATATATATATATATCTAAATTATTTCAGCTGAATCTTTCCGGTTGCAAATCATAATTACAACACCTAAAAGACTAGCATACCAAAATAAAGGAAATTAATCCGGAGGGTATGTCTGTGTACGCTCAAAGACAACGACGCACTTCACCAAAGTCTACCACAGCGAATTCCCATTCTACCCGTCTGTCTAATTTGAGCAAAGTAAACTTTACAGAGCTCCAAAAACACTCATTTCCGTGCCGCCCTCCAAATAACTTAGAAATTTACCATGAACTACACGAAAGAAGCAACTAGGATCAAAAAGAAGCTGAACCCGGAGATACCGGCACCGTACCCCGCTCGTAAAAGGGAATTATTGCTAACGACCACAAAGAGGAACAAACAAAGAGTCGGGGAAATGACCACCCGGAGCTACAAAATCTCGAGAACAGCGGCGGCCGCAAACCAGCTCCAGCGAGCCAGCTCCGATCTCCACATGGGGAACAGCAAGAAATCGCGCGGGCGCGAAGATCGCTCGAAATTCGCATCACAGCGCAATTCCGGAGCTGGATCGCTGAAGATCTAGGAATCGACACACAGAACACAGAGAGAGAGAGGGAGAAAGAAGAGTAGACCTTATCGGAGTCGGGAGGGGCTTGAGCTGGCGGCGGCGGTTGGTGGTGGTGGTGCGGCCCCAAGGGAAGAGAGGCCATGTGGACTTCACACTGACTGTCTCTCTCCTCTCTCTATCTCAATGTCACTGTTCTTCGATCTCCCCCGTCTCTCTCTCCTCCTCACCATCAAACTTCGTTTCTCTCTCCTCGGTCTGGTCCTCCTCCCCCCCTCCCCCTGTCGAAATTAGGAGAGAGAGAGAGGGAGAAGGAGAAGCAGCTAAAAGAGGGAGAGACGGGTAGAGAGGGAGTGGGGTCGGAGGGGGTTAGACCCACGCGAGGTGATGGAGATTGGAGTGCACGCTCCAATCAGTGCGCTCAATTAATGGGGTCTCTTGTCTCCCCGTTTCTTTTCTTTTCATTTCTTTTTTTCTGTTTGGTTGCCGAAAGATAAGAAGCCGAAACGGTGTGGGCTCGAGTCCACGCTGTTCAATTTTGGACCTTAATGACCGCCAGCTTTCTTCATGGTCCTCTCTCTTTTTATTTTTAATTTTAAATTCACTTAGAAATATATATATAATAGATAAATTAAGTGTTGAATTATATATATATATATAAGGCACAATCGATATGACTCAGATCTTGAAATTAAGTTTAAAGTTGTGGTTCGATATTAATGAATGTTATCGGAGAAGGATGAAACATAGTTATAAAAAGTTGTCTATTAACGAGATCTATTTAAGAAACAAAATGTAACGTATTAGAATAATATTAGAAGTGAAAAATGAAAAATGAATTTAGCGCCTCACCGGATCAGATAAAATAGGTTTGAACGGATTTAACGGAAAGTCAAATACAAACTATATTAAATATAACGATAAAACATAACGAGTAATGGACCAAGAATTTTGGGGGTCGAGAATCTATTTCGGTTATCTAGCGAAACCGAAAATAAGATCAAAGAGTATAATTAAAAGTTCTAATTTAGTTAGCATCATCTTCAGATGCGTTTTAGGTAGCCCGGTGCTTTTTCATACACCTAAAGCTAATCAATGTATTGATTTTTTTTATAAAAAAAAAAAAAAAAAAAACGTAAAACTCATCGATATCATCAATGCAATCACATCTAGCCTATGTCTATATAACACCCTCCCTCCAAAAGATGTTAAATCAGTTTTTGTTTAATATGGAGGCGACTGATCGAGTTGGTTAAGACTTTATTCCAAAGTAATTTGAAATCGCCTTGTTCACAAAATCAAATTTCCGCAGTGGCTTCTTGAACTTCAAAAAAAATATATATATAACGCAGTTTTAATCGTGGCATAAGTTCGGCCTAGCCAAGCATGGAGATCACTCGGTTTTGATTTGCTTGAGGTGGAAATAAGAAATATACGTACAAAGTAACCCAAAAAAAAAAAGAAAAAAAAAAAAGGGGATGGCCATCCTTATTTTCATTTTCCTTCTCGTTATGGCATTTCGTTTTGGGGGTGGGGGGTGGGGAAGGGGTTGGGGTTGGACCAGTCCCATGAACATTAGGCAGGCTGGGCCTGACCCAGCAGCAGACCCGCAAACCCGAATGTTAATTGATCGATTCTAAGATTTCGAGTACTCGAGAAAGTTTACGAATTTCATGGAGAAACAAAGTGTTAGGTACATTCATGGGAACATGATTTCGCCCGTTTGGTTCCGCTTTCTAAAAGGTAAAAAAAAATAAAATTTCAATTTTCCTGCCAAATCGTAAAATGTTATCCGAATTCCGATAAGTTACGACAAAATATTACGCATGGTGTATGGTGAAAATTCTAGCAAGTACGGACGCAAGGGGGCAAGGGGACCAATGGGCCTTGGCCCCAAACATCCATCGGCTCTTTACTGATATAGAGGCCTAACTAGCGAATGTTTTGAAAACGTGTATTATTTACTTGCTCCAAGCACAAGATTCGTCTCTCTCTCTCTCTCTCTCTCTCTCTCTCTCTCTCTCTCTCTATATATATATATATATATATATATATATATATATATATATAGTGTGCACAGATAATTATCCGACAGATTAAATGAGGAATAAATTGCAAAAAATGGGTAGCCACAATCGTGTGCCAAGATAATTATCCGACAGATTAAATGAGGAGTAAATTGCAAAAAATAGAAAGTCTGACACATATGGACACACACACATGGATATAAATGTATATATATAGAATGAGTCATTTGCGGGCCCCTCTTCTGATTAGTGTCATCATTTTAGGTTATCTTACACGTGTTAAAAGACTTGCTTAGTTGTTTTTTGTACTTCATCCAGACAACTCTTCCGTCCCTCATGTTCTAAACATATTCCTACTATTAAAGATCCGGATCCTTGCCCATGTCAAATCCGAGCAAGAATGGTCCCGATCTCTCTAAATTGCGGCCTCAATAATTTTTTTTGGCCAAATCACTGCCGTCCGTGATTGAACGGACGGTCGTGATTGACAGGGGCACTCCTGCCCCCTTTGCGCCTTGGCAGGGGATCCTCTTCTACTATTGGTCCGTCTTCAAAGTCGGATGCTGCAACTAATTTCTTGCAAAACAACTATCAAAGGGTTTCTTCATTATGTCAATATTCTTAATAGGATACAACTGAACAAGTTTCATACGACTGATAACATTTTCTCTCATCAGCACCTTTTCTTCCGCGATGCCATTGTTTAGGAAAAGAGATTGAGAGAATATTAAGGTCCGGCCAAGTTAGTAAAGAAGATGTGAATTTAATTAAAGTTCAACAGAATGGTCGATTGAATGCAGGTGACTGAACTGCGTGGATGGTTTCTACTATCTACTAGTTCGAACATTGTTGAAACGACCCGCTATTACTTCCACTTTAAGAAGTTTATTTGTTGGTTTTGAGCTCCGCATATTGCAATGTAGTATGCCCAAAATTTGATCACGGAGGGCTAACATTCGACTCTATGCTTTATCATTGCCCTTTAGGTGGATAAGCAAGATTAATTTAGGCTTATTATCTTCACGAAAAGGCTATATGTATGCATAAATATATATAATGAGCCATTCGATTGGTCTCTCATCTAATTAGGCTCGTTATTTTAGGTCATCATATACGCATTTTATAGGATTTGCTTCATTGATTTTTGTACTTCATGTGGACAATTCTCATGTCCTCCATGTTCTAAACCTGTTACTATTGATCTGGCCTTCAAAGTCGGATGCTGTGAAAATTTTCTTTCAAATCAACTATCAAAGGGTTTATTAAATGTATCAATGCTCTTTAACAAGATACAACTCAAATAAGTGATAGCATCTTCTCTCTTCGCACTTTTTCTTCCGCGGTGTCATTGTTTAGGAAAGGACATCGAGAGAGTCCTTATAGTGCAGCCAAAGTTGATCAAGAAGATGAGGATAAACTAAAGTTCAACAGGATAGCCGATGGTGGAAGAATTGCTTGAATGTTTTCTACCATCAACTTGTCCTAGCGTTCTTTAAATAACTTGCTATTACTTCCACTTTAAGGAGTTCATTTGTTTGGTTTTGAGCTCTGCATATTCCGATACGGTATGGCCGAAAGCCATAAATAAATATATATATATTGCAAAACATGATTGCATTTGGCCAAGGGACTTTGAAACTCCAAAGTCCTTTGCAAATGATAAACCAAACATGGCCTAAGAACTTTCTAAAGTGATGTAATTGTATCTCCAAAACTTTCTAAACCCCATTGGGGGAATGGAGCCTTGAAGCTCCCATGGGAATTTGCATTCTCGGCATGCAACTTCCTGGTTTGATGAAAATGTGAAAATTTCATATTTTACCCTCATTTGTTGTCCAAAATTCCAGCTTTGCCTTTTGTTAACCAAGACCCTGTTTACTCAGTTTCCTCTCCAGTCCTCTCACCACTCCCAACAAGCACAAAAAAGCTCATGGTGGCTCGGCCTTCGTCCTTCATGGCCGCCCGCCTCTCTAGAGCGTTCGTTCACGCTCGCCTCTCGTCCCTCGCGGCCGCTCGCCTCTTTGCTGCTGGTTTGTCCATTCAATTACTGTACTTAGCGGATTCATAATTTATTTCAAGTTCCAGAGATGATTTTCGGATAACATTCTGCAGCAGCCAAATTATCTACCAATTATGATCTGGGGTCCAATGCTTTTGATTTTCCCTTATCATTTTGTGCTTGAATGAAGACATGTCAGGCGTGGATAAAAGTCTCTTCCACTATTGAAGTTATTGATTTTCGAATAATATTCTGCAGCAGCCAAAGTTAAAGTTATTGTTATTTTTTCCAGTTCTAAAAAAAATAGAATTGAACTATTTAAATTGGTCACACCAAAAGACTTTGCAAATATATATTTACCGAGCAACATTTTCCTCAAAGTTGCATCCCAAGGTACTTTTCATTTAAATCTTACCAAATAATATTTGCATTTTACTAAAGCCATTTGCACTAATGCCTTTGTATTTCCCCAAAGATTTTCTACAAATGATGAACCAAACGAGGTGTCATCATTTTAGGTTATCTTACACATGATTTCTAAGGCTTGCTCCATAGATTTTTGTACTTCATCGGAAAACTCTCTTGTCCTTCATGTAATGTTTGGTTCAACATTTAACTAAGTGACTTTGAGAAAATACAATATATTTGGGCTAAAGCTTTTTCTAAAATGCAAGTAGTGTTTGGGGTAAAGTGAAATTAAAAACACATTGAAAAAGCAACTTTGATGCAAATGATGTTTGGTGAAAAATACACTTTGTAAAGTATTTTCACTTTTCGAAAAAAAAAAAATGTGGCCGTTGACGGTGGGCGGCAATGTCGACCGGTGGCAATTGGCGGCGGTGGTCGATGGTGGCGGTCGTCGACGATGGTTGTGGTGAGCAGCGGTGGGTGGCGGTGGGAAACAACTATGGGCTGCGGTGGTCGGCGACAATAGGCGGTGGTGGGCGGCAATAGGCGGTGGTGGGCGGGAGAGTCGGCAGTGGTGGTCAGCGATAGTCAGCGATGATCAACAATTGTGGTCGACGACGGTGGCCGGCGGTGATCGGCGGGGGTCGTTGACGATCGTCGGTGGTGGTCGGCAAGGGTCATCGACGATCGTCGGCGGTGGTTGGTGACTGCAATCGATGGTGGCAATAGGCGGCGGGTGGCGGTGGTGCAAGGTTAAAAGAAAAAGTAAATTAGCTGCAGTTCGCAAATGCAACTTCTTAGAGGTACGTTGGGCTAAAGACCTTTACAGAGCATTTGAGATGCAACCGCATCTTCCCAAAGTGAGTCACAAAAGTAGCCAAACACCATTTGCATTTGGCCAAGAGACATTAGAGAATCAATGCTCATTTCAAATACTGAACCAAAAAGGCCCTAAGCCTCTTACTGTTGATCTCTCTTCAAAGTCAGATGTAGTGATTAATTTCTTCTAAATCAACTAGCAAAAGATTTATTAAATATAGAGTTAAAATCACAAAAAATCCTCAAACTAGTACACCTATGATAAATTTACCTCAAACTAGTTTTTCTTTTTACCACGAAAAAGGTAAAACTTGGAATCTGTGATAATTTTATCCCAAACTATTATTTTGACTGTGTAAAGCCCCAAACTGGTATATCGATAATATTTTTCCCAAAACTATATTTTTTATAATTAAAACCTAAATCGATACACCTGTGAAATATTTGCCTCAAACTGATACATTTATGATAAATCTACCCTCCATCAGTTTCCATTATATTGAGTCCATACCACAAAAAACTCTAAATTGCTAATATGTGACAAAAAGTAAAAACCCCAAATGGTTACACCTGTCAACTGTTAAATGTCATCTAACTTAATAATTTACAATAAAATTTAACTAAAATTAATAAAGGATAAATTTATCATAAGTGTATCAGTTTGTGATGAATTTATTATAGATGTGCCAGTATAAGATTTTTGGTGGTCAAGAAAATAGATTGGGATAGATTTATCATAGATGCACTAGTTTAGAGTTTTTTACGGTAAAAAAAATAGTTTGAGTAAAATTTATCATAAATGTACCAGTTTAAGATTTTTTATGATATTAACTCTTAAATATACCAATATTCTTAACATGATACAGCTGAATTAGTTTCGGACAACTGACAGCATTTTCTCTCTTGGCACTTTTTCTCCCACGATGCCACTGCTTAATAAAAGAGGTCAAGCGGATCATTATAGTCCAGACAAAGTTACTCAAGAAGATGAGGATTAGTTAAAGTTCAACAGAATGGCCGATTGAATGCCCGTGCAAGAATGCTGAATGGTTTCTACTACTCTACTTGTTCTAATGTTCTTGAAATAACATGCCTATTACTTCCACTTTTAGGAGTTTAATGTGCCCAAAATGCGATCGTGGAGAGCTAACATTCGACTCTCAGATTTACCATTGCCCTTTGGGTGGATAGGCATGGTTCAATTTAATGTCGCTATGAAAAGGCTATATAAACATATGTATTTATGTTTATAATGAGTCATTTGCAAATTAGTTTCGTCATCCTTACCTTAAGAAATGGAAAGATAAGGTCAAGCAACATGTTGGAATGGAATGACTTTATTTATAGTGGTTAGTTTTCCTATGTGTAGAGATATATTATTTATTTCTTCTGCGTGATTGCGTCTTACTTTAGATATGTGAACTCTCTCCTCTTTGTTCTTTGGAATATGTTTACTGAAAGTCTTAAAACTTGCCCTGAAAGTGCGCTTGAGTTGTAAAACTTGCAAAAAGTGGAATCAAGTCCTAAAACTTGTTAAATTGATACAATAGAGTCATTCCATTAACTTTGTCCAACTTGGCCAACAAAAAATGATGACATGGCTTTTTTTTTAATATCTTATGCTAAAACGACGTCATTTTGATTCAAATCTGAATTTCAATATTTTTTATTTATATTTAATAAGAAAATAAGCTACAATGAAAAGAAGAAGAAGAAGAAGAAGCAACGGCAGCAACAATGTGGCAGCGATGGCGAGGAGCAGCCCTCACTTCCTGATTTCTAGCAGTTGCTTCTTCCTTTTTTTTTTTAATTTCATTTTATTTTTGGAAAATATATTAAAAATAACATTGGGACCAAAAATGACGTCACTTAAACCATGTCATTGCTACACTGAAGAAAGAAAATATTAAAAAAAGCCGCACTAGCATTTTCGGACCTAACCTTCTGAGAAAAAATTAGGTGATCCCTTTCAGCATTTTCTTTTAGCCAAGTTGGATGAAGTTAATGAAAGGACTCGATTGCACAAATTTTACTAAGTTTTAGAATTTGATTACATTTTTTGCAATTTTTATGACTCAATAACATTGTCATAACAATTTTTAGGACTTCCGATGGACACTCCTATTTTTCTTTCCAAATTGCTATTTAATATGAACATATCAGCAAGCTGTCTACCATACAAAAATCCCAAAGGACATGTTCCGATTTCCTAGTAAAGACCAAGTAACATTGAATTGGGAAAAGAACATTTGGATTTGATGCCTGGATACATATATTCAGAAACAAAGAAATACAAATTGTCAACTTCTTGACCAAGCCCTTCACAAACATGAATCTTATTGAAAACTGGAAAAGAAATATTCAGAGGAGATAAGACATGCATTAAACTTTTGTAACACTTAGCAAAATCCAGCTTACTTAATTCTTATTCTGTTTGGGAGGCATTCAACATTAGTTCACCACCCTGCAGTTCCTTCTGATCTCTCCATTCGTTCCGGTGAGCGGGCTGATGTTGCCCATCTTCACCATAGCGGCCGCAAAATCGCTTGCGAAAGCCCTGTAGTTATTGCTGTAAGTCCTGACGAGCGCGTCCTGCGATCCTCCGTTGAACAGCTCTTGGTCCGAATGGAGGAGCCCGCGCCGCGCTACGAGGCTCCGATAGTAGTTGTTGTCGAACCGGTTCGGGGTCTGGTCAAGGGGCGCGAGGTTGGTGTCACCTCCAGAGGCAGGGCAGTTAGTCCTCCGGGTGGTAGCGAAGCTGGCGTCGATGTTGGTCTCGTTGTAGATACGGGTCCGGAAGGTGCTGCACCGGGCCAGGCCAATGGCGTGGCCCCCCGACAGGGCAGTCATGTCACGGGCGTTGAGGCCTTGGGCAGCGAAGGAGGAGATGAGGGAGGCGAGGCTGGAGAAAGGTGATGGGATTTGGCTGTTAGCACCGCTCAGGCTGGCGGTCCTTGCGTCTCGCCGCCCTAGAGGCACCGTCCACGATGGTCCTCCCAACTGTAATGACAATTCCAATGGCATAAGCTCGGTTTGAGGAAAATACGGAGAGGTGAATCCGAGAACTTTTTGTAAGGATACATTAATTGTGCAATCAAACTATACATAATTAAATATGCAATCATGAGAGATACGGATAATAACATAAATATCATAATTATCTCTAACATAGCATAATATCTTATAAAAAGTGCTAAATACCTACAACAAGCTCATGCAATCTATGTTTGTATCAGACTTCTATATATGTGTTACCTATAAAAGATGTGAATTTACCCCATAAATATGTACTGAATACAATCATGAAACCAAGGGATGACTATGGTGTAATAGGTATAGTCAGAGATTTGAAGTTGATATAAACCAAAATCATGCATGAAACAAAGAGTATGAACAGAAGTTAGTCACGATCAAGATTTTATGAGACACTCACCAAGACGACTCCGTCTCGAGCAGCAAGTGCGAGGATGTCCGCGCAAGAAACGGTAGCATTGCAAGCAGCTTCGACGCGGGACTTGATGGTGTCGATGACTTCGAATCCCCTAAGAGAGTTTTGGTTCGGCCGAGCAGTCTTTTCTCCGGTGAAGGTGGCCGTGTCGTCCAAAAGAACCGATGCGTCACATCCCTGCATGAATAGGGAAGGCCGAGATTGTATCATAATATCGTATTGAAAGAGAATGTCACAATTTGCACCACATCGCTTAATTAAGAGTTCATCTTCTTCTTCTTTTTTTCAATTCAATAACTATTTTAATTTAATGATTCTAGCGCCTGGAAACATATCTCACTTGCTATCTAGTAGAATAAGTCTAGAAAATGTTTTTTTAATTCGAATTTGAGCACAAAAGACATATAATCTCGTCATCGCGTGGTTGTTTTGTCCCTCCAAAATCCAAGTCAGTCTCATGCATACTTAAAAATGGGAAGCAACGTATTCATAAGGCACGTTATAATCTCACGTATTGAAACGACATGACATTATTCAACACTAAAAATCAAACTTTACGAGGTTGACATGCCGGGAACAGATCATGACCATAAAATTTACCTTAGCCACCCTTAACAAAATGCAACCAAAATTGTTCTTTTGAAGAACCAACAAATTGAAAAAAAAAAAATGAAAGCAATGAATCTTGGCTTGGTTACGCACATTTACAAAACAATCATGGAAGAACATGCGGAGTATCGAGGCGCCCATCCTCGGCTCTCTACTGATGGCTTGCGCCATCACGTCACGAACTATGCCTTGAACATTGGGGCACCTTCTTCCGTAGAAGTTCGGCGAGAGCTGCGCGTTCGCGAGGCAGGCGAGGAGGGATACCATGACCACGGCGACAGCGGGAAAGTTGCCATTGGAGGCCATTTGGGGGAGGGAGGGAGGGAGAGATATGAATTTGGACTTGTGATTGTGGAAACGGGCTCTCAAACTTTGCCTTCAACTCGTGAGTACAAGCTGGGAATTTTTGTTCTGTATATATAGAGAAAATGCAAAGTAAGTATGGCCTCGCGCATGTGGGGCTATGGTAGAGATTTTCAAGATTTGCTGCTATACGCGTTTGCACGAACTTTTAGGTTTACTTTGAAGTTCGTTCTTGTTCTTCGGGGAGAGAGAGAAAATTCGCGGCTTCTTTTTTTACTATTAAAGGCAAAGACAATCATGCAAAGGAGACAAAATAAGGTTCACCACGTTGTTATTATTATTTTTTGAAGCATGCATGTTGTTAGGATGCACGTGTAATGCACGTGTAATGCACGTGTGAGTTGTGTTAGAAAAGTCTCATATTGAAGAATTAATGTGATGTTGAGCAATTAATATATTCAAATTGTCTCATAACTCATTAGCTTAAGCTTTTGAGTAAAGTTGGGTCCAACTAGATATATTGACGGGCTTGGACTTGGGCTCCCTCTTGACGATCTATCCAGATGAAATTATTGGACTTTCGCTACGTGCGCTGACGTGATTTCTGGGCCGCTAGGCGTTGTGCTGATGGGTGTTGTGGTCTAGCACCATAAACGATGGTTGATTGATGGGCCTTCAATCTGTTCCAATGAATATCTCAAGAAGGAATCTGGTGCTCCATCGTGGTTTTCGAGCCGATGAGCATTGTGTCGGTGGGCGTTGTGATGTAGCAACGTAGATCGATGGACGTTGATGGAGATTTTGGTTGAGATGGAGCCAACAAGAAGGAATCAGGTGCCAAAACCTTAAACTTTGAGCTAGCTGTTGGGTTGAGAGTGGTCTAAGACCACCCAACACTAGTATCAGAGCTTAGAGCTAGCTGTTGGGTTGAGAATGGTCTAAGACCACCCAACACTAGTATCAGAGCTTAGGTTACCAATAAATCTGAACCCAACAGTCACTCGGTAGAGATACGGGTTGTCGTTGGTTGAGATGAAGCCAACAAGAAGGAATCAGGTGCCAAAACCTTAAACTTTGAGCTAGATGTTGGGTTGAGAGTGGTCTAAGGCCACCCAACACTAGTATCAAAGCTTAGAGCTAGCTGTTGGGTTGAGAGTGGTCTAAGACCACCCAACACTAGTATCAGAGCTTAGAGTTAGCTGTTGGGTTGAGAGTGATCTAAGACCACCCAACACTAGTATCAGAGCTTAGAGCTAGCTGTTGGGTTGAGAGTGATCTAAGACCACCTAACACTAGTATCAGAGCTTAGGTTACCAACAAGTCTAAACCCAACAGTCACTCAGTAGAGATACGGGTTGTCGTTGGTTGAGATGAAGCCAACAAGAAGGAATCAGGTGCCAAAACCTTAAACTTTGAGCTAGATGTTGGGTTGAGAGTGGTCTAAGGCCATCCAACACTAGTATTAGAGCTCAGGTTATTAACAAGTCTGAATCCAACTGTCACTCGGTAGAAATACGAATTGTCGCTCCCTCCGACTCCGACCCATGGCTCAAAGTGTGAGGGGGAGATTGTTGGGGTTGTCTCATATCGGTTGTAGAAGGGGCTGATGGTTAGTTTATAAGTGTGAAAGAAAACCTTAACTTTTGAGCTAACTTTTAGATTGAGAGAGGTTTAAGACCATCTAACACGTTGTGGTGTAACAACGGCCCATTAGATTAAGGGGAGCAAAACCTAACAGGTTTTTGGGCTTGTGGAATACTTAGACGAATGGGGAGCAAAATCTAACACTAGAACTCACACGTGAAGGGGAGAGATTGTTAGGATGCACGTGTGTGAATATTAGGATGCACTTGTGATGCACGTGTGAGTCGTGAGAGGGAGATTGTTAGGATGCACATGTGGAGGAGCAAAACCTAACACAGGAGCTCACACGTGGGGGGGAGATTGTTGGTCGCCCACACTAGAGCTCACACATGAGGGGGAGATGAGATTGTTAGTCCCCCACACAGGAGCTCACACGTGGGGGGGAGATTGTTAGAAAATGTGATGTTGAGTAGTTAGTATATTCAAGTTGAACCATAACTTATTGGCTTAAGCATTTAAGTAAAGGTGGGTCCAACTAGATATATTGACGGACTCGGACTTGGGCTCGGATTTGGGCTCCCTCTTAGCGGTCTCCCTAGATGAAAGTATCGGACTTCCGTTGCATGCACCTAACATATGTAAAGAGCTATCTCTTTTTACCTTTTCTTTGGTTTTTAGATGTTCACCTCAAATACGTCGGAAACAACAATAAATTGAAGCTTCTTTGTAACTTCGTAATCGTCTGCCAAAGTGGTGGGAGTGTTTGGTAGCTTAGATAGGACAAGGAGACAATAATTGGTGATGAACCGAGTAAATCTAGGTAAAATGTGGGATGGTACATAGGTTTTAGAGAAATGCTATTTGTACTAGGAACTTAGTTACAATGTAGAAAGTTCAGTATGAGGAACTACTGCAGTAAAAAGGTCAGGGAGGGAAAAGAATTGCTCGAGGAAGATAAAGGGAGGGCCGTCGTTCTCACGCGTTGCCCTCAGTAATGGCGATCGCTCGAGAAAGATGAACACAACCGACAGTGGTTGCAGACAATCTCCACCTTACAATGCGATGTTGGGAAACACCGCGACGTGTTCACTACATTTGGGTAGGGCTCGCTTGCTCGATCTATCTCTGCCCCTCTTGTGCACGATGTTTGCTAAATCTGCTGCGATGGTCTCAAGCGATCGAAGGTGGCCACCATTGTAATAGTCACTGTAGCCCTGTGATCACTGTGGTGGTGGTGGTTGCCACCAGTGGATCCAAGAGCTCTTTTATTTTTATTTTTTCCTTATTTGGTCTTTCTTCAAGTCATTTTTTAGTTCTTTTTAACACAATATGTTTTATCTGAATTTGGTCCCAATAGCTTTCCAAACTGATGATCAGATATGGAAAAGTCCTATTATTTGTTTCAAGCTCGGCGTCTCCCCCTAAACGACCTAATCCATGATTGTTCATGGACATAAACAAGTGGCGACAGTAATGACAAATCATTTCGATCTCCGACATCCACGTCGAAGGCTTGGAACATTTGACTTGGAGCAAACCAATGCTCCACCAGTGACCAAAAAAATAAAAAAGAAGAAGAAGAAAGAAGAAAAATATGTGGATGTTATGCTTGTTGTCATGTCACCAAGTTTCGTCAATAGAGCTTTTGTAAGCTTCTTTCTCCCTTGTGATCAATAACAAAAAAGAAGAAGAAGAAGAAGAAGAGGAGATACAAAACCACCTGCTTAATATTGGAATTAACATAAATCAAACAAAGCTAAAGTTGAGTGCCGGTTTTTTGCTCCATAAGCTATAGTTTTTCGATGAATTGGCCCCGACCCAACTTTCTTTCAACACGATACGTTGTGGATTAAGAGTTCGAATCCTCTTACTTCTTTTTTTAGCGACGTTCTGGTTGCATCCTTTCCTTAAGTTTTTGTTCCTTTCTGTTTCTTTGTCGTGGTTATGCCCATTTCATGTGTCTTGTGTGCAAAGACACAATTGATTTACACACAATAGAAAATATTTTTTAAAACGTAATTTCGCCTTATTTCGTGATGACTCAAACTCTTAGGGAAATCCGACCAAAAAAAAAAAAATCTTAAGGAAAATGGTGGTGTATATATTTCCTTTCCATTATTCATGTATCCTAGTGTTTCTAATACATCGTAGGTCTCAAACATTCTCCTGTGGCATACATGTCGCGTTTGCATGCTTCCAACTTTCATCGTTCGGGAGGCCCGTGTTTGGATTGGAGTTGGTAGGTTAAAACCATGAATATCATTTAATAGTAAATTTCACATGCCGATGATATTCACAACTTGTAATCCATAATAAGATATGTGGTTAAAGGGAAAATATATGATCCATATTTATCAACATAGAACGAAATTCAAGCCATTATTGTGAGAGTTAGAAGACTCAAGTCGATTTTCGATGCTCTAATTTCACCATGTATGAATTTGTTAGACGTTGCGAGTCTCAACCATTCTTTCACTTGCACATTCCTAATAGCTGAATAGTTATCGGAAAGATGTTGAAGCCAAAACTACACCTTTAATTAGCACAAAAACATGAAGATCTCTGGCTAAAGTGAGATGATCACAAATCTAACATAGCTGCCTTTCTTGGTATTTTTTTTTTTTTTTACCGCTAAGGGTTTTCGCCAACGAATGTCTCTAGACACCGGTTAAACATATGTTAATATTGAATATTACGAGTTATGGCGAGTTGATTACACATCACACAATAAAAACAATGTATTGAAAGGCTGCAAACTTTCTTTAGATGGCTTCTTGACAAGTATCACTACGGCAATTTTTTTTTTTATCTTTAACAAACCCCATCCGATCAAAGTCATCAAACGATATCATAAAATCCACCAAATAAATAATTCAGAAAATCGAGAAATTAAGTTCGATCCAAAAAAAAAAAAATGGCTTTGCCTCCCTTAATAATACGATTCCAAAGTATCGTACCCGTGGACTTTCAGTGTTTATCATTTTCAAAGCACGCATTAAGTGGAGAGTTGACTTTGGTCCCGTGAGATTCGGACAAGATGTAATATAGTTTTACTCTGGATTTTGGTCTAACAATTCTACCAACTCCACCGTCGAGGAAAATTCAAACCATATAAAAATGTTTCTTTTTTTCTTTTTTTCTTATTCTAGATTTCGAGGATTGGAATTTGGAGGATTGTCTTGATGGAAATTTCTTGGAATTTGCGAGAAGATAGATTTGGAAAGTCAAACGAATATGGAAGAGCGTTTGACCAACGAACAGTTTGTATGTGTGTGTGTTTGACCTGAATAAAAGTCTAAAAGAGTTTGGTCAGAGATTTCCGGGGAAGATAATTTATTTCCTTTTTTTTCGATATAAATAAATAGATAGATAGATAAGTATATCTACTTTGTTTTATTTGAAATTTGGGACTAAAAGTCGTCCCACGCTGGTGGTGAACAGCTTCATGCATCGATATCTCCACAATGTCAAGTAGACATTTCTACAGTTATCCAAATTACAAAACATTTAGAGATTTCTGGTTGACTTCGACTTGTTTTTTGTTTTTTCTTTTTTTTTTTTGGTTCTCCGCCGTATTTGAAAATTAGTGTGGAGCGAGTCGAGTTAATCAGGAATTGTAAATTATTCGAGATTAACTCGCTTGAATTGCTTTAGTTTTGCAGAAAAACTGGACGTGCCTGCTGTTGAACGAGTATTTGAATTGTATGGTATGTTTTCAAATTCAACGAGGTTTGATTGAGTTTAAGATCACCAGCTGAAATTAGAGTGCAAATCTCTGTGGTTAATGCGATAATTTCGGGCGTAAGAAATTTTCAGCTCGAGAATCGGAGGTGGCTTGATTAAATTCCCCCAGATACGTGCAAACTGCTTTAGATCTAGGCTACTACACATGCAGAAAGTCCTTTTATGGCACGGTGTTTAGTGGACCTTCCGATAGCCAATCTCCACCCTCATGCCCCTGAATTATAAAATAAACCCACAACGAGTTCGTTCCGTACCCAAATGGCAGGGACGAATCGTAGAATCAATAAGATCTTGAGTCATGCATCCGATTCTGAACTTCAACATCGATTTCTCAATTTGATATGGATCCGAATCGAACCAAACTGTTGATACACCTCAATGCTAGTACCCGTACTACTATATGCTAGTATCCGTACTAACTACAATATTTTAACACGGGAACGATAGCTATAGGTTATGGTAATTCATGCATGCAATTTGGTCGGGAAATGCTGGCGCTTTGACCAAGTTTATTTGGAAAGAAACCATGCGACTTTGAGTTGTGTAAGCTGGCTGTTTTCATATGTAAGCTTCGAATGGTTCAGGGATTACCCTTCCTCATCAATGCCCGGCCGATTCCGTTAGGAGACTTTGAAAGTTGGCACGTTCCGCGCCGGAAATGGTCATATGCATCCTTCATTTTTTTTTTTTGCCCCATATAGTTAAGCTAGCAATCATACGATTTTCACTAGGAATGTCAATAGTTCAGTTCAATTCGATTTTTTGAAAAACCGAACCGAACTATTAGAAGATGCACCTGAACTGAACAAAAAATGTCTTGAACTGAACAAAAAATGTCTTGAACTGAACTGCACCAAACTGAAAAACTCAGTTCGGTTTAATTTTCAGTTTTTTTTTTCTATTGAAATCCAAGTGTAATGTCTTTGAATGTGTAGCCTTATTAATTGATTGCTGAGTCTTATCATTTTTTTTCATCTCATATGTGTAGCATTTCCGAAAAATCCAGCGTAATGTCTTTGAATAACAAAAATTAAGCCGAGACAAATGTTTCAAGGTCTCAATCGATTAAAATGTTACGCCGATCGAACACAAGTAGCGGATACCCCGACACGAAGATTTTTCTTATAACCGTCAAACTGTTTTCCATGCCATCGACTTAATTTGAAGATCAAATCACAAAAGAAACATGAAGATAAAAGAACTTCGACAATATAATATGGACTGCTGAAGCCAAAGATCTTAAAAGAGCACAAGTACGCATGATTATGATCCATAATAGACTAGAGCACAAGTAGAATCTCTCGGCATGATCACGATCAAGAGCTGCTAGCTATATCATTGACAGAGCGTCCGCAACTGCATGCTACAACATGCAATAATCCCCAAGAGCATTGAGTGCCGACCGATCACAGTCGACAAACAGAGCAATTGTCACCCACTTTAACTAGAAAAAATTAGTCCCGCTGTACAAAAAGGTTGTCAAAATCTGGTAACTGAAGTGTCCTAGAATTCTGACAAAAATAAATTGTCTTAGAAGGATAAAGATATTAAAGCTGATTCCTGTACCGAAACGTAAACATAAGCTGTTGTTTGTGTTGGCTATTCATTCCCAAATGCTAGTAGAGTTTCCATCGGCAAGCTGTAAATATGCAATATCTTAAGTCAAACTCTAAAAATTCGAGGAACAACTTCATACATATCACATGAATATAAAGGGTGTAGGCCTAATACAAAAAAAAAAAAAAAAAAAACCCCTCTAACTTTAGTATTTTTGTCAATTATATCCAAAACTTTTTTTTGTCTCATAAAAAATCTCCAACTTTTACTTTTGTTCCAATTCTACCCAAAATTTTTACTTTTGTCCCAATTTTACCAACCTAGTACAAAAAAAAACCCATCAACTTTTAATTTTGTCCCAATTTTATCGAAAACTTTTACTTTTATCCTTAGGGGTGAGCAGAAAAACCACGATCCAACCAAATCGACCGCAACTGGTTGATTTTGGATAGTTTTGGGGGGGGGGGGGGGGTACGGTTCGGTTCTCGGTTTCAATTTTCAAGAACCGATTTTATTGGTTCGGTTTAAGGATTTGAAGGCGAACCATTCAACCGACCCATGACCCGACCCCTTATAAAATCTGAATATGTATTATTTTTAATGAGACTATTCCTCTCAAAGCTCAACCCAATCCTTAAACAACAAAAACAGAAGCAGACCATATCCAGGAAAACCCTAGCCATATCCAGTGATACGATGATACCCTTCAGCTTTTGTTTGCTCCTCTGGTCACGGACTCACGATCTCTCCTCAAGCGAAGCTCACCGCGAGCCCTAACCGAAGAAGCCTCGGTTTAAACTCAGCCTATGCTCGGTGAGTGCTGTGACTACAAGCATTTTGTTTTTCCTAGAGGCAATCTTCTAGGCGGTGAAGCTGCTGAAATCGGGGAAAAGGAGAATACGGCCATTGTGGACTTGGAGAACAAGAAGAGAATCTGGACCCCAAATGATCTGTGCCAACAAACCTCTTATTCTTTCCAATTTTTTCGAATTGCCCCTTCGTCTTCTCATTCTGGTACATCCCCTCTGGCTCTGCTCATTCCCAAGGCCATGTTTGGAGAGAGAGAGAGATCTCTAATGGTGGTCTCGATTGTTTTGTTGCGAATTTGTGCTTGGTCCTCTGAATCTGACTGAGGGATTTGCGTTGCTTGGTTTTGCAGCTTCTTTGGCGTCCTCTGTTGCATGCGGGATTTGACCGAGCCCTAACCGTCGTCTCTCTCTGCTCGATTAAAGTTTCGACGAAGCCTTAGTTCAACCTTGGCCTCTGCTCGGTGAGTGCTGTGAGCATTTTGAATGTCTTGATCCTCGATTGTTTTGCTGTGATTTCGTGTTTGATCTTGTGAATCAGATGGAGGAATTTGCGCCACTTTGTTTTGCAGCTCCTTTGGAGTCGCCCATTGCTTGTAGGATCTGACCACACAAAACTCTTTTTTTTTTTTTCATTCAGGACCTGTGAACATGTCAATGGAGAGTAGCAATAGTGGGATGACTCTGATAATGGAATCAGGAGATGAAGAAGGATTTGATGAGGCATCCGACACGAACAAGGTATCAAATCCGTTTGACACGAACAAGGTAAATGAATCTGAATCGTGTCCTAGTAAGCGAAAAAAATCGATAGCTTGGGCTCATTTTCATGAAGGCGAAAAAAAGGCGAATGGAAAAGTTATGATGATATGCAATTATTGTGGCATCAAGTATTCGTACCATGTTGATCATGGTACTTCAAATATGTTGAAGCATGTGAAAAGGTGTAGAAAGAATCCTCCCAATGTAGTCAAGAAGTAGAAATTATTCACATCACATAGAATGGGTGGAACTCAAGTGACAGGAGGAAATACTAGTGCTGCTAGCGTGTTAACTACATGGAAATTTGTTCAAGAGAGCTATAGGAAAATGCTTGTTCAGATGATTATAATCGATGAACAACTTTTTTCACTGGTTAAATGTGTGGGATTTCGAAATTTCATCAACAAGTTACAACCTCTCTTAACGCATTTGTCGCGACTCACTGTGGCAAGAGATTGCATAAAGTTGTATTTTTGTGAAAAAAAGGTGTTGAAGTCTTCCTTTCGTAACCTCAAATCTAGGATCGCAGTCACACCGATACATGGAGTTCCATTCATAATATGAACGATATGTGTGTAACTGCACATTATATTGATGAAGATTGGAAATTGCACAAAAGAATCATAAATTTTATAGGGATTTCTAGTCACAAGGGCAAGGATATTGGGAAAGCGATTGAGAAGTGCATCTATGAGTAGGGTATTGAGAAGAAAATAGCCACAATTACTATAGATAATGCTAGTGTGAATGATACCGCCCTTGTTTATCTAAAAAAATAATTTTCTAAAGAAAATCTATTGATCTTAGATGGTAAAGTTTTACATGTGAGATGCACGGCTCATATAATGAATTTGACTGTGAAGGATGGCTCAGCCGAGGTACGTGATTCTATTACATGTATTCGAAATATGGTTAGGTATGTGAGGAGTTCCCCTATGAGAGCTAAAACATTTCAAGATTTCATTGAGAGTACAATGACCACTTATAAAGGTTCAGTTTGTCTTGATGTTAGCACTAGGTGGAACTCCACTTACCTAACGTTAGACATTGCATTAAAGCTAAGAAAAGCTTTTGAAAAGATGGAAGAAGATGATATTTATTTCTTTGCTAAGCTTAGTTCTCACACTCCGAGTTGCGTGGGAACATGCCACTATTCTTTTCGATTTCTTGGAAATATTTTATGATGCCATCAAGAAGATGTCTGGGAGCTTGTATGTTACCTTTATTGAGTATTTTGATGAGATAGTTTCTTTATATAATTATTTGAAAGCAGCATCGAAGGCTACAGATCCTACGATAAAAGTTATGGGTGCAAAAATGAAAAATGTTTGACAAATATTGTAGAGATTTCGGAAAAATGAATAAGATGGTGTTGATTGTGGTAGTGTTGGATCCCAGAAAAATGAAAGATAGCATTTGTTTAAATTCTATGAGAAATCTTATCTTAGTTATGTGAAAAAAAGAAGGGTGATGAATCTGCGGTTGGTAGCAGTGCCGATATTGATAGCAATACCGATAACCAAGAGAGATTTTAATTTCCATGTGAAAAGGGCGTATGATACCTTTATTGATGAGGAGAAAAAAGAGTCTGTAGGTGACTTGACTGAGCTTGATTGGTATTTCAAATCTCAACATAAAGAAGCTCGTGACCTTGACATTTTGATGTGGTGGAAAACTGCTGGGCAAAAGTTCAAAATTCTATCTTTGATGGCTCAGGATATTTTGTCTATTCATGTCACTACTGTTGCTTCGGAGTCAACTTTTAGTACATCCAGTCATGTACTTGATAGCTTTTGAAGTTCTTTGACTCCTAGAGTTGTGGAAGCTCTGATTTGCACTCAAAATTGGTTAAAAGCGTCTCTTGAGCGGAGTATTATTGAAGAATGCATCGAGAATGCGAAAAGATTTGAGTTGAGTAAGTTCGTATCTTTTCTTATCTCGTATTTTTCATATATTTAATAAGTGAATGTTTTATCTAATAGCTTTTTTGTGTTAGATATGGATAATGTTAATGTGAAGATTAACAATTCATAGAGTTTGCAAGTTGAAGTGTACTGAATATATGTGGTGAGGTTTTCCATTTTATTGTTTTAGTCTCATCACTAATAATTCTAATATGCAATTGATATTGAGTTTGTTATTTTGCTTTTATGGGTTATAACTTGGAGTTTTGTATTGAAGTTCCAACTTGGAGATGTCTTGTGGATCTTTGTAGACTTGGTTTTGGATTAAAACTTTGAGAAGTTTGCTATTGTGGATTTTGCATTAGTGTTGTAAAATGACTAATAAAGTTTTTTTTTTTTTATGAATCCTAAGAGTGATTAGAACTTACTTTTAACTTTGATGGACTTGGTAAAGTTCTGCGGAGAGGGTAGAATGTGTTCAATAGTTATGTAGTATGTTTTGTCCTAAACGTTAGTTTTTTCCCTCTCTGAGCTGAATGCTAAGTGGTTTGTTTCTTGGTAGTTATATTTGCAGATATCATCAATGAACTGAGTTCTTTTATAACTGGCTAATTTATTATTGTCAATCTCTAATAAGATTTCTTCATGGATGCCTTTGCATGCTCTGTCTGGTTTGTTATTCAATTGGACCATATATGAAAGTGGATTTGAAATGCTTCAGAGCTTTTGTATTCACTCTTTAATTGCTTAAATGATTGATTGTGATTGGGATATGCATTTTGAATTCTTACTTTAAATTATTTATGCATCTATCTTAGCAAATGCAGAATTCTTACTCTTTTTCTTTTACCTGAACAGATCTGACACAATAGAATCTTTCCTATATGGATCAATTTACCCAAGTGAGAAGGTTGAGGTGAGCAGAAGCAAAGGTTTGCCAATAAACCACATGCCATCTTGAATTAATTATTCGTGACGGAATTTGTTATATTTGCCATTACTCACAATTTCGGGTTACAACGAGAAATGTAGAGGTATTTGTCTTTAAGACAAACATATCAGGTTTGCAAATTCTGAATATTTATCAGTTTCAAGAAACACACAGGAAAATGACAACCTGAGCAAGTGATTTTCTCCAACTGTAGAATGGTGATGCTCCAGAAATTCAGAAGAAGGTTCAATACTGCTTCAAAATAATGTCTCGGTTCTTTCCTGACCCAGCAAAAGCATAGGAGAATTTTAGATTCTTGATCAATTAAAGGACACTAATGTCTGGAAGATTTTGGCCAGTCTCTTGGATCCAGATACTAGTTTTGATCAGTCTCGTTTATATCAAGTTAGCAATCACACAAGAGATGAATTTCTCTCAAGACAAGGAAAAAATTTGAGATAAAGTTTTACATGATTATATTTAAACAGTTGTATTTTCTAATTTGCAGGATGATTTGTTGAAGATTCTTGATGAAAAACATCGACTTTATGAATTCCATGGCATGATATCAGTGTTCTTATCTGCTGTTCAGCAAGGAGCATTTGAAGGAGATTATTCTCAAAGTCTCTACTCATAAAAGTGCTGGAAATACTACTCTCATATCATCTTGCATGAATACTTTAGTGGAGATGCTCCTCTCATATGAAAAGTGTTGGACAATTCCGTCAGTTGAGAATACTGTACTTCTATGGGGATCATGGTTGACCCTTTCCCCTGTATTTATAGCATGACATGTTGTTGTTCATTTTAACAGTTGCTAGCTCTGGAACGAGGCAAATTTGTTTCCTCGCCTATTTTCTTTTTTCTTTTCTTTTTTCATTTTTTTCTTGGTAGAAACGTAACCGGAATCCAACTGAAAATCGAGCCAAACCGATGGTTCGATTGGTTCATTGTTCTTAGAAGAAACGGTTGATTCACGGTTCGCATTTTGCAAAATCGATCTCAAGTAGACGGCTCTCGATTTTAAAGTAGAACCACTTATCATGTAAACCGATCACCCCTATTTATCCCAATTTTACCGGTCTAGTACAAAAAAAAAACCTTCAACTTTTACTTTTATCTCAATTTTACCACCGTCCGTCTTTTGTTTATAATCACCGTTAGTTGATCCCACTTGACTCAAATTTTCTTGCCAAATTTACCAATGAATTTTCAAAATCTAGAAACAGTAGGTTTCAAAAACGACGAGATCTTAACAAGTTCGTCAGAATATCTTCATGTCAAGTCATTCTTTGGGCTGTCTAGTGCTGAAAAGAATACGAAATGTGCCGTCTTTAGTGACTATATATATCTAAGCAATACGTGTGTTTGTGTGTGTAGCAAAAACAGAAGAGAATTTCATGTCAGCATTGCTGTTGTGTAACTCATTAATAACGTGATAATGTCACGTAAGATTAACTAACGATGATTATAGACAAAAGGTTAACGATGATAAAATTGAAACAAAAGTAAAATCTTTGAATAGAATTGAGACAAATATAAAAAATGAGGGTTGGTAAAATAAAAAAAAAAGTAAAAGTTATGGCGTTTTTTTGATACTAGGCTGGTAAAATTAGGATAAAAGTGAAAGTTTTGAGTAGAATTGAGACAAAATTAAAAGTTGATGTTTTTTTTTATAGTAGATCGGTAAAATTGAGACAAAAGTAAAAGTTGAGGATTTTTTATGAGACGAAATTTTTTTTTGAATATAATTATCATAAATGCTAAAGTTGAATGTTTTTTTTTTTGGTATTGGGTCAAAAGGGTGTACAAACTATGTAGACTCAAAAATATAAAAGACAACGGAAGACTTCGCTTAGAAATTCATGATTGCTGCTTGAAGTTGTGAATAAGCTTGACAATAAAGAGAGTAGCGAATCAACGACTCTAAAGCTCACATGATGAGTATTTAAAACAGACATGTCTCACGACTTCCAAAGTAACACATCACAAACTTAAGAATAAATTGAAGATTATAAAAGGGAACAAAAAGTGCAGCAGATCATCAAACACACTGAGGGCTCCAATATCTCATAAGCAATAAGCAAATGCAACTTCCATTTAATGTTCACAAAATATGCAGTGATACACATATAACTAAAGTTTTGACACGAGGTCCATGTGTCAGTTGTAATACATACTTTTGGAGATGTATCAAAAAAATAAAATTTTAATTTGTTTCTTTCCTCCAAGAATAAGTCATAACAAGCTTGCCTCAAGGTGTTTCTTGAGGGGATTAAAAGTTCGGTTGGATTCCCCTCACGAATTTCCGAAATGCCTCATTTTCTACAAATTCGAGAGGCAATTCAGCAATAATGAACATGGTGGCTAGGTCTTTTCGACTTACAACTCGGTCGAATTTCCATGGACCAGATGATCTACCTAACCTAACAAGTTGACCTAGTGCATCTTTTTGTGTTTTCTCCACATTCCCATAATGATATTGCCTACATCTACTTAAATGGGTACACATTGCAGTTGTCCCATGCTTAAAACCAATAACTGTCTCACTATATAGACATTCGGCTTTACTTTGGCTATTGTCTATCTCTTTAAAGTGTTCCCACACATTGGATCTCGTCGATCTCCTTTTATCTATGCCAGCATTTTGACTCATTGAATCCATCTATCAATAAAATAAGTAAAAAGTCACATAAAAATATTGTTAGCTTATTCACATAAGATGAAACTACAAAAGAATAAAATACTAAACATACTTGCAAACTTGAATAGCTTGTTGTTAAATGCAGATATGTTTAATAGGAATATGCCAAAAAACAAAAGGGATATAGTTGAAATAAACCCAAACTTGTACAATGTGCTAAGCAGACATGGATCCCACACGAGGTAGTTGTAAATATAATATTCACTGATGTTCAGCAGTTTTACAATTCATAAACTATGAAAAGCCTCAGCTTTTGCAACCACATTCTAAATCCTCTAGACAATACGCAAACCACCTTATATTGTTCTCATAACAATTAGACTAGAAAAGAATGCAGAACCACCTTATATTGTTCTCACAACAACAGTCTTCCATTATAGCAATGTCTGAAGATTTTTGTGACTAGCTGCATTTGCAACATAATTTATGTTTTGGCAGGACCAAATATAAAAGAACACTTAATGATAGAGGTGGTTAGTCGCCTGAAACATGTTGCCCAAACTCATGTGTTAGCAATTACATTTCTCCCATTTCCATTGAAAAAACACTATAAGATCTAAGAATGCATTATTGAAGATGCAGAGTTACCAAACATAGGAGACCAGAGGACTTTTACACCTCAAGAGTCAATGACTCTATTACCTTTATAGTGATCGAGTGCAAAAGCAAGTAAAGTTTGCAAACAAGGAGTGTATGTTATCATCTTGTGTAAGTTGAAAATCAACTCTTTTCCAAAAATTTGAATGCACTATTGTACCCAAAGAAGATAATGAGAAAGAATATCGAATTTTAAACCACTGTTTTTCAATTTAATTCACTTTCACTTAAATCAACATGGACCTAGAAGAATGTGTCGGAACAAGTTCACAGCACTCCAAGAAATATTGGATCTCACTCCCAGTACCACGAGGCCATGGATGTCTTGCACCGTGATTCATTTACTCGATCACACATTAAGAGTCTATACAATCATTCCACAGAGAAAAACCCAGCAACGCTTTTTTTCTAAAGTAGCTCACTACCATGGAAAACAAATGATCACATGCACATTATCTATTCGCTTTCCTTTCCCATTTGGAGGTACCCACTACCTAAGAAATAAGGATCAATTTAAAATATTAATCATTTTGCACCAGTCAGGCATTTTGTCAAACGCAAGATGCCACCATCTTTGCAACTTAATTCTAAACCCCTAGAACAAGAATCGGAATAAAAATCACCCACGCAAACTCTTTTCAAGAAGGGGGGCAGACCCGGAGCTTGAGGAACTCGGGCTCTATGCTCACCTTTGAAGGGATTGATACCAGCAGTCTTGAATTCAACGTACTTCTCAATCAAGCACACCTCATTTCGGCGACGCGTAATCAAGCGCTACCGAAAGGCCAAAACCCTCGAAAATTGTTGAGAACCAAGATGGTCGAAGCCGAGAATCCCTTAACATCAGAAATTTCAGGCGACAACAGTTAGCTTCGAAGACCCACAAAGTGGAGAATCCCCACGAGATGGACTAAGCCGAGAGAGATGCAAGAATCTTCGACGAAATCAAGACCATCTTGCGAGAAGATTGCCGAACGTGAGAGAAGAAGAAAGGGAGTGGCTCTGCAATTTAGGGTTCGCAACTTTTGAGTTCGAGAAGCAAACCTGAACCGGTGAACAGTGAGTAAATATCAAATATAAACAGTTCGGTTCGGTTATTGAACTGAACTAATAAAAACTGAACCGGTAAAAAAATTGTGGATTTTTGTACTAATTGAACTGAAATTATAAAAAAAAAAAAAAAATCGGTTCAGTTCGCGATTCGATTTTGACACCCCTAATTTTTACCTTAGTCTAAATGGTCAGGACAGGCAATTTTCGATGTTTACAACATTTGAAAGAACAGCATGATACGTTTGAACAAAAAGGTAGTCTTCCCTTACATGTTTACATCTAGCACTACTCCTATACCAATAGTGGAGCACACTCTTCCTCGTACCTGATTTACTTCACGTATCGAGGTTATCGAGGTTTCGTTTTGCCTTTCAATGAAAGCCCAGCGGAGAAGTTTTCTTCAGAGTGTTCCCATGTAGGTACTCGACCGCGCAACTCAGATTCCATATGCTTCGATGTCATGGCTAATCAAAAGCCAAAACCTTCCAGCTGAGTTCCCGGTCAAAATAACCATGAAATTTGACAGACCACCACTTACTGAACCATTATCCTCAAGATTGGTTGAGATTAGTTGCTGCTTATATAAAGTTTTACAAGAACCTAGATAAAAGTTAAGAACCTAGACAAGCTTGTGCTACACTAGAGTAGATCCCCATGAAGTTATCTCCGAAAGGTGCCGGCACATGGACAAATGCACTACCAGGATCGCTGCTGCCTCAAGTCGGCTAAATGAATCAGGCCATTTTTCAAGAGGGCTTTGCTAAGCCCCTGGCATTGCTTCCTCGATATTCTCCAATTGACCGAGGAAGTTGCCATGAAATACTTGCACCTGTTCCAACAAGTTTCACATGATCGATTTTCCAGAAGTTGCCATGAAATACTTGCACCTGTTCCAACGAGGTTCACATGCTCGATTTTCCAGACTCCAATCTAATTGGTGTCTTCGGGGATGGCAGACTAGAGGAGCTGCCTACCTTAGCATTTGAGCGGTAATTCTTCACCAATGGCACCAGCGACTGCACGACATCCGTCATAAGTGGTCGGTAGTCTGATTCTGGCTGCACACACATTGCAGCGATTGCCGCCACCTGAATGACCTCTTTCAGTGAATACTGACCCTCTAATGCAGGATCCAATATCTGCACGACCTTTTCCCTATCCGTTAGCTGAGGCAAAGCCTGCCGGGCAACAGTAAAGACTCATTAAAATGTGAGTCTAGCAAAACAATATAGCACACTGTGTAAAGGAATGAGAAACGACATTCGGAACGTTTTGAATACATATCAGAAGTGAGAAGATGACAGAAGAAACGCACCCACGACACAAGAACCCCTTCTCCAGGAGGTCTCTTCATATCAACAGGAACTCTTCCAGTGAGCAACTCCAAGAGAACAACACCATAACTGTACACATCTGATTTTGTAGTCAGATGACCCGTCAATGCATACCTACGTATCAATATATCGACATTGAAATGACTTTGATCACTATTAGGTTACTGAGAAAATAAAACCCATCGAAAATGAGAAGAATAATTAGTTCATACTCAGGGGCTACATATCCCTGTGTTCCTAAAACTCGGGTAGAAACATGGCCTCCAGCTTTCTCAGATCCAAGCTTGGCCAATCCAAAATCAGAAACTTTGGCATGGAAATTTCTGTCCAAGAGGATGTTGCTGCTCTTGAAATCTCTGTGAATCACTGGAGGATTAACGTGCTCATGGAGATACTCCAGACCTTTTGCAGCTTCTAGAGCTATTCTTAGCCTGGTTTCCCAGTCCAACTTTGAGTAGCGAGCACTAGAACCTGCGAAGGACTTGAACACTAAATTAACCAGCAAGAAACACCTTCAACACAATCTGTATCGGAACAACCTGTGAATGAGTGAAGATTAGGTGTGGTGCAGGGCAAAGAGAGAAACTGCCAATTTTAGTGAAAGACTTCTTTTACGTGGTAAAACATTCACAGATGAAGCAGACTTTTATCAGCTAAAGAAAGGCAGGAGGACATTGCTGCCCAAACTTAACTTGGAACCATGTTGTGGCAGATTACTTTCTACAACAACAGGTTGGTTTAAAAGCAAAGAAACAAAACACGACACATTAATAGTAATGAAGAGAAATGGGAACGTGCTACTCCACCACAAAAATAAGAGCTTTCACCCTGTCGACGAGTACATTGCCACAATGCAATTCAATAAATTCGTAGGATAAATAGACAGAAGTTTATTGTCAAATTAAGTTCTTCAAAAAATGCATGGACTTGCAGTAGTCTGTGAAGTCCCTATGTTCAATTCGGAGATCCTATATCCATAGAGTATAAACTAGAGTCCAAAATGTTTCAATCATCAGAATCATAATAAAAACTACTACTCACTGCTCAAAGGGTATAGATGTTCCTGCAGACCACCATTTGCCATAAATTCATATACCAGCAACTTATGGCTATGATCTGAACAATACCCAAGCAAAGTAAGCAGATAAGGAGAATGCAACCTGCTCAGCAACTCCACCTGCACAAAAGACAACATTGATCGATCAATAGATCCGAAATAATGCTCCGTAATATAAGATAATACAGCATTGATTAAGCAACGTTCATATCCACCGAACCTCCACTTTAAATTCCTCTTCTCCCTGCTTTCCTGCCTGGTCCATGAACTTAATGGCGACTTTCCGGCCATCACTGAGCACTCCTCGATATACTAAACCGAAGCTACCATGCCCGACCACATTAGACTTGCTAAAACCACCAGTAGCTGAATGTAGTTGCTTGAAGGTGAACACCTGAAGTCCCGTCTCGGAAGCCACTTGCAGATCCCCAAAACCACCTTTCTTGGCGTCGTTAAACTCTTGTAGCAGGCAATCAAGACCACATGAACTTACACTCAACTTAGTGCTAAGAAGAAACAGAGAATCGCTGACATTGGCGGGAAAAAAAAAACGATATTTTCAAAATTATCATCACAAGCAAAACAAAAAACTAGACGGGCATTCCTTACCAAAAAAAAAAAAAACTAGACGGGCATACCTTACCAAAAAAAAAAAAAACTAGACGGGCATGATTTTCTGATATTTCTAGCAAAAACAAAAATTTGGTAACTCCGTGCGAGTTCCTATGATCTAGAAGAGCTTAATTTGAAGAAAAGACCGAAGAATTTAAGAAACAACAGAAAAAGTCAGAAGCTTGGAGTGAAGTTAAGAAAATCCCTCATTCAAACTATTCCACGCAAAATCTCTTCTCACCGACACTAAAAAAGGAGCCACATTTACACCATCCGGAACGCTACAGAGCAGGAGATCAAACGCACAGAAAAACTCATTTACCCACACTTCGCTTCCTACACACATTCGAAAACCAAACAGGCAAAGTAAAGAAGAATGCAGTAGTAGCGTAAGCAAGAGAGGCCTCGGGACGACAATATGCGGCTCACCTTGGGCCTTCTTGAAGCGCTTAGAGACCTTGTTGCGGATGTAGCAGTAGTAGCTGAAGGCCACGAGCAAGGAGGCCATGGCGAGGGAGGCGAGCACGACGATGATGACCAGAGCGGCGCGCTCTTTCCTCTCGTACTCGGCATCTGCAGAAGCTTCCATCTCCTTCGCCAGGATCTAGGGGAGAGGAACCCTAGCCCCTCGTCAGAACGAAGGTTGAAGGAACAACAAGAGACGTTAGGGAGAGAGAGAGAGGTGGCTCTGGTTTTGCTGCATTGGATGTGAGAGAAACAACAGTCTCTCTCTTTCTCTCTCAGGAGACTTCGCCACTGTGCTTGTTGTGTCTTGTCTCGTTTTGTGGCGCGGAGCGTATTAAAAACAAGTCAGTATGTCTGAAACGCTGGTCGTGAAAACAGTTGGTCGAGTGACCGGTGGATTTTTCTTTGCTTTGTTTTTGCTAAATTTGATCTAAATTATTTTTATAATCATAAAAAAATCTAAATTAATATATTTATAATAAATTTATTTTAAATTATTTCCCGATCATCATAAATCATAAATTAATACATTTATAATAATTTACTATAAATTAATTATTTTTATAATTAAAAATCCTTAAATTAATATATATGTGATAAATTTAATCTGTATTAATTTTCATTAAATTATATTAATATTATAAAAAAACTCTAAATTGATACATCTATAACAAATAGATGATAAAAATTTCAAACGTATGCATCCAAAATTATTACATTTCATCCAAATCAGTAATTTGATGATAAAATTAAATGAAAATTAATTGAGGTAAAATTTATTATGAGTGTACCAGTTATGCGCAAATTTATCATAAGTGTAGCAATTTTAGATTTTTTCGTGATGTTAACTCTAAATAGAAAATCTTTTCTTTTTTTTTCTTTGTTGGTATGTCTTCATGGTCTAAATCAACTATAATTTGGACAAAAAAAAACAACTATAATTGTTCATTTGCATACTCAACAATCAGTACTGACTCAATTTATAGTTAATTAAACTTGCTCTAGCTTTTGACCCAAAAAAAAAACTTGCTCTAGCTTTTTAATTTTGAGAAATGACCAGCGTAGCTATTCCGCCGCTCATCTGCCGAGTTCGACGTTGCGTCGCCCCTGCCGAATCGCTGTGTGCCAGTCCCATAGGCCGAATAAATCTTCCTAAAAGGAAACACGTGGAAAAAAAATATTCACTTTGGAATCGTTGGAAAATATGGACAGCCATGAAAGGACAGCGGAAGAAAAAGATGCTGAAGAGCCAAAAAGAAGGGCTAATCATCGCCCCTCTTTGCCTCTCTTTTTCCCATGTTAAAGGGTTTGGTGGTATCCTATATCAGACTTTAGCGCATCAAAAGCCCCTTTGATGTGGATGTGGCAAGGAAAAGCCATTTCATTGGCGTCTTTACATCACAAGGTTCAAGACAAACCGCTTGTACGAGGTATGATCATGTGACAACTTATGATTATCTAACAACTCATACTTCTCAAAACGGAAGAAGTGTCGCCCTCCCTTCTTCCTTCCCTAAGCCAAGCAATTCGCAGATCGGTGAACCAAAGGTGCGTCGGTGCCGCCTCGAGAATGCAGAATCCCCACAATCATGCACCCGGAAACATACAATGTCCCGATTTGGGGCCGCCAAAGAAAATCCTAGTTACCTTTAACATTTCAGCTGTGCTTACCAGCATGTGAACGCTCACCGAGAAGGATTCCACATTCCAGCTTTGTCACTGGGTGCAAGACGAGCAAATTATGCCAACATTACCGCGCATGAGATTGATCAACCCCCAAAACCCTAAGGACAGTGGCTGCCGACATTCGAAATGCACTCTCCAAATTAAAGTGGTTTGGTGCGGTAATCACAAACCATGAACAGCTCAAAAGCAAAGGAATGAAATGGAAAAGTAATATCTTCAGCTCACATGTAAAGCGAACTTAATGAGAAATGTTTCGATTATTAAGGCATTGATTATACATGAGGCAAAAACTCAACCTATTAAAAACTCCATTCTCAACCCTATTTTGTGCCTAAAGAACTACAATTGTGAGTCGAACACGGAGGCACTCGCCAATTTGGACCTCCTTTCACGATGATGCTGGAAAAAGGTGATCAACACAACGCTTGCAAGAGCAGAAGAATCAATACAAGAGATCAAGGCTGTTGCATACTGCAAAGCGATTCGGGAATTCATGAGAGGCACAAAACAATAAAAAATAAAAAGAACTAAAAACGAACAGGAAAGTAACTAACACTCTACATGTTGCACGTACAACCTTCCGCTCACATGCATCTGCCTCAGCTGAAGGGGCTCATTTCATACTCTTCTCAATCAAAGAGCATCACCCGTTTAATTGATCAATCTCCAATGCCAAATGCTTATTGCTAAATCCAATAGATAAACTGCAAGAGCAACATGACTACAAGAACAAGATACCCATCTCAAATGACCATTCTATCATAGTCCCATGGAAATTTTTGCTGGAGGGACATGCATTAATAAACCATCTCCCAGGACATAATAGAGAGAGGAAGAACAACCGAAATGACCTAAGCAAAATGAATCTGTGGAAGCCCCAGCACTTCATCAAAAGAAAAATGATTGAGGAGTTCGCGAGAGGCAAGATCAGCTCAGACTAATTTTGGTATAGTGATCCGCAGCTTTTGATAGTGACTGTATTGAAACAGAGAATCCAGGTCCCATCTGCTTGTGAACAGAGATATAACAAATTAATCTGGCTTAGAACATCATTTCGGCTGTGGTTATAGATGCACCTTAGTAATTTAAACTGTGCATGACAACAAAGTCAACCAGTAAAAAGATTAAAACCATCAGTGTCGACCATCCAGGTAGATGACAATCTTTCAAAAATGGACAGAGTTGATGACAATCAATAAAAAACCTAGTTCTCCCTTTTAAACTGTCCTTATAGCTAACCATCTCAGATAGGACAATAGTAAAGAACTGCCACTGTAGACAACAAACAGAAGGGAAAAACACAGATTGTAAGATCTTTTATAGCGGATCAATGTTCCAAGGAAGGGGGAAGGGAGGACTGGGAGAGAGGTGGTGGTATGTCGGCTTTCAATGCTTCTTCAGACAATTATTAAACACTAAAGAAGACAGACCTGGGCAAAAGAGAAATTTTGGTCATTTATGGACTACTGAATAGAATATGTGCATAATAACACATCCTCCATTAATATAGAGTTTCCCACAATTTCTATGAGAGGAAGTTGTTTATTACTAGTTTAAGCACTGTAAAAGGAGACCCCCATAATATTGGATTTTGGACTTGGGATAACTGGTAGATCTCTACAAGGCTATTTACGCTAGAACCACTCAACCAATATGTAGTCAATGGACAAACTTTTACTCAGGTAGATTAGCAATAAGAGCAGGTTTTTAGCATGTATAGACGATTCATTAGCTATAAAGATAAAAACGCCCTCAAGTGATCTGAAAAATTCAGTTGCACAATGATCAAAGCTCAAAAAGAGATGCTAAAATCAACCCAGAGAACCGCTTACAAACATACCGTGCTGCATATGTGGAAAGAGTTCACATAACCAGCATATTTGGAAGCTGCAAAAATAATTTAAAATGATACATCAGATATTTTAATAGCTAAGACCATGTGTGGACACAGTATAATTGCAGCAAACCATTCTATTAACACAAGGAAACATAGGCATGTTGCTCTTATTTCTATATCTGAGATAGCCACAATGTCAGAAACATAGAGGTATTCCTATAATCACGGGAGCTAGCTCCTTCCACATTCAGGGCATCAGGATCTCAGTGTACCGAGCAGAAGAAGAAAAGATCACTCTAGATATGCTTTTGGATTTAGCAGGAAAAACACATGAAGTCCTAATGTAAGTCGAGGAAACGAGTAAAACCAAATCATCTAAACTCAACATAAATGACATTCAAACAGGCAACTCTTCAGCCATTCTTCCAAAACAACTCCAGACCAGCCTCAGTGGCTCAATGTCACTTAAGAATTCAGAGCGTATTTACAGGGAACTAAATCCATAACTTTTAAGTCTATGTCTGTATTAAGTGAAAAACATGCAACCAATTGAAATTATATTAAAGCATTAACCGTTTTCTTGGGGTGTTATTACAAATCAAACCATCCAAAGAATAAAAATCAAAGGACAGAACACACTCCTTTTAGTTATGTAGCTCCAAAAATTAAATGAATCGCATTCTATTGAAACAATTGCATCATGTTGCACATGCCCTCATCTTTTTCTAGGTATTTTTACTTTGGCTCAACATAAAAGCTATAATTGATTTGAATAAGTATTATTCTCTCCCCTATCTTCCAATACATTTGTGAAAAAGAAGACATACTGTCAACTACTGAATGATGCATTCTCTCTCCACAAAGACAAACCAAACAAGAGAGATTTTTAGGTACTTCAAGAGCATTGAGTGGCCATCCACCCAGCCAATAATGGAGCATGCTTTTTTTATGTTTCTTCAATATTCTAACAACACTCTCCTCTGTGATTATGTTGGGTGTATGGCCATTTGGTGCTCTTGGAGCAACTCAACTTTCTCCACATCAGTTTTGGGAGTCACAACATAGAAAACGTCAACTCAAGTGTATTCTTTGCACTTCAAAGTGATTGGATATGCAATGCTCATTTATTCTCTCTTCTTTGATGAACTTAGATAAATTTGGATACAAATATACGATAGAAAAACATAAACCATATAAAAACATAAACCATGACCACTTTCACACAGAAGATATGTGACATAAGGCAAGGATGAGAATTGAAACTCTTCCCCATATTTCAAGTCTCAAAGCTACTACTTTTAATAATTATTAAACCACCTAATTTCATGTCTCAGAGTAACTTCATATTTGGACTTTTCACCGGGGCAACAAACAACAGTATGTCAATCTTCGATAAAGATCACTTACTTTTCTTCAGCCCCGCAGGTTTCGCACGCAAAAGTGCATTCACAAAAGCACCTATATTCTCACGTAAATCATCGTCTGATAAGCTCGCCTACAGGAAAGTATAGCAATCACAAGAGGATAATCAAATCAATGAAACCAAGGATCTATGTCATGCTGAAGGAACAGGATGGGGGATACCTTCCCAAGTCCGACATGCACAATAGATGTTTTGTCCATTTTAAAGTCAACGTTACTTTGCTTTGCCTCCCTCACGGCTCGGGCAACATCACTGACCAAGGTACCTTGCTATTCCACGTATAAATATAATCAGGATAACCCAGTTCAGAGATCTATAAATATAATTCAAGTTTAAGAGCACTCACTTTGGCGTTTGGCAGCAAACCCAGAGGTTTTAGAACCTTCGCTATCTGCAAGAATTCAATTCATACCTCTGGTTAGGGCGACAAATATGTGAAATCTACAGTTTCACTGTAGAGTCAACTTGAATAACCTTTAGGACTTGGGGCATGAATCCCGGAGATGTGAAACACTTTTGTACATCAAACTTGCCGCCACCTACAATGAACCAAAGGAAAACATGTTAAACATAATAAAAGCAAAGTAATGTCCCAAATAAATTTAGGAACAAAGGCATATAATCACAAAAAAGCACTCTAGTGTTATGCTGAACATTTGATGCATTGTGAAGAAAAAGTATTTTTGGCTTCTTTTCAAAATGTAAACCTATACAGAAGAAATACCGACCTAAGAGAAAAATGTAAGCATTACACTGCAAGTATCGTCTATTCGACTTCTGACCATCTATCTTAAAGTTTGAGAGTATTATGCATAATCGTGGTGCCGAAACATGAGTAGCAATTCATAGTTTGCTGAGTAAATTATGCCGAAAATTAACCAGCAACCATGGTAACAAGATCAACTCATTACTACTAGCAATCTTCTCAACAAGTTCAGGACCACCAACTATATCAGCACCAGCTGTTCTAGCTTCATCAGCATCTGCCCCCTCACCCAGGAAAGCTATCTTGGAAACCTGAATGAAATCATAATTACCAGATGAAGAAACTATGTAGTGCTGATAAGAGTGAATCCTAATGAAGAATGGAAGTAGCTAGTACCTTCATCCCACTGCCATGGGGTAAAACCAAGCTACCGCGAACTATCTGTACCATAGTTTCGGATGATCAGAAAGTAAATAAAAGTTTGGTCGGTTATGAAACTATCAAGCTATGCAACACAGGTGATGTGACAAAATAAATAAATAAATAAATTTTTTTTGTGTAAAGTAAGTAGTCTATTGACTTTTCACGACGCTAATTACATAAAGGAAGCTAAACACAAAAACCTCGTACCCGTGGCGACACTTAGGAGTGTCACGACAGGTGCAAAGGTGTAACGGAGGACAAATGAAGAGCGCGTGCTAGACTATAACCAGAAGGCACCTTCCGGCCCAAAAACAAAACCGAAAGAAGAAATACACCAACAAAAACAGGGCAACATCCACAACTAATCAAAGATAGATGACGCAATACAAGAATCAGATAAAGGCCAGACGGATCAAAAAGTTTCCTCGGAAGTCTATCATGTAGAGGCAAATATATTATATAAACTTATAACGATCTAGATCATTGAGTTTTCTATCAGTAGAAAAAGATATTGGCAGTTGACTCAACAAACAGATACAATCTTTTCAGTATGTGTGTTAGTATGCGAAAATGTATCTCAGTAAAATTAAATACCAAATCCACAAAAGAAATTCTCACCTCTAACCAGATAACTTAGAATTAGAGGACACTGTTAGCCATCTAGAATGATACATATGATGACACAGAAAGGATGAGATAAAGACAGCACACGATCAGAGTGGGTCGTGAATTACCAAGTCACTTCGCTTTTTCTCAATGCCCAACCTTACATGAGCTTCAATGGTTTCATCAAATTTTGCCCGTGCATTAGCCTGAAAAAGTGCAAACACTCACTATTGAAAGTTTACTTCAAAACAAGTCACAAGGCAAATAATATATTAACTCTATGAATAGAAAAACTCCAAGGACCTCTGTCATATCAGATTGGAACTTCGGCAATTATGCATCAGGAACAAGCCAACATGCAAACAAAATACTTCCTTTCAGCTTGGGTATATAGGACAAATGTCAAAGATCCAGCCTACTAAAAGGTAATAGTGTGAAACGAAGTTTGAACACTGATTCATATAAGTACATGAACCATAATAACCTGATCTTAAATCGATTCCTGCTCCCCTACTACCCTCTTCATATACATTCCTTGATATGCTAGTTTTTTCAAGAGATCCCCCTAAGTTCAAACTTTTTTTCCAAAATTTGGCAAAATCTCCCAAAAAAGGTGTTTCCTCTTTGATCATCAAGAAACTCCATGATACAGAGGATGTGTACTGAAGAACTGACAGGGCATAGAGTGAGAAAAGAAGAAACGAGTGTTATGGTGGCAAAAGGGCAAACACACAGAGAACTTGGCATTAGAAGGCTTCAACTATATAGACGGATTATCTTACCCAAAAAAAAAAACTATATAGACGGATTATGTCCCTCAGAAAACTTACAGTTTCCTTCCCAAAGTGCGGTACAAGATCACTAGAAATAGACAAGAAGGGTTCCCACACTGACAAACATTTAGTCTTTCCATGTCAATTTGATATGATACGTACATTTGCAAGTCAAACCTCTTAAGAAGCTCTACAATTCGAAAAAATGACCCAATGACATATTCCTCTAAAATGGAAGAGATTTCTACTACTGCTGCACTTGCTTAGTGCCTCTACAAGAATTTCTTTTTTCCCCAACCGCAGGACGGGGCATTTCCAATTTATCAAGAACAGCATCAATCAAAACTAACCTTGACAAGCCGGATCGCCTCGGCCAAATCGTAAACAGCCTTGCTCTCCCTCTTCTCAGCCTTAATTATCGTCGGGAACGGCACCATCGCCTGCTCCTCTTCCTCCAACACCTGCGACAATCTCCTCCTCCTTCTCACGGCCGCTTGATTACCTGCCTCGGTCCGCCTCCTCTCAAACTCCATCTTCTCTCTCCCCTCATTCCGCTTCTCCACCTCCGCCCCCTCTTCCGCCGCATCCTCCGACGCCCTATCCTCGGGAAGTGGAGCCACGCGCATCGGATACGACACGGGGGATATTGAGGGCGCGTCCTTCATGTAACGGATGTCCTCTCGGGTCCAACGCGCCCGAGGCTCCTGGATCGGCCCCTCGCGGGGCGGCGGGGGCTGTGCATCGTGTTGAGCTGGAGTTTCGGGAGAAGGGGGCGGGACTTCCTTGGGCTTGGCGGCGTAAGAGACGGGTTGGATGGGGACGGGCTGGGGTCGCCGCCGCTGGTCCGGCGGTTCGGCAGCGCCGTCGTCGTTTGGGGAGGGTGGCGATTCCGATGGCGAGGAGGACGAAGAGGAGGAGAAGTACTTGGGGAGATGGTGGAGAGGAGAAGAGCGGGAGAAGGTGGAGAGGCAATGGCGGCGAGCTCGGGAGAGAAGGAGCTTCAGCGAGGCCATGGGCTATGGCGGGACTCTAGCCTCCTACGTCGTGACGGCTGACATGCGCTTCACCTGGGGGAGTCGCAGACGAGGCCAGGGTTTTAGAGGAAATCGGACAGGGGGTTTAGTTTTCCGTCGGAGAAGATGATTTTCCCATTTCTAGTGCTTTTCCCTTTCTTTCTTTTTTTTAATTTTCCGTTATATACACATATTCAAATGGAAATTGCATCGGACCAAAAGAAAAATGGAAATTGCATTAATAAATACAGCGCCTTATTAACGAGCGATGTGCGGTCGGCGGCGATCGCTGTTGCACCACGGACCAATCAAAAGCGACCAGCGGAGGCCGCCGACCTTTCTTGGTATTTTGCGCAATTTTTTCTATAAAATTTCTATCCATCATACATCGCCCTCGAAACTTGATATTTCGAAAAATTCTTACCTCCCCAACAATCTTACATCTTTCTACTTATTTTGGCAAAATTCAGATTTTATTTTGCATCTCCAGAAACCCGACCAACTTTGACCCTTTCCCCAGTTTCTAGGCCTCGAGTGGATTCGTTCTCCTTCTTCGATACCGTTCTTCAAATAAAGAAGACACCCAATCAGCCCGAATTAATGCAAATGCCCACCGCCGGCCCTTCTCCTTTTCGCGCATAGTTATTTTTAAAATCCACTCGATATCTTTTCTTTCCCACTAATGCAGACGAAAATACAGAGCAAGCTTGAAAAACCTCACTTTGGTTCGTTTCGCCTGGTCGAGAGAGCTTTCAGGGGGTCAAGCTCGAAAAATCTTGCTTCAAATTTAGAGTGGCGACACTTGAGTTTTCCTATGATGAAACGCTCGAGCCAACTTGTTTCAACCTCTCTTCATATGGTGGATTGGAGATACAAGATAATCTCCCAAGTACTCCAAATGAGAACAGTTACTCCTCAGTAGCACAAAAAAGTCAACCTCGGGGAGTTACAGAACCAGTGTTATGAACGAACTCGGAGTTGGTAGACCAATCAAACTTGAATAGCACACTGTGACTTAAACTCAGATTGATTATATCCGGACCGGCCGCTCGGGTCATGAAACTGCTCTCGAACAATTTCACTAGAGAGAGAGGGAGAGGGAGAGGGTTAAAAAAAAAAAACGTAATCTCGGCTCAATTGTATGGAAAAAAGAAAAAAGAAAATTCACTTTTCGATCCCCCACATAGTATGAAGTATGAAACACCAACCTCCTATCAAGTCTTTGACTGTCCAAGCTCCATCTAGACAAATCTTTCCGTCAAAATTTGACCTCTTAAAGTTCCAGAGGCCTGTTAATTGAACAGGAGTAAGCTCAATGGATTCATATATTACTCACCTAAATGAATTAACTTCATCGAAAATTGATGGGAGGATCACGAAAAACTGGACTGTCCCAATAGTAGATCGACCATGTCATCAGGGGTAAGCAGAGTTGTTCCACCCAGGATCAATTGCATATCAGGCCTGCCACTTTCAGAAACTGCCTCCTGGACTTCTCGGACCTGCGACAGAGATGGTAGTCATTTCCTTAACCGTTGGCCTACACTGTGATACAACCTAGCGCGTCTCTACAGTGTCTCAGGGTGTGCCTCAAGGGTTTAAATGTTGCTGAGCAATGGGCAGGCTCGGCCAGGGCTGCTACGTCAGGCCAGATTTGGTTTATTATTAGGAATTATAGGTCGTTATTGGATAAACGGTATAACTAAATAAACAATTGAAATGCTTCTATTGTTTGTTCTTGTCTGTTGTGTTGGATCCACAATTAATCTTACGGATCTTTAGGATTGGTGTAGTCTTTTAATCCTTCATGTACAAAATTTCCATGCTTCATAACTAAAATTATCATGCCCAAGTCCGATCTTCAAATCATTGTCTCAACAGATTGATGCATGCAGGTGACGAAATCCAAAAAAGGGGAAAGAGATGAACCTCCAAACCATTGATGCCCCCAACGACAAAAACCATAATCACATCCTGATCAGATAGGCTTGGCTTTGCCTGCATTGGTTGGAAAATAGGAGTAAGCACATATGAGATACAGGACGGAAAATGATGGAGGAAATGGAGCTCACCTGTCCGAGGCCAAATCTCCCAAACCCACTTTTGAATAGCCGTCCAACTGTAGAGGAATGATACTCCAAGCCGGGTATATCGGATTTGTTCAGTAACCTGGTCAAAAGCTTGTACAGTAAGCCTTTATTCAAGTTGGAATCGCTATTGAAGCTACTATCCAATGTGGACATTCCTTCTCCCAATATATTCCTTTTGCTTTTCGAGCTGGATAACTTGTGCAAGAATTTGAAAAGGTTATCAACTCTATCATGCAGTTCCAACTTCAGCTGCATGTCGCCATAGGCATGGTCTTTGTTCTCGACATCTTCATCTCCCCAGCTATCCCATTGATCATCATCAAAGTCATCTGTCGAAGATTCCTTAGCAGACATTTCTTTACTTTTGTCTGACTGACTCCTTTTCCTATTGGCCTCAAGTTCTTCTATCAAACCATCAAGAAACTTCAGTTCAGCAATGCTAGGGTTTTCGATAATTGCCTCGACAAGAGCTTCTTTCAATGAATGCTCCTCTTGCCAAGAAAATGGGCCACCAGATCCAGACGTTGGAAAATTCTCACCAGCCAATATGTACCCTACTAGAGTAAGAAGCAAAGCATCGGAAAAAGAAAGAAGCCCATTGGATGTCCCTGTTTGCCCATTATGTCCCCTAAGAGATCCCACTAAAACACACTTATGAAGAAGATCTCCAATTTGAGCAGCGAGACTTTGGCTGGTGTCCCCAGCACTCATACTTAGCATTCTTTCTGCACTTATGAATGCATCCCATCTAGCAGAATGTTGTTCATCAAGAGCAACTTTTGTAGCTGCAGCTAACTGAATCAGCCCCTTGTTCCGAATTAATGATGACTGACTCTTGCTGAGTGCCTTTATCATAGAAAGCAATTCTGACTTTGTAGCATAACCAGGTCGAATTTTAATATTAACACTGATATTTTCCCGACGGAGACACTCTTGGAGCCATTTCTTTATTAATATAGTGCCATCTTTAGTTCTTCTGTCCAGTAATGCCTCTAAAAATGGTGTACCACGGAAAGTTTCAATAGAGACCAATGAGCCATTAAGTGGCTCCAACGGCAGACCAACGTTCTCCTTATTGTGATCATCGAAATTCAGCATAACTGAACTACTCATTTGAGAAGCCAAACCACCAGAATTCCACCCACTCAGAAAAGCACTGGCCCTATTCAGAAGTGGAATGGTCTCCACTTTTCCATCTTCACTTAGGACTTCTGCAAGTCTTATCTGAACATCAAGAGGAGCACGTTGTAGGATCCCAGTACCTTGTTTGAGTTGAGACTGCGAACCTCTCATACTCATGGCAGGCACCAATCTTTCTCTACGTGGCAAGGATGAAAATATTCGATCAACAAGTGAATCACCATGACAACAGGGAGTGAGAAGATCAAGGGTGCGGTCAACAAGCAGTAGTCCAGCAGATCTCTTACGACGGCCGACATCGTAAAGACTTGACATATCAGTCAAAACTTTCCCAACTGATTTCGACAGATCGCCAAGGGAAAAAATTTCCATTTTCAGGTCCATCTGCAACTCAAAAAAGAAATCAGTCATAATTACTTACCACACTAGATTCACACTAATCTTGCACTTAATGAATGGCTTTCACACAAACCGCCACTGCTTAAAAGTGGACAACTACTACAACCACCTGAAGGCAGTCCACATAATTATTTTTTCATAGATCTCATTCTTACGTGCTTCGTATCATTTAAAAAAAAATACAGATGAAAAAACACGACTGAGATTGAGATTCTGATGAAAAGGTAAGTAAATTAAACAAGATTCATTTGTTCGAGTAGATAAATTAGATAAAGCAAGAAATTCTGATTTCATTATTGAGAATACAAATTGATATTTGGCTTCTCTTTGGTACTGACAAACTCTCCAAATTTCGAGAAACAGAAACTCAAGTCCCTATTTTTTTTTATTAACAAAAACTCCCTATTAAAATGTTCAATTCTATCCTTTCTTTTCTAGTGAACCAACTGAAGCAAAAATTGCAGTTTATAACAACTGACAGAACACACTGTTATCTTCTCAACTTGAGTGCCACAAGGAGGTTTATCACCTCCTAACAGTTCATGCTTTTTTTTTTGTCAAACAGTTCATGCATTCGCATGTACAATTAGATAGTTGTTTTTCAGTTTTATAATGTCTTTACCTTAGCAGCCAAATGGTAAATAAAATGCGCTGTAAGAATAGCTCCCGGAGGAATGTCTTCACCATCCAAAGGGACCCCTGTGCTCAAGGGAGGCAACCCTTGACTTATGGAATATTCATGCCCGTGTTGCAACAAAGCGTCAGCCATGGATCCCTCGGAAGGTAAGACAAAGGCTCTGGGTGAAAGTGGGCATAAAATACACGGGAAGTGATGAACAGAAACAACCAATCTTGACCCTATATCATCTTTATGTCCAGAAAAATTTTCTTCATATGAATCTCTTCCAGTTGAAGAAGCCTCCCGGTTAGACACGTCTTCTTCGCTAGAAGGGAAACGCGACCATCCTTCATGTCCAAATGCCACATCTTTGGGAGAGTTTCCATCTTCTGACCGCCTGGCTTTTGTCTCTCGCTTCTTAACAAGCTCTTCAAAATCCTGAATGAGCAAAGTTTCATATTCATGGAATGCATCTGGTCCTAGAGGTGAATCAGGATACGCTGAGTGGGCTATCTGCAAGCAAAAGGCACTAAATGAGTTTATAACGTGGAGAATAAACTAGAGCCAAAAGGACGGAATGAGAGACAACTAGCAATAGATGCCAATTGCAAAATCATGGTTCTTAAATTTTCTATTTGACATTTTCCACTAGAGTAACCTTGACGCCTATTAAGAAAAGTAAAACCATTTATGATACCATGTGGAAATAATATATATGAAAGATGATGTTATGTAAAAAAACTATCAGTGTGCATAATCTACCAAATAGACAAAGCAGTAAACATGGGCATACAAGGGAAGTTCCTAACCAAACATTATGTGACAAAAGAATGTAAATATTGCTGTAATTATGGGGTTTATAAAGCTAAACATCTTAAACATAAGTGAACATACAAGCTAAAAAAAAAAACTGTCTCGCATAATAGTACAAGTGTAGTGCTGAAGAAGCACCTCTGAGATACATGTATATACAGTACAACGACGAACAACTTGGTGTGAGCTCAGGCAACGTAGGATATACCGATGGGCGTCACTCAGTAGACGGGATGTCATGATCGTAACGTCCCTCCCTGGCTGTAATTTTGAGTTCCAATCAGCAACCTACATAAGAAAAGGCACGGACAAGATCATTGGATTATTATTCGAGCAGTTAGAAAAGGACAAGAGGGAGAGATCTTTATCAATCACCCAGCTGGTCCAAGTAACTGAATTATATTTTTTTTTTCTTTGCCATCATCCCATTTTTCAAACACAGCTTGTCACTGTCTGAGTTTCAGTTTTAGGAGATGGCATAACAAACATTCGAATTAATAATTTTACTCCAAGCAAAAGGAAGTAATATTTTTACACTTTTATCTCATTTCTCTCCCTTGATCCTGCTTTTATTTTTATGATTCTTTGGGGTTCATCGACCGCCGACCCCAACTAGTTTGGGATAAAGGTGTTGTTGATGTTGATGTTGGCTCCAAGCAAAAGGAAGGCAGAGTCCACTAATACTTGAGCAACTTACTCATAATCACATAACTCTTTCTACTTAATATATCATAATACTATGAATCTCACCACATTACATGTCATAGTCATTGCCACCAGAGTGTAGTCATTCTTCAGTGCTCACTTAGGAATGTCAAGCAATTATTCAGTTTTTCTAAGCATATAGAGAAGGATAAGGGAAAAAAATCGCTAACACTCCATTGGGGTAGAAAAATGACCCACGCCAGATGTTCTTACCATGTCAAGAGGAGACATGTTCTCCAAGCTACAAACAGCCCGTGCCCCAAGGCTGAGCAGCAAGGGGAAAGCCCCGAGATACTGGAAACTTTCAGTGCAGCCACCATCTATGTATAGGGTAGCATCTTTTATACGCTCCGAAATCTAAACAGGCCAAGAGGAAGAATTAGAGAAGTGAACTACGCAATAGGACAAAGTTAACACATTTATCAATCGTGGCAACTCGACCAGTTCCTCTAATAAACCAACATGAGCAAAATGCATGGCCTGGCACGAGTTTTTCTCACAGCAATTAGCAATTAAGAAAACCAACATCTCTCCCTCTGAGAGTGCCCGGCAACTCAAAAATGAATTACCAAACAACAAGAACCTAAACGACTTAAAAGGAGCAAGAAGGACTCAATTCCGGACGAAGACCCAGGGTGAATTCATCCATCGAGGTGCCGGTAACAAAAACACCGCACGCAAGCATCTTCCGAAGAAACAAAGGAATCGAAATCGATCAGACTTACTCCGCTGAGGGAATCGAGGCAGCATTTGGCGACATCGACCAGGGCCATGATCACCACAAGTCTCGCACGACGTCCGACCTCAGTTCGAACACTGAAAACGCCGTACCAACGAGTGACGGGGGAAACCAATCGAATCTGCGCGAGCCCAAATCACTGCGCATGTGCAAGTGAAATCAAATGGTGGACTCAACTAGAGAGAACGAAGAAATTAGCAGTGCAGAGAGATCGGATCACCTTGGCGACGATAGTCATGTGATCAGTGGAGTTGAAGAAGACGACTGGAGGTTCGCCAAGCAGATCGTCGCGATTGGGTCTCTCCTGAAGAAGCTCGAGCGCAAGCGGGCAGCGACTGAGCGTCGACCGGGCTCGACCGGGCATCAAAAGCGGTTCGAAACGGTCGCCCTATGAAGTCATTATATTCTCGGGGCGTTTTTATGTTAAACTTTACCTTTAATACAACTTTTTTTTTTAATTCAGTATTCATTCCTTGAATCTTTTTTAAGTATAAAATAAGTCGACTAATGAAAAAAAGAACAAAAAAAGATCATAAAAAAACAATTAAAATTGCAGTTACTGTTGGCTCTATTTAATTAAATTCCAAGTACTTTAAATCCGATGCAACTATGCTTGATCAATACGAGGGATGAATACTAGGGCTAAGCAAATCGGACCGCCCAAATCGAATCAGACCGGATTGGTAGTCTAATTCCCAATTCTAGAGATGTCCGGTTCGATTCTTGATTCCTAAAATTGAAACCGGTGATCGGGCGGTCCGGTTCCCGATTCTAGTATCATAGAACTGGACCGGACCGCTGAGGTTGGGCCAGTCAAATTTCCAAGCACAAAAAGATCTATCAAAATGGACACCGTATAAAGTCATGGCTCCTAATTTACAACAAGGGAATACAATGAATTTTCAAGATGAAAAGAAGCAATTAGAGATTAGATGGACAAATGAGTCTAACCATGATATAACTTTACTATTTCACATACTTATTCTATATTTGATTGTTTCAAAATGAGATGAAGCACTACCTTGTAGAACTGCGGAAGAGTTAGTAGGTAATGGAAAAAATAGACATGAAAAGTCATTGAATTTTCAATTGGTTGGATGAAACTCAAGCACTATTTTCTCACCGTTGGTTGTACTGAGAAGATAGTTCTGTCATATTTTAAATGAAATTTGATTGTGTTTTTGGTTCCTTGGAACACATTGCACGGTTTCGAAAAATAAGAACTGGAATCTAGTTCTCGTTTCTTGAAGGGAACCGGATCGGACCAAGAACCGCTCACTCCTAATGAACAACAATCCAGGGTTTATCCATGAACTGGTTCAGTTCTAAATTTTTAAAATTTTTAGAATCGGTATTGTGCAATCAAATTTTCTGATTATGGGTATTAAAGATCTGTTTGGTAATGTTTTTATTTCTCAATTTATGTTCCCAAGAACAAAAAAGAATAAAAAATATGTTTGGTAACGCAAATGATTCTGATTGTGGGAACGTTGACTGATGGTAAATCTCACTATTATTGATGATTTTTATCCTGAATATCAAACATAACCTAAATACTTTAAATCCGGTGCAATAAGAGGGTGCATTATGACACTCCAGAAATTATTTTTGGAATAAAAACCCATTTCTGGAATAGGTTCGAACAGAAACTCGTTTGGTAACGCAATTCTAATAAACTATTTCTGGAACAAAAAGTTATTCTAAAAAAAGATTTAAAGCAAAAATGAGAAAAAAAATTAATTCTCCGAGAAATAAAAATCTTCGTTGATGACCAACGCACCTCGCCCCTGCTGAGGGTTGCCGGCCGCCGCTGCCGCCGCCGCCCCGATCAAATAAATTTTTATTTTAGAATAAAAAATTTTATGTCGTTATCAAATACATTTTTCCCTCAAAAACTCATTTAAAAACAGAATTTTTCTATTTATATTCTAAAAATACATTATGGAACAAAAATATTGTCATGCGTGCCATAGTATTTCTTCTCCATGATGCTCTAAGTAGGGATTCGAATCCCCTACCTTACCTTTTTTTCACTCCATACTTTACACAGGAGGCACCACCTAAACGAAGGGTGGAGATTACTCTGACCTGTCAACGGTAATGCAATTGATCCCTGTCCTCCGCACCGAGGTCTTAGGTTCCGTTGTCATAAAACGGCGGGCTTAGAAACGACAATTATCAGCGGCGGTGACGGAAGTCGAGGCGCATTCAACTAAACGAAGTGCCATGATTGCTTGATCAATACTAGAGTCTATCCGGTGGCCGGTTAGGATTGCAAATTTTTAGAAAATAGGTCTTCGACTCAAAAAACTGATCACTCGTAAGTGATAACCAATACTTACCATTACCATAAAATAATTACGGTAAGTCAACAACATAGTCTTCAGCTTATTTTTGGTATACTTCGCATGGAATGTGTGCTCGATACCATAAGAGGACGATATTTGCTTTGTGCCTTTTGCTAAGCTATCCTGAAATTTACCACTTTAGATTTCACAAGTAATTATTTTAAATACAAATTCAAGAAAGAGGGGGAAGATAAAAGAAGGTACGCAGGGATTTTATCCGGCCTCATAAAAACATAATAAAACAAGAATCGTAAGCAGAAATAAATCTTTAGATAGATAATGTTAATGTTAATGGTTAACACAAAGCTCCAAAAAGATCTACGTAAAAAATTAAACAAATCAAGATAATCGAAAATCTTACTATGTTTTAACTGTCCTTCACTCGATCGGCATCATGTCCATGTGGTGTCCGCCTCCATCAAAACCGCCACCAACGCTAAAAAGTGCTGCCGCTGGCTCCATCGAAACCATCACCGCCGTAGGAACCACCACCTATGCTAAAATTGCCGCCGCCGCCGCCGCCGCTGTGGTGGCGTCCGCCGCCATCTACCACTAGATAAACTAAAACTGCCGCTGCCGTGGCATTTGCCGTGAGCGTGTTTTTTGCCGCCGCTGCTATATTCACCTCCATGATGTCCTCCCTCATCATGGTGGTGATGATGGTGGAGGTGGCCGCGCCACCACCTCCATGATGGCCTTGATGATGGTCACCTCCATCGCCATCGCCACCTCGACCCACGTGATGGTTTCCACGGTGGCCGGAATGATGGTTACCTCCACCGTCGCCTCCATCTCCACTGTCAACTACAACTTCATACATAGAGCCATAGGCTACACGTTTGCCGCCCGACGGCGGTTTGTTTTTGCTGGGAGAGCCAGATTTCTCACAGCTGGTGATTACGACTATAACATGACACAGCAAAATAAAGCACGTCAAGACAACGTAGGGCTCGAGAAGCGCAAGATCCATCTCACATGGATGCCTAAAGCTAGAAAGGATCGTGCGCCAGAAACGGATAATATGTGTATCTATATACATATTTAGACTATACTTCGATTCGGAACGGTCCTTTTGATGAAGCTAGACAATACTCACACGAACATGCAAGGAAACACAAGCGATCGCACCTGTCATCAGGCACGGACAAAAACTAATTAACCTCGGACGCCGCATCCAATCGTAAGTATAAATGGTAATCACAAAGGTTCTAAAAATATCCACGTAAAAAGCTTAACAGATCAAGATAATCGAGAATCTAATTCTGTTTTTGCTATCCTTCACTCAACGTCTTATCCTTCAATGTCCGTGGTGTCCGCCTCCACCAAAATCACCACCAAAACCGCCGCCACCGTGGTGTCCGCCTCCCTGATGTCCGCCATGATTCCCGACGCTGGCACAGTATCCGCCTCCATGATGGCCTCGTCATTGTGGTGGTGGTGGCGGCGGTGGCCACCTCCGTTATGGCCTTGATGATGGCCACCTCCACTCATGTGATGGTGTCCATGGTGGCCGTGATGGTGGTTGCCTCCACCGCCACCTCCGCCTCCGCCGTCAACTACAACTCCATTCATAGAGCTGTGTAGAAGAGAGTATTAGCAATAGCCGAGCCATCACTTACCCCTTTGCCGCCACCTCCCGGTTTGTTACTGCAGGGAGAGCCAGATTTGCTGTTGCCGCCTCCCGGTTTGCTTTTGCGGGGAGAGCGAGATTTTTCGCCGCCCTGGTGGGCACAAGAGAAACAGGACTTGAGAAACGCAAGAGCCATCTCATGCGGGATGCACAAAGCTGGAAAGGATCGTGCGCCAGAAGCGGCTGATATCGTATATTTATATATGTTCTACGTCGGTTGGTACGACGGTGGATGATGTTTATCCCGACTCCTTAAAAATCACTGCGATCTCTCGTATTCATCTTACGTAAGGACTCAATTTCGTGACTTCAGGGCATTTATCTCTACGATGAACTTAATTTTAATTCAACAACTTATTCAGATTCGGTGTTACGTGATTTTAAATCCTCTGACAAAATTAACAAATAAGTGTGAAGTAGTAGACTATTTAAGTGAGGCCATAAAAATCAATGAGAAACTGCACTAACAGCCTAGACATTTGGCTCCATGTCAAAATTATTTTTCCCCCTAGGGCTTGATTACACTAGATTCAATGTGTTACATCCCATCTGGCGTTTATAATATTTTTTTTTTTGAAGAATATGCGGAATTGTACTCCGCAATACGTTGGATTGTTAAAATAAAAATTAATATCATGAAAAATTTCAAATTGATACACTTATAAAAAAATTTCTTCAAATTAATTTTTTGAACATCAAAAACTCTAAACTTATGCGTCTGTGACAAATTTAACTTCCGTTAAATTGGATTAATAACAGAATCTCAAATTGGTACACGATATACAAAGGGTCAAACTCCAAGTTGATACATCCTTCAACTCTTACGTGTCATCCAACTCAATAGTTTGACGTAAAAATTTAACGGAAACCAACTAAGGATAAATTTATCACAAGTGAACTAATTTATGATTTCTGATAGTCAAAAAATTAGAATTTTTCAAGTGTGTATCATTTTAAAATTGTTTTCCTAGGTCTAAGGCAAAAGCAATGTCAAAGAGAGAGACCGTGAGGGAGGGGGGAGGTTGCGCCCCATCTCCATCGGATGTGGATCTCCTAACATTAGGGCTTCCGTAACATATATAACATTATTCAAATCTAGCAGTCCAAATGAAAATCAATTGCCTCTCTCTTTGAATTTGATTTTATATTATTTTGATTTTTTACGATGTGGCATCACAACACCACGTTGGTACCAAATGTCAAAAGTATTCGAAAATACGTTGTAATAGATTCCGGCGTGGTGTTTGCAAAAATTTGATTGAATATTCGACGGAACAACTTAATTGCTCAAGAGTCAACATGTTTACGATTTCATTACGCTTTTTGAGTAAAAATATACTTGAAATGTCAATATTTGTGTACGTTCTCATTTTGGAATCAATATTTTTTCCCAGCTCACTTAAGTATCAAATTGAAAAAAAAATAATCATTTAACTGTCAATTCCGATCAAAAGTATACATGTTAATTTTTCAATATTAAGTGATTTTTTCGTATTAAAAAAAGGCAGTCCATGCGGCAAATTATTTTTAGGAAAGTTAAATTAAATAAAAAATAAGCTTAAAATTAAAAATAAAATAAAAATATAAACAGCCATGGCAGCAACAAGGTCTGTGAGCCTTGACAGCTGCAATTTCATTTTTTAAGTTTATTTATAGTTTTTAATTTATTTTTATTTTTTTAATATTATGTAGATTTTTTAAAATATTTTAGCTTTTTTTTTTTGTGCTGACTAGAATCCTTGAACGAGCCACTTAGATGCCATGTATGCTTTCGGGTGAAACTCATCGAAGTTGATACTAAAATAATAGCTTTTAAAAAATTGATACTTAAGCGATCCAAAAGAATATTAGCACTAAAGTGCGCATCATACATAAATATTGGCATTTTATGTATCTTTACTAGGGCCAATACAAAAAAAAAACTTCAACTTTAGCATTTGTAACAATAATATCCAAAAACTTTTTGTTGTCTCATAAAAAACCTTCAACTTTTACTTTTATCCTGATTCTGCCCAAAATTTTTACTTTTGTTTCAATTTTACTGGCATAGTACCAAAAAAACCTCAACTTTAATATGTGTCCCATACTATATTCAATTTTTTTTATCTCATAAAAAACTTCGGTTTTTATTTTTGGCCTAATTTTATCACTGTTAGACTTCCGTCTATAATCATCATTAGTTAATTTTACGTGTCATTTTCATGTTATTAATGAATTACACTTTAGCAAAGCTAATATGAAAAATTCCGAACTTATCTTTTATTGTCTGCTTCCCCTGTATATTGTTGAGAGATATATAGTCACTAAAAACATCGCATTTTGTATTCTCTTCGGCACTCAGCAGCTCCAAAAATGGCTAAACATGAAGATATTGTGATGAACTTTTCAAAATCTCGTCATTCCTAAAACGTACTGTTTCTAAATTTCAAAAATTCATTAGTAAATTCCACAAGAAAATTCGAGTCAAGAATTAATTAACGGTGATTATGAACAAAAGGCTAACGGTGATAGAATTAAGATAAAAGTAACAGTTTGTGGTTTTTTGGGTGATAAAAGAAAGTTTTGAATATAATTGGGGTAGATGAGATTTTTTTGGATATTAGACTGGTACAATTGGGACAAAAGTAAAAGTCGAGGATTATTTATGAGACAAATTTTTTTTTGGATATAATTGACATAAATGCTAAAATTAGAATTTTTTTTTGGTATTAGGCCCTTTTTGCCATGCTTTTTCAATAGTATTTTTCTTTCATTTCTCTTACTTAAAATAAATCTTTTATTACCTCCCTGCATTTTTTCTTCTCTACAAAAAAAAAAAAACCATCAACTTTTTAACAAATGAAAAAAAATAAAACAATGGAAAAACGAAAAATATTTTTAATACTACACGTCATTGGTGGTTCGATTACCATCAAAAGAGAAATCTACGGGATTGACTTGGCAAAGACATGCTTTTCCTCTCCACAATCTGTCCTGAAATTTACCCAAGAAATTATTCTAAATAGAAAAGAAAAGACACTGAAGAAAGAAACAGGGAAAGAGAAAAGAAAGTCCACGAGGATTTTAATGAGATTCGTCAAAAGAAAATCTAAACAAGAATTTTGAAGAGAAACAAATAAATAATATTAAAATAAATAGAAAATGAATTTCATAAAGATCCTATAAATATATACATAGATAACTAATCGCGTCACCATAACGGAAAATCTTATTCTGCTTTATATAATGTTTGTGGTGTTCGCCTCCATCAAAATCACCACCCACGTGAAAAAACCGCCAGCGCCGCCACCATCACCTCGAGCGCGAGATCCATCTCATCTGGGACGCCCAAGGCTAGAGAAATGGACCCCACACAGTTTATCGCCATCATAACTGTCTGTCTTGCGAATATCAAGGATTAGTTAGTCGTATGCTTCAGATATTATCTAGAAAGAATGGGGACTCCAAGCGGATAATGTGTTTATCTTTATGGCTATATATGCGAACCTCAACATTACTGTCAGTTCTTGCCACACAATTTCTTAATTAATGAGTAATTTATAAACAACACACGATGATAATGTGTGTGAATCTAGTTTAAGATTGTACCGTCGCTAACAGTAATATTAAAAAAACATTTCTTATTTACGTTATACTATTGATTGTGCATGCTCAATACACAATAAAATCGGATATATTTTGGATAGAGTCCGGATAAAATTATCCCATAGAGATGTATGATAAAGGTTGACAAGATATATATATATATATATATATATATATATATATATATATATATATATATTCTCTCAAATAACAAAATTATTAAGTTCATAATTAAAATAAACTTTGAATGTGAATAATTGTTCAATTCTGATAAATTAACTAAATATAACGAAAATTTTGTTTTTATTTTTTTATATATTTATTTATATAAACGAATGTCTTTCTATCTTACGGTCAAATTTCAATATATAAATATGCATTCAGCATTTATGTTTTTAACACATTCAGGTGTTTTAGTATAGCTTTTTTTTGGATAAAATCTTATTAGAGAATGATGGAATGGAAAAAAAAAAGAAATAAAAGCTAAAAAGATAAACAAAAAAATAAAAAAAAAGAGGAAAAATAACAAACAATAGGCAATTAGAAATAAAGTATACAAGATTGTCGGGAGGGATTCTTGCCGTGTCTGTTTGTGTAATTTCACTTTCATTTACACTGGTATATTGTTTATATCAAATAACAAACATGATAGAATATGAAAATAACCTGTCTTAATACCACAATTTACCTACATTGGGTATAAAGTCAGGTCTCTAAGTTGGATTTTGTGAACACTGCGATGGACTAGACTTGATTCAATGATCGATAGAGATAACTTAAACAATCAATCGAGGAATGAAGTTAAGGGTCATGTTTGTGTCTGTAAATTGCAAAACTTGTACTATGCTTTTGGGAATAAGCGAGGATGATTTTGAGGACTTTGACATCATCATTGAATTGGGATTTGCGGACACTGAAGAGGAATAGGGACCACATTCGCATGTAGTACCAAGATTTAATATGACGGAATCATTATACACCAGTACCATTACATCTAAAATATAAAGCTCCATCTGCTTTGTTGGAATAAATAATTCGGAAAAAAATGTTAAAAAAAAAATCCAATCACGTATACAAGATAGTTGATGCTTTCTCTTTGGGCTACTTATCGCAAGGGTTTCGATGAAAAAAAACTCACTCTATAACAGATAATGAAACCAATAATTAAGCAGAAGTCACTCTACGAGTGTTCATACATGGGCTTTTCTAGTACAAAATAAGCCACTTTGAATAGCTTCATCGCTGCGGCCCAGCTATCTTCACCCTATCAGTCCTATTCATCTCTTTTTTCCAATGGATATTAAGGGATTTCTCTTCTTCGCCCGATCGTTGTGATTGGTGAAAACCTACTCCACGAGGACTTCTCATCATTTGTAGGGCTTGGACCATCAACTATATCACTTATAAAAAAGAAATTATTGAATAATATTGTCATTTATTACGAAAATTTTCAGACATAAATTGTTGTCGATAATAAAAATATTCTTTCATTGAGTAATTATTTTAAGCGATACAACCGATCACTTTAAGGAAAATATTTTTTAAATGATTTATTTTTCGGATAAAATAAAAGCCTGAGGTTAAAATATTTATTTAAATTGTCTAAAATCATCCATCCAAGTGGCACAATTGGACAGGCTTATTAGATTGCAGTATTAGTCAATTGGTCCATCAAATTGCAGTAGGGTTTGGGGCCCAACTTACATATTTCTCTTGACGTTCAAAGAATTTAGCGAAGACTTCAATGGCATAACAACAAATCGAACGAGAGTGGCTAAAGGCCCATCAAATTTCATTGACGATTGAGAATTGAGATGAAAGATAAAAATGTAATATTCAGCATACAGCAAAATGAAGAATACAAAATCACTACATGTATTGGCTGAGAATATAATTAGACTTAAGTACAATAAAGATGAATTACAACTAATTTAACCCTAAATAGTAATTCTAACATAATCTTACATCCGCAAACAATCTCAAGATGGCTTGAAAGAAGTCAACTGGAGTGTGGAGAAAAGATCCAAAAAAGGCCCAAGTGGACGTACCATGGTGAAGATACCAACACTTTGATCAACATATGAAGTCAACATATGAAGTCGAGACGACTTGTGTAGTGTTATTTATGCACATGATATCTAATGAAATGACAATCGAGTTCAACGAATTTGTTATGATCATGTGATATTTGGATAGCACTTTGGTTGTCGCAATATATGACCGTTACGCTAATATGACAATCCAATGTTCCCAGTACTTATTGCAACCTTATTAGCTTTAATGTTATATTAGTAAGAGCTCAATATTCCATCTTCTGTATGAGAGCGATTGACAGTCGTCTATTTCTTGTTATGCCATGAGGTAAGTGAGCTACCTTGGAATTGACAGCTTATTCGAATGCTAATTGGGCTGGTGACCACAAGATCACCATTCCACTATGAGCTACTGGCCAAGAAATGATATTCCCTTGATGTAGTGAATAATTTGAAAAACAAAAGCAAAATAAGTCGTGCAAAGTTCAGTTATGTACTGACTAAGAATGTAAGCATAAGCAACATTAAGTTGAGTAACAATGAGATACATAAGACGTTGACCAACTGGCAATAGAGCATATGATGCGAAAGAAGAGCCATCTTTGGCATCAAATTTGGTGATGGTCTCAATTGGGCTTGTAGCGACCTTGTCCCCTGCGAGTCTTGTTCTAGAAGAAAACCAGTGGTATACTTTGCTTGAGAAAGATAATAACCATAGGAGTTTAAAGTGAACTCAAAACCTATAAAATAATTGAGTCGTCGAAGATCTTTCATTTTAGACTATTTACTAAGTTATTGCTGGAGTTTTGAAATGCTAGTACGACCATTCTAGTAATGTCCATATTCTCCACATAATAGCAGCATAACAGACTCACTAGACTAGTTTTCGAACAAAAAGAGCATGGTCAAAGGAGGATTGGATGTAAAATCAAGGGACTTCACTATGGAACTAAACTTGAAAATACCATACATGAGGAGCTAGTTTCAACCATATAAAGCTCGACAGAATTGACGTATTTTGTTAGAAAAATGAGTGTATCTAAGAGGATGCGCCATACAAACCTCTTCAATGAAGGTGTGGTTAGATAACCTCTTTTTAGGAAACTAACATTACAAGTACCATAAATTTCGTACGGCGTTCAAAGTGTCATAACTTTCAAAACATTTACTTGACCACATCGAAGATGAGTGTTAATTTCAGCCAAAAGCATTCACTTGAGTGTTATTTTCGTCGGAAAACATGACGTGAAATTTTCTCTATTATTTATTGAATTTCTGAGTGTCATGTGGAAATTTCACATCATTTTTTTATTGTTTCTATTTTTATTTTTAATTCAAATCAGAATTTCAATAATCTTTCTTGAGTGCGTTTCATTGGTCAAAAAGGAAAATTGATGAAAAATTAATGAAAAATTAAACCCAGGCCACTGTTCATCGTCTTCAACCTAGGGCACTGCTCATCGTCACTCAGTCCGGAGAACCCAGAAAAGACGACTACCCAAGTCGTAGCAACAAGACTCTTCAACACCATCCTCAACCAAAGAACCAGCGTATCCCTCGAAACCAACAATTAGGGTCGAGGCGCCCCCCCCCCCCCCCCCCTGCCCGGGCGCCGGCGCCGGCACTGGCCAATGGTCCGAGGGCCAGCCACCGCCACCGTGAGAACAAGATTGGGCCTTGTTGACATTGATGTTCCTCTCGAATCCGAAAATGATTGACAGCAAACGTATCAGATATGGGACAAAATGCGTCGGGGAAAAGGAAAACACAGATCAGATTTGGAACAATAAACAGAGAAGATTGGGATTCGATTCAGACAAATGGACCTTCGAGTCGATGACATCACCAAAAAGGCTAAAGGCCCTCTCGAGGGACTGGTCGTCGCTGGCCCACGTGAGACCGCCGATGAAGCACCTATACTCAACCTCCGGAAGCCATTGAAACACGAAAACAAGAGAGAAGGTGTAATGGCGATTTCTAGGGTTTACTCAACCCCGTGGCAGCCGAGGCCGCGACGACCGTCACTCAAGGCCGTCGCGACCTCGCCGGCCCAGGGCGAGTCAAACCTTGCCCACAGGCCGGCGGTGACCCTCACCGGTCACCACCAAGAAATCCGAGGATTTTGCAAAAAAATAGAAAAAGAAATTTCAGAAAAAACAAAATCTACAAAACAATAAAAAAAAATAATGAAAAATGCCACATATACATTAAATATTCAAAAAATTGAGTTTTTTGCGCCACATCAGTATTTTCGACGGCCACGTGGCCATTTTCGGTGTCCATGTCACCTTTGACACTTAAGTTAACGGTTTTTTAAAATTTAGCACTCAAGTGAACGTTTTAAAAGTTATGACGCTTAATTGAACATTGTACGAAAATAATGTCGCTTGTAGTGTAATTTTATCCCCCCCATATACTATTGCTTGCTGCCAAAGAGTATCATCGCTAGCTTCTCTACTTGTGTGAGTTTCAAAAAGGAAAGTAATGGTAGACCAATTTTTTACAATCACGAAGCTGAAGAAAACTTACTCTAGTGGATCCACAAACAGAGGAGAAAAGAATGTCCGCCGGTGGAATTTGAAGGTGGGCAGGCATGCTAGAAGGTGTTGTGGTGTTGTGGCTAGAATGACCCGCATCAAGATTAGAAGAACATAGGTTGGGGAAAATTCACAAGTGGACGGAGGTGTGAAATTTATGGGAATAGGTCCTCAGAACGATTGGTGAAGAAGGGGACATGAGATGTGATTGAAGGGATGAAGAGACGAGAACCATTTTGTCTTCTTAATATATATATTGAGACGAGACACAAGAAAATAGTTAGAGATGATATCCCAACGTCTATCCCCTTTGCGCTTAAACGGGCGTGAGATTCCAACTGAGTGCGTTCAAGTGGAAGATGTACAAATTAAGTATTACCAAAAACTCGAAGAAGAATGTAGTTGGGACACTAACCTACACATAAGGAGAAATGTGACCTATTTATAGGTGAAAGAGTGCAATTGATCGTAAAGCAGGCCTCTCCCCGAAACTATTTTGGACAAGAGGAGGACACCATAAAAGCGCATGTAACACATTCAGCTCAGCAATTTCTTTTTGCAAGTGCCTATAAACAATAACACAATCTGAAGAGATAATTTTTAAAAAAATTCCATGTCTTTATATTCCACGGCATTGTCAATATCATATTTATTGATAAAAGTATGTCTTATAATGGCCAAAAAAAAAAAATCACTGTAGTTACAAGTAAGTTCAGATTGATTTGTCAAAAGATAAAATCACTTATGATAAAGATTACACAGTCTTACATGTGGTGGTGAATATGACGGCGTTTGTCATCCGAGTTTCTAGACGCGACACATATGAGGGCGGCAAGTCTGTTGTGTTGGGAGGTCTTGAGCATCTCTTAACCCAAAAACTAGCTTAAATGTTGAGATTTTCTCTCACAGTGACAACCCCAACAATCTATTCCTCACATATCAGGCCATGCATCGGACAATCGATGTGGGACAATCACAACAATCTCTCCCCCACACATTAGGCCATGGATGGGACAACCACAACAATATCTTCCTCACACATCAGGCCATGGGTGGGACAATCTCAACAATCTCTCCCTCATACATCAACAATCTCTCCCTTACACATCAGGCCATGGGTGGGACAATCCCAATAATATCTCCCTCGGGTCGGAGGTAGCAACAAACAATCTCTCCCTCACACATGCCATGGGTCGGAGGGAACGACGGAGGGAACGACAACCCGCCAAAACTCTAATATCAGTGTTGGGTGATTTTAGGCTTCTTTCAACCCAAAAGTTAGCTCAAAATTTGAGAATTTCCCTCACACTTTTAAACCGACTACCAGCCCCTTCCACAACCGATGTGGGACAACCACAATATAGTGGTCTCTAATTTTTTAGATGGAGCAATGGAAGGATGTCGATTTGCAACTTCAGGCTGAGTACTTGGAGGGAACGAGGATGATCTGGCTGGCCGTGGAACGAACTTGATGGGCATTTCCTTAGATAACATCTACCTCTGAAATCAAGTTGAGAATTGTAATGAAAAATAGATGAATGTAACACCCTGTACATTGTCAAATAAAGAACACAAAAATATCTTTACATATAGCAATATTATATGTATACGGTGAGCCTTACCAAATATAAATATATAAATATATATATATATATATATATATATATATATATATATATATATGGTGAGAGTACAATTAGTCTTAAGCACAACAAATGTAAATTACAATTAATACACTATATGGTAATGGTAATCTAAATATAATATAACACAAACCACAGCATCGCATCCAACTTTATTGAAATGAAACTTTTTTTTTTCCTTCAATTCATTCATACAGGTTCAATTCAACACCCTCCGCCGCCTCCGCCGCAACCGCCGCCTCCATGGTGCCCTCCATGACCACCTCCTCCATGGTGCCCTCCAGAGTGGTGGCCACCACCGCCGCCACTGTTGCCTCCACCTCCATAGTAGCCACCCCCTTGATCGTACCTATTTTTCCTTTTGCGCCCAGACCCGGATGAGTCGTCCGCGCAGAAGAACATGACGAACGACGCGAGGATCAGGCACAGCATGAAGATCACTCCGGACTTGAGTAGAAGAAGATCTGTTCCATCATCACCATGAACAGTGGCTCTTGCAAAAGCAACCCAATTTCTTGCCATTATTTCCCTTGTTATCTGGTGGAGAGCAGCAAGATCCCAAAACCATCGAGGAAGGAGATAAGATGCATGAGGCGAGGAATTTTCAATTCAATAATGGCCATGTCAAGACTTCAAATCACATTCCCCTGCCCAGGGCAAATCCGGGCAGGGATGTCAAGGTCACATTGTGGCCGTCCGTTCAATCACGGACGGTCACGATCTCTCTAAATTGCGGCTGCACTATTTATCTTTTTTTTTTATTTCTTTTTATCGTCAAATCATGGTCGTCCGTGATTGAACGAACGGCCACGATTGACTCGGGCACCCCTGTTAAGATGTCCACCTTGATAGGGGATCCGTGTCTACCTCATAAAGAACATGAGATGAGACACCACCGTTCGTACAACAAAAAGGTCATTTTCCTTGTCGACCACTAAGGTTGGAAAAGAATTGCAATCCGGCCCAATCAGGAGGGGACATGTGTCCCCTCCTAGTGACATGTGAAAGAGAGAGAGGAGTGAGGAGAGAGAATGATTGATGAGGGAGAGAAAACATGTCCCCTCTTGATTGCACCCAGCCCAGCCAATACTTCCTCGGTTGAGTGAATTACTTTGGAAATAATTCACTTTTGGAAATTTGATCGGACCAATCACCAACTCTAGAGTCCTCTTTAGAATCCTACCGAATTCAATTTTTGAAATATTATGATATTTAGTTGATTCAGTATATATTTCAAAATTACGTGTATGTATATATATATATATATATATATATATATATATATATATCTTTTGATAGTGTTTTTGCATGATTGATTATATTTGATATTAACTTTATCTTATTACCTTAGTCTTTTAATAAAGCCTATAAATAAGCTCCATATAATATTTTCTAAATATACTGAGATATATAAAAATTCTCAATTCTCTTTTCGGCATTATTCGAGATCTAATTGATATATATATATGTTGAAAATATGGGATAAATTGATGGGTGAATGGATGAGAATCGATGCTCAAATAACACCCTTGAGTTGGAAGTGGAAAAACACTAATTTTACATTGGAAAGAAAGAAGGTTTCAGAGTTCTTTATATATAGTTGTACTCCTTGGGAGTGGTAACTCTTATAGCACAAGCACTATGCCAATTGAGGCTGGGCGAGGACTTTGGTATAGGCTCCCGTACTTGGGTCCTTTGAGGTTGGGCGCCAAACCAGGCGCCTGGTACACGGTCCCTTGCTCACAAACCCAGGTCCTTCGAGGTTGGGCTGACCTAGATGGACCCTTATGCCTATGCCTGGGTATAATTGAGGCTGGGTTGGGAGTTCGATATCGATTCCCACACCCGGATCCATCAAGATTAGATCCATAACCTAGCGCTTGGCGCCTGGTACCTGATCCCATGCTCCTAGACCTCATTGAGATTGGGTGTAACCGAGGTGAACCCCGCGACTACGCTTAGGTTAATTGAGGCTGAGCCGGGACTCCAATATCGATTCCCACACCCGGGTCTATCAAGGTTGGGCTCTAAAACTAGTGCTTGGCCCCTGGTACCCGGGTCCTTCGAAGTCGGGCGCGACCTAGATGGACCCCTGAATAAGCGCTGAGGACTGGCATCGTTGTCGATGCTGGGGTTCCCGCGCCCTACCACAAGTTTGTGATCCACATGCCTATACCTAATTATGTTTTGGAAAATGATTTCGACTTTTTTTTTTGAGGAAAAAAATCGTTTTCTTGAATTCAAGCTTTAGTAGGAAAACATATTTCGTTGACTACGAAAATATTTTCTCTTGACTCATTTACCTAAGCGATATAAATGCAATAAAATGAGAAAAAAATTTCTCGAAATACTTTTTTTGTGAAACAAATGAACCCACTCCAAATGGCTTCCATGGCCATTGGCGGCATTAACAAAAGGAAAAACCTCTCTAGCCATTTTCTTCTCATCTCTCTCTCTCACAGCACTCACGTGCTCTATGTACACAAACTCACACAATTGATCTTCTCAAATCAAAGTAATTAATTAAGCCCAATCAATAATCTCAAGTAGAGACCTCACTCAGCATACTCATAAAAAGAAAACCCCAACGCTCCTTTTTTTTGTTTGTGACTTAAGTGCTTTCGAGGCCAAGCCTTCAAAATTTTACAAGTGGGCCCATTCAGTGAATTAATAACTTACCACCAATAAAATGATTTTACCATCCTCGGATGTATTATTGTAAGAATTGATTCTCGCCTAGTAGTTAGTGACCTATCAATGAAATGATAGCGATACCACCAACATGCAGTAATTGATTCTCCAGTACTTTACAAAATTTCACGTGTCCCCATCCGCAAAGTGGCAAACTTCCGAAGGAGTTATAAATTTACTATTCCACTTGAAAATGGTAAGTTTCTCTCCACGTTGGTAACTTACTAAGCTAAAAGAGGGTGCGTCGGCAAATTATTACTCGTTATTGCTGATGACTTCAATGACGGAGCTTTACAACTTAGAATTGAATTGGGCGTTGGTGATTCCTCATATAGTGTTTCTACCACGGTAAATTACTGAAGGTCATGAACTTCGGTTTTTGCTTCCGATGCAAGTACTTTCCTTTGTTGGATCTTACTGACTTGGAAGCGCCGATAAGTTACTGTCCTCGAAATTTTTTTTGTCAATTGGACGGGTTTAGGACTCCATTTACATGCTCCTCCTAGGTTTATAATAGTCTAGGATTGTAATTTCGGCGGTGGCCAGTCTCTTTCCTTGCCCCATGGTTTCTGGCCCATATAAATCCATCCAGATTACGCTGTCGCATCACAATTATCTTTTCAATTCTATCGTGGCTTTCGTCCCTTTCAATATATTAATGTAGGTTCAATTCAAGACGTTTCGCGGCCCCCGCCACCCAACCATCTCTTCCATGATGGCCTATGTGGTGGGGGCCTCCGTTGTGGTGGGCTACGTGGTGGCCTCACTGATGGCCTCCGTGGTAACCTCCACGTTGGCCGCTGCCACCATCGCCTCCGCCTCCACCGCCACCATCATTGTCTCCGTATCCTCCGTCGCCGCCTCCGCCCTCTGCCGCCTCCTTTGCCGTCTCTCATTTTCTTTTTGCTGCTAACGAGTTGTTGGGATCGTGGCCACGGAAAAACACTACGGCGGACGCGAGGCTCAAGCACGCCACGAAGATCGCTCCGAACTTGAGCAGCGGAAGATCCGACCCATCATCACCAAAACGAACGCCGGCGTTTGCAAAAGCCACCCAATCTCTCGCGATCAAGTTCCTCATCGTCCCCCGGAGAGAACTGGAAGCAAAAAGAAGTCAACTATTCCCGAGGCGAGGAACATTCCAATTTTCATTTTTAGGAAATAGGAATATTCAATTTAGTAGTGGCCACAACGATGGTAGACCTGCGGTACGGTTCAGGAAAAATTTTAACATCCAAATGGAGCCGCAGCGGTAATGCATGCATGCAACAGGAGCAAAAGGCTCTCTTCGTACTCAATGTTGTAGTCTTGAGTAAAATCTTTCACTATCAGTCGACATCTGCCTTTGTTATAATCTTATTTACTCATTTACAATCTACGACAAGCTTGTGAGAAGGCAAATCAATCAAATCGCGTGATGAGATTTGTCTAAAGCTAGCGCCTCATATGCCACTGCTTGCTGCCAAAAAGTATTTTCGATAGCTTCTCCGTTTGCGTGAGATTCAAAAAGGAAAGCGATGGTAGGGTAGTTTTTACCTTTTACAATCACGAAGACGAAGAGAAAGGGAACATCCGTCGGTGGAATTTGAAGATGGGCAAACATGTTAGAAGGTGTCGGTGGTGTCAAGGCTAGAATGACGTGCATCAAGAAATTTTTTTTTTTTTTGGTCGAAAATTAGTCACATATCATTCATCCAAAGTCAAGATTACATACGCTAGAAAACGAAGATTCGCAACAAACTAAATCTCAAAGTAGTTGGGGAAAATTAACAAGCTAATTAGACGGGAGCATTTTCCTTCAATGTTCTTTGGCGATCCAATCAGCCACCTCACGAGGGATAAAATGCACCTAGACATCTTCAAGTTGGCCCTGCATCACTATACATTCGTCTATCAAATGCCTAATACCCCACGGACTTTTCTCAGGCTCTTCTAGACAAATGGACAGTAGAACAGAGTCTGTTTCTACTAATTATACTGGTCGCTTCAGTGTAGACCTTACCCCATCATGTTTCTCCGAAAGAGTTCGAACCGAACAGGCAAAGCCACCAACGACGACACCTCCTTCATCTCGCCTCACTCCGGCCACCGAGCCTTCCAAATAACCGTCAAGCCAAGAGCCATCCACGTTCATCAAGATTAGAAGAACACAAGGAGAGGAAAATTCACATGTAACCCAAAAGGTAACATGACGAGACACAAGAAGACGGTTAGATATGATATCCCAACATCTAATCCCATTTGCGCTCAATGACATGCGTAGAAAAACAACATAAACGGGTGTGAAGTTCCAACTCGATGCGTTTTAGCGGAAGATGTACGAAAGAGATGATCGTCAGTAAAGATTACACGATCCTACATGTGGCAGTGAATCTGGCGGCATTTGGTGTCCGTTTGCGACGAGTTTCTAGATGCGACACATACGAGTGGGGCGAGTCTACTGGCGGTCTCTGTTTTTTGGATGGAGCGGGAAAGATGTCGATTTGCAACTTGAAGCTAAGGACTTGGGGGAGAACAGCGGCCGATGCAGCTGGCCGCGGAACAAACTTGATGGGCATTTTCTCAGACAACAGCTACCTCTGAAATCAAGTTGAGAATTGTAATGGAAGAGAGATGAACATATCCTCCCGTGCATTATCAAATAAAGAATACAAAATCTTCATATATAAAACAATACAGTAAATTACAATATGGTAATCCAAATATAATCCAACAAAAACCACAGTATGGCGTCCCACTTTATTGAAATGACACTTTTTATTTTCCCAATTCATGCATATAGGTTCAATTCAAAACCCTCGGCCGCAACCAACCACACAGCCCTGGTGTCCACCTCCACCACCATAACCACCTCCTTTAGGATGGCCTTCATGGTGGTGGCCTCAATGGTGTCCTACATGGCTGTGGTGGTGGGCTGCGTGGTGGTGGGCTGCATGGTGGTGGGCTGCGTGGTGATGGGCTGCGTGGTGGTGGGCTACATGGTGGTGGGCTGCGTGGTGATGGGCTGCGTGGTGGTGGCCCTGGTGGGCTGCATGGTGGTGGGCTGCGTTGTGGTGGGGTACGTGGTGAACTTTATCATGGCCACCGCTGACTCCGCCATCGTCTCCGTCTCCGCCGCCATCGCCTCCACCATCGTCTCCGTCTCCGCCGCCATCATCGCCTCCTTCGCCGTGTCTCCTTTTCTTTTTGCTGCTAGGGCGGGACGAGTTGTTGCCATCGTCACCACAGGAGAACACTACGACGGACGCGAGGATCAAGCACGCCACGAAGACCACTCCGGACTTGAGCAGAAGATCCGATCCACCATCACCACGACGAACGCCGGAGCTCGCAAAAGCCCCCCAATCTCTCGCCATTAAGTTCCTCATCGTCCCGCCGAGAGAACCAGACGCAAGAACTCAAACCACTCCCGAGGCGAGGAACAATTCAATTAAGTACTACCGGGCATGACGATGATAGACCACTGCGGTTTTGGAAACAGTTCACGCGCAGATGACTTCTTGCAAGCCGTGGCGAAGGTTTCTTCGAAACAGCTTCTCATAAAAAAGCTTGAACTCTTAAAATGCAAATGCCTATGGTTTTGGACCAAAAGGGCTGATAAGACAAGTTGCGGGTCAATCAAGATTCAGGATTATTGGTGAGTATGAATCGAAAGTATGTTCCACGTGGATGGTTTCGTACCATTGGCAAGGTTGATCCGTTCATACTCCAATCAAATCCTCTCGACGAAAATTCAACTGGAATTTTTGATTTAGCATTTCCTTCGTCGTAAGCCGACACGCTAGTGATGGGATATGAAAAAATTTATTCGAAATGCCGTCTTTTTGAAGAATCTCTTTCTTTTCTTTTCGTTTTCTTTCCTTTCTTTTTCACCTCCGTTAGCCAGATCTAGCGCGCCCTTCTTCCTTGGCTGCTCCACTCCGCAAGCTGTCGCCGTTGCTTCTCGAGCTTGATTGGCCATGGCCCGAGCCTCCAGGTCCCGGCGAGCTTGCAGCAACTGAAGTGCAGCCGCTTCGAGCTCGGTGGCCATTGAAGGCCATTGAGATTGAAACCGCTCCTACGGCTTCTTCTTTTGTAGGCGATTCTTCATGCTTTAAGGGGAATCAATGAAGCTCATTGAATTTTTGGGGGTTCCAATTATTTCCATCTCATTTGGGAGCGAATTCAAATTGTAGAAGCCAAAAAGAAATCCAATGAGCGCACTTTCTGTCAGCTCATGGAGTTGTAGAAAGTTCGTTGATTGAGATAGTTTAAAGAGTTGCTTGGCGAGATTTGAATTGCGGCTTGCTGATATGGATGGTCATGTTCAAATTTTTTGTCGCCACTTGCCATTAAGTGATTGATGGCTATGACACATAGGAGGATCGAGATGGCTAGACCGCCACATCAGCAATTTCAAGTAATAATTGAACAAAAAGGCTGTATCAGAATTTTATGCAAATGTGCAGGATTATATAAGTGCAATTGGCTTATGATTGAAATAGCAATTTTCCCACTAACTTTGCTTCTAGTAAACGCATAACAGCCAAAGGCTAGGTTTCAATTTATCAAATGCTTAATTCCGTGAAAAAAAAAATCCAAAATTTAATGGTAGTCCCAAATCTCTCTTAATTTTTTTTTGTCCAGAAAAAACTTCGACTTCAAAGTCTAAATTTTGTCCGAACATTTTTTGTTGTTGTCTAAAACCCCAATTTTAGGACGGTCGAGTTGATTGGACGCCACGTCAGCAATTTCATGTAAGAATTGACCAAAAGGACTATATCAGGATTTTATGCAAATGTCCAGGATTATACCAGTGCAATGGGATTATGATTGAAGTAGCCCACTAACTTTGCTTCTAGTAACGAATAACATCCAAAGGCTAGCTTTCAATTTATCAAATGCTTAATTCCGTGAAAGAAAATCCAAATTTTAATTGTAGTCCCAAATTTGTCTTAATTTTTTTTTTGTCTAGAAAAAAACTTCGACTTAGAAGTCTAAATTTTGTCCTAACTTTTTTTTTCCCTAAAAGAGACCCCAATTTTAGGACGGTCGAGATGATTGGACTGCCACGTCAGTAATTTCAGGTAAGAATTGACCAAAAGGACTATATTAGGATTTTACACAAATGTCTAGGATTATATCTCTCACGCCTCGACTCTCGAACTCGTGACATTCCTTGCCAAATCACCACGAGGTCATAGAGATAGCGTCCCTGGCACACTATCGACCTATTACTTACTTAAGCACGCGGAAACATGTTAACTCCCTGACAATAAAAATAAACATGAATAGAATAGTGGGAGTCAAACACCATAAATAAATCTTAATCCTATTGATACTACTTCCGACCGTATACAACCCCATACTTCGGGGTGACTAGACAAGACCTAAGCAGGTGTACTCAGTTAGGTAAGACTAATTTCTCATCTTACTTCAGATAACTAATCTTAAAGCAAATCCTCAGTGTCCGCGAGGTTTCGTCACTTAGGACCTGAAAATGTTATCCCACAACGGGGTAAGAATAAATCTCAGAGAATTAAGCTTAAGCTCGGTTAGGAAACTGATTCGCCCGAGCATCCTAACGGAAGTCTCACAATAATAAATCACCACATATAACACCCAATTATAGTCACGATATAAAAACAATCAACATGCATACTTGCCAGCCTCAGTCACACATAATGCAATGCTTGACTCGACTCCCAGCCAATTAGTCAATCACCCAACAAGCACTGCATCCACAAGTACGCACAGGACATCACACAATTCCATTTATTAACGATGATTGTGCCCATGACACATGAAAGGATCTACGCGAAAGAAGGCGTGATTCGACTCCCACAAATAATGCGATCCAGCACTTCAGTGCAATCGAGTGTCCTATCGGCAAGATCGGGTTATGTCCTTTTTCTCTCGACAACGGCTACTATAAGAGGTGTCTCCGGTGCGCCTGGCACGGCACCGGCAACTAGGCATCCCTAAACGGGGCATCGATCCATCACAAGCTGCGATCGTCATCCGATAATCCCTTAAAATCGTACGCACCATACGAGTCATGAATTATTGTGCTTCTGGCAAGTCGTATGGTTCTATACAATCGGTATAGTACGAACTTGCCAAGAAAAGCATCACCGTTCTCTCATATGACCACACAGAACACATCTAGCAATCAACCCATTTCATTATCTTCGGTTAAAGCCGGATGCTCATTCACGCATATAAAAGATCAACCAAAGGTCATTTTCATGTTAAAACATGTCTTTTGACTTCCCATATGGTCATATGCGTATGCAGTCTAACATTAGACACTGCAATCATAAAAGGGCTGTCAGACCCCAAACAGACAATCAATTACCCAATGGATAAAAAGATAGTCAAATAGACAGCTCAACTCAGTGATCAAATCAACAAGGCCACCAAGCAATCACGAGTAGTCAAAACCGATTAGGTCACAAAAAACTCGATTCGTACAATAATACTTTATTAACCAAATTAATCGATTTAAGACGTCGATCGTTCGCTCGTCTCTAGCTTATCGCTCGCTCGCAATCGAACACAATCAATCACTCAATCAATCATTTGCAACTAATCACAATTAGTCATAGACAATATAATCAACCGATTAATCTAATTGATCGGCCATTTAACTTAATCACAATTTCTATCTAAACCGGCCCCGATCGTGTACTTAAATTTTCCTTAATTGACCAAGCGACTAATCTTAGACGCAATTAGCGTCCTAACCAAGGATTAGGGTCAACTCACAAATTAAGTTGGCTCGGGCAGTCTTAACGGCGATGGCGCGGGTGACGACGACAAACGGTGACGGCGATCTGCAACGACGGATTACGGGCCAACTTCCTCGAACAACGGCCCAAACTTCTCTGCCAAATGGCCCACGGACCCAGCCACGGACCCGGCCACTCGGCCTAGGCCAAAACGGGTCACGGCCCGCGCGAATCGACTTGGATAGATCTCTCGGCCAGGCAGGGCAGGGGGCGGCTTGGGACTGTGGCGGCCGGTTCGGCGATCGGCGGACGGCGGTCGGCTCGAGGGTGGGCAGTGAAAGGACTAGGGGATTGGAGGGTGTCGATCGGGAGTGGTGGCCGCGGTGGAGGGCGATTGGAGGCGACGGATCGATGGCGATCAAAATCGGGTGGGGTAGGGTGTGGGGGTGCCAGGAATAGAGCGCCGGTTCGAGCGATTTTTCGGTTGCCTCGCGCGGCGGCCATGAGCTCAGGGAAGATGGAGGGCGGTCTTGGGAGTTCGTTGGTGCTGGCGATGAGAGGCAGTGGCGGCCGGTCCGGTTGGATCGAAGAGAAATCCGACTGGTTCCCAAAATAGGGCACCGGCGATTTTGGGGTTGATTACGGCAACTTTGGCGGGCGACAGTCAGCGAGGCTAGGTCGAGGGAGTTGAGGGAAGGCAAGGAGACGTCGGAGAGGTGATGGGTGGCGGCGGTGGCGCTGGAAACGTCCGGAGGGAGGAGAAATGGGTCTCGGGTGCGCGCGGCCGAAGCAGGGGGCTGGGGGTTTCGCAGCTGTTCGCAGTTTCCCGCAGCGAGCGCGGCTGTGGACGGGTCGGTGGCGGTGGCAGTAGGTGACCGGAGGTGGTGGCTATTGGTGGTGGGTGGTGGCGGTGCCAAAATTCGCCATAGGAAGGAGGTTCGGTGGTCCAAGAAGAAGAAGAAGCAGAAGGAGGGGGTTCGGTCGGGAGAGGGGTGCTACGGCCGAGAGAGAGAGAGAGAAGAGGGTGGGGCCCACAAAGACTTTTGGGCATTTTGTCATTTTATGCAAATAATTGAGGGCAAAAGGTAATTTGACAAATCGAAACTTGATTGAATTTTTCGACACCGAACAAATGGTATTTTGGTAATTTCACATGCTAGGCTCGATCATGATTAGGCTCGAGCGCGATGATCGAAATCCTAATTGCAACGGCTAAAAAAATTTCGAAACCTAATCTAAACCGACTGAAACTTCCGAATTCGTCCAATTATTGTCTCTTTAGTTCTTGTGATCCAAAATTTTCCATCGAAAAATTTTACATCGACTAGAATTCGATTTCAATTCAATATATTGGTTTTAGTTACTTTGTCAGAAGTGAATTTTCAGGACGTCACAACTCTCCCCCTATAATTTCGTCCTTGAAATTAAAATACTGCTACATCCTTTAAACACATAAGGATATCCAGTCCTCACAATTTCTTCAATCTCCCTAATAATTCCTGTCAGTTCTGTGGTTTCACTAAATTATCTTTACTAAAGGGAAAAACTCTTGTCCCGGAATACTTGCTCTTTCCTACCCACGATCTTCACTGGACTTCCCAATTACAATGCTCACTCATCGAATTCAATCTTCTCGTAACTCAACACCACACATGAGCGGTGTTCGGTTTGCACTTCCTTAATATCGGCACAAGGAAGATGTTGTGCTCTTGAGCTAGTCTTAGCGGTAACGTAAGACGATACACCAATTTCTCAATTCTTTCCAAAAATCTCGAAAGGTTCGACATACTTGAACTTAGCATTCCTTTCTTGCGAAAACAAGTTATCCTTCCAACATGCGTCACTTTCTATAGACATGATCACCCACCTGAAATTCCATTGGTCGTCGTTCCTGAATGGCGTAACTTTCCTAACGACTCTGAACTGTTCTCAATCTATCTCTGATAACCTTGATCGCGTACATCGACTGTTCCACTAACTTAGGTCCGCCTTTAAACGGGCGTCTTGCACGCTCTGCCATACATTTTCTCGAAAAGTATCCTCTTAATGCTAATTTGGCAAGCTCCGAACAGGTGTAACTGTTCCTCCTAATTACCTTGAAATCCAAAACGCGTGCCTCCCACATGTCCTCCAAGGTCTAAATTGTCCTTTCATATTGACCTTCTGTCTGCGGGTAATAAGCCATACTGAACTGCAATTTCTTTTCCCAAACTTCATACTAGGTTTGCTCCAAGTCATTCCTAATCTCCACTCTGTGTATCAACATTATAAAACGACTATCAAATCCAAGTCGGATTCTAACTTACGATCCTTGACTACTAATCTGACACAATTCCATATCCACAATTCGTTTCAACAGGATGAATCATCCGACTCTAGGGATTCAACTCAACTGTGACCATCCGATCTTGCTGTCCCAATCAACTGTTGATTATCTTAGTAACTGTAGTAATTATCTATTCTCACGAATAGATTGGCCATTTCTTAAATTCCAACGAGCAGAGTTTAACGCTGCTTGTCCTCCTGTTCCATAGATGTCAACCACGATTAACACTAATGGCAATTTGGGCATTTTGCTTACATGGAGAAGGTCTACTAATAATTCGCCTCTTCTTCAACGCTTTGAGATTTAGAATCACCATTTGTCATCCTTTGAATACTTGGAGAGTTACTGAACTTAGGCGTCAAATCGAATCGAGGATCGGACCGTCCATTCTATCGAACAGGGTCAGCTCACAAGCGACTGACGAATTGAGGACCACCTCAAATATTTCGATTTAGGGTTGGAATCACCCGTTCCTGGATCGGTGGTACAATTGAACACTTTCGAGATCACCTCACATGACCAACTCAAATTGATGCAGGATTAGTTCGCCTAGACCCATATTCTTCCAACAACACATCACAAAATCCAGGGTAGCTAATCCTTGACTAGTGAGTGGCTGGTACGGAATTCTAGTACAAATCGTTCCTCACTAGGTCCATGGCCGTCCTGAATATCGATCAATGCCAGCTCCCAAATCTTGCCACGAATCAATCCCTGGTCGACTTCAGGGTAATCCTATGGTTGACTTACAGCTGAGTGAGATCAACCCAATTCGATCTATGCTTGATTTAAGATCGCCACATAGTCGACCCTTAATCAATAACACAACCGATTGACAAACCAGGCCATCACCCACGGCGAGGGCAACCTTTAACTCTTGATGGCCTCCTCGACCATTTGTCGTTGTTCACGAGTAGTTCGAGTCTTAAACTTGAATCGGTCGTAGGTCTTGGAGCATCGCACTCATGCTAAGTTGAATTTCTTCACACTGTTATGTCTTGAACATGCATCATCAATCTGCTTATTATACTCCAAATTGAGTCATTTATCTCTTGACTTCTTAGAAGTTCCATTACCAATCCATTGTAATCTTCTCCCACCTTTACTTTAGAATCTCCAACGACGACAGCAGTTCACTTAGGCTTGCAATGTTGCTCTTTGACTTATTGATACACCAAAATCTTCGTCCTTTGCTCGACCATGCCTATTAATTTTTTAGTAGCCTTACCTCAAATCTTGATGTCTTCGGAGTTATTTGGATTAATGTTGAAACTACTGTTGTGACTCCCAATCTGTTTTCTACTTTATCAAAAGTAAGACCCTTATAGTCATTATTCCAAGAAATCGTGTGGCCTTATTATGCTTCCGTTGCGTTACTCTGATAACTAGTCTTCCTTAATTGTCACATCTCGCAATCTTAATCTTATTCAGGGGCATTGCCAAACTCAATAGTTTGTGCATCCAATTGGCGACCCTATCATGTCACCTAACCTTAGATTGTCATTACGAACCTTCCTTGTTCGTCTTCACCGTCCTTGTTTCATGCACATGTCTAAGGCTTCATTAACTATAATCTTCATGCAGTGTATACTTCACCATGACCTTTTTAGGTTACTAGTCGACTGAGCCATACGGCCTCAAGTCATTCCTATACTGTCTTTGGTACACTGCAAGGTCTTCTGCAACCAAGATTTGGAGATAAAAGCAACTTTCACCCATTTTGCAAAACACACAAGTACTTACCCATGATACCTCGGTTCATGCACAATCTTTTGTCCATCACCCTAAACACAATACAATGGACTCACAAACACGCTCTTTACTTTGAGATCCCCGCTTAAACACGTGTAGTGGAGGCTTTTCGTCTCCATTCAGCACAAGTTACCTGCTTTCACATAGATACTTATCAATTCATACTTTCCGACTCTTTGAGGGCTCATTACATCGCAGAAATTACTTTTGTAATTCACGCTCGCCCTTCCATGGATATTCATCTAATCAGTGATTAGGATCCAAGAAAACAATGGCTAAGACAATCCAAGCAAAGCAACACTTCAAACTTATGCAATCCACAAATACTAATTATTTTAATACAACCAACATCCATAAGCCTTATCCATAAAAAAGGTCTTTCCAAGCTCGACTAGCTATTGCTAATATATACTCAAGCATCTTAACTCAAAAGTCACCATACTCCCAGTAGAGTCAATCCTAGGTATTCTGATGAACATCTCCTCGAGTTTGTCCTTCTTGCGACAACGATGTTTGGATGGTTTTCTGTCTCAGCGGACAGTCCTTCACTTGGTGTCCTGGCTGATAACATTTAAAGCATTCTTCACTTCTATACGGGCAAGAACTAGACTCATGCCTTAGGCGACACAGGCGACACTTCTCACTTTGGCAGAACATCGACTTTCTGATTGTACTCCTCTGATTAGATGGGATGTGATACCTGTTGGCATACATTGGCCTCTTCTCTATCCAACGATTATCCCTGGAAGAAGGCATGAGTCGCGATCCAGATGCGATTGCTTTATCAATTATGCTTCTCTCTACAGATTGGGTCCTTTTATACAATTCACTATAACTCTTAAGGTTCCATGGCACCAGTTGATTCTTGATATCGGGCTTCAATCCTTCACGAAATCTTTTCATCCTATTCATAGGATCTCCAATCGTCTAGGATGCAAACTCTGACAGCCTAGTAAATTTCGCTTCATATTGCTCTACTGTCATTTGGTTCTGTTGAAGTTGCAAGAATTCAGCCATCTTTTTCTCTCGCCCTCAGTCCATAAAGTACTTGCCATAAAAGGCTTCAACGAAGGCCTCCCACACCGGAACCATACCTTCAAGAAAGATTTTTCTTCGTGTGGATTCCCACCACGCATTAGCGTCCACTTGAAGTTGGTAAACAGCCAATGTCACCTTGTCCTCTTCGGAACATCTGAGCACGGCGAATACCTTCTCGATTTTCTTAATTCTCAAGATTGCAGCCTCTAGATCTCCTAATTCTTTGAACGTCGGTGGCTCGAGATTAAGAAACCTCTCCATCAACTCAAATATCGGCTGCACACCTTTCTCGTTTTTAGTCAACAAGTCTTCACTCGAAGCGGTGGTATCATTAACTTGACTACTCACTTACTGTCCAACTACCACTTTCAAAATTTCCAACATTTGCATAATCCCTTCCGCTCTAGGATCCTTTTGAGCTATACTTCCACTAGGCACCCTCTCATTACAGTTGCTCATTATACAGGTAACTTACGGAGTCCTGTCCACCCCAAGCAATGTGTAATGAGATCACTAACAATTAATTAAAAGAAACAAAGATAACAAGCACATGCAAAAGCTTACAATCTTACTAACTATCCCAAATACCAGCGCTCCTTATCACTCCAAGCCAATGACCAGATGGATCAGGCTGACCTTGCTCTGATACCACCTTGGGTGGGGATGTCATGCCCCGACTCTCTAGCTCATGACATCCTTTGAGGTCATAAAGATTGCGCCCTAGGCACATTATCGACCTATCACTTACTTAAGTACGCGGAAACGCGTTAACTTCCTGACAATAAAAATAAACAGGAATAGAATAGTATGAGTCAAACACCATAAATAAATCTTAATCCTATCGATACTACTTTTGAACGTATACAACCCCATACTTCGGGGTGACTAGACAAGACCTAAGCAGGTGTACTCAGTCAGATAAGACTAACTTCTCATCTTACTTCAGATGACTAATCCAAAAGCAAATCCTCGGCATCCGCAAGGCTTCATTACTTGGGACCTGAAAATGTTATCTCACGACGAGGTGAGAATAAATCTCAGTGAATCAAGTCTAAGTTCGGTTAGGAAATTGATTCGCCCGGGCATCCTAACGGAAGTCTCACAATAACAAATCACCACTTGTAACACCCAATTACAGTCACGATATAAAAATAATCCACATGCATACTTGTCAGCCTCAGTCACACATAATGCAATGATTGACTCGACTTCCAGCCAATCAGTCAATCACCCAACAAGCACCACATCTTTAAGTATGCAAAACACATAACACAAGTCCATTTATTAACGATGATCGTGCCCATGTCACATGAGAGGATCTACGCGAAAGAAGGCGTGATTCAACTCCCACAAATAACGCAATCCAGCACCTTAGTGCAATCGAGTGTTCTATCGGCAGGACCAGGCTACGTCCCTTTTCTCTCGACAACAGCTACTATAAGAGGTGTCTCCGGTGCCCCTGGTATGGTACCGGTAAGTAGGCATCCCTAAACGGGATATCGGTCCATCACAAGCTGCGACCGGCATCCGATAATCTCTTAAAATCGTACGTACCATACGGGGCATGGATTATCGTGCTTCTGGCAAGTCGTATGGTTCTATACAATCGGTACAGTACGAACATGCCAAGATAAAAAAAAAATGGTTCCCTCATGTGACCACACAGAACACATCCAACAATCAACCCATTTCATTATCTTCTGTTAATGCCAGAGGCTCACTTACGCATGTAAAAGATCAGGCAAAGGCCATTTTCATACTAAAACATGTCTTTTGACTTCCCACACGATCATATGCATATGCAGTCTAACATTAGACACTGCAATCATAAAAGGGTTATCAGACCCCAAATAGACAATCAATTATCTAATGGACAAAAAGACAGTCAAACAGGCAGCTCAGCGAAGCGATCAAATCAATAAGGCCACCAAGCAATCACGAGCAGTCAAAATCGATTAGGCCACAAAAAGCTCAATTCTACAATAATACTTTATTAACCAAATTAATCGATTTAAGACGTCGCTCGCTCGCTCATCTTTAGCCTATCGCTCCCTCGCGATCGAACACAATTAGTCACTCAATCAATCATTTGCAACTAATCACAATTAGCCATGGATAATATAATCAATCGATTAACCTAATCGATCGGCCATTTAACTTAATCATAATTTCTATCTAAATCGACCCCGATCGTGTACTTAAATTTTCCTGAATTGACTAAACGACTAATTCTAGGCACAATTAGCGTTCTAACCAAGGAGTGGGGTCAACTCACAAATTAAGTCGGCTCGGGAGGTCTCAACAGCGACGACACAGGCGACAACGACGAGCGGCGATGGTGATCGGCGATGACGGATCACGGGCCAACTTCTTTGAACAACGACCCAAACTTCTCTATCAAATGGCCCATGGACCCGGCCACTCGGCTCGAATTCTTGGCCACCCGGCCCAGGCTAAAACGGGCCACGGCCCCCCCGAATCGGCCCGGATATGGCTCTCAATCGGGCAGGGCGTGGCAGGGCAGGGGGCGGCTTGGGACTGTGGCGACCGGTTCGGCGGAAGTCGATCGGCTCGGGGGTGGGCTGTGAAATGACTAAGAGGTCAGGGGGTGTCGATCGGGAGTGGTGGCCTCAGTGGAAGGTAGTCGGAGTCGGCGGATTGGCGGCGATCAAATTTGGGTGAGGCAGGGTATGGAGGCGTCGGGAACATGGCGGCGGTTCGAGCTATTTTTCGGCTGCCACGCTCGGCGACTGGCGGCCATGAGCTCAGGGAAGATGGAGGGGGTCTTGGGCGTTTGTTGGTGGTGGCGGTGAGAGGTGGCGGCTACCGGTCCGGCCAGATCGAAGAGAAATCCGATCTGTTCCCAAAACAGGGTACCGACGATTTCAGGGCTGATTACGACTGCTCCAGCGAGCGACGGTCGACGAGGCTAGGTTGAGGGAGTTGAGGGAAGGCAGGGGGACGTCGGAGAGGTGGTGGGTGGTGGTGGTGGCGCCGGAAAAGGCTAAAGGGAGGAGAAATGGGTCTTGGGTGCACGCGGCCGAAATAGGAGGCTGAGGGTTTCGCGGCTGTTTACGGCTTCCGATAGCGAGCGACGGCTAGGGACGGGTCGGTGGCGGTGGCAGGAGGTGACCGAAGGTGGTGGCTGTCGGTGGGAGGTGGTGGCGGCTCCAAAATTCGCTGGAGGAAGGAGGTTCGGTGGTTCAATAAGAAGAAGAATGAGGAGGAGGAGGGGGTTCGGTCGGGAGGGTGCTACGGCCGAGAGTGAGAGAGAGAGAGAAGAGGGTGGGGCCCACAAAGGCTTTTGGGCATTTTGTCATTTTATGCAAATAATTGAGGGCAAAAGGGTAATTTGACAAACCGAAACTGGATTGAATTTTCGGACATCGAACAAAGGGTATTTTGGTAATTTCATAAGTTAGGCTCGATCGGAATTAGGATCGAGTGCGAGGATCAAAATCCTAATTGCGACGGCTAAAAATCGAAGGAGAGCACACAACGAATGAAGAGCTCAAACTGTCAAGAGAAAGGCCCGCTTAGCTTTTATCTGAAATTCTGTCAAATAAGCAATTTATAAATTAATTCAAACATTACAAATATATTAAGAAAAATTTATACTCGATCATTTGAGGGAATTTAATACCGAGAGCGTTTGAGGGAGGAACCACGAGCGAGGTACAACGAAGAAGATTGAAAATGAACGCGACCCTTTGAGGGAGAGAAAATGAGCGAGCGTCACTGAAGTAAAAAGAGTGTCTGAGCAAGTGACTAACTAAAGTCGAGAAAACGCGAAATCAAAAGTGTTTCGGCTTCATTTTACATGTTGTGAAGCAAAGCGTCTTTATAGACCTTTGCAGCTCTGCAGGTGCGGCTGAAATGCGGAGATCTGCATGGTGAGGGAGGCACCCCATGGCAATTATGAGACTTGACAACCAAAGAAAAAAAAACACAAGCCGTGAGATGTGGGGAGGCCTCCCCTCCCTTGGCAGTTCAACTGTCGTGGGATGTAGGGGCCCACTACAAGCCCGCCTGAAATGCGGACGCCTGCAGGACCTCCCACAGCAAGTTGACAACAAAATTTTTTTGTAAAAAAGTCCTAGGAACGAGGAGACCCCCCCACAACAATTTACAATTGCTGTGGGATGTGGTGGCAAAGTAGAGGCCCAACCCCCCTCCTTCCCACGGCAATAGAATTGCCGAGGGAAAGAGATACAAAACTTGACAAAAAAAAAAGATATCAAACAAAAAAAGAAAACAACTGGGGTGGGGGCTGCCCACCCCCCTTCCCACGCAAGAATTGTTGTGGGAAGGGTAAAAAAAAAAGAGAGAGTAGGGGGTGGGGCCCCGGGCTGTCCATCCCCACCCCCTCTCTTGCTTCCCACAACAATTCTAAGGGGGTGGGGCCCCACGTGGGGGCTTACACCTCCCAGTTATCCCCAGCAATTAAAATGCTAGGGGAGGGGAAGGGCCCCACGGGCGAGCCCCCCTCCCTCTCCCATGGCATTGAGGGAAGGGAGACCTAAATTCGTAATTTTTTAAATTAAATTTGTAAAATTTTATTTTTTAATATTATTTTGGAAAAAAACTCTCTTCTTTACTTTGGGAGTGACTTAGAGTTTTTCCAAAATAGTACAAAAAATTAAAAAAATTAATTTTAAAAAATATTAACCATTTTAGGTTTCCCTCAGGCAATTTAATTGCTGAGGGAAACCATTTGCCGAGTGAGAGGGAGGGGGGCCCGCCCGTGGGCCCCCCTCCTGAGCAAAGTAGTGTTACGGCTCCCCATGTGGGAGGCGCAACACTCCCTCGACAATTAATTGTTGAGGGAGGTTTTATTTTTGAATAAAAAAATTATAATATTAGATTAAAAAATAAATTATTTAAAATTTTGGGTCTTACATTTTTAAACGACCGAGTAAAGTATTTTAGTTTTTTTAGTTTACATAAATATTTTTTAGACGCCGTCTCGTCGTTTCGTGGTCTCGTCATCAAAAAAATATTTACGCGCCTCGACTTTAAGAAAAATGAGTGACACGACGATGCTTGCTCGTAGGGTCACGGAGCGATCATATTTACGTAAAAAAAAATATTTACGTACCTCACTTTTCTCGAAGCGAGATATGATCGTTCCGTGGCCCCGCGAGCAAAAGTCAATACCGTCGCCTCGCTTGTTCACTAGCTTTTCTCGGAGTCGAGGCACGTAAATATTTTTTTTTCGTAAATATGATCGCTCCTCAGCCCCTCGAACGAATGTCGTCGCCTTGCTCTTTTTCTAGGCAACGATATTTACATAAAAAAATATTTGCATGCATTGACTCCGAAAAAAGCTAGCAAACGAGCGAGGCAATGGCATTCACTCTGGGGGCCGAGGAGCGATCATATTTAGGTAAAAAAATATTTTCGCGCCTCGACTTTAAGAAAAGCGAGTGAACGAGCGAGGCGACGACATTGGCTTTTGCTCGCGGGGCCACGGAGAGATCATACCTCGCTTCGAGAAAAGCGAGGCGCGTAAATATTTTTTTACGTAAATATGATCGTTCTGCGATCTCATGAGCAAACGTCGTAGTCTCGCTCGTTTTTCTTAAAGTTGAGGCGCGTAAATATTTTTTTGAAGACTGGACCGTAAACCGGCGAGACGGCGTCGGAAAAATATTTATGTAAACTAAAAAAATTAAAATATTTTACTCGGCAGTTTAAAAATGAAAGACCCAAAATTTTAAATAATTCATTTTTAATCTAAAATTATAATTTTTTTTATTTTTTTTAAAAAAACCCTCCCTCAACAATTAATTTGCCGAGGGAGAGGGAGTGTTGCAGCTCCCACGTGAGGAGATGCAACACTCCTTTGCTCAGGAGGGGGGCCCACCTGTCATGCCCCGCGCTCTGGGTACTAGCGCACACCCTGCAAATAAAAATTCTCAAGCGTTCCAAGATTCACATATATCTAAAGATGCGAAAGATCGATAGCATGCAAAAGCGATAATGTACCAACTCTTCCGTACAATAATAAAGGAGGCCTGGGTAACGAGAGTACCAATATATATACATGACCTTCCAACTGTTCTTACAAGAGCACTAGTAGATTAAACCCGCTAGTGGGTAGGGGTGACAGGACTAGTACAAAACACGATCATCAACATCTCCAAAAAGAAACAGAGCATCAATGTCATCATCAAAATAACAGTCTAGAAAACGAGAATCCCTAGGTCGAGCTACTAGAGTTGTCAATCTCCTCAGCGTCCTCGGTAGGCTCGTACTCCAAAAAAGTCTCCGAGCATACCTCCATCATCTCGTCTGCTGACTGCTCCACTAGATCTCCCTCAGAAGCTTCAATCTCAATAATCTCGTCAGTATCTTCTAGGGTTGGGGTCATCTCGGGTATGTTCCTTGAACCAGCTGCTAACCCCTCGACCTTTACAAGAGCACTGGTAGATTAAACCTGCTAGTAGATAGGGGTGACAGGACTAGTACAAAACACGATCATCAACATCTCCAAAAAGAAACAAAGCATCAATGTCATCATCAAAATAACAGTCCAGAAAACGAGAATCCCTAGGTCAAGCTACTGGAGTCGTCAGTCTCATCGGCGTCCTCGGTAGGCTCGTACTCCGAAAAAGTCTCCGAGCATACCTCCATCATTTCTTCTGCTGACTGCTCCACTAGATCTCCCTCAGAAGCTTCAATCTCAATAATCTCGTCGGTATATTCTAGGGTTGGGGTCCTCTCGGGTATGTTCCTCGAACTAGCTGCTGACCCCTCGACCTCCACAGAATCCAAAGCGGGATGACGCCAACTAGGGATTACTCAACGAGGTACCTCGATGGGTTTTAGTGGTCCAATAGTGACTTCCCCTACCCTCTGAAACCAAGCCTCGAACCTATGAGGCTTCTAGCTCGTTCCACCCTCATCGACCTAAACTACCATACACTTTCTAACGTATACAGTCCCCCGTCCGTCCGAAAACTCCTCAAAATACGCAGACATCTCCTTTGGGTCACCTAGTCTGATTGACAACATGCTCACGGTTTGGGATATGGAAATGTGATCCCGCAACGGGGTGAGATTTACATTTCAGTAAGACAGGTCCTAACTCTAGGTTAGACTGACCGTATACTCAGATGAATGCAATCATGGATAAATGCATAAGTAACCACATGAAGCATTCAACAATCATGAAATAACACATAGATATAAACTAGCGTTAAGCACGCATTCATGACATCAGTTCTCATAGTTCAAATTAAGAACGCATAACCAAAATAGGTCACACCTTCCACCCTTCCAAGACTCAATTATTTCACGCCCGTGTTTAGAACGCCTCAAGCTCGTCCGCATAATTACACCTCAGACCATCCCATTGACAAACCCGCTTAAACGCATCAGGTTTTTAATTTCATTCCAAGCTTGTGTCGACACATATCAAATTCCGTCTCGTGTCTCAACGCATCAGGACTTTGGCCATTTCAACCCCGCGTCTCAACGCATCATGGTATAATTCCACACAACTCCGCATCTCAACGCCTCAGGATGTCACAAATTTCTCAGACATGTCGAATACTCATTTCAATTCAGAACCTCATGGTCAAGTGCAAACTCATGCAACGAGTAACACGTCTATGACGTGCGAGACAATTAAATTCAATACTCAAATGTGGTAATTAATTCATGGCATAAGCATTCAACAAGCATTCAAGCCATCTACATCTCTCAAGGACGCACGATGGACGATCACACCCTAATTCCCAAGAATCAACCTAATTCATACCCAATTCACCCAATCGAGTCCAATTCTCCCAGTCAATGTTTAGAAACCTCTTACCTTGCACTAAAATCAACACAAATCCCCTTCCAAGCACTTCAATGGTTCTGTTCTAATAGTCCAAGAACAAGTCAGTCACGCAACCTAAGGAAATTCATCCAATCGTCAATTTTTCTCGCTCAATTCATCAATTCACTAAATATACACCTCATTGACATATCGATTGACATCCTCATACTTCTCAACGATGAAATTTGAACTCAACTCCATCACCAACATCCCCCACAAGATTCGGTGTGCACAGAACCGAAACAGGGCATTTTCGGTTCTGTGCATATCTCAACTAATCAGCCCATAAATAAATTTTAATCCTCAATTTATCCACTAATCTACTTGCTAACATGTAGTTCTAGGAGTTGGAAAGTCTCACCGAAAATTTGAGCTCAATGCGACGTCGAAAAGTCCACAAACAACACCGGTTCCTCCAAGTCCTCAACAGGTCAGTTTTTGTCCTTCAAACACAAAGCCTATTTGGGTCAAAACTCTATCAAATTCATCCAAACTTTTTACCACAACTCAGTCTACACGTCCCCTTGATGTCCATAAAATTTGACCGATAGATTCAAATGATTCGAGGTCCTACAGAGTCTAAATAGCAGCTTACCTCCAGCTGCGACGGTTTCCGTCGACTCTTGGGAAAATGGCCGGCTGGAACTCCTCAGTGGGTCAAATTTCGTGATTCAAGTTGGAGGTTGTCAGCAAGAGGACGAGGATGTGCTGGTGGTCGGCTCGAGCTCAGGTGGTGGCTGGAAGGGGCGGTCGTGTCTGGTCGGGCGAGGAACAGCTCTCGGCTGGAGAAGAAGAAGAAGAAGACTATGGAGAGAGAGGGTTTCGGCAGAATGAAGGGGTGAGGAGAGTATATACACAATTTTGAGAGTCAACTCCAAGGAATGGTAGGTTAAAAGTGGTTTAATAAATGCTCATTTACCATCCATTGACACTTGTTCATATGTCAATTAATATTTCATTTAATGGCTATCAATTTCTCAAATTTTTGGCAGCTATAGTGGGGTATCAATGACCAAAATGTCATTGTTCATTCATTAAGGCAATGCTAAGGTTTGAAGGGCAAAATGGTAATTTTACCCTTGACATCCGGAACGTCGTTTTTCTGATTCTAGTTTTCTTCGATAAGGCGACGATCAATCCAATTTTAATGTTGAAATTCTTGATTCTTCATTTTCTAATTTCGAGACTCGTCTCTGAATCATTTCTCTATCAGATGTGATTACAGCCTATCCTAAATAGACGGGCGGTTTTTGCAAACGTTACGCGTATCGACTCTGTGATTCATATCACACTTAGGGTTTGTCAATTCGTGACGACTTTGGTTGTCATGTAATTACGAGGATCTATTATTAGTTCCGACGATCTCAATCGTTATCGTTCGATTTAGAAAATTTTTGCAAATTATACATTAGTTAATCGACATTACCCGCGCTCCAATCGTATAACGCTAGCAATACATTCCTTAATAGTTCTTAGATCGGCCTTTTACGGCTCTAAATGTACCCTCGACAATCATTATAATCAAAGTGTCATTTCCTATTTGAGTTCCCTAGGTCCACGTACCTTGTCTCATGTTAGCCTTTTCATTTTGGTCAATTAACTTGATATTGATCATATCCGAGCAATATACAACTGAAATACATCGTTAGATATATTCTCATAGATATATTCTCATTAATAAATCTCGAAATAACATGAAAAATCAGAATGTCATACCGCCCGTGGGCCCTCATGTTTCCCTTAGCAATTTAATTGCCTAGGGAGACCTAAAATGGTTAATATTTTTTAAATTAATTTTGTAAATTTTTATTTTTTTGTATTATTTTGGAAAAAAAACTCCAGTAACTTACTAAATACTTCGGGAAAGTTACTAATTTCGCAGGCAAGTTACGAATCTTCTTGAGTTCTTCATATTAAGAGAGTCGTTTCCACTCCATCTAAAGTTGGCTAATTCCTCACTCTGCCGGGAATTTACCACGTTATGAGCAGACTTAAGTTGATAACTCATTAACTTCACCGTGAAGCCACTAATTTCGTGTCAAACGGGTTGGTCGGGTTGCGTTGAATATAGTCCGATTCATATTGACCCATTTTCATTGGCCATTGCCGCTCGCCATCTCCGCCCATCGACCACCACCGCACACTTAAATTTATTTTTAAGTTTTTACTTTTTCTAATTTTATTATTTTTCTTTCTTTTCCTTATAAAAAATTTAAAATTTTAAATATAAACTAATATAATTGAGTTCCATTTACAAGTGATAATTGGGAAGTTGCAGGCAATAGCCCAAAATGGATTAAAATAGTATTTGAATAGACTTTATAAGCCTAAATTCATATTTGACCCATTTTTTAAATCTAATGAACCTATACATTACCCAACTGAATAAAAAATGGAAAAAAAAGTGAGTCAAAACCTATATTGACATCTCTAATTTCGAGTAATAAAATTCTAAAAGAATTTGATGTGTTACAAATGCATTTACCGTTGTTAAATTGCTAACATTGTTGATAGATTACCATCAACATGCTTGAACAACAAGTCACAGCTATCCGAATTTACCAATGAGACCAAAATTTCACTAATCAGTTCGGGGCGACGTCACCTCAAAGACGTAGAGGATCTTTACATTGCAAAGGTTATGAATCATGGATAGGCACGATTGAAATGAACAACTTCCCTTGCTGATTAACGGCATACATGTACACGAAAGGAGTGAAATCATCAGTTTATTACAACCAGAGAACAGTGATTGCAATCCCCTTTACAAGAAAAAAAACAGAATTATGGTACAAATTGGTATACAGAAAGAATGATCTTCACAGAAAGACAATGAAATGCATTTCGTAGTAATATTGTCAGAAGAGGGCATGTCTATTTACAGTTCCTCATAATACGCTCAACAGAGCAGGTATGAGAGAGCGCACCAACCACAATGAGGCCGAGCGGAAGTCTTTTCCCTGTTCTTGGGATAGAATAAGTTTAGGGAAAAGTGAAGAACAGTGTCCAGATCATCGCATGTACGCACAATTCCACATCCTTCGAAACTTGATCGGTGCTCCTCAGGTTTCAGGGATCGGCAGCAGCAATTCCTGATGAAAAAGCAGTAGAACGAGCATTCGTGAATCGTGGCAGCGCGAAGGACTAGCAACGATGATCAGACAAGTTATGGAATTACCTCAGAGAACCGCAGATGCCCGTGGTGGACATTGGAAGATTTGACGATGGTTTCCCACTTGGGATCAACAGGAGCTGGCTCTGAAGCATGGTTCCCATTAACAACATAGACACCAAGAGAGGATCGTGGAGATGGCTTCTTGGAGGAAACGGAGGGCATGGTTCGCGATAACCATGAGTCTGATGGAGATTTCGGTAAAGGAGGGGGAAGGGGCAAGGGTGAATAGGCAGTGGAAGGATTTTGCTGATCACCTAATCTCGTAAGTGCTTTACTTTCTAAATCAATTTTACCATCTATACCAACTTTTGAGCTGGTCTCCTTGATGCCCACTAGAGTAAGAGCTTGATCATGTCTGGACAAGTCAATGTTTATATCCTGATTTAATCTGTCAGAAGCAGAGAGCAAGGGGTAATCCGTGAAATGCACACCTTCAAGTCCAGACATCGTCTTCTTCTTCTCTTGATGCTCAATGTTCTCGACATCCAGAGAAGGAGAGTCCACTAAAATAGCTTCCTCAACTTTCTTCCTAGTAGCCTTGATATTGAACAGATCACCCTCAGACTTGGATGTCTCCTTCCCGCCTGAGGGACTTGTACGGCCTTGAGATTTTACAACATGCACAGTATCGGCGTGTACAGTTTTCTCAACCACATGGCTTGTATTGCCTGCCCCCCATTCCTCACGTTCACTATCTAATAATTCTCGAAGATTGATGAAGCGCTTTCCTTGGGAATTGGAGACATCGACCTTGGAATTCTTAACATTCTCATGAAGACTAACTGATCTTTCCTCCCTTTGAGGGACTGCCTCAGAAAATCCATTCTGGTGCTCAAATTTGCCATTGCCTTGCAAACGTCTGTATAGTGATGACCCCTCTAATTTCTTGTCATCGCGTTTGCATGTAGTTTGTCTCCGTGTGCTTTTAAGACCAAACTTATTTTCATGCAGCTCCGCTTTTAGATGCCCACCATCTGATCTTTGCTCATTAGAAGCATTTTTTTTATGCTGCAGAAAAACAAGAAAAAATACTTTAGCAATTGGCTTTAACAGCTGATAAAGAAAGGCCTAGAGCATAACTTGACAGCTAATTTAAAGAAAACGAGGGGACAAAAAACTTATGTACTTTACCTTACCCAAAAACAAAAAAAAACTTATGTACCTTACTCCTGGTTTCACCTTGATATTTAGCATTTGTAGAATTAAGTAGAGTTTTGTGCACAGTAAGCCCCGCGGTTTGCATCTTCATACCAGGTACTGGATTTAACAGGCAAAACCGAGGGAATAATCCACAAACTTTAGTTGTCGAGGTTTCATTATCATAGTAGTCATCATCTTTACTTTCTTCTCCAGCTCCAACTTGGGTCATCGGTGGAACGCTTGGTTTAAGTACCTCGAGCCGACAGTTCTCACCCCCAACCACTGCCTTCTTTACTGGATGCGTTGGCAGATCTTGTGCCACAGATTGCTTCCGGACGAAATGCAGAGGGGCTTCTGAAGCCATGGCCTTTGCTGCGGGCAAGAAACGACCCATCATGAAGTCCCTGGCTGGTGGATCTCTAGAGAACCTTCCAGATAGTCTCATGTCTGAACCATCCCCTCCACTCAAACCACTGACACTGCAGTTCAAGAAGAATGACTCAGATTGCGAAAATGTATCCAATGCATCTACGTAAGCTTCATCATCATAATCTGAATCAGCGATTCCTCTTTCCTCTGGGGTCTCCTCTTTTTCAGCACCTTCATTTTTTGATTGTGCGTTTGCACAATATAAAATCATATCTCTCGTTTGAGATTGTACACCCATAACACCATCTGAGTATTTTTCAGGATCCTTCTGCTTAATTCTTGCAATCCTCCCAGGTGGAAGTTTCGGAGCAGCAGGAAGGCATTCAGGAGTCCGACTGCGAGATAGGGATTCATTCTTAGGTCTTCCTGGACGCTGTTCCCACACAAATGGAACAGTTCCTGGATTCCTTATTGGCCCCGATTTTAGCTCTGATTTGTAAGGAGGAAGAGGAGGTATTGTTGGCAGTGACTTATCAGTACTCCTTTTGTCCTGACCCTTTGCAGAGGTTTTTGTGGATGTGAAACGCCTCACTGTAAGGAATGGCTGATTGAAATTTAGTTGTGTGTCTTCCATCATATTTTCTACTGTCATCTATACATTCCTATCACCACAGAAAAAAAATCCAGTCAGATCAATATTCTGATTAAATCATAGGCATATGTGGTCTCACAGATATACTTTGACTCAACATATAAGTTGTAGTTTTTATGTAAAACAGAGGCAAGACTGTGCATCTGTGCGAATGCACACCAATTATGGTTTTTCATGTTGGCATGCTTATGATATTGATTGTTTGGCTCTTCCAAAGGAGTTAGATATTTCACGCTTCCTAGATTCTCGTAGATCTTAGATTATATCAGTTATCAACCATCAAGATCTCATGAAATTTATACAGGTCTGGCGAAATAAAATACATCTTCATTCTATGTCCTGGAGCATTTAAGACCAATATCTATATCTGTACCTTCAAACCTAGCAAAATCTTACCCATGGTTTCTTCATTTTTACTAATACTAACTTCGCCTTAATATGTCGCACGAGAAGAAAATTGTCATCTTAAGGTTCTCACTGAAATAAAACAAGCTCACTCTCCCAAACTCCAGTGCATTTCGACTTCACCTTTTTGTTTCCCAACTCCCCTTTACACCCTTTGACAATAAATTGTTGAAAAGAAGTTTTAAGATCCAAAAGAAACCTGGGTATCCCTCAAATTTCCCCAGAAACCAAATCCTACACCCAGGGCCAGAAATTTCACAACTTAGAATCTCCTCTATACGTCGATTAGCTGCAGCAAAAGTTTAACAAAAACGACAGATAAGAGAATACAGGAACTTTGCCTATTTGAGTTGATTAGTATCCACAATGCAGATGTTAATGGAACAGTTGACAAGGTCTAGAGGGAAATTTGAATTCGGATTGCTTCGGTCTAGGATTCCAATTTCTTCTCTCATTTCTAAAAATATTGCATTTAAAAGATATAAGGCCATGGGAGGAATGCAATGCAAGGACACTACAGAGTTTTATCCTCTGTTTGCCAATTGAAGACTAATTTTGAGCTTCAGAATGACAGAAACGACGGCATATACAACGCTGGATCACTGAAATAGTAAGCAAGAACCTATCATGTTGAGATTAATTATCTTCCCCCAAGCTACGGAAACCACACAAAAACAAAAAGCAAGAAAAAAAGAAAGAAAGGAAAAGCAAAGCAGAATACAGAGAGAAACAAAGCAACAAAGTTGTAAATCCGTTTGATTTGAAGACGACAACAGAACACGTGTTAAGCCCTCTGAATTACGCATCGCAAATTTCGGTCCCACGCGGAGGAATGAGGAGAAATTTGAGATGCGACATCAAAGGCCGTCGAGTCGAACTATACACATAATTCGCAGAAACTCGGGTTGCTCAGTTCGCAAGATCATCATCATCAACAACATGCAACACTCCAAATAAAAAATCTCATTCAAAGAAACATAAACACGACCGACCCCCTTCACAGAAAGAAAGATAGAGGAAAGTCCAGAATCCGGAGAAGGATCTCCGCATTCGCTCGCTCGCTCACTCCCATCGCCGACAAAAAAAACCACCCAGAAACGCCGACCCCGCGACCGTACAGGCACTAGCCAAAGCCACAAGTTTCCGCGCACATGCATCCGTGGATGCATCGCCTAAACAAGCGAGCGCAGAGAGAAGAGAGAGAGAGAGAGAGAGTTACCTCAAGAGAGAAGCAGGGGAGGAGGGACACCGTTTCTTGAAGAAGTGAGCCAGCTCATTGATGATGACGAGCTGTAAAAGCGAGAGAGCGAGAGAGAATCGACAGCCAATCATGCACTCGAACGAATTTGAAAATGAAATGAGAGAGAAAGAGAGAGAGAGGGAGAGAGAGGGGAGTAAACCAGAGTCTGGCTTTGTACGTTTGTGTTTACTTCGTTGCTGGAGTTGATGAATGATCGTACCCGCCCGCCAAAGCGCACACGATAAAAAAGGCATCTTTTTCCATTATCGTCCCAAAAGCATCACCCTTTTTTTTTCCTTTTTTTCTTTTTTTATCTCTTCTTGCTTATCTCTCTCTCCTCTCTAAAAATGTAGGATCTTTTTATTCGGAATCGACCTTTATTTGAGTGTATTACGATAAATAACCAAGAAAATGAAGCCAGAGGGTGTTGTTCCCAGAGAAGTAGACCACGCCAGATCATCGACATGCCACGTGAAACGGTCTGCAACGACTGGACCGCCACATCAGCAATTCCAAACGAGTTTTAGTCAAGAGGACCACATTAGAAAACTCCTCGAGTGCTTACACATGCATTGAAACGGCTAAAACGTATAGGAATAAATCGGAATTCGAAATATAAATGTAGAGCATCCGGTCGACCAAAACTATCGCTAATACTTTCTCCTCCCAAAGAAAAGTTTTAGCCACTAAACCATTAGATGTTGCGTTTAATCAATCTTGTGGTAGAAGGAAGAACTTCCCATTGTAAGAAAGCTTGGAGTCTTTTTAGGTCAAAATGTTTGATCTTATGGATTATGAAGCTTCCAAAATCACATGTAACTAACTTACGATGGAGTCCATTTCAATTTCATGAGTACCTTGGAAAGTATGAGAACACAAACTAAGGGTCCTACCTTCATTTTTTTACTCGCAAAATTGATAATGCTAAACCGCCATGTATTAAGTGAGGCGGCAGCCCCTTCGGACCCCTTAATTCCATCATGTGATTAAATCTATTGAATTATGGCGCATTCACATGGTTGTGCACGAAATTATTGTTGCCTAAGTAAGTACCATACAATATATAATTCGACATAATAAAAAAAAAAGGGACAGGTAATTGGGGGGGTGGGTCTTGGAACATCTGTACTGAATGTAACATGAAATAGTACGAGAAGGGCTTTCTTTAATTGTGGGACACTTAGCCTTTATTTTTAATTTTTTGGGTCGGGGAAGCATGTGAGCAACAATTGTAAAGACAGGTGTTCCCGTCGCCATCCCCATCTGTGATTTTTCTCGTGTGTAAAGTTGGACCGGACCGTCCTCATGCACTTCTGCTTTTTCTCCAAAGGCAATTATTGAACGTGAAACTTATATATATATATATATATATTTATTTATTTATTTATTTATCGCATATATGGGTATAGTCAACTAAATTCAAGGGATTTTGACCAAAAAAAAAGAAAAATAAATAAATTCAAGAGATTAATGCATAGAACTAATATCAATCGAGCAAAGTGACCGGTCAACTAAGAGTCTTCCTTGCTAACCCATAGTAGGTAATAGTATGGCATGACAGAATTAAGATGATTTTCCAGTATCTTTCTGGGAAAAAGAGAGAGAAGAAATTCTGTCTATTCGTTCCCGTTTTGAATTAATTATGAATAGAGTATTGCATTATCATCTTTGAAGTTAGGAGCTTATACAGTATGTTGGGCAAGTCACTAAGGCTATATTGCGAAATTCAAGATTCGTGCCGTCCCGTTAGCAAAACTCCCCAATGGCGTGGTTGCTATCGCCATGGACCCGTCTCCCGTGCACCCCATCCCCGACTTCCCTCACTCTTTGTTCCTCTTGTTGACTCTATATGCATGGCAAGTCGGCTGGGCTCGCGAGACTGGATCTGGTGCCGACGACACAGAGGGGCGGGTCATGACGACAACCTTCCTCAGTCCTCGTTGAGAATAGGGGAGGGCAGATCGAGGCATCGCTGATAATGCCCGGGCGGTGGCAACCTCAGCTCCAGCGAGGTGGCGGCCACCAAGCCATGAACAAGAGAGAGAGCGCGCGCGCGGAGTGGTTGGAGGGTCACCGGAGGCGAGAGGCAAGTTGCGGTGCTTTTTGGCATTTGGTGTAGAGCAACAAAGGTTTCCTTCCCAAGGATGATTACTTGAACAGATAACGCTAGGATTCCAACCCTCCTTTTGGGTGAAGCAATTCCATCAATGATGTCATTAATGATGCAATCACGGAAGATCTAAAGTTGTCATTACTTCCTATGTTGTCATCATAAAAGTAAAGTCGATCATCGTAGCAAATTCATTTATTATCGTTGTCACTTCTTTTTACAACTCTAATCATGGCTTAACAAAAAAACAAAAACTTACGCATTTTCGGAGCTGGCTACCGCTTTGTTACCTCAACCTTGTGTTAAAAATGGGGAAAATTTTCAAAAAAGTTCATATTTTCAAATAAATACCTAAATTGGATATTATTTCAAATAAAAGCTCGAAATGCTATGATTATATCAAAAAAGGACTTGAAGTGCACATTATTTTAAATAAATGTATAAAGTGATAACTGAGTTATTTTAACTAGGGACATTTTGATCATTTATTATTTTATTTTATTTTTCTCTCTTTTTTTTGCAAGATATATATACACACACACATACATATATATATATATATATATTAAAAAAGGAACAACACATCTAGGAGAGGTTTGGGGGGGCCTCCTAGCTCAAGCGAGGGCTAGCAGGCCCTTGCCACTAGTCTGTTGGGTCTCCGGCCCCCGTCGAAGCGCCGGCAACCCCAAAGGCCACAGGCGGGAGGTCAAAAACCTCCTTCACGTGTTCTTTTTTTAATTAAATTTAATAAAAATTAGATAAGATTTATATTTTATAAAAGTATCCTTGATCGGCAGAAAAATTTGGCTGGCTAGCAAGGGAAGACCCTTATTTAAAACAATTATAACTGCTTCAAGCCCTTCTTTGACACATCTAGGTACTTCAAGCCCTTATTAAAGAAAATAAAGACACTTTGGGCCATTTTTTGAAATTCCCTAAAAATGGTATTTTTCAAGGGCGTAAATTTCGACCAAAGAAAGAGGGTAAAAAAACTCTGACCCCAAAAAAGGAGGGGGGGAGGGGGGGTGAAGAACAAGGAATTTGTAACATTTCCACAGTGACTAATAGTACTCTAATACAGGCAATATTCTAACCAAAAAATGAAATACAGGCATTAAAGGAAAAAACGAATAATGTGACTAGCGTACAAGATATACAACACAAGATGATGTGACGTGGTTCGACAATAATTCATTCTTAAATTCATCGATGCTATATCAGACACTGAAAATACCAAGTGGCCAAAGCTAGCAATGTGTTTAATAGAGCTGATTGAGATGGAATTTTGAACAACTTTTCCCTTTTTCTTCCCATTTATGTCCTTATGTATTTCGACATAAAAAGATAAATGGAAAGGAAATTAATATCATAATTTCTATTCAATTCTCTCGCTAGCATCCAAATAACATCTCAATCTAATCCCTTAAATTCCTTCTTTTGCTGAACCCACTTTATTCATTTTGATGATTGATGGGAACCGATCCTAATACAAACGCAACGAAATTACTCGAGATTAACAAGGCCATAAACTTACTTGAATCATTGATCGGATAAGTACATCGCAGAACGAACACACTTTAGATTTTCATAGGTTAATTATTCATAATGCAGCGAGAGAATCCGTCGTTCGTTGATGTTTCCGAAAAGGAGAAGGGAGAATGGTCATCATCATCTCTCTGTTTTTTTTTTATGTTAAACGAATGACGACTAAACGACGTTCTTAAGACGAGGTTACCATTCACATTTTTAAAAGCGAAATTGCCTTCGGTAGTTATCTAAAAGGATAACAGGCTGGGATAGCATGTATGGGCGGACCATGACACTCCCATGCACTCTCTTTTCCAACAATGCTCCCCAGTGATCTTTGCAATGATTAATCTCCAAACATGCAAAGTATTATCTAAATCTAGGAATATTGAGTACAATTTTTCACTGAAGATGCATCATGAAACCAATTTGAACTTATGGTAACATGAATAATATGGCCATCCGTGGCCCTCAAAATCTAGCACTTTCTACAAAATCGTGCACGTATACAAACAATCATTCTTACATGATTAATGTGATACACGGACCATAGCACACCATTTGGGGATTAATGTGCGTGACACCTTTTCTGATACGCTACACTGCACACATGTTGGGCCTAACTCACATTTCATCGATAAGGTTAAAGACACAAAACTCTCACTTAGTACTTAATTTACCCCAAAAAAAAAGAACCAAACTAAATCGGCTCCCCTAATCAGGCCGCGTGGAGGGAGCCAGATTCTCCATCCCGCACGGTGCTCCTCACGATACCTCGATCGATCTCGACTATTTTCTAGAAGAGATTTCGGTCAACGATCCAGATGTTTCAAGATACAAAGATGAGCACCGTATGGGATAAATGATCCTTCCACCCCTCACGTGGACATCCCACCGACTCCACAAAGTCGTCCCAAGGAAACATCCTAATCCGAGAGGGCCAATGATCTTTTACTCCTCACTCTCCAACTAACTAAGATCTGAAGTGAGGACGCAAATAATTTATTAATTGCCCTCACGCTACCCAAATTAAAAGACAAGTTGAAGTTGCCATCGCACCGAACTCACATTAAATATACGGAACAAGACAAAAAGCAAAATGAATTTTTAGTAATTTTGTGGGGCTCTCGGCTCTCGTGGGATCACATTGACTCCCACGTCATCATGATTAAATCCCAATTGGTGGACGGCTGTTGCAGTCTCGTCAGGGCCACTGCCACCGCCAGTCCAAGGTCAAAACAAATCTCATAATTCCAACACTCCCTCGATTGGATTGGCGAATGGCGTCCCTGTCCTCAAGTAACTAAGAAATCGCGTTCCCATTATTGTCAGCAGCTTCTGGGGACGGGACGTCCGCAGCTGGGTCGTTTTCGGGTCGGTGGTGGTGTGGGAAGATTTTGCCAAAAATTAATCTTAAGTTTGTTGCATTTTGATCTATTGGCACAGAGTAGCTGTTACTTTAATAATCTGACAGTATTATCGGTTATTTTTTACTGCATATCTACATAACATCAAAGCTGTTTTGAATAAAATATTCATTAATTAAAAATTTTGACTTAACACATCGCTGTGTGTTTTTCATAAACATTCATTAATTGAAAAATCAATGAGTTATAAATAATTACTATCAAGGAAGCATTTCATTTCAAAGAAAAGATTGATCACTAGATTGAAAAGGCGAGTCAGTGATTTTCGATTAAAATTAAATAGATGAACCCGAATAGAAAAAAATATGAAAAAAATTTAGGAATCAATTCACAAAATTGAAAGGTTTTGGAGAAATTTATCAAAAAAGTCATATATTTATTGCAATTGTGGCAATTCATTCCTAATTTTTTAAGCAATTCAATCCTAATTTCTTTTCATTGGTATCAATTCAGTCTATTTGATCGATTGATGATGACGTGGATAATTTTCAATAATACTTTATAAAATTTTTAATTTAATTTTCCTACCTTTTTTGTTCATTTTTTTGTCAGGGCCGTCGACCACTATTGTGAAAAAAATCCTTAATTTATTATATTTAGTTGAGTTCAATTTTAAACCTTTTGATTTTTAAAAAAGTAAAAAAAAGGATAATGATATTAATAGTGCTTGAACTTTGGCCCAATACACAATGTGGTTCTTGAATTTTACGTTAATGTGTAATTTTATCCATAAGCATTTAATTTGCTCGATGTGATCCCTAAATTTTTTATGTGCATTCAATTTGGTCCTGTGGTGCTTCCATTTTTAGGGACAAAATCAAACATTCTTCATGTTAGGATGAAGCATAGTAGATTCGTCAAAATTAACGTCTCTACTAATCATAATCTTAGATGAATCAGAACACCAAAGCCTGTAACTTTTTACACCAGGGGCAAAATCAAGGAAGATGCATTTTTTCACTCTAGGCTCTAGTTTCCCTTCACTAACATGTGCATATATTGGACATCCAAATACTCGAAGAGAAGAATAATCAACAGATTTACCTAACCATATTTTCTCGGGTGTCTTGCACTCAATGGACGTGCAAGGAGAACAATTTGTCAACCAAGAAGCTGTATTGACCGGTTTAGCCCAAAATCTTTGCCCAAGCTAGCGTTAGACGACATAGACCTAGTTCTTTCTAATAAAGTTCTATTCATGCGTTTTGCAATATCATTATGCTGTGGTGTATTCATTATAGTATGATGCCTTACAATTCCTTCATTCTTGCAAAACTTATTAAACTCGCCTTCGCAAAATTCTAACCAATTATCTGTTCTCAACCGCTTGATTTTCTTATCAGTCTACTTCTCAATTAATGCTTTTCATAGCTTAAAAGTAGCAAAAACATCAGTTTTTTTGTCTTAGAAAAAATACCAATACTTTTCTTGAAAAATCATCAGTAAAAGTGAGTATATAACTGGAACCAAAGCCTTTTGATGGAACTTTAACAAGCCCCCACAGATCAGAATGAATGTAATCCAGAGTACCCATTGTAGTGTAAATTCCTATTTTGAAACCGGCTCTTTTATGTTTTTCAAAGACACAATGCTCACAGAAATCCAATTTTCTAATTTTCTAACCATACAAAAGACCTATTTTACTGAGTTCCTCCATCCCTATGATATTCATATGGCATAATCTCATATGCCATAATTTAGTATTATCTGAATTTGTCATATCAGATAAGACTGCTGTTGAACTAGTAACAATAGTATCTTACAGCTGATATAAAGTACCAATTTTGAGCCCTTTCATCAATAAAAGTGAACCTCTCATAATTTTCATAACTCTACCTTCAGCGGTGAATTTACAAGCTTTAACATCAAGTGTACCCAAAGAGATTAGTTTCTTCTTCAAATTAGGAACATATCTGACATTATCTAAGGTTTGATTATGCCATCATGCATTTTAATATTAACAATACCAATCCCAATTGCTTTGCATTTAGCATTATTGCCCATTAGAATAACTTTACTGTTATATTTTTTGTACGTAGAGAACCAATCACAATTAGGGCACATGTGATACGAACACTTTGAATCAAGAATCCAAGTATCACAAAATTTATCTTTATCGTCTGTAGCCAATAGCTAATCTTCACCTTCTTCTTTAGTAACATTAGCTTGAGCAGGATTTTCATTTCCCCGATTCTGTCTATTCTGGTAGTTGCGATTATTGTACCGATTGACATTCCCTTGATTTTGTTGATTCAAATTATTTTCTCTTTGTTGCTTTGTCTTCAATTTTAGACAATTTATCTTTATATGCCCCAGAGACTTACAATAGTTGCAAATAATATTTCTGTGCTTGGATTATGACCTATTCCTGCCACTATTGCTCTTCTCATTAGACCTTTCCTGAGTAACTAAACCAGCCCCATGATTATTACTGCCTTCAAAAGTCAATTCTGTACCGAGTTTCTGCTTATTTAGTAGATTAGTCTTGACATTTTCAAAATTAATAGCTTCTCTACCAACAATCACGGTCTCTCCAAAATTCTTATAAGAGGGGGGCAGTGAAACTAACAATAAAAGAGCTTCCCAATCTTAACATCAATGCTCGTTAATTCAGCGATAAGAGCATTGAACTTAAAAATATGAGATTTAAGAGAAGTACCTTCAGTTATGCGAAAAGTGAAGAGTCGTTGCTTGAGTCTCAATCGATTAGTGAGAGACTTTGTTAGAAAAATACTCTTCAATTTCATCCATAAATCTATAGCTGTTTTTTGATCTAGTAACTCCTGCAAAACTTCATTCGTAAGGCACAACTGAATATGGGACAATTTTTTCATCCAATTCTTTCTACATTTCATCTAACATGGTTTCTGGTTTCTTCCCTTTACTAAACAGAGTTTTCTTCAAACCCTGCTGCGTAAGAACAATTAACATATGAACCTGCCACAGGTTAAAACTGTCGCTCCTATTAAACTTCTCAATATCAAATTTCATTATTGAACTTGAAACCATAACCAGAAGATCGAAAAATCTTAAGGCTTTGATACCATATTATTGAAGAAGAAAAGAACACAAAGATTTATGTAGAAACCCATTCGGGAAAAAACCACGAGGAGAGGATAAATGAAATTCATTATAGAATCAATGATTATAAAAGGCAGCTCAAATATGCTTCAGTATCTAATAGTTTGAGAAGATCAATATTTATACTATTACTCCTCAAACCTTAATGGTGGCACAAGCCCATAATTAATTCAAGACATATTAACACAAATGTTCCTCCTTGAGAGATTAATGTGTAGTTTCCGGAGAGAGACTCGCCGGGCAAGACGGTGTCTGTGCTTATGGCATGGACAAAAAGAGGCCAAATAAAACAGAGAGAAGAAGCAAGAGATAGGTGAACATTTCTGGGTTTTCTTTCATGTAACTCATCTCTTGTTGTTCTTACATTCGCAACTGCGGTTTTGACATGGCGAGCAAGCAAATCTAAGGCTTTCTTTTGAACTGACAAATCTTGACTCACTCATTGGCCAGCGGTCCTCGGGGAAATGCGAATCCAAAGGCTGAGTCGAAAGTGATAGGACGCTGGGGATGTATTATAAGATCGAGAAGATCAGTTGGGGTCCTCAACACAGTTAAGACAAAGTCAAGTCAAGAACATAAATTCTGTGGACCAACCAAAGGTTTCCGTAGTGGAAATTATACAGAGATTGTTATACGTAGCTTTCCCATTATTAAGGAAGCGAGGTTTCTCAATTTGACATTTTTGACTAGTTGATTCTCTCTAGAATCAGATTTAGTATCGCAAAAATGAACTGTTGTGCCTTACATTGAATAAAAAATCCTTGTAAGTGAGGCATCTGCGATGAAATTCAGGTCGCATCTGTGATGAAATTCAGTTCAACGCCAATATATCGCAAGTTCTGTACCAGTAGACGGCTCAAAATCGCTACTTCCAAATATTTCGAAAGTTCTGAAAGACGGCCGGACAGTCAATGAGAAATGGTTTTCCTATTGGTGAATCTCAGTCCAACATCGACCAAAGCAAGATCTAGAGATCATCCCCTCAGACTTTGCTAGGTGGTTGGCTACTGCTTGGTGAAATCACGCTGCGGCGCGGCACAGAGCGAATTATTCTTTCGCCTTTTACGGAAGAATACCATGTGCATGCCGCTGCTCAGCAGCTTACGCCACGTTTTGGAAGGCTCAGCCTTTAACGGTTTTGAGTCTTTACCATTCTATAAGTGTCAAGCTTTCCCCGAGGAGGTCTCTCTATTTAGACACTTTGAGATTGACCGATGCTAGGAGGTAAGGTTCATCATTTGTATCAATCTGGACGGGGACGTGTGCAATATGCTTCGAAACTCCATTGCACAGATGCACCCACCGATGGCCAGTTACTTGAGCCAAAATTTACCAAATGAGATCTGTCTAATCCTGATTGAATTGGATTGAAGAGGTGCTACTCCAAGCAATTCGCGTTCCGTATGTCTTCAACGAGGACAAACAACAATAACCAAAAGCACCTATGGCTTCAGCTGATGGAAGAATCATCTGCAGCTTACTGTGATTCTTTCGAGCTGCTACTATCAGATACGCAATAATGCATTCAATGAGCCTCCTTTAACTCAGTTGCGATAAGACGACAGTTCGCCCCTTCTCTTTCTGGGTTACAAGAATGAGTTCACCATTTCAGCACAGTCCACATACTTCATATTGGGCGAGTTCATTGGGGCGAAGGGCTTAACTTGCCTCCTCAAGCGAGAATCTTGCTTCATCGGTGTTTGACAATTGACAGTTTCCTCAAAAGAGTTCAACATTATGACTTCAGAGTACGCAGACATAAGTATATATATTACGTGGTTCTCAAGCTTCACCTGACAAGGCTCATAGGTCTTATAATGTCATGACAATCACAATGGGATCCCAAATACATAAGATATGGGGTTTGACAGTGACAGATAATGCATACTGCTTTGCGCATATGCATATCTGCACCATGAATGCTACAGGTACTGACATCACGGGATTATTTTGGTTCACTATGGAGTAATGATGAATATCGGGCTAATTATTCGGGAAATTCGGTGAAAAGTCAGCATATGCAGATGAAGGTAATGCTAATTCTTCAAGGTGATTAGACGGAAAATTCGGGGAAATTAGTGGGACAAGTTGATTTCATACCAAGGAAAGGAGAAGAGCGAGGTGGCACATTCATAACTCTATTTTAGCAAACATGGAGATCTAAGAGATGAAGCAGGACGAAAAACTCAGTAGACCGAAATAACAAACAGGAAGATCCGATGGGAAGACGTTGGCCTCCTGCTCATTGCAACCTTCTTTAGCTAAGTTTCACTTGAATTTGGTGGCAGACTGATGTCGTCATCTTCTGGTAACCAAGCTAATTTGAAATTAGAAATTTCCCTTAGCTGAGGGCCGAGTTTCCGCCACTTAATCCTCTGAGCGAAGCATGTAAGGAAAGGCATGATCGAAGACGAGATCCAAGCGGGACAAATACAAAGTGCACATCGCATGTAAAATGAAACCAGTCCATGTTGGCTAGGGAATTGTTGTCTTCACCAAATACCTTATGGTTGGTTCTTTCATTAGTAGCCATTTCAAACTATCAGGTCAGGCTGCTCATAGCTAATCAAATTGGTAAATTACTTAAATCCGTCTATCTTATGATCAAATTCGAGTAGTTAGAGCAGTTAATTGAGTTGAGATGCTATAGTTGAGTAGCTTGCGATTCTTTATGCATCTAGCTACATGTATTAAAATGGAATATCATAAAGACAACATGACACTGAAAGTCTTGTGCTCTAAATGTTTCAAAAGTACAGGCGACCCTCAGCACCGGGGCAGCCCAAATACCTGTGTGTCTCAAGGAGGATGAATCTGGGCTTTGCTTCATGCTTCATTCTCATAACTTCCTACTAGCAGCAAGAAAATTCTTGGGATCGGAGGTTTTTCAACTGCCATTACCCCCTCCAAAACCCTAACTACCTGAGACATAGTTGGTCTATCTTTCTCGCTGTCTTGAATGCACCAGCAAGCCACTTTGCATGCTCTGCATAGTTCTTCCACGTCCACGAACCCGTTCAGTCTGTGGTCCACGAGTGGCAAGACTTCTCCTTTGGCTGTTGAATTAGCTATCTGAAGCGGTAGATAATTGCGCATATCAATATTCAGTTCCTTAATGTTCCTCTTTCCTGATATGATCTCAAAGAGCAGCTTCCCATAGCTGAAAACATCTACTTTTGACGTGATGGCTTCTCCTGAAATCCATTCTGGTGCAAGGTACCCTCTGGTTCCCCTGATGGTGGTTATTACGCAGCTGACATCCCGTCCCACGATTTTCGCTAGGCCAAAATCAGCTATCTGTGGTACGAATTCTGAATCCAACACAGTATTCTCTGGTTTGATGTCGCAGTGTATGATGCGATCTCGACACCTCTCATGGAGGTACTCCAATCCTCTAGCAATCCCGATGGCAATGCTGTATCTTGTTTTCCAATCAAGGGTTTCGGAACCTTTCTGGAACAAATGAGCTGCGAACGAACCAATTGCAAAGTACTCGCATACCAGGAAAATTTTCAACTTTTCCGCACGAAAACCGCGCAAACAGACGACATTGTTTTGCTGTATTGTTCCTACGGTTCTAACTTCGCAAGGAACTGTTTGTTACTTTGGTTTTGGTTCACAAGTTTCTTCACTGCTATGGGAGTTGAGTCTGGCAGTGCTCCCCGGAAAACAGAACTAAACCCGCCTTCTCCAATTTTCTCAGAGAAGTTCTTTGTCGCCTTCTTCAGAACTCGATATTCAAAATGCATCAAATTGCCGTCCTCTGTACAAGCAGACCGTCTCGTCCTATTAATCCCCATCCACACACTAAGGACCACAAGAAAAGCTACAGACACAACAACTGCCGTTATGAAATTCGAAACGGGTTTCCTCTTTTTCTTGCGCTCCTCCATCAAGTCTGATGCCGCGATCCGGATATAGAAATCTCTCACAATTGCGTCACCGGTCAAACATTGAACCAAAAACTTCTTGTCCGTCCATATCTGACAGTTAGCAGTGTACGCATATGCACTGCAAGACCAGTTGCTCAAGCACAACAACCTGCATGCTTCAATGTTGTCAGCCATGAACTCATAAGAATTTCTCGGCAATCGTATGTTAGGCATGAGGAAAAAATCATCTGTCCTGTCATCACCACATTCGGACACAGATCTCGTTTTGCATCGGCCCAGAGGATCTTCCAGTTTCAGATCATCTAAGTATCCATGATCGCAATTACAAAGCGGTGCATCGCTCTGATTGCAGCTAGAAGAAGCACCACAAAAGGGATAACTCTCACACTTGTCTGCTGGCTGTCTCGAAAGCAGTTTCCATTCCTGGACATGCTGTGCCCATGCTAATTGCTTGAGCAGCCCCGTCGGTTGGACTACAATCCTAGAAAGATTATAAGGAGCAATTGAGAAATATTTGGAGGAGGTCTCATTCTCCTTCAAAACGAAGGTGAGGTTTATCACGTTTTCCAGTGTCAGTGAAGGCTGATGCCCGTAATTGGCCTCGTTCCAGTCGGTACCACGCCAGTAGGCTACCGACCTGTTAAATAGCGTTCACAAAAATGTTCATTCTGCTTCCGGGACTGCAGAGTACATCCCCGAATCTGGATCCTCTAAATCTCTCCAAGACACCAAAACAGTTGGTTCCAACGTACGCGAACTATACACAAACTTGGCCCCTGGCAACCACGTATCAGTGGGATGATCGAAGCTCTGCCAAGAAACACTTGACACATCAGACTTCTTCCTTAAAACGAAGTTTCCACTGTCAAGGAGCACTCCTGAAGTCGAATTAGGCATGAGCGATGTCGAGCTGGTCGACCAGATTTGACGCTGGGATGGAGCAAGTATGACTAAATTACCGTCCTGGAGGAGCTTCAACTCCGAGGAGAAAGGGTCAGACACCGAAATGTTCCTATTCGCGACCCAAACCACGGTCTTTTGAGGTAATCCTTTGTACCAAATGCCAATGTAGTGGTTACCAGTGTTACCTAGTGAAAAGAAACCCATTTCAAACGTTCCTCCTTGAGAGATCAATGTCCGGTTTCCAGAGAGAGACTCGCCGGGGAAGATAGTATCGATGCTTATGGACGGAGAAGGGCCGAACGAAACAAAGAAAAGAAGCAAAACAATGGGAACCATTTCTGAATTTCCGATTATGCGACTCCTCTTTCGTTGCTCTTTCTTGCGCAAACTGTGGTTTGACATGATGAGTAGCAACTCTTAAGATTTTCTCTGAACGGAGAAATCTTGACTTCTCATTAGCCGGCGTTCTTGTGGGGCGACTATTCTCCTAGCCGTTGCTTTTAAATTAGTTGTTGTCCGCTAGTTGGCTAGTAAATGGCGGAATTTTCAAAGGAGACTCTTTTGTTTGATGGATTACTTGATGAGAAGATCGTGTCATTTTGGGGTCACCAGCCCATTAAGACAAAGTCAAGTCAAGAACATAAACTGTGGAGTAACCAAAGGCTTCGTCAGAGCTTTCAAATTAATGAGGAAGGTAGGTTTCTAAATGTGACATTTTTGACAAGTCGGTTCTATCTAGAATCAGCTTTAATGTCGCAAAAAATGAGCTGCATTGCCCCCAAATAGAATCAAAACCCTTGTCAGTGAGGCATCTATGGTGAAATTCATCTCAAGGCCAATATATCATAAGTCCTAAATCAATAGATGGCCCAAGGAATCTAGGATTATACCACTAGAATCGTGTAGAATTGATAGTACTATTTGTAATTTGCATTCAATTTCTACAGTCTCACAGACCTAGATTCTGCAATCTTGTTTTTTGTGCGCATACGGGCAACTACTAGAAATTGCTTGAGCACTTGAAGAAGATGAGGATGTTTCAAGTGTTATCACAGTCAACATCGTAAACTAGCATCTCTGTCGGGTGAAGAGGTTGGTTTGAGGAAAGTTGTAGTTTTGTCGATCTGTCCTTCGAGCATATTAAGGACCGGCTTATCAATGGTTGATCGATATGGCTCCATTTTATACTCCAAAGAGCAATGATCATCAGCTTCCTTGTTGTCTCTCTTTCCTCTTCCATGGCATCTCCCATTTTCAACTCCCTTTTCATTCCTGAGTTATCATAAACCCTTAAAAGGAAAATAAATTTGACTTCGCCCCTCTGAATTTGCATTTGCATTTCCCCTTTTGCTGACCATATCCATCAACATCATCTTTATACGTAACGCGCCAATGTTGTTATAGAATAGCTAGCGCAACGTCCTCTTGCTGCAATGAACATCACCATGCTATGATCGGTGGAATAGTGTATTGCAAATCTAAAGTCTGAAACTTTCGGAGTGAAACTCTTATTTAGGACGCTAAGAGGCTTAATATCTTGAGTTTGCATATCACATGGTCATATAGATACTCAATCTCGACGCCATCATCTTTATAAGAGGAAAAATTATTGAAAAAGTTTTAAACATATTGCAATTTTGCCAATTCAATCCTAAACCTTTTACTTTTGCTAATTCAATCCTAAATCTTTTGCATTTGTACCAATTTGGCCTTAAATCTATTTTTTTCTTGTCAATTTAACCCTAAACCTCTTGTATTTGTGCCAATTCTCCATCTGGCCAACTTTGAACAGCCAGCGCTGACGGGATAATTTTTAATAATAGTCTAATATTCTTTAAATTTTTCATTTTTTTTCCTTTTCTTTCCTTTTTCTGATTCATATTCTTCCTTTAGATCTTCTTCTTCTGCTTCATCTTCTTCCTTTAGATCTTCTTCCTCCACCGAGGTCTCGATGGCCACTGGTGCTGGTGCCACTGTCGTTGGGCGAGGTCGGTTGCCCATATCTGACGAGGCCAAGCCACCCCATGGTTGGCGAGGTCGGTGCCCATATCCAACTTGATTGGATCAGTGCTTGATGTAGCATGCTTCTATCAAAATACGGAGGTTAACAGAGGTCAGTTCTTACAGCTTAGTCATTGTTAAAACTGTCTATTGATTTATTGACGTGCGACCGTGTGAGATTAACAATTTTGAACAACTTTTCCCCTTTTCTTCCCATTTATGTCCTATGTATTTCGACATAAAAAGATAAATGGAAACGACAATAAGATCATAATTTCTATTCAATTCTCTCGCTAGCATCCAAATAACATCACGATCTAATCCCTTAAATTCCTTCTTTTGTTTATCCACTTTGTTCATTTTGATGATTAAACTCCCCAGTGATCTTTGCAATGATTAAGCTCCAAACATGGAAAGCATCATCTAAATATGGGAATATTGAGTAAAATTTGTGACTGAAGATGCATCACGAAGCCAATTTGAACTTATGGCAACATGAATAATATGATCCCCGGCCCTCAGACTCTAGCACTCTCTACAGAATCGTGCGCGTATACAAACAATCATTCTTACATGATTAATGTGATACGCGGACCATAGCACACCGCTAGGAGGTTAATGTGTATCACACCTTTTTTGGTGCGCTACACTGTACACATGTTGGGTCTAACTAAAATTTCATCGACATGCACTTTCACGAAATCTCATTGTCTAAATTAAAGGTTAAAGACACAAAACTTTTGCTGAGTACTTAATTTACCCCTAAAATAGAACCAAACTAAATCAACGCCCCTAGTCGGCCCGCGCGGAAGGAGCCGGATTCTCCATCCCGCATGGTGCTCCTCTTGATAGCTCGATCGATCTTGACTATCGTCTAAAAGAGATTTCGATCAACGATCGAGATATTTCGAGATACAAAGACGAGCCCCGTATGGGATAAATGATCCTTCCACCCCTCATGTGGACATCCCACCGACTCCACAAGTCTTCCTAAGAAAACATCCTAATCCGGGGGGACAAATGATCTTTTACTCCTCGCTCTCCAACTAACTAAGATCTGAAGTGAGGAGGACTCCAATAATTTATTATTACGCTCCCGCTCTCTAAATTAAACCGCAAGTTGAAGCTGAAATCGTACCTAGCTCGTATTAAATAAACGGAACAAGACAAGAAGCAAAATGAATTTTTCGTAATTTTGTGGGGCTGTCGGCTCTCGTGGGATCACATTGACTCCCACGTAATCATGGATTAAATCCCAATTGGGGGACGGCTCTTGCGGTCACATCAGGGCCACTTCCACCGCCGTTCCAAGGTCAAAACAAATCTCATAATTCCAACACGCCCTCGTTCGGATTGGTATCCCTATCCTAAAGTAACTAGAAATCGCGTTCAATTAGGCTGCGCATCACAGCACCCCTATGCTTAAAATTGAATTCTGGTCGGAAGTTGATTTTTTTATTTCTCTTTAAAGGTAAAATTTGATTTTTTTACTTATGCTTTAGATTGACTTTTGATAAGAGAAATTCGTTCGATAACGAATGAAAATTTATATTTTTAAAATATTATTAATAAAATATTCGGCGACGGTTGTAGGGCGGCGGGCGGTGGCCGATGGCCACTCCCGTCGCTGCCGCCAGACAGGCTGACATTGGCTGCGGCTGACGCCGGTATGGTCGAAAAAGTGATTTCTTTGCTGAAAAGTAAAATTTTTTTGCTTCTCGAAATTGGCTAAAAATCTTACTAGAAGTAGAAAATCTAACCAGAAGTAGAAAATATGATCAGAAGTTATTTTTTTTACGAAACACATTTCTACTTCGACAATATTTTTACCAAATGGATTTCTCTGCAGATTGACTTCTCGCAGAGAAATCAAAAAATAGAAGTGTTATCATGTAGGGGCTTATTGTCACCAACTGCTGGGGACGGGGACGTCTGCACTTGGGTTGTTTTCGTGTCGGTGGTTGGATGGGAAGATTTTGTCAAAAATTAATCTTAAGTTTGTTGCATTTTTGTCAATTCGAACAGAGGAGCTGCTCCTTTGACATTCTAACGGCATTGCCCGTTATTTCTGACTGTAGATCCGCATATCATTATCGGTGTTTTATATAAAATACTCATTAATTAAAAAAAAATGATTTATCACACATCATCATGTTTTTTTATAAAACACTCATTAATTGAAAAATTGAGGGGTCATAAAAAAAACACTATCAAGGAAGTATTTCCCTTTGAAGAAAAGATTGATAACTCGATTGAAAAGGTGAGTCAGCATTTTCTAGCTAAAATTAAGTAGATGAACTCGATTAAAAGAACATGTAAAAAATTTAGGAATCAATTGACAAAATTAAAAAGTTTTGGGAAATTTTACCAAAAAAGTCATAAATTTATTACAATTGTGGCAATTCATTCCTAATTTTTTAAGCAATTCAATCTTAATTTTTTTTTTGCATTCGTATCAATTCAATCTATTTGATCGGTCAGTAATGACGTGGATAATTTTTAAATAATATTTTATAAAATTTATATCTTATTTTGCTATCTTTTTTGTTCATTTTTCTAGTTTATGAAATTGTACCCATGAATAAACACGTAAGTTAATGATAGTGCTACATATGTATTGGACTTAGAAGGTGTTAAAGAATAAGATGAACCCATGTCTACGTTCAAAATCAAGGAATTAACTTTTGCAATGTAAGAAGAATGCATTATCGCACACAAACTAGATTTTTTTAAGTCTTTTTAATGAAGATCATCGGCTAAGTTAGTAGGCCCTAAAAGAGCCCTGTGTTGGTGTACGAATATAAGGCGCACTTGGCACGCACGTGGATCAAATTTGGGGTATTATTGGAACAATGTAATTGTTGAAAAGCGCGGTTATTTTTAATTAATTTGGAATTTTATCATTTTGCCTAACAATTTGTTAGGTGCTTTATGTTTATTTTTGTTAATTTCACTTCCATTTTTTTTTTCTTTCTAAAGAGATGCAACCTTCTTTCAAATTATTTTTGTTTGATAGTTATGAGAGGAATATCATAATTGCTATTTGATATTGTCATCCCGAGACCTTGTTGTATATTGAAAGATTTTTGTCAGTGACTCTTAGCAACATTGTGAGGCAGATAATTCCTTAAAGGAAGTGTTATTACACCTCAAAGTCTAACTCTATGTAATTTCATTTCAATTTTTTTTCCTCAATAGACACTGCTCTAACGATTTAACAAGGATTTCCTACAACATCTGAGTCTGTTGATCAAAACCAAAGACCATAGAAGAAGGAAGAGGAGGCGGAGGACCTAAGCGGCAGGACAGCCTGGGACAAGAGTTAATATCCTTCTACGTTTTACTAAGCAAAGGATCTTGGGCCGTGTTCAATGGCGTTGCAATTTGCGGATCCAGAGGCCTAAACCTTGCAATTCCAAGGAGGGCCGGGCAGTGAATGAGAAATGGTTTTCCTGTTGAATCTTAGTCCCACATCGACCCAAGCAAGATCTAGAGATCATCCCCCTCAGACTTTGCAAGGTGGTTTGCTACTTGCTTGGTGAGATCTGGCAGGTGTGCACAGAGTGAACTATTCTTTTGCCTTTTACTGCCTTTTTAAAAAGGCTCTTGCCCTTTTGCCTCTACTGGCCCGAGCCTCTACCATCTGTCTGAGTGTCTAGGCCGCAATACGGGCATCGTATCAAATTATCAATGTTCAATGGACAGTTCATCTAACTTCGTTAGGAGCGAACACATGAGCTGAATGGAGACATGGTAGGATACTGTCTGAACCCACAAAGTCTGGAAAGCATGATGCACAGATTCCAGACCAGTCGGTCCATCAGTGACATTTACCGTTGCGTCTTTATATTCCGAATGGCCTCGGCCAAAGATGTACATAACCGTAGCTGTAGAGACTCAAGGACACAGTGCCCAGAAAATGTGCTTCACTCTCATAGCTCCCCATAAGTTGCAACAAAGTTCTTGGGATTGGAGGCTTCTCCACTACCATAACCCCTTCCAGAATCTGAACCACCTGGGACATAGCTGGTCTATCTCGCTCGCCGTCTTGAATGCACCAGCACAGCCACTTTGCATGCTCTGCACACGTCTTCCATCTCCGTGAACAAAGTTGCATCATCGGCTGGATGTTGAACTAAAAACTTCTCATCCGTCCATATCAGACTGTTAGCTTCGTAAACATATGCACCGCACGAACAGTTGCTCAAGCACAAAAACCTGCACGCTTCCATGTTTTCCACCAGGAACGTCTCATAACTTTTAGGCAATAATGTATTAGGCATGAGGAAAAACTTATCATTCCTGTCACCACTACATTCCGATGCATTTCTCCTCTGGCATCGGCCCAGACGATCTTCCAGCTTCCGATCATCTAAGTATCCGAGTGCACAATCACAAAGCGGCGCGTCACTCTGATTGCAGCTAGAAGAAGCACCACGAAAGGGATAAATCTCACACTTCTGTGCTGGCTGTCTACAAACCACTATCCATTTCTGGACATGGTTGGCCCATACTAATTGCTTGAGCAGCCCCATCAGTTCGAGCACAATCCTAGTAAGATTATACGGAGCAATTGAGGAATATTTGACATAGGCCTCATTCTCATTCAAAACAGTGGTGAAGTTTATCACGTTTTCGATTGTGGAGAAGCTGGATTTCGTGCCCGATCAAGTCAGCACAATGCCAGTAGTCTTCCTTCCCGTTAAATAGCGAAAACTGAGCCTTTCCATTTACTCCCGTGGATGCAGAGAATATTCCAGGAGCTGGATCATTTAAATTTCTCCAAGCCACCAAAACTGTCTTTTCGGAAGTGTTGAACTTAAACTCGGCACCTGGCAACCACGTATCAGTCGGATGATCGAAACTCTGCCAAGCAACACTAGACAAATTGGATGTGTTCCTGAAAATGAAGTTCCCATTGTCAAGGAGCATTCCAGAAGTCGAATTAGGCACTAGCGATGTCGAACCGGTCGGCCAGATTTGATGCTTGGATGAAGCGAGTAGGACTAAACTACCGTCTCCGAGGAGCTTCAACTCCAAAGAGAACGGTCGGACACGGGGTGGTTCCTATTCGCAACCCAAACCAGTCTTTTGAGGCAATCCTTTGTACCAAATGCCAATTTAGCGCTTGCCAGTGTTACATGGTGAAAAGAAACCCATCTCAAATGTTCCTCCTTGAGAGATTAATGTCTAGTTCCAGGGAGAGACTCGCCGGGCAAGATGGTGTCTGTGATTATGGATAAAGACAGGCCAAATAAAACAGATAAAAGAAGCAAAAGATAAGTGAATGTCACGTCCGATCCTTGAGCACGCGCCATCCCTACCAAATCGTCTCAGGTCATAAGAGATAATGTCTCAGGCATGTTATCAATCAATTTATTTTTATCTTTGATTACACATGCGCAAACTTGCAACTCCTAAACATCACATCAAACAACAGGGACAGTTAACAGCCGTCATAACAATCAAATCATGATAGTTCACAAAGTCAACCTCTTTATTTAACTATCTTGTTTAGACAATAGTCACAAGTCATTCTTCGTCTCCTGGTCTACAATTCCCAAACTATCAGATTCGGTCTAACACGTTCTTCGGGAATACTCCAATAAGTCAACGTCTTAGTATCCACTAGGCTCTGTCACTTGGTACCTAAAAATATTATCCCATGACGGGGTGAGAAATAAATCTCAATGAAGTCAATGCCTAAACTCGGTTAGCACGTTGATTCATCTATGATATCTTACCACATAGATATGACAGTCATCACAGAATATATATCCAGTCACATGCAACTTACCCGCAAGGAAGCTACACATAGTGCGATGCAGACACGACATGACGGTCAAATAGCCCAATCAAGGCAAGCATCACATCAATTGACATATATGATATCACGTCTCGACTCTCGAACCCGCGACATCCCTTCCCAAATCGCCACCAGGTCATAAAAGATAGCGTCCCAGGCAACTGCTATCGACCTAAAAATATACTGCGCATGCGGAACGTGCAATCTTCCATACAATAAAATCAACATGGGATAGGTAAGAAGAAAAGCCAGATAACACAATGCTAAAATAAAATTGCTGAGAATAGATGATTTATAATCTTACAGAGCTAATAACTGATAAATACAACCCCATGCTTCAGGGCGGCCCTCTATGACTCGCAAAAAGATACAAGAGTCAGGTAAGGTTAACTCTCATCTACTCCAAAACAAAACCCCCACAAAAGATATCATCAGTTCCCTGACCACAAAAGGAACCTAACCCTCTACTAGGTAAAAAGGGCATTCGGATCGTCGTAACCAATCGGGGGAGCCGGGTCGTTCGGGTCGTCACAGGAACTCTGGCTAGAATGCACAGAGGGGGTTACTGACTGCTCGGGCTTGAGCTCGGGCTGCATACCAGGTGCGGGATCCACCACCTCCCCATCAGGCGTATCTATGTCCATCGGATCCCAAGCGGGACACTAGGGACCCCCTAAAGAGGTGGCCCCTCAAATCCTCTGAGCGGACCAAAGAGATCCATCCCATCGCGAAAATATCAGGCCTTGAAAAGGTGTGCCACCAAGTGTGGCATCCCTTCATCGACCCATATCGTCGTAATGTGGCGTTCCCACATTTGGTCTGTACCTAGTACCGGGTGGAGACTGACATCGTGTGATGAGTGGGTGATGGTACCAAATTGCACCAGTCTCTCCATTATTTTGAACCTGAAAAGTTGTCCCATGACGGGGTGAGAATTTAATCTCAATGAATCAAGCCTAATCTCGGTTAGGACACTGGTTCGGCCAAGATAACCTAAGCACCACAGTAAGCCACAAGATATATAAACAGATATATATATCAATAAAATAAATCCGTCAAATCAACAACCAAGTAAAGCACCACCATTCAGGCGTACATTAGACATCACACAAATCCATTCTTAAACAATGATCCACGCGACTGGCGTGATAGAAACATCAATAGTGCGATCCCGCACTCATTTGGCAGGACCAGGCTACGTCTACTTTCCCCTCTCAGCGACGGCTTTTACAAGCAGTGTATCCAGTGCACCCGGCACGGCACTGCAAGTAGGTATTCCATAAAAAGGAGTTTCGATCCGTCATAAGCTGCGACTAGCATCCAATAATCTCTTAAAACCGTACGACTGGCACAGGGTATGGATTATCATGCTTCTGACAAGACACGAGTTTCCGCACAATAGGTACGGCTCGAGTACCAATGATACAATGCGAACTTGCCAGGTAACGTCATTGATCCTTTAATAATCACACACATCGCAATTGGCAATCAACTCATTGTTTATCTATGATTAATGCCAAAAATCATACAGAAATGCAATAGACTCGGCTCCAAGGCCCACAAGACTCTTAGTCGAGCATTTTAGCCAGGCAACCAAACCAATCAGGCAATTAACGCACTCACAAGCAATTAATCCAACCCGGTAATTTCAAGCTCAATTCGTACTATATTTCTTATATCTTAATCGATTTATAACAATCAATCGCTCGCTCGTCTCTAACCTGTCACTCGCTCGCGAACAAGCACGGTTAATCAATCAATTGAAAAATTACCACAAATAGCCACAAATAAATAATCGATCGGTCATTTATCCTAACCATTGTTTCTATCTAAACAGGTTTCGATTGTAATTTTTTTTTAAAATAAAAAAATAATTAAGACTAATCCTAAGCGCAATTAGCGCCATAACCAAGGTTTAGAGTCAACTCACAACGTGAGTTAGGTCGAGCGGCGGGGGCGGCGGCGGCGGTGGCGGCCGAATTAGGGTTTATTGCGCGAATGTCTTAGCACAAACTTTGTCGACACCCTGAGGAAGTCCGAAGGAAGTTTGGCGAGGTCGCCGGAACAGGTGGTCAGCGGTGGAGCTCCGGTGAGCAGCGGCCTGAAATAGTGACAAATAGTAATAAAATCGACAAATCGGACTGTTTTGAGGCATTTCCCGGCGACACGGGCTGGAACAAGATCGACCAAGGTTCGGAGGCTCACCCAGGGGTCGGCGGGAAGCGGCCGACGGCGACGAACAGCCGCAATCAGAAACGGCACTTCCCGGTGCCGAAACAGGGGAAGTGTCTGGCGGCGGATTCCGGTCGCCACGCGCCGCGGCCGGCGGGGGTGAGCTCGGAGGAGGTAGAGGGGTCTTAGGGGAGTCGATCGGCGGTGGCGGTGAGGCACGGGGGTGGCCGATTCTGTCGGATCGAAGACCGAACCGAGCCGGGTCCAAAACAGGGCACTGGGACTTTGGGGCTGGATTCCGGCAGCGGACGGCCGGTGGGGCAGGGTTGGGACGATCGAGGGGAGGTCGGTGGTCAGCTGAGGGGCGGTGGTCGGCGTCGGTGGCGGCCGTGGTGGCCGGAAAAGGCCACGAAGTTCTCGGGTTCTCTGACCCGAGAATAGGGTAGGCTTACCGAGCCGATTTCTTGGCCGTTCGATGGCGATGGTGGCTCTGGTCGGGTCAAGGCGGCGGCGGGGAGTGGCTGAGGGCGGTGGCTGCAGGTGGTGAGGCAGTGGTCGCGTGAAAACGGTTGTGGAAGAGGAGAATTGGATCGAGCGAGGCGCGGTCGTTCGCAGCCGGGAAAGAAGAAGAAAAAAAAAAGAAAGAAGAAGGAAGAAGAAAGAAGCAGCAGAAGGAAGGGACGTGAACGTGCATGAGGAAGGGAAATTGGTGGGGCTAAGACCAAGACTTTGTGGCAATTTTTTTTGTCTTATATGCTCAAATGATCAATTTTGTCTCATATGCATAAGTAGGGGCAAAATGGTCATTTGGAGCGCCGAGACTGAAACGAAATTTCGGTATACAGGACGAAGGGTATTTTCGGTAAATTCGCTGGCCAAGCTCGATCAGAGTTAGGCTCGATTGCAAAAACGGCAATTCAAATTCACCACGGATCAATTTCAAAACTCAATCCGAAATATTCTAAAGTTTAGAATTCGTCCAAATATTTGTCTCTTCGGTCTTTATAGTCCAAAATATAAGCCCACTATGATTTTATTTTCATATTATTTCATCGACTTTCGGCGCTTACAAAAGCCGAAATTTCAGGACGTCACAACTCTCCCCCACTTAGGAAATTTCGTCCTTGAAATTACAGCACAGTTTTAACTATTCAAACAGATAAGGATAACTACACTTCATAACTTCATCGTTCTCCCATGTAGTTCTTTCAGTACCATAGAGTTGCTAAACCACCTTGACTAACGAAATCGTCTTGGTTTGGAGTACCTGCTCTTTCCTGTCTACGATCTTGACCGGTCGCTCCACGTATGACGCCCACTTATCCAGATCAATCTCCTCGTAACTCAGCACATGAGCGGGGTCCGGCTCGTACTTCCTCAATATCGACCCGTGAAAGACGTTATGCACTTGAGCAAATTCAGGCGGCAACGCAAGTCGATAAGCCAAAACTCCGATTTGTTCTAGGATTTCAAACGGTCTAACGTACCTCGGGCTCAGCTTTTCCTTCCTGCCAAAGCGGGATGTTCCTCTCATAGGCGACACTTTCAGAAAAACATGATCGCCTACTTGAAACTCCAAAGGTCTATGCCTTTTATCTGCATAACTTTTCTGGCGACTCTGAGCTGTTTTTAATCTGTCTCTAATCACCTTAATAGCTTCCATCGATTGTTCTACTAACTCAGGGTCAGTTATCTTTCTTTCACCTACCTAATCCCAACAGACTGGCGTCCTACAAGCTTTGCCATACATGGCTTCAAAAGGTGACATCTTAATACTTTGCTGATAACTATTATTATAGGCAAACTCAACCAAATGTAATTGTTCCTCCCAGCTACCTTGAAGTCCAGAACACATGCTTTCAACATGTCCTCTAAAGTCTAAATCGTTCTTTCAGACTGACCATCTATTTGCGGATGATAAGTTGTACTAAATTGTAGCTTCGTCCCTAAAGCAGTTTGTAAACTCTTCCAAAATATAGTAGTGAATTTGGGATCCCCATCAGAAGTGATTGTCACTGGCATACCATGTAGCCTTACAATATGCCTCACATATAACTCTGCGTTTCTGTCCAAGGCAAAGTACTTTCTTACTGGAATAAAGTGCACTGATTTCGTTAACCTGTCTACCATAACCCAGATTGAATCATGCCCTCTCTGACTCCTTGGCAAATTCATCACGAAATCCATCGTGATATGCTCCCATTTCCACTCTGGAATTTCCAAAGGTTGCACCAGTCCTCCAGGTTTGCAGTGTTGTGCCTTGACCTGATGACATGTTAAACATTTAGCCACATGTTTGGCTATATCTGTTTTCATACCATTCCACTAGTAGTGCTATTTCAAATTCTGATACATCTTTGTACTCCCAAGATGGATATTATAACTGCTACGATGTGCTTATAATAAGATCTCCTCCTTTAAATTTTCATCCGCAGGCACAACCAAACGTCCTCTAAAATTAAGTATCTCGTCCTCTGAACTTAAGTATCCCCTACTCAACTATTTGAAAATCAACCCTTCGTTTGGCCGAGTCTCTTTGAAGAATCTTCTAAATAAAGGGGTCTATAAACTGCAGGGTCTTAATCTTAACTTGCACTTCCAGCTCAATTCTCAAGGTAGCCACAAGACTCGACAGATGACTTATCTCCAGTTTAAAGTCTGAGTCTCTCAATTGCTCAAGTAAATGCCACTCATGCACCTGTAATTGAGCAATCACTGATTTTCTACTCGGGGCATCTACAACCTTATTCGCCTTACTAGGATGATACATGATATCGCAATCATAATCCTTAAGTAATTCCATCCATCGGCGCTGTCTCATATTCAGCTCCCTTTAAGAGAACAGGTACTTCAGACTCTGATGGTCAGTATACACCTGAAAACTTTTCCCAATCAAATAATGTCTCTATATTTTCAAAGCAAACACAACCGCAGCTAACTCCAGGTTGTGCGTAGGATAATTCAACTCGTGTGGTCTCAATTGACGAGACGCATACGCTACCACCTTGCCATGCTGCATTAAAACACAACCCAGCCCGCTAAGCGAAGCATCGCTATAAATTTCAAAACCACCAAGACCAGACGAAATTGTTAGAACAGGAGCCGTAGTTAACCTATGTTTAAGCTCTTGGAAACTGCGCTCGCACTTGTCTGTCCATTGAAACTTCATATCTTTCTTCAGCAATTTAGTCAAAGAAGAGGTTATAGCTGAGAACCCTTCCACAAATCGCCTGTAATAACCTGCCGAACCCAAGAAGTTTCTAATCTCCGTAGCAGTCGTCGATCTTGACTAATTAATAACTGCCTCAATTTTAATCGGATTCACTGCAACACCTTCTCCCGAAATCACGTGACCTAAAAATGCCACGCGAGCTAACCAAAACTCGCACTTACTGAACTTGACATATAATTGGTGCATTCTCAGAGTTTTCAGAACTACTCTCAGGTGTTGCTCATGATCTTCAGAATTCTTCGAGTACACCAGAATGTCATTTATAAAAACGATCACAAAGCGATCCAGAAACTCCTTGAATACTCTGTTCATCAAATCCATAAAGGCAGCAGGGGCATTCGCCAAACCAAACGGCATCACAGTGAACTCGTAATGTCCACAACGTGCCCTAAATGCCGATTTCGGTATATCCTCTTTTCTGATTCTCAACTGATGGTATCCCGTTCGTAGACCAATTTTAGAAAATATCGATGCTCCCTATAGCTGATCAAACAAGTCGTCAATCCTTGGCAGTGGGTATTTATTCTTGATCGTCACTTGATTCAACTGCCTATAGTTAATACACAATCTCAAAGATCCATCCTTTTTCTTGACGAACAAAACAGGCGCTCCCCAAGGCGATGCACTAGGGGCGGATGAACCCTTTATCTAACAACTCTTGCATCTGAACTTTGAGTTCCTTCAACTCTGACAATGCCATTCTATATGGCACCTTAGAGATCGGCTCCGTCCTAGGAGCTAACTCTATCACGAATTCAATTTCTCTTTCTGGTGGCAAACCAGGTAATTTTTGGGGGAAAACATTTGGAAACTCACATACAATCACAATATACTCCAATTTCAATTCTTTAGCTGACGTATCCACCACAGAAGCCAAATAACCCTGGCATCCATTCTCCAACAATCGAGTCGTCTCTAACGACGATATCATCACAGTCGAGGTTCCTCCTCGATTACCCAAAAATTCAAAGCTAATACCATCTATCGGATTAAACCGAATCACCTTATTAAAGCAGTCCATTGTGGCTCTTTGCTTCGCCAACCAATCCATTCCAACAATTAAGTCAAAATCGTACATTTTTAGCACAATCAAGTCTATCTTACTCTCATGGCTATCCACTACAAGTTTACAATCAGGACAGCTCACTGTAGCTACTACTTTATCTTTCAACGGCGTAGACACATTAAGTACAATATCTAAAGGCACCAAGTTCAATTCACATAATTTAACAAACTGATCCACAACAAACGAATGTGTAGCACTCGGATCAAACAAGGCATATGCTACTTGGTTATGTAAGAGGACCGTACTTGTAATGATCGATGAGTCCTTTGTCGCTTTCCGAGTGATAGCAAAAACCTTCCCTTGTGCCAGCGGAAGATTCTGGAAGTTGGCGGCACAGCTCCTCTAGGCTGTCCTCCTTGTTGTGGCAGCACCTGTCCGCCCTGCCTCTGCGGGCAATATCTCACCTGATGGCCCAGTTGGCCACAACCAAAACAGGCACCACCTCGATACGGGCACAAGCCAGGCCCATGCCTCTATCGACACAAAATTCACATCTCAATTTGACGAAATGCCGGCTTACTAATCACCCCTCGGCGATTGGGTGGGATGTGACTCCGATTGCTAAACATGGGTTTCTTCCCTTGTCTTCTTTCGAATTTATTTGGGGACGTAAATCGTGATCCAGATGCGGTAGTCCTTTCAGCTAAGTCCCGCTCCACTATCAGTGCCCTTGCGTAGATATCGTCATAGTCCTAAAAGTCAAGCGGTACCAGAGCACTTTTAATCTCGGGCTTCAGCCCTTCTTTGAACCTTCTAGCCCTATCCTCTGGATCCTCAATCATTCTCGGAGCATAGTTGGACAATTTAGAAAATTTTGCCTCATACTGGTCAACTGTCATCTGATTTTGATAGAGGCGGAAGAACTCAGTCATCTTTTGCTCTCTAACTATCCTCGAGAAGTATTTATTATTAAAAACTTCCACAAAAGTATTCCATCCTAGAATTGTATCTTCTGGAAAAGTTCTACCTTTGATAGCTCTCCACCAAGTACTAGCGTTCCCTTCGAGTTGATAGACTGCTAGAGTTACCTTATCCCTATCTGAACGTCTCAGCAAATCGAACGATTTTTCTATCCCTTTGACCCATCGAGTAGTAGTTTCAGGGTCTCCACTTCCAGTGAATTGAGGTGGCTTTAATTTAAGAAACTGTTCCACCAGCTTTTGAGCCCTACGTTCCTCACTATCATGTACAGGTGGTGGACTCACCGATGAAACTACAAATGATGGAATTGCAGATGAAGTCCTAGCAGCAACAACAGTAGCTGCAGCTTGATTCCTTACTTGCCGCCCCATCAAATCTCCAATAGCCCCTAAGGCTTGTATGACTTCAGCCATAGTCGGTTCCCTTCCAGTAGGTCCAGTAGGTTCAGCAGCAGAGGCTGCAGTAGGGGGTGCAATTGGGGACACAACAGGCGGTGCTCTTTCAAAGTCAACCAATTCTTCCACTAGCCTTAAAGGCCTCCTTCGAGGTGCTCGGGGTGCTCTTTTACCCCGTCCGCTCATTTTGCAGTAGAGATACGAAGTCTTGCTTACCCAATAGCAAAATGCAGTTAGAAGGCAGCCCAAAAATTTTACCGCGAAATTAACAATCATAGGCATAATAACAAAAATCTTACTAACTATCCTATTTCTCAACGCTCCTTATTACTCCATGCCAATGACCAGACGAATCAGGCTGACCTTGCTCTGATACCACCTTGGGCGGGGATGTCACGTCCCGACTCTCGAACCCGCGACATCCCTTACCAAACCGCCACCAGGTCATAAAAGATAGCGTCCTAGGTAACTGCTATCGACCTAAAAATATACTGCGCATGCGGAACGTGCAATCTTCCAAATAATAAAATCAACATGGGATAGGTAAGAAGAAAAGCCACATAACACAATGCTAAAATAAAACTGCTGAGAATAGATTATCTATAACCTTACAGAGCCAATAGCTGATAAATACAACACCATGCTTCGAGGCGGCCCTCTAGGACTCGCAAAAAGATACATGAGTCAAGTAAGGTTAACTCTCATCTACTCCAAAATAGAACCCCTACAAAAGACATCACCAGTTCCCTGACCACAAAAGGAACCTAACCCTCTACTTGGTAAAAACGGCATCCGGATCGTCGTAACCAATCGGAGGAGCAGGGTCGTTCGGGTCGTTACAGGAACTCTGGCTAGAATGCATAGAGGGGGCTACTGACTGCTCGGGCTCGAGCTCGGGCTGCATACCAGGTGCGGGATCTACCATCTCCCCATCAGGTGTATCTATGTCCATCGAATCTCAAGCGGGGACATTAGGGACCCCCTGAAGAGGTGACACCTCAAATCCTCTAAGCGGACCAAAGAGATCCACCCCATCGCGAAGATACCAAGCCTTGAAGAGATGTGCCACCAGGTGTGGCATCCCTTCATCGACCCATATCGTTGTAATGTGGCGTTCCCACATCTGGTCCGTACCTGGTACCGGGTGGAGACTGACATCGTGTGATGAGTGGGTGGGGGTACCACATTGCACCGGTCTCTTCATTATTTTGGACCTAAAAAGTTGTCCCATGACGGGGTGAGAATTTAATCTCAGTGAATCAAGCCTAATCTCGGTTAAGACACTAATTCGCCCAGAATAACCTAAACACCATAGTAAGCCACAAGATATATAAATAAATATATATCAATAAAATAAATCCGTCAAATCAACAACCAAGTAAAGCACCACCATTCAAGCGTACATCAGACATCACACAAGTCCATTCTTAAATAATGACCCACGCGACTGGCGTGATAGAAACATCAATAGTGCGATTCCGCACTCATCTGGCAGGATCAGGCTACGTCCACTTTATCCTTTCAGCAACGACTACTATAAGCGGTGTATGCAATGTACCCGGCACGGCACTATAAGTAGGCATTCCTTAAAAAGGAGTTTCGGTCCGTCACAAACTGCGACCGGCATCTAATAATCCCTTAAAATCGTACGATTGGTACAGGGCATGAATTATCGTGCTTCTGACAAGACGTGAGTTTCCGCACAATAGGTACGGCTCGAGTACCAATGGTACAATGCAAATTTATCAGGTAACGTCATTAATCCTTTAATGATCACACAAATCGCAATCGGTAATCAACTCATTGTTTATCTATGATTAATGCCAAAAATCATACAGAAATGCAATAGACTCGGCTCCAAGGCCCACAAGACTCTCAGTCGAGCATTTCAGCCAGGCAATCAAATCAATCAGGTAATTAACGCACTTGCGAGCAATTAATCCAACCCGACAATTTCGAGCTCAATTCGTACTATATTTCTTATATCTCAATCGATTTATAACAATCAATCGCTCGCTCGTCTCTAACCTGTCACTCGCTCGCAAACAAGCACGGTCAATCAATCAATTGAAAAATTATCACAAATAGCCACAGACAAATAATCGATCGGCCATTTATCCTAACCATTGTTTCTATCTAAACCGGTTTCGATCATAATTTTTTTTAAAAATAAATAATTAGTTAAGACTAATCCTAAGAGTAATTAGCGTCCTAACCAAGGGTTAGAGTCAACTCACAACGTGAGTTACCTCCAACGACGGCGGCGGCGATGGCGACGGCGGCGATGGCGGCGGCGGCCGAATTAGGGTTTATTACGCGGCGGTCCGAGCTCAAACTTTGGTGACACCCCGAGGAAATCCGGTGAGATCGCCGGAACTGGTGGTCGGCGGCGGAGCTTCGGTGAGCGACGGCCTGAAATAGTAACAAAGTAATAAAATCGTTAAACCGGACTGTTTTGAGGCATTTCCCAGCGACACTGGCCGGAACAAGGCCGGCCAAGGTTCGGGGGCTCACGCAGGGGTCGATGGGGGTCGGTCGGGACCGTGGACGGCGGTGGGAGGCGACCGGCGGCGGCGAACAGTCGCGATCAGAACCGGCACTTTCCGGCACCGAAACAGGGTAGTGTTCGGCGGCAGATTCTGGTCGCCACGCACGGCGGCCGGCGGCGGTGAGCTCGGAGGTGGTAGAGGGGACTCAGGGGAGTCGATCGGCAGTGAGGGTGAGGCACGGCCGCAGCCGGTTCGGCCGAATCGAAGACCGAACCGAGTCGGGTCCAAAATAGGGCACCGGGACTTCGGGGCTGGATTTCGACGGTGGACGGCCGGTGGGGTAGGGTCGGGACGGTCGAGGGGAGGTCGGTGGTCAGCTGAGGGGAGGTGGTCGGCGTCGGTGGCGGTCGTGGTGGCCGAAAAAGGCCACGAAGTTCTCGGGTTCTTTGACCTGAAAACAGGGCAGGCTTACCGAGCCAATTTCTCGGCCGTTTGACTGCGACGGCAACTCGGCTCGGGTTAGGGCGACGGCGGGGAGTGGCTAAGGGTTGTGGCTACCGGTGGTGAGGGGGTGGTCGCGTGAAAACGGCAGTGGAAGAGGAGGATTGGATCGGGCGAGGCGCGGTCGCTCACGGCCGGGAGAGAAGAAGAAAAAAGGAAGAAGGAAGAATAAAGAAGCAGCAAAAGGAAGGGACGTGAACGTGCATGGGGAAGGGAAATTGGTGGGCCCAAGACTAAGACTTTGTGGCAATTTGTTTTGTCCTATATGCCCAAATAATCAATTTTGTCTCATATGCATAAGTAGGGGCAAAATGGTCATTTGGCGCGCTGGGACTGAAACGAAATTTTGGTATACAGGACGAAGGGTATTTTCGATAAATTCGTTGGCCAAGCTCGATCGGGGTTAGGCTCGATTGCAAAAACGGCAATTCAAATTCACCGCGGAACAATTTCGAAACTCAATCCAAAATATCCTAAATTTTAGAATTCGTCCAAATTTTCGTCTCTTTGGTCCTTATAGTCCAAAATATAAGTCAACTATGATTATATTTTCATATCATTTCATCGACTTCCGGCGCTTACAAAAGCCGAAATTTCAGGACGTCACATGTAGTCCATTTATTAAGAGATAGGGCATGTCAGCCCGGCGCACTAGTCAGTTGGTGTTTAGTACACTAGTCAGTTGGTACTCTTCTGGTGGTACCAGGCATCGTCCGTTACTTCCGACGACTGCATCTAGTAGTCCATGCATTATCCGACTGTCACGGCATAGGACTACTAGGAATCCCTTCCGGGATGCGATCTGTCACAAGTTGCGACCGGCGTCCATCAAACTGGTGTCACAAAATGATGTGCTTCCGACAAGTTGTATTCTTCCGATTGTCACGATACAATCTTATTAGGACCTTGGCAGGAATTTCATCGTCCCATCATATAACCACATATCTCATCCGACAATCAATCAATTTTATCATCTTTGATTTAAGCCGGATGCTTATACAGACATGCTCAAAGACTTGGCCCAATGTCATGTTCATGCTAAATAATGTACTTTGTCACACAGGTTATATGAATGTGCAATTTCACATTTAGACTTGCGCCTGACGCGGACGATGAATCACACAAAACTTCAATCAAATCACATGATAGTTAATCAACTTGACTTAATCAAGTAGCCATTACATGATTGATTAGCCAATGCAATTAATTAAACGATATTGATTAATCTCAATTTTATTAAATTATCAATCCATCTCTCGGCTATGATCTGTTACTCACTCGCGATCAAACAATGACAATCAATTGTCCAATCAATCAATCAATCAATTCTAGTAGTTAACTAGCCACAGACGACCTTCGTGGCTATTTATCTTAAAACACAATTTTTATCTAAATCGATCGCGATTAATCTAATTAATCATCATAACGACTAAATAACTAATCCTAGGCGTAATTAGCGCCCTAACCAAGGATTAGGGGTTAACACCAATTAACTAGCTCGGGCAATCACGGCACTGACGGTGACGATAAACGGTGACAACGGTGATCCTCGAAGATTCCTTGGCACGAACTCGGGAATTGACCGAATCATGGGCACAAAATCTCGGCGCACGAGCCAACTCTCTTGGCTACTTGGCCCACGAACGTGGTACACGGCCTAGGGATGATGGCACATCGGCCCCGACAATCGGCCAACTTGCTCGGCCAATGGCCCCACGGGTCCGCGAAATAGGCCATGACCTTAGTAAACAGGGCCCACGGCCTGCGCGAACAAGACATCGGCGGGGACTTTGATTGGGGTTCTTGGTGGCGTTGAGGGTGTTCGCAGGGCTGACCTCGGAGCTAGGACAACAGGAGACGGGGTGGAAAGGCTGGTTAGAGGTCGTCAGGGCGGCGGAGCTGCGGCGGACCTCCGGCAACAGCGGTTGGACAGGGCAACCCGACGGTAAATAGGGGAACCGGGGCTGTCCTCGTCGATTCTGGCCTCCTCTAGTGGCGAACGATCGTGCTGACAATCAAGAAGGCCGGTGAGGGTCGGAAGTGGTCGAGGGTGACCGACGACGGCGCGAGGCGGCGCAACAGCCCCGAGCAGAATGGTGAACACAGAGCAGGGCTTCGGCCAAAACAGGGGAGGGTTGGCCGGGGCCTGGTCGGGCTCTACGAATGTCCAGCGGCTGTCAACGGCTAACACGGTCGTCAAGGGGCTGAATGGGATTGTTTGGGGTGGTTGACGATCGACGGAAGGTGGTCGAAGGCAGAGGAACAGCCGTGCATAGTGCATATGGGCAGAACAGGGGATGACACCTTTGCTGGGTCTCCGCGGCTGCTCGACGGCTCCGCGGCTGCTCGACGGCTCTGCAGCGGCCAACGATGATCGTGGGGTGTCGAGGGGTTGGAGGGAAGTCGATGTGGTGGCTGGTGGCGGTCGGAAGTGGCCACAAGAGTGGTTTGACGGGGAACGTCGAAGTGAAGCAAAAACAGGGCAATCGGGATCCGGGGCTGTTCTGGGCTTCCGGACGGCGAACGGTGTTTGAAACAGCGATGGCGGGTCATCGACGGAGCTGGAGTGTAGTGGTGGTGGTCAGGCGGCAGTGGTGTCGCACAAAACCAATCGATGAGGAGGATGTGAGGTCGGGTGGGAGAAGGAGGAGGGTGCCCACGGTGAACAGAGAGAGAGAGAGAGAGAGAGAGAGAGAGAGAGTGCGTGGAGTGGGTGAGATGTTGACCAGTATGTGGGGGAAAATATAAGGGAATAGTGTCAAGAGTCAAGTTAAAATTGAATATTTCGTCGTCTAGTAAATACTTGAGGAGCACGTTAGTAAGTCAATAATTCGGGAATAAACAAATTTTTGGTTTGATTGGTAGAGGATAATTTAGTCTTTTCACAAGTTAGGCTTAGCAGTATCAGCTCGGGCGTGAGGATTTCGATCCTAATACGTGGCGACTAAGATTTCGAAGCCTAACTTAATTGACTGTCAATTTCGAAAATCGTTCAAAATCTATCTCTTAATTTCTTATGGTCCAAAATATCTCGCATACTAAAATTCAATATTAATCTATTTTATTAAATTCAAATATTTTACAAAAGTTAAATTTTCATGGCGTCACACTAAATATTTTTGGGTTTTCTCACGTGACACTCTCTCTTGTTGTTCTTACTTTCGCAACTACGGTTTTTACATGACGTGTAAGCAAATCTAAGGCTTTTTTTTGAACTGATAAATCTTGACTTACTCATTGGCCAGCGGTCCTTGGGGAAGTGCGAGTCTAAAGGCCGAGTCGAAAGTGACAAGACGTTGGGGATGTATTATATGATCGAGAAGATCAGTTGGGGTCATCAATACAAGTCAAGTCAAGAACATAAATTCTGTGGACCAACCGAAGGCTTCCGTAGTTGAAATTATGCAGAGATTGTTGTACATAGCTTTTCCATTATTAAGGAAGAAAGGTTTCTCAATTTGACATTTTTTACTAGGTGATTCTATCTAGAATCAGCTTTAGTATCGCAAAAATGAAGTGTTGTGCCTTAAATTGAATGAAAAATCCTTGTGAGTGAGGCATCTGCAATGAAATTCAGTTCGAGACAAATAGCAGCTAGAAATATATTATGAGCAAAAACATGGCTCAAAACATATCTATGCAAAAAACAGAAATAAACCAATGGGGAGGTTCGGTTCACGCGAAACATAAATAATCTCATTCTAAGTTCATAAAACAGGTTCTAATTGCCGGTTCCCAGATGAGTGGGTGGATTTGGCATCCAGAATCTCGAACTTACTTGCACAAGACCGGTTACAAATTTTTGGAACTGAACCTATTTTCATGGCCAGTTCGATCAAGTTCTCGGGAAGAATCAGACCGGTTGCACAGCCCTAGTTACTACTTGGCGAAATCAGGCAGCCACATGGTCGCACAGAGCGAACTATTCTTTTGTCTTTTACTAAAGATTACCAGGTGCACGCCGCACGAGCAGCATACGCATCTACTGTATCTAAGAGTGTCTACTAGGCCGCCATAAGGGCATCATTTGAATGTTTAAACAGTTCATCTAACTTCATTAGGAACAGACACAAAAGCTGAATAGACAGCGAACTCCTAAACTGAATCCTCTGCCACGAGAGGTCGGAGATACGGCAGCAAATGGTCGTAACCAGCAAAATCTGGTAAGCATGACGAATCTGGTAAGCATGAGAAAGATTTAAGACCATTCAGTACATCAGCGACATTTACTGCTGAATCTTTATGTTTCGAGTGGCCTTGGCCTGAGAGGTACATACCTGTAACTGTAGAGACTCATGGAGAGGATGAATTGGTGCCACAACGCCCATAAATTGTAAATAAAAGGACATAGTGCTTTGTTTTATACTTCACTCGTTTTAACTTCCTAAAAGTTGTAACAAAGTTCTTGGGATTGGAGGCTTTTCTACTACCATCACCCCCTCCAAAATCTGAACTACCTGAGACATAGTTGGTCTATCTCGCTCGCTGTCTTGAATGCACCAGCAAGCGACTTTGCATGCTCTGCACACTTCTTCCATCTCCACGAGTCCATTCAATCTGCAGTCCACGAGTGGCAAGACTTCTTCTCCTTTGGCTATTGAATTAGCTACCTGAAGCGGTAGATAATCGTGCATATCACTGTTCAGCTCCTCAATGTTTCTCTTTCCTGAAATGAGCTCAAACAGCAGTTTTCCATAGCTGAAAACGTCTACTTTCGACGTGATGGCTCCTCCTGAAATCCATTCTGGTGCAAGGTACCCTCTGGTTCCTCTCATGGTGGTAATGACGCGGCTGACATCCCGTCCCACAATCTTCGCGAGGCCGAAGTCTGCAATCTGTGGTTCAAGTTCTGAATCCAAGAGTATATTCTCCGGTTTGATGTCACAGTGTATGATGCTATCTCGACACCTCTCATGGAGGTACTCCAATCCTTTAGCAGTTCCAATGGCGATGCGGTATCTGGTTTTCCAATCGAGGGTCTTGGGCCCTTTCTGAAACAAATAAGCTGCGAGCGAACCATTTGCAAGGTACTCGTATACAAGGAACCTTTTCGACTCTTCTGCACAAAAACCGCGCAGTCGAACCACATTGACGTGCTGTATTGTTCCTATGGTTCTAACTTCCGCAAGGAATTGTTTGTTACTTTGGTTTTGGTTCAAAAGTTTCTTCACTGCTATAGGAGTTGAGTCTGGCAGTGCTCCCCAGAAAACAGAACTAAACCCGCCTTCTCCAATTTTCTCGGAGAAGTTCTTTGTCGCCTTCTTCAGAACTCGATATTCAAAATGCATCAAATGGCCGTCGGCCGTGCGAGCATACCGCCTCGTCCTATTAATCACCAGCAACACACTAAGGACCACAATAAAAGCTACAGACACAACTACGACTGCTGTTATGAAATTCGAAACGGGTTTCCTCTTTTTCTTACGCTTTTCCAACAAGTCCGATGCCGCGATCCGGACATAAAAATCTCTCACAATGGCATCATCAGCCATATGTTCAACCAAAAACTTCTCATCCGTCCATATCTGACAGTTAGCAGTATACGCATATGCACTGCACGAACAGTTGCTCAAGCACAATAACCTGCATGCTTCAATGTTTTCAACCACGAACTCACAAGAATTTTTTGGCAACCGTACATTAGGCACGAGAAAAAAATCATCTTTCCTGTCATCGCTACATTCCGGCGCAGATCTCATTTTGCATTGGCCTTGATGATCTTCCAGTTTCAGATCATCTAAGTATCCAAGATCGCAATTACAAAGCGGTACATCGCTCTGATTGCAGCTAGAAGAAGCACCACAAAAGGGATAAATCTCACACTTGTCTGCTGGCTGTCTCCAAAGCACTTTCCATTCCTGGACATGCTTTGCCCATACTAATTGCTTGAGCAACCCTGTCGGCTCGACTACAATCCTAGAAAGATTATAAGGGGCAATTGAGTAATATTTGGAGGAGGTCTCGTTCTCATTCGAAACGAAGGTGAATTTTATCACGTTTTCCAGTGTCGGTGAAGGCTGATGCCCGTAATTGGCCCCAGTCCATTCGCCACCATGCCAGTAGGCTACCGACCCGTTAAATAGCACTAACTCGATCGTTCCTTCCGCTCCTGGGACTGCAGAGAATATCCCCGGAGCTGGATCATCTAAATCTCTCCAAGCCACCAAAACCGTCCGTTCAGACGTTCGTGAACTATATACTAACTTGGCACCTGGCAACCACGTATCAGTGGGATGATCGAAGCTCTGCCAAGCAACATTAGACACATTGGATGTCTTCCTTAAAACGAAGTTTCCACTGTCAAGGAGCACTCCTGAAGTCGAATTAGGCACAAGCGATGTTAAGCCGGTCGACCAGATTTGACGCTTAGATGGAGCGAGCATGACTACGTTACCATCCCGGAGGAGCTTCAACTCCGAGGAGAAAGGGTCGGACACCGAATGGTTCCTATTCGCAACCCAAACAACGGTCTTTTGAGGTAATCCTTTGTACCAAATGCCAATGTAGTGGTTGCCAGTGTTACCTGGTGAAAAAAAGCCCATCTCAAACGTTCCTCCTCGAGAGGTTAATGTCCGCTCACCGGAGAGTGACTCGCCGGGAAAGATAGTGTCGGTGCTTACTGACGAAGAGGGGCCTAATGAAACAGAGAAAAGAAGCAAAACAACAGGAAACATTTCTAAGTTTCCGATTATGCAACTCATCTTTCGTTGCTCTTTCTTTCGGAAATTGTGTTTTTGACAAGGTGAGTTAGCAAGTCCTGAGACTCTCTCTGAACGGAGAAATCTCTCGACTTCATTGGCCGGCGGTCCTAGCTGAATTGCCGGTCAAAGAGGTTGAGTCGAAAATGACAGGAGAGACTGGCTGTTTCTCTTGTGTAGCGACTATAATCCTAGCCCGTTGCTTTTCAATTAATCGCTGTCCACTAGTTGGCTATTAAATGACAGAATTGTCAAAGGTGATACTGTTGTTTGATGGATTACGTGATGAGAAGATCAAGTCATTCGGGGGTCATCAACCCATTAAGACAAAGTCAAGTTTGGACCAGCCAAAGGTTCCGTCCGTGGAAATTATGCAGAGATTGATCTACACGGCTTTCACATTAACGAGGAAGCAAGGTTGCCAAATTTGATATTTTTGGCAAATTGGTTCCATCTAGAATCAGCTTGATTATTGCAAAAATTTAACTGCTTTTCCCTAAATAGAATCAAAATCCTTGGAGCTTTTTTCCAAAACACGGGAAAAAAAGAAAGTATTTACCAAATCAGTTTTAAAAAACAATATTTATCAAATAAGGGGTCGCTCGATAGTCTTACTACCGAGCGGGCGTCGCTAGGCATGAGCAGTGCTTGCTCAGTAGCTAGACCGCCGAGCAGGTTGAACAGTGTCCGCTCGGCAGGTGGTTAGTCTTCTTCTTATTCTTCTTCTTTTATTTTATTTTAAATTTGTTCTTCTTGCTCGGCAGTTTTACACGGCTGAGCTTTACCTAGATAAGTGAGACAGCTTGTGTTTTAGTCAATGGAGCGTTGAATCTCCTCAGAGCCTTGTCATAATGTTCGCTCCCATAGCATCTCCGAGTTGTCAATTCAGTGCCTGCATATGTTTGGTATTTTGTAATATTTACTGGTTCTTTTCTCTAGCTCGTTCAAATTTATCCAAGGCTAGAAAGCAAGAGAACATAATTAACTTCCCTGCTAGATGGATAATTGTTTGGGACATAGTTTCCTCACTCAGTGAAGCATATGGGCATGGGCGTTTATGATTGAGAAAACACTATTATGTGGTGCCTGTGTCATGTTTTCAGTGAATATGTGCAACCAAACCTAGTTTAGACGGTGCGAACTATATGTTCCAAAACAGCTGTGAAATATTGACTGATAATTCAATTGTTTGAATTATATCGTGTGCCCTGGTAAAGTGGTAATGCCGAATGGTGCTGCAGGTATGATCTCTATGAATGCTTTTTCTGCACTTGGATTGCGGATATTGACTGACATCCCATTTTTCCTTCAAAATTTTAGGTTGACAAAATTTCTCATGCTGATGTAAACACGGAGATAATATTCAACTGCCAAATGTGTGATTGCGACTTTGATCTACCTCAATCGGATTGGAGATTCAGGTCAGTTTAATGTAAAATACTTTGCCGTCATGGCTTATGGGAAACCGAACAGTTGCTAATCTTGATTCAATATTTAATATTTGTCTAGATTGTTGATTATCAGTTGAATAATATGTTATTGTCGAAATATTATCACATACTTCCAAAAGGAAAGTTTAACACGAAATGAGTTCCTCTGTCTTTTGTTCTTCGATTATTAAGCTTGCCAATTGAACTTAGGTTGTTATCTCTCCGATTACCCCTTTATGGTTTCATTTTATCTCCCAATTGCTGGATGGATGCTGAGGACAGTGGTCTTTCAAGATAAGATGAATTGTAACTTAAAAGTCCATTGTTATCCTTGGCTCAAAAATGATAGAGTTTAACTTTTTAAAGTCATGTCATGGGTTATACCTAGAGGTAGCAAATAGGTGGGTCGGGTCGGGTTTGAGTCGGGTCGAATATGGTCGAACTTATATTAACTCATCTGACCCATATTGATCCATATTTAATGATCCATATCCGACCCGACCTGTGACTGACCCATACCCGACCCGACCTATTTTGATCCATATTATCAAAATACAATAACATTTTAAGAAAATAACATTACTAAAATACTTCTCAGTCTCGGCCCCGGCCCCAGTCCCTACACTGGCCCTGTCTCTGGCCCCTGCCCCTGTCCCGACCTCGTCCTTGGTCCCCAGCACCGGCACCGACCCCGTCCTTGGTCCACAGTCCTAGGTCTTAGCCCCTGCCCCGGTCCTGAACCCGGCCCCGGCCCCTACCCAGGTCCCAGCCCCTGGCCTCGGGCCTGGGACCCGGCACAAGTCTTGGTCCCGGCCCTAGTTCTGACATTGGCCTCGACCTTGGTCCTTGAATCCGGCCGACACCGGTCCCGACCCCAGTCGTCGATCCCCATCCCCCGGCACCGATCTAGACCCTGGTCGCCGATTCCCGACCCCTGGCCCTGGCACTGGTCCCGGTCCCAGTCACCGACCCCAAGCCCGGGCCCGGTCCCGATTCCGGCCTCGATCGCCTATTCCGGTCCCAGTCCCGAAACCACTTATAACTGATGGAATGATGTTGTACTTACGGGTTGAAAATGGATCCAATATGGGTCGCAAATAGATCAATATGAATTTAAGTGTGAACCATTATTGACCCATTTTTAGTGAAACCTTTATAAGTTAATAATCCATATTTGACCCATTTTACACAAATATTGATCAAATATGAATTTGTGACCCATATTGCCAGTTATAGTTATAACTTTCCAAACGTACGAGGATCCCTATGTTTAGATGCCTCCTCTGCAATGTTACTCTCTCTCTCTCTCTCTCTCTTACAGACATCTTCTTTCATTTTGTATCCCAGCATCCATCCAGCAATTGACTAAAACACAAGCTGTCTCACGTATCTAGGCAAACCTCAGCCACGTAAGACTAACGAGCAAGAAGAATTTTTTTTTTTTTTTAAAAAGACCAAGCACCCGCTCGGCAATTACTCGTGCCTAGCAATGCTCGCTTGGCAGTAAGACCGCCCAGCAAGCACTATTCACTCGCTCGGCAATGACTCGTGCCCAACGACGCTCGCTTGGCAGTGAGACTGCCGAGCCACCCTTGATTTGGTAAATATATATTTTTTAAACTTGATTCGGTAAATGCTTTCTTTTTTTCGCCTGTTTTGGAAAAAAAAAGCCCAAATCCTTGTCAGTGAGGCATTTGTGGTGAAATTCATTTCAAGGCCAATATATCGTAAGTGCTATATCAACAGATAGCCGCAAGGATGATACCACTAGAATCGTGTAGAATTGATAGTAATATTCGCAGTTTGCATTCAATTTCTACAGTCTCTCAAACCTAGATTCTGCAATCTTGTTCTTTGTGCTCATACCGGCAACTACTAGAAATTGTTTGAGCACTTGAAGAAGATGTGAATGTTTCAAATGTTATCACAATCTCAACATCGTAAACTAGCATCTGTATGGGCTGAAGAAGTTGCTTTGAGGAAAGTTGTAGTTTTGTCGATCTGTCCTTCGAGCATATTAAGGACCGGCTCATCAATGGTTGATCAATAGGGCTCCATTGTATACTCCAAAGAGCAACGATCATCAACTTCCTTGTTGTCTCTCTTTCCTCTTCCATGGCATGCCATCTACCATTTCAACTCCCTTTTCATTGCCGAGTTCATCATAAACCCTTAAAAGGGAAATAATTTTGACTTCTCCCCTCTGCATTTGCGTTTACATTTCCCCTTTTACCGGCCATATCCATCAACATCCCAAACTATCAACATCATCTTTATAAGAAACGCGCCCAATGTCCTTGTAGAATAGCTCACGCAACATCCTCTTTGTGCAGTCAACATTACCATGGTATGATCAGTGGAATAAAGTCTTGCAAATCTAAAACCAAAAACTTTTGGAGTGAAACTCTAATTTGGGAGAATGCCATGAGGCTTCGTATCATGAGTTTTATAAGGCATTTTTTTTTAAAAAATTAATATTCGAATATTTTTTAAATTTTTACTTTTTTCTTTCTTTTTTCGGTTCATACTCTCCCTTCAGATCTTCTTCATTTGGTTTACCTTCTTCCTTGGGATCTTCTTCCTCCACCAAGGTCTCGCTGGGAGAGGTCGAGCCACCTCAACCTCACCCAGCCATGGCGTTGCGTCACCGTTGCAACTTGCTAGGAGACCTCGGTCTCACCCGACGATGGTTGAGCCTCACCATTCCCTAGCTAGGTGCCATTGCTTGCCTAGTTTTTGGCCATCACCCGGCACTAATAGTCTGGTTTTGGTTTTGGTTTTGGCCAAGGTTTAAGTGTTTGGAGAATAATTTTGGTTGTTGGTGCTGAGTAATTTGGTGACCAGAGGAAGTGTGGTGATCGTCGTAATTGGCCGATGGATAGATTGGCGAGGGTCGACGACGTCGACAATGCCCAAGGATTGAGATCGATGACAAGAAGGCATAGGCGAAAGCTCGAAAAGTGGCATGCGAGGAAGAAGAAGAAGAGTAGTAAATAAGAAAAAGAAATAAAATAATAATAATTTTTTTAATATATATATATATATATATATATATTGCCTTGTTGGCGCTAATAGGGTCCACATTAGCGTCAACCAACTAAAGTTAGCGGGAAAGACTAAATTGACACAAATGCAAAAAATTATAACTAAATTGTTATAAAAAAAGAGTTTAGAATTGAATTGACACAAATGTAAAAATTTTAGGACTGAATTGAAAAAAATTAAAATATTCAAGATTGAATTGATAAAAGTGTAATAAGTTAAGGATTTTTCTTTTACAATTTTCCCCTTTAAAAGAATGTGATTATCCAAAGGTCAATTCGGCACCAACATTTTCTCGCCTCTTATGACTTTCACTTTCTCATTCTTATGTTTGACGAAAGAAGAAAGAAAGTAAAAGTCCTCGTATTCCCAGGAACGTGAGTGATTTTAATTAAAGACCAATGACTTATCAACTGTTCATAGTTGCCAGCAACTTTGAAAGGACTTGGAGAAATATCCCTCATGAATCTATATTACACTACTTTGTTTTTTTGCATGACCAACACTGCTTGAGCATGGATTGGTCGGCTAAAAACTTTTTAAATTGTGGTAAAAGCTTGGCTTGTCAGATGAAAGCAGGGTATCTCTAATGCTCCGCCTCAAGCGAAGGCTAGAGTTTGACCCACCACTAACGAGATAAATAAATGGTCCGAAAATATCTGCGATCAATACCTCTTGATCTGATTCCATGAAATATTTTGTGCACACATTCATCGAGCAGCGGCCGAAATTGAGCACCGTGAAGTGATGCAATTTGGTTTGTCGCAATTCGAGTTAGTTTCCATCCGATTTTGTCAATGTTGTGTGAGAAAGAAATGTCCACTTTCTGATCATGTATTCCACGCGGTTTTGTTGATGTAGACGTCGACTATCCTATTGGCCAGATCTGGACATGGATGCCTTGACCGCGATCGCAACAACCTCTCTTAGACTGGGTGAGGCTAAGCGAGGGCTAGGCCCCTCAACATCTACTAAAGAACAAAATCAAAGGAAAAAATAAGAAAAAAAATTGAAAAATCGAACAAAATCGAAAATGCCAATTGAGCTAGATTGGAGGGTTATCATCCATGTTAGCGATTTTCGGTCAATATGACTCAATTGGTTAAAGGTGAAAAATTTAGAACTTAATTGATAAAAATTAAAATATTTAGTACTGAATTTGAAAAAGTGAAATAAGTTTAATACATTTTGCACTTGTTTTCTCGAGTTTCGAGTAGGGGATAGATCGAAGTAAGAGATGGACAGAATCTTACAGGCTATGTAATGTGGTTTGCCGATGGTGGCCAAACAATGCGACTGCGCGGGGTCAACAGAGCAAACTATTCTTTCGTCTTTTTCTGAATAATACCATGTGCGTTGAACTCAGCTAGCATATGCCACTTTTTGGAAGGCCCTTGCCTTGGGTAAATTACAAAAAAAAAAAGTCATAAATATTTTATATTTATGTCAATTTAGTCCGTTTGGCCATCCGGTGTTGATATGGACAATCTTTAATAATTTTTCTAATTTTTAATTTTTTCTTTATTTTTTTTCCTTTCGTGGTTCGACGATTAGTTGGAATAAGAAGGAAGGGTAGAAGAGAAAAAAGAAAGAGAGAAAAAAAATAAGAAACAAATAAATAGATAGAGATTTGAAAAAAATTATTAATAAAGATGTCCGCTCAATATTGGCTATGCCACGTAGAACGACCAACGTTCATATCGGCGATTTTATGCTCAAATTAAGACAATCAACGATTTTCTGTTAAAATTAAGACTAAATTGATATAATTGTGATAGATTTACGAATTTTGACAATTTCCCCGATATTATAAAAATCTGTCCACGAAGCTCATCCATGGGAAATAAGAGTTACCCTCCGTAAAGCATGGGGAGTTTGCTCCCGCCGATGTAACAGGCCTTGAATTTGGTGTTTTCTCGAATTTCATCTTCTTGTTGGTTTGATAAAGTAGAAAGTCTACGTGAGTGCTATACTTAGTTCAAATTTTGGAAACACTGATTTGGTATTGTGCTAGTAGGGGTGAATATAGTTCCAGGATGGAACGGAAACCGAACTTGTGGCTCCTGGTCCGATTTTAGGTTTTAGTAAACCAAGGTTCGGTTTCAGATTTCGCATTTCAAGGAATCACCAGTTCCGATTCTGGTTCTCTATGTATGGAACCGGAACAGTCATTTTTAAACCCTAACTTAGGCTTTCTATTTCTACTTTCTATTCTTCTTGCTTCTTTCTCTGAAACCTCAGCGCATCATGCCGGTCATTTTTTTCACGTTTTTAGTTCGCTTGCATTGCCGGCCTTGCAAGTTTCATGACAAAGACTACCATTACTCTTAAGGAGGAATCAATGCAGTTATACCTCTTGTTCTCCTTTTTTGGCTGGTTTTTTTTTTTGGTGCGTCCCATATTTGCATTGGACTTAAAGTGAAAGAAAAAGAAGAAATGACACCACACAAGTTCGGCGGCATTAAATGGCACGTGCTTTTACATTGAGATTATCGTTCTTGTTCTCTGCAGAGCCGTCAGCTTTTGGTGATCTTCGGGGTAAGCCTTCTTATTGTGGTAATAGTAGCTGCAGCTTAAGCAGAAGAATTTTTATCAAGCACCATGAATGCGGACTGCTCGTCTGAGAGTTAGTGTACATGAATGTCTTTTTATTTTTTATGCAATGAGAGTTATATTGACAAGTTCACGGATACCTTGAAGCCGGACCTTGAAACCTGTGATAGATTAGGTTTCAGGTTCTATAATATGCAAGATAGGTTCTAAGTTCCATAAAATGTAGAACCCATTATAGTGGGTAGGTTCCAGGTGGAACCGCTCGCCCCTCTGTGCAAGTATGCAAGGGAGATTAAGAGAGGCAGACTATTTGTATTGGAAATTCAAACGAACAAGTATCACACTTATATTGATTAAGACTTGCAAAGAACACTTCATCACATTGTCAAATTACTAAATCACAAATAATCACGTTTTTTTTTGGGTCGAATACAAATAATCATGTTAAAGAGCAACATTAATCGCAACTATGACCCAAAACGCCAATGATAGCATCCTTACAATTGATTCACCACCATGACATTGTTTTCCGATCCCGTGAGCACCTCGATGGCCCCAATCTTCTTCATCGACTTGCCAAAGTAGGAGAAGAACGCAGCCGGCGACCAAAGCTGCTGCACCACCTTGGCTACGCCTCAACTAGTCAAGAGCGCGACACCGGATTGGAATGATCCATTGTTTTCCATGAGAATGTCGAAGAAATATCCATTTCTAACGTCATGGCCGGCTTAGGGCACTGGCTCTGGAGGAATACAGCGTAGGTGTCGTTCAGAGACGGGTTGATATTTCCTTTTTGATGGGATTTATCGCGTACCAAATCAAAATGATCAAATAGAAATCAAGAAAATAGGCGACACACAGTTTATCCAGATTTATCCCAGAATAGGACTAAATCCTGCAAAGAGATTTCATTATGATGTTTAGGTTTAGCCACAACTCGTTACAATAATCATCAAAAAGCGAGCAAAATACATATGGCCTAAACGGGTCCAAAATATAAACCTATCCAAAACTTCTTTAATCCCACAACATACAGACCAACTTAAAATAAAGCCCAAACCCATTGTTGTTTCGGAGGCGCTGGCCCCAAAGCTCCGCCCACTCACCAGCGAGAAGGGCAACCGTCCGCTGACCGTGCAATGAAAACCTCGCCCCCTGATCGGGCAGCAGAACACCCATGTCAAGGGCGTTGCCCTCGAACTTCCGCATCCCGCACATAGGAGTCACATATCATCAGATGACATTTTAGTTTCCCTAAGCTCATGTGGGCGTGCTCGGTGTGAGAAAAAAGAATCCTCGAAATATTCGCCAACTTCAACACTTTCCTAGTGAAGTTGTAGAGCCTCCTAGAAAATGTGTTGCGATGAGCTACTTCAATGGTAAGTGCACCTGATCAAAGAGCAAATATATAGATGATTGCATACGTCGTGCAATGTCTAATAACTCATCTAGACATATTGAACTTGCAAGGTAAGAAAATAATTTTTTTGACGACCAATGGGAAATGAATGTTAAGAGAGACGTTTCAATTGTTAGGATAGAATACAATAGGGAGGAGAAGAAATATTAGGGGGAAAACAAACTTAGAGACACCACGTTGGCAGGTCGTCTAATTCTGTCCTATGAAATATTTCTTCTACTAAGCGTATTGTACTCACTAATGTATGTGACGTGTGGAATTATATAACCAACACAAGATTATAAAATGGAAAGGAAAAAAAAAATGTTTGTTCTGCAACTCTTCTAACATCCGATGTCAAAATTATTTTCTTTTTCATAGCAAAAATTTATCAAACATGCACACGTTGATGCGTTCTTGTATCTTACAACCGATTTACTGTTGATTTTTGTCTCCGGTTTTTTTTATGTACCTAGCTTTTTGAAAAGTAAATACAAAAAAAAAAATGAGCTGATCAATTGACTATACATGTAAATGAATGATCTATGTAAGAATCAAGAATGAACTAAGTTCTCCTTACACAATTTCAAATTGAAGATTATTATGGAGACGCGAGAAGCATCAAAGTTAATGGTAAAAATCACTTATTTCAAATGCAATCGCACAAATTCTAGTAGATTTAGGCGATATGATGATCATTGTATCATCGTCCATCACAAAGTTGCACGAGCAATGCACACGCAATTCAAGTGTGGATTATAATCATTGCTAGTATTTCTATAAGAGGAAAATAATTGAGTGAATTGGACATCAGAGGTAAAAGTTTTTTACGGTCAAAATTCAATTTTTTTTCTCAATATTCTTTACAAAAAGAAAATCAATATCCTGAATTTTTTTAGGAACCATTTGTGTAATTATTCTCTTCCTGGCCAGACGAAAAAGTTATTTGCATCTAGAAGCCGAATTCCTCCTGAACTGGAGGAGCCCAAGATGATCAACATGATAAAGAGCATACATTTCTGATCACTCCGTCGACAAATCCATTTTCACTTCAAGTAGTTCACCTCTTTTTCGAAATTTTCACCCCTCAACTTCACGTGGAAAATGAAGATGGTGCAAGGATGCTCCCTTGCCAGACTACTGCCGATTTCACGGAGGATCGAATGGTCTCGGAGGGCTTTCGGACACTTTCCCGCGTAGTAATTCTCCTTAGACAATTGCGCGGAGGCGGATCTCGATGTGATCAAGCAAACGAAGACAACGAAGTCATGACTGAAGGACAAATCAGATGGGAAGAGAGAGACCAGGGAAAGATCTCGCAAATGTGTGTCGTGTCTTGGTTTGGGTTCTTCTGAACTTCAGCATGTGATATTTGCGGGAGGATCATAGTACTTTCGGACATCTTTTCAAAGTTCTAGAATTGGAGCTTAATTGAAAAATGTTAGTGTCGGGCTATCATTGTCAAACGAGTGGGTCGGATCGAATATGGTTCGACTTATATTGACTCATTTTTTTGGGTGAGCAAGTGAGATCGACTGAACCGAGAACAGTCCGGATTGGTGGCTCGGTTCCTGATTCTAGAGGGCAGCCGTCCAATTCTCAGTTTGAAGGATATGGGACCGGACCATAAAATTTTAATTTTTTTTAGTTTCTTAAACATAACCTTAATGTATTATTTCTTAAACTGTTTTTGAAAACATGAGATCCTGACATGAATCTTGGTCATTTCTCAAGGAGATATTTCGTTTGGTACTATGATATTTTGAGCTTACTTGGAGTACTTAATCAGTGAATCATGCTTCACGAGTTGACTTATGGGAACACGTTACCTAACTTTTTATTCTTTTGTTGTGTTGTTTTGGGATATGATGAGACATTGGACAGTTTATCGGTTTCAATGGACCACCGGGAAGCCACACTTGACCAACTGTCTGGTTTCCAATTCTGAAAATTGAGAATCAGGTCGGATTGAGAACTGATCACCCTTACTCGTTTTGACCGAATTTGTACAATTCTAAAGACTCATACCCAAGCCGATCAAAGCCATATTACTTAAACACTATTATATTTAATCAAATTATGCAATATTAATTTATTATAATTTGTCAAGAAAAATGATATTCCTAAAATAATTTCATGCAATACATATCTAGGAATTAGTTTATCATTTTTTTATATTTTTTTAAAATTATTTAATATATTTTAAAATATATTTTTCATTTGTATTAAAAATTAATTTATCATTTTAGATAATTTATTTTTATTTTTTAAAAAAATAATTAATTTTTTCAAAAAAATTTATTTTTTCGACCCTCAACTACGTGCTGCGGATGGTGGTAGCTCGAACAGTTTTTTCATTTTTCTACTTTTTTCGTTTTTTTATTTATTTTTGTGGCCAAATTGACGGGCGGCGATAACAATCAGCAGTGGGTGAAGTCAACCGACAAGGTGGCGGCTTGAACAGTTTTGGCCTTTTCTAATTTATTTTTCTTTCTTTCTTTTACTTATAAAAAATAAAAAATATAAATTAATATATTTGAGGCCCAATGACTCAAGCCTAGCCCAACCCTAATAAAAATACAAAATAGAAAATATAACATATAAGCCAATATAATCGAGGCCCATTTACACGTGATGTTTGGGGAAGGTGCTCGCCATGGGCCGGAAATGGGTTCAATTGTGTGTCTACTTTTGACTCATCTGATTCAATTTTAACTTTTTGGACCGATTTTCATTTGGGCAGGCCGTACAAGAGAACCATCACAACTTTAGTAATTTTCCTGTGATTTCCTATGCCATGCACATGTCTGGACCAGGACCAAGAGGCCTAAACCTTGCAATTCCAATAGGATCGGACGGAGAACGAGAAGTGGTTTCCCCCTTGTGGAAATCAGGCAGCTGCGTGGTGTGCACAGAGCTCGAACCATTCTTTCGCCTTTTACTAAAGATTACTGTGCGCACGCCGATGCTCAGCATCATACGCCACCCTTGGGAAGGCTCTCGCCTATACTGGCCTGAGCCTCTACTAACGATATGGGGTTAAAGGGTTGCCATCAGCGAATCATATAAAACTGTTCATCTAACTTCATTAAGAACAGACACATGGCTTCATGAGCTTAATAGATGCCGAACTCCTTAACTGGACCTGCTGCCGTGAGAGGACGGAGAAATGGTAGCAAAATGGTTGGAACCTTCATAGTCTGGTAAGCATGTTGCAGATTCTAGACCACTCAGTCCATCAGCGACATTTAGTGTCGCGTGTTTATATTTTGAGTGGCCTCTGCCAAAGATGTACATAGCTGTAATTGTAGAATGTATGGACACAAGGAGGATGAATCGTGAGGCTAACATCGTGCCCACAGATTTTTTAAAAGAAATGACACAGTGCTTTGAATTATGCTTCACTCTCATGGCTTCCTAAAATTTGCAACAAAATTCTTGGGATTGGGGGCTTTTCTACTACCATTGCTCCCTCCAAAATCTGAACTACCTGAGACATAGTTGGTCTATCTCGCTCGCTATCTTGAATGCACCAGCAAGCGACTTTGCATGCTCTCCACACTTCTTCCATCTCCACAAGTCCATTCAATCTGCAGTCCACGAGTGACAAGACTTCTTCTCCTTTGGCTATTGAATTAGCTACCTGGAGCGGCAGATAGTCGCAGATATCACTATTCAGCTCCTGAATGTTTCTCTTTCCCGATATGATCTCAAAGAGCAGCTTTCCATAGCTGAAAACATCGACTTTCGACGTGATGGCTCCTCCTGAAATCCATTCTGGTGCGAGGTACCCTCTGGTTCCCCTCATGGTGGTAACTACGCTGCTGACATCCCGTCCCAGGAGCTTCGCAAGGCCGAAGTCAGCAATCTGTGGTGTGAGTTCTGAACCCAACAGTATGTTCTCTGGCTTGATGTCGCAGTGTATGATGCGATCTCGACACCTCTCGTGAAGGTACTCCAATCCTTTAGCAATCCCGATGGCGATGCGGTATCTGGTTTTCCAATCGAGGGTGTTGGAACCTTTCTGAAACAAATGAGCTGCGAGCGAACCATTTGCAAGATACTCGTATACAAGGAACCTTTTTGACTCTTCTGCACAAAAACCGCGTAGTCGGACCACATTGACGTGCTGTATTGTTCCTATAGTTCTAACTTCTGCAAGGAACTGTTTGCCACATTGGTTTTGGTTCAAAAGTTTCTTCACTGCTATAGGAGTTGAGTCTGGCAGCACTCCCCGGAAAACAGAACTAAACCCGCCTACCCCGATTTTCTCAGAGAAGTTCTTTGTCGCCTTCTTCAGAACTCGATATTCAAAATGCATCAAATTGTCGTCCACCGCCTGAGCAGACCCTCTCGTCCTAATAAACACCAGCGACACACTAAGGACCGCAGGAAAAGCTAAGGACACAACTACAACTGCTGTTATGAAGTTACAAGTGGGTTTTCCCTCGTTCTTACTCTCCGCATTCAAGTCCGACGCTGCTATCCGGACGTAGAAATCTCTCAAAGTTGTATCATTGGCTGAATGTTCAACCAAAAACTTTTCATCCGTCCATATCAGACAGTAAGCAGCGTAAACATATGCAGTGCACAAACAATTGCTCAAGCACAATATCCTGCATGCTTCGGTGTTTTCCACCATGACCGAATCATAGTTGTTTGGCAAGTGCATATTAGGCATGAGGAAAAAATGATCTTTCCTGTCGCCCCTACAATTCGATGTATTTTGCATCTCGCATCGGCCCAGAGGATCTTGCATCTTCAGATCATCCAAGGATGCTAGCGTGCATTCACAAAGAGGTGCATCACGCTGATTGCAGTTAGAAGAAGCACCACAAAAGGGATAAATCTCACACTTTTGTGCTGGTTGTGTCCAAAGCACTTTCCATTCCTGGATATGCTTTGCCCATACTAATTGCTCGAGCAGCCCCGTCGGTCCGAGCACAATTCTGGAAAGACTAAAAGGAGCAACCGAGGAATATAGGTAGTAGGCCCCATTCTCGTTTGAATCCAAAGTGTAGTTTACTAGGTCATCCGTCTTTACTAATTGGTGAAACTCAGAATTGTACCCGGTGAGGTCGTCACAGTGCCAGTAGGCTTCCGACCTGTTAAATAGCGAAAAATGAGCCTTTCCATTTACTCCCATGGATGCAGAGAATATTCCGGGAGCTGGATCAGTTAAATTTCTCCAAGACACCAGAACTGTCTTCTCGGAAGTGTTGAACTTAAACTTGGCACCTGGCAACCACGTATCAGTCGGGTGATCGAAACTCTGCCAAGCAACAGTAGACAAATTGGATGTGCTCCTGAAAATGAAGTTTCCATTGTCCAGGAGCACTCCTGAAGTTGAATTGGGCACAAGGGATGTTGAACCGGTCGACCAGATACGACGCTTGGATGAAGCGAGTAGGACTAAATTACCATCCCGGAGGAGCTTCAACTCAGAAGAGAATGGGTCGGACACGGGGCAGTTCCTATTAGCAACCCAGACGACAGTCTTCTGAGGTAAACCTTTGTACCAAATGCCAATGAAGTGGTTACCAGGGCTACCTGGTGAAAAGAAGCCCATCTCGAATGTTCCTCCTCGAGAGATTAATGTCCGGTTTCCAGAGAGAGATTCGCCCGGAAAGACGGTGTCGGTGCTCACGGACAAAGAGGGGTTTAATGAAACAGAGAAAAGAAGCAGAATGAAATGAAACATTTCTGAGTTTCCGATTATGCAACTCATCTTTCATTTGCTCTTTCTTGCGCACACTGTAGATTTGACATGGTGAGTTAGCAACTCTGAAGACTTTTTTCTGAAGGGAGAAATCTTGACTTCTCGTTAGCCAGCGGACTTGACTGAATTGCCGGTCAACAAGGTTGAGTCGAAAGCGACAAGATGGCTGTTTCTCTTGTGGGGCTACCAGAATCCTAGCATTTGCTTTGCAATTAGTTGCTGTCCGCTGGTTGGCTGGTAAATGGTCGGTGGAGGGTCAGTATAGGATTGGGCTATATGATTGAGAAGATCATCTGGGGTCATCGACCAATTAAGACAAAGTCAAATCAAGAACATAAAATGCGTTACCAACCAAAGGTTCCATCTGTGGAAATTATGCAGAGATTGATGTGCACAGGTTTCACATTAGTAAAGAAAGGTTTCTAGATTTGACATTTTTGACAAATTGGTTCTATCTAGAATCAGCTTTGACGCCGTCAAAGTGACCCGTGGTGCCCTCAATTGAAGCAAAATCCTTGTGAGGCATCTGTGATGAAATTCATTTCAAGGCCAATAGATCACTGAGCGCTATAGATAGCCCGGAGGAGTATACCACTAAAATCAGGTAGAATTGATAGTACTATTTGTAATTTGCAATCCAATTTGTACGGACACAAAACTCGATTCCGCAACCTTGTCCTTTGACATCGTTAGTGGTTTTAGTCGTAGTTTTCTGGACCTGTCGTAGCATATGGATGGTCGATCATTAGTGTAATAGATGGCCCAATAAAAGCCCATTTCCCTTAAGCTCAAGCCCACCTTCACTTTCCTTCGACAGGTGGGATGGTATGGGCGGACAAAACAAGGACGTGGGAAAAAAGGGTGCTCGTTCGTGAAAGGGGGAAAGAAGAGAGGAGGGAGAAATTTTGGGCGCAGACGATCCGCACACCCCGAGAAGCCAAGGTCGACAGCGAATTGCAACTCTTGGCAAGTATCCAAGCCTATTGTTCATTTGATCGGGGTAATTCTTGGGGTTAGGTCGTACGACATCCGGTTTTGGAGCTATCGAGCTGTGAACTTATATGGAAATGATGATTTAGGAAGTTAGGAGACAGTAGGGTTTGGCGAAAAATCGATTCTAAACTACATTTTGGTCGAAACAAAAATTCTGAAGTTTCATGTGTGAATTATGCGTTCGGATACTACGAGTACGCGATACGGATGAAAAACGAGCATTTGATATAAATGAGTCTCTTTGTTTACGTGTGTAATTCGTTTTATGAATGAATAAGCGTAGTTTAATCGAGTCGTTCGTTAGAATATTATTTACTCATTTTTTATATCGTTTTTCAATTAGTCGCTAGGAATTTGAATGCGTCAGCTCGAAACCAGGATAGGTTGATTTTTGACGTTTCAGGCAAGCGGTGTTATCTCTTCTTCGTGGTTGTAAATTAATAATAGGAAGGGGATATCGATTAGATATACTATAAGTTGCCAAAATGGAATTTTGTTGCATGAAAAATGGGGTGAGCATTTACTAATCCTTAATTATTTGTTGCTGATTATAGCAACGTGTCGTGAAAGATATTGCGAAATTTCATATATATGTACATGTATATGTATTTATTGCTAATGAGTTTTGAAATGTTTTGGGAATATCTTACGAAAAGTATTTCTTGAAGATGAGTTGAGTAACGAAAAGTTATATGTTTGGTTTATGAATACATGTTTGGTTATTTACAAATAGTATATGATGGGGAAAATTACTAAAAAATTTCTAAACTTATTGCAATTGTGCTGATTCAATCATAAACCTTTTTTTTTTTACCGATTTAGTCCTAAATCTTTTACAATTGTGCCATTTCAGTTCATCCAACAAATTTTGATCTGCCACATTTTATATGAATTTTTAAATAATTTTTATGTTTTATGTTTTTTCTTTTTTCTTTTTTTCCTCCCCCTCCCCTCAAGTCTGGCAACCGGCTAGAGGCGCGATCTGTGAGGCCTCGCTTGGCCATGGCGAGGGTCGACCTTACCATTGTCGGGCGAGGCAGCGATGGCGAGGTAGAGCCCTGCCATGGCCGGGTGAGACTCGACCTCACCCGACCATAGCGAGGGGAATCGTCTGCGGCTAATACCGCGGTGACTGGGCAGCTCTCGTCGTCCACGACAACGTTCGACCCGTCTCTGTCCTCTTCTTTCTCGATCCTCTCCTGCAACCACCTGCTTTGCAAGCTGCGTACCCCCTATTTCACCTCTCGACAACTTGCGACCAGATCTGGGTCGGCGAGGTCGAGCCCCTCCTTCCCATCGCTGCCTCGCCCGGCGACGGCAAGGTCGGCCCTTGCCATGGCTAGGAGAAGCCTCACAAGCCACGCCTCTGGCCGGTCGTCGGACTGTGGCGACCGGTCAAAGGTAGTTCTAGTGTGGGGAGGGGGAGGAAAAAAATAAAAAAGAAAAAAACATAAAAATATTTTAAAAAACAAAATAAAATATTTAGTTATCGACCGGTCGGTGTTCACGCCAGTGCCGGATGAACTGAAATGACACAATTATAAAAGGTTTAGAACTGAATCGATAAAAAAAAAAGTTTAAGGCTGAATCGGTACAATTGGAATAGGTTTAATACTTTTTTGATAATTTTTCCCTATATGATGTGGTTGATTCCGTATTAGCTCATGATGTGGGAAGGATTTTGTGAATTTGTGCGGTGCTCAATATCACTGTGAACCTGGGTAAATGTTTATGGGTATGCACATATTAGTACTAGGATACCCTTGTGGGCCGAACTACTTGGATTATAAATGGAAACCTTACCAAGGTGAGATCTTAATCGCCTTATCATATGGTGTTATACGTGATCATAGTTAGAAAGTTAAGTACGAACTTAGTAAATAGAATAGATCATTGATATGTGACTTGAGATTAGTCGATAGAATAGACCATCGTCATTTAATTTGATATGAGATTGATCAATGATTTTTGCGATGTAAAAAGTTTTGTGAAAGGATGTAAGACGTTTTGGGAGTTGCACAAGTACGAACTGCGGTACATTAAAATAACGAGTATTTCTGTATTTTACTATTCACGTGACCGCATATTTCATTGTTTTTTTTTCTTATCGTATGCGTACTAATCTCTCCGGAATATTTTTAACCAAAATTTCTAGTTCACGATGGTGTCCCAACAACTACAAGGCGACGACAGCAATGTTACTATATGTTCCTGGTACAGTGGTGCTCTTACTCTTAGCACATATTCTTCTTCCTGATGTTGCTGCTTGTGTGACGTGCCTTCACATCTCCGTGGTCCAAAAAGCTCTTTTGGCTGTAGTTCACATCGGTACGCTCCTGACACATTTATTTGGGTTTAATTTTCAACCGAAAGTGTTTTGCGAAAATTCCAAGTAAAAGCACGAAGTAAATGTGTTTTCTCGAAAGGGAGGCCAAAAGTAAACCTTGTCTTAAATAAGCACTTGATGCGACAAATTCAACTCAATTAAATGGTCGAAATCACAAGATTAGTCTCGTATGAAGGCAAGACCCTGGGTCACCTGCTAGCCAAATCTTAACATGATCAGGGACATTTTCGTCATATAGCGTTTTTTTTTTTTTCTATTTTTTGCGTTTTCTTTTTCTTGTTCTTTATTTTTTTTCGTTCTTTCTTTTCGCACTTTTTATTTTGCCTATTCAACCACTCTTGACTAGCTCGAAATCTCCCAAACCCAGAGTATGGAAGTGTCGTCACGCTCGCGGCTCCACTCGCTGGAGTCTCACGCAGCGGCGACCGTGCCACCACCCTCTCGCCGTCCGCCCTTCGCCGTCGTCGACTCCGCCTCGGCCGCCGTCTGCACGAGCAATCTCCCTCATTGAGCAACCCTCTTTCCGCCAACCCGCGGCCCGCGAGGAAAGTAGAACCTCTTTCCGTCGGTCCTCGACCGACGAGCGACCTCTCTTGGTCCATCTCTCTCTCTCGAACTGAAGAAATCCTCCGTTCTCCGTCTCTATCCTAGTGGTTTTCCTCTTTCGCACGCGGTCGTCGCTCCTCCGCCATGCTCGAATCCATCATGCCGCGGTACGTTCGGCGCGTCCGATTCGTTCGCGCCTTCTTGTCTACGATGTTGCTCTGCTTGGTTTCTGCTGATTTTTGTCCCTTTTTGACGATGTTTGGCAGGTGTTACTGCGACTATTGCGATACTTACTTGAGGCACGACTCTTTAAACCTGCTTGCTTCGCCAATTTTCACTCTCTCTTCGTTAGTAAATCTTCAGCTCTTTACGATTTGACGAATGGTGTTGATGGTCGTGTCTTTACTTTTTCCCTTTTTCGTGTCGTGAATCAAATTCTTAATCCTGTTGGGTGTTGGCATGGTGCTGTATCTAATTTTTGCGAATTGACATCTGTCTATTGAATGGGATTCAAAAAAAGTTTTAAAAAAAGAAGCAATCTTTGTTCCATGAGTCTCTAACAATAATCAAATGCATACATGCTTCAACTGATAGAAGAATCATCAGTAACTTACTGTGTTTCTTTGAGCTAGTTTGAGCAATTAAAAAAAATTGATTCGAATAAATATGAGGTAATCATGTGGTTAGTGATTTATATGAACCTAAAAATGTTACGACTTTTTTTTTTTTTTTTGTCAATGTGATATTGGAGAGTTACACTGAAAGTTTGATGCTTTTCGAAAAGCTTTGTAATGAGATCCTAAATGTTTAAGAAAGAACAGTGATCCGTTGTCCAAGGGCAGCCCAAAATGGGTATAAGAAGTGGTTTTCCATTTCCAAAGGCAGGTTTGGAGTCCCGAAGTAAGAGATGGACATAATCTTCCAAGTTATATATATACACACATACATACACACGGTCAGCAAGTTGCTCTGCACTCTTAAGTGCCGAGCAAGGCCTTCTCGGTAATCACATTGCCAAGTGAGCAAGCCTTGCGAGCAACACCCTATTTGGTAAAAAAAAAAATCATATATTGATAAAAAGCCCTTCTTTCTCAATGTTTGGTGGAAATCCTTATTTAGCACAGTCAGGGACAAATTGATTGCTTGCTGACTTACTTCCTTCGTGGAATAATATCCCGCTAAAAAAAAGCTTCCAAAAATATTTTACGAACTTTCCCTAAATCTCTGAATTCACAGTCGCTTTCCTTTTCATGTTGCCTCGCGCAAGCCATAAAATCAACACCACCCCCCAACCCCCCACACACCGCATCGTCTTCTCCACGTTGCACTCACTTTGCTAAGATGGCCAAGCTTTCGTTCGCGCAGTTCTTCATCGCGGCCCTCGTTTTTTCAGGTTTACATTTGAGTTATTTTCTATGGCTGATCTTTCTTTGAAAGACGTGTAGTGACTATACACTGCTTTGTTATCTGACGTTTCTTGGACGAACAAAATTGCCAGCCATGTCCGTGTGTCTTCATGCAGAACCAGAGAAGTTGTGCACCGAGGTCATAAAATTCCAAAAGTGTACCAACCAGGCCTGTGTGGCGCAATGTAAGAGCAAGCACGGCGGCTTCTTCCGCGATGCGAACTGCCAGCAAGACTACTTCAGCCCCCAGATAATCTGCTTATGCTACCATCACTGTTGAGCGCATGAGCGCGCGGTTCACAATCTAGCCTGCTCCTCTAATAAGGCAAATCATATGTCTCGCCATTTGAATTCTGGAGTTGATCCAGTAATATCCAGTTTCTGATCTTTGTTCCTATCTCTCGATTTCACATTCCATGTCTATATGATTACTCTGAGGACGGCTGACTGCAATTTGGGATTTTTGTCATTCCTGAAGACGCACGTCTATCGTCGTCAAAAGTTGTGGTTAATGAAACGGGATCTGGTCCAAAGGCCAAGGATACCATGATCCTCTACCATCATGCTAGAGAATCCCTAGCCAAACAATGAAACGACAACCCTATTTGAGTTAATAATGCATGGCTAGTGCCGCACCTCGAGATGAGATCTCGATTTGAAAGTGATCACACTCTACTAAAGATTTTCTTTTTGCATTGGAGAAGGATACAACATGCGATAGACTCTGCTACATGTGGAAGATCACGATGGTTTATGAATATGATTAAATATTAAATATAGTCAAATCAAGAATCAAGATGGACGTCATGATCACTTTAAAATATATTGGCATGTATTTTGTTATAGAAGATTAGGATAATTCTCTAGAATATTTTCTTCTTTTAGAGTTAATTATATTTTTTTTATTGATTTTATGTATCCTTCAAGATTGTCTGTACAACTCTATTAATTTTGCATATCTTGATTGATAATAAGTGAACCACAATTTAAGAAACCGATGTGTGAAGTGTTTAAGGGACGAAGGGACAGCAATGTTCGTTAGCATCCAACGTCGTTGGGAACATTCCATCTCCTTTCACAGGCTTTAGTACTCTCGCACAAATTTTCATCAGGAGAAGCTTCGATGTGAACGATCTCGCCGTTCTCCCCGGTAAGACGACATGACCATGTCGCTTTATAGTGGTCGCACAATTTTTTTTTTTCTTTTTGGGTCGGGATGATCGAATTCACGTTTTAGGACTTCCTTTTGGATTTGAACTAGCATCGAAGCTGAACATAACTGACACACTGCCTTGAGTTAGACATTGTACAATGTACAGAGAAAATCATCCCTATCTTTGCTCCTTAGACCAGGCGCACATACCATTGGAGTTGCTCGTTGCGGCACATTTTTTAGGAGGCTCCACATCTTCACTGGAAAAAGAGATGACAGCCACTCTCTAAACACGACATACGCTACATTCTTCGAGACCTATGTATCACCGATAATTACACGCGACACGACATGACACGAGATAATTACACGCGACACGAGACGACGCGACACAACGCATTTCTAAAAAATAAAGTTTTTCGATACGACAAGTCGTATATTAAATATTATATACATTTAACAGGAAGAGCGAAACGACGAAGAGAGGACAGCGAGATAATAGAAAAGCAGCAGAGGGAAAGAAAGAGACACCGAACCTGATAAATATCTATTCTTGTCTCGTCGACGTACGTGGATAGAACTAATTCAAGAGCCGATCGGAGGAATCGGTTCAAGAAAATCTAGGAAGAGAACAAAAAGAAAATCCAAGATTTGGGCTTTGAAGAGGATGGAGGACGAGTGAGTTCCAGCGAGCGAGGGAGATGAACGAGCGAGGGAAAGGCAGAGAGAGGGAGAGTGACTCAGAGAGCGATGCCTTCTATTCTGATTGTGAGAAGTGAGCATGAGCGACGCCTTCTGTTATGAATCTCTTTTAGGGTTGAAATGGAACTTTTAATTTTTTTAATGGACTAGCGTGTCTAGCACGATCAACACGCGTGTCGATAGCGTGTCGGTCGCGCTGATCGCATGTCGGGAACTCGACATGCGTTGACCGCGTGTCAAACACGCGTCGGAGTGCATGTGTACGACACCGACGCGCACGCTCCCAATAGGTCGGTTCTTCATTGCCCGGGACCCAGTGCTCTAGCCAGGCGTAGGAAATGGATCCACAAAGCTCACTCTCCCTGGACGGTAATTACATCAATGTTCTTACGAAAAACAACGGATTGTTCCAATCAGACGTGGCGCTCTTGACGAATCAAGGCGCGGCCCTGGTCGCCGGCCCGATCCCGTGACCCAGCCTCGTCCCTGCTCATGTCCTCGGCCCCGATCCCGGGACCCCCCTCATCCCCGGTATTTTTTAGTAAAAGGCGAAAGAGTAGTTGGCTCTGTGCACACCACGCAGCTGCTTGATTTCCACTAGTAGCCAACCACATTGCATAGTCTTTCGGGTGATCTCTACATCTTGCTTTGGTCGGTGTGGCACTGAGATTCACCAATGGGGGAAGCCACTTCTCGTTCACTGTCCGGCCCTCTTGGAATTGCAAGGTTTAGGCCTCTCGGTCCTGGTCCAGACATGTGGATGGCTTAGGTGATGACAGGATAAATTCAGGTGTTGTAGATAAACTAGTTGGGTTGGATTTCCTCGAAAAATATGTCCATCACAGGACTCCGTCTTCATGGTATGCACCAAACATGCCCACCACCACTTCAGTTATCACGTTTCAAAAGTCGACTCCTTGATTATGGATGTAGGCATGGGTTCATCTTAATCTTAACGCCTCCTAAGTCCTGTACATATGCAGCACGCCGGTTTTGTTATGAAATTTTGAGTAACCATCATAGATAAAAGTTATTAATAAAACTACATTGTCCAGAGCAGCTGTATACATAAAAATACAATTTATATATCAAAATCCAATGTTTAACATATTGCTCCTCGGGTACAACGCTTGCATAATAAGTGTTTTAGAATGTAAGGAAAAAAATGGTTTAAAATCCACAAAAAGTAAGTGGTCCTCGGTCACTCTACGTAGTAATGTAAAATTATAACTGCACGGGCTAATAGAAAATAGTTTGATGGTGTACATCGACCCAAGAACACATCAAGATTTGTCGAAAGAAAACGCGTACGCTATATATATGAACGAAAACGACTAGAAAGAGTTAATCTCTTTTAGCACAGTTTACAAAATAGCTTTTAGCCAACCGATCCACATGGTCAAGCGGTGATGTTCATGTAAAAAGCAAAGTAAGTATATATAGGTCCAAAAATAGCACCTAGATGAACTCGCTAATGGAGGAAGTTTCACGTCTAAAAATAGAACTTGTGTCCCCGAAACGCGTCGGTTCAAGAACAAATTTAGACTACACGGCCTTATTTCAAGTGACAGTCGCATCGAGGTAAGAAAGAAAGGACATCCACTTTTGCTGGGGAAAATGGCCTTTGGATCCCCTGACATAGTGTTAGGAGTGACATTGGGAGGAATTTCAAAATTGAAATTGGCCCAATTTCAACATTATGTTAGGGAATCCGGATCCGGAAAAATGGACGGACGAATGAAGTTATATCCAATGGGGGCTATTCTACCTTTTCCTTAGGAAGTTACGGGAAATTATGAATTGCTATTAATACGTCATTGGTCCTTAATGGAAATTACTCACGTTGGTGGGATACAATGATTGTCACTTTCTTTTCTTCTTTCATAAACATTAATGAATGAGAAAGCAAAAATCATCGTAGGAAGAGACGGCAAAATGGGTCCTTGGATAAGGACATTCTCCAAAAAGGATGGCGAGAATTTTCTTATCTAGAAAATGTATGAGCTCAGCGGGGTCCAAGGGCGGAGGGGAAAAAGAAAAGGAAAAAGAAAAAAAAATCGAAAAATAAAAATAGTCTTAAAAATAATAAAATAATATTATACGTCAACGATTTTCGGCCAAAGCATTGAATTAGTAAAATGTGAAAAATATTTATAACAGAATTGACAAAATTAAAAGATTTAAGACTGAATTGGAAAAAAGTGCATAATGTTTATGACTGAATCGACAAAATTAAAAGATTTACAACTTAATTGATAAAGGCGCAAAATATTCAAGATTTTTTAAACAATTTTCCCATAGCACCCATTTTATCAAGTTACTTCCTTACTTATCCTAACTTCAATTGTCATACCCTTCACTTCACATCCCTTTTGAAGTCCTCTTCTCTATCTGTCGTTCAAGACTCCATTTCATGCCGAAGTGAAATTTTGTGGTACGTAATTAGTTGGGAGAGACCGCCACCAAGATCTTTGAGTCTCTGCGATGTTCGAGTCCCCGTCTAAAGGATAATCTTCACTAAAACGTTGTAAGCGATAAAGGTGGTACGGATTGCTATGCAGTAGATCCGGTCACGGGTTTGGTTGTCAGCTCGCCCTATCCTAACGCACTGTCCAAAAGTGCGAACGAATATGCTTTGAGTAATCTACATACGAAACAACTCGATCAACTCGAGTTTTCTGCCAACGGATCATCCAATTAAACTACAGAAATCGAACGCGAAATTCTCGAAAAAGGAATTGACATAGCAGGACATTTAAGCAGTGTATTTCAAAATATTCTCGTAGCGGTATGAGGATGGACCTCTCTAGTAGGTGGGCTGGTTCGCTTACCCAACACTTGAACAGGAAAGATGCAAGAAAAAGTTCATGCGGGTTCGGAAAGTCATTGAAATTTCCTTAGTTCGTTTTGGTTAAACTAGGCTCGGTAGCGTATCCAATTAACCACATTAATTAAGAGGGAGACGGAGATTATTTGATGGGGAAATATATTCCATTCACACTACATACACATATAAAGTAAAGCACAAAAAGTTAAAAAGTACAACCTTTGGACATGCCGCTGAACGAAAAGACATTATAAGTATTGAAATACAAACGCGAAAATTATTAGGATTTTACGAATACCTCAAAAAAAAAAAAAATCGTTCTGAAACTTATTTTGTCTCCTTTGCGTCATTGTCCTTGCCCTTAGTATAGTAAAAAAAAAGCCTCAGATTCTCTCTCTCTCTCTCGGAAGAACAAGAGCGAACTTCAAAGTAAACCCTAAAAGTTCGTGTAAACGCGTATAGCATCAAATTTTGAATATCTCTGCCATAGCCCCACATGCACGAGGCAATACTTACTTTGCATTTTCTCTATATATACAGAACAGAAATCCCCAGCTTGTACTCAGAAGTTCAAAGGCAAAGTTTGAGAGCCCGCTTCCACAGTCACAAGTCCAAATTCATATCTCTCCCTCCCTCCCCCAAATGGCCTCCAATGGCAACTTCCCCGCTGTTGCCGTAGTCATCGTATCCCTCCTCGCCTGCCTCGTGAACGCGCAGCTCTCGCCGAACTTCTACAGAGGAAGGTGCCCCAACGTTCAAGGCATTGTTCGTAGCACGATGGCACAAGCCGTCGGACGAGAACCAAGGATGGGCGCCTCGATCCTTCGCATGTTCTTCCATGATTGTTTCGTAAATGTGCGTGACCAAGCCAAGATTATTGCTTTCATTTTTTAAATTTGTTGGTTCTTCAAAAGAACAATTTTGACAGCATTTTGTTGACGGAGGCTAAAGTAGATTTTATGGTCATTTGGGATCCATTCCCGGCATGTCAACCTCGTAAAGTTTGATTTTTAGTGTTGAATAATGTCATGTCGTTTCAATATGTGAGATTATAAGGTGCCTTATGAGTACGTAGTGTCCCATTTTTAAGTACGCATGAGACTGGCTTGGATTTTGAAGGGACAAAACAAGCACACGATGAAGATACTATATGTCTTTTGTGCTCAAATTCGAATTAAAAATCATTTTCTAGACTTTTTCTACTAGATAACTAGTGCGATATGTTTCTAAGCGCTAGAATCATTAAATTCAAACAGTTATTGAATTGAAAAAAAGAAGAAGATGAACTCTTAATTAAGCGATGCGGTGCAAAATGTGACATTATCTTTTGATACTATCTTATGATACAATCTTGGCCTTCTCGATTCGTGCAGGGATGTGACGCATCGGTTCTTTTGGATGACACGGCCACCTTCATTGGAGAAAAGACGGCGCGGCCAAACCAAAACTCTCTTAGGGGATTCGAAGTCATCGACACCATCAAGACCCGCGTCGAAGCTGCTTGCAACGCTACCGTTTCTTGTGCGGACATCCTCGCACTCGCTGCTCGAGACGGCGTCGTCTTGGTGAGTGTATTATAAATATTGACCGTGCCTAACTTTTGCTCATTCTCTTTGTTTCATGCATGATTTTGGTTTATATCAACGTCGAATCTCTGATTCTACGTATGACTCTAGTCCTCCCTTGGTTTCAACTCTCACGATTGGATTCAGTACATATTTGGCGGATAAATTCACATTTACAAAATATTCTCCGATTGACTACTCCGCATTTCTTCTCAAACTGAGCTTATGCCATCGGAATTGTCATTACAGTTGGGAGGACCATCGTGGACGGTGTCTCTAGGGCGGCGAGACGCAAGGACCGCCAGCCTGAGCGTTGCTAACGGCCAAATCCCATCACCTTTCTCCAGCCTCACCTCCCTCATCTCCTCCTTCGCCGCCCAAGGCCTCAACGCCCGTGACATGACTGCCCTGTCGGGGGGGCACGCCATTGGCCTGGCCCGGTGCAGCACCTTCCGGACCCGCATCTACAATGAGACCAACATTGACGCTAGCTTCGCTACCAGCCGGAGGACAAACTGCCCTGCCTCTGGAGGTGACTCCAACCTCGCCCCCCTCGACCGGACCCCGAACCGGTTCGACAACAACTACTACCAGAGCCTCGTGGCACGGCGCGGGCTTCTCCATTCGGATCAAGAGCTGTTCAACGGAGGATCGCAGGACGCGCTCGTCAGGACTTACAGCAATAACTACAGGGCATTCGCCAGCGATTTTGCGGCCGCTATGGTGAAGATGGGCAACATCAGCCCGCTCACCGGATCAAATGGAGAGATCAGAAGGAACTGTAGGGTGGTGAACTAACGTTGAGTGCCCCCCAAACAGAATAAGAATTAAGTGAGCTGGATTTTGCTAAGTGTTACAAAAGTTTAATGCATGTCTTATCTCCTCTGAATATTTCTTTACCTGCTTTCAATAAGATTCATGTTTGTGAAGGGCTTGGTCCAGAAGTTGACAAGTTGTATTTCTTCGTTTCTGAAAATATGTAGGCATCAAATCCAAGTATTCTTTTCCCAATTCAATGTTGCTCTTTACTAGGAAATCGGAACATATCCTTTGGGATTTTTGTATGGTAGACAGCTTGCTGATATGTTCATATGAAACTGCAATTTGAAAAGAAAAATGGGTATGTGCACCGGAATACCTAAAATTTGTTATTAAAGCGTAATTAAGTTATAAAACTCATAAAAAAGTACAATCAAGTCCTAAAACTTATTAAACTTGTGCAATCGAGCCCTTCTATTAACTCCATCTAACTGGATTAACGGAAAATGCTAGCGTGATTTTTTTAAATATCTTCCTCTCTTCTACTCAGCAATGACATGGTTAAAGCCACGTCGTTTTGGTTTAGATATGATTTTTAATATATTTTCCAAAAATAAAATAAAATTTTAAAAAGGGAAGAAGCAACTCCAAAAATAAGGCGGTGAGGGCTGCTCCTCGCCACGTTGCTGCTAGTGATGTCGTTGCTTCTTCTTCTTCTTCTTTTCATTGTAGACTATTTTCCAATTAAATATAAATAAAAAATATTAAAATTTAAATTTAAATCAAAATAACATCGTTTTAGTAGAAGATATATAAAAAAAAGCCACATCATCATTTTTCGTTAGCCAAGTTGGACAAAGTTAATGAAACGATTTGATTGCACTTTTTGCAAGTTTTACAACTCAAGCACACTTTTATGACAAGTTTTAAAACTTTTAGTGAACATATCCCAAGGAAAAAAGAGGAGAGAGTTCGATCTCTAAGGTAAGATGCAATCATGCGGAAGAAATAAATAATATATCACAACCTCTATAAACAAATTCATTCCACTCCAACATGTGGCTTGATCTTATCTTTCCATTTCTTAGGGTAAGGATGAAGAGACTAATTCGCAAATAACTCGTTATATACATAAATACATACGTTTATATAGCCTTTTCATAGAGACAATAAACTAAACGGTGCTTATCCACCCAAAGGGTAATGGTAAAGCTAAGAGCCGAATGATAGCCCTCCATGATCACGTTTTGGGCACATTCGATTGGATTATGCAGAGCACAAAACCAACGAATGAACTCCAAAAAGTGGAAGTAGTAGCAGGTTATTTCAAGAGCATTAGAACAAGTACAAAGTAGAAACCCTTCAAGCTATTCTTCCACCTGCATTCAATCAGCCATTTTGTTGAACTACTTCTCTGGACTATAATGATTCTCTTGACCTCTTTTCCTAAACAATGGCATCTTGCAAGAAAAAGTACCAAGAGAGAAAATGCTATCAGTTGTCCGAAACTAATTCAGTTGTATCGAAAAATCCTAAACTGATATACTTATGACAAGTTTACTCCAAACTATTTTCTAACCATAAAAAAATTTCAAACTGGTACATTTATGACAAATCTATCCCAAACCATTTTCTTGACCACCAAAAATCGTAAATTGGCACATCTGTAATAAATTTATCTCAAACTGTTACACTTGTAATAAATTTACCCATGGTTAGTTTTAATTAAATTTTTCCTTCAAATTGCTAAGTCAAATGACATTTGACAGTTGAAGGATGATAACACTATTTTATATGGAGTTTATTTACTATTTCAGACTTAATATTTTTAGAATTAAGTCTTAATAGTTTATTTACATCTGTAATAAATTTTATATGGAGTTTTAATTAAATTTTTCCTTCAAATTTCTATGGTTTTCCTCATTTTTTTTTAGAAGTTTTCTAACAATTTTTAGAATTTTCTAGGATTTTTTTATTTTTATTTTATTTTTAAAAATCAATTTTGGACTTTTTATTAAAAATATTCTTCGAATCAGGTCGATCCGACCCACTCGGATCGGATAACCCGGCCCATACCTGGAACAGTGCAAATCGCCCCTCCAAAACGACGTCATTTCAGTTTTTTTTTTCTGTTCAATCCAACGGTCGCCAATGGATCACATGGCTATTCCACAGGCCATTGGATCGATTGACTGAAACCTTCGGCTCAGATCAAAATTCGACTGTCCCTCAATCGTCAGATCTGATTACTTCGATTTATGGTCACAATCAAACTTCTTGTCTAATCCTCGATCGTCTGAATTGTCCAATTATTATTTTTTTCGAAAAATTGATTTTTCATTAATCTAAAAATTTGAAACTTTTCCAACGGTCACCAGGCCAACACGTAGCCAAACCTAGACCGTTGGATCATCTAGCAGATTCTGTCATGCCATGCATCCAGGCACGAGCGCGCAACTCCCTTCATTGTACTCTCAGGTCTCAAGAATTATATGTTGAGAGATGCATAACGTAGACGAGCTTGCGGAAACGAAAAGTAAACTACTCCCCGTATAAAAGTCGATGGGAACCTGGATAACGAAAATATAACATAGATAAACATCAACATGAGTCCTTACAAAAGTGTAGGTAACCCAATTCCTGCAGACTGGACGGCGATCGGGACATAACCAAAAGACCATAAAGTTCTTGGTCCCCAAAACATTACAGATCAATGAGGTCATCAAAAGACAATCAAGTAAAAGCAGGAAACTCATAGGTCAAACCACTGGAATCGTCAGTCTCATCTGCATCCTCATCAGGCTCGTAGTCCGAAAAAGTCTCAGAGCGCACGTCCATAATGTCATCCCTCATAGTATCCTCTAGTTCATCCTCTGAGGCGTCGATCTATATCGCCTCAACTATGTCCTTCGGGGTTGGGGTCCTCTCTGGTATATTCCTCGAGCCAACTATGGGTACCTCGACCTCAACAGAATCCCGAGTGGGATGACACCAACTAGGGATGACTTCTCGAGGCACCTCTGTTGACTTCAACGGTCCAGTAGTAACATCACCTACCCTACGGAACCACGCCTCAAACCTATGTGGTTTTCAGTCCTTATCACCCTCATCGACCCACACAATTGTACATTTTCTCACATAGATGGTACCTCGATCGTCAGGAAATTCATCAAAATAGGCGGTCATTTCTTTTGGATCACCTAGGCGTGTAGGTAACATCTTCAAGGTTTCGGCTCTGAAAAAGTAAGGTCCCACGACGGGGTAAGATCAACATCTCAGTAAGATAAGCCATAACCCTAGGTCAGGCTCACAGTACACCCAAACGAATACAAATAATGAACAAGAACATGCGCTCAATAATATAAGGCACTCATCAGTCATAAATTGCCATACGGATACAAACGACTGACAATCAAGTAGTCATTTCAATATAACTCGTCAATCAAGTCAGACATGGAATACAAAAACAAATCATACATTCCACCTTTCAGAACTTCCTCATGATCAATGCCCGAGTATAAAACGCCTCAGGTTCGGTCCATATCATTACGCATTAGACCATCAAATTGACAAACCTGCGTTACACGCATCAAGTTTTCAAATGTCATTCCAGGCCTGTGTCGACACATAATTAATCTCGTCCCGTGTATCAACGCCTCAGGACATTCGCCACCACAACCTCGCGTCTCAACGCGTAGGGGTACTAATCGTCACAATCCCGGGTCTCAACGCATCAGGATATCAAGTTCTCAAGCACACCAATTCCTTTTCAATTCAAGACTTCATGATCGAATACAAGCCCATACAACAAGCTAAATGTCTATGGCATGTGAGACAATCAAATTCATCACCCAATTGTGGCAATCAACTCATGGCATATGCATTTATCAAGCATTCAAGCATTCATCAATTCACAATGACGAACATTAGACAATCACACAATAATCTCACGAAAATTCATCAAATTCACAACCAATTCATCCAGTCGAGACTTATCTGCCTAGCCAAGTTTAGAGACTCCTTACCTTAGGCTTAATTTAGCAAAATTTTCCTTCCAAAACCCTCTAATAATTTGGCCCTAGCAATCCAAAACAGGGCAGCCGTATGACCCTAGGGAAATCTAATCGATTTGTCAATTTTCTCGTTCGATTCACCAATCCACGAAGCACAAATCTCAATGACGTATCAATTGACATTCTAGTATATCTCAATAAAGAATTTAGAGCTCGACGATACCCTAAATAGCCCCTAAGGTTCGGTTTGCACAGAACCGAAACAGGGCATTTTCGGTTTTGTGTTCATTCCCACCATTCAGCCCACAAATCAATCGCAATCCCTAATTTATCAACTAAACTACTTGCTAACATATAGTCCTAGGTGTTAAGGAGTCTCACCAAAAATTTGAAGGCAAGGCGACGTCGGAAAGTCCATCAACAAAGCCGAATCCTTCAAGTCCTCCGCCGGTCAGATTCTGCCCTTCAAACACAATACCATTTCGGCATCAAAATCATTCAAACTTTTTACCTCAGCTCAGTATACAAGTTCCCAAGATGTCTAAAAAATTTGACCGGAAGTTTGAAGCAAATTAAGGTAGGAGGCTAAATGAAGACTTACCTCATGTTGCGACGAAATCTGTCGGCTTCCGGGAGATTGGCTGACCGGAACTCCTCAGGTGGCCACATGCCGTGATTCCACTTGGAGCTGGTCGGCAAGAGGTGGGGCTTGAGGTTGGTGGTCGACTCGAATAGCGGCGGTCGCCGGAGGTGGCGCTCGAAAGTGGCGAAGTCGGCGATCCGATCAGGTCGGGCAGTGGCGTTCACGGCTTGAAGAAGAAGAAGAAGAAAAAGATGAAGATGGCTATGGAGATGGGAGTTTCGGCTGAGTAAGAAAGGAGAGGGTGTATACACCAATTTGGCTTGGTCAAACATCGTAGAATGGAAGTTTAAAGGTGTTTAATTAATGCCAACTAAGCCATCCATTGACATTTGTCCCATATCCATCAATTAGATGATCTAATGACCATAAATCACTCCTCTTTTTGGCATCCATGGGGAGGTCAATGGCCAAAATGCCTTTACTCAATTATGAAGACAAGGCCAAGGCTTGAAGGGCAAAACGGTAATTTCACCCTCGTTCTCCGGAACGCCATTTTTCTAATTCGAATTTTCTTTGATGAGGCAACTTCCAATCTAATTATAATGTTGGAATTCTTGATTTTTCATTTTCCAATTTCGAGACTCGTCTCTAGGCTATTTCTTCGTCGAATGATATTTCAAACTATCTCGAACTAACAGGCAGTTTTTGTAGACTTTACGCATATTGACTCTATGATTTCCATCACACTTAGGAATCATCAGTTCATGACGACTTTGGTTGTCATGTAATTGCGAGGGTCTATTACTTGCTCCGATGGTCTCAATCCTCATCGTTTGATTTAGGAAAATTTTACAAATTATACATTGGTTAAGCGGCATCACCCGTACTCCATTCGTATAACGATAGCAATGCATTCCTTAATCGTTCTTAGATCGGCCTTTAATGGCTCTAAATACTTTATCGACAATCCTTATGGCCATTTCCTATTTGAGTTCCATCCGTTCACGTACCTTGTCTCGCGTTAGCCTTTCCCTTTTGGTCAGTTAACTCGAGATTGATCATATCCGAGCGAGATGACTGAAATACGTCATTAGATACAATCTCATTGATAAGTCTCGAAATGACAGGAAAAATCAAAATGTCACAGATTCATACCAGACTCTAACGACTTGGTTGACGTGGCTGCCATGTGGCATGCCATGTTAGCGCCACGTTAGCACCTTTGACCGGTTAACTATCACGTCATCGTCTTCTTCCTCGAGCATTCTTCATTTGCGACGGACGACCAGGAGATTCCGGCGACGATCTGACGGTGGAATCTCAACGTAATCGTGCAAGACCAGCACGATTCGACTCATCTCGACATTGCGCACAACATATCTCAGAATTAGACACTATCATTCTCAGAAATTAAGCTAATCAAGCTTTATCCAGTCCAGCCATGGCTTCTCGAATCAAGCAAGAGAGAGTATATCGAGCCATTTCCTTCACATAATTGCAACTATGTAAGTTCAGAACACTTACCTACAGGTCTAATTGACTTGGTTTAGGCTAGCTTGAGCTAGAGAAGCTTCGATAGGGTCAACAATGGCGACAAGGTTCAAATGCGAGGTTTAACTCGATTTCAATGCAATCAAAACACATAAAGGCGCTTAGTGACGTCTCAAATGTAATTCCTCCACATCAATTGTAAGGATTAAGGCCAAAACAAAGATTCACCATTAATGAATAGAAATTAAGCTTGAAGTTCGACTTACGATTTTTCGGCGTTACAGGCGGCATCGTTGGCCGCGATTGCTTCCTGCGTGCACGGGTGAACTCCTAGTAGCGAACTTTGGCTTCGATCTAGCCTAGAATGGCCTGTCCAGGGCCGTACTAGTTCAAACTCGAGCTCTTGACAATGGGGATTGGAGAGCGAGCTCTCTGTCACGTCCCAAACCCGTTAGGTACGCAAAATCCCACCGGGGCCGTCTTGTCTCGGTGGTACCCAGGATCCGTCGACCAACCATTAAAAACTTTTAAATGATACAAACATACGGAAGCGATAAAACTTCTCCATTCAGTTCAATCTTAAGATGACTCAGGACATATGGAATGTCTTCTTATAAATGCCGACTACAGGTTCAGAAGATACAACTCTAACTTCAAGGTAACATGAAATCCTTAAAGTCACAAAAGTGTAAATCCATTTCCTATAATTACTTCTTTAAATATCGATCATTGGCAAGCTCAGATTTCCATCGCCTGAGACTTGAAAAAGTTAATCCCACGACGGGGTGAGATATAAATCTCAGTAAGGTAGGTCCTAACCTAGGTTAGGCTAACCATCCACTCAGGCAAATGCAATCACAAATAAATTGTACGAGTAATCACATGAGGCATTCAACTGTCAACAAACAACATACGAATGTCAAGCATGCAGTCATGACATCATTTTACATCATTAGGATCAAACACACGTTGCCATGTCAAATCACAACTTCCACCTTTCCAGTCTGCCTCACTTTCATGCCAGCATTTAGAACGCCTCAGGCTCGGTACGCGTAAACGCATCAGACCGTCCCATTGACAAACCCACGTAAACGTATCAGGTTTTCAATTTTACTTCAGGCCTGTGTCGACACACCTCAACTTCATCTCGCGTTTCAAAGTATCAGGACATTGGCCATTTCAACCCCACGTCTCATACGCCTCAGGGTGACATTCAATTCAAACCCCGCACCTCAGCGTCTCAGGATATATAGTCGCACAACCCCGCGTCTCAACGCATCAGGATATCACAACTTCTCAAACATGCCAAATGCTCATTTCAGTTCATAATACACAATCATTTGCAAACTCAAGCAACGAGCAACACATTAATGGCATGCGAGACAATTAAATTCGGCATTCAAATGTGACAATCAATCAAGGCATGAGCATTGTCATACATTCAAGTCATCTATGTCTTTTTAGGACGTACATTAGACAATCACGGTATAATCTCCCAAGAACCGATCAAATTCATATTCATACCACCCAATCGAGTCCAATCCTCCTATCAAAGGTTTAGAATCCCCTTACCTTGTGCTATAGCCAACAAAATTTTCTTCCCAAGCACTCCAATGGTTCGGCCCTAAGGGTCCAAGGATGATTCAACCGCGCAACCTAAGGAAATTTCATCCAGTCGTTAATTTCCTTGCTCAAATCATCACCCGTTAAACATACACCTCATGGGCCTATCAATCAACATCCTCACACTTCTCAACGATGAATTTGAAGCTCAACTTCAACACCAACAGCCACCCATAGAATCGGTATGCTCAGGACCGAAACAGGGCATGCCCGGTTCTATGCATACTCCAACTTAACAGCCCTTAAACTAGCCTAAATCCTCAATTTATTCACTAATTTACTTACTAACATGTAGTTCTAAGGGTTGGGGAGCCTCACCGAAAATTTGGAGCCAAGGCGATGCCAAAAAGTCTTTGAATGGCGCCGGTTCCTTCGGGTCCTCCAACAGTCAGTATTTGCCCTTCAAATACAAGATCCATTTGGGGTCAAAACTCCATCAAATTCCTCCAAAATTTTTACCACAACTCATCTGGGATGTTAATTGATAGGAAATTTCATCCAATCGTTAATTTCCTTGCTCAAATCATCACCCGTTAAACATACACCTCATGGGCCTATCAATTAACATCCTCACACTTCTCAACGATGAATTTGGAGCTCAACTTCAACACCAACAGCCACCCACAGAATCGGTATGCTCAGGACCGAAACAGGGCAACCCCAGTTCTGTGCATACTCCAACTTAACAGCCCTTAAACTAGTATAAATCCTCAATTTATTCACTAATCTACTTGCTAACATGTAGTTCTAAGGGTTGGGGAGCCTCATCGAAAATTTGGAGCCAAGGCGATGCCAGAAAGTCCTTGAATTGCGCCGGTTCCTTCGGGTCCTTCAACGATCAGTATTTGTCCTTCAAATACAAGACCCATTTGGGGTCAAAACTCCATCAAATTCCTTCAAAATTTTTACCACAACTCATCCGACTTTAAAACTATTAGTGTAGAAGACTTCACCGAAGGTTTGAAGCAATTTGAAGTCCGGAAGACCCCGAAACAGATCTTTCCCCAAAACCGGTCAGAATCTAACCTCGCCTGACCTTTATCCACTCAAATCGAGCTATGAGAAAATCTATAGAGTCAAATCGAGCTTATAATATGTCTATAGAAATATAAGGTAATAAGCTTTCATTTGGAGATGGTTTTACCTCGATCCGGTATCGGACGAAGAAGATATGGCCGGAATAGTGGGACGGTTGGGACTGGTCGGTTAGGAGCTCTCGGATTCAAAATTGACCATTTTGAACTTTGCTCTTTCAAACGGCTCTACGGAACAAATGGCTGGGTGGATTTAGACCCATAATACCTTGTTGGAATGGCAAGACGATAAGCTTTCCAATGGTAGGTGGTACACCTTAATTCGATGATGGACGAAGAAATTATGGCCGGAACAGTGAAGCAGTCGGGACAGGGTGACGGGCTGGTTGGCAAGAGAGAGAAGAGGAAGAAGAAGAAAACCGGCAATGAAGGGGTGTTCGGCCAAGAGGAGAGAGAGAGGGAGAGAGAGAGATGTTTATACTTCAATTGACTTGATCAACATGGGTGGAAAGTAAGGTTAAAAGTGGAAACATCAACTCAAGACTCCATCTCTTGACACTTGTCTAATGTGTCATTCAAAACTCATCCAATGGCCCACAATTTCTTCTATTTTCGGTAGCTATTATGGGGTTTTAATGGCCAAAATGCCCTTGTCCAATTAATAAAGCAAAACTAAGGCTTGAGGGGCAAAATGATAATTTTACCCTCGACATTCGGAACGTCGTTTTTCTGATTTCAATTCTCTTCGATAAGACGATGGTCAATCCAATTATAACATTGAAATCTTTATTTTCCATTTTCCAATTTTAAGATTTCATTTCATATCTGAAGCCTCGAGGGGGGCGGAAATTCGGAATGCCACACTCTCCTTCTCTTTCTTTCCACATCTTGATTCTGTTATCCTCCCATAACAAAATGAGATCCTCTTTCCTCCTCCAAAACATGTGATTTTTTGTTATATCCTCTACTCAAAAAATTGGCTGCGCGGGAGATATCCGACGATGACCATTCGCAAGTGCAATTACGTGCGAAATAGTCACCGGACATCGGTGAACATCCGAGACGAATTGGTCATCGATTCTGGCCATTCGGTGACTCTAATTTCACTCGAATTCCACCTGCATTTGGTTCTGCGTTTGGCTTAAAAACAATCGGCGGACATTTGACCTTCGTTGGTACGGCTCCGGTGGACCTAAGTCGTCGGATTGGTTGTCATCGACGCCGGACTTCATGGTTAACAAAACCTCTCCATCAATTTCATGAATTGAGGCCAATTGATCCTTCAATTTTGTGATCAAAATCCACCTGCAATCAGTCAAATATGCGTGGGAATCCAAGGTTGAAGAAGGCACTGTTTGGACCGGTTTGAAAAGTCTGAACCGGTCCAACTCAATTTTTCAAAAAATTAGCCATAACCCATGGGGAATTTTTGCAATTAAGCCTCAAAATTATACTTAGGGCACGAATATTATCTAAAAATATGGTTTGGCCCAAACGTTCATGTCAATTTATACAAAAATGCCAAATTTGCCTTTAATTGCAATTTAGGAAATTGTGAAATTGAAGGCTCAAATGGTCAAATTGGACCAAACCATCTATGCAAATCAATTCAAAATGGTAAACACATACGGTAGTGGTTCCAATTTGTGATGGAAATTCATGAATTAAGAGTAATTTCAAATAAACCCGAATTCAAGGACTAAATTATAATTAAATATGCAATTTTGTCCAATTTATGCAATTGAGCAATTTATGAAGGACAATTAGATTGAATGACAAGACTCTCAAAATGCCAAAAATTACAAATTAAAAGACTTAATTGATATTTTTTTTTACCAAATTCAACTATATATGTAGCAAAGGAACACATAACATTGAACTCGAATTTGGAGGTTTTGTGAGGTCAAAAAGACAAGGGAATTAAAAGAAAAATATTGGCTATTTTTTATATTTTTGTGATCTCAAATGCTATTTTTTCCTATCTTCCAAAAATACGAAAATGTGAAAAATATGAAGAATTATTTTTTTTTTTTGTAAAAAATGGTTCCTTGGGCTTGGTCAAGGCTACCAATTATAATTTTTCAACTTTTTATGAGTTTTTTTTATGAATTTTCTAAAAATAAATTAAAAAAATACTGATCGAAAATCATGTATTAACAGACGTGTCATCATGGTGTAAGAGCGAGCAAGCAAGCGAACAAGCGAACGAAAAAAAAATTAAACAATAAGAAAATGATTAAAAAATAAGAAAAAGAAATTTAAAGCTTTGTTCAACACTGTAAAAATGTTTAAAAAAAAGGTTTGGAACAAAAAAAAATAAAAAACAAAACAAAACAGTGAAATATGTATACACACATGTACACACAGTTAGCGGGTGCTTAAGAGTGCCCAGCAAGTTGCTCTGCACTCTTAAGTGCCGAGCAAGGCCTTCTCGGTAATCACATTGCCAAGTGAGCAAGCCTTGCGAGCAACACCCTATTTGGTAAAAAAAAAAAATCATATATTGATAAAAAGCCCTTCTTTCTCAATGTTTGGTGGAAATCCTTATTTAGCACAGTCAGGGACAAATTGATTGCTTGCTGACTTACTTCCTTCGTGGAATAATATCCCGCTAAAAAAAAGCTTCCAAAAATATTTTACGAACTTTCCCTAAATCTCTGAATTCACAGTCGCTTTCCTTTTCATGTTGCCTCGCGCAAGCCATAAAATCAACACCACCCCCCAACCCCCCACACACCGCATCGTCTTCTCCACGTTGCACTCACTTTGCTAAGATGGCCAAGCTTTCGTTCGCGCAGTTCTTCATCGCGGCCCTCGTTTTTTCAGGTTTACATTTGAGTTATTTTCTATGGCTGATCTTTCTTTGAAAGACGTGTAGTGACTATACACTGCTTTGTTATCTGACGTTTCTTGGACGAACAAAATTGCCAGCCATGTCCGTGTGTCTTCATGCAGAACCAGAGAAGTTGTGCACCGAGGTCATAAAATTCCAAAAGTGTACCAACCAGGCCTGTGTGGCGCAATGTAAGAGCAAGCACGGCGGCTTCTTCCGCGATGCGAACTGCCAGCAAGACTACTTCAGCCCCCAGATAATCTGCTTATGCTACCATCACTGTTGAGCGCATGAGCGCGCGGTTCACAATCTAGCCTGCTCCTCTAATAAGGCAAATCATATGTCTCGCCATTTGAATTCTGGAGTTGATCCAGTAATATCCAGTTTCTGATCTTTGTTCCTATCTCTCGATTTCACATTCCATGTCTATATGATTACTCTGAGGACGGCTGACTGCAATTTGGGATTTTTGTCATTCCTGAAGACGCACGTCTATCGTCGTCAAAAGTTGTGGTTAATGAAACGGGATCTGGTCCAAAGGCCAAGGATACCATGATCCTCTACCATCATGCTAGAGAATCCCTAGCCAAACAATGAAACGACAACCCTATTTGAGTTAATAATGCATGGCTAGTGCCGCACCTCGAGATGAGATCTCGATTTGAAAGTGATCACACTCTACTAAAGATTTTCTTTTTGCATTGGAGAAGGATACAACATGCGATAGACTCTGCTACATGTGGAAGATCACGATGGTTTATGAATATGATTAAATATTAAATATAGTCAAATCAAGAATCAAGATGGACGTCATGATCACTTTAAAATATATTGGCATGTATTTTGTTATAGAAGATTAGGATAATTCTCTAGAATATTTTCTTCTTTTAGAGTTAATTATATTTTTTTTATTGATTTTATGTATCCTTCAAGATTGTCTGTACAACTCTATTAATTTTGCATATCTTGATTGATAATAAGTGAACCACAATTTAAGAAACCGATGTGTGAAGTGTTTAAGGGACGAAGGGACAGCAATGTTCGTTAGCATCCAACGTCGTTGGGAACATTCCATCTCCTTTCACAGGCTTTAGTACTCTCGCACAAATTTTCATCAGGAGAAGCTTCGATGTGAACGATCTCGCCGTTCTCCCCGGTAAGACGACATGACCATGTCGCTTTATAGTGGTCGCACAATTTTTTTTTTTCTTTTTGGGTCGGGATGATCGAATTCACGTTTTAGGACTTCCTTTTGGATTTGAACTAGCATCGAAGCTGAACATAACTGACACACTGCCTTGAGTTAGACATTGTACAATGTACAGAGAAAATCATCCCTATCTTTGCTCCTTAGACCAGGCGCACATACCATTGGAGTTGCTCGTTGCGGCACATTTTTTAGGAGGCTCCACATCTTCACTGGAAAAAGAGATGACAGCCACTCTCTAAACACGACATACGCTACATTCTTCGAGACCTATGTATCACCGATAATTACACGCGACACGACATGACACGAGATAATTACACGCGACACGAGACGACGCGACACAACGCATTTCTAAAAAATAAAGTTTTTCGATACGACAAGTCGTATATTAAATATTATATACATTTAACAGGAAGAGCGAAACGACGAAGAGAGGACAGCGAGATAATAGAAAAGCAGCAGAGGGAAAGAAAGAGACACCGAACCTGATAAATATCTATTCTTGTCTCGTCGACGTACGTGGATAGAACTAATTCAAGAGCCGATCGGAGGAATCGGTTCAAGAAAATCTAGGAAGAGAACAAAAAGAAAATCCAAGATTTGGGCTTTGAAGAGGATGGAGGACGAGTGAGTTCCAGCGAGCGAGGGAGATGAACGAGCGAGGGAAAGGCAGAGAGAGGGAGAGTGACTCAGAGAGCGATGCCTTCTATTCTGATTGTGAGAAGTGAGCATGAGCGACGCCTTCTGTTATGAATCTCTTTTAGGGTTGAAATGGAACTTTTAATTTTTTTAATGGACTAGCGTGTCTAGCACGATCAACACGCGTGTCGATAGCGTGTCGGTCGCGCTGATCGCATGTCGGGAACTCGACATGCGTTGACCGCGTGTCAAACACGCGTCGGAGTGCATGTGTACGACACCGACGCGCACGCTCCCAATAGGTCGGTTCTTCATTGCCCGGGACCCAGTGCTCTAGCCAGGCGTAGGAAATGGATCCACAAAGCTCACTCTCCCTGGACGGTAATTACATCAATGTTCTTACGAAAAACAACGGATTGTTCCAATCAGACGTGGCGCTCTTGACGAATCAAGGCGCGGCCCTGGTCGCCGGCCCGATCCCGTGACCCAGCCTCGTCCCTGCTCATGTCCTCGGCCCCGATCCCGGGACCCCCCTCATCCCCGGTATTTTTTAGTAAAAGGCGAAAGAGTAGTTGGCTCTGTGCACACCACGCAGCTGCTTGATTTCCACTAGTAGCCAACCACATTGCATAGTCTTTCGGGTGATCTCTACATCTTGCTTTGGTCGGTGTGGCACTGAGATTCACCAATGGGGGAAGCCACTTCTCGTTCACTGTCCGGCCCTCTTGGAATTGCAAGGTTTAGGCCTCTCGGTCCTGGTCCAGACATGTGGATGGCTTAGGTGATGACAGGATAAATTCAGGTGTTGTAGATAAACTAGTTGGGTTGGATTTCCTCGAAAAATATGTCCATCACAGGACTCCGTCTTCATGGTATGCACCAAACATGCCCACCACCACTTCAGTTATCACGTTTCAAAAGTCGACTCCTTGATTATGGATGTAGGCATGGGTTCATCTTAATCTTAACGCCTCCTAAGTCCTGTACATATGCAGCACGCCGGTTTTGTTATGAAATTTTGAGTAACCATCATAGATAAAAGTTATTAATAAAACTACATTGTCCAGAGCAGCTGTATACATAAAAATACAATTTATATATCAAAATCCAATGTTTAACATATTGCTCCTCGGGTACAACGCTTGCATAATAAGTGTTTTAGAATGTAAGGAAAAAAATGGTTTAAAATCCACAAAAAGTAAGTGGTCCTCGGTCACTCTACGTAGTAATGTAAAATTATAACTGCACGGGCTAATAGAAAATAGTTTGATGGTGTACATCGACCCAAGAACACATCAAGATTTGTCGAAAGAAAACGCGTACGCTATATATATGAACGAAAACGACTAGAAAGAGTTAATCTCTTTTAGCACAGTTTACAAAATAGCTTTTAGCCAACCGATCCACATGGTCAAGCGGTGATGTTCATGTAAAAAGCAAAGTAAGTATATATAGGTCCAAAAATAGCACCTAGATGAACTCGCTAATGGAGGAAGTTTCACGTCTAAAAATAGAACTTGTGTCCCCGAAACGCGTCGGTTCAAGAACAAATTTAGACTACACGGCCTTATTTCAAGTGACAGTCGCATCGAGGTAAGAAAGAAAGGACATCCACTTTTGCTGGGGAAAATGGCCTTTGGATCCCCTGACATAGTGTTAGGAGTGACATTGGGAGGAATTTCAAAATTGAAATTGGCCCAATTTCAACATTATGTTAGGGAATCCGGATCCGGAAAAATGGACGGACGAATGAAGTTATATCCAATGGGGGCTATTCTACCTTTTCCTTAGGAAGTTACGGGAAATTATGAATTGCTATTAATACGTCATTGGTCCTTAATGGAAATTACTCACGTTGGTGGGATACAATGATTGTCACTTTCTTTTCTTCTTTCATAAACATTAATGAATGAGAAAGCAAAAATCATCGTAGGAAGAGACGGCAAAATGGGTCCTTGGATAAGGACATTCTCCAAAAAGGATGGCGAGAATTTTCTTATCTAGAAAATGTATGAGCTCAGCGGGGTCCAAGGGCGGAGGGGAAAAAGAAAAGGAAAAAGAAAAAAAAATCGAAAAATAAAAATAGTCTTAAAAATAATAAAATAATATTATACGTCAACGATTTTCGGCCAAAGCATTGAATTAGTAAAATGTGAAAAATATTTATAACAGAATTGACAAAATTAAAAGATTTAAGACTGAATTGGAAAAAAGTGCATAATGTTTATGACTGAATCGACAAAATTAAAAGATTTACAACTTAATTGATAAAGGCGCAAAATATTCAAGATTTTTTAAACAATTTTCCCATAGCACCCATTTTATCAAGTTACTTCCTTACTTATCCTAACTTCAATTGTCATACCCTTCACTTCACATCCCTTTTGAAGTCCTCTTCTCTATCTGTCGTTCAAGACTCCATTTCATGCCGAAGTGAAATTTTGTGGTACGTAATTAGTTGGGAGAGACCGCCACCAAGATCTTTGAGTCTCTGCGATGTTCGAGTCCCCGTCTAAAGGATAATCTTCACTAAAACGTTGTAAGCGATAAAGGTGGTACGGATTGCTATGCAGTAGATCCGGTCACGGGTTTGGTTGTCAGCTCGCCCTATCCTAACGCACTGTCCAAAAGTGCGAACGAATATGCTTTGAGTAATCTACATACGAAACAACTCGATCAACTCGAGTTTTCTGCCAACGGATCATCCAATTAAACTACAGAAATCGAACGCGAAATTCTCGAAAAAGGAATTGACATAGCAGGACATTTAAGCAGTGTATTTCAAAATATTCTCGTAGCGGTATGAGGATGGACCTCTCTAGTAGGTGGGCTGGTTCGCTTACCCAACACTTGAACAGGAAAGATGCAAGAAAAAGTTCATGCGGGTTCGGAAAGTCATTGAAATTTCCTTAGTTCGTTTTGGTTAAACTAGGCTCGGTAGCGTATCCAATTAACCACATTAATTAAGAGGGAGACGGAGATTATTTGATGGGGAAATATATTCCATTCACACTACATACACATATAAAGTAAAGCACAAAAAGTTAAAAAGTACAACCTTTGGACATGCCGCTGAACGAAAAGACATTATAAGTATTGAAATACAAACGCGAAAATTATTAGGATTTTACGAATACCTCAAAAAAAAAAAAAATCGTTCTGAAACTTATTTTGTCTCCTTTGCGTCATTGTCCTTGCCCTTAGTATAGTAAAAAAAAAGCCTCAGATTCTCTCTCTCTCTCTCGGAAGAACAAGAGCGAACTTCAAAGTAAACCCTAAAAGTTCGTGTAAACGCGTATAGCATCAAATTTTGAATATCTCTGCCATAGCCCCACATGCACGAGGCAATACTTACTTTGCATTTTCTCTATATATACAGAACAGAAATCCCCAGCTTGTACTCAGAAGTTCAAAGGCAAAGTTTGAGAGCCCGCTTCCACAGTCACAAGTCCAAATTCATATCTCTCCCTCCCTCCCCCAAATGGCCTCCAATGGCAACTTCCCCGCTGTTGCCGTAGTCATCGTATCCCTCCTCGCCTGCCTCGTGAACGCGCAGCTCTCGCCGAACTTCTACAGAGGAAGGTGCCCCAACGTTCAAGGCATTGTTCGTAGCACGATGGCACAAGCCGTCGGACGAGAACCAAGGATGGGCGCCTCGATCCTTCGCATGTTCTTCCATGATTGTTTCGTAAATGTGCGTGACCAAGCCAAGATTATTGCTTTCATTTTTTAAATTTGTTGGTTCTTCAAAAGAACAATTTTGACAGCATTTTGTTGACGGAGGCTAAAGTAGATTTTATGGTCATTTGGGATCCATTCCCGGCATGTCAACCTCGTAAAGTTTGATTTTTAGTGTTGAATAATGTCATGTCGTTTCAATATGTGAGATTATAAGGTGCCTTATGAGTACGTAGTGTCCCATTTTTAAGTACGCATGAGACTGGCTTGGATTTTGAAGGGACAAAACAAGCACACGATGAAGATACTATATGTCTTTTGTGCTCAAATTCGAATTAAAAATCATTTTCTAGACTTTTTCTACTAGATAACTAGTGCGATATGTTTCTAAGCGCTAGAATCATTAAATTCAAACAGTTATTGAATTGAAAAAAAGAAGAAGATGAACTCTTAATTAAGCGATGCGGTGCAAAATGTGACATTATCTTTTGATACTATCTTATGATACAATCTTGGCCTTCTCGATTCGTGCAGGGATGTGACGCATCGGTTCTTTTGGATGACACGGCCACCTTCATTGGAGAAAAGACGGCGCGGCCAAACCAAAACTCTCTTAGGGGATTCGAAGTCATCGACACCATCAAGACCCGCGTCGAAGCTGCTTGCAACGCTACCGTTTCTTGTGCGGACATCCTCGCACTCGCTGCTCGAGACGGCGTCGTCTTGGTGAGTGTATTATAAATATTGACCGTGCCTAACTTTTGCTCATTCTCTTTGTTTCATGCATGATTTTGGTTTATATCAACGTCGAATCTCTGATTCTACGTATGACTCTAGTCCTCCCTTGGTTTCAACTCTCACGATTGGATTCAGTACATATTTGGCGGATAAATTCACATTTACAAAATATTCTCCGATTGACTACTCCGCATTTCTTCTCAAACTGAGCTTATGCCATCGGAATTGTCATTACAGTTGGGAGGACCATCGTGGACGGTGTCTCTAGGGCGGCGAGACGCAAGGACCGCCAGCCTGAGCGTTGCTAACGGCCAAATCCCATCACCTTTCTCCAGCCTCACCTCCCTCATCTCCTCCTTCGCCGCCCAAGGCCTCAACGCCCGTGACATGACTGCCCTGTCGGGGGGGCACGCCATTGGCCTGGCCCGGTGCAGCACCTTCCGGACCCGCATCTACAATGAGACCAACATTGACGCTAGCTTCGCTACCAGCCGGAGGACAAACTGCCCTGCCTCTGGAGGTGACTCCAACCTCGCCCCCCTCGACCGGACCCCGAACCGGTTCGACAACAACTACTACCAGAGCCTCGTGGCACGGCGCGGGCTTCTCCATTCGGATCAAGAGCTGTTCAACGGAGGATCGCAGGACGCGCTCGTCAGGACTTACAGCAATAACTACAGGGCATTCGCCAGCGATTTTGCGGCCGCTATGGTGAAGATGGGCAACATCAGCCCGCTCACCGGATCAAATGGAGAGATCAGAAGGAACTGTAGGGTGGTGAACTAACGTTGAGTGCCCCCCAAACAGAATAAGAATTAAGTGAGCTGGATTTTGCTAAGTGTTACAAAAGTTTAATGCATGTCTTATCTCCTCTGAATATTTCTTTACCTGCTTTCAATAAGATTCATGTTTGTGAAGGGCTTGGTCCAGAAGTTGACAAGTTGTATTTCTTCGTTTCTGAAAATATGTAGGCATCAAATCCAAGTATTCTTTTCCCAATTCAATGTTGCTCTTTACTAGGAAATCGGAACATATCCTTTGGGATTTTTGTATGGTAGACAGCTTGCTGATATGTTCATATGAAACTGCAATTTGAAAAGAAAAATGGGTATGTGCACCGGAATACCTAAAATTTGTTATTAAAGCGTAATTAAGTTATAAAACTCATAAAAAAGTACAATCAAGTCCTAAAACTTATTAAACTTGTGCAATCGAGCCCTTCTATTAACTCCATCTAACTGGATTAACGGAAAATGCTAGCGTGATTTTTTTAAATATCTTCCTCTCTTCTACTCAGCAATGACATGGTTAAAGCCACGTCGTTTTGGTTTAGATATGATTTTTAATATATTTTCCAAAAATAAAATAAAATTTTAAAAAGGGAAGAAGCAACTCCAAAAATAAGGCGGTGAGGGCTGCTCCTCGCCACGTTGCTGCTAGTGATGTCGTTGCTTCTTCTTCTTCTTCTTTTCATTGTAGACTATTTTCCAATTAAATATAAATAAAAAATATTAAAATTTAAATTTAAATCAAAATAACATCGTTTTAGTAGAAGATATATAAAAAAAAGCCACATCATCATTTTTCGTTAGCCAAGTTGGACAAAGTTAATGAAACGATTTGATTGCACTTTTTGCAAGTTTTACAACTCAAGCACACTTTTATGACAAGTTTTAAAACTTTTAGTGAACATATCCCAAGGAAAAAAGAGGAGAGAGTTCGATCTCTAAGGTAAGATGCAATCATGCGGAAGAAATAAATAATATATCACAACCTCTATAAACAAATTCATTCCACTCCAACATGTGGCTTGATCTTATCTTTCCATTTCTTAGGGTAAGGATGAAGAGACTAATTCGCAAATAACTCGTTATATACATAAATACATACGTTTATATAGCCTTTTCATAGAGACAATAAACTAAACGGTGCTTATCCACCCAAAGGGTAATGGTAAAGCTAAGAGCCGAATGATAGCCCTCCATGATCACGTTTTGGGCACATTCGATTGGATTATGCAGAGCACAAAACCAACGAATGAACTCCAAAAAGTGGAAGTAGTAGCAGGTTATTTCAAGAGCATTAGAACAAGTACAAAGTAGAAACCCTTCAAGCTATTCTTCCACCTGCATTCAATCAGCCATTTTGTTGAACTACTTCTCTGGACTATAATGATTCTCTTGACCTCTTTTCCTAAACAATGGCATCTTGCAAGAAAAAGTACCAAGAGAGAAAATGCTATCAGTTGTCCGAAACTAATTCAGTTGTATCGAAAAATCCTAAACTGATATACTTATGACAAGTTTACTCCAAACTATTTTCTAACCATAAAAAAATTTCAAACTGGTACATTTATGACAAATCTATCCCAAACCATTTTCTTGACCACCAAAAATCGTAAATTGGCACATCTGTAATAAATTTATCTCAAACTGTTACACTTGTAATAAATTTACCCATGGTTAGTTTTAATTAAATTTTTCCTTCAAATTGCTAAGTCAAATGACATTTGACAGTTGAAGGATGATAACACTATTTTATATGGAGTTTATTTACTATTTCAGACTTAATATTTTTAGAATTAAGTCTTAATAGTTTATTTACATCTGTAATAAATTTTATATGGAGTTTTAATTAAATTTTTCCTTCAAATTTCTATGGTTTTCCTCATTTTTTTTTAGAAGTTTTCTAACAATTTTTAGAATTTTCTAGGATTTTTTTATTTTTATTTTATTTTTAAAAATCAATTTTGGACTTTTTATTAAAAATATTCTTCGAATCAGGTCGATCCGACCCACTCGGATCGGATAACCCGGCCCATACCTGGAACAGTGCAAATCGCCCCTCCAAAACGACGTCATTTCAGTTTTTTTTTTCTGTTCAATCCAACGGTCGCCAATGGATCACATGGCTATTCCACAGGCCATTGGATCGATTGACTGAAACCTTCGGCTCAGATCAAAATTCGACTGTCCCTCAATCGTCAGATCTGATTACTTCGATTTATGGTCACAATCAAACTTCTTGTCTAATCCTCGATCGTCTGAATTGTCCAATTATTATTTTTTTCGAAAAATTGATTTTTCATTAATCTAAAAATTTGAAACTTTTCCAACGGTCACCAGGCCAACACGTAGCCAAACCTAGACCGTTGGATCATCTAGCAGATTCTGTCATGCCATGCATCCAGGCACGAGTGCGCAACTCCCTTCATTGTACTCTCAGGTCTCAAGAATTATATGTTGAGAGATGCATAACGTAGACGAGCTTGCGGAAACGAAAAGTAAACTACTCCCCGTATAAAAGTCGATGGGAACCTGGATAACGAAAATATAACATAGATAAACATCAACATGAGTCCTTACAAAAGTGTAGGTAACCCAATTCCTGCAGACTGGACGGCGATCGGGACATAACCAAAAGACCATAAAGTTCTTGGTCCCCAAAACATTACAGATCAATGAGGTCATCAAAAGACAATCAAGTAAAAGCAGGAAACTCATAGGTCAAACCACTGGAATCGTCAGTCTCATCTGCATCCTCATCAGGCTCGTAGTCCGAAAAAGTCTCAGAGCGCACGTCCATAATGTCATCCCTCATAGTATCCTCTAGTTCATCCTCTGAGGCGTCGATCTATATCGCCTCAACTATGTCCTTCGGGGTTGGGGTCCTCTCTGGTATATTCCTCGAGCCAACTATGGGTACCTCGACCTCAACAGAATCCCGAGTGGGATGACACCAACTAGGGATGACTTCTCGAGGCACCTCTGTTGACTTCAACGGTCCAGTAGTAACATCACCTACCCTACGGAACCACGCCTCAAACCTATGTGGTTTTCAGTCCTTATCACCCTCATCGACCCACACAATTGTACATTTTCTCACATAGATGGTACCTCGATCGTCAGGAAATTCATCAAAATAGGCGGTCATTTCTTTTGGATCACCTAGGCGTGTAGGTAACATCTTCAAGGTTTCGGCTCTGAAAAAGTAAGGTCCCACGACGGGGTAAGATCAACATCTCAGTAAGATAAGCCATAACCCTAGGTCAGGCTCACAGTACACCCAAACGAATACAAATAATGAACAAGAACATGCGCTCAATAATATAAGGCACTCATCAGTCATAAATTGCCATACGGATACAAACGACTGACAATCAAGTAGTCATTTCAATATAACTCGTCAATCAAGTCAGACATGGAATACAAAAACAAATCATACATTCCACCTTTCAGAACTTCCTCATGATCAATGCCCGAGTATAAAACGCCTCAGGTTCGGTCCATATCATTACGCATTAGACCATCAAATTGACAAACCTGCGTTACACGCATCAAGTTTTCAAATGTCATTCCAGGCCTGTGTCGACACATAATTAATCTCGTCCCGTGTATCAACGCCTCAGGACATTCGCCACCACAACCTCGCGTCTCAACGCGTAGGGGTACTAATCGTCACAATCCCGGGTCTCAACGCATCAGGATATCAAGTTCTCAAGCACACCAATTCCTTTTCAATTCAAGACTTCATGATCGAATACAAGCCCATACAACAAGCTAAATGTCTATGGCATGTGAGACAATCAAATTCATCACCCAATTGTGGCAATCAACTCATGGCATATGCATTTATCAAGCATTCAAGCATTCATCAATTCACAATGACGAACATTAGACAATCACACAATAATCTCACGAAAATTCATCAAATTCACAACCAATTCATCCAGTCGAGACTTATCTGCCTAGCCAAGTTTAGAGACTCCTTACCTTAGGCTTAATTTAGCAAAATTTTCCTTCCAAAACCCTCTAATAATTTGGCCCTAGCAATCCAAAACAGGGCAGCCGTATGACCCTAGGGAAATCTAATCGATTTGTCAATTTTCTCGTTCGATTCACCAATCCACGAAGCACAAATCTCAATGACGTATCAATTGACATTCTAGTATATCTCAATAAAGAATTTAGAGCTCGACGATACCCTAAATAGCCCCTAAGGTTCGGTTTGCACAGAACCGAAACAGGGCATTTTCGGTTTTGTGTTCATTCCCACCATTCAGCCCACAAATCAATCGCAATCCCTAATTTATCAACTAAACTACTTGCTAACATATAGTCCTAGGTGTTAAGGAGTCTCACCAAAAATTTGAAGGCAAGGCGACGTCGGAAAGTCCATCAACAAAGCCGAATCCTTCAAGTCCTCCGCCGGTCAGATTCTGCCCTTCAAACACAATACCATTTCGGCATCAAAATCATTCAAACTTTTTACCTCAGCTCAGTATACAAGTTCCCAAGATGTCTAAAAAATTTGACCGGAAGTTTGAAGCAAATTAAGGTAGGAGGCTAAATGAAGACTTACCTCATGTTGCGACGAAATCTGTCGGCTTCCGGGAGATTGGCTGACCGGAACTCCTCAGGTGGCCACATGCCGTGATTCCACTTGGAGCTGGTCGGCAAGAGGTGGGGCTTGAGGTTGGTGGTCGACTCGAATAGCGGCGGTCGCCGGAGGTGGCGCTCGAAAGTGGCGAAGTCGGCGATCCGATCAGGTCGGGCAGTGGCGTTCACGGCTTGAAGAAGAAGAAGAAGAAAAAGATGAAGATGGCTATGGAGATGGGAGTTTCGGCTGAGTAAGAAAGGAGAGGGTGTATACACCAATTTGGCTTGGTCAAACATCGTAGAATGGAAGTTTAAAGGTGTTTAATTAATGCCAACTAAGCCATCCATTGACATTTGTCCCATATCCATCAATTAGATGATCTAATGACCATAAATCACTCCTCTTTTTGGCATCCATGGGGAGGTCAATGGCCAAAATGCCTTTACTCAATTATGAAGACAAGGCCAAGGCTTGAAGGGCAAAACGGTAATTTCACCCTCGTTCTCCGGAACGCCATTTTTCTAATTCGAATTTTCTTTGATGAGGCAACTTCCAATCTAATTATAATGTTGGAATTCTTGATTTTTCATTTTCCAATTTCGAGACTCGTCTCTAGGCTATTTCTTCGTCGAATGATATTTCAAACTATCTCGAACTAACAGGCAGTTTTTGTAGACTTTACGCATATTGACTCTATGATTTCCATCACACTTAGGAATCATCAGTTCATGACGACTTTGGTTGTCATGTAATTGCGAGGGTCTATTACTTGCTCCGATGGTCTCAATCCTCATCGTTTGATTTAGGAAAATTTTACAAATTATACATTGGTTAAGCGGCATCACCCGTACTCCATTCGTATAACGATAGCAATGCATTCCTTAATCGTTCTTAGATCGGCCTTTAATGGCTCTAAATACTTTATCGACAATCCTTATGGCCATTTCCTATTTGAGTTCCATCCGTTCACGTACCTTGTCTCGCGTTAGCCTTTCCCTTTTGGTCAGTTAACTCGAGATTGATCATATCCGAGCGAGATGACTGAAATACGTCATTAGATACAATCTCATTGATAAGTCTCGAAATGACAGGAAAAATCAAAATGTCACAGATTCATACCAGACTCTAACGACTTGGTTGACGTGGCTGCCATGTGGCATGCCATGTTAGCGCCACGTTAGCACCTTTGATCGGTTAACTATCACGTCATCGTCTTCTTCCTCGAGCATTCTTCATTTGCGACGGACGACCAGGAGATTCCGGCGACGATCTGACGGTGGAATCTCAACGTAATCGTGCAAGACCAGCACGATTCGACTCATCTCGACATTGCGCACAACATATCTCAGAATTAGACACTATCATTCTCAGAAATTAAGCTAATCAAGCTTTATCCAGTCCAGCCATGGCTTCTCGAATCAAGCAAGAGAGAGTATATCGAGCCATTTCCTTCACATAATTGCAACTATGTAAGTTCAGAACACTTACCTACAGGTCTAATTGACTTGGTTTAGGCTAGCTTGAGCTAGAGAAGCTTCGATAGGGTCAACAATGGCGACAAGGTTCAAATGCGAGGTTTAACTCGATTTCAATGCAATCAAAACACATAAAGGCGCTTAGTGACGTCTCAAATGTAATTCCTCCACATCAATTGTAAGGATTAAGGCCAAAACAAAGATTCACCATTAATGAATAGAAATTAAGCTTGAAGTTCGACTTACGATTTTTCGGCGTTACAGGCGGCATCGTTGGCCGCGATTGCTTCCTGCGTGCACGGGTGAACTCCTAGTAGCGAACTTTGGCTTCGATCTAGCCTAGAATGGCCTGTCCAGGGCCGTACTAGTTCAAACTCGAGCTCTTGACAATGGGGATTGGAGAGCGAGCTCTCTGTCACGTCCCAAACCCGTTAGGTACGCAAAATCCCACCGGGGCCGTCTTGTCTCGGTGGTACCCAGGATCCGTCGACCAACCATTAAAAACTTTTAAATGATACAAACATACGGAAGCGATAAAACTTCTCCATTCAGTTCAATCTTAAGATGACTCAGGACATATGGAATGTCTTCTTATAAATGCCGACTACAGGTTCAGAAGATACAACTCTAACTTCAAGGTAACATGAAATCCTTAAAGTCACAAAAGTGTAAATCCATTTCCTATAATTACTTCTTTAAATATCGATCATTGGCAAGCTCAGATTTCCATCGCCTGAGACTTGAAAAAGTTAATCCCACGACGGGGTGAGATATAAATCTCAGTAAGGTAGGTCCTAACCTAGGTTAGGCTAACCATCCACTCAGGCAAATGCAATCACAAATAAATTGTACGAGTAATCACATGAGGCATTCAACTGTCAACAAACAACATACGAATGTCAAGCATGCAGTCATGACATCATTTTACATCATTAGGATCAAACACACGTTGCCATGTCAAATCACAACTTCCACCTTTCCAGTCTGCCTCACTTTCATGCCAGCATTTAGAACGCCTCAGGCTCGGTACGCGTAAACGCATCAGACCGTCCCATTGACAAACCCACGTAAACGTATCAGGTTTTCAATTTTACTTCAGGCCTGTGTCGACACACCTCAACTTCATCTCGCGTTTCAAAGTATCAGGACATTGGCCATTTCAACCCCACGTCTCATACGCCTCAGGGTGACATTCAATTCAAACCCCGCACCTCAGCGTCTCAGGATATATAGTCGCACAACCCCGCGTCTCAACGCATCAGGATATCACAACTTCTCAAACATGCCAAATGCTCATTTCAGTTCATAATACACAATCATTTGCAAACTCAAGCAACGAGCAACACATTAATGGCATGCGAGACAATTAAATTCGGCATTCAAATGTGACAATCAATCAAGGCATGAGCATTGTCATACATTCAAGTCATCTATGTCTTTTTAGGACGTACATTAGACAATCACGGTATAATCTCCCAAGAACCGATCAAATTCATATTCATACCACCCAATCGAGTCCAATCCTCCTATCAAAGGTTTAGAATCCCCTTACCTTGTGCTATAGCCAACAAAATTTTCTTCCCAAGCACTCCAATGGTTCGGCCCTAAGGGTCCAAGGATGATTCAACCGCGCAACCTAAGGAAATTTCATCCAGTCGTTAATTTCCTTGCTCAAATCATCACCCGTTAAACATACACCTCATGGGCCTATCAATCAACATCCTCACACTTCTCAACGATGAATTTGAAGCTCAACTTCAACACCAACAGCCACCCATAGAATCGGTATGCTCAGGACCGAAACAGGGCATGCCCGGTTCTATGCATACTCCAACTTAACAGCCCTTAAACTAGCCTAAATCCTCAATTTATTCACTAATTTACTTACTAACATGTAGTTCTAAGGGTTGGGGAGCCTCACCGAAAATTTGGAGCCAAGGCGATGCCAAAAAGTCTTTGAATGGCGCCGGTTCCTTCGGGTCCTCCAACAGTCAGTATTTGCCCTTCAAATACAAGATCCATTTGGGGTCAAAACTCCATCAAATTCCTCCAAAATTTTTACCACAACTCATCTGGGATGTTAATTGATAGGAAATTTCATCCAATCGTTAATTTCCTTGCTCAAATCATCACCCGTTAAACATACACCTCATGGGCCTATCAATTAACATCCTCACACTTCTCAACGATGAATTTGGAGCTCAACTTCAACACCAACAGCCACCCACAGAATCGGTATGCTCAGGACCGAAACAGGGCAACCCCAGTTCTGTGCATACTCCAACTTAACAGCCCTTAAACTAGTATAAATCCTCAATTTATTCACTAATCTACTTGCTAACATGTAGTTCTAAGGGTTGGGGAGCCTCATCGAAAATTTGGAGCCAAGGCGATGCCAGAAAGTCCTTGAATTGCGCCGGTTCCTTCGGGTCCTTCAACGATCAGTATTTGTCCTTCAAATACAAGACCCATTTGGGGTCAAAACTCCATCAAATTCCTTCAAAATTTTTACCACAACTCATCCGACTTTAAAACTATTAGTGTAGAAGACTTCACCGAAGGTTTGAAGCAATTTGAAGTCCGGAAGACCCCGAAACAGATCTTTCCCCAAAACCGGTCAGAATCTAACCTCGCCTGACCTTTATCCACTCAAATCGAGCTATGAGAAAATCTATAGAGTCAAATCGAGCTTATAATATGTCTATAGAAATATAAGGTAATAAGCTTTCATTTGGAGATGGTTTTACCTCGATCCGGTATCGGACGAAGAAGATATGGCCGGAATAGTGGGACGGTTGGGACTGGTCGGTTAGGAGCTCTCGGATTCAAAATTGACCATTTTGAACTTTGCTCTTTCAAACGGCTCTACGGAACAAATGGCTGGGTGGATTTAGACCCATAATACCTTGTTGGAATGGCAAGACGATAAGCTTTCCAATGGTAGGTGGTACACCTTAATTCGATGATGGACGAAGAAATTATGGCCGGAACAGTGAAGCAGTCGGGACAGGGTGACGGGCTGGTTGGCAAGAGAGAGAAGAGGAAGAAGAAGAAAACCGGCAATGAAGGGGTGTTCGGCCAAGAGGAGAGAGAGAGGGAGAGAGAGAGATGTTTATACTTCAATTGACTTGATCAACATGGGTGGAAAGTAAGGTTAAAAGTGGAAACATCAACTCAAGACTCCATCTCTTGACACTTGTCTAATGTGTCATTCAAAACTCATCCAATGGCCCACAATTTCTTCTATTTTCGGTAGCTATTATGGGGTTTTAATGGCCAAAATGCCCTTGTCCAATTAATAAAGCAAAACTAAGGCTTGAGGGGCAAAATGATAATTTTACCCTCGACATTCGGAACGTCGTTTTTCTGATTTCAATTCTCTTCGATAAGACGATGGTCAATCCAATTATAACATTGAAATCTTTATTTTCCATTTTCCAATTTTAAGATTTCATTTCATATCTGAAGCCTCGAGGGGGGCGGAAATTCGGAATGCCACACTCTCCTTCTCTTTCTTTCCACATCTTGATTCTGTTATCCTCCCATAACAAAATGAGATCCTCTTTCCTCCTCCAAAACATGTGATTTTTTGTTATATCCTCTACTCAAAAAATTGGCTGCGCGGGAGATATCCGACGATGACCATTCGCAAGTGCAATTACGTGCGAAATAGTCACCGGACATCGGTGAACATCCGAGACGAATTGGTCATCGATTCTGGCCATTCGGTGACTCTAATTTCACTCGAATTCCACCTGCATTTGGTTCTGCGTTTGGCTTAAAAACAATCGGCGGACATTTGACCTTCGTTGGTACGGCTCCGGTGGACCTAAGTCGTCGGATTGGTTGTCATCGACGCCGGACTTCATGGTTAACAAAACCTCTCCATCAATTTCATGAATTGAGGCCAATTGATCCTTCAATTTTGTGATCAAAATCCACCTGCAATCAGTCAAATATGCGTGGGAATCCAAGGTTGAAGAAGGCACTGTTTGGACCGGTTTGAAAAGTCTGAACCGGTCCAACTCAATTTTTCAAAAAATTAGCCATAACCCATGGGGAATTTTTGCAATTAAGCCTCAAAATTATACTTAGGGCACGAATATTATCTAAAAATATGGTTTGGCCCAAACGTTCATGTCAATTTATACAAAAATGCCAAATTTGCCTTTAATTGCAATTTAGGAAATTGTGAAATTGAAGGCTCAAATGGTCAAATTGGACCAAACCATCTATGCAAATCAATTCAAAATGGTAAACACATACGGTAGTGGTTCCAATTTGTGATGGAAATTCATGAATTAAGAGTAATTTCAAATAAACCCGAATTCAAGGACTAAATTATAATTAAATATGCAATTTTGTCCAATTTATGCAATTGAGCAATTTATGAAGGACAATTAGATTGAATGACAAGACTCTCAAAATGCCAAAAATTACAAATTAAAAGACTTAATTGATATTTTTTTTTACCAAATTCAACTATATATGTAGCAAAGGAACACATAACATTGAACTCGAATTTGGAGGTTTTGTGAGGTCAAAAAGACAAGGGAATTAAAAGAAAAATATTGGCTATTTTTTATATTTTTGTGATCTCAAATGCTATTTTTTCCTATCTTCCAAAAATACGAAAATGTGAAAAATATGAAGAATTATTTTTTTTTTTTGTAAAAAATGGTTCCTTGGGCTTGGTCAAGGCTACCAATTATAATTTTTCAACTTTTTATGAGTTTTTTTTATGAATTTTCTAAAAATAAATTAAAAAAATACTGATCGAAAATCATGTATTAACAGACGTGTCATCATGGTGTAAGAGCGAGCAAGCAAGCGAACAAGCGAACGAAAAAAAAATTAAACAATAAGAAAATGATTAAAAAATAAGAAAAAGAAATTTAAAGCTTTGTTCAACACTGTAAAAATGTTTAAAAAAAAGGTTTGGAACAAAAAAAAATAAAAAACAAAACAAAACAGTGAAATATGTATACACACATGTACACACAGTTAGCGGGTGCTTAAGAGTGCCCAGCAAGTTGCTCTGCACTCTTAAGTGCCGAGCAATGCCTTCTCGGTAATCACATTGCCAAGTGAGCAAGCCTTGCGAGCAACACCCTATTTGGTAAAAAAAAAAATCATATATTGATAAAAAGCCCTTCTTTCTCAATGTTTGGTGGAAATCCTTATTTAGCACAGTCAGGGACAAATTGATTGCTTGCTGACTTACTTCCTTCGTGGAATAATATCCCGCTAAAAAAAAGCTTCCAAAAATATTTTACGAACTTTCCCTAAATCTCTGAATTCACAGTCGCTTTCCTTTTCATGTTGCCTCGCGCAAGCCATAAAATCAACACCACCCCCCAACCCCCCACACACCGCATCGTCTTCTCCACGTTGCACTCACTTTGCTAAGATGGCCAAGCTTTCGTTCGCGCAGTTCTTCATCGCGGCCCTCGTTTTTTCAGGTTTACATTTGAGTTATTTTCTATGGCTGATCTTTCTTTGAAAGACGTGTAGTGACTATACACTGCTTTGTTATCTGACGTTTCTTGGACGAACAAAATTGCCAGCCATGTCCGTGTGTCTTCATGCAGAACCAGAGAAGTTGTGCACCGAGGTCATAAAATTCCAAAAGTGTACCAACCAGGCCTGTGTGGCGCAATGTAAGAGCAAGCACGGCGGCTTCTTCCGCGATGCGAACTGCCAGCAAGACTACTTCAGCCCCCAGATAATCTGCTTATGCTACCATCACTGTTGAGCGCATGAGCGCGCGGTTCACAATCTAGCCTGCTCCTCTAATAAGGCAAATCATATGTCTCGCCATTTGAATTCTGGAGTTGATCCAGTAATATCCAGTTTCTGATCTTTGTTCCTATCTCTCGATTTCACATTCCATGTCTATATGATTACTCTGAGGACGGCTGACTGCAATTTGGGATTTTTGTCATTCCTGAAGACGCACGTCTATCGTCGTCAAAAGTTGTGGTTAATGAAACGGGATCTGGTCCAAAGGCCAAGGATACCATGATCCTCTACCATCATGCTAGAGAATCCCTAGCCAAACAATGAAACGACAACCCTATTTGAGTTAATAATGCATGGCTAGTGCCGCACCTCGAGATGAGATCTCGATTTGAAAGTGATCACACTCTACTAAAGATTTTCTTTTTGCATTGGAGAAGGATACAACATGCGATAGACTCTGCTACATGTGGAAGATCACGATGGTTTATGAATATGATTAAATATTAAATATAGTCAAATCAAGAATCAAGATGGACGTCATGATCACTTTAAAATATATTGGCATGTATTTTGTTATAGAAGATTAGGATAATTCTCTAGAATATTTTCTTCTTTTAGAGTTAATTATATTTTTTTATTGATTTTTTGTATCCTTCAAGATTGCTTGTACAACTCTATCCATTTCATGCCGAAGTGAAATTTTGTGGACCGTAATTAGTTGGGAGAGACCGCCATCAAGATCTTTGAGTCTTTGCGATGTTCGAGACCCCGTCTAAAAGATAATCTTCGCTAAAACGTTGAAAGGGATAGAGGTGGTACGGATTGCCATGGAGTAGGTCCGGTCACGGGTTTGGTTGTCGGCTCGCCCTATCCTAACGCACTATCCAAAAGTGCGAACGAGTATGCTTTGAGTAATCTACATAAGAAACAACTCGACCAGCTCGAGTTTTCTACCAACGGATCATCCAACTAAACTCGATAAATCGAACATGAAATTCTTGAAAAAGGAATTAACATAGCAGGACATTTAAGCAGTGTATTTCGAAAATATTCTCGTACCGGTATGAGGATGGACCTCTCTAGTAGGTAGGCTGGTTCGCTTGCCCAACACTTGAACAGGAAAGATGCAAGGAAAAGTTGATGCGGGAAGAGTCGGAGAAAGGCCTAACCCCACGTTCGGAAAGTCACTGAAATTTCTTTAGTTCGTTTCGGTTAAACTAGGCTCGGTAAAGTATCCAATTAGCCACATTAATTAAGAGGGAGATGGAGATAATTTGATGGGGAAATATATTCCGTTCACACTGCATACACATATAAAGCAACGCACAAAAAGTTAAAAACTACAACCTTCAGACATCTTGCTAAACGACAAAACATGACAAGGAATTTGATGGGGAACCTAGGCATTACTTTGAACGTATGGGTTTTGATCATTTGATTGACTATTTTCACGACGGATCGAGTCTTTACAACAATGATCACGTCTCATTCTAATTAAGGATCATCAGCCGCTTCCTCGTTGCTATGAACCTATGTCAAAATGTGTCTGGTCAGCTATTCTTGCGAATTTCACACATGACAACCCAACACAAACCTGTATTTTTATAATTATCTTGTAAATACCCGCTTGCTGAAGTTCGTGAAAAACCCAAACCATTAGCCCTTCGGCCATGTCTTTTAATAAAGCCCAGAAAATCTGCTTCGCGTTTTCTTCATTTTCTCGACCGCATCGAGATCTACCTCGGCGCAATTGTCCACAGATAATTACTATGCGGAAAGGTGCCCGCGAGTGCTCGAGACAATTAGAACGGCCGTGAAATCCGCGGTGGCCAATGAGCCTCGTATGGGAGCATCCTTGCTCCGTCTTCACTTCCACGATTGTTTCGGCAATGCTCAGTCTCATTCGCTCTCTCAACCTGCTTTATGTTCTTCACTTCGCGTCCATTTCATTCTTTTGTGCATGGGTTGCATCCTGCACCAAACACTTTACCGTTGCTTCTGGCGCTCGTGGCCATTTAAAATTTTTCAGGAGGTTGTAGGTTGATCGAGTTTCATTCTGAATCCGGCTATGTAACGTTCGAATTCAAGTAATTACGGCGGTTAATTAAGTCGAGGTGTTTTATCCGAAGTAGATTGCAAATCTGTACTAGAACTTTCTATGCATCCTAAGTACTTGCATCAAAATGGAATATTGGAAAAGGAAATTACACTGCCAGCTTTACGCTTTCTCGTGATGAAGACTCAAATGGCTTTAAAAAGAACGGTAATCCCTCGGATGAATTTGCTAAAGAACCAACAAGTCCGACATCGACTTGGCACCCAGCCAGCTGGTTGTCTCTAGCACGTGGACAAACATATGGGGCTAACGAGGTAACAGCAAAAGCAATGAAGATGGCAGTCTCATTTCTCCCGAAAAGTCATCCTCCTGTGATTCTCACAAGCAAAACGATCTCGCGTGGACCAGGACCAGAGGCCTGAACCTTGCAATTCCAAATGGCCCGGACAGTGAACGAGAAGCGGTTTTTCTATTGGCGAATCTGAATTCCACAATCGACTGCCCTAAGATCTAAAGATCATCGCCTAGACTAGACTTCGTAAGGCGATTGGCTATTACTTGCCAAAATCACGCGGTTGCTTGGAGTGCATAGAGCAAACTAGTCATTTGCCTTTCTACTGAAGAATACACACCGTCTTGGCTTCCAACTCTGAAAAGGCTAAGGGGCTCAGTTTGAAAGATCTCATGTCCACCTTTTAGGGAAAGCTCAATAAGGTGATGGTGGCCATAACTGATATGAAGGATGCCAGGGTGGGTTCGAGGACATGAAGGAGCAGATCCATGAGGTGAAAGAGATGCTCCGTGATGAGTTCTCGAGTGCCATGAATCAAGCCACGGTCCCCTTGAAAGAGAATAATGAAGCCCTTGCAATCGCAGTCTGAGGCATTGAAGTTTAGAAGTTCGAGAACTCAAAACTGAACTCAGTCTTGTGCAACGCACACAACGCGAAGGGTCAAACAGCACACAAGGTGGACGCGCCAAGGCCGAGACCCTTCAAGGGCTACTGGTCGGCTAAGGAGGTGCACAACTTTATTTGGAGCATGGAATTTTGGCGCCATCGACATCTAGGACAAGAACGCCAAGGTAACAATCGCTTCCATCGATGTTACTATGCTGTGGTGGCGTTGTGATGAGATGAAACGAGGTGCAAATCCCATCAACACTTGCGATGAGTTCGGCAAGGAATTCCGGGAACAATTCTTCCCCAAGTTCGCCTAGGCCAGTGGCAAGCTTCGTGGGCCCACACAAACAGGAATGGTTCGGGAGTATATCAAGCAGTTCGCCGAGATTAGGCACGAGATCCCTGATCTTGGGGGATAGCCAAGTTCTCTTTGCTTTCATGAGCGGACAAGAAGCGCGCTCCCGCGATGAGGTGTTCGACATATTTCCAAGGACATCACGGTGGCAGAATCTCTTGTGGACTTCTTCTCCAAGCCCAGCTCTTTCAAACCAAAGAACGAAGGGAAGTGCGGGGAGCAGCGGGCGAAGTGGGGTAATGAAGGTCCATCCAAGGACATCAGCGGGAAGTGGGAAGAAAGCCCTAGGACTAGGAGAAGAAGACGATCCTATTTGGTAGCTACTGGATACCTGTAATTGCGTTAGCACAAGTACCAAATGGGAATCCGATTTGTGTAATTCCAGTCAGTGGATAAATCCAGTTGATGTCTCGGTTTGGTTATGAGCTCACCTCCTTTTTCATAATTTCAGATTCCATGGCAGGATCACCAGAATGACCAAGTTTGAGAGGAGAAACTCTCGTAGACTGCTCGAGAACGCTGTGTTTGCCATGCCAAGACAGTCCCATGGAAGAAACGAGCATTTTTTCTGTTGTCTATCTAGCTGCTCGGTGCTCACCACATTTGTCGTAAATTTTGAGCAAAATGAAATGGGCATTGTGTGTGTCTATATCGAACCAGACTTACTTTGCTCCACCACATCAAGAGAAATTCCCATCAGTTGTCAAAAAAGCATGATCAGCGTATTTCACTCGGTGAGTGAACATCGTAAAAGCCAGACAAAACTGAGCAAAGTATACAACAAAAATGGTCCCAGAAAAAACTTTCAGGACTTCCTGTGGTCATGCTCTTTGCGGCCAAGAAGCATGACCCAACCATGTACCTCAATCTAGTATGTACCGCCTGTTCAATGCGTCTTCAAAGCGACTGCATGAATCCACTCTCATCTCTGTACTCATGTCGTTCTCGGGTGCCGGATAGTAATCTTCTCTCAGCTGTACGTCCCTAAGATTCAGTATCCTCAACAGAAAATTCATGAAATGCTCGTGCGCCGTTCCATGAATGAAGAGCTTCCTCAAAGTTAGACACTCTGCGAGTAAACCGGCCGCTGGAAGCGACAAGCTTCTCTGGTTGACGTCCCGATCTTGTGGAGGCCAGTAATCAAGCTTGGTAAGGCTAAGATTCCCAATCCCGCTCAAGAAGAATCTCTCCCACAAGCTCAGATCCATTTGCCCTGATGGCGCTGTTAACGCATAACCTATGGCATCACCACAATCCAACTGCATCTTCGAAAGCGCTGGGTAACGGGAAAGCATACCCAACCCAAATGCGCGAACTGCTGGCTTTGGCTTCCCCCTGCAATCTCCCTCCACTTTTATGCAGATCTCTTCCAAATTGGGACAATCCTCAAGACCGGCCATTGGAAGCGGCGTCAAGAGGTCGCCGACCCCAATCCAAAGCGAGAGGTACTGCAATCTTTCCCAGCTATTGCACAAGAATCCATTGCCATTGATGATGGCATTGGAATATTGGCTATCGAGAGTATATTTGCATCTCTTGTTCCGACCTGCACCCTCACAGTAAGTGCTACCACCAAGAAAGTGCATGACTTCGGTGTTTTGGCTTGGCACACTTGGCTCGGCCACATCATTCAGATCGAAACCATGACAAGCTTCCTCTCGTCTCTCGCATTCTTCCAAACCATCCCACACGCAGTCGATGTGGAGCCGCTGAATCCGGTCACGAATCGGTTCCACAGCACGCAAAGATGCCGCAGCATCTAGATTCTGGCAACAAGAAATCCTGACATCAAGCAGAGTCCGGCGAAGTAAACTAGCCAACAACCTCATACCCTTCCAGGTAACATTCTTGCAACCCTGAATTTCGAATTTCCTCAGCTTGGAACACCCTCTCGCAATCTCAATCAACCCCATATCTGTCAAATCCGCTGCGTTCTTGATCGACAAAGACGTGAGACCTTGACAGAGTGCCAACCCATCTAATTGAGACTCAATTGCCATCACAACCCCGTGAAATTGCCCCAACTTGAGCACCCTCAAGTTCTTGCATTTGGAACTCAACACTTCCAGAGCAAACCCGCTCTCTCTGACATTTCTACAAACATCTAACACCAACTCCTCAAGCAAGCTAAGTTTAGAGAATACCTCCACCAGCGCGGCCCGTGTGATCCCCGCATCCTCCGAAGTGAGCCCATAATCCTCTGGATCACCTCTCGGATTCGCCAGCGAAGACGTATCGACCAAGTGAAGCAGAGTCAATTTCGGACAATTCTCAGCTATATCGAGCAAAGCCTGATCGCCAACGAACCCAAAGTACCTGGGATCAAACGTGCACGCGACGAGGAGCTCCCGCAGGTTGCCGCAGGCGGCGGCAATCACACGAATCTCCTCCGTCTTGAACCCCTCGCTGAACGACGTTGTCAAGAGATCCAACCTCGTGAGGGAGGATGCTATGGAAGGATAATCCTGGAGAGCCGGAGGAAGTTCCTCGGTGTAGTAGTAGAAGCTCGAGAGATCGAGCGCGGAGACAGACTGGCAATGCTCAAAGAGCATCGCAAAGTCGGCGCCGAGTGGCAACTGCGGCGGCCGCTGGTGCCACCGCACCAGGTTGACGCGGCAGAGGCGCGGCCACTGCGGGAGGAGCATCTGGAGCGTCGCCGGGGATCGCGCGTAGACGGTGAGGGAGGTGACCGAGGGGAATGCCACGCGCAGGCGGTGGGCGAGGAGGAAGGGTTCGGAGACAGAGGAGGCGAGGTCGTGACCCCACGGCGAGAGGAGGGATAGGTCGAGGTGTTCCACGCGCCGGAAGCCAGTCGGGATCCGGTAGAGGTCCCGGACGTTGCCGCGGAGCGTGAGGGAGACGCGGGTGGCCCGCTCGAGGGCCAGGTACTTGCGGCAGACGAGGGAGAGGGCGTTGCGGGCGCGCGTGTCGGTCACGAGGGAAAAGATGTTGGAGAGGATGGCGTCGGGGAGGTCGCCGATGTCGGAGGCGTAATAGCGCGTCGCCATCGCGACGGCGGCGGCGATCTCGCTGTGGGCAGGAGGAGAGAGAGGGAGGAGAAGAAAAACAGTGGAGACGGATGGGCACAGCTTGTCAGGTGAAATGGAAACCCACGTGATATCAGGTTAAGGAGTTTGACACCCACGCGACCGGAGCGCGTGGGGAGGGTAACATGCAATGTACAAAGAAGTTGAGGAATGAGGATAATAGGTTGGAAGGGGTAATTACTAATCAGATGGCTTGACTCGGATTCGGGTCGGGTTGAGTTTTGAAGTAGGAATCCAATTGTTTAATTAGGCAGGAATTAAACAAATGACGGTAGATTAGACGGCTACAGAAAAACGCATTAACGTTAGAGTTAGGGGTTACTAAAATGAGCACCCTTTTCTTGTAAGGATTGTCGCTAAAGCAATTTTACAAATTCTTAAAGTTTTTTTATTTATTAAGTTTGATTTAATTTTTAGAACGTTCAAAATTTGCTATTTTACTTTCGATTTTTTTTTAAGTTCCTTTTCAACTTTTTTAATAAGACATGTATTTCATCTTTACATGTAATTTCTTAATGGACATCTTCAGCATAACAGTTTTTTTGTAATCGTTAGAATAATAATATATTATGAGTCACAAATTATTAAAAGAGTGGATCCATAATAATTATTAATTATTAATTTTGTATTTTTTATTTTTTGTGATCCAAAACTAATTGTTAACATAATAATAACCAAAAGATGAAAAAATTCGAAGATAAAAATTTGCAAAAAAAAAAGGAAGGGTAAAATTACGGGTCTCTATCATTGTGTTTGGGACATGGAAGTAATGGACATCACTGCCTTTAGACTCATCTAAACCCATAAATAGACACATTGGATTGGATTGGATTGGGTATCTGGATAAATTTGGTGTTGCTTGTCTTAAATCGGAATCTTTTCTTTTCAATTTAGGTTTGTTATTTTGCCTAAAGAGTTGTAGATAGCTCAACTTGTTGGACTTTTTGACTAATGTCTGGGACCTCATTCCCAAATCAAAGAGAATAATATTTTTCTTTTTCCGCATAAAATCCACGAAAATGCCCAAGTTGATGGTGAAGATGGTTGTGCTTTTGCATATTAAAAACCGTCTCATATATATATATATATATATATATATATATATATATATTGGTAGAGAAATATTTATTTTGTAGGATGGTATGTCTGAATATATTAGAATATTGAATTGGGCCGTAACAATTATAACAGATATCCTCTTTTTTTTATTATTTTTCATTATTTGAGCTTTACCATGACGACCTTTAGATGACAAAAGAGAATCGCCTTTGGCCGTATCCGTGATCATATTTCCCGTCTCATGGTATGGAGTTTTAGCCTAACTATTGCCAAATTTGCATTTCGGTTTCGTTCTATCATCATATAACTCGGTTGAAATTTCTCAAAGAGACACACTTCCCCATTGGGAACTCTATCCCCGCATCGGAATGCCCCCACATTCCCACAAGCCACCAATGGAATTTCGACAGCACGCCTATCAGCGGGACCCCCTCGAATGAGCGGCGCAATCGCGCAACCCTCCCCTCACGGGAAAAACTCGAAAATAAAAATAAAAAATAAAGAGAGCGAGAGAGAGAGAGTTAGGGGAAAGGAAAGGTTGGTGGGTCCCATTGAGTTAAGAGATAAGCTTTGTACTTATCTCAAATCAGATCGAAGAGAGAGAATGTGTGGGTGGGCAGAAAATTCGACCTAGGTTTTGGTGGGCATGGCACGAGAGATGCTTCCTCAAAAAAAAAAAAAAAAAAAAAAAAAAGAGGAGAAAATCAATCAAAATGCACTACGACGGACGAAGTCAATGGGGGAGGATCCGCGTAAATCGACCATCGACTTCATCCGCAATCAAAGACAACATTTTGAAATGATATCTTTTTGTTCTTTCACGCATGCAGATGAAGCAACGCGAGAGAATGGGCCTTCCCTATCCAATCTTTTGAGAATCGAGTGGGAAAAGGACGATTCACCTTTCTCTCTTCTTCTCACGGGCCAATCAAAGCTTTCTTAGGCTCATTCATGCATCTCTTAAGGCTTGACTTCAACGTTTGGGTTGTCTTAAAATGGTTAACTTGTTGCTGATGATTGCCGCGCTTTGTTGTCCAAAACGCGAACCGTGAACCCCCCTTAAATCCCAGTTTAAATGGCGATTCACGCCACATGCACTGTTTTTTGCCGAAATCTATGTAGCCTCTAGGCTCCATTTTTTCGTTTCGTAGGACAACGCGACACACTTGAGAAAACATTTTGGCAAAAATTCGATCCCCCCGAAAGTGACAATGTTTTCGAGTGTTTGACCAAGACCTGAAAATGAACAAAGATATATTTTGTATCGTTTAATGAGGAAAATACGATTTGATTACTTTTTCGTGTCGTCTTTTGGTTAGATCTTGCTAATGTGTATGTCCACCGTGATCGAAGATAATGTGAACAATTTTTGTGATTCTTTTTTATATAAAAAAAATCGAATATTTAACGAAGTCACATGTCATTACCCCGCACGATTATTTTCGCGACCAGGTCGAGAGGAAAAGAATATTCATAGCTTTGCTTCTACTAATCTGAAATAACCACAGGCATTAGCATTCTCCTTCTCAAAATTAATCGTCTTTTCATTTTTTTCTCCTATTTTTCTTCTTTCTTTATCGTAGCAAATCGATAATGAAAATCTGCTCTTCAGCCCTTCTATATATTTCATGTGGGATAACAACAAAAGTCCATGTTGCGCAAAAGTCAAGTGATTCAATTTCGCGCTTCTTGTCTTCACATACTAAATCCCAAAAATCACTCGGAATGAATCCGATTAGGACAACAGGACGAGACATGATTAACGCTAATCGGGCAGCTGATGAAGCAAATCCTTTTTCTCTCTCCTTTATCATCTTTTGTCATCCAAGGGTGTTTTGTCGGAGAGGACGGATGGGATTCGCTTCGGATGAGGTTTGTGGTGAGGGCCCCAGGGGCCGCTTTGGATTTTTGCTTGCCGGGCGGGGGGCGCGTCGATTGATGGGGATCGCACGTGATTGAATTTCTTTTCCGATCTTCTTTCCCCTTGTGGGGTGACCTTCTTGATCATCCATTTGTCGAATTGGTATTTGACAGCGATGCCTCCGGCCACGTGGCACCCCTCCTCTCCACGCTATTTTTCACAGGTCTTTCCGTCGCCATCTATTTGCCATCGGATTTAATGTGTGCGTGTTTCTGCCCTCAATCGTGTAACCTTCCCACTGAAGATTATTTTCCCCTCAATCGTCTAACTTTCCCACCGAAAATTAGAGGTATGACATTAAAATTAACGCCATCCATCTTTGGACGGACGGTTCAAATTTTTTATTATTAGAAAATAATTTTTTGAATTTTTTAATATATTTTTATTAATAATAATTTGAGCCGTCTATTCATAACACGGACGATCCGAATTTCAAGGATAAGGCCTAAACTTCTGAGTAAATGTTAGCCGATCCCTTTTCATTTTCTTGTGCTCTTGTCTATCGAGAATTTGACTTTTGTTCGACGTACCGTGTCTCAAAGTTTAGATAAAATAGATGACTTAAAAAAAGTTATTTCGCAAAGAACAAATAATATGTATTTTTTAAATCATCGCATGTATCGCTTGAATTAATTAATCGGTGAAAAAAAGTATACTAAAAGCATTTTTCATGCCGTGAAAATATGTTTTTTTGTAAGCAATATAAACAATCATTTTAACGATAATGATTTTAAAATCATTCAATTTTTACGTAATAAACAGAATATCGAATGCACAAAAAAATTTCCTTTTTTTTTTTGCGTGTTCATATTGCCTGGCGTAATTTACGAATCCCTGGACTTATTGTGAAGCCACAATTTTCCAGAAAGTAGTTGAGCTCATCCATTGGGCTCCAAATAGCCATGAAGGGGCAATTCTCATGTTCTATTGCCGAAAAAGTAGATCTCTTTCCGTGCCAGTAAAGAAGGCCAATTGCCCCTTTTTTGGGGCAAATTGCTCGTGCTACACCGGCACTTTGGAATTTATAAAATTTGTTTGCAGGTTTGCATAGTTATCAATTATTGTATTAATTTCCAAAGTTTTATTTGCTTAATTTATCAATTTTTCCGAATTTACTAACTCGTATAGTGAACTACCAACCTAATTTAAGTTACTTTTTTGTTCTTGTAGATTACCAGATTTTTAATTAGTGACCGAATTTTAGTTTACTCATATCAAAGTTTTTAAGTCTCATATGAAATTATCAACAATGGCTCTACCAACTCTTCCCTTAAAAAAAATTTGGATTACCAACTCTTATTTAAGTTACTTATTCAATCTCCTCTCTAATCTAAAGTAGAAAAGCCTTAGATTTCTGCTACATAATACTCGGCCACTCCACCTGAATCCTTTGATCATCGTCAAGCTTGCCGAGAATGAAACAGACCCACTTAGTCCTTCTCAGACATCAATCTCCCAAGTGGCTCGTACAGAAAAGAGATTGCTCAGTTTCGGTCGTACTGGATACCGTACCTTGCCCGTACTCCCCTGTGCGCCGAGTATTGGTTTTCCCCACTCGACGGTGAGTTCACACGTGTTGGAGAATGATAAGAGATGGCTTCGCCCGTTCGCGAAAGCCACTCGCTCTGGATGGGGATGAGGGTTTCTTGCGTGGCATTATGAAAATCGATACGGAAAGGAGGGGCCAACCCGGACATCGTGCGGGTGCCTCGGCCCCAATTAGATTTCAGCAATAACGTTGTCTCTTTCGTGATGTTGGGAGATCTTTCTTTCCCTCCTGCCCCTTTCCCAGCCATGCACTGTAAGCTATTGGAACTGTGGGGGAGGTTCTCGTAGCGAGTGCGCGCTATTTCTACGTCGGAAAAGGAAAGGCGCGCCCACAATTCTTGAAAGAGAGATGTGGAGGAGGGTGGCCGTTTCCTTCTTTTGGTTCGTGTGGATATTTGCTAAGTTTGGGTGATGGAGGTGATGTTTTGTCCTAAGATATGACCCGATGCGGATACTTATTGCTATCCATAATGAAGGTCCCGATCGTCATCCGTGTGTACAAAGAAGAGTAAATCCCATACTTGTAGGTGCGGCTTGATCATTTGATTCGACTTTTCTTTGTCACGATACATACATAGTCTTCACAAGGTATGATGAGATAATTTTTTCTTCCCGAGTCATGTGTAGGATTTTGATAGAATTTCTCAGACTCGAGATCATTACATATGTCCACATAGTTTGCTACCTACCATGCATGAGAAGGGGACATTCATCTTTTGGAGATCGTCTGGGGAAATAAAACTTTCTATGAACGATGTACACTGTTAAGTACTTTTTCAAGTGACGCTTTTCTCATTGCATCCAAATTTATCCATTCCGGATGATATGCATGACACTCATGCATTAGAATCAAAATTCCACCCACAAAATAATCTATTCCGCCTTTTGCTTTCACGCCTCTTCTAATCAGTTCCTACATATTTAGTTTGTCTAATCAAGTCCTACTTATATATATATATACCAAATTCCTCAGACGCCAAATCTGATCAAATTCATCTGATGACGCCAAACTATGATGATGATTTATTATTGGTGGTTTTGATCTAGACATGGCCAAATGAACCCGTGGACCGGAACCGGCCCGAAACTTTGAAAAAAAACTAAAAGGAAAAAAAGGACAAAATGAGAATCGCTTGAAGTGGGATTCAAATCCACACCCTCTTTTGCTTGAATGCAAAGCCCTAAGCCACTCGGCTATCTTCATTTTGGTTGTTCATATTGGTCACAAAAATTATAAGAAGTGAATATAATGAAGTTGAACAACTGGCCGGGAACCAACGGTTCTGAACCGGAACTAGAACCAGGGGTCGGTTCCGGTTCCACCTTTATTCGGAATCAGGACCACCAGTTCAGCCAAAACCGGCCAAGTCTAACAGGCTTTGTTTGTTTCACATAAGATTAATGATTTTGAAAATATTTTTCTAAAAATAATCAATTGTACCTATTATAAAAATAAATAAACAAAATTTTACATCATTTCTGAAAATGTTCAAGCATAAAATGTTGTCCATGATGAAAACATTCTTCATTGACTAATTATTTTGACTAGGATTAGCGATCGTTTTTTAGGATTCCAAACCATTCATTTTTCGCCAAACAAACAGAAGTTTAATGAGATTTTACTAGTTATTATTATTATTATTATTATATCAAACAAGTTAGGTAACCTTTCTCTTACTAATCAAACAAGCCTAATCTCATTAAGTAGTGGATTTAATATTTTAAGTCAATTCTATTTAAGATTATCAAACAAGCCTAACATCATTAGATAGTGGATTTTCAGTTTTCATCATTTAGATAGATTATAGCCTCACGCACTTTGTTTAGCTCAGATTGATTCAAATTAGATTACCGAGAAGAAACACGGAAGACCAACCAAGATAGTCAGCCATCAGACCAAGATTATATAGCCCACCATCACGATACAAGCCCAAAGTGGCCATGGATGGGCCACAACAAAGGGGAGACAACCGGAGGATCATAATTTGCCAAAACTAAAAGGAAAAGACAATAGGTACATTGATTGCCGGATCGATGACATGTAAACTTAGAGATAGTATTGTACCCTGAAGGAAACGAATTCCTGTTCTAATACAAAAAACGTACAGAAAATCATACTATAACATGCCCAATGAATTACTAACTTATATCACCAATCATGAGAAAACGTACCCGTTGTCCACAAATTACGTATGGCCTTACAAGAATCGAGCGTTGGAGAATGGAGTTGAGTTTTTGTCGTTCTTTTTCATCCGTTATCTCTTTGTCCCGTGTCTTCTGTCATAGCAAAATTGAAGGAACGAATAGTCACATCCTTCAAAAGGGCGTGATATTTATTGGAGTTAGCAAATACTTCGAAAATTCTTATTTCTCACACTGAGCGCGTCCACGCGAGTTTAGGAAAATTGAAGTATTATTCGACGATATATGACCCTACGCGAGATGCGGGGGTTCGGGGGCAGCACCCCCGACACTGGTGTCCCGTTGCCCGGTCAACGGGGCAAGGTTTCCCTACCTAGTCAGCGGATGGCTACCCCGCTCGCCGATGAGCGGGCAGGGGTTCGAGGGCAGCGCTCTTGAAATAATAACGAGTTTGGGCTTTATTTTAAGTTGGTCCGTGTGTTGTGAGATTAAAGAGATTTCGGATATGTTTAGGTTTTGGGCCGTTTAGGGCATATATATTTTGTTCGTTTTTATTGATTATTATAACGAGTTGTGATTGTAAATCAAAACATCATAGTAAAATCTATTTGAAGGACGTCGCTCTATTCTGAGGTGAACCTAAGTAAACTGTGCATCGTTCAATTTTTCTTTGTTTCTGTTTAATCATCCTAATTCGATGTGTGATAAATCCCATCAGCAAACCAACAGTATCGTATGGAGTCTAGCCAACGAAATGAAATGAGCTCTACTGCTTCTCCTGATGTATTGACATCTCTTTTTTTGCGCCCCCTTTGTGGGGGCAACCCTCTCTCAACAATTAAGATAAACTTGCAAAAATCATGGAGGAGATGGAGGAGGAGGATCTGCGCAATGTATACATAGATAAATACTCAAAATCTCCACATATAGTAATGTGAAATTCCTTTTTATTTTATTTCTTTTGTATGATAAAATCGTAATATGTTAACCTTAACATAATAAAAAATATTAATACTACAAAAAACCCTAAACTGGTACACTTATGATAAATTTACCCCAAACTATTTGTTTGACAACTAGAAACCCTAAATTGGTACAACTATGATAAATTTACCTTAAACTAATTTTTTTACCATAGAAAATCCCAAATTGGCACACATATGACGAATTAATCCTTTGTTAATTTCCGTTAAATTGAGTTAATATCACGAAAAATTTAAATTGATGCACCAACAGCAAATATATGATAATGTGTACACCCGAAAATTGCCACGTGTAACCTAATTTAGCAATTCGATGGTAATATTTTAAAAAAAACTAACGAATGGTAAATTTGTCACAGTTGTGCCAATTTGGGGTAAATTTATTACAGATATATAGTTTGGGATTTTTCATGATCAAAAAAATAATTATGGGTAAAATTATCACAGTTATACCAGTTTGCGGTTTTTGGTAGTATTAACCCAATAAAAAACCCAAGCCAAAAATATTTCCTTTGAACGAAAATATTTTAAGAAAAATGAGAAGTCACGCCTAATTAGTTTTAGTTTATAATTTAGTTTTAGTCATACAAATACATACCGGCATATCTATATACATATACAAGTATATAGGGAAATGTAAACCAGGTAAAGTTATTCTTAATTAATCCGAAAATAAATTAGATTTGAGCTGGTGTATCATCAATCAAAACACTCACTCTGACCTTGTTTTTGGTCCTGTTTTGGAACCAAAGCCACGGGATCCCAGACCCAACCATCGTGACGCCAGAGATCCACTCTCACAAGTGAGGCCCCCTGAGATCCACACTTGTGACGCCTCAAACCAACCAAAAACCAAGAAACCAAAACTGACTAGGAATGAATATCTCTTTTAACAACTGAAATAATTAAACAAAGGAAAATGACGAGATGGAGGAGTGATCCGATATGAAGAACACACCCGTCCGCCTCCGCCCTTCGTTCCCGGCCCGCGGAGATGCCCTCCAGGCCAACACAGTAGAAGTACGGAAGTATCCGTTGGTCGACCATTTCCGCGTACACGAACGCTGCCTCCTTGCTCAGCAAAGCTTTCTCCTTTCGCCCTAGGATGAGTGGGCTCGGCTGGCGAACTCCGTCCGGTTCGAAAGAGTGAGACACCAAACAGTAAGAAAACCGGTTTCCGAACAGGGGCCACAGGCGAGCGAGCTGAGCTGGAAAAGAAAGGGAGCCGCAACTGAACCCGGTGACTCCGGCCAGCTGTCCAAGGGCCGAATGGGCACACCGGAAGGTGAAATTACGAAAAACCAAGGCAGGAGGAGAAGTCGGGACGGAAACGGTGGGCAAGCGAAGGAGGCGCAGAAATCGGCTTAATGTGTTCTTTTTCACACTTAATGTTTTCGCAAGCTTACTGCATTGCTATTTCCCCCTCCGATTCTCAACTTTTTGCGGGTCATACCCGACACCACTCGCCCGCCATCAGAGAAATCTTATCGTCAAGAGAAGCCTAGATCCATCGTGCCTCACGTTGTGTAGTTGATCGAAGATTTATTTTGGACATCGGAGTCACCACCATATCCTTGATTGATTGTCTGTAATAAAGCCTATATCCTATACGTCCCTTAATGTATTGCTGCCCGTAGACCTACTAGATCTGGAAATTTCACCCGGAACAGCGTCTCCGCGGATTCAGTGCTGATTTCAGGGAGAAAGACCTTGATCTTGAGTTTTGAGAGAGGATGTCGATAATTAAGGAAATTGTAGGACAAATGCCTACGTTGGGGGTGTTTTGATAATTATGTTGATTGTCCGTATCTCTAATATTGTCTTACATAATTTTTCAATAAATCTATAAATAGATTCTTGTTCAAGATATATCGAAATATACAATTCCCATATTTCTCTCTTTCCCATGTATATTTCTCATGTCTTCTCTTAAGTTTTACGTTTTTGCAACCATCTCGTCCCCCCAAGTCCAACTTAAAGTGGGAGTCGAACTAGTAATTCATTTTTCTGCTTTCCCCATATGCTTTAAAATAGCAGAGAAAATATGAACAAAAGAAAAGAAAAGAAAAGAAAAGAAAAGGATTAGTGTTCAAAATTCGAAGGATGATATGCTTCGGAGATCAAGAGAAGTGAAGGCAAAATAGCTAATGGCTCGACTCCGTTCCTTCGGAACACTTGTTTCCCTAATTCCAATGAGGAGATGAAAAAACAACTATAAGATGTGAACATTTTGCAATAGTTATAAATGTCCGTGGAAGATGGATCATTTTGATCGACGGACTTTAATTCTAAAGACCAGACGCTCTCAGGACTCTATTTCTACACATGTCCGAACCTCGAACTCCCATAAGAATAGCACAAAGTTGCAGAGAAGGTTTGCTGGGAACCCTAATCTCTCTCTTCGACATTCGAGTTATACAACGTCAAAGGATAGAAACTGGGTGACGCAGAGAAGCTATAACTGAAAAAGTTTTCCAAAAAGTTTACTGAAATTGATAGAATGATATTGTAATGATTGAGTGGACGTCTTTATATAAATAGATTTCCTTCAAGAATTAGAATAACTTAAAGATAACCTAAAATTAAGGAATTGAGAATCAAATCAAATCTAATCAAATAGAAATCAAATCAAATATTGCAATTATCAGTATCGTAAAGTTTCTTAAAATTGAAAAAAATGCCTAATACAAAATTAGTACATTATTAGTTGTCCTACATCATTCTCCTCCTCTTCAGAAGAACTTGTCCTCGAGTTCGTCGTGTCTGGATTCGCTTCTTTCTGTACTTCCATTGTCTCTTCCTTTTCCTCTCAAAGAACTTGACTGCTTGAGCTGGTCGCCCTGCTCGTACCAACCTATCAATAATAGACTCCAGGATTTTAGAAATTGCTACATCCTTGGCGTCGGTCAATATCTTGTCAATTATCTTGAAATCCTAGCATCGCCCAAAGTAATCTAGAAACATTGACGACATCTCATCTGTGTGAGTAAAATTAAGGTCTTGAGCTGGCCGCTGGTAAAATCCCATCACAGTATCATCGGCATCCCACTTTGTGTTTGTTATGTGAAAACCATAATCCGTACAAGATTGCATTGCTTTCTTCTCATATGTTCCAACGCCTGCAATTAAGCTCCCCTTGACTAGTATTACAAAGTCAATATGCATTGTTGTTCCACCGACCAGTGATGCAGCCTGACCACTAAAGAAGTCATCTATTGTCTGACTCCCCATGTGGATCAATTCCTCCTAGCATGACATATTTGTCAATAGCATCGAGCACAGTGACATCATCACCTACCTTGATAACGGGCTTCACAGCAACAACTTTCCCGTCACTCAAAGAATCCTCCTCCACAAGATTGGCATAGCCTAGCTTTTTCGATCGATATAAACTTTCTTTTGGACTCTCTTCGCCGTTCTTGACTTTCTGGACATCATCCCTTCTTATTCGGCCTCTTTCTCGGCTTCAGGAGCAATCTTTGGGTCTTTCTGCTCCGTCTCTTCTTCCACCCTCAGTTCCTCCTCTAATTTCTTGAAAAGCTGGTCCTTGCCTTCGGGTTCCCCAGTTTTGACGACTTCGGAGGCAATGGTAAGAAACTGGGGAAAGGAAGGGCACAAAAACCCTAGCAAGAGGTTTGAATTTAACAATTCTTGTTCATAGTCAGGTGGAAGGAATCAAACCTTCAACATTTGTTTCATTTGATTCCACATTCGGATTGGAGCTCTTCCTTATCGGCGTCGAGTTAGTCGCGTCTATTCCCACCAGACTGAGACACCACCCTCAACTTGTACGCCACGAGTTTTACTTTGCAGTCCTCATCGATCTCCATGGCATCAAAGAGCTCATCAACCTCCCAGAGCCAATTCAGAAAGTCTTCGATATCCAAATTTCCATTGAAGGTAGGGAGATCAACTTTCAATTGATCTCCTTGATTCTAGTAGCCCCTATGGACCGGTTCCTGAGCATAGGAATCGTCAGCATAGGCTTGACGCCGCCGCTGGGGTTTGGCTCTATGTTCCACAGCTATTTCTGGAACGCAAGCGACTGGAACACGCTCGGCCGAAAGAACACTGGGGTTATGATTAAGGTTTACAAATAGCCATTGGCATCTGTTGGTTATCCAGCAAAGCTCGTCGAGTTTTCTCGACAAACTAGGTAACTACTCTAGTGTATTAGGCTCGTTGGCATGGCCCTCGGTTATAGAGGTATTTCAATTCACGTTTTTAGTCATTGTCGCAGAGAGAAACCTTTTTCTGATACCAAATGACTTAGAGCAGCAATAACTGGAAAAGATTTCCAAAGAGTTTACTGAAATTGATGGAATCAGATTGTAAATATTACAAAGGGTGGACGTTCTTTATATAAATAAGACTCCTTCAAGAATTAGAATAGCTCAAAGATAATCTAAAATAAGGAATTGAGAATCAAATCTAATCTAATCAAACATTGCAATTTTATATATATATATATATATATATATATATATATATATCGTAAAGTTTTTTTAAAATTGAAAAAAGTCTAATGCAAAATTAGGACATCAATTGTCCTACATCACTGGGTCACGAAAGCCTAAGGCCAAAAAGGTCCAAAGCGCGTGTCCGCCACACCATCTCGCGAGAAGAACACATAGAAGGGGGCGAGAAATCAGTAACCCAACCCCATGGTCCAAAAGTGACGCGTGCAATCCTGACGGCATGTGAAAGCCGGTGATGGTGGTGCCGGCAGCGTGGGGCGGTGGGATCGACATGAGGGTTGGGGAGGCGGGGGGAACCACTGGTAATTATTTTACGAGGCTGTAAATTCAATGGAGTTTTCTCTTATGTACCTCTTTACTCATCTTGTTCGAGCAGGAAAAAAAAAAAAAAAACTCGAGTTGCAGCAAGGACATCAATTTAATGAAGGGGAGACCATACAAAACAAGATTTTAAGGAGGGAGAGTGAAATCCTGCCGAAAGGAGATAAATAGAGAATATTTGACAAGTTGAAATTTTTAACTTGAAAAAATAGTCTGATAAACAATTTATAAAGAGGTGGTTTTGACAATAATTGACTAGAAATAGCGGCTGGCCTTACGTGTATATAGAAGTGGTAATATGCATATTATATGCATGAAACCCCAGATTACCTCAAACTTAAGAAAGCAAATTCAAATCTGAGCCGATAACTAACTACAAAAAATAAATATCACTGAAACCTAAAATCACTAAGTAAGGAAATAGATAAACTCCCAGTGTCAAGAATCCTTGCAGGTTCTTACGACATCTTCTGTTGATATAAGAGAAATTTTACATTAACTGTTGAATTTTCGCATGTCTTTTTTTTTTTTCCAGAAGGAAATTTTCATTGCACTTAAAATAGAGTGTACAAAGTTTCAAGTCAAAATCAATCATAACACATTACAATCCAATGCAAATTTGAAAAGTAAATCAATTTGTATAATCTGCAGCAACTCATTCCTTCCACAAGAAGGGATTTGTCACGGCATTATATCACAATCGGCAGCCGACCACCGAAATTCGCATTATCATTAGTGATGAGCACACACCGAAATTTTCTCAATAGTAAATGCGGATTTTAATCAGAGGTTTCCGTCCGTCGTAGTACTTGACAATGACCGCATGTTTCATTCGTTCAGTTGACAATTCACTTTGTTTTCCACCGACAGACGACAGATCACATGAACGCAGAGCAAAAGCTACGGAGAGGGAGTGCAAGTAAGAGAGAGGCCTAGAGAAATTTATAAGCGAAAGAACGAGTATCCGTAATTTGGCTTTTGTAAGCTGTTCTTCCTAACTTCCCGTTTACACAAAAACAGAGCAAGTCGAAGTGATTTCACTAGGAAAGAAAGAGGGGTAGATGAGACAGGTGCATCCGATCATATGCGCAATGGAATTAACAAATATGATGTCCAGATCAAGGTTCTAATTCTCTTTTTCGGCCATCAGATAAAAGCGCTAACCATCTCCCGAGGTCGCCGATGTTAACATGGCCAAAACCGTGTTGTTAACCGTGACCGTAACATCATAGCTGCTTCATGCAAAACTCATCTCTTTCTCTAGAAACGTAACCTCCCAAAACCCTAATGCGAGAGCTCGGCGAAGCACTAAGTAGCAACATCTCTGTAACTGTACCGTTCTGAGCGAGATTATCAACCGTATAGCTAGCAAAAACATCGGTTCCCTTCAAACTCAAGTGTTCATTCATGGTCAGCCAAATTGTACATAAAGAGCTCGCAGAAAATAAAGCTAAAAAAAATTCTGATACACGTATACAAAGAAAAGAGCAAACAATAGAGAGGGCAAAGACAGCATTATAAATGGAAGAATAACTATTGATGGCCGAAACAAAATGGAGGATAATCCTACAATTAAGAAACAGAAGATGAAATGGAAAAGCCAAAAGCCCAGAAAAGAATGCAATAAAAGAATGGCCCAGATATTTCATCATTAACCGAAGAATTTGCTTGACAGCACAAATGCATCCATAGAAAGCGGATTAAAGGAACATGTCGATTAGATTATCTCAGGGATATATTATACCCAGATGAATATATTTGAAACCCAGAAGCTGAAACTAAGTGATTCTTGCATAGGGAGGAAGATCTATAGATGACAACCAGAGCTGAGACCTGGAACCAATACATACTCACGTAGATTCTTAACTTTCACTACATGAAGAAGAGGTAATCCGACCACCCATATCACAGGTTATAAGCAGAAAATGCATTTTGCGATCGAACATATGGGTTAAACATTTTCCCAAGCTGAAAAGTAAAGAGGGAAGCATTCCAAATATAGCAGCAAGCCTTGAGCATCATCCTGGTCTGGTGAACTTAGTTTGTACAGCAGCTAGCAATAGAAACGGCGGTACCTTAAAACGAATGCCGCAACATCCACTTGATGAATCGATTCCGCCGGACATCCTGAAATTGTAACAATCTATTGTCATTGTTATTGAAAGAAGCACTTAGTTTCAGCTAGCAATAGAAGGCTTCATATTGTTACTATATGAAGCCGTCTGAAATATGAAGGCCGGACAAAATGGCATTGCAAAAGAATGTAAAATGTCCATTGGCCATGAAAACAAGGTCTTGCGAAAATTGAATATCCATTGCTTTTCCGGAATCCCTCCAATTAACTGGTGCTCAAAGACTAATTGTCCCGCATCCGAGGTGCTAGTTATTGCGGTGCTGCTGCATTGAACTAATGATGAAGCAGAATTTACAATTTATGGTGCATAATCTACGTTTTTGTGCAGATATACTTGTGCATGCTAGTGAAGAAAACTTTTCGGATGAACACTGACAAACAAGATGTTTTATATAAGCATATCCTTTGCTCGTTAATGGAGGAATAATTTTTAAGCACATAAAGTTGAAAACAAGAGTTATTCCTTGGTGAATTAAGCATCAAGCAGGCAAAAGCAAATGTTGCAATCGAGGATTTTTTAACTTGGTGTCCGCTGTAGATATATGCCCCTTGTATGAATCCGAGGCAGGACTTTTAGGCAGAATCGACATTGCAATATGCATTTTCAGAACCTAGAAGTGCTGGATCTTCAAAAACTAACTCTCGTAAAATCAAATGGGGATTTAGCTGTACAAATTGCTCAATCTCACTTAGTCAAGAAAATCGATAAATGTATGGCAAATCAATTCTCCTTGTATCATTGTGGTTCCTTGTCGGTTATCGTCAATATCGTATTGCTGAAACACGGCCTGCACGGCTAGGACATTCTATTTTGTGTACCTAACTCAGAGCTATCACTAGGAAATATGAATTCTCTCTTCCCTTGTGTTAAGTTTACATCATTTTATTCGACATATCACGCAAACATTCTCTGAGGTCATACCCCAGCTGCCTTTTGGCCATTTTGCCCTAAGAAAATATGCATTCGTGAGAAAGGTGCATGGCTTACGAGCATATACTCGAATTTCAGAAATATTTTAAATGCAAACATTGATGTTAATAGTTCTACCGGACAATGTTTAGCTAGGATCATTTAATTGGCATTAGTTATTAACATCTTATCCTAACTTTGAAGCCTCAATTCCATAAAAGTGGCGATGGTTTATCAGTAGATTATTGCAAGAACTACTAAGTAACGCTCTCAACACACTTGCCATCGGCGACATCATTTATTCTCCATAATTCTTATATTAATCAATCTCAACATATCTACAGCAATTCATGTGTGTTTTTATGTAATTACTTGTCGAAATATTACAGAAACTTTTTCATAGGCAGATAAATCATACCGCCAAGAGTAGTTGTCATAGCAAACGGTCTCACTTAAATTAACATGGAACGCCCACATTCTTTGAATATATTTGGCCCTATCACACACACAAGCGATATAATAGGTCCGATAACAACAATCTTTATCAATACAATGACAACTATAGATATGGTAGGAAAAAAAAATTGGTTCTTATGCGATGTTGCAAATTGCAAGTGAAAATTTAAGCAAGTGACCATATTCAACACGTAAGAATCTGTCGCATTCCCTTGTCAATCATATCGGTGAGCTAGTCTTTGGATAACTAGTGTTATTCATATCTATGAATATGGGTGAGGCATGCTCTATGGCTGTGTCACTAATAATGTTATGAAAATTTGCATATAACAGCAACTACTTGGAGAACCGCATCACGTCAGTCTCTTGATTACTACAATCAAAAGTGGGATTCATAACATACATTTCATCAATCAACATAGGTTTCTTATTTAGATTTTAATAAACGAACTTTCTAGTCTATGATGATCAATACTTACTGAGAATGATATTCGTTCAAGCAAAGTAATCTTTGAGTTTCGACCCAAAAAAAAAAAAGTAATCTTTGATTTTTTTGCTTGAACTGTGTAGAAGATGAATTTCTCAGGTGCATTTTCTTCCCTACTCCTATGAGGCCGTCAAAGGAGAACTGGCATACAAACCAATCCAACAAAATAAATTTTGTCCGCTTGTTTTTATGACGAGGAACACGTTGTAAGTAGGTAAATCTTGATTTCGTGAAATACATTACTAACCTCGTAGATGCATTTTTCAACTTTGTTCTTCCTCTAAGCTTGCGTGCATTGTATTATTTCACAATGCCAAAGAGTGCACTTCATCATGCAGGTACATGTAAGTTGTAACTAGCCTGAAACCTCTGTGCTCGCTAAATAGCCTCTAACTATAAGAATGAAACATGCATGTAAATGAGACTTAATCTCAAATGAGGCGTTTAGCGGGTTAATCAGATGAATGAGGGTCCTAATCCCTCGTAAGAAAAGGCCGATGCAAACTGAAAGGAGAGTGATGAGAATAGAATCAAACACACAAGATCAAGCGCATAATGTGCTTTACAAGATGTATAATAAAGTTCCTCTCTATGACCCCTTCGTTAATCCCAGTGCAGAATTAATTAAGACAAGTTTTGTCAGCTTTAAGCCAAACAAAAGGTGCTATTAAGTAAGCAATTTGCCTTCTCGTACGTAAAGGAGATTGGCAATGATGAGAGCCTGCATTTCAAGGCTAATGTGAAAGCATGCATGAATCAAATAAAATATCTGCAAACGATTATTTTAAGGAACCCTAAAAACTGTATTAATTATTTGCTTTCCAATCACCAATCATTTGCTTCCAATCACTATGGCTATTTTAGTTAAATTAAGTGTGTCCATTGTACTAACAGATCATCAATGGGGGCACGAAATCTCGAGAATCTTAAAATATCCAGAGGATTTTAATAAAAGAGACCACATCAACATGCGAATGACAAGATCAATGTCATTAGATTACAAAGAATTCATGGACATTGTTTTCTATATTGAGTGCCATATACGGCACTAGAATGATTGACAGATATAGAGAACGTTGAGGAAGGTTCTGAGATTAACTCTTCCTGTAGGAAATTAGGGTTACTGTTTTCTTCTGTTACTTGTTATCACTGTAATAATATAGCCGCATGTAGCTAGCAATATTGTGTGCATTCCATACTCTATACGTGTCGGATACACTACTAGAAGATGCCTGCTTCGATGTCAAATCCTCAATTCAATCAAAATAAGTTGAATGTCAGTTCAAGAATTATGCTGATCAAACTGTGTGAGTCAAAATTCAAAATCAAGAAAAATTCTTCGGGGGGTCAATTACCACTTATCAAGAGAAGTGCACGGCGCCGGAGCTCGATTCCTCACTCCCCTTGGTTTGATTCGTCGCCTTCTTCTTCTTCTTATATGGAATCCCCCTCGCCTTAGATTGGCAATCCCGCACTTCTCGCAAATAAACTCGGATGGCGCCGCTAGCGAAGGGGTTTGTTTCCAAGGTCCCTCCGTTCTCCTCGTAGGCGGCTCGGAGCCTCCCGATGAGCGCATCAAGGCTTCCCCAGGCTTGCTTGAGGGGGCATGTGCATGGAGCCGGTGGCTCCGGCTGCCCATAGAACATGCATCCTTGAATGTGAACTTTAGTCTTGCCTATTTAAAGCATCACAAAAAAGTTATGGTAATGAATTTCCATGCATCAAAATTTCATGTGCAAAATGAAATGATATTATTGTGTAAATAAATCATTTGCTTAAGTTTTAAGAGTTTGTAATCTTGATTGAACTAGAAGATATGAAAGGCTGCATTACCAAACTGATCGAGATAGCGGAGGAATTCGAGAACATGAGTGTAGTTGCAGTGGGAGAGTGGAACCGGAGGCCTTTGGTTCTTCAGGTACTGAATGAAGGCGTTCCAATCTCTTCTTTTCTGTGACTCGTACCGGCTTGGCGTCGCCGGCGAATCGCTACAGGGAGATCTTGACGACCCTTCGACAAGGTCTTTCCCCCTTTCGCTCGACATGATCTATCCCCCCTCCCTTTCTCTCTCTCAGAATCACTTAGAGAGAGAAACTCTGATGAAAGACTTATGAAGGGTTTCAGTTTTTGCAAAATAAGGCAGTGACTGATGGGAGGTAGAGGTCAAGAAAACAGGAGAGAATCGGAGTGGAGAGGACGATGAAGAAAGATCATGCCATGGGCCCACTGAGTAGACATGGCGGGGGCCAATGGAGAGGTTGCTTTCCCCTCTCTCTCTCTCTCTCTATATATATATATGCTTCAATTACATTTCCATTTAAATTTTGATTTTCAAGTAACTTATCATAACCTATATTTCGCTCTCAAAAGTTTGAAAAGCAGATGTATACTGAAAGAGGAATTGGCGCGACAGCGGTCTAATCTTGACAAAAGTAGACGTGAAGTTGGATTTCTGGTTCCTTCTTTTTCCCTACTCGAGCCCTCATGAAAAGGAAACAAGAAAGAAAATTTTGAACTTGCTTTGAACTCAAGGGTCTAAAAAAAGGGATCCTTTAGACTACAATCAATATACTTCGATTTAGAGTACAACAGTATTCACTAACAATTGACCAAAAATAAGACAATATTAATTAACTATTATTAGCAACTTTGAATATTTAATATTGTATTTGCATGGAAAATAGAGGTTATAATCTCTCCTCTTTTGAAAACTTTTGAAGCTTTTAATGGAAATTTAGTTAGCAGCCGTGGAACTTACTCAAGAAGTCCAGCTTTTGACTCGTAGAAACTACTTCTCTAGAATCATTGTTCATATTTTTGACCCACTTAGTTGAAGAGTAGATGTGAATGAGATCTCCTCTTTGAGATTTCCTGTCGCTATTCTGCTTGTCATTTTCAAGAATAAACCTGAAAATATCAATAAATTACCGAATAAAACAACTACACAGAACTTGCGTATTAATGTCATTATCCATTGAAGGCATAGTTACATGTTAAATAAATAAACAAACAAGCAAATAAAATGACTCCCCTACGTGGAATTCTTTCACTTCTATGATGTACATCGGCCCATCTTCCGCGCTTACTATACTCTTCTTCAATATCTTTTTCTTGAATGGTCATTTGTTATTAGACAACGAAGTAAATTGCCTCGTTATTTAAGGAAGAAAATGGCTATGGTCGATTTCCTGATTGGGATACAGCCTTGGATTTCAAATAATCTTTTCAAGTCCTAAATTGCTATCTTTTTTCGGGTTTATGCCAACAAAAAACTACATTTTTATAACGGAAAATTAGCTCATTTAAGGAGAAAACCAAAGAGAATTAGGTCGGCATGTGCCTTGTTTCTGGAATTAAGACAAATAGCAGGGGGGGTGGATTTGGCCATAACAAGTGAGAATGCGAAGGTGCCATGATTTGAGTAGCGTGAGTCAGGAGGGGGAGGGCCTGGGGTGCACGTCAATTCTCTTTTGATGGAGATGACATCTGACCAATCTTTGTGTCCCACTAAGGAAGATTCCTCGAGCATAAATATGATTGGATGCCACGACTATATTATTTTATTGCATTATTATAGTATCATCAACGTCAGATGGTCCAAAAATGATGTACTGGACTACCACAACCCTATTTCGCTTTATTAAAAATGGAGGTGCCACGACCCTTCATCAATTTTTCTATGTAATCTTGCTTTGATTCGTGTGGGCTGATTCTGAATGCATCAATAGAACTGCATTAGAAAGAAAGGCTTGATTCAGTTGGAGCTTAATATTCAGACAACCTTAAACATATTTAGCCTACGCATATGTTAGTACTCTAGCATTCCGTACTTAAAATCTGCCCTACTTCATTGGTAGACGATATATGTTCGAGATTATGTCAATTCTGGGATGATTGGAGCTAATCTCATCGCCTCTCCACGGTTAGGATTGCGCCACAATTCCAAAAAAATAATCCAGTAAATATTTCACACTAACATAATATAATAATAAAAGAACCGAATCACAAAGAACACACAGGAGAATTTGTTATTGAAGTTTTCTCAAACTTGGGTTACGTCTCTACGCAGAGGCACTCTGTCAATCCACTAGTTTTCGAGAAAAGTGAGAATACAATTGATGATATTCTCAAAAGATCGAAGCAAAAAGAAATCGAGAACATTCAAGAATGTCATGACGGACTCTCTTTTTTATTTTTCTCTCTATTCGCTACCGTGCTATTTTGTGCTTTTCTCTTCTTCTTTTTCTGCTCTATATGACGGCCACTACCTTTATATCGCTAATATAAGAGGTATGGCTTTTAACCTAGGAATAGAAAAGGACAAAAGATAAAAAAAAAGTCCTTAATGAAATATTTTGGCTTCATACACCAATAATCTCTCACTTAAACAAAAATATATCCGATGCACTAAGCAACTTTGCATCCATCCTCTTCAAAAACTAATAACTGAAACTTGTCCCTCTGCGATACTCCTCGTTAATTAACATGAAATAATGTTAATAGTAGTAGTACAGAAAGTTTGCTTCTCTCTGTCTACTACCTTGGCAAACATGTCATTGGATTCTTTGAGCATCAATCTTTTGTAACTTTAACTCATTATCTTTCAATGTTGATTTGATGAAATGATAATGCTTCTTGATATGTCTAGTCCTTGAGAGATAATTTGCATTTTGCTAAGTGCATTGCACTTTGACTATCACTCCATAATATACTCACTGGCTGCTTTCAATGTAGCTCATCTAGGTAATTTTTTAACCACATGATTTGCTTAGAGTCTTCCGTGATCGCCACGTACTTTGCTTCTGTCGTTGATAGAGCCACTACTTTCTATAGTTGAGATACCTAACTCACTATTGTACCTGCAACTATAAAGACGTATCCAGTAGTGCTCTTACCACTATCACGATTACCGAGTGATCTGCATCCACAAAACTTTATAATTCTAGAGATGTACCTCCTTAACAAAAAGAGTAATTTGATGTACCTACTAATTATTTCAACATCCATTTTACTAAATCCCAATACTCTTTACTCGGGATCTGAAAATATCGACTCACTACTTCCACTGCTTGTGCAATGTCTGGACTCATGCTCACCATGGCATATATCAAACTTCCCATTGCTGACGCATACAGCACTGTTGTCATCTCATATTTCAAAGCTTGAGTACTCGAATACATATCCTTAGAAAGTTTGAAGTGACCTGCTAGAGGAATCGTAACCGATTTTGCTTTATCCATATTGTATCTCTTCAACACCTTGTTCACATAATCTTCCTACAATAACCATAATTTCTTATTTTTCCCGTCTCTAATGATTTTCATGCCTAAGATCTTTTTGGCCGCTCCCAAATATTTCATAGCAAACTGCGATGCTAACATCTTCTTTACTTATGCAATTCTCTTCATATTAAAAATAGTCACTAGTGCGTCATCAATATATAAAAGGAGATATAAAATATTCACATCGCTATACTTGCAAAAACAAACACAACGATCAGCTTCACAGTGTGTAAATTTTTTTCTTCCATAAAATCATTAAATTTTAAATACTATTAACGTGAAGCTTGCCTCAAGCTAAACAAGCTTTTCTTCAAGTGACACACCATGTACTCTTTACTTTTGACCTCAAAATCTCTAAGTGGCGCCATATATAACTCTTCATCTAGATCACTATGCAAAAATATCGTTTTTACATCTAACTGCTCGAAAGAAGATCCTCCACTGCACCATACTTAGCAAAACCTTGATTGATGTCATCTTTAATTCGCAAAAATAAAAAGGAATAAGATGGACGTTATGTAATTTACCGGTGATACCCTCTTTTTTCCGACCAATCCTTTCCTGTAATGCCTATGACAGGAAGCTCAGGAAAGGACGAGGTGAAAATATCTCAAAGTAGTTTTTTTTTTTATAAAGTAAGTATGTACATAACTTTCCAAAGTGCCAGCGTACAAGATGAAACTGAACACCAAAATCTTATACCAATTAGGACACGGCATGTCCTAGAAGGTACAAAAGTGATGCGGCCAAAAGGTGACTATCAAGAGAATAGGGGAAAGAGCAAGAGGCCAAAACAATCGGCCAAATCCAACCTACAAACTACATGGCCAAAACATCGGCCTAGAGGAAAACGAGCCAAACAAGCGGCCAAAAAGAAAAGAGAAGCCACTAAAAGGAGCCGGGTCAATCTTCAAAAATAGCGGGAGAGAGACCCCAATTCCTTTGCAAGCGTCTATGCCGAGGATTTTCTTCAATGTGACCAAGCGTGAGGGCTTTGTCTTTGACTATTTGATGAGATGCTTAATGATCCCCGGCACAAAAAGAGCCTTTTCTCTAAAGATAATGTGATTTCTCTTGATCCAAATAATATGACATAAAGCACCGAAAGAGAATCTAGCCAAGCGTTGATGAAAGGAATGGCCGCCGAGATATTGCATAGCCCAATGGATATGATCATGCCACAGGCGATTATGCCATGACAAGTTACATTTCAAAATCCAAATAAACCCTATACTACTCATGATAGAACACCCAAAAAATAAATGATCAACCCAATATGGTCGACAATTACAAAAAGCATAAACCCCATCTTCTATTCTATGGTATTGAAGCAAAATAACTTGAGTAGGGATTCGGTTTAGAGAAATTAACCACAAAAGGAATGAACCCTGGGAAGAAACAACATGATCCTATATAAATGAATGCCAATACACAATCGGCCATCTCTGTCTGATGAAGTCCCAGGCCGAGGAAGCCGAGAAAGCACCAGAAGAATGTGGCTGCCATATGAGTTTATTCGGCCTATCTTCAATAAAAAGAGGGGTCAATCCCTTCTTTTTGAAAAAAAAAATATTTATTACAAATCTCGCATTGTATCTAATATTACCATCAGCTTCATTTTTTATTTTGTATACTCACTTGTTTAACAAATTTTTTTAACCAGTAGGCAACTTGGTCAACTCCCAAGTTTTGTTCTGAAGTATTAAGCTCATCTCATCATTCATAGTACACTCTCACTGCATGTGAGTTGTGCCTTTCTTTGCCTCATCATAAGTGTCCGATTCTCTCGAATCTATATATAAGACATGGTTGAGAACAATATCAACTGAAGGATAAAAAATTACCTTTTGGTTATCTCACGCATGTAGATCTCCTCAAAACAGATACTTTAGGATTGTTAGTCTATTTCGGATCACTGCATTCCTCTTGAATTGCCTACTTATTAATATTGTATTCATCTTGAACCTCCCATTCAGATGCACTTTGATCTGCTGGAATCATCTTCACAGAAATTGTGTTTAGCTCAATATATTCTAGTTCTACTGCGAAGTCATGCTTTGTCTGACGATCTTTGTATATCTTTTCTTCATGAAGCGCCGTATTCTAATTGCGAATGACTTTGTTATTCTCATAATCCCAAAGCCTATATCCATATTCATCTCCCCCATATCCAATAAAAACGCACTTCTAGGACTTAGCATCAACCTTCTTCCTGTCCTCTCTATCAATCAAAGCCTATAAAATACAGCCAAAACTTTTAGATATGAATAATTGACATTTTTACGTGATCACTTCTCATGCGATATTCCTTCATCCAGCGTATTAGGTGGACTCCTGTTAATAAAATATATTGATGCGTCAACTGTAGCTAAGTATAATGGGAGACTCCTCTTAGTTACACCGTTCTCATGAGGAGTTCTAGGAATAGTCTTCAATCCATGTATGACCTCTCAACTTAAATATTCTACAAATTCATTGCTCATGCATCACCATTATTATCAGATTTTAGAGCTTTAATCTGATAACTTGTTTCTTTTTCTCTTCCATATTTTAAATACCCTGAATACTTTTGATTTTTCTCTAAGAGCATAGACTCAAGTCTTCTTGTTACATCATCAATGAAAGTGGCAAAATACCTCTCATCATCATGAAAGAGTTCTTGAGCCGGTCCTCACACATCAGTATGGATCAACTTTAGCTTTTGGTCTTTATTCTGTCTCCTATTCAATTGAAAACTCACCTCCTTTTTTTTTTCAATAAATGCAACTTTCACAAAAATCTAACTCAAATTTCTGCAAACCTAGAAACAACTTTCTTGAGTGTAATTGTTTTACATCATTTTCACTAAGTTGTTCCAAACGATAACGCGAAAGAGTAGATAAATTACCTGTAGCTACTGTAGTTGCAACTATATTACTAATATTGTCTACCTGAAGAAGGTAACATGTACATGTGTACTTTCCCTTTGCTACTACTCTTGCCCCTGGGGTTATCTTCCAATCTCCATATCGAAAAGTTGTTACAATGCCTTCTTGATCAAATTTACTAGTTGAAATTAGATTTTTTTTTTTTTTGAACTCGAAAATATGTCTAGTTTCATGCAAAATTAGACATCCTTCATTTGAGATGTTCACAATCACAATTCATTTTCCTACAATCGAATACATGTGGCCATTTCCCATAATCGCTTGTCCAAAATCTCCATTGGCATGATAAACAAATATAGATATTTGCAAAGTGCAATGAAAAGAAGCACTAGAGTCTAAAAATCGCTTGTCTGTCATCCAATCAAACCCCGTAAATAAACATAAGTTCTCTAGCAAAGGTTCATCGCTTACCACATTAGCTCTTCGATTCCCATCTCGTTGCTTTCTACAGTGTCCCCTCTGGTGACAAAATCAGCACTCATCTTTTGCAACCTCTCTCTTCCTCATTTATCGTGACCTACCACGCATACTAAATTTTCATCAGCTTTTACTTCTCCCACGGTTCTCCACTACTAGTACCATTGAAGATGTAGATGCCGAAAACTTATCCCCACCTGAGATTTTTCTTCGCATCTCTTCATCCATGATATTGCTCACAATATTATCTAGAATCAAATAATCCTTCATGGTGCTCGAAATTCCCTACACCGCGATATTATAACTTTTCGAAAGAGAACATAGAAACAATAAAGCTCGTAGCATTATATTCAGATTTATGCCTGTAGATTATAACTAACTTATAAACTGCATAAAACTGTTAATATGCTATGTAACAGAACTTTTGTCAGGTAATTTCATATTAAATAACTTTTCTAGCAAAAATATCTAATTTGATGTGGACGGTTTCTTATAAATATTCGTTAGAATATCAAAAGCTTCTTTCGCAGTCTTCGCTTTTGCAATGTGATACCGTGCCTTTTTCGCCGGCTCTGGACAAATCGTACCTAATGTCTTTCGATCAAGAATTTTTCATCCCAGTTCTGCCGTCGGATCTACTTTCGCGAGTTCGGTTTCCAGCCCTCAAGTAGTGCATAGAAAACTTTCTGATAAAGATAGTCCTCTATTTAGAGTTTTTACCATTTAAAATCCTGTCCATCGAATTTATCGACTCTGATTTTATCTTTAGCCATACTGTTTGCTTTCAATCTAACATCATCGAAAAACCCTCAATGTTTTTTATTAGCCAACAGGCTCTAATACTAGTTATTATAAATTGCGCCTCAATTCTAGAAAAATAATCCAAGAAGAGAATCCACATTAGCAGAATATAATAATAAAATAACCAAATCAGAAAGAATACCCTAGAGAATTTGTCATCAAAATTCACCCAAACTTGGGCTACGTCTCCGCCTAGAGACACTTTGCAAATCCGCTAGTTTTCGAGAAAAATATGAATACAACTGATGAATTTCTCGAAATATTGGAGCAAAAAGAAATCGAAAACACTCAAGAGTGCCGTCACAGCTTCTCTTTTTTATTTTTCTTTCTATTCGCTACATTGCACTTCTATTTTTTTTTATGCTCTACATGACAGCTACTACCTTTACATCGCTAATATAAGAGGTATAGATTTTAACCTAAGAGCAAAAAAGGACAAAAGACAAAAAAGCCTTTAATAAAATATCTTGGCTTCGCACGCCAACATCCACAACCCCAATTAATCGAGTTTTTCCTGGCTCCGAAAGAACATGAGTTTAGATGCAATATTTCCTTGGAGACCTCCTCTAATTATCTTTAATTCCACATTCCTTTTGGGGCAGCACACAAGATTTGTATCGAAATAGACTGTCAAACCATGACAATAATTCATCACCACAACAAGATTTTTGGGTAGTGCTAGAGTGTTCAAATATTAAATCACGTATTTATCTCAAATTTAAAAATTTAGATGGATATGTCAGTCGCTTCCGAAATCCATCGATTATAACCCAGAAAACTATCTATTAAAGCATCTGAATAACTAACAATAGTCTTTTATCTATATACTAATTAATAAGCAAAAGTGCATTTTTAGTGCCAAAATTTGTGCATGAAGATCACTTTGGTGCCAAAAGTTATAAAAAAAAAGGATCGCTTTCGTGCCAAGTCCGATTTGCTCCGCCGGAAATCTGACATGGCGCTTTTTTATTAATATTTTCGGCTGATGTGGCTCGTCGGCTGTCCACTGTGGCAATTTTTTTTAAAATTCGAATTTTTTATTTAAAATAATTTAAGAAATAGCTGAAAAATTTAAAAAATGAAAAATTCAAAAACAAAAATTGAAGGTAGGCGGCGAGGCTATAACCCTCACCTTCGCCGTTCCACCAACGCCAGCAACGGCCAGTGGATGTAGGGCATGGCCAGCCGGGGCTCGGCGACCCTCGCCGGCCATTGTCGGCGATGGTGTGGCGACGGCAGTGAGAGTTGCAACAACCCTCACCATCGCCTGCCATTTTTTTTCAACTTTTTTGTTATTTTTCAACTTATTTTAATTTATTTAATACATTTTTATTTTAAAGGTTTTCTGTTATTTTTTCTCTTTTTATTTTATTATTTTTTATGTTTCATGAACTTTGAAGTCCACGTGGAGCCAACGTGGACTTCTTCTTTTTTAAATACCAGTTAAATTTTTTTTAAAAAAAAGCCCCGTGCACTTTTGCCCTAATTAATGAAATTCTGTCTAATCTTGCAGATGGTTCATTCATCTGCCTGAAAATTAAACTAAAAAAAAAAAAGCAAATAACTTCAACTTCCATGTAGAAAAACCCTAATCTCAAATGATGACGGGAGTGATGCCGTTTCAAAGAATGCTTGGACGGTGGTTCTCCCGATGGAGACAGACGACGAAAAATTAGTCCATTCATTTGTTTGAAACTCAGATTCAAAATGACATGAACGTGCAACTTGTGACGCGATCTAAATAGTATCAGTCAATTCCGCGATTCCTTCTTCTTGGCACTTCCGTTCATTTCCACTCGAGGGACTTCTTTTAGCTCCGTTCTCAGGCGATTTCGTCCTCTTAACTCAACTTGGTTCATGTGCGCCATCATTTTCGGATTGTTTTCGTCGCGAGACCCCAAGCCTACGCTAGTATTCCATCTGTTTCTTGACGGGATAAATTCCACCACGCTTTTTCATATCGACTTCTGATCCGCCGTGTTCCCCATATCCTTTTTAAGCTTGCACGTTGCATCATTATTAAAATTAGACGGTTCATTTTTACTTTGTGACGGATGAGATTGTTTTCGAGCTTGAGTTACGCTCTCATGCTATTCTACTATTTGTTTTTTTCTTTTGGGCCATCGGTCGGTTTTCTTCTTCATCACGCCCACGAATAAAATGAATCTACGCGCAATAATTTCTCTTAAATTGGAACTTAGCACTCTCGAGATCTTTGGAGTGTTGTGGAAAGGCACAGAAGAAGAAGAAGAAGAAGAAGAAGAAGAAGCATAATTTCGTCGGTCACGGCTTGGAAAGCTGTATGGACAATGGGCAGTGGCAGTGTCAAAGAAAAAAGACAAGGGCTTATTCTTGAAAACTGTAATGCCCTAGCGCAGCTCTCTTGGTTTCTATCTACCTGAGATATTCGCCTCTTTCGTCAATACTATTTCTAGGAATTCTCTGACGGAACATGATCCAACCTCTCCGAAGTCATCTCCATCGGTAATTGGTAGCGACCTCGTGTGGGGGCCAAGCCATGTGTGTCCACGACATGAAAATCTGTATCCACATATTTTCCAAGGGTTCTGTTCCTCAGTAGAACCATCGAGATGTTTATTTGCTGCCTAGGTTTAGCGTCTGCCTCAACTGGGACAACCCAAGAAGAAGAAGAAGCTCCACATGAAGAGTGAAATGAGAGGAAGTTGTTCAAGTGATGTATACTTAAACAGAGACCCGCTTTTACGAGAAATATAAGGCAAGTGATGTAATATTCCAACGTGCTTTCAAGCTAGTTACATCTTTTACCGATGATAGAAAAAACTATAGGCCTCGACAACGGCATGTACCAAGAGAATTCTGCAGCTAAACATCGCGTCGAGGGCTTGACACGATGTCACCGGCATCGTGGGGATCTTATCTACCTGTGTGTTCGAACTCGGTCTTTACTACTAACACCGTGGGCGATGATGTCCTCATGTGCACCCATAAGTAGAGACATCTATTGCAAACACAAGGTCATGCCTGGGGTGTTCTTCTGAAGAGGTTTGATCCACATTTTTTTTTGGAGCTGATTCTCTAACTATATCGCTGTGTTTGCCCGATTTTAAATTAGTTAAATTAGACTCTTCTTCCAGCAAATTTTGCAAATAATCCTTTCCATGTGCCACATACGACAAAGACAATGGACTAGATTGTTTGATTCGCAAACACTAGGACTAGATTGTTTTAACTCCCCTGATGTAAATGATGATCACAGTTTTCCCTTTTGGGGAACTTGCCAGGTTGAGTCGGTCTACTTTTGGTTATATGATTAGTGCTCTTGTTTTTAACTTTTTGCAGCTGTTTATATCCACTTTTAAAAGTTGGCACTTTAACAATTTCTCAAATAAGCTCTGAGAGGTCTCCCTTTGGTAGCTATCTGCTCGGATTTTGTTCCTTTCCTTACCACTTTTGAACATTAGGGCATCTTGGCACATAGGCTTTACGAATAATCATGAGAAAAAAGAGGACATTGAGATGCCGGTGCTGGTTGCATGTCCATGTTCTCTTCTGAACACAGAGAATATAAGGTACAGCTTTCTCATAATCTGGATCGAGTATGTCTCATATTGATAGGAGATTCGAATGTGGTTAGGCCAAGACAAATAAAGTTGCTTCAGGGTTTATCGAAAAGTAGAGTGATTGGTAAAGTTGTGGTCTCGTTTATGGGATAAGCGTCCCAATCTCTGACAAGACTATGACAATATCATTAGTGTGCCATATTTACTCATCCACAGCTGCTATCTCCTAATTATGCAACGATGGGTAGATTTAAATAGGTAATCAATTTGTACAAATTACTGGCTTTAACACGCACCCACTATCCTTATCGCAACATGTGTACATGTTACCAAACTAGATTGTCATAGAGACACAGCAATCAAAGCTGACACGTTACGTGACACTACTTCGGGGGTAAGGAGAGAATCGTCTAATTGAAATTACTTTGAACTAACCTTATCATCATCACACCGTATTTACTCCCTCACAGTTCATAATCCCCGAATTACACGACGACAAAAAAGTCTAATTAGCTATCAAAACCTGTACGAATTACCGACTTTAATCACGCACCCATTATCTCCATCGAAGCCTGTGTGCCTGCTATCTAATTAGGTGTGTCATGAGTATACGGCGATCTGAGCTGACCTGTTATGTAGCACTAAAACAGGAGCGAGGGGGGAATCGTCCTATCGAGATCACGAGAATCTCTCCTCACCAATGTCCCATCTACATGTCCTTTTTTCATCATAGCTTTCCAATCAAACTAAAGATTATTCTTTGAGAATCCGCCAAATTGGAGAAAATTCGAGGGAGACCCTTGCAAGTTGTAAAGATGGTCACTATACGATCGAGCTTATGGCATGCATAGTAAGTTTCTCCCCCCATTTTGTTGTAAAAGTCATTAAAGTTACCTCAATGATGAGAGGCATTTCCTTCATCGCTAGATAGCCAAACGTGCAAGAGCATCATAATTGCTTCATCTTTAACCCTTCTTCAAGATGTCATGTTCTTCCTTCTAATAATTGCAAGAAGGCTTTCAATTGGAGTCAAGCTTTCACGCCTAATTGTTTGGAACCCTAGCTTCCAACGATTTATCGAGAGTTTAAGGTGAAGAATCTTCCCAATTCTACAACTATAATAACCAATTTATATTTTGATAATAGGATCGATACCTCCTAAATCGATGATAGGCGGATAAAAATAAGGGTTAATACCGTGACAAACTGATACACATATAACAAATATACTCAAAACTAATCGTTTAACCATTAAAAATCTCAAACTGATACACATGTGACAAATTTATCTCAAACTGATACACATGTGATAAATTTACCCTTGATTAATCTTCATTAAATTTTATCATCAAATTGCTGAGTTAGATAACATGTGACGGCTGATGAGTTTATCAGTTTAAAATTTTTACCCTCCGTTTGTCACAAGTGTACCAATTTAGAGTTTTTTGTGATATTAATTCAATTTTATGGAAATTAACGAAGCACACATGTACCAGTTTGGGGTAAATCTGTCATAAGTGCACTAGTTTGTGATTTTTTACGGTCAAAAAAATTAGTTTATGGTAAATTTATCACAGGTGTGCCAGTTTGGAGTTTTTTTGTCAAAAAATTAATTTGGGATAAATTTATTACATGTATACCAGTTTGGAATTTTCGCGGCATCAAACTAAAAAGAAACCAGATCTTGTTTGGTAACTTATCAAGGCGAACCACCTTGCGTTTCGGCCCCTAAAAGATCAATTTTGTGGATTTCCCAACTTTGCCAATTCAAGTAGATTCGATTCTAGTGTGTACTCGTGGAGCGACATATCGAGTCGGCCCGTTTTGCGCACATAAAATCAAACTCGACGGACCTAATGTTTAGGACGCAAGTGTGTCCACGTCCAACTTTTCAATGTGTACTATCTCGGATTGTTTCTGTATTGTGCTGCGGGGGATGTGACTTTCCGAATCTAAAGATTTGCCTTCACACAACATGGGGGTTTTTCTGTGTCATGAGCAAACTAGCAGAACATGATGAGTACATGTGAACTGGCAAATGCCTGCAAAATTTGGAAAAACAAACAAACGAACGAACGAAAGAAAGGACGATGGAGGGCTTTCCTAAAGACAGACACACACATATGTATAATGACTCTATCGAACTCTAAGAAACCCAAAGTAACGATTTCTTTACCAATCAACTCTTCCATCGCACAATTAGTATTTGGGAGTTTCGAGTGCCGGCGAAGTCCGTTCTCTTGTGCGGAAGGAACATCTGGTCATGGAAAGGTCGAGATCAAAGACTCATGTGATTGTAAAATATCGAGAGCCCCTCTTCATCTTTAGCAAAAGAAAAACATCACAGACAAACGAATGTAATCTCTGCCGAGAGTCGGATTCGGATTCGGCTTCCGCTCACACCAATCTTAGCACCGAGAAGAAAAGTACGAATACAACGTAAAATCTCGAAAAACAATGACTTGAAAGAAGAAGGGAAGATAAAGAAAAGAAAGAAACGGAAACAAAAGGAAGGAATTGTATGTCATGGCAAGAATGACAACACAAGGTGTACAAAGATGAAGAGACAGACCCAAATTTGCCACATTCCTCGAAAGGCACTAGTGAGTTTTCCCTTTTGTTTTGGCAAAATCCTCTTCGGTTGGAGGAAGAATATTTTGTGTTTGGCATTGAGCTGGGAAGTTGGCGTGTTGCCCACCTGCCCCACAAATCTTTACCATATCCACACCCCCCCTTGCCTTTCTGTCGACAGTGATGGGTTTTTTTTTTTTTTTTTTGCTCATCTATCTGATCTGACCTTGATTTTGTGCTTAATTTAATATAATGCCACACAAATTGCTCTTTTAAGTAAATCCCTCGTGTTCATTTGCCCTGGTTAAGGAAAAAAAAAAAAACATCTCGCGTATGCTGTACATGTCCCGTCACATTCGCTATTGAAATCTAACGTTTCCAAATATAAAATTTTTTATGTGTACAATCATATCTTATTTGAGTCTGACAAGTATCATCCTATTTATCGTCAAGAGTGGAGAAAGCGATCGCCCTCGTGATTCGCGTTATATTATGAACAGGGAAATGGAATTCCAATCGCACCAAATGTTGGGAAATAGGTGGGCAGAAATTTGTTTTATAAGATTAAGCTGTGGTTGGGCAAGATATTTATCTCCAATGCAGCCCAAAAATGTCTGCCATTATCTTCCGTCAGGGGGGTTCGATCACATGTTTTGCCTCTGTTTGGACATGAACTGATGTGAAGCTCTCTTATATTCATTTTCTAGGAGCCACTGGAAATCAAGAGAAAAGTCCCATAAAGTACGACTTTTTGTTTACACTAAGAATAATATATTTTCTCTCTCTCTCTCTCTCTTTTTTTTTTTTTTTTGTAGAATAAGTATATATTAAACTTTCCAAAGCGATACGTACAAAGAATTGACCAAACACAAAAACCTCGTATCCAAATTATTTTCTCTTTTGATATAGGAAAATGGAGAAAATCTCAAAATTTTTATAATGTAGTCTTTCCATCCGATTTCGGCCGTAAAACGTTAACGTGAACATCGCCTCTTACATGACACGATTGATCGCTCATGTGAATGGTAAAAATTTTTATGATTTTTTTTATTTTTTTCCTTTTTTCCACTGAAATTCGACGATGGTCGCCGGCTAACTCTTACCGACCATAAGCCACGTCCGGAGATCCTTGCAAGCCACTGGGCAATGGGCGTGAAGCCCTCACTGGCCCAGAGTGGAAAAAAAAAAACAAGAACAAGAAAATACAAATATATACGATTCATTTATAATGACAAAAAAATTGCAAAAGTTGTGTAGTAAACAATTGCCTATCAAAATGTATCGGAATGTGTAAATTAACTATTTGTCAAAATGATTATGACTAGATTAGCCAAATTAAATATTTTATGACTTACTTGACTTACTTGATATCCGTGCAATAAATTTACTACGTTTTTGCCTATCAAATATGACCGAAATGACTATATCGGCAAATCGTGACTAATATTGCATTGAGAGTCAAACCATTGGCCTTGGACTAAAGGTTAAACAAATGAAAAAGAATGTCCAAATCACATACAACTATTCTTTCATTAGCTTAGATCTTGTTTGGGTCAGTCATCACATTGTTATTAAGGCAAAATGAGAGGAAACGGCATTCTAGTACAACTACAAAGCAAGTGATCCTTGAGTTCATTAATGGCTTTTTCAAGAGATTCCACTGGATAACGATACTATTACATATCCACAAAACAAGTCTCCAACCTCGGAAGCGTATAAGCATTATTACCATTGAATCAGTCGCAAAAGAAAGCTCATTGCTTTTCGAGAGACCAAAGAATGAGCATATGAACATCCTCGATTAAGTACACTAGTGCGCGGAAAGTTTTCCACTTATTCAAGTAGAAAACACAAATATTTTTCGAGAAACTATGCACAAGAGCATGCCTATTGGATCCACAACCACATCCAAACATTCACATTCGTGACAATAGTTACTCATTCATGTCTCGTATTCAGATTCTTCTTTGATCAGCAACCGATTGCAGTTAATACTACACATTGTGCAATTACAAAAAATTAATCCTTGCGCTCATGGGTCAAATTTCTCTTCTTCATTGTTGGTGTGGGAGCATGTCATGAGAGAGTCACAGAGAGTTGAAATATATCGTGACACTTTGACAGTCCCTCTACTTTGTGGGGGGAAATGTCACGTTCAAAGATGAAATCCCAGGAATTCCATCGATGAAGGAACCAAATGCCAGGACATGCAGCCGCACCATACAATCAAAAAGTGCTCATAGATGTACCCAGAGAAAAGATGCAAATCAGAGTTCAGGTAAACTCATGTACATGGCTATGGCGCAGATCAAGTAAACATACCTACGGCCAGAGGCACCCAAAAAAAATAGATAAATCCTGCTTACGCAGGAAATATCATCTTAATGTTCAGTCTTCTACCTGATCGGTGAAATCGCGACATCTATAGCTTGAATGAAAGTCGCAATCTTATAAGTGAAAAATCCAACCAACATCGGTATCAGTTCTACTTGCATATAGCCGAATTCTGGGACAAGGATCCTGCAACCAAACAGAAGATTTGCAAGTATGCATCAGAGAAGTAAAGTGGACAACATATAACTGCTTCAGGGAAAGACAAGAAAGAAACATAAAGATTCAGTGGGGGAAAAGGGGCTAAAGAACTCAGAAAGTGTTATTGTTTCTTCATATTTTTGGGAGGGTCAAATCCACGGTAAGAGGTGGCCTAGAAAAAAATCTGAAAGACTGATGTTCTGCTCTCCATCTGAAATGAATGTCACCCAACCAATATCTCTTCACATTTGCCCTTCTTTTTTTCTCTGTTTTTGTCATTACAACTAAAAAATCGATGACAATGTCCTTTATCAGTATGAGCACTTGCATCAGAAGAAAAGAAGTAGCATCCCATGAGAAAACTTAGGACAGCTGAAAATGTTAAAATGCAATCAAGTAGAGGTAAACTTTCGGCTCCCAGAAAAGTATTTTTCTTGAATGTTTAAAAAGGTTATGGATCTCAAGTTTCCAAGATGAAGTACGAGTAACCAAAGCAACAGCATAGAAAAACTTTCCATTAATTAATCTACAGAAACTTATGCACCAAGTAAGGGTGTCAATGGTTCAGTTCGGTTCGGTTTTCTTGAAAAACCGAAAATCGAACCGAACTAAACCACTAGCATGCAAACTTGAACTGAACTGAGTCTCGCCCCAAACTGAACGTGAAATGAACCAAAAATTCAGTTCGGTTCAATTGAAAAAAGAAAAGAAGTAAAAAAAAAAAAAAAAACAAAGAAAGGTTATTTTGGAGATTTTCAGTGCGATTCGGTTAACCAAACCGAACCAAAATAACCGAATTGGAAAAAAAGAACGGATATTTTTTCAATTACATGAACCAAAAAACAGACCGAACAGAAATGCACGAATTTTTCAGTTTAGTTCAATTCGGTTAGCGGTTCGGTTCGGTTTTCCAGTTTGGTTTGGACACCCTAACACCAAGTATTCATAAAACTCATTACAGATAAACCATCTGCTGCAGAATTACAGATGTCATAATGCATTTAAGAATCATAAGTAACTCATGCATGTGTCAATAATAATTTTGGATGTACCTAATAAGGGACCCAGTACCAGATCACTTAAAATTATTGTGCCTTTATAGTCTTAGGGTTCTAGTGAAATGCGAAAGATGAGATAAGAGAGTCAACAAGCTCCAGTGAACAAAGCTCATGATCCAAGGATAGCAGCTGCATTACTGATTAACATGCTACCGATATAACTAATATAAAACCACCGATTAAAGTGAAAGAACAGCTTCTTTGAAACTACAGCAGGATTCAACAATGATAACAAAAGTTTCAGGAGAAAAAAAGGAGGCATAGATTGGCAAGTCTGCTGTACTCACTCGTTCCAACGATTAAAGATCATGACGAGAGCAACAGGCACCAACAGCCTCGGCTGCCCAATTGATCCCCTGCAAGTGAATGTCAATCAGCTTGAGTTTACCATATTCACATCCACCAAGAGAAACAAAATAGTCCTTCATAAAAAGTTGTATTCTGAGCACAGGAATGATAAAAGCATACTTGATTAGCCCCTTAGCACCATCCGCCATGGAATCAATACTCTTGCCAAGCATACGTACGTAAATCAAGGAGCCAAGCAACCCGACGCCAAAACTGATACATGAAACAGTGGTGTGTGAGGATTGCTCTAGTACATACAAAACAACAAATAATCAATCTACAAATGCTCTATTACAGTTGGGAGAGACAAGTAACCTCCTGAGAGTAGCTTGAATAGCTACAATTCACCCACATTTTAGATGTGATTTTCTTGGATGAAAAAGGTATGTAAATGACTTGCCTCTATACTACCAGAAGAAGATATGAGAATTGGAGTGCAAATGGAGTTCATTTCTGGCTAGAACTCAAAAAGCCATACTGATAACATTATTTGTGACCAAAAGGAAATAGCTCTTGATAGGTTAAAGAAAGGATCCTCAAAATCCAGCAAAAAGGTTGCAGTAGCAAAACAAAATCTTTATCCATTTGTAATTGCTTCCCTGAAAACTGCTCAGAAACTATCTGAACCAAGAAGAGAAATCCTTTAAGTTGCTTTGCAGACAGTAATGCCAAGGAAGATCCTAAGGCCCATCGATTAGTCTACTGCAACAATATCAAGAAGGCCCAGAGAACACATTCCCGAAAACGTAGTCATTGTCTCTTAGCCCCTGAGGATTACTACAGAATTCTTTACTGTCTGGATAGCACCATTCTTTGAACATTGGAAGAGGAGAGGATATAGTATTTTAAAGATATTTAAGGGCCTAAAATCTCTGTATAATTGCACTTCCTCACACCGAGATATCAACCAACATCAACATCAACATCAACAACACCTTTATCCCAAACTAGTTGGGGACCGAGATATCAACCAAACGCAACAAAATAGACCATGATATGGATATGTCATTAGTAGCAATAAACAGAACTTTCATAAGCTAGAAGTCATATAAGATCCGTCACCTAGCTGCAGTTTCAGGAGTGTAAGAGACATAAGCTGAGACGAGACCAATGCCACCGATACTTAGAGTGAGGGTTTGCAACTTCCTCTTCAACTGTATAGTAATTCCAGCAAATGGATATTCATCTTGAGCATATCAAAAGGCTACAATCCAACGAGACCATATCAAATGGTAGCATACATACCTTCATATACTCCTCCTTAGATTGAGCAGCCAATACCTTTGGGTCACCTTGAGGACGCCTTAATTCCCGAAACATTACCTCCTACAAGCAAAAGCAGAATTAAGTACCGCAAGACAGTGATAAAGAAAATGTAAAAATTTTCTCTATAAGCTCCCTAAGCATGCAGTGCAGAATGACTTACAGTGCCACCAGTAGCAGCCTTGCTTGCTCTATCCCACTTGTCTTGTTCGCGGCGTGTTGGTGCTAACCTCCATTTTGGCGAAGCACTTCCACTTCTCTGACAATCATTTCCATCCAACAGGTGTCAATAGTACAAGATTCAGATTACTGTGAAAGCCAAAACAAATAAATAAATAAATCGGGAAATGTAGCAATTGATTCATTTACTTTTGAAGGTGGCCTAACCGGCTGTTCCAACTCCGTCTTTGATATAGCACCAAGGTCTTTGCTCAAGTCAACTTCTAGACTAGAGAATATTCATCACGAGATATATTATAGGAAAATATAGATCAATAATGGAGGTATTCAGCTGAATATAGAAGGCTGAGCGAAAGCCAACCTGTGAAGGCTCATGACTCTGTTTAAACTTAAGAATCCTGCATACTCTTCCTGATCCTGCACATGCAAAAAAACTTGATCTAACGTCAGAAAACAAGAAGAAATATGCAAGAACATCATGCGTTCTACACATGCATCTAAACAGATGAACACGGGCACATGCATATCGGGTCACGTACTCATCATGCACACACATGACCGCTTCCTTGGTCAAGGCAATACAATCCACAGATAACTCGTTTCAGTATAACAAATGCACACAATAACACGGATTTTTGCTAGCACAGAATCAGAAAACAGGGAAAAATTACACTCGTCCCAACATTTTCAAGTCTTGAGAAGTTCTAGAGAGAACTTGCCCAGTCTAATCAGCAGCCACTCCTGGTGTTACACTAAACGAGTGTTGCAATCAACTCACCACAGAAAAGTGACTTGGCCAACATGCAAACAAAGAGACATCACAAGTAACAACAGTGTGGTAGGAATCGATATTGGCTTCCGCTTAAACGTAACAGCTCAATATGGGAAAGAGTGAATATAACTCCATCTGGTCTGCAGCATTTTCTCTAGAGAAATCAAACAAAATCACATGATGCCAACTTATATGCAATCAAGAAAATTTCAACGGTAGTGACAGCTGAATGACAAAACAAACCGTCTTCCAACAGACAGAAGGTTCCCCAACATGGTCCAGTTCTCACCTGTACATGGAATTGATAAACTATATGAGATCATTCAATCTTCCCAAGAAGTTACCAGACGAGCAGACTAACAGCATTGCTCATCACATCGCAGAATTCAGAAGTCTACAACCAATATGCCTACATTACGACTAAAGCAACGAATCAAATCAAGCAAGAAGTGCATTACGAACCTTAATGGGGGATGCTACAAGAGAAACAGAACGGGGGTCTTGAATCATTCGTTTGAAGCGACCCACGAAGTCCTTGTTCCAAATGAAGCCGTCGGAAGTCAAAGGGTCTTCTTCTTCGCCGCCCCAGTACTTGCGGAGCCCCGAACCATTGCCCGTGGATGCTCCACCGTAAGAGGCTGAACCCACCGATTTGAGTGGATTCTGCTTGGGCGGCAGGGAAGGGTCAATGGGGATGGGACCGGCTGTGGATGTCACGGAGAAGTAACTAACGATGGACATGGTTGGTGTATCAGGGGGATGAAGAAGATGAACAGCGAAATGGGGGTCGTGGTTCCGGGGGTGTTCGATACAATCTTTCGAAGATCAATCTAAGAGAAATATCTTCGATGGCTTTTCTCCAAAGGTCAAAAATAAAAATAAAAAAGACGAACCGCTCATTCTCCGCCTTTCTTAATTAATTTGGAATTTCGACTATAACCTTACTTTGCATAATTTTATATAGGGATGGACGGTTTCCGATCCCGTCCAATCCCCTCCCAAACAATGGGAACCTCATCGGAAGGGCCAATTGATCCGATCTAATTTGTTGGTAATGCACTAAAATCGATTGAGTTCAAAATTTATGCGTCGTGTAGAAGTGGCAAAGTGAGTTCATGATCCATATACTAACACATATTTAAAAGTGTGGTCACAAATAATTTGCTTAAAAAACTTAAGTGGATGATAAATAGGTCACTTAACAACGTAATGAGTTTTAAATGAGTTTATACGAGTTATAAATGAGCTAGTTAACTATTTTAAGTGAGTCAATTTTTTTTATATGAATCATAAATTTGGAAATGTTTTAGCAGTATGGATCGAATCGGATATGGATGGGATGAGCTTGTAATACATAAAAATTAATCAATATGGATCGGATTATATTCGACTCAACCTAATCTCAACTTGATTGACACCTCTAATGTCGAACTCAAGGTTTCCCTATTTGTTACCTACTAATCTTCTTGAAGTCTGATACAGGGTCAGCTTTAGATGAATGCTTTGGATGGAAGAACGAGAACCATCATATTATGATAGAAAGAGATCCCCAATCAGTGGAGGAGGCGAAAGCGTCGTGGGGGCGAATAGGGAAAAACAGAGAGGAGGCGTGCGTGAAAACTTAGATTTAGTTTTATAGTTAAAAAAACTAAATAAACTAAGTAAAAAATAATAATCTGATTGGGCGGTCTGGTTCCTCCCAAATCCAAAACCGGACCACTTGAACAACGGTTCAACTTTCTGGAATCGACAACCAATCCGGACGATTCTTAATTTGACCGGTCCATCTTGCTCCTACTTAATTTTTATGTGGAGTTTTGAAAACAAACCAATTTTGAGCTGACTTACCGTTAAACGGGCGGTTAATCTGCTGACATGTCTGACCCCAAATGGGAAAAAAAAAATCTCCTAACCGGGTCTCCTACGTGTTGACGAGGCCCACCAAAAAGCTGACGTGGTTAAATTTCTAAAGTGGACAATTTTAAGTTAAAATCAATATGAAAGAAGAATTATCTAACTCAAAAACGAGGATTTTGAGCTCGGCTCAGACTCATAAACTAAAGCTCAACGCGCCATTAAAGATGAAAATGAAGGAAAGGCCACAAAATTTAGCTTAAGCAACAACCAATGGGAAAATTACCCAAAAAATTCTAGATATAATATTGCAATTACGTCAATTCAGTCATAAATCCTTTTTTATGCTAATTCAATTCTGAACCTTTTACATTTGTGCAAATTCAGTCCATTTAGTCGGCTGATACAGGCGTGAAAATTGTTAAGAATATTTTTTTATTTCTTTTGTATTTATTCTTTTTCCTTCTTTCTCAATTTCCCTCTTTCCCATGTGGCCGGCGAGCTATGGCCAGAGCTCACCAACCACTGGGCAGCGCTGCCAAGCCCTCACTGGCAGTTGGCCCGAGCTTCGCATCCCTCACCTAGCCTCGCCCGCTATCGTAACTCGCGAGACCATTGCAAGGCGGGGCCACGACGAGCGTGGGCGGGCATGCCTCGCCGTGACCAGTGTGCTCCGGCGACGCTCGCCGGCTACAAGGGGGAAAGGAGAAAAATGAGAAAGAAAAGAAATAAAAATGTTAAATATTATAAAAAAAAAATTGCGTCAAAAATACTGAGCCGACACACACACACACAATGTTTAGGAATGAAGTAACATAATCGTGATAGGTTTAGAATGTTTTTGCTAATTTTCATGCAGGCGTCCGTGCGTGGATTAGGAGCTAATTTGGAACTCAAAACATATAATTTGACTGTGGAAATGGTCCACTACTCACTTATTCTCATTAATTTCTATTGCTTTGCAGTTGCACCACGTTGCGTTTGCCCCTCTCACACACCACAGTGTCCAGTCCGAGGCGCTTCACGAATCGGTGGACGGCTGAAATCCTAAGCCTCCATCTGTTGATCCAAATAATGCAATATTGACCATAGTTTCTCTCTCTCTGGATCTCTCTTTTTGCATTGAAGTGTGGAAAAAGAAATGCGCTGCATCACATGCGAAGAACTGGAAAAGCAAGGAACGTCGTGAAGATGCAAAAGAACGACGAGTTTTGATTATTGTGCACATAGACCAGCACTTCTCAGCCCCGTTCAAACAACTTGATTTGCAAGTTTTATGAGAAAAAGTCAACGCCCTTTAAGTATGAAACTGATGCGAGATCCCACCCTGTGGAAGGGCTGATTGTTGCTCAAGCTTTCATTTTGATCGTACAAGGTCGGTGGGCTGATGATGCGGCATGGCTTAGCAGAGAGGCGAAGAAGAATCTATTTATAAGGGCAAGTTCCGGGTCCCCTAGCTCGCAAGAACGCTCCACTCGTATATCTTCTTCAGCATCTGATTATCGATATCTGCAGCAACTCGATCTCACACAGTTTCTGAAGCACATTTCCGGTAGAAAAATGTCGACGGTAAGCACTTTTGTCGAATATACTAAGATCTATAGTCAGCCTATCCATCAACTTCGTCGTCATTGGAGCGGTCAATCATGTGTTTTTACTTCAGGCTTTGCATCAGTGAAAGCTTATCTGCTTGCGAAATGTTCTTAGATTATAGAGATGCGAGTGCACATGGACTGCGCCGGTTGCGAGAGCAAGGTCAGGAGTAAACTCGAGAAACTTAAAGGTATGTATGCAAACCTGGCCTTTCATGTCCTGATGAAGTTCTAAATTTCTCATTGCTTGCATGAAATTTTCCAGGTGTGGACACGGTCGAAATAGACATGAACCTGCAGAAGGTGACGGTCACCGGGTGGGCCGACCTGAAGAAGGTTCTCAAGACAGTGAGGAGGACCGGAAGGAGGGTCGAGCTGTGGGAACTGCCGTGCAACCCGGTGCCCGATAGCTCCGGCGCGCTTATCAATCAACACCAAATCAACGGTCCGCTCGTGTACTATGCTCCGCAGCCTTCGTCCCAGTACAACTATTATAAGCACGGATATGACAGCAGTGAGCCGAGGTACTACCATCAACATCCGGGGCATACGACGATTTTCAGCCATCAGACTGGCGCGACGTTTAGCGACGAGAATCCTCATGCTTGCAGTGTAATGTGACTATAGAAGCTATAGATAAACATTGTTTATAAGCGACACCCCGGTCCTTTATTTTTTTTAATCGAGCAGGGCTGGATGCAAATTGGAGTATAGAACTTAAGGGGTTCTTTTTCTGTTTGTACCATTTGGCATATGTCATGGCAAGGATACTGAGTATTATGGTGGGGAATCGGTAATTACCTTTTCTAGCCCATGCTGTTCTCTGTGTGTTTGCAAAGTCATGGGCCCGACCCAGCACATTGGTCGTGCCATGCTGGGCTAACGCGACGGGCCGGCCCGGCCAGACATGGCCCGTAGAGGGACGGTCGAACCTTGTTGTGCCCGCTTGGGCCAGTTCGACCTGCTCGAACCCACGCAACAGATGATGGAATGGAGTCATGGACATTATAGAAGGGTGCTCGGATTCTTGTGTTTGATCGCGTGGAGAACTAAGCGGGAACTTGATGGATAGCAGAAAAGGGATGAAGATCGGAGCAATTCCATTCCATCTATACATTAGCCTCGCAACGACGGCAGATCCGATGGAGAGTCCGCTTGTCCGGATGCTGAGAGGTTTGTTGGACAAGCTCTGCTCCAACAGGATCATTTCGCTTTGGTTGTTCAAGCAGGAAGAGGATATGTGCTCTCTATCTCTCTTCTACTTGCGAGGTTGCACGATGGCGACCAGAAAAACATTTGGTTCTAAGGACGACCCAAGCGATCAGATGCCGGGGCTAGATGGTGAAAAGCAAATTGAATCCAACCACTTCACGACAGCATGTTGTTAGAATAGCATAAAAATTGATTTTTAGAACACTTGAGAACGTTGGTTGCTGAGTTTCTAGATTTGATTGTTAGCATTCTTCAAAGAACGACTTGATTTATGGCGAGTATGCTAGAAGAAGGAAAGGCGTCTGAAGAAGAATGCAAACCAGAAGGAACTACAAGCAAAAGCATTTGATGCAGGAGACTTACTGAAGCATGGAGACAGAGGACTTATGGAGGGATTGCTAAGCATCTCTTCAAGTGCATTTACCGTTCTGTCTTTTATTTGACTTTGTCTACCTGCTTTTGAAATTTGTGGACTTCCTTGCTTTTAATGTTGTTAGCGGTATATAGTATGTGCACCAAAAGCAAAATTATTCGCATCTTTTCTTTTTTGTCTTTTTTTCTTTTTTTTTTAACCGAGATTTCTCACGTGTAATGGACCATTCCTCAGGTGGTGGGGGCAAGAGCGTCAATGACGTCGATTAAGTCCCCCACAACTCGATCGGGAAGATTTAAACCGGAGACCTCATCTGTTTAACTGTCTAAGGTCTAGTGATTTCATTGGCTCTCCGCCCAATCTTTATTTGTGTGTTTGTTCCAAAATTCCAAAGTTATCATTATTCTTTTGATTCCAACACATATCTTCCTATCCTAGCCATGTAGATACGAGAGAGAGAGAGAGATTGGAAGCTAATGTCCGATTTGATTAAGAGAGGAGGCAGGCGAATTTGTCCTCAGCAAAAGATCTGTATTGTTCTCTGTCCATATGAACGGATTCTTTCGGTTGTTCTTAATGCATCAGCATCTTCTGCTGCCAGTGTTTTCCTCGGTAGATTCTGCTCTAGGGTTCTCCAATGTCCATACCTTTAGGGGCCACTTATGCAAAATCGAGGAAGTGAGGGGCCAGTATGGGATTAATGAGAGGTTTTTTCCTTCTTCTTTTTTTTTTTTTTTTAATTGTGTGACTTGACGTATGCCATTGAAATTCTTTTTTTAAGAACGAAAGGAGAGAACATCAAATTAACCAAGTTGGTTAAAAGCATCGATCTCGCTAGAAAAGCAAATCTAATTAGGACACATTGTCAAGCCAGGAATGGACCTTGGCTTAAGGATAAACACAACACAAAGTTGAAAATTATAATTAAAGTGGAGTTCGAGAGATAAAACTCTAATATAACTCAAAAAACTAAAAAGAGAACCCTCCTCAAGTTAGCAAAGAAAACGCAAATTAAGTTCCGTTTGTTACACGAAAGACGAGTATTTTGAAAAATATTTTTTTAAAAATAATGAGTTATATTGCTTGAAATATAACTAGTAAAAAATGATTTCCTTATGAACGACAACTTATATCTCTATATTTCTTAGATGACGAAGAAAATTTGCATTCATTAATTTTTCTAAACGATATAATTTATCCTCTTTTGAAAAATATTTTTAATTATTTATTTCTGTGAACGCAAAATATTTTTTACACTTTCTGTTGTCCTTACAAGATTAGATTTTTTTTTTTTTTTGGAAGGGCAAAAACCAAAGGGTGCAGTCTTTTTCCACGAGTGAATCGGTAAGAGCTCTTATTCAATACAATTTCGAATTCAGTGGTCCGTACAAAAGCATCAATCTTTAGTTATTACTCAGTCTTTACACACTAAATCTATTTATGTGGCCGAATTTCTTTCAAAAAGTAACATGTTATTTTGATTCGAGGTTGATGTTACATACAAGTAAATTTCGCTTTCTCTTTTTCCCGGCTACTTCTTATCAAAGATGGCATGATCATGCCGTGAAAAAATAGCTTTGCCATGTTGCTCGTCCAACTCTTATCGAGTTTGACTCGATCGGTATTATCAATAATAGGATCTTGAAGAATATTTTCAAGTTGGTTCTAGAAATAAGACATAATGACCTGCAATACTTTTTTAATGGAGTCAAGTTTCAATTTTGAACTCAGAATTAAACAAGGTCGCTCAATTCCTAGCATGAGCCAAATTGCCGTCTCCTATGGACCCAAGACCACACTCCTGGGGAGGAGGAAACAAAGGAATCAGGAGATGGGCAAAAACAGAAACAGACAGATGAATCGGCAAAGCTAAACGAGCGGTCTCTCTCTCCCTCACTCTCCTCGTGTGCTTGTCTGTGTACAATTTGATTCCTTGGCAGTAAAAGGAAAAGGGAAAAGGAGGAGGAGGGCACACCCAGCCAGCACCTCTCTCTCATCTCAATGGCTGTGCGCGATCCAATCGGGGTTCCAATCAAAGCTTATAAAGCCAGCCCATTTCGAGATCAGACACGAGCTCACGGGCCACATACTCAGCCATGAGCTGCTTCTCGTGCAATTCATGCAATGCAAAGCCGGACCCGCCCGTCCTCGCCGTCGTCCTCGATTTAGACGGCACCCTTTTGGACACAGGTTCGTCGAGAAAAGACTCGCCTTTTTCTCTTTCTTTTAGGCTTACCGGGTTCGTTTGGCATCTGGGACTTTCTTTCCTTCTCTTTTCCAATAATCTTTTGTGCGCGCGCGTGATTTTGGTTTGTGGGCAGAGGTGGGTTCGAAATGGGTGTTGAAGGAATTCTTGGGCAAGTATGGCAAGGTGTTGGACGAGGGGAATCAGAAGAGATTGGGCATGACCTTGAAGGAGTCGGCTATTGCCATGGTCGCCGACTATGATCTTCCACTCACTCCTGATCAGTATGTAGAAGAAATCGTGCCCATGTATCGTCAGGGGTAATCTCTCTCTTTCTCTCTCATGCTTGTACATAGGTGATAATGGCGAGGCAAAATCAATCACAGTATATGAAATGTGTGCAAACATGTGAGGCCGAGCGTATGTCTCATGCTACTTATTTCCTGTATGAGTGGTTTGGTATAGTATGATAAGTCTAAGGCCGTGAATTCTTGTGTGTCGAGTGTCAGCTAGAGTCGACTTTGACGTTGATATTTTTTGTGGTAAATTAAGGTGGGCGAAGGCCAGAGCGCTTCCTGGTGCTGTTCGACTTATCAAGCATCTCCACGAATGCAGAGTGCCGTTTGCTCTTGCTTCAAACTCCTTGAGAGAATACATCGATGCCAAAATATCTCATCAACAAGGTTTGTTTTCTCATTTCCTATTTGAGTTATATGTATTTTGATGTCAAACGAAGCATGTGGTTCTTTCATCTTTCAATTTCAGCTGTAGTTATGCATTTCTGAATCCTAAGTGTCCTATAATGAAACCCTGTGCTGAGTTTTGTTGGTTTGCGAGTTTATGATCTCTTCCGTAGAAAAATTCAGGGAAATAAGCGGGCATTGTATGTGGAATGTTGACTGACTTGAACGACTATATTGCTAACGTAAATAGATTTTAGTCTGTGGTTTTCCACTTTTCCTTAATACATAACAACATGGACTATAGGTGATATTGTTGGTTCTGACAGTGTGTTAGCTGAAAGAAAGATACGACTCATATTGGAATACCAGAGGGCACGGCATTTGAGTTGGACTGAGGCACTGCCATCAAACTAGACATTATGGTTTTGTGAGTCAAACATTCTTGGCTGCTTGAAACATTCACGAACGGAATAGTGGATACGTGGGAGCTAGCTGGTGGCTCATAAGTCTCCTCTGTATTAAAGTTCTGTGTGCATGCTGTATAAATGGACAGTGATGTCAATCTTATGATAGATCAGGTTTTCCCATTGGTTTTCCTGACGTTTTTCAGTTGTGTTGCCTTAGACAAACTCCATGTTGACCTCACTGGTCCATTTCGTCCTTCTACCTGAGCCATGTCTTTGTCTTTGACTTTATAGGTTGGGAAGAATTCTTCTCTGTTATTGTTGGAAGCGATGATGTTCAGTCAGGGAAGCCATCTCCAGATATGTAAGATTGCTAGCTTATCCAATTTCAGCGCAAATAAAAGTTGCTGAACTTAATAAAACTAACGAAGAAGAAATGCTTCCTGGAACATCTCATTGAAAACTTGGACATTCTGTTCTTATTACCCTATGAATGCATAAAAGCAGTACAGCAAAATGCTGAACCACCTGGGACTAAGATCATTGTCTAAAAGATGATTTTCCCAAACAAGACTTGGCGATGTAAACTACGTTGTATTGGACATCGCATTACATGCGCTTTCTTCCTCAGCTTTTTGTGAAAAACAGATCAAACTAACAGGCTTCACGCTGCTTGTAGATTCATAGAAGCTGCAAGAAGATTGGGGATGGATGCAACTCATTGCCTCGTGATTGAGGACTCCTTGTAAGTTACTTTCTTAGGACTGTTGTTGTTCTTGTACAAGGAGAGTTTTTCGGGTTAAATAATCAAGTAATGCAAAATAGTTAATTAATTCATAGTTCTAATCTTAAATTTTCATTAGAACTAGAAATAAAATCAATAGTATTAGTATATACATACGTATTCATTACCATCTATTAAAGAAGTTGTTGTTGTCCCATATCAATTATGAATAGGTCATGTATGCTCTTTATATTCATGTGGTCTCCTTCCATCTATCAGCTTAAGTTTTTGGGTTGAACTTTCTTACATGGTATAAGAGCCAGTGTTATTCCTTTACGCGTATGTGGGCCCACCCCCATTAGTCAATTTCTACATGCTGCTTGTAGTTCAGCTTGCACATGAGATGGGGTATTGAAATTATTGTTGTTGTCCCATATCAGTTGTAAATGGGTCGTGTATACTTTTTATATTCATGTGATCTCCCTCCACCTATCAGTTTAAGTTTTTAGGTTGGACTTTCTTTCGCCGACCTACTTTGATAGATGGAGCCCACTACTACAACAGATAAGTAGAGCCATTGAGGACATACCTGGTTGTGACTAACTATCGGTGATAATTTGATGCCTCAAACGAATTTTCCACTTGTATTTAGCATCAAAACTCAAACTTCAAACTCATACTTATGTTCAACATCAATATGAACAACACCTTTATCCCAAATTAGTTGGGGTCGGGGGTAGATGAACCCAAAGATTCATAAAATAAAAGCAAAAACTCATGCTTATGTTCAACCAAAAAAAAAAACTCATGCTTATGAAAATGTGAATTCTTGCACAAACAGCCTTTTGTTGCAACTTTGTTCCCCCTTTTCTTGCTACTGCTTTCTCATACCACTGCCAAGCGGTGAGACAATATTTTGCAACTGAATATCTATGACAGGGTTGGTGTCCAAGCAGCCAAAGCCGCCCAGATGAAGGTAGTGGCAGTTCCTTCCCATACTGAAGCTGATTGTTCTTCCATGGCCGATAGTGTGCTTCATTCACTTCTAGAATTTCAGCCTGAGCTATGGGGTCTCCCTCCATTTGATGACTGTAGATACTTGATCACATCATTTTTTTCTTCCATCAATTATCGTTAGTTATGGAATCAGAGAATCAACTCATTCTCATCGTTGCAGGGGTTAACAATGCCTTGCCAATCGAAACAGTGGTCTTGAGCTGTCAACACGTTAATGGTTCATTTTATGAAATTGAAGGTTTGTGAAAACTTAATTTTCTTCTGTTCTCTGGTGTTGACAAAATTGAATTAGCCCCACAAGGTTTATATTTTCAAGTTCCTGGCGTAAGCAGGATGCTGTCCGATTCTTGCAAGTCGCCCATCTAATAGTGGACAGTCTAATCCGATGCCTTATGCTGTTGCTGTCCAGTTCATGTTGAATGAAACTTAGAGAACCTGATGCTGTGACTAGACCTCTCAACACTTTTGGAAAGTCTAACGCTGTCTTTTTGTTGCTCTAAATTTATGTCCATCAACCAGAGGATGGGATGTTCGCTCTTCCAGCTCAAGCTGCAGGAGTTTACTTCGGTTGGGCCCAAGTTGGCACCGGTACAATCTTTAAGGCTGTGGTCGGCATCATATTTGATTCTCCAAGTGCCATGCGAAAACTTGTGGGTGTTCAATGTTCTCTTGATCGACACGTCTTTAGTTACTTCTCAGAATCCGTCAGCAACTTGAATATAACCATAGTACCTTTTCACCTTCTCTTTTGCAGCACTTGAGTTTGATCAATGGAAGCGTTGATCGCGTGTCTGATCAGCACGTGCAGCTTTCCCTTGTCGGCTTCATACGTGGGTTTAGGTCCAAGGTAACTTTTACGAGACCACAATAGCATGTTTACGGTTGAATAGTATGAGATTACTTGAAATAGATATATGGCCCTAAAGATTATCCGCCCTTTGCTACATTCGACAATTTTTCTAGAGAATATGCATTCGCATGCTTTGCTAAATTCTTCTAGAAGATCTGCGATTTTCAAGTACGGGAGAATGGTTCTGATGCTTTTGTCTGAGGAATCTACTCAATCCGTTTGTGTGCTAATGCATATGCATGTATCTCTACCGATCAAGCATCATCTATGGCATAATGGAAGTACGATGGTGTTCAATTCTATGAGTGCATTAGGGAATTCTTTGAAACCCTCCCAGCTTTCACTTCTCATGAAGGAGTATTCATGGATGCAGGACGTTGCATCGGTGAACGAATTAATAGACGAGCAAGACAAGTCCATTGCTGGTTCTTCTTTAGAGCTACCGGAGTTCACGCGCAGCAACAACCTGTCTTAGGTTGCTGATTCAAAAAAAAATTATAGTTTTCTTGGCCCCCTTAGTACAATTGCATTGGAACTAATCCAACAGAGAAGACGACTGGAGCCGCCTTGCGTTCTTGTTAACTCAATTGTTTCGAGACAACGCTGATAAAGGACTGGATTCTTTGGGGCAAATTTTGTGATCATGCAATGTATTCGATTCTAGATCAACGCAGTATCAACGATTATAGTCTATGATTACCGTTTTTTCAAAGTGGAAATTATGTATCTTGTTTGCTGAGGCGGGACTGATGAGCGCTTAAATCTTCTTGAACTTTAGCATGGCCTAGAGGTCATGCAGCTCTGGTTTGTATGTCCAACGTATCGAACCTAGGCACCGAAGGATTCTCGAATTTTGCAGTTAATGACGACCTGTCTGAATATGGCGCAAGATCGTAGGATTTTGCATTCCTCTCTTCAAATAACAGAGCCGACTGTGATGCAAAAAACTCAGGTCGATAGGATCGAATCGAATGATGAAAGCATCGGTCACAGCAATTAACACGCCAACATCAGAGCAGGAAATGATTAGAAGTTCGGTAGGTCGGAAGAACGAAATGAAAATGGTAAAACACGAACTACAAAAGGACACGTAATCGTTTCAATCAGAGAAACAAGGAGCGAAGCGGCTGCGTTGTTGATGCGCCATAATTCCAGCCTCAGTCCTTGCAAAACTGCAAAAACATGAAAAAGTTTGCTCCGAATGCGCTTGTGATTGTCGCTGCGACGAAGAAGCCACAGCCAAAAACGTAGCCAAATAAAAAAAGGAATCACCTGTCACCGACGGATTTCGACCTCCAGCTGATTCGACCAGGAGCAGTCACCATCGCCGCCACTGGTTGAACCACCAGCATTCGCCTCTCTCAAAGCCTTCCTCTTCGGAGCATTTTCTCTCGCCCCGCCGCTCGTCTCCGAGCCCGACGAAGCAGTTCTCTTACAACCCAACGCGCCACCGCCTGCTTTCTTTGGCCTCCCCTGGCGTTTGGAGCCACTTTCAGCCGATGGACGGTTCTCCTTGCCGACATTCTCGACGGAGGTGATGACGCACTCGTGCCATCTGAGCTCGTCAATGTCCGCGATCGCTTCCGCCAGAGAAAGTTGCACATCGTGCGACGAAATGTTCTCGTCCAACGTGGATCGCGAAGGATCCATGAGTTCGATCGCTTCCACAGCATCCAACAGCACTCTCTGCGACGATCACAACTAGTTTCAGGCCGTTTTGCACTTCCCGTTCAGAGAAAGTCTAACGCAAACAAGCGATTCAACCTCGAGCGCAGACGAAACGGCTCATCGGTCATCACGATTCACCGATCGAAGCACTTAATCGGACGGATCACGTCAATCGAACGCGGCACGGAGCTCGATCATCCTAATCCAGCTTGACTTAACGACTTACGAGGCAAAAAATATACAGAAAGCTACCTTACTCGACTATGTAAATCACTTCTCGCGAACTAAACAGATGGCAAAATTAGCAAACCGCCCGGACATAGTAGTAAATCTTGCAGTACCGCAGCAGAGGACGGAGTAGCAATCACCTTGGGGTGGCTGTGGATCGTCCTGAATCCGTGCATCTGGATAATCTGCAAAGGACGAAGCGATATGGATAGTCGTCAAATTGAGCTCTACAGCTGCGGAAACGATCGGAGGACGGAAGCGACGGTCGAACTACGCCCACGCATCTTCTTCCGGCCGTTCGGAACAGAGAGGGAGGGAGAGGGAGAGACCTGATTGAGAGAGTTGACGGTGAGGTTGGGTCGTTTCTGAGAGTGGAGGAAGTCAAGGTACTCCTCCAGGGAGAGCTGGTTGTTCTTCGCCTTCGCTGGCATTTTCTCCTCCTCCGGCGACTTGCGCGTCGTGTCTGGGACGGGACTATTTATACAGGGGGAGTGGGATGCGATACCCGCGCGCGAGAGAGGGAAATGGAAATATGGGGTGGGTCCCACCCAACCCTTCCCCGCTTCCGAGCGTAGATGTGTTGGCAGAGCAGGCAACGCTAACTTGCCCATGGTCACCCCAGGGCATCATCCGCCCGTCCACCATGCCAGCTCGATTCGTTCTAACTCGACAAGAAAATTTTGGGCCAAAGGACGTTACGCTCACAGTCTCCGTTTATTTTATAAAAATTAAAATATTTTTAAAAAATACTTTTTGAAAAGTCATTTTTTTAAAAAATAGCGATATTTTTGGGTGTTTGTCTTTAACCTTAAAACTAATTGAAAATTTTTTTCTGTCATTTGGTAACAAAAATGAATTTCTATCGCACATAATTTTTTAAATAATTTTTTAGTTATATTTTACTTTTTTTACTTTTTTCGATTTTTTGTTATTTTTTTAATTTTCATTTCTCTTCCTTCCTCCTCCTTCCTTCCTTCCTTCCTTCCTACGCTGCCCCTTCATCCTCCACTGTTGCTCCTTCCTTCGTTGCTCTTTCCTCCTTCCTCAGCCCGGCCATCGACCATGACACAGGAAGGCAAGCTCAAGGTTCGGCCGGTCCCGGCTAGTCCCGAGCTCGAACGAACCATCACGGCTGGCGGGTGAGGAAGTTGAAGGCGGAGGTAGCCTAGGCGATGGACTCCACGGCGTCGAGGAACGACTCCACTGGCACTCGCTCGTGGCGGCGGGCGAGTCCTCGAGGGTCAACCGAGCTCGAAAACGGCGAGGCGAGCCTCGGCCTCACCAGATCTTGCGAGATCGTGGCTCGCCCCGCCCTGGAGGCGAAGATTCTAGGTTGCGAAAAAAATCCGGATTGTGATATAATGGTTAAGCTCTGTCGCTGATGGAGGAGAGAGAGTGTGGTGAGAAAACGGGGATGAGGACAGAGAACGTGGATTGAGGGAAGAGAATGAGGATGTGGGGGCGAAAGAGGAGATTTTTTTCAATTTCCTGAAACATACATGGTACAGGGAAGCTTGAAATGGTGGGGGAAAATGATTTCCACTTCTTGAAAAATGAAATCATTTTCCTCAATCTTAGAAGATTTTTTCTGTTAAACAGAAAAGATATTTTCTGCTGATCATTCATTTTTCGCCCCCCAAACATTGGAAATTAAAGAAAATATTTTTTAAGAAAATATTTTTTGTGAAACAATCGGAGCCTATAAATGTTAACATATGTATAACACGCTCACTTTAGTATCAATATTTTTTATATCAATTAAAAATTACTATTTTTTTAAAAAAAATACTTATTTCAGTGCCAACTCTAATGAGGTTCGTAAAAATCTGACGTGACTCACTAGAGATTTTAAGTCAACAATTAAAAAAAAGCCAAAAGTTAAAAAAATTTTAAGATTATTAAAAAATAAGGAAGCCTTTGCTACAGCATCAACGACTCACATAGCGCTCTTTGCCTTTGCCCCCACCATTGATGGCAATGGCCGGGGGGTGGGAGATGGCCAAGGGGGTTCGCCGAACCCCGGCAACCCTCACAAAGATCTCACCAGTGTCCAACCTCGTAAAACCTTGGCGAGGTCAAGCCTTGCCGAGCCATCGCTGGGGGAGGCCGACCTCGACGTGGGTCGCGGGAGCTCGATGAACCCCTTCAGCCATCCCCCACTATTCATCAACCATTGCCGGCAATGGTGGAGGTAGAGGTGGTGGTGGTGGTGAGGGCTCATAGCCCTAACCGATGCAACTTACACTTTTTTTTATTATTTATAGGCTATTTTTTGTTTAATTTAAATTTTTTTTAAAAAAATATTTTTTAGTTGAACGGTCCATGTGGACGCTAGTGGGATCAAACGTGAGTTGATTTTTTTAAAAATAAATTGACATGTAATTTTAAAAAATTAATAAAAAAATGTCATGTATACTGTTTGGCGGGAATTAGCACTTAAATAATCATTTTTTATCGAAATTGGCACTTCGACGATCGTTTTTCTTCGATTTGACATTTAAGTGATCCAAATGAAATATTGACACCAAAGTGAGCGCCGTACGTAAATACGAACCCTCCAGGTATCATTTTGTCGAAAATTTTGTGAAAGTAGACCAACTTATTTCTTTTTCTTTTGTAAAGTATACCGACTTGATTAAATAAATTAAAACATATCAACTTAATTAGTTAGATTAGACCTGGCAAAATAGGTTATAGACCTATTGTTTTATCCATATTTGATGGATTGATTTGTTATATAGGTTACTTATATTTAGCAAATGAACCATAAAAGAGTTTAGATTTGTAGAAGCTCAAAATAATATGAGTGTCAAAAAAGGCTTGCAACTTATTTACACACAACTCACGTCTATTAAGGCTGTCAAATAGGCCCGCGCCAGACTAGCCGGGTCGGCCTGGGCCGGCCCGGCGCCAAACTTTTTTAAATATCGATTTTTTATTTTAAATTTAATTTATTTTTATACTTTCTTTTCATATTTTTTCATTTGATGATTTGTTAATTGATTTTGATTCAAAAAAAATTAAAAAAAGAAAGAAAGAAAAAACAATTCGACCCGAACATGGTACTGCTCAGTTCGGGCCGACTTGGGCGGGGCCGAGACCCGACCCATTGACACTCCTAACATTTATTACTCCCTCTTCGCTCTCTTTTATCTTCATTCGATTTCATGCTTGCTCTCTATTTAAAGCTTTTATTTTTCTTGCATGAATAAATTTCAGTATCTGATATTGGCTAAATGTGGTGATTGGCTCAGTCGACGGTGATGAGAAGGATGTTCGTGACGTGACTCCACAGCTTCTCTGATATTATGTCACTTTTCTCTCCCGAATTAGATTTAGGTCAGGTTTTTAGAATTTTACCTTTCCTAATTAGATAAAGATATAAATCTGGAAGTTCCCTATAAGTATTTGATCTGTGTCCTTTCAATATATTGATATTGGTATCTCTGGACAGCGATGCTGATGAGGGCGTTAAACCTAGACGTGCACCGCGAGCCATTGAAAATGAAGTGGGAGATCTCGACGTGTGCTTATCACTGATGCTGGTTATGGAATGCCCAAGTTTTACAGTGACAAATTTGTTCTTAATGGATGAGAGTGTGTTTTTAATTACAGACTGTGCTTTGTTATTTATTTTCTGGATTTCGCTTTGTTTCGAAGTTGTGTAGAATTTGCTAGACTTAGAAGATGTAAACAATTACTACGATATATAAACGACATCTTTCGACAAGAAAAAAAAAATCTTCATGCGAAAAAAAATGATTATGCCAGTCGGAACCAGTAATCGGCTCAATCAAGCATGTCATCAACACCATCACCAACACCAACGTATATGATTAGCCAAAAATCACCAATTGGGTTTAGAATTTGATGAACAAATTGCAACAACCATCACGCGTAGCGACGAGAAGAAAAGATTAGGAAGCAAGATTAGGGTTTTCACATAGAGCAAAACCCAGAAACGCTAGTATTTGATTGAGTGCAACATCCCCGGGTTTTGAATTAGCCAAACGCCGCCGCATCCTCCAGTCCAGGCCGCCATCAAGGGCGTAAGAGCGTGAAACAAAGATTCGACGCTATACGATACGAGTAGAGCCGAATGACTTGATCCTTCTTCAATTCGTTCCTCGCAACGAGGTCGACCCATCCTTGCCCTACCAAGTGGTACTCCGTCTCCCTCTTGCTCTTCAAATCCAACCTTATCAGGCCCAAGTGGCAAGTCTCGCCGGACGGCCCCAGCAGCAAGACCTTCATCTCCGTCGGCGCCCCGTTCTTGTCCCGGGTCTTCAGCGCTTCCTTCTCGGCCATCCTAAGAAACTTCGCCTGGAGTTGCCGCTTTGGCAACCTGAGCCTGCGCGCGGGCGGGCTCACATCCTCAATGCCGAGCGGTTTCTCAATGAGAAGAACCATTTCCCAACCCCCGATCATGTCCCCGGCGGCGACACCGGGGAAGAAAGTTCTCCGGACTCTCTCGCAAAGAGCAGTAGGGTTTTCAGATGAAGATGAATCCGCCGCGGACGATTCTTGAGACCGGCGCGCTTCTTCTCGCGAAGCGGTCGCAGCCATGGTTAGTATATCGAGCTTTCTCGTGCTCGCTTTGCTGCCGGTCTCGACTCGTCCAGTGTAATCTTTACGATGGTCGGGACAGGGAGCGTGGCATGCTATCAGTCCTTTTCCGAGTTCCTCGGGCTCTCGGCCATCGTAAGGAACATCCCGTATCTCGCCTTCTTCGAGCTCATTGTCCGAGCTTCGCCGGCTGTTCCTTCCGAAGCCGCTCGACATCTTCTCGTTTCCCGTGATCAGGCGTCTTGAGCGCAGAAGCGAGATGCGGTGCGGGGTTCGAACAATAGAGGTGAATGATGGAGAGGAAAAACGACGATTGACGGAGAGCGTTCTGAGAGTTGAGAAAGTTTGAGAATCGATCGTGAAAGTTGGGGAGTTGATTCTGTAGCAGAAGGCGGAATGAAGATGAGCAGTCCCTCTTTCTAACGGCAGTAACTGATCCAAGCACGGCGGTTCAAGTCAAAAGAACCCAACCATATTTTTAATAAGCAAACAAATCCACATGGCAATTATTTACGAATTTAGAGTTTCTGAAAATCCATTTATTCAGATCACCCGAATTGTTTTTTTTTTTTTGGGGGGGGTTGGTAATTTGAAACGAGTTGTTGTAATTTTTTTCTGTATCTCTCAGTAATTTCATTGTGTCCTTTGTTAATAACAACTCCCAACCGTCTTGAGGGTTTCTCAGGAAAATTAGTATAGTGAACACAACATAGGGCACGCATGACAACAGTTCGCCATCCGCCCTTTGCTGAACTAGGCCCGGCCGCCGGCAATCAAAGAATTCTTATGCTATTATCAAATGAATTTCTATTTCAAGAATAAGAAATTTGTGTCGATGCGTTTTTCTGCTCAAAAATTCGTACGGAAAATAAAATCTATTTCATGCTAAAAATAAAGCCCGAAAAGATAATGTTTGTCATTCTCGATTTTAATTATAGGCACTTATAGTATATAAACACGAAATCATCTAGATAGTGTGACGTCCTGGAAATTCAATCCTTGTAAGCGCCGGAAGTCGATTAAATGATATGAATGTATAGTCATAGTCGACGCCCATTTTGGACTATAAGGATTGAAAAGACAAAAATTTGGACGAATTCCGAACTTTAGATTATTTCGAATTGAATTTCGAAATTAATCCGCGGCGATTTTTGAATTGCCGTTTTTGCAATCGAGCTTAACCCTGATCGACCTTGGCCAGTGAAATTGCCGAAATTACCCTTCGATCAGTACACCAAAAATTTCGTTTCAGTCCCGGCGCGCCAAAATTACCATTTTACCCTCCCTCAAGTATTCATTCATATAGGACAAGAAAATTTAATTTTTTGCCCTTGAAGTCTTGGTGGTGGGCTTCCATTTCTCTGCCCAACACACGTCCCCTCCCTGTCACCATCTTCTGCCTTCTTCTTCTTCTTTTTTGTTTCTTCTTCTTCTGCTCTTCTTTTCTTCATTTTTCCTTTGACCGACGAACGCTCCTCCTTGCCGATCGATCCATCTCCGTTCGTCGCTGTTTTTCGCGACCACCGCACCACCACCGGCAGCCATCGTCCTCAGCCACTCCCCGCCGCCGCCTTGACCCCGGCCGAGCCGCCGTCGCCATCGTTTCGCCGAAGAAAAGTCACAGCCGGGCCTGCCCTGTTTTCGGGTCAGGAGACCCGAGGACTCCACGGCCTCTTCCGGCCGCCACGGTCGCCACCGACGCCGACCACCACTACCCAGCTAACCCCCGACTTCCCCTCGACCGATCCGACCCCTCGTCGCCTACCGTCAGCCGCCGGAATCGCCGGAATCAGGCTTGGAAGTTCCGGTGCTCTGTTTTGAACCCGGTTCATTCCGATCTTCGATCCGGCCGCCACAGTCGCCGCCGTGCCACACCGCCACCGCCAGACGACTCTCCTGAGTCCCCTCTACCGCCACCCAACTTGTCTCCGCCGGTCGCCACGCGTGGCCGCCGGAAACGGCCGCCGACTGAAACCCCTGTTTCGGTGCAAAACAGGACAGCCACTGATCGTGGCTGTCCGCCGTCGCCGGCCGCCTTCTGCCGCCGTCCACCTGTCCCGGCCGACCCCCACCGATCCTTGGGTGAGCCCCCGACCCTTGGCCGGCCTTGTCCCGGCCCGTGTCGCCGGAAAACGGCCAAAACAGTAAAGTCGCCAAATGAATATACTGATTTTGTACTGTTTCAGGCCGCCGGCCGCCGCTCGCCGGAGCTCCGCCGCCGGCTACCTGTTCCGACGACCTCGCCGGACTCCCACGGGGTGTCGCCGAAGTTTGAGCTCGATCCGCCGCACGATAAACCTTAGTTTCATCGCTGCTGCCGCCGTCGCCGATCAAGCTAACTCACATAGTGAGTTGACTCTAAACCTTGATTAGGGCACTAATTGCGCTTAGGATTAGTTTTATTTATTTATTTATTTATTTATTTCTAAAAAAAATTTATATTCGATCGGGACCGGTATAGATAGAAACCATAGTTAGGATACATGGTCGATCGATTATTTGTCTATGGCTATTTGTGGTAATTTAGCAATTAATTGATTGCTTGAGTTGTTCGCGAGTGAGTGACAGGTTAGAGACGAGCGAACGATTGATTGCTATAATTTGACTGAGAATTAAGATTTCTAATATGAATTGAGCTTGAAATTGCCGAGTTAAGTTTATTACTTGAGAGTGCGTGAATTGCTTGATCGGTTTGTTTGCCTGGCTGAAATGCTCAATTGGGAGTCTTGTGGGCCTTAGGGCCGAGTTGATTGTATTTCTTGTGGATTTTGGCGTTAATCCAAGATAATCAATGAGTTGATTGCCGAATGTAATTTGTGTGGTCATTTAAATGGTCAATGGCGCTACCTGGCAAGTTCGCATTGTACCTTGGGTACTTGTGCAGTACAAATTATATGGAAATTCGCGACTTGTCAAAAGCACGATAATCCATGCTCCGTGCCAGTCGTACGGTTTTAAGGGATTATCGGATGCCGGTCGCAGCTTGTGATGGACCGAATCTCCTTTTTAAGGAATGCCTACTTGCAGTGCCGTGCCGGGTGCACTGGATACACTGCTTGTAGTAGCCGTCGCTGAGAGGGTAAAGTGGACATAGCCTGGTTTTGCCAAAAGAGTGCGGGATCGCACTATTGATGTATCTATCATGCCAGTCACGTGGGTCATTGATTAATAATGGACTTGTGTATGCCTGAGTGGTTGTGCTTCTATTGGTTGTAGATTTGACAGATTTATTTTGATTGATATTTATATATATCTCTGTTGAAATCTTGTGATCTTTTTGTGGCGCTTAGGATGTTCTAGGCGAATCAATGTCCTAACCGAGATTAGGCTTGATTCACTGATATTCATTTCTCACCCCGTCGTGGGACAAATTTTTCAGGTCCGAAGTAATGGAGAGACCGGTGCGGTTCGGCACCCCCACCGACTCATCACTTGATATCAGTCTCCATCCGGTACCAGATACGGACCAGATGTGGGAACGTCACATCACGACGATATGGGTCGATGAAGGGATGCCACATCTGGTGGCACACCTCTTTAAAGCCTGGTATCTTCGTGATGGGATGGATCTCTTTGGTCCGCTTCGAGGATTTGAGGGGCCACCTCTTCAGGGGGTCCCTAATATCCCCGCTTGGGACCCGATGGATATTGATACACCTGATGGGGAAGTGGACCCCGCGCCTGGTATGGAGCTCGAGCTTGAGCCTGAGCAATCAGTAGCCCCCTCTGTGCATTCTAGCCAGAGTTCTTGTGATAACCCGAACGACCCGGCTCCCCCGGTTGGTTATGACGACCCGGATGTCGAGTTTTCCCAGTAGAGGGTTAGGTTCCTTTTGTGGTCAGGGAACTGATGATGTTTTTGTAGGGGATACTGTTTTGGGATAGATGAGAGTTAACCTTACCTGACTCCTGTATTTTTTTCTAAGTCCTAGAAGGCCGCCCCGAAGGTTGGGGTTGTAATTATTAGTTGTTGGCTCTGTAAGGTTATAAATCATCTATTCTCATTAGTTTTTAGTATTGTGATATCTGACCTTACTTCCTATCTATCCCATATGATTTTATTGGATGGAAGATTGTACGTTCCGCATGCGCAATATAATCTTAGGTCGATAGCAATTGCCTAGGACGCTATCTATTATGACCTAGTGGCGATTTGGCAAGAGATGTCGCGGGTTCGAGAGTCGAGACGTGACAGATAGTCAATTGGACGCCATTATAGGGAGGATAATAGGTAGCAACCAAACTCCAGTAGTAATTCATGAAAGCTTCATTCCTTGAAACGAGGACATATAGATTAGAGAGACATAGAAAAAAAAAAAAAAGACATCACAAATTAAAAATTTAAGGATCGCATTATATATTAGATTAAAGTTTAAGGACTATTTGTACCATTTTTTCCTATAAATAACCACACAAGCTATGTAAGTTAGGGTCCACACGGTGAATGGCATAGACTCGAAGTAAATCGGTAGCAGAATTCCACGACTTGATAGTACGTCGGCCATCCAGTTTACAAACCGTCTCTCCAGTTGTTTGTTTGGTTTTTTTTTTTTTTTGGTCAACCGTCTCTCCAGTTTGGATATGCATGTTTGTGATCGAAGAAACGACATAGAGAAACATAACAGGCTTGTGAACAATTTCGGTAAGACAGATTCCAGGCATCAAGATGGCAGAATTTTCATTTCTGAGAAGGTTACATCCTAAAGAGCGGGAACTAGGGGTGTCGATAGACCAGGTCTTGGCCCGGCCCGAAAATGAGCAGTACCAAGCTCAGGCCAGCCCGACACAGGCCGGGTAAGGCTGCATTCGGGCCAAATTAAATTTTTTTTCTTTTTTTTAAATCAAAATCAATTAACAAACCAATCAAATGAAAAAATATTAAAAATAATTAAAAATACATTATATTGAAATGAAAAAACGGGTGTTTAAAAAAAGTTCGGCGGCGGGCCAATCTGGCCCGAAATTTCAAGCAAATTTTCAGGCCGGGTCGAACCAGTCCACCTAGCCCGAGTATTTTCGACACCCCTAGCGAGAACCGGGTTAGAGAACTTCGAGATCTAAACCATTAGAATACGTTAAACAGATAAAAGCAGATCAACGTACTCAGATGAAGTTGTGCATGAGAGAGAGACGGAGCAAGTTACGGGTAGAAATGAGGAACTTAGTACTTAGTAGTAAATATGTAAGAAATGATCTGCCACAAAAATTGAAGGGCTAAAGATTAACCTGTAGAATTGAGGATGAATATGAATCAAGAGATAAAGTACTTCCCGAAAAGAATCGAGTTATTTCACAATTCGTGAATTTAGGAGCTGAATTTTATCTAAGGGTTCCCTAAGTATATAATAAAGGAGCTGATTATGTCACAGTAAAATTCCAGTGCCTGAGGGTCCTCCAAAAGCCGACTGCTTAGGACGACGGTCTGGGCATTCGCCGCTTCTGACACGGCTAAATCCACAGCCTTTCATGATCCATCAGACGAGAACCGATGACTTGCGTGTGCATTCCTAAAATTATGACAGCATATCCAGGCAATGGTCAGATTAACGCGCGCATAAAGCAACATCAGTTCTGCACCTTCATGAAGTGACAGACAAATTAGGCACTTATTCATCACACACGAGGGTGAAAAACAGAGACTTTCCAAGTGATTTCTTCAAAAGCAAGGGCGAAAAACCACGTTTAAGTTAATATGGAAATCTTGTGACCGAGAAATATTTGATACAGCAGATGACCTGTAGTGATCAACTTTGAAGCATATGGATGGGCAAAATCAGTTCAAACGTGTTGATGAAATTACGAGGAGAAAAAGCAGGAATGAATGAAAAGATTGTGGCTCACCAGGGGATGGCATTGCAGCTTTGGACTTAATTTAGACAAACCAACTAATTTAGACCAGGTTTCAGATTACGACATTCATGTTGAGATCCCATTAATGCAACCCGTGCACGTCGTAAAGATTCAGCAATCTCACTGTCTCCTGGGCGTTCTCTTCGCAGAACTTCATAGTCTCTGACGGATTCTTCCCACCGACCAAGCTACAGCATCAGATAAAATTCAGAGAGACGTGATTAAAAAGCAAACAAAAAACAGCAAACGGAAGATCTCAATGCAGAAAAGAGAAACAGATACCTAATTTACCTTTCCATTTGAGACAGCCCTCCGAAGAAGTGCCTTGGTGTAATTTGGTTGAATCATGAGAGCTTGGTTGCAGTCTTCAATGGATTTGTCCCACAGTCCAAGCTTAGACCAACAAACAGCTCTGTTGCAATAAAGAACCGAATTGCAGTTATCATATTTGAGGCCTTCCCCATAAGCTGAACTGGCCTCGGCGAATCTTCCAGAGCTAAAAAGATCATGGCCACGAGCACGAGCATTTGCCACCATTTTGACATTACTCAGCAGCAATGCAATGTCCGCATTGCTGTAATCAATACGTCCAGCTTGCTCCACTGCTGCGACTGCATTATCAAACCTGCAAGACATGACAACAATTTCGTAATTGCCCAAAAAAATAAATCACCCTTAATTCTCAAAATTCTGTGTCAGGAACATACCTTCCCATTGCCATATCAACCTGGGACTGAACATAGAGCACATATGCTTCAGCAACCATGCCACAGAACTTACTTTGCGAGTGGAAGGGCAAATTCGAGATAGCCCTTAGGCTCATTTCTGCATCTTGGAGTTTATGGAGCTTTAACAGGGCTTCTGCTTTGCAAGCAAGAACCTGCAAATTTTGCACACGATGAGTCAACAAAGATCCAACTTTCAGTCTGGGAACTAAGTGAAATTAATCATTTGAGCCAGGAGCTTTACCAGAGGAGAAGATTTAGCTCCTGCTTCCACCGCTGCATCAGATTCCTTGACTGCATTTTTCCAGTCTCCAATTTTTCTTGATTCGATGCAAAGGCTCAGATGCTTTTCCAGCGATTGCAGCTTACTCAACTCACATGGATCAGGCTGCTGGCCAGGATAACAGAGGTGATGTCGCGCATTTTCAACCTGTCCTAGCCTTGGAAAGGCACAAGTGCAAGATTGTGAACTAAGATCATCAACTTTCAAAGCTAAGCATCCTTACACAGTATAGAAAACAGAGAACTTGTGTCATTTTACCATCACATGATTCCACATCAACATGAAAAAAGGGAAACCAGATGGGGAAACACAATGAAAATCCAAAACGGTTAACAGAAACAACTGAAAATCCCACACAAGAAGTCAACTTAATGCATCTGCAGTTCCCGCGCACATAAGTAGCAATCAATCTGAACAAAACCGATGGAAAAGAAGGCAGCCAAGTAAAAGGCAGGATGCCGCATCGAATTCCATTGCTACTTAACAAAAAGGAAAGCAGCACAAAACTATTCATCAAGAATTTGAGACCCAGCTTCCTAATGGGTGATAGAAGTTTGAGAACTAAAGTATAACACACCAATCACGACAAAAGCCAACAGACAATTCCACGGAAAAGTCTTAACGGAAATACGACCTTTATTGACTGCACAGCAGAACCAAATCATCTGTCAAACGAAACCCAAGAGAAATAAACAGGAAGCGTCCTGTAGTAATCGTAATTGAACTTTGAAAAACAAGCTTATTTCGTACAATCTCTGCTAACTAGTCTAAAAGATGCAGCCTTTAGCGACGGCAAGATGTCAAACACAAGAAAGTTGAGCGTATGTGTATGATAAATCACGGACCAGATCAAATCGTATACCTTAGATAAAGAGAAGCTAATCTCTGATGAGCCCTTCCATGACCGGGCTCCAGCCTCACGGCTTCCTCGCACTCCTTCACCGCCTCACCCAACCTCCCTAAAGCCGTCAATGCCGCGGCACGATTACTTCTATACGACGCATTATCAGGGGAAATCGCTATGGCCCTCTCGTACAATAACAAAGCATCTTCGAATTTCCCTTTTCTGTATAATTCGTTCCCTGCGTTTTTCACATCCTCTGGATCTAAATTCGCCATTCCTCTCTTAAAAAAAGATTCGCCCACAGATTTTCCAGTAGTCGTATCTGCTACACTTCCATTACTCGTCTTCGGACTACTAGTACCGCCACGCATTATGCTTCCGTGGCCGTAGTTTCCGCTCCCAGAGCTCAACGTGGCCATTCTGTGACCGTTCGCATTGGTGAGATTCGGCTTCGAAATCTTCCCTGACGGACAAATGTTGCCGCTCAAACCCACTACATTCGCGCGATGATTCGACGACGCAATGCTGCTCCCACTGGTACTTGAATTCGGTGTCAAACTCCTGCTCGAGTAGATCAACGGAGCCCCGGCGGAGGCAGATCGCCGATGACCTCGCCTCGGCGTCCTCGACGGTGCCGATTGAAGAGTCTCCGCGTCGTTCGAAGCGTTCGCGCTCGTCTTGCCCGAGACCGAGCCAGAAGAACTTGAGGAACTGCTCGAGGTGGTAATCGTGGTGGTCGCGCCGCCGCCAATCGAGTTCCGAACCATCAGCGGCGAAACGGGCGAGCCTAGATCGAGCTCCCTGTAGTCAGGCTTGTTCACCTCGCAACTCGCTAAGTCCGCGAAACGCGCCGCGAGCGAGTCAATGCCGGCGTCGTCCCCCGCCACCTTGTCCGCGCTCGACATCGCCACCACCCACAGCCTCGAGCTCTGAGAAACCGCAAGCCGCGTCGCTTCGCTTCGTATCTCGCTAGATCCCGTCGCCTGGCGATGGATTTCGAGCAATGCGAGGGGGTCGCGGACTAGTTGACGACTAGATTGGATCTCGCGGCAAGAAGCAAAGAATGTGGGAAGGAGAAGAGAGGAACTCCATAGAAAGAGAGAAAGCGAGCAGCAGCAGAGGTAGAGAGAGAAGCTGCTTAACTTATATGCTGATGAACGATCTGCTCTCTCTCTCTTCCCCCTCCATAAAACTCTCTTCGTCTTCGAAGAGTCGCTGCTGCTTCACGAGACACCTCTTCTCTCTCTCTCTCTCTCTCTGCTGCGAAGAAGATGACGATGAGGATCGACTGTGATTTTGTATGGGGAATTTCTTTTTCTTTTTTGATTAATTTTATGCACTTTTTAATTTGTTCCCTGAATTATTTATTATTTTCTGCCAGCCATTTTTCCCGCCGCATTTAATTTTTTTTGTAATTCTTTAATTGCGGTACGATCCTCTTTTTTAAAGGGGCAAGGCAAGTTGATGCCAAAATTAGCCTCATAATTTAGTTGGTGTGCTCCCCACTAACCATCCTTTATTCTTCATTACTTAATGCACAATCAAAGTTTCAATTAGTCGATGTATTGGGTGACAATCTATTCTTTCTGCCAATAATGATGTAAGTTTTTTGTCGTACGATGTTCTTAAGGCCCCGGTAATGCAAATATTATTGGCTCGTTAATTCTCATATATCAAATGGTACCTTACTTCTACGTCGCCAATAAATAATCTAAAAAAACGGGTGGGATCTTAGCTCCTCGAAACTTCACGTAATTTGGGCAGCTCGAAACGGGGGTTCATCTGTAGATAGCCTATCACGAGTCTCTCAAGAAAAGCTAGCCACCGGAAGGAAGAAACTACCGTAACGACTTTTTTTTTTTTTTTGCGATACCATTCTCCAGATTCAAGCAGTTCCGCCTTTGGTATTTCGTGCATAGGAGGAATAAATAAGGTTTACAAGTTTCTTCAAGGCCAACAAACTATAAATAGAGAGCATTCAATTCTATGCCAAGGAGGAGCAAAGAAGAAGAGACACCAAACCAAAGTGCATGAATTTGGATATACGTGGATTTATTTCCCCATCATTATTTCATTTTATATTTTAATTAGTATTATTTTTAGAGAGAAAGGAAAGTGAATGGAGATTGCTTGGGGAGGTAAATGTGAATGCACTTAGAATCGGAACCGAGTCTTTAATTTTTGGGATGTCCCCGAGGGGGGGGGGGGGGGTGTGGTTGTGTGGGACGTGGACTTTACCCAAATAGCACGTCATCCATGCATTCCGTACTCCCCGGAATTTCCTCTCTGTTACGGAAGCCCCGAGCAATTTTTTTTTTTTTTTTTTGCCGACTTGGATGCCTTCCTAAATTAGTTGGACCGGTGATTATGCCCACCTAATTTATCAATTTCCACGTGGATTATCGCCTCGTGACGGAAGAAAAATTACGACGAGAATGAGGAGACGAAATTAATTTATGGGCGAGAATGAGATGAGTTAATAAATGCTAAATTCAAGGTTATCGATCTCAAGGTGAGTGAATCTGCTACCCAATTATTTACACGTGGATTATCGTCGTAAGAGGAGGAAAAAATACGACGAGAATAAGGGGATAGAATTAATTTATGGGTGAAACAAGATGAGTTAATAACGTGAAAGTAATGTGCTAAATTCGAGATCGTCGGTTTCAAAGTCAATCGAATATGCCACCAAATTTATCGATTTGCACATGGATTATCGTCATAAAAGGAAGGAAAATTTGACGAGAATGAGGGGATGAAATTAATTTATGAATCCGAGGTTATCAATTTTCAGATGAGTCCAATCCGTCAACCAATCAATTCATCAATTTGCATTTCAATCGTCGTCATAAAAGGAGGGAAACTATGACAAGAATGAGGGGATGAAATTAATTTATGAGCGAAACAAGATGAGTTAATAACGCGAAAGTACTATGCTAAATTTGAGGTTATCGATTCATCGAATCTTGAGTCAAAATTAGGAACCAATATTGTGGCCCCTGAATTCGAAATATTGGAATCGGGAAGCGAACGAGGGAATTCTAGAACCGCCTTGGTCCACTTTTCGATTCCACCAAGGGATGAAATTAACCTATCGTGCTTGATTTTGAGAACATTTGACAAAATTCCTCCTATTAATTCACGGTCGTCCCGGAAGGAAAAATCGCTGTTAAGGTGGAAAAGGCCCAAAAGATTTGATTGGCTAATGGCTGCACAAAAAAAAAAAAGAAACCTGAGTTTTCTAATGGGCCCCTCCCACTCGATGTTTTTGCCGGGTTTTGCTTCTCGATTATCTTAAAAAATAAGTTTTAATTTTGGTAATCTTTTTTGAGGACAAATTTCATAATCAAGATGCCTTGGTTTGTCAAAAAAAAATTGCATGATTAGAAAAATATTTTTTATAATAATAATTTTAGTGCTTAAAAAAATTATGGAAACACAAAAAATAAAGTTATCGTTCATAAAAATATCTAGACATAAATTGTTTTGGTCAATAAATTATATTTCATTGACTAATTATTTCACGTGAGATGAGTGGTCAATTTAAAAATTGTATTTTTTTAAATCATTCAATTTTTCTTAGAATAAATAGTGGTTATGTAGTAGTCTCTATGTAGTCTACCACGTAGAGACTACGTATCCGACCAAAAATAAATAAATAAATTACATAGTTTCTGAACTCATTCGATGCTGATTCTTCGATCACCACTTAATGGTTAGATGACAACTATTGGAGATGACCTTTTGTGAATTTTTATTTCCAAATCATTCATTTCCCTATTCATTGTTTTCTTCGGCGATTTTATTTGCTTTCTCTTAATATTACAAGATCTGCTCATGTCATATAACAATAGCAAGTACGAATTTTTAACCGTTATCAATTTTTTTTTTATCTTAATTTGTACTATAAACTAAGTATTTCTTCTTCTTTTTTCATTGTAAGAGGAAGATTCATTTATTTTACGAAAATGAAAAAAATTCAAACTGGGCAATGCAGAGAAAATATAGTGTACAAAAGTGGTGAAACGTCATCTTTACACAAATCCATTAAGTCAGCGACATGTGTCATTTTTTGCCCACGTGTCAAAAATTTTGAACGTGTCATGCGGCTCTTTTTTCTATTCTTCTTCACTATTTCTTCCTCTCTCTTTTTCTCACTTTCTTTTTTTTTTTTCTCCTTTCTTTCCCTTTGGCACGTGACTGGTACTCGACTATATTCGGCGACTAGCCACATGCTAGGGTCGACTAGGATGTCGCGATGCTCGTGGGCCACAAGATTAGGGTTGTTTTTGCCTGATTTGGTGGAGTAGCCTTGTCAAATGCGGAATCCGTCGAGAGAGACGACGACATTGGAGCTGTAGAGCACCTCGAGGATGCAGGGTTTGAGGGAGAGCTCAAGGTGGCGAGTGATAATGACAGGGGGCTTGTGTTGAAATGATAAAATCTTTCAATGACACGAGCATAAAACGAAATTGATAGATATAACATACATGAATCAAATGAAGCCATTGTTGATCCGATGAGAGAAAATATGTATTTCACGGGAATAGACCTTCACCACTCTCTTCCACAATAATTGAGATGAATGTGTATTTTTCTCTTTGTAATTTTGTGGAAGAAGCGAAAGCGTAAAATTACGAAAACGTAATAACGCAAGCCCACATTCTCCAAAAAGAGACTTTATATAAAGAGAGTGATGAGACCAATACTAAAACTATCAAATTTCAAACATCTATCAAGGTTTAAGAAACGTGTTCTGGAATCAAAAATAATGTCATAAAAATATTATCGTAATATACTTACATGAACGATAAAGCCAATAGGCCACATAATTAAATTGGATCTTGTCAAATCCAATAGATTGGCCTTATTCTTGGACCCACGACAGCGACGATGAGGCGATGGTGGAGACATCGGTGGCGGCGAGGTTCGCTCGAGCGGGAAAGAGAGTGATGAGAGAGCAGCACGGAGCGGAGCCGTGAAGCGGAAGGGAGAGAAGGAGCTTTCGAAACTTCTAAGACATGGGCCCAAATATGACACGTGTTGTTCCCTGAGTGGATTTGTGTAAAAATGACTCGCAAAGCTTCTGTGCACAATATTTCATGGCGCACATCCTTCACATCTTAGATCTCATAAATTTTTTTGTTTTAATCTATATGTTCCGGTCAGGTGGAGGGAGATTAGCAGAGCAATCCATCACCATGGCCCTCTATTTAAATCACATGTGTTCATTTGAGGAATTCAACCCGAGACCAGTGCGCCTAAACACACAATATCAAGTGCGCCCTATCCAACTGAGCTTAACTCATCAACATCTACGACCCATCGTCCTTTGTTTTCTAACTAGTGATTATATGCATGAATGTGTATAAGAAATTACTAAACTTCGGTAGAATGCTTCTTCTTTTTTTCTTCTGCCAAGAAATTAATTAGCACTGTAATTAGTTTTTTTTTCCACCCTTTACTAGCACCAAAACCGAAATAAAATGCATCTTCCGACTCCTTAACAACAAAAGGGAGTCTTCGCAAAACAACCCATGTGATGGTTCGTGAACAGCAAATTAACTTGGACTCATTGAACGAGAGCAATGGCAAGCTAAAGCATAGGGACCAGATGAGGAAATCAAATGAATCCGAATGGTAAAGTAACAGCTCCAATGGGATTGATTGGGTCATTTCCATGACTGTTCCAACCACCGGTCCTTCGAGCAAACCAGGGTCCCGCCACAAAATTTGGCCCCGTTCAAATTACCCCGACACGGCACGTCAAGGCTGCAGCATAGCCGAAACCAACCTGGGAATCTCATGTTTGACTTCTGGCGTAACCTCGACAGATAAAAACGAGGATAATGGCAAGATGTTTCATGAACTTTGGCCAATTGTGCAACGTGATCTTTTAATTTTTTTAAAAAAATTTGTTCAATCTAATCAATAAACTTTCAATTTGTTAAACGCGATCGATCGACTTTTGGTACTTATTTGGCATAGTACACGAACTAGATGAAAATGCTCAATGTAGTCTTTTTGCTAATTCAAGTTTATGGACGGTGCTAAATATTTTTATCTAGTTTCGAGATTATGCCGAATACGTACAAAAAATTTAGGGACAACATTAAACAAATTGTAAATTCAAAGATCTCGTTACACGTCGAGTTAAATCTCATGAATCATTTGTATCGTTTTCTTTAAAAAAAAAAAAAAACTCCGCTAGTTGATCGGCAATATCTCGCAATCACGTCATGTGAATATGTTGCGTATAAGGATGAATCGAACATCACTCCGGGGGTGTCAACAACATCATGACCCGAGTGGGTCATTTCGGCAAACATGTGGTGGGTCATGTGGTGCGGTGCAAGTCCATGATGCGGAACTGTTTCCATTCTTGGTGGGCACGTCTGTTTGCATAGCTGTGTCCAGTTTTCTCTGCGTGCCCAATTCCCATCCCGCCGACGACATTAATTCTCCCAAAAATGTAATTAATAACAAGGTTTTTTTCTTTTTGCCCTTAATTTTTCCCGCTTAAAGGTAAATAGACAGTAACCTAGAGAGAGAACAAGAAAGCATAGAGTAAGAATGCCAGAGGATCCAGCAAGCCCTAATAACAAATTTTTTTTTTCCCGCGGTTGTTTCCAAGACATATTAGAAAAATGGGGAAAATGGAAAAATAGAGGTGGGAGTGGCATGATGGAGAGGCGAAGTGGGGAGGGAGAGTATCTGACATTGTCGAAACGTACAGATGGAATTGGAAGCAAGCTCCGATGTTCGATTGCCGTGCCAGCTGAGCCGGACAGAGAACCCTATGTCCTCCTCACCCCCACAACCCATCCAACCCAATGCTCGTAACTTACTGTAAAGATTCGAGATGGTCGTGAGGAGCCACAACGTCTTCTCCCTTTGTTCGACGTCTCTTTTGGGTCACCCACTCAACATGAGTCTCCCTCTCCCTAAAGAAGCAAACTTTGGGTTTGGCGTGCCGGTCTAAAGTTCCATCTTTGTCCGGGTTGTATGTAGCATATGCTACGCTAGGACATTATGCTTAGGCATCAATGTCTAAGCTATTTGGGAGACAACAAGAAGGGCTCTCTCGAGCTCTAGCCCTCCCTTTTCGGTCCGAAACGTGCCGAATCGAGAGGAAAAGGGGGTGCAGAAAAGGATTCATCGTCGTCGGTTTTTGTTGGCTAGATTATGTCCGCATCATTTGGACATTTCGGCAATATCTGTTGGAATATATAAATATTAAATCACGTGTTTTTATAATAATTTAAACTTTTAAAACAGTTGGCAGCGATTCCACCAAATCTTTTCAATTCCTGCTTTGATACCATGACGGGTTTGGTGGGACCGTTGTCAATTTTTCTAAAAATTTAAGTTATTAAAAGAAGAAAACGTGATTTAATATTTTTATATTCAAATAATCACCCTTACGCTTAGTTTGGTTTTTTGACTATTACTAAGTGTGGATATATTCATTAGGGAGATAAATAGAGGCCCCCTCACGCTTAGTCTAGTTTTTTGCCCAGTACTAAGTATGGACATATTCATTAAGGAGTTAAATAGAGTCCTGAAAAAGATTTGAACTTAGTACTATTGAAATATATAAATATTAAGTCACGCATTTTTCTAAATTTGAATGTGTGGTTTGATATTTATATATTTCAATACGAAAATATGAGTTCAAAGTAATATGATATCGGCTAATGGTGTTTGATTCTACTAAATTTGATCCATGACGCACTAGGATTAATATTGCTTGTGGCGTAACAAATTTCCACTAAGTCGAGTATTATGTTGGATGCCACGCAGTTGTAAAAGAATGTCATAAAAACAATTTTTTTTTTTATGCCAGAGAGACCACGCCACAATTGCTGATGACCCATTAGCTAAAGACTGAAAAAGATTTGCTCGTTCTGTTTCCCAAATCTGTGTGAGATTAGGAGGGCCCGTATGTCCGTCGGTCTTGCACTATAATACCACTCATGAAACCCCACCGCCCCCCCCCCCCCCCCCCAAATTATCTTTGTTAATTCATGCCCTAATTGATAATTAAGCATCTCCCAAGGCACAAAAAGCAACCTCGGCCATTCTAAATTTGGCAATATCTTGCTGTATTTTTCAGTGGGTCCTTAGTGAAAGAGAATATGCCTCCCCCCTACCTCCTAGATAGGCTGCACAAAGATTAATTAAATCAAGAGGATAATAATGGTTTAGTCAGATTCATGCCAAAATTGAGTTATATTTAATCAAATCCCAGCACGCAATGCCTTCGCCTGAGGTCCGATAAGCCCAAGGGGAAAGACAAACCTTCTAATTCGCTCCCAGAAAGAGGAAGCCCAGACTATATTCAGAGAAAAAAACTTAGAGCCTGTCTTATATGGTTTAATTGTTTTTTCGTGATACAATTTTTCCAAGAAAAATTATCCAAAATGTCCTAAACTTATTGTACTTTTATCAATTTGAGTCTTAAATCTTTTAATTTTACCAATTGAGTCCCAAAGGCTTGCACTTTTTGCCAATTAAGTTAATCCGTTGTATTTTGGATAGAGATTGCTGACATTGATGAAGGTTATCCTATGTGGCACGACTGGTGCTATCGTGAACAACCCTTATATTTTAATTTTCTCGGGTTTTTTAATCCATTTTCTTATTTTCTTTCATTTATCTTTCCTTGCCTAGATCTAGGTGATCCTTGCATGGCAAGTAAAAAAACAACAAAGAAAAGAAAAGAAAAAATAAGTTGATATAAATTTTAAAAAGAAAAAATAAATTAATATATTTTTTAAAAAATAAATTAATATAAATTTTAAAAAGATAAAATATTTTCAGATTTGCCAACTTCAGTGCCAGCTATGCCACCTAGGATGACCAATAATTTCTGGTCAAAATTGGCTAGATATACTTAATTGTCAAAAAGTGAAAATATTTAAGATTAAATTGACAAAATTAAAATATTTCGAACTTAATTGGAAAAAATGATATTAGTTTAGGATTTTTTGAATATTTTTTTCAAATTTCGCCTTTGTTCGTGACTTTTGACTTTAGGTCGATGTTTTTGTAAACAACAAATACTTGACACCTTATATGACCTCTGACCCATTTTCCCCCTAATTTCGGAAAATAGTATGGTTTTTTTATATATAAAAAATAGAGCTGTCAATATGGTCCATGACCAATTTTTGACATGTGTTCTATATAAATGGGTTCTATGTGGCTTGCTAATTTTTAGAAAGCCCAAAAAAAAAATGAGTCCAAAAAAGTTGAAACTAAATCTGATGGATTAAAAATGGGTTACACATGAAATCTATTTTCGACCCATGGATGTAGCCTATACCTTCCACAAGTTTTAAATGGGTCTCAAAGGCTCCACTTCATCGTTCTATATATCTATATATATAAGTATATATATTATTAGTTTAAATTTGATTTTTTATAAGTAAAAGAAAAAAGAAAAAATAATTCTTAAAAAATTCAAAAAATATTTTACAAAAATAAAAAATATGTAAAAAATTTCGTTATATTTTTATTGCATAAAAGTATTTTAGTAATATCATTTGTTTATTTATTATATTTAATTTACTTTTTTTATTTGATGTGAAGTAGGTTAAATAAGCGGTATAGCTTTTTCTAATATATTAGTGTGTTTTAATAATATTGGTCAAAATGAATCGGGTAGGTATGGGTTTAGGGTCATGTTAAGTATGGGTCAGTAAGTATATGTCATTAAATATGTATCAAAATAGATTATACTGGTCAATAGGTGTTGATTGGGATGCACATATGAATTGTGTTAAAAAAGTCCCATATTGAAGAATTAATGTGGTGTTGAGCAGTATCCAAGTTGGCCCATAACTCATTAGCTTAAATTTTTGAATGAAGTTGGATCCAACTGGAAATATTGATGGACTCAGACTTGGGCTCTCTCTTGGCGATCTCTCCGGATGAAAGTATCATACTTATGCTGCATGCTCCCAACAGGTTGGACTATATTTGATATAGAATAGTTTGCATGTGATTTTCTTGATAAATTGGATTGCCAGAAGTCCGCGAGACTTTACCGGTAATTTCAGATCTTGGGTCAAACGATTTCGGATCGCGCTCAAAATTGGTCGGTTGAAGCGAAACGGCCATTTGATTCAAAACACTGCTTTGTTGTGAGATACGATAGATTTTAGTGTTTCGGAGTCGTTTAGATCATTTTTTAGACAGTTTTCTATTTTAACTAATTTCGAATATTTCGATTATTTGTTATTTTAATTCGAATTTGCTTAGATATGATTTAAATAATGTTATCTTTAGTTATTTGCATTCCGTTTGGAATACTATCTATATATATGGACGTACTCTCTTTGTAATACCGTTCAATCAAATTCAAATTTTCTTTTGAAATTGCTTTACAAGTTATTACTTATTTGCATCAATATTTAATCCAATCGAAACCTGATCCGCTACACCCATTTGAGACCTGCAAAATTAAAAATCAAGCGAACGGTTTTGGACTCGTGGCATGAGGTCAAGGAAACGATGTGGGATTGGAGTACTTTAACCGTACACGAGTGCCCACTATTTGTGGAAGCAGGCCAAGAAGCAAAAGGCCTTGAGCATCTCTAATGAGGAAGTAGAAAAGGAAGTTTCCTAAGTATGGTCAACCAACAAAGAGACCAAACCTGATCTTTTTTGGGACTTTGTGTGCTATGAAAACTTGTGTTCAACCATGTGGCGTCTCGTTTCCAAGCGAAGGAGATGGAACATACGATGCACATACCTGAGTTTAATTAGTCTGAGGATTCTTTTCCGTGTCTCTGAAATTGACACTTAGACCGGCTAAACGGGCTCATGTTACGGTGCGGTGGTGGCCTCGGCCTCAGAATGAGGGAGTTTTTTTTTTTTTTTTGCTTCGAGAAATTTATGTTTTTCGATACTGAACAAATGGAAATCGTGGACGCAAAGGCTCGGGTGGGCCAAATCGTTATTCGGAGGAGTTTGGACATAATTGCCGGCCGGCTGAGCTAGGCCGGATTTGCACCGGCTTGATCGGTTGGCACATCTAGGCAAGTGGTTTCCTTATAGAGTTCGTACGTGCTCGCTGCACTTTCACAGATGAAATCTTTGGGGAAATTGAATGTTGGACCCGTTTGGGCACGAATGTTTCAGGCCTAGTGTTGGGCCCAACTAGGACGACATTCGAAACTAAAACATATTGACAAGGATTGGCCCGTGGATAAGTTCATGTTCCAATCTCACAGTTCAATTTGAAAAACGGAATATATATCCACGGAGTGCCAGGATCGTTTGACCAAAGAATTAGATGAGAAATTATTAAAGAAGACTAAAAACCATGTCGTCTCTTGAGTTTGTCAGTCCAGTAATTATGATAAGATTCAGAAGTCATAATTTAAACGCTCAACAAATGATATAACAATTCGATTGCAGTATATATAATAGCTACAGATATTAAAAATACAAACAACATTACTTATGACTGAAATATGTATAAAAAAGTTGCTCAACAGATATATCTAAGTACCAATCACAGAAATCAATAAATTCAGTCAAAAGCAGTAAACAACTGTGAATATAAACGATAGCTGATATTATAAACTCAATGCGAAGACAAGTAGTATAAATAAAAGGAAATATCATAAACTACCAGCTAGGAGGCAGAGCCTTCGCACTCTGGGATTTGAATTAAATTGCAGTAAATAAATACTTTAAAACGTAAATATGCAAAGTGAAGTGTGAGCGGCTAGTCCAGGAGAGGAGACCACAGATCAATCTTCACTGGGAGCTGTATGTTATGAATGCAGAACTTTAAACATAAATTGCAGGTATTTAAAATTACAATGCCTTGGACACCAACAAGAGGTAGAGCCTACCGATTCTGGGTCGTAAAAGGCAAAAGATGAAGAAATTTACACTTTTATTATGAATAAATGAAAGATTATACAAGAAAAACTTAAATGTAGTTCAGATATGCAATTACAAGTGTAAAACTTAAACGATTCAGGGAAGAACATAAAGAGGTTTCTGGGTAGGAATAGTTTGAGCTTGAGGGACTTCACTTACGAATCTGGGTCCGGATTGAGGTGTTTGGATTTTCTTGAAAAACTTAGGTTCTCCGGTGAAGGTTGGCTCTGGATAGAGGGAGAGCTTCAGGGGAGAGGATGAGCTTCATTGGAGAGTAGATGAGAGAGTGAGAGGGTGGACTTCTTCCGGCCTCCTTGTCTGTTGAAGGAGTTCGTGTTTTAAAGACATGAGATTTACTGTTGCTACAGTAAACTACTGTTGCTATAGTGAACAGTGATTACTTATAAGATCGCTACAGTGTACAATGTATGGTGTACGATGTTATTCGGTGGATAATAACAAAAATACAAACACAATTTGTTCAAAAATACAGACAAATTGTTCATATAAACCCAATACACAATCATACTTTAAAAATTATGATACAAAGAAGACTTTATTCAGAGTCGTGGTCGAAGAGGTTGACGCTGTATTCATCTTCATCAGAGCTACTGTGTTGTGAAGATGATCTCTGCAGTGACTCTTTACACTCCAAAATTATTTTTTTCATCATATCATATAATTCATTTTCGTCTTAGACATTGACTAACATTGAAATTGTTATTGATTTATTGTGGAGAAAGGATGTCTTTGATGCTTCATCCGATGCCATGTCAGAGACTTTGTTTAAATTTTTGGCTTTACGCTGCTGGATCCAATTGTGGACATTTTCTACTGAACATTTATCCCAATATGAAAATCCATCCCACTATTTTGTTTTGAATCTTTGAACCAAAATGAGTATTTTAGGGTCTTGATTGTTTTTGACATATTCAAGTTCCCAGGCAGATATCCATGCCAACCAAAAATTCACACAAACTATTGAAGAGGAGGAAAGTGTATCTCCTCAGGACTTGGAATGAATATTTTTTGAAACATTGTGAAGGATTCAATTACTTGGGGAGGGAGAATGTCTGGGGTAGGACCAAAATTATCCCATCATTGGATGAACCAGAAAGGCAATTTTGAGATGTCGAAAGGATTTTGAAAAAAGAAAAGTCATGTGTGGCTACGATTGGGGTTTTGACGATAAAAAGTATTATACCAAGCTTGCTGGTAATCAAAATAGGTAAAATTATACCTAATAGAGAGACTTTCAGTGACTCGTGAATCGAGTTTCATCGGGGTACTTGGTGTATTATTCCATTCAGCAGGGTGTATGATCCTTAATATTTTTGCGGTGAAATAATTTGCAACGGAAGGTTGCACTTTATCACAAAAATGTTTAAACTTTACTGATCCAGTCTGGACCAAAATTTTCTCATAAAATTCCACGGGTTCGTAAATATCGTAAGGAGTGTAAAAACGATTTTCTCCAAACATATTTTTTTGCAAAAATATAAGGATCCTCATGGTAGAATCCTTTTTCCACCGTGATTATTTTTTCAAAAATTTTCATAAAAAACTTTGACTTTGATTTTTGAGGGGCTGACGGTGTCGTAAGAACCACCTCTTTAGAAACATTTAAAGGTGAGGGAAACTTTACCTCATTATAGACAGAAACTTCAGAACCTAAAGATTTTTGCAGATCTTTCATTACGTAACTTGGCAATATGGAGGCCAATTTTAAAAGGGCAATTGATTGAGTGGGCTGACTTGGGGAAGCTTCATTGGATAGATTTTGTGATGGTGATGGACTTTGGGCAGCTTCTAGCCAGCTACGGATAGGGGTTAACTTTGTGGGTTTTGCTGAGACAATGATAGCTTCTTTAGCTTTACCTTTGTCTCGCTCTTTTTTGGGAGGCATTTTTTCGGAGGAGTTTTTTCCTGTAAAAATTCTCGTGTGAGAAAATCTATGAGAGAATTTACTTCTCCGTGAATAAATTCAATATCAAAGTCAAAAACAGATAATATGGCTTGCCATCGTGCAAAAATCTGTTTTGATCCAATGTTTAAAACATCTTTTTGTAAAATATCTTTTGCAGACTTACAATCAATTCTTAATAGAAACTTTTGATTCACAAGATCACTTTGAAACTTAGATATTGAAAGTACAATTGCTAGAATTTCTTTTTTAACAGTGGAATAAATCTATTGAATTTCATTCCAATGTTTAGAAATGAATTGGACAATTTTTTCCTCGTCATTTATTTTTTGTTTTAGGATATTACCACATCCTAATTCAGAATCATCTGTTTCTACAATTTTGAATGCAATTGGGTTAGCAATGTGCAAACAAGGAATTTCTTTTACTAGTGATTTTATTCTTCTCACAGTATCAGTATGCAATTGTGACTAAGGTTTAGGGTACTTTCTTAACCTTTGATGTAACGGCTTGCATATGATATTGATATCTGGAATAAAATCGATCACATAATTTATGCTTCCAAGAAATCTTTGTAATTGAGTTTTGTCTTTCAATTCATCAGGAAACTTATCCGTAAATTGAATAGAACTCTCAATTGGTACAATAGTTCCTTGGTGAATAATATGACCTAAAAATCTTATTTTTGTTTGGAACAAGAATACTTTCTTCTCTGAGAGAATAAGTCCACTACGTTTGGCAATATTAAAGAAATGATTCACATGTTTGAAATGTGAATTGACATTTGGAGAATATATCATAACATTGTCGATATACACAATTATGAACTCAAAATATGTATTAAAAATGTCATTTATTATTCTTTGAAATTCTGAATGAGCATTTTTTAAACAAAAAGGCATCACATTCCATTCGTATTGACCAAAAGGAACTGTGAAGGTGGTTTTGTATCTGTCTTACTCAGCAATTTGTATTTGCCAGAAGCCAGATTTCATGTCAAATTTAGAAAAAATTTTGGCAGAATGGAGATGATTCAAAAGATCCTTCTTGTTGGGAATTGGATAACGAATCCATTTTAAAACTTTGTTTAATGGTTTATAATCAACTACTAGACGAGGGACACCTTGTTCAATCTCTGCATTTTTGTTTACATAAAAGGCGGAACAACTCCATGGAGATTTACTTTTACGAATCAACCTTTTCTTTATTAAATAATTAATTTCATTTTCACACAATTTCAAAAGTTTGCTATTCATTTGTGAAGAACGAGCTTTTGTTGGAATATTCTTTTCTGAAAAATTAGATTCATAAGGTAATTCAACACTATGATTATGATTACTTCTTTCCCAAAAAGTATTGTTTGGAATAAAACAAAGTTCACTTTTAATTCTCCGTTCTAAAACAGAAATTTTCTTTTGAAGATCACGATTTTGAAGTTGTTGTTGAATTTTTTGAAAGCTTAGTTCTTCTTTTAAAAATAAAAGATGACTCTCTTTGTCTTTGATCAAATAATTGATTTCTTTGATTGTATGTTCATGCAAAGTATTTAAATTTCTTGTACGATATTTTGTGACAAAGGTAAATATTATTTTTCTACCGGAAATGTTTGTTTCAATTCATTGATTAGACACTATAAAAGGTTGGATTAAATTTATAAAATGGGTTCCTAAAATTACATTTCTTTTCAAATCTTTTACCAAAAGAAAAGATGTTTTTAACTCAATCTTATCTTTTACTACAAAAGCTTCAGGAAGTTTATAATTGATTTTCAAATGATCACCAGAAGCGGACTTTAAAGACTCAATAGTTTTATTAAAAACTTGGTGGGGATCAGGCCTTCTCTAATGCATTTTAGATTAGCACCTGTATTAAAAAGTGTAATTATTTCCTAAATAAATTCATTATTGATTTTGATAACAACATCAATTATCCATTTTTTGCTTGTAACTTCTGTGAATAACTCAAGAAAATTGGAAGAATCAGTATCATTGACATTTGGAGATATTTCTTTATGTGTTGGTTCTTCAAGAACATTTTTCTCTTTTAACATTTGCTTTTTGAAATCTAGAAATTTTTTATGTTAATCAATTTGATTGATTTTCAACAAGCGAATTTCTTTTTTGATTTCATTAATTTCAAATTGAAGATCATTGGGGGTTGTTGGTCTTATTGACTTCTTCCCCTTATTCAAAATTTCAGTAAGATTATAAACATGAACTTGGGAATGTTTAGCAAAAGACAAACTGGGTTTTTGAATTTGCTGAAGTAAAACATTAGAATCAGAAACATTATTAATTGAATCTAAAAGTTCTTGTTCTTCTTTCGTCAAAACATTTACTTCTTGTTCAGACTCAGATTCAGACTTAGAAGAAAGATCAGAAGACGATTCTATTTCATTGATTTGAAGACCTCGTTTCCACTGACTCTTCATATGTTGAAGGACAAATAAAATTTTCAGAATCAGTTTCAACCATTAATTGGTTCAACTGATTAGTATGTCTTCATCTGAAACAAGTTCGTTGACTTTTTTTATTTAATTTACAAAATTGTCTCATGTGGCCTTTTTTACCACAATTATAAGAAATAAATTTGCTAAAATCTTTTTTATTTTTTGTATCTTCAGGTTTTTTAAAACTTTTCTTTTTGAAATTTTTTTTCTCAGGTATTAAGACTTGGATTTTATAAAACTTTTTCTTTCTTTTAAAATGTTTTTCTTTTGGACAAGAACCAGAACATTTTTTGGACGTTGAAAAGGAGTAGGAAGGGTCATACTGGCAACAGAAATCTCCTAATTCTTTACGAGTAAGACTTTTTTCTTTCTTAAACTGCTTTTGTAGCTTAATATTATTGCACATTTGAGTACCGATTTCATAGACATAAGATATTAATTCACCGTAGGATAGTGAATCAAAAGGAATATTTTCACTAAATTGTTCACGAATCTTGTCGCGAACTTGGTTTCCTATAATTATAGAAAGGCCAGCGAGAAACTTTTCTTTCCAAAAGGATTGATTACAATCTGGACGAAATAATACTCTTTTTAGGAATATATTTTTGTACTCTCGAAATTCTCCAAGAGAACGACATTTTAGATTAGAAAGAAGATCTTAGTTGTGATCACGGATCACAGATGGATCTCCAATGAAATGTTGTGAGATGGAATATAATAAAGTAGAGACTGCATCTTGAACAATTTGACCATAATAATCAAAAACAGTCTGACCATTATCGTCTGTTTTAACAGCATTAATGATCTGATCTTTTTGATCTTGGGTGAGATAATTATCCCATCAATCTTTCAAAGTACCAGAAAAACCTACAACTATCATATAGGCTACTTGCTGATCTGTTATATCAGGAAGAGTCTTATAAGTTATTGCACACATTACCATTTGACTTCAAACTTGCAAGAGATTCTGCTCGGAAATGCCATCTATGTTCCATTCATAAATGGCATATGCAGAATACTTGTTTTGAACTTTATTGAAGGATTCTTCAGAAAGAATATCAGGAGGAGTGGCTCTAGAATAATAGAGTTTCTGAGGTTCCTTTCACGATATGCGATTGATTTCAGGGATATCAATTTTCTCAAGAGCTGATATCTGATTATCAGGCTTAGGAGTATTGATGATCAAAGGTTTATTAACTTTGAAAGTATTCAAAACTGGTTGCTTAAGGACCTTTTTCTTCAGAAGTTTTTGGTTTTTTGCCTGAAGTGCTTCTTGAAATTCTTTACTAAAAGACTTTGGCATTTCGAAATTTTTAAACAAAGGTGTTTACAAAGACTTTGAAGGAGTAGACTTTGAAGAAATGGGATGAGCTATAGAAGGTTTTCCAATGGCAGATTCTTTCCTATCCAATTGGATACATATGGAATGAAGATGTTGATTTGAAAAATTATTTTGTTCAATTATTTTCTTAAACTCATTATTCTCATTTTTAGAGGAGTTTTGAAAGGAGCAGCTGGGATCTCCTTTTCACGATGCATTATTTTTATTTTTCTTAAAGGAGGGTGAGATGACTCAATTACTTGATCATCTTTCAATTTTCACTAAAAAACCTTTTCTACATTATAAATTTCTCTTTTTTTCGGAAAGGAATTTTCGAACCAATCAAAGAAAAACATGTGTTCTCCAATTTCGTTCAGAAATTCATAAAATTGATCTTTGATTTGTTTAGTACATTCTTTAAAATTATCAAAAAACCATTTTCTTATTTCAAAATTCTCATTAGAATTAAATTCTTTATTCAAAAACTTTTGATCAGGAACAAATTCTACTTCTAGCATATTACATTCTAGATTATCATCTTCCATTTGAGATTGGGTTGGTTCAGGAGAGTCAGGACCTTGTTGGTGATAGACAGGTCCGAAAATTATTGAGCTAGTATCTAAACCAGAAAGATTTAATGGAGGTGCACTTGGAGTTGTTTGTCCTTGTGTGGGAGTGGCATTGGGAACATTGATACTACCTTGATTGCTCAGGGAAATTGTGATAACAGGAGGTAGATTTGGATGATAGTTAACAGACTTTCGAGAAGAAGACCCTTGGAATGAAGGTCTTGCAGAACAGAAAGAACTTGTTTCAAAACTTTTCCTAGGAAATTATATGGTAGCTTTTCCCTTAGGATGTTGGATGACATTTGATGGAGTGTCATTCTTGATCGAAATATGAGGAATGGGATTTTCAATTTCCCATTGATCAGTAAGAATGACCTCATTCCAACTTATAGACTTGGGGATGATGGAGTTTGAATGAGAAATATCAGTTTGTAACAAAAGGGTTTGACCTTTTGGTGCATCATTTAATGAATGAACATCGAATGCAGAACTCATAGCTTTATAGTGGACCTTATAGATGGGGGATAGTGGAATTGATCCTTCAACTATACTATAATTATGAGTTTTGATTTGCAAAACGAGGGACTTCATGATATTTTTATCTTTCAACGATATTGAAAAATTGGGATAACAATCAAAATGGATTGGACCATTACAAAGACTTGTTTCAATTGTTGCAAAAAGATAATCTTCATATCTTAAGAGTCTTGCATCTCTTAAGACTAAAAGAATAGATGTATTTAAACATTCTTTTAACAAAGATTTAATACCAACTTGGACCATACCAAAATAAAGATAATTATACTTTAGGGCATGTTTCTTTAAAGATTTCTTATTCAAAAGAGGTATCATACAGTAATAAGAGGATAAAGGAATATCATGTTCCTCTGTGACAATGACATAATCATTTGACTTAAAGAGTTTCTTAAACTTTGACTCAGAATAAATCTGATCATATTAAACTTTTGGAATCTTCCAATTCTTAAGAGACTTGTTAAAATCTTCTAGAGTAATTTCTTCTCTATTTAAATGATATGGGATATGACATAATTTAGATACAGAATTACTTGAAGAAGAATTAATTCTTCTAAAAAGATCAATTTAGTATAAACTTACTTTATACTGTTCAATTTTGACCCTTTACTACCACGCCAACTGGACTTACGCTACCTCTGCCAAGGCTTTGCGGCTCCAAATAGGGTTCACCTTAGAACAACTAAAAGTGGGCTTATATGAAACGTTTCTAAAAAGAACTACCAATTCTTCGCCAACTTGGCTCTGATACAAAACGTAATATATACATACATATATATATATATATATATACATACATATACACGCCCGCGAGAGAGGGGACTGCCCTCTGAGCCTAAGTAGTCATGATCATCGATAGAGTACAAATAGAGTGAGGAAAAGGTGAAAAGAACCCTATTCGGAGGAAAACAATAGCTAGAAACAGATGCTAATAACTGGTGGGTTAAGGAGCAGAAGGAGGAATCCGTATGAGGAAAGGGTTGGGTTTGATTAGCTAGTTGGTGAAGCAATTTGAGAGGAAGATCAACCATATTAGGACTAAAGCACCACTCAAACCCGTTCAGGAGGTCATGATCGGGAAATTTTTCACATTGGGCTAAATTATAACCGAGTAATGCCATTTGGAGGCAGAAGGCCTATTAGCTTTATACATCTTTTTTTCCAAAGAAGAATCGATTGTGTTATCTGAGGGACAAGCATTGTCAAACTCTACGCCAGTAGTTGCGGTAATACAGAGGATGAGGACCCTGCTATCCTAGGTGAGTGGGCATAAAGCATTTATAATTGGGCTGTTCAGTGTTCAGTTCGTCATTAAATCCGGGGGGCTCAAACCTGGACATGTGATAGAAACTACCAAGCTAGGGCACTGTAGAGACATTGAAAAGTGTCCAGTGAAGTGGTGAAATATGTATCGGTGACGAAGAACACTAACAGCGGAAGCACACTCTTTTGAAGCAATATTACGGTCCATCTTTTGACACCTTCGGTGCTCTCTCTATGGGAAGAAATGGAGAGTGGAATGAAGGCTTCGTGCACCTTGGCGGCGTTCGTGCTGATGGAGTCGGCGGCGGAGATAACCTCCGCCCCCTAATATCGAAACCTCTCCTTCTGTTCTCATCCGAATGTGGGATGCTCTTCGTATTCAAATGAGAAGAAGCAGGTGGTGGGGTCAAGCTCGTTTCGTACAAATTGTTCATGCCGAGGTTCGACGGCTTGAGGTTCATCGAGTCTGATGACTCCACCTAGATGAAGACGGCCCCCCTATCTCTCCCCCCCTCCCCCGAAAATAATAATAATAATAATAATCCTGTCATCTTCTTCCATTTTCAAATAATGTTGAATTATCAATGAACCCATTGTTTGTAAGATATGATTCCAAAGAGAGCTGTTTTGATTTTATCAGCATAGCCGAATCTGGCAAGCTTGAGGACACTTGCCCTCGCCTCACCATAGGTCGCTGACTGGCGGAGGAAGAAGGTGACCGGCGGAAGAAGAAGGAAAAAGGGAAAAAAGAAAAGGAAGTTTTAAAATTAAGACAATGAAATTTTTGAATTTTTAAAAAACAAAAAAAGTAAAAATGATAATTAAAAGAAAATGTGAACTAAAATACAAAGAAAAGATGAGGAAAATATTTTTAAATTATTTTTCATGAAACAAACTTAAGAGAATGTAAGGCCTCACAACTCTATCACTATCGCACTAGGGTTGCCCGGCCTTCTCTTGCTCACGGTGATGACGACTAGCAATTTTGGCTTTTGGGTTCCGTGTTGCGTTAAATTATAATTATGGCATATTAGCATTCTTTATTGTCAAAACTGGACGGAGCTAATGGAGGCGGTCAATCGCATCGATTTGACAATTTCTAGAATGTAATTGCATTTTTTTTTTGAAAATTTTAAAATATAATTGCACGTCAAGTAAATCAAGAGCATTGCTTGACTTGGACTTTCCACTTTCCAAAAGGCCGACTCCCAAAAATCTTCAACTTCAATCCCGATAAGTCTCTTCGGAGACATCCGATAAAATCCCGATACGTCTCTCTATAGATGCATCCCCATCCATCCTGTCTCGAGCCTCTTCATCGTACGACCAAAGCCAAACAAGAGTCTCTCGGCTCGGGTGCCCAAAATGGAGCCTTTCCTGTTAGTCGCTCTCCTCGTAACACAAGCTGGGATTGGCTGCTATGCTCGGAACGATCAGCCCTGCGCTCCTTCAGCGTGCGGTGAAGTCAATAACGTAGCTTACCCCTTTCGGTGGAAGGACGACCGGAAAGGCTGCGGCGACTCGAGGTTCGAGCTAGCGTGCGAAGATAACCGAACAGTGCTGTCTTTGTCCTCTGGCCGATATCACGTGATATCGATAAGCCGAACGTATAGTTATATGGAAGTGGTCGATATCGGGCTGCAAAAGAGCAACTGTTCCTCCCTTCCTCTCCATCGGTTAGTGCCCTCTAATTTCAGCGGCGAAGAAGATGAACCGTACAGTATCTTCTATAGAGACGTTGTGGCCATCGTTTCTTGCTCGAAGCAAGTGAGATCCCGTTCATATATCGCCACCGAACCATGTGTAGCTATAAACGGGTATTATTCATACGCCGTCATCGAGGCGATGGCGTCGGATATCGAGGATTCTTGCACCATAATCACGACGGCACTTACAAGATATTTTTTGTCGGATAGAATAAGGGAAAACAGCACGATCTCTTACAAGGACATCCACAATGCGATGGCCGACGGGCTTTATCTCTCGTACGCGGTGCGGCCGCCGAAGAAGACGTTTCAGTTTTGCTTCTTAGGCTTCCGATACGGAGGGAAGCGATGCATACCCTACTCCTACTGTAAGTATGCCTCTCCACCAAAGTATATCGCCCGATCAACATGCTAATATGTGGCTCTACCGAACAGCTCTTGTGCACTAAGCATAAACGGAAATCCAGTGGTATGGAAATCAAAGTAACAGATGCAAGTGAAGTTCGTGACACTCCCGACAATCATCCTAACACACACGTAGTTATTCACATTAGGACGAGAGAATTGTTTGGATACATACAACTATCGATTGTTGTAATTTTAACAGTTTATCATGCAAATGAAACATTAGTTATTATCGGTTATTATCCTTGGTAAATAATTATCCATTTGTACCTAAATTTTTTTAGTTAATCATGACGATAATACCGGTTGTATGTCTTAAGTGATTTCTTGCTTCGTGTAGACAATTCTTCCTGGGGTACGGCGCTAAATGTGGCACTCAATACAGTTCCGAATGCCGGCTTTGTCTTCGGTATGAACGATTCCATTTTTCCTCACATCTACAAAACGCTTGCGACTCTTTGAATGCGCTTTCTAACAAAGCTGAAAAATACTATGCCTTACACTAATCGTCAAGGCAATTTTCTATGCAGGTCACTTCTTGGCAGCAAAATTCATATTTGGAGCTCCATGTGTGTTGATATTTCTAATCTGTAAGTGGATGAGAAGGCACCAAGCAATGGATGCAAACATCGAAGAATTTCTTCAAGCTCACAACAACTTCTTGCCCGTAAGGTACTCTTACTCAAATATTAAGAAGATCACAAACAATTTCACACATAAGTTAGGTGAAGGGGGATTTGGTTCAGTGTATAGAGGAGTACTTAGAAGTGGCAATGAAGTTGCCGTTAAGATTTTGAAAAATTCAAAATCTAACGGTCAAGATTTTATAAGCGAAGTGGCCACAATTGGAAGGATCCATCATGTTAACGTGGTGCAACTTGTTGGTTTTTGCTTTGATTATTCCAAACAAGCTCTTGTCTATGATTTCATGCCAAATGGGTCTTTGGATAAACACATTGTCTATACGTATGAAGGAAGTTATCTTGACCAAAAGAAAATGTATGAGGTCTCTCTTGGCATAGCTAGGGGGATAGAGTATCTACATCGGGGATGTGACATGCAAATTCTGCACTTTGACATCAAGCCTCACAATATTCTCCTAGACCAGAGTTTCACTCCGAAAGTTTCTGACTTTGGACTTGCAAGACTTTACTCCACCGATCAGAGCATAGTATCATTGACTGCAGCACGAGGAACCTTGGGATATATGGCACCGGAGCTATTCTACAAGGACATTGGTGGGGTTTCTTATAAAGCCGATGTTTATAGTTTTGGGATGATGTTGATGGAAATGGCTGGTAGAAGGAGAAATGTAAATGGAAATGCAGAGGACTCAAGCCAAATCTATTTTCCTTCATGGGTTTATGATCAACTCAGCAAAGAAAAAGAGGTTGAAATGGTAGATGCCACGGAAGAGGAAAGAGAGACAGCGAGGAAGATGATGATTGTTGCTCTTTGGTGTATACAATTGAGCCCTAATGATCGACCATCGATGAGTCGGGTCCTCAATATGCTAGAAGGAGAGATCGATAACTTACAACTTCCGGCAAAACCACTTTTGTATCCAAGAGAGATGCCGATTCATGATGTGGGGACTGAGATTGAACGTGAAACTTTCTCATCTTCTTCAAGTTTTCCAACAATTTCTTGTAGTTATTGGCGTGAGCACGATAACAAGAGTGCGGAATCTTGCTTTGTGTAATGCTCGAGGCTTTCATTAAGAATTTTTTTGGTATTTTTAAGTCTCAGCGTCGATCCCTCCATGATCCTAAAAGCTCGCACTTGAATGAATTGAAAATACATGGCGAACATTGCTTCAAAATTGAGCTACAGTGCTCAAGACGGAGGAATGCGCGAGGAGAAAATCGAGTTAAGCATGGGGGGGTGTGAAGGCAACCACGGAAATTTTTAGAGGGCAAGTTGGAATTAGCCCAGAAGTAGAGATCACGATGGGGGAAATTAATAGTAAAAATATGTAACTATTAGCTATACTGTTCATACATAAACTAATATTTAAGTTCTTGGAATGCTTATTGGTAGAGAAAATGATGATTAAAACACGAGGTCGGACAAGATTAAAATTGAATAGTTGATACAAGAGATAAATAACCTTTAGACTCCGAATGTAAACACCTAATAGAATTGCTTAGAATGGAAACTATTTCTGGTGAAGATGACGGGTTTGACTTTCATATCAGACTCCCAGTTCGCTTAATGCAAAGAAATAACGACCTAAACAACAATTATCAATCGAAACTCAGGTGAACAAAGTTTTGTTACTATTGATGTTACTATTTCGATCCGATTTGGGGAGCGGTAGTTCATTTTTACGGCACTGCTGATTCCTAAGAACAATCAATTTGCTAAAAAAAAAAGGGTTGGGGGGGGGGGTCAAATTTGGAAATCGCAGACGAGTTTCATTCCTGATTAGCGTGAAAACAATCCATAAAGTAATCCACCGTTTGCTGAGTTAGCATCCATGCGCGTACACCAGTATATCTGCATAATTTCCATTGACGGAGGAACCTTTGGTTGGTCCACAAAAAATTGCTTTTGTTGACTTGACTCCGCGTTGATTGGTTGACTTGGCCGTTCCACTGGCCACCCAGCCGATCTTCTCGATCATCATACCGAGGAACCTCCTCGGAAATGCTGCCCAACTAGAGGACGGCAAATAAATTGGAAACTAACTGCTAGAATTCGACTTAAACCGTGCTGGACCGGGCGGCAACTGCCCACGTTTATTCGTAAATTAAGGTTGTAGGATTGACAAAACGAAAGTTTCAACAAAATATTCACCATCAATCACATAGCAACGTGAGACTTTTCTCGGTGCACGATGTTGATCGCATTTTACCTTGGGGAAAGATGGAAACTTATTTCTGGTTTAAAATTTCCTTGAAACAGGAAATGCATGCGTCAAACGAGGAACGGATATCTCTCCTATTAGGCTGCGACGTCGCTTAGACTTTTCAAACAATTGCTTACTTTGAAACATTGAAAAATCGAATTTTCGGTACTCGTAAGGTCGGCCGTATATATTAATTTCCATGCATATCTCAATACTCGATGTGTGTTTTTTCAATTCTCTGACTGCAATAGGATCTATACTTTCCTCAAATCCTGATTGAAGGAAAGTTCCTCCAACCATCCTTCAATATGGTGGATCATAAATCGTGGACATCACCCACATTCAACTTAAATGAAGGCTATGTACATGTCTGTGTTAGAATATGACTATTAAACCAAGCATTCATCTGTCGGTTTAAGTTTTCGTGCTGGACTTTTTAGCATAAAATCAGAGTAAGTGAATCTGAGGTCAAATCTTTTCAAGCGTGTATTTATATCCCCAATTACGTATTTCCAAGTTTTAGGCTTATGTGAAAGTCTAGCCTACATGTAAGGGAAAGTATTGAAATATTCAAAGATAATACCTCCGCTTAATCTATCAGCTAAGTTTTTTTTATTTATTTTAAATTAGACTTTCTAACAATCTAAAACTCACTAATTAGAAGGGTGGTGAGTGAAAAAATATTGACCGTCATAAAAACTAGGCTCGATACTTGCAGGGAATTTCATTGTATAATCGACCATAAACAATATGGATATGATGCTAATGAATATAATCTATGGTTCCTTCGTCTGAAAATCATCGGATTTCTCCGGTGCATTTGTTGGCCACTGTGTCTGCCCCACCACGCCAGAATGTGCTTGGAAACACCAATTTCTTGACTTTGGACTGCTCTGGGTCATTGTTTGACTTGGGGATTTTTCCAAAGACAAGTCCAACTCTCCGAGATTCAGTCATTATTATAGGTGACAAATGGGTGGGTCGGATCGGGTTTGAATCGGTTCGAATATAGTCCGACCCATATTTAATAACCCAAACCCGATTCGATCCGTGATCGACCCATACCCGACTGAAACTTTTTGACCCAAATTATGAAAATACAATAATATATTTTAAAAAATAATATTACTAAAATACTTCTAGGTTCCTATCCCGACCCTAGCCCCTGCATCGTCCCTAGTCCCTGGCCCCAACCCCGGTCTTAGTCTCAGCCTCAGCTTCGATCCTGGTCCCGGACTGTGGCACGACCCGGTCCCCCGGCTCCTGCTCTTGGTCTCGTCCCCGGCCTCGACCCAGCCCCGTCCCCGGTGGCCGGCACTAGCCTCAGGTCTTGGTCCCTGTCTCGAACCCGACCTCGGGCTTGGTCCCGGGTCCTGGCCTCGGTTCCTGTCACGATCTCGGCCCCCGCCCTGGCCCCGTCCCCGGTCATGGGAGCCGGCCTCGGCCCCGGTCGCAGGCCCGGTCCCGGTTGCCGTGCCGGTCTGGAGACTCGGTCCTAGCCCCGTTCCCGGTCACGTCCCCTGTCCCTACCTCGGTCTTGGTCCCGGGACCAGCCCCATCCCCGATCCTAGGACCCGACCCTAGTCACCGGCCTCGGCCCCGGCCGCCAGCCTAGTCCCAGTACCCCGCCTCGATTGCCGTCCCAGTCCCACGACCTGGCCCTGGTCCCGTCCCCATTCACGTCCTCGGTCCCTACCTCGGTCTCTGTCTCGGGACCCGGTCCTTGCTCCTGCCTCAGGACGCGGCTCCGACCCTTGCTGGAGGGCCCGGGACTTGGCCTTGGCCCTGGCCCTTGTCCCGGTCGCGGCCCGGCCCCATCCCGGCCTCGACCCCTAGCACCCGTCCCAATCCGGTCGCCGGTCCTCTGCCCCCGTCTCCAGACCATGCCCGAGCCCGAGCGCCGACACTGGTGCCGTCTCCGGCCCTGGTCACCCGCCTCGGGCTCCGGTCCCGATCTCGGCTTTGGTCTCAGGACCACGTGTAACTTGTGGAAGGATCTTGTAGTTACGGATCGAAAATAGGTCCAATAAGAATCGAAAATGGGTTCAAGTATAATCCATTATTGACGCATTTTTAGTGAGTCATTTAAAATTTAATGATCAATATATGACCCATTTTATACAAATATGAGTCAAATATGGATTTGTGACCCATGTTACTAGCTTTAGTAAACATAATCACCCCAGATGCATCCCCTTTCGATCGAGCCTCTTCACCAAATGACAAAGTCAAACGGAAATCTCTCTCCATCGCACGGATTCTCTCAACTCATGTGCCGAATTAAGCCTTTCCTATCGCTCGTTCTTCTCGTGATACGACATGGGATTAGCTGCGATGCCCAGAAAAATCGCCCATGTGCCCCTTCAGCGTGCGGCGAGGTCGGTAACTTAAGCTATCCCTTTCGGTGGAAGGACAATCCGAAAGGCTGCGGCGACGAGGTTCGAGCTAGCATGTGAAGATAATCGCACGATGTTATCTTTGTACAATGGCCAATATCACGTGAAAAAGTTAACTTCCCCCAGCAACGACTGGGGTTTCTTCGCTGGTACTATGGAAGTGGTTGATGTCGGGCTGCAAAAGAGAAACTGTTCCTCCCTTCCTCTTCACCAGTAGATGCCCTCTAATTTCAGTGGTGAAGAATATAAACCGTACGACATCAGTGACGCAATTCCCAGGATGACAATTATGACTGGCTCAAAGCAGGTGAGATCTCCTCCATACATCGACACCGAACCATGTATAGCTGTAAACGGGCGTTATTCATACGCTGTCATCGATGCAAAGGCATCGGATATTGAGGATTTTTGCACCATAACCACGTCAACACTTGCAGCACAGTATTTATGGGAAAAAACAAAAGCATTGTCCCGGGAGAATCGTACTATTTCCGACGACGACATCCACGACACGATGGCCGACGGGTTTTTTCATCTTTGACTGGTTGCGGCCGCAGAAGACATTATTTAGTTTTTGCTTCTTAGGGGTCCGACACGTTGGGAAACGACGCATGCCCTACTACAATTGTAAGTGCGCCTTTCCATCGAAACTTAACAACCCGATCAATATGCTAATACTTGGGTCTAGCTGTAGTTGTTGTGATGAATTAAAACTTTTTATATTAGCTCAAAGTGGCTGATCTTTTCAATTGCTAACTTATCTTTTACATCAAGGGTTCACGAAATTGGGGAATAAAACCCCACCAAAAACGTGGTGAGCTAGATATAAAATCCCCATAACATATGCGTAGTTATTCACGTCGAGACAAGACACTCGTTGAATATATACGATTACTGATTTTGTAATTTAAGCAACATAATATGCAAATGTAGCATTAGTTATTTATCAGTTATTGTCCGAAATGCGTCTTTGCTTCGAAAGTTGTTGATTTATATCTAGGTTTTTAGTCATTTAGGATGATAATACTTCTTTCCTTATACGTGCTTTTCGTTCATTACTCGGTTCTGATTTATATATGCCTTAATCTTTTGCTTTATGTAGACAATTCTTCCCGAAGTACGGCGCTAAATGTTGCACCCAATACAGTTCCTACTGCGGGTTTCGTCTTCGGTATGGACGGTTCTTTTTTCCTAACATCCACGAAACACTCACGAACTATATGTGAAGAAAACACTCTTTGTATGTGATTTATAACAAATAAATAAGACTGTACTTCACCTTTGTATACAGCTCACTTCATGGCAGCAAAATTAATATTTGGCGCTCCATGTGTTTTGATTCTTCTAATCTCTAAGTGGATGAGAAGGCGCCAAGCAATGGACGCAAATGTCGAAGAATTTGTGCAGGTTCACAACAGCTTTTTGCCGCTCACTTCATGGCAGCAAAATTAATATTTGGTGCTCCATGTGTTTTGATTATTCTAATCTCTAAGTGGATGAGAAGGCACCAAGCAATGGACGCAAATGTCGAAGAATTTGTACGAGTTCACAACAACTTTTTGCCCATAAGGTACTCTTACTCGGATATTAAGAAGATCACAATGAATTTCAAGCACGAGTTAGGCGAAGGGGGATTTGGTTCTATGTATAGAGGACTACTTAGAAGTGGCAATGAAGTTGCAGTTAATATTTTGAACAATCCAAAATCTGACGGCCAAGATTTTATGAGTGAAGTGGCCACAATTGGAAGGATCCATCATGTCAATGTGGTACAACCTGTTGATTTTTGCTTGGATTACTCCAAACAAGCTCTTGTCTACGATTCATGCCAAATGGATCTTTGGATAAGCACATTGTCCATAAAGATGGAGAAAGTTCTCTTGATCATAAGAAAATGTTTGAGATCTCTCTTGGCACAGCTAGGGGGATAGAATATCTACACCGGGGATGCAACATGCAAATTCTACACTTTGATATCAAGCCTCAAAATATTCTTTTAGACCAAAGTTTCACTCCAAAAGTTTCTGACTTTGGATTTGCAAGATTTTACCCTATTGATCAGAGCATAGTATTGTTGACCGCAGCAAGAGGAACCTTGGAATATACGGCGCCTGAACTATTCTATAAGAACATTGGCGATGTTTCTTATAAAGCAGATGTTTATAGTTTTGGGATGATGTTGATGGAAATGGCCGGTAGAAGAAGAAATGTAAATGCAAATGCAGAGGACTCAAGTCAAATTTTTTCCTTTGTGGGTTTATGATCAACTCAGTAAAGAAAAGGAGGTTAAAATCATATATGCCAAAGAAGAGGAAAGAGAGACAACGAGGAAGATGGCAATTGTTGCACTTTGGTGTATCCAATTGAGCCCAAATGATCGACCGTGGATGAGCCGGGTCCTCAATATGCAAGAAGGAGAGAATGACGAACCGCAACTTCCAACAAAACCACTTATGTATCCAAGAGAGACATCAGTTCATGATGTCGAGACTGAGAGTGAACTCGAAACTTTCTCATCTCCTACAAGTTTTCCAACAATTTCTACTAGTTACCAGTATGAGCACAATAACAAGATCGCAGGATCTTGTTTTGTGTGAAATTTTCCCTTTTCTAGAAATTGAATGCAAAATAAAAGCAGTACTATCACTTGTCCATGATTTTAGTTTCCTTCGGATCTCGTAGTCGTGCCATTTGGCTCATGATTTCAATTTCCTCGCGAAATCTTTACCTTTTATAGTTAGATTCATCTGGATTCGCACCCTGATATCTCCACTTCATGCACTTTCTAAGCGTGATGTTGATCGGTCTCTGTCATGTGAAGTTCGGATGGTCTCGGCATATGTTGATATCTCGTTAAATTGGTACTATCTATGCGCAATGGTGACATTCATACGTAAAAGTCTGGAATCTTGTGAGTTTTCCAGATATGAAAAAGCAAGTTCCTCGCGATCCCGATTGCCTTGATCAACGAGTCTCTCTCCTCTCTCCGGATCCGCCGATCCATCACAAGCTCTGTCCTTCCCACCAAAACCTCTCTACCTCACCCCTCGACAGCCACCCGATCACCCACATTTACCCGCGGCCACCCTTCCCCAAGCAATCTCCAACCTCAACGGCATGTACCTTACGAAGCAACTTCCTTTCTTAATCCTAACGTCTAAGTTAATCGGGAGATTGATTAAAATACGGGTTTGCCAGTTCACTTAATGCAAACCATGGATGATGCTACATGTTCTCATGTTCATCGTCACAATGTAGCACTAACATTATGTGGCGGTTGAAATGAATTTGAATCCAGATACCTGACTTACAAGGATTTTAATTCAATGTAGGGCACACTAGTGCGGTTTCACGAAACAAAAAAAAAAGAAGAAAAAAAAAAAGGATTCCTACGGAGACTCAATTTGCGAAGAATGTCCAATTCAGAAATCGTAGGAGTAGTTTTCCTTCCTAATCGATGTGAAAGCTATCAATAAATTCATCCACCACTTGTTATGTTAGGTTGACTCCGTCCGTGTACAACAATCTCTTCGTAATTTCCGCTGATGGAACCTTTGGTCGGTCCACACACAGTTCTACTTTTCTTGACTTTGACTTTGTGTTGATTGGTTGACTTGGACATCTCGATGACAAAGAGCCTCCACCCACGTCCATCAGACCAAGGGAAACCTCCTCTGAAATGGCTACGCGTTGACGAGCCATATAGCCGCAGCATGACAACACTTCTAACTTTTGATTTCTTTGTCAGAAGTCAATCCGACATAAAAATCTATTTGGTAAAATTATTATTGAACTAGAAATGCGTTTGGTAAAAAAAGTGACTTCTAGTTAGATTTTCTAATTCTGATCAGATTTTTGGCCAACTTTGAAAAGTAAAATTTTGTTTACTTCTCGATAGAGACATCACTTCTCTAACCATATTGATGTTCGTTGCAGTCAACGCTTGCTCACCGCCACCTATCGCTGCCGATCGCTGCCGTCACAGGCGTTCGCCGACCGCCACTTGCTGGCTGTCAAAGCTGGCCACTGCTCCTGCCGCCGCCATCGACCATCGTCGCCAGCTGGACCACAAATGCCGAAGATTTTGTTAATAATGTTTCAAAAGTAGAAATTTTCAATCGTTATCAAAAAAATTTCTCTACTCAGAAGTAAATCTAGAGCAGAAGTAGAAAAATCAACTTATGTTTTTAAAGAAAAGTAGAGAGATCAACTTCAGGCCAGAAGTCACTTCTAGGCAGAGAAGTGTTGTCATGTGCAGTCCTAGTGGGCAGATTCCAAAGCAACAGTTAGAATTCAAGCCGCTCCACAGGAGAAGCAGCCACCATCTTATCACTTTCAACTCAACCTTATTGAATTGGCGATTCCCTAAAGACCGCTGGCTAATGAGAAGTCGAGATCTATCAATTTCTAGAAAGTCTTAGAGTTGGTAACTCACAGTGTGAAGACCGTAGTTGCGCATAATGTGTTGTGAATGCACAGTGAAAATCCGATACATGAGATCTTTAAGAGCAAGTGTAAGTTCGAATATGTCAACATATTAAGTTGCACCTACTTTACTTAAAAGTTTGAGTCAATAATTTACGAGCTAACTATGATATATTAATTGTTCCATACCACACAATTCTTCAATGTGAGGCTTCTCTAAGATAAGTCACTCATGTTTCTCAGCATGACGTTTACTAACATTTTGCTTCTTTTCTCTGTTTCATTCGGCGCCTCTTTGTCCATAAGCTTAGATGCCATATTTCCTGGCAAGTCCCTCTTTGGAAAACAAACATTATCTTAAGGGGGAATATTTAAGATGGGCTTGATAGCCTACTAAATTACATTGATTGTTGAAGCATTTGAATGAGTAATGGCTCCATCTTAAAGTTGTTGTTTGAATTGCAGATCTCCTAACGTGTGATTGGTACCCTCAACTATTGGCGCATCATAATCTCTTAAGACCTTACGTGGAATTTTAGCCTCACCTTTTCCCCCCATCTTTTTGGTGTAATTTCCCTATTCTCTTAGTTGCCTTTGAAATGTACGTTCAATTTCTAGATCAAACTTAGCAAACTTCCCTTGTTGGCCATGTGTCACGCATCGATGTACACTCTGGTGAAAATAAAATGAATACCAGATTAAACTTAGAATTATCCGGTATCAATAGTATTTAGTATTGAACCAACAATCCCAGCGACAACGCCAGAAAACTTATTGTAAAATTCACAATGCTAGTATGTCCATGAACATTTCGAACATGTAATATAATATAAGAATAGGTATTGTCCCATATAGGTTGATGGGTAATAAATCAATTAAATACTAAAAATGGATTAATTCTAAAATTTATCTTACAAATCAAAATAAAATTGAGAATAAAGTAAAATTGACAATGTTAAAAGCAAAAGTTTGGAACTAGATGCAATTAATCAATCAAATAAATATATTAAAGCATTTGATTTGACCATAGTCACTAGATATGAATTTCTTATCACTGCGAATACAAGAATGATATCAAAAATGTGAGTGAGAACTAAAAAGGATAGAACGCTCGCCACCCATAAAAATCCTCTTAAGGGATAAGAGCAAATAAGAACAAGTTCTTATTCGCAATGGAAAGGAAATAATCTTTACAAATCAATCAAGTCTGTCCTTTCATTCATCTTAATATGCTAATATAGATGAGCATGGAAAAATCCTCCTAGCATGGGTGAGTCTTCAAAGGAAAGAGACTAGGCAATTAAATAATAGGAACTAGAGAAGTAATAAAGTCCTAGGAAACTAGAAATATCATTTAAACACGTAAAGACTCGATCTCAACTTTTTGAGACCTCAAACAACGTTTACTAACTTTGAAAAACATGAAAGATAATAATAGTTGGTCGAAGGTCTTCAATGAATGTGAAATCGACTACCAATATATGCTCGCGAATTTGATAACAAAGAGATCGTCAGTTACGAGGATTGATCGTCGATAACTCCTTTGCATTGACAGTATCTTTAGGGAATGCTCCAGCATCACTATCTCTTGGTAGTTTGTCAATCCACCATGTGAATTTAAAGTAACAATTGCGCATTAAAGTCTGTGAATATTCCTGATTTACAACGACTCTTTGGATCACCTTATTATCGAAAGTCGCACAAATAACATGATATACCTCTATTCACTTTTAATTCATGGTGATATGTTGTAAGAAGCAATGACAAATTGTCAATTCTTAGTCTCAAATATGCACATGAGATCATTCAAATATTGACCAATCACTTAAAAACATTAAGCATAATGATATGTAACTCACATGAATGAAATCATTTGCAGGACATAGATGTCATGAAATTATTATCATCATGGTTAAGCTACAAAAGACAATTAGAACATACTAGAATAGGAAACGAAAACATGAATTAGTCCTAGCATCTTGAATCAAAGAAAAAGAATTATGTGGCAAATTTTCTCTCCTCCTCTTCTCTTCAAAATTCTTAAAAGTCTCCAATAACAATAAAAGAACAATATTAAAATAAAAAGCTAGCCGTCACCCCTTAGCTCTCAATGTTATCCTATTTATAGTATAACATCCAAGACTCCCAAAAATAAGGCAATTGTGCATTTTTTTTGCATAAAATTAGCTAATAAATCATAGAATTCCTAATTTGTCCTCTAACTTCTAACGCTTCTATGGTTGACATCTTCCTTTCCTTCTTTTTGTCATTTTTTTTCTTATTTTCTTGTGTCTCGTTGTGCTGCATAAGCAAAAAAAAAAAATGAATAAATAGAAGGAAATCCAATTATTTTCTCACAAACATCACATTATTTGTTGTCTAAATTAGGTAAAATAACTCTATTTTTATAGGCTTACCAACCTTACACTCGGACATCACGCTTTCTAGGCATATTGGACTTTCATGTTTACTAGAGGTGATCGGTTCTCGGTTTGGTCCGGTTCCCATAAAAAACCAAAAACCGGATTGGTAGTTCCGGTTCTCAATTTTCCGGAACCGAGAACTGGATCACCAGTCCGGTCCGGTTTCTGGACGGTTCCATTTGACCGACATATGCAAAAAAATAAAATAAAATTCGAGTAGCAAGAAATGAGCTATAAGTAGAGTGGCATTCATTGGCAGCTTTCTGCTTACTGTTGTTGCCCACCATTAATACTAAGAGAAAATAGAGCGTCAATTTTGGAGTCGCAAGAGTCGCCAATTTGCACGATGAATCTATATTTCGAGAATTAGACGGCTAGTCGTCAGATCATGGACATGCATATACCTAAAAAAAATCCTCATTTTTCACTCAAATAATCAACTGAATTTGACATTGGCCTGGCTTTAAGCTGTTGCTTCATCTCCTAAAGAGACATGCTTGTCATCCACTGGAACAATAGCGACTCCAAAAAGTGCTCTTTTTTTCCTCGAGTATCAATGGCGGTCAATAACTGGTGATACGGCAATCAGAGGTGGCGTGATGTCAATTGGTACTGGCGATGAAGAGAGTGATTGGTTCTGGAGATATTTTGAGATTTTTTTTTTTTTGCTATGGTGCTCGAACGCTGTAAATCGTATGCCCCTTACAAATGCCCCAAGAATCGTCGTCGGTTATATGAGAGCGCTTCTCTTGACCACCACTTTTAACGCACAAAAGCATTAGAATGTTCACGTAAAGGAAAGAAACAGAGCACAAAACTATATAATAATAAATAAATAAAACGATCGGTCCGGTCTTAATGAACCATAGGACCGTATATCGGACTGTTCCCTCTAGAATCGGAAATCGGATCACCGGTCCCAGTCCGATCCAGGCGGTCCGATTTGCTCACCCCTAATATCTACGATGCTCTGGAAACCTTCCAGCCTATTTGGTCACATACTGATTTTGGATGTCAATAATATTCATTTTTCCCCGCCAAAAAAAGTCGAGTTTAAGGTTATAGAGGGAATAATCTATGACTTTCTTGTTTTTGTAAGAGGATTTAGTATTTTTCCCACCCTCTTCAGGCAGGAAGACAGCAAAAGTCGAAACAACACTCTGCACGAGAAAGCCCGAGCCCAAGTTTATTCTTATGCTAGCTATTTATTTGCACATATATTCTTTAGGAATAGAGGTGTGAAATAGGTGGATCGAGTCGAATATTATCAGACCTATATTGATCCGTCTAATTCATTTTAACCCATATTCAATGATCCATACTTAACCCGATCCGCAACTAACTCATACCCCTCTTGATCCATTCTGACTCATATTCAATGATCCATACTTGACCCGATTCTCAATTAACTCATACCCGACTTGATCCATTTTGACCCACATTACCAAATCATAATAACATTCTAAGAAAATAATATTACTAAAATATTTCCATACAATGAAAAATCTACTAATTTTTTTTCCTTTTTTTTTAGATTTTTCTAATTTTTTTGAATTTTTGAATTTTCTAAAATATTAACTATTAAAAAGCACTTATCATTAAAAATATCTTTTATTCAAAAATATTTTATTGTTCAAAAAATATTATTTTATTTTATTTTTCTTCAACAGGCGGCAGCTGACGCCCAGTGGTGGCGGCTATATTTTTTTCTTTTCTAATTTATTTCATTTCACTTATAAAAATAGAAAAATAGAAAATAATAGTATTAATAAAAAAAGCCTTTGAAGTATTAAGCTCATTTGCAACTTGTGAAAGGAAGCTGTCATTATAAGTTGAAAATGAGTCCAAAGTGAGTCGTAAATGGGTTTAAGTGTGTGACCCATTTGAATTTACTTAATTATTTTAGACTCATTTTCATTCAATCTTTTACAAATCTAGAACCCGTATATAACCCATTTGTATCAAATATGGGTCAAAAAATAGGTCATTAACCTACGTTGACGGCTCTAACTAGGAATAACTATATCATTCTTGGTCTATTCTTGTTGAAACATTCGTTACTTTTGTTTCACCGAAAAATAGATGAAAATATCTAGTCCTCGAGGAAGTTCAAAAAACAGGCATTTATGCGACTGATAAAATTCTTGGGGAGTTAAATATTTGTATATTGATAAGATCATTAACTGTCTTTTAAAGTTTGATCTCTTGCTCCGATGAATATAGCCATGGATCAAAATAGAGGAGATTGCACCACTCATAAGTAAATATTTCACAGTACCCGGATTAGACCACACATCTTTCTTCGTATTATCCACATAACGTGTGGGAGCATTATCTGAAATACTCAAGAGTTACAAAGATAGTTGCTAGATCGTTAGCAACATCCAGTAATATTCCTCCTTGAACAGCGGACAAAGCTTAGAGTTGTTGTCATACAATTCACATCATCATTAAGAATTGTCGAATCAATCCACCGATACATGCATGAGGTGTGAAACGAAAAACAACCTTGATAAGAGTTTATAATCTCACGATTCATTTCATTAACCTTTCACAAATAAACACTTGAATACCTCTATCTCCTAAACGATTTAAATTTCAGGGTTTCATTTCTGTGTACATTTACAGCTTGTCAATTTTCTTTCGTTGCGCATACTAAGTCGCTCGTGGTTTAGTATGCCGCTACAAGTTCGGGAGCTGATTTTATTGGGGGAAGGGACAGGACAGACTCTTGGCTCCTACCATCAGATTAAGCTGGGTTGAAATTTACGGATTTAGATCACCCAACATTGGGATTTTCGTGACATACTTACCATTACTTAAATCAGGTCGTTCAAATGACAATGAACGGTCAAGAATGGGTCACGTTATTTGTTGAGGGGGAGGGAAAAAATTGAACGATAATTTTTTTGGAGTTTGAAAAATTTTGAATCTCAACCTTCTCTTAAATCAGGCCATTCATTTTCATTTGAACGACCTGATTTAAGTAATGGTAAACATGTCACGAAAAATTTAATGCCAATTGATCCGAATCCTGGAAGGGGGAGGACATTGGAACTCGCGGATGGAAGTGGAAGCAGCCACTCTCTTCTCGACTGCAGTTATGCTCAATACCCCAGCATTCGGAGAGCGGGTTTTGAAAGCGTCGGTCCTAATTGATGTCATGCAACCAAAGGGAATTTGCCCTTGGAGTATTCGCTATTCAGCCTTTCGTGAGCAGCTTCTCGCTTCCTACTTCAACACAAATTCGAAGTTGGTGCTTGGCCTGGACCGGTAGAACCAAGCAATGAGGCTGCTCAGGTGCTTGCAAATTGGGCTTTCAATCGAATAATCAAAGAGAAAGGTTATTAGTTTTAAATTTAAACGTTTGATTAATATTACTAAGAAATATTCACTCTTTCTTTATTTTATGTATACGAGATGCATAATTACATGTTTCAACCTTCTACTTTATATTTTGAAAAAAATCAATTTTAAATGATTATAGATTCTCGATGCAGCACAATGAGAATAATCCTTAGTTTACCCAAAATATATATCGAAGTTCATCATCTTCCCCAAGCATTTACGACAAGGAGAACGACCACATCTGGTCGAAACTTTTGCTCTATCATTTAGAGCGAGAGATTGTCAGAGCATGCTACAACAAAAGCGGATAGTCCAATTTATCAGTCCAGTGAAACAGGGAACAAAGGAACTGCAATGAATCCCAAGAACCGGTCCATCTCAGAGCACTCTCATCGGCACGTAGATGGTTACCGTTTCTCTTAATCTGGAAAGGATTCATCTCATTTTGATGTACGCAGCAGCATAGATTATCTGGCAAGTTGACGGATCCACGGCCCAATCCGTCGCCACTCCGAAGCTTCAATGCTATAAATTCGAGTGCTAATCTTTGGAAGTCTGTGTGCCTACTCCTCCATTAATCACTTTTAACTCTTCATTGTTCTTAAACATCTGCGTCTGCTAGTGAAGCCATGGGATCCTTCAGAAACCAACATTGCATTCAGGTGACCTTGATCTTCCTTCTGGGAGCTTGGGCTCATCAAGCCGCGGGTCGCGCCCTCCAGCAAGAAGATCCCATGTACGAGATGCACGAGCAGTGGATGGCCCGTTACGGCCGTGTGTACAAGGACGTGGAAGAGAGGCAAAGCCGTTTTGAGATCTTCAAGGCGAACGTGCAACGCATTGAGTCGTTCAATCAGGCAGGCGACAAGGCTTACAAGCTTGGCGTCAATCGGTTTGCCGACCTCACCAACGTAGAGTTCAAGGCGAGGAACCGATTCAAGTCGCACATGTGCTCCACCGAGGATGCATCTTTCAAGTACGGGAACGTCACCGCGGTGCCTTCTAGCATGGATTGGAGAAAGAAAGGAGCCGTGACGCCGATTAAGAACCAAGGCCAATGCGGTAAGTCGACACGAGTTCTTTTGCCTTCGATAATGTTTCTTCTTCAAGACTGTCGTTCTGATTTGGTTGTCCTGATTCCGTTGCAAAAATGTAGGTTGCTGTTGGGCTTTTTCGGCCGTGGCGGCTGTGGAAGGAATCAATGAAATTACCTCAGGCAAGTTGATTTCTCTCTCCGAGCAAGAGTTGGTCGACTGCGACGTCGGCGGCCAGGACCAAGGATGCGAAGGCGGCTGGATGGATAGCGCGTTCCAATTCGTCGAGAAGCACGGCCTCACTACTGAGACGAGCTACCCCTATAAAGGCACGGACGGTAAGTGCAATGTTAAAGGGGAATCCAACCGCGCCGTGATCATTAAGGGATACGAAGACGTTCCCGCCAACAGCGAGGAGGCGTTGCTAAAAGCAGTTGCCAATCAGCCGGTCTCCGTGGCCATCGATGCCGGAGGATTCAACTTCCAGTTCTACTCCAGCGGTGTGTTCACCGGACCTTGCGGGACCGAATTGGACCACGGCGTTACCGCGGTGGGGTATGGGGCAAGTGAGGATGGCGCCAAGTATTGGCTGGTGAAGAACTCGTGGGGCGAGGAATGGGGAGAGGAAGGATACATAAGGATGCAGAGGGACGTCACTGTTAAGGAAGGCCTCTGCGGCATAGCCATGAAGGCCTCCTATCCTACTGCATAAATCTGAATGAAAGTCCCCATATTACGTGAACAATTTTCTACTTTGTGTTATTATTGCATACTGTCATCTTGTGAAGAAAATTAACTTTATGTACATGAACAATATTGTGGGATTGGAATGTAATATCGAAATTTCGTACATTTACTTGTTTAAAAAGTACGAAATTAAATTGAGCTTTGCATCGTTAGCTGAAATGCCAAATTTTTTTTTTTTTTATAATACGAGACATCATAACCTTTCGCCCATCACTAATTTAAATAAGTTAGTCTCACTGCTTATCAATTCCATGACATCTCATATACACAACAATCAATATGCAAAAGCTTCAATTGTCGTAGCATCCTATATCTTCACACGATATGAAGGTTTTTTTTTTTTGATAATCAAGATGTCCGAGTCAGCTTACGCGCACTTCGACTATTTCTCGGGAATACTAGCATATCAACTGTCACGTCCCGACTTTCGAGCCCGCGACATCCCTTGCCAAATTGCCACCAGGTCATAATAGATAGCGTCCCAGGCAACTGCTATCGACCTAAGATTATATTGCGCAAGCGGAACGTATCATCTTCCATTCAATAAAATCATATGGGATAGATAGAAAGTAAAGCCAGATTGCAAAATACAAAAGGCTGATGAGAATAGATGATTCATAACCTTACAGAGCCATCAACTGATAAATACAACCCCATGCTTCGAGGTGGCCCTCTAGGACTCACAAAAAGATACAAGAGTCAGGTAAGGTTAACTCTCATCTATCCCAAAACAGTATCTCCCACAAAAACAACCACAGTTCCTTGACTACAAAAGGAACCTAACCCTCTACTGGGAAGACTCGACATCCGTGTCGTAATAATCAACCGGGAGAGCCGGGTCATTCGGGTCATCACAAGAACTCTGGTTAGAACGCACAGAGGGGGCTACCGATTGCTCAGGCTCGAGCTCGAGCTCCATACCAGGCGCGGGGTCCATCACTTCCCCATCAGGTGTATCAATATCCATTGGGTCCCAAGCGGGGATATTAGGGGCCCCCTATAGAGGTGGCCCCTCAAATCCTCGAAGCGGATCGAAGAGATCCATCCCATCACGAAGATACCAGGCCTTAAAGAGGTGTGCCACCAAATGTGGCATCCCTTCATCAACCCATATCGTCGTGATGTGACGCTCCCACATCTGGTCCGTACCTGGTACCGGATGGAGACTGATATCAAGTGATGAGTCAGTGGGGGTGCCGAACCGCACCGGTCTTTCTATTACTTCGGACTTGAAAAATTTGTCCCACGACGGGGTGAGAAATGAATCTCAGTGAATCAAGCCTAATCTCGGTTAGGATAATGATTCGCCCAGAACATCCTAAGTGCCACAAAAAGATCACAAGACATCAACAGAGATATATATATATATATATATATATATATATATATATATATATATATCAATCATAACAAATCTGTCAAATCTACCACCAACAGAAGTACAACCACTCAGGCATACACAAGTCCATTATTAATCAATGACCCACGCGACTGGCATGATAAATACATCAATAGTGCGATCCCGCACTCTTCTGGCAAAACTAGGCTACGTCCACTTTACTCTCTCAGCGACGGCTACTACAAGCAGTGTATCCAGTGCACCCGGCACGGCACTGCAAGTAGGCATTCCTTAAAAAGGAGCTTCGGTCCATCACAAGCTGCGATCGACATCCGATAATCCCTTAAAATCGTACGACTGGCACGGGGCATGGATTATCGTGCTTCTGACAAGTCGCAAATTTTCATACAATCAGTACTGTACAAGTACCCACGGTACAAAGCGAACTTGCCAGGTAGCGTCATTGACCCTTTAAATGACCACACAAATTGCACTCGGCAATCAACTCATTGATTATCTTGGATTAACGCCAAAATCCACAAGAAATACAATCAACTCGGCCCCAAGGCCCACAAGATTTCGAATTGAACTTTTCAGCCAGGCAAACAAACCAATCAAGCAATTCACTCACTCTCGAGTAATCAACTTAACCCGGCAATTTCAAGCTCAATTCATATTAGAAATCTTAATTCTCAGTCAAATTATAGCAGTCAATCGTTCGCTCGTCTCTAACCTGTCACTCACTCGCGAGCAACTCAATCAAACAATTAATTGCTAAATTACCACAAATAGCCACAGACAAATAATCGATTGACCATGTATCCTAACCATGGTTTCTATCTATACCGGTCCCGATCGACATATATATATATATTTAAAATAAATAAATAAATAAATACATAATTAAATAAATAATTAAATCATACTAATCCTAAGCGCAATTAGCGCCCTAACCAAGGTTTAGAGTCAATTCACTATTTGAGTTAGCTCGATCGGCGACGGTGGCGGCGGCGGCGGCGATAAAACTAAGGTTTATCGCGCGGCGAATCGAGCTCAAACTTCGGCGACACCCCGTGGAAGTCCGGCGAGGTCGCCGGAACAGGTGGCCGGTGGCGGAGCTCCGGCGAGCTGCGGCCGGCGGTCTGCAACAGTGAACAACAGAATATTCAATCCGGCAACTCTACTGTTTTGGCCGTTTTCCGGCGACACGGGCTGGGACAAGGCCGGCCAGAGGTCGGGGGCTCACCTAGGGGTCGGTGGGGGTCGGCCGGGACAGGTGGACGGCGGCGGAAGGCGGCCGGCGGCGGAAGGCGGCCGGCGGCGGCGAACAGCCGCGATTAGTGGCTGTTCTGTTTTTGCGCCGAAAAAGGGCTCTCGGTCGGCGGCGGTTTTCGGCGGCCACGCGCGGCGACCGGCGGAGTCGAGCTGGGTGGCGGTAGAGGAGACTCAGGGGAGTCGTCTGGCGGTGGCACGGCGACGACGGTGGCGGCCGGAACGAAGACCAGAACAAACCGGATTCAAAACAGAGCATCGAGACTTTCGGGCCGGATTTCGGCGATTCCGGCTGCTGACAGTCGGCAACGAGGGGTCGGATCGATCGAGGGGAGGTCGGGGGTTAGCTGGGTGGTGGTGGTCGGTGTCGGTGGCGGCCGTGGCGGCCGGAGAAGATCGCGGAGTCCTCGGGTCGCCTGACCCTAAAACAGGGGACGTTCGGCCATAGGTTTTCTTCGGCGAAACGGCGGTGACGGCGGCTCGGCCGGGGTCCAGACGACGGTGGGGAGTAGCTGGAGGTAGTGGCTGCCGAGGGTGATGTGGTGGTCGCGAAAAATGGCCACGAACGGAGATGATTCGATCGGTTGAAGGAGCTGTCGGGCAAAGAAGGAAAAAAATGAAGAAAGAAGAAGAACAGAAGAAGAAGAAGCAGAAAGAAGAAGAAGACAGCGGCAGAGAGAGGACGGCGTTGGGCAGTGAAATGGAGGGCCCAACCTTGACTTTGAAGGCCACAAAATTAAATTTTTTTGTCTCTTATGAGTGAATAATTGGGGGGGAAATGGTAATTTTGGCGCGCCGGGACTGAAACGAAATTTTTGGTGTACTGATCGAAGGGTAATTTCGGCAATTTCACTGGTCAAGCTCGATCAGGGTTAAGCTCGTTTGCAAAAACGGCAATTTAAAAATCGCCGCGGATTAATTTCGAAACTCAATTCGAAATAATCTAAAGTTCGGAATTCGTCCAAATTTTCGTCTTTTCAGTCCTTATAGTCCAAAATGGGCGTCGACTATGACTATACATTCATATCATTTAATCGACTCCCGGCACTTACAAGGATTGAATTTTCAGGACGTCACAACTCTCCCTCACTTAGGAAATTTCATCCTCGAAATTACAACACAGTTCTAATTACTCAAAAAGAGAAGGATAACTAAGCTTCATAACTTCTTCGTTCTCCCATGTAACTCCTTCTATGCCATGATGTTGCCAAACCACCTTGACTAACGGAATTGTCTTGGATCGCAGTACCTGCTCTTTTCTGTCCACGATCCTGACTGGTCGCTCCACATATGACGCCCGTTCATCCAAATCAATTTCTTCGTAACTCAGCACATGAGCAGGGTCTGGCTCATACTTCCTCAACATCGATACGTGGAAAACATTATGCACTTGAGCCAGTCTAGGCGGCAATGCGAGTCGGTAAGCCAAAATTCCAATTCGTTCTAGGATTTCAAATGGTCCAACGTCCCTCGGGCTCAGCTTTCCTTTCCTGCCAAAACGGGATGTTCCTCTCATAGGTGACACTTTCAAAAAGACATGGTCGCCTACTTGAAATTCCAAAGGTCTGCGCCTTTTATCAGCATAACTCTTCTGGCGACTCTGAGCTGTCTTTAATCTATCTCTAATCACTTTAATTGCTTCCATCGACTGTTCTACTAACTCAGGGCCAGTTATCTTCCTTTCCCCAATCTCATCCCAACAGACTGGTGTCCTGCAAGCCCTACCATACAAGGCCTCAAAAGGTGCCATCCTAATACTCTGTTGGTAGCTGTTATTATAGGCAAATTCAACCAAATGTAAATGTTCCTCCCAATTACCTCTGAAATCCAGAACACATGCTCTCAACATGTCCTCCAAGGTCTGAATCGTTCTTTCAGACTGACCATCTGTCTGTGGATGATAAGTTGTACTAAATTGCAGCTTCGTTCCTAAAGCAGTTTGTAGACTCTTCCAAAATGTAGCGGTGAATTTAGGATCTCGATCAGAAGTGATCGTCACTGGCACACCATGCAACCTTACAATATGCCTCACATACAACTCAGCGTATCTGTCTAAAGCGAAGTCCTTTCTTACTGGAATAAAATGCGCTGACTTCGTTAGTCTATCCACCACGACCCAAATTGAATCATGCCCTTGCTGACTCCTCGGCAAACCCATCACGAAATCCATCGTGATATGCTCCCATTTCCACTCTGGAATTTCCAAAGGTTGTAGTAGTCCTCCAGGTTTGCAATGCTGCGCCTTGACCTGCTGGCAGGTCAAACATTTAGCCACATGTTTGGCTATATCAGTTTTCATACCATTCCACCAGTAATGTTGTTTCAAATTCTGATACATCTTTGTACTCCCAGGATGAATACTATAACTACTACGATGTGCTTCTGATAAAATCTCATCCTTTAAATTTTCATCCTCCGGCACAACCAACCGTCCTCTAAATTTAAGTATCCCATCCTCCGCTATTTGAAAATCGACCCTTCGTTTGGTCGGATCTCCTTGCAGAATCTTCCGGATAAAAGGGTCTGTGGACTGCAAGGCCTTAATTTTAACTTGCACTTCTGGCTCGATTCTCAAGGTAGCCACGAGACTCGACAGCTGGCTTATCTCCAGTTTAAAGTTTGAGTCTCTTAATTGCTCAAGTAAATGCCACTCCTGCACCTGCAATTGAGCAATCACTGATTTTCTACTCAGGGCATCAGCAACCTTATTCGCCTTACCAGGATGATACAAGATCTCACAGTCATAGTCTTTTAATAACTCCATCCATCGGCGCTGTCTCATGTTCAGCTCCCTTTGAGAGAACAGGTATTTCAGACTCTGATGGTCGGTGTACACCTGAAAACTTTCCCCAATCAAATAGTGTCTCCAGATCTTCAAGGCAAACACAACCGCAGCTAACTCCAGGTCGTGTGTAGGATAATTCAACTTGTATGGTCTCAACTGACGGGACGCATACGCTACCACCCTGCCATGCTGCATCAAAACACAGCCCAGTCCCCTAAGCAAAGCGTCACTATAAATTTCATAACCACCAGGACCAGACGAAATTGTCAGAACAGGAGCCGTAGTTAGCCTATGCTTAAGCTCTTGAAAACTACGCTCGCACTTGTCCGTCCATTGAAACTTCGTATCTTTCTTCAGCAATTTAGTCAAAGGCGAGGCTATAGCTGAGAATCCTTCCACAAATCGCCTGTAATAACCGGCCAAACCCAAGAAACTTCTAATTTCTGTAGCAGTTGTCGGTCTCGACCAGTTAATAACTGCCTCAATTTTAACCGGATCCACAGCAATACCTTCATTCGAAACTACGTGGCCTAAGAACGCCACGCTAGCTAACCAAAACTCACACTTACTGAACTTAGCATATAATTGATGCGTTCTCAGAGTTTCCAGAACTATTCTCAAGTGTTGCTCATGATCTTCAGAACTCTTCGAGTAGACTAGGATATCATCTATGAAAACAATCACAAAGCGATCCAGAAACTCCTTGAACACTCTATTCATCAGATCCATAAAAGCAGCAGGAGCATTCGTCATACCAAACGGCATCACTGTGAACTCGTAATGCCCATAACGTGTTCTAAATGCCGATTTCGGTATATCCTCTTTTCTGATTCTCAACTGATGGTATCCCGTCCGTAGATCAATTTTTGAAAATATAGATGCTCCCTGCAGCTGATCGAACAAGTCGTCAATTCTTGGCAGTGGGTACTTATTCTTGATCGTCACTTGATTCAACTGCCTATAGTCAATACACAGTCTCAAAGACCCATCCTTTTTCTTGACGAACAAGACAGGCGCTCCCCATGGCAAGGCACTAGGGCGAATGAATCCCTTGTCTAACAACTCCTGCATTTGAACCTTAAGTTCTTTCAATTCTGATAACGCCATGCTATATGGCGCCTTAGAAATCGGCTCTGTCCCCGGAGCTAATTCTATCACAAACTCGATTTCTCTTTTTGGTGGTAAACCAGGTAATTCTTGGGGGAAAACATCTGGAAACTCACATACAATCGCAATATCCTCCAATTTCAATTCTTTAGCAGATGTATCTACCACAGAAGCCAAATAACCTTGGCACCCATCTCCCAACAATCGAGTCGCCTCTAACGACGATATCATCACAGTCGAGGTTCCTCCTCGATTACCCAAAAATTCATAACTACTGTCATCCATCGGATTAAACCGTATTATCTTATTAAAGCAGTCCATTGTGGCTCTTTGCTTTACCAACCAATCCATTCCCATAATCAAGTCAAAATCGTACATTTCTAGCACAATCAAATCTATCTTACTCTCATGGCCATCCACCACTAGTCTGCAATCAGGACAGCTCACTGTAGCCACTACTTTATCTTTCAATGGCGTAGATACATTAAGCACAATTTCTAAAGGTACCAAGTTCAATTCAGATAATTTAACAAACTGATCCGCAACAAACGAATGGGTGGCGCCCGGATCAAATAAGGCATATGCTACTTGGTCATGCAAGAGAACCGTACCTGTAACAGTCGGTGAATTCTTCGCCGCTTCCCGAGTGACTGCAAAAACCCTTCCTTGTGCCGGCGAGCGATTCTGGAAGTTTGACGGCACAGATCCTCTAGACTGTCCTCCCTACTGGGGTTGTGCCTGTCCACCTTGCCTTTGCGGGCAGTCCCTCACCTGATGGCCCAGCTGGCCACAACCAAAACAGGCACCACCTCGATACGGGCACAAATCAGGCCCATGCCTCTGTCGACACAAGCTGCACACCTCATTCTGACGAAATGCCGGCTTACTAATCGCCCCTCGGCGATTTGGTGGAATGTGACTCCGGTTGTTAAACATGGGTTTCTTCCCTTGTCTCCTATCGAATCTGTTTGGGGAAACAAATCGTGATCCAGATGCAGTAGCCCTTTCAGACAAGTCCCGCTCCACTATCAACGCCCTCGCGTAGATATCATCATAGTCTTGAAGGTCAAGCGGTGCCAGGGCACTCTTAATCTCGGGCTTCAATCCGTCCTTGAATCTTCTAGCCCTATCCTCCGGATCCTCAATCATTCTCGGAGCATACTTAGATAGTTCAGAAAACTTTGCCTCGTACTGGTCAATAGTCATCTGATTCTGACGGAGGCGGAAAAATTCAGCCATCTTTTGCTCCCTAGCTCTCCTCGAAAAGTATTTATTATTGAAAACTTCTACAAAAGTATTCCATATTGGAATTGTACCTTCTGGAAAAGTTCTACCCTTGACAGCTCTCCACCACGTACTAGCATTCCCTTCAAGTTGATAAACTGCCAGAGTAACTTTATCCCTATCTGAGCATCTCAGCAAATCGAATGCTTTCTCCATCCCTTCGACCCATCGAGTAGCAGCTTCAGGGTCTCCACTTCCAGTGAATTGGGGCGGTTTCAATTTAAGAAACTGTTCTACCAGCTTTTGAGCCCTACACTCCTCACTGTCATGTATAGGTAGGGGACTCGCCGACGGAACTGCAAACGGAATAGCAGATGAAGTCCTAGCAGCAGCAACAGTAGCTGCGGCTTGATTCCTTACTTGCTGTCCCATTAAATCTCCAATAGTACCTAAGGCTTGCATGACTTCAGCCATTGTTGGTTCCCTTCCAGTAGGTCCTGTAGGTTCTGCAGCAGAGGCTGCAGTAGGGGGTGCAATAGGGGACACCGCAGGCGGTACTCTTTCAGCATCGATCAATTCTTCCACTGGCCTTAAAGGCCTCCTTCGAGGTGCTCGGGGTGCTCTTCTACCACGTCCGCTCATTTTGCAGTAAAAGGTGAAGTCCTGCTTACCCCATAGCAAAACGTGGTCAGAAAGAAATCCTTAAATTCTACCACATAATTAGCAATCACAGGCATAATAACCAAGAATCTTACTAACTATCCCATTTCTCAACGCTCCTTATCACTCCATGCCAATGACCAGATGGATCAGGCTAACCTTGCTCTGATACCACCTTGGGCGGGGATGTCACGTCCCGACTCTCGAGCCCGCGACATCCCTTGTCAAATTGCCACCAGGTCATAATAGATAGCGTCCCAAGCAACTGCTATCGACCTAAGATTATATTGCGCAAGCGCAACGTACCATCTTCCATTCAATAAAACCATATGGGATAGATAGAAAGTAAAGCCAGATTGCAAAATACAAAAGACTGATGAGAATAGATGATTCATAACCTTACAGAGCCATCAACTGATAAATACAACCCCATGCTTCGGGGTGGCCCTCTAGGACTCACAAAAAGATACAAGAGTCAGGTAAGGTTAACTCTCATCTATCCCAAAACAGTATCCCCCACAAAAACAACCACAGTTCCTTGACTACAAAAGGAACCTAACCCTCTACTAGGAAGACTCGACATCCGTGTCGTAATAATCAACCGGGGAGCCGGGTCATTCGGGTCATCACAAGAACTCTGGCTAGAACGCACAGAGGGGGCTACCGATTGCTCAGGCTCGAGCTCGAGCTCCATACCAGGCGCGGGGTCCATCACTTCCCCATCAGGTGTATCAATATCCATTGAGTTCCAAGCGGGGATATTAGGGACCCCCTGTAGAGGTGGTCCCTCAAATCCTCGAAGCGGACCGAAGAGATCCATCCCATCACGAAGATACCAGGCCTTAAAGAGGTGTGCCACCAGATGTGGCATCCCTTCATCAACCCATATCGTCGTGATGTGACGCTCCCACATTTGGTCCGTACCTGGTACCGGATGGAGACTGATATCAAGTGATGAGTCAGTGGGGGTGCCGAACCGCACCGATCTTTCCATTACTTCGGACCTGAAAAATTTGTCCCACGACGGGGTGAGAAATGAATCTCAGTGAATCAAGCCTAATCTCGGTTAGGACAATGATTCGCCCAGAACATCCTAAGTGCCACAAAAAGATCACAAGACATCAACAGAGATATATATATAAATATCAATCATAACAAATCTGTCAAATCTACCACCAACAGAAGTACAACCACTCAGGCATACACAAGTCCATTATTAATCAATGACCCACGCGACTGGCGTGATAAATACATCAATAGTGCGATCCCGCACTCTTCTGGCAAAACTAGGCTACGTCCACTTTACCCTCTCAGCGACAGCTACTATAAGCAGTGTATCCAGTGCACCCGGCACGGCACTGCAAGTAGGCATTCTTTAAAAAGGAGCTTCGGTCCATCACAAGCTGCGACCGGCATCCGATAATCCCTTAAAACCGTACGACTGGCACGGGGTATGGATTATCGTGCTTCTGACAAGTCGCAAATTTCCATACAATCAGTACGGTACAAGTACCCACGGTACAAAGCGAACTTGCTAGGTAGCGTCATTGACCCTTTAAATGACCACACAAATTGCACTCGGCAATCAACTCATTGATTATCTTGGATTAACGCCAAAATCCACAAGAAATACAATCAACTCGGCCCCAAGGCCCACAAGATTTTGAATTGAACTTTTCAGCCAGGCAAACAAACCAATCAAGCAATTCACTCACTCTCGAGTAATCAACTTAACCCGGTAATTTCAAGCTCAATTCATATTAGAAATCTTAATTCTCAGTCAAATTATATCAATCAATCGTTCGCTCGTCTCTAACCTGTCACTCACTCGCGAGCAACTCAATCAAATAATTAATTGCTAAATTACCACAAATAGCCACAGACAAATAATCGATTGACCATGTATCCTAACCATGGTTTCTATCTATACCGGTCCCGATCGAAATATATATATATATATTTAAAATAAATAAATAAATACATAATTAAATAAATAATTAAATCATACTAATCCTAAGCGCAATTAGCGCCCTAACCAAGGTTTAGAGTCAACTCACTATTTGAGTTAGTTCGATCGGCGGCGGCGGAGGCGGCGGCGATAAAACTAAGGTTTATCGCGTGGCGAATCGAGCTCAAACTTCGGCGACACCCCGTGGAAGTCCGGCGAGGTCGCCAGAACAGGTGGCCGGCGGCGGAGCTCCGGCGAGCGGCGGCCGGCAGTCTGCAACAGTGAACAACAGAATATTCAATCCGGCAACTCTACTGTTTTGGCCGTTTTCTGGCGACACGGGCCGGGACAAGGCCGGCCAGGGGTCGAGGGCTCACCTAGGGGTCGGTGGGGGTCGGCCGGGACAGGTGGACGGCGGCGGAAGGCGGCGGACAGCCGCGATCAGTGGCTGTCCTGTTTTTGCGCCGAAATAGGGCTCTCGGTCGGCAGCGGTTTCCGGCTGCCACGCGCGGCGACCGGCGGAGCCGAGCTGGGTGGCGGTAGAGGAGACTCAGGGGAGTCGTCTGGCGGTGGCGGTGTGGCACGGCGGCGATGGTGGCGGCCGGAACGAAGACCGGAACAAACCGGGTTCAAAACAGAGCACCGAGGCTTTCAGGCCGGATTCCGGCGGCTGACGATCGGCGACGAGGGGTCGGATCGGTCGAGGGGAGGTCAGGGGTTAGCTGGGTGGTGGTGGTTGGCGTCGGTAGCGGCCGTGGCGGCCGGAGAAGACTGCGGAGTCCTCGGGTCGCCTGATCCGAAAACAGGGGACGTTCGGCCGTAGGTTTTTTTCGGCGAAACAGCGGCGACGGCGGCTCGGCCGGGGTCCAGGCGACGGTGGGGAGTAGCTGGAGGTAGTGGATGCCGAGGGTGATGTGGTGGTCACGAAAAATGGCCACGAACGGAGATGATTCGATCGGTTGAAGGAGCTGTCGGGCAAAGAAGAAAAAAAATGAAGAAAGAAGAAGAACAGAAGAAGAAGCAGAAAGAAGAAGAAGACAGCGGTAGAGAGAGGACGGCGTTGGGCAGTGAAATGGATGGCCCAACCTTGACTTTGAAGGCCACAAAATTAAATTTTTTTGTCTCTTATGAGTGAATAATTGGGGGGTAAAATGGTAATTTTGGCGCGCCGGGACTGAAACGAAATTTTTGGTGTACTGATCGAAGGGTAATTTCGGCAATTTCACTGGTCAAGCTCGATCAGGGTTAAGCTCGTTTGCAAAAACGGCAATTTAAAAATCGCCGCGGATTAATTTCGAAACTCAATTCGAAATAATCTAAAGTTCGGAATTCGTCCAAATTTTCGTCTTTTTAGTACTTATAGTCCAAAATGGGCGTCGACTATGACTATACATTCATATCATTTAATCGACTCCCGGCACTTACAAGGATTGAATTTCCAGGACATCACATCAACCCACCTTCATTGCCCTTTACTTAAATCACAGGTGCTCATCTAGAAAATCGAACCTGGTACTAGTGCGCCTAACCACACAATCTCAAGTGCGCCCTAATCAATTGAACTACCCATAAGTGGGTTCACACAATATGAAGTCGATCTCTCTCCATTTTACAAAACTATGTAAATTCACTTCTTCGTTCAATTGTGATCAAAGGTTATCTTTTCATCTACGGAATATGCAACTCCTTTTCAGTCAATCGGAAAGCAAGGTGGATAATTTATGTGAATTTTGTTTTAAAGTTGGTCATCCGGGCTTAATAGTTGTTTTGTGATCATGATTTGAGTATATATTATTGTGGAATTGACCGTAGTAAAGTTATACGAGAACCTCCCGTCCTAAATGATTGTTTCTGACCTCTACTGCATTTAGTTCGTTTACTTAACATAAAATCCATTCCACAAAAAAAAAAAAAAAAATCCATCGATTAACTTTTCCAAAATACTGCTGATATATCTACAGAGATACCATTTTTTTTGTTGAAAAACAGTAAAATTTATTCACTCAAACGAGGAACTATAAGAAGTACTGAAATGACAAGATTCAAAACAAAGGGGGGTTAACTAGCCAATAAGAGGGGAGATTCCCTTTTCTATGGGCTTTGGCCACCCAGTCTGCCACTCGATTGGACTCGCGAGGATAATGGGCTACGATAGCGACAGTTTTGAGTTGGGCCAGTAGGTTGACACGATCTTTCACTATGTGCCGGAAGGTCCATGGGCTGTCTCGTACTGAGGATAGATAGGACATCAACGAACTGCCGCCGATGATCACGTCCACGTGCAGAACTTCTTGTACATGCAACTCTGGTGTCTCTCTCAAGACGGCAAAGCTCTCTTCACGGCTAGGGTTTCCAGATCAAGAACGGACGAAGCTTGCTACTTTGCGACAAAGCAGGTGATGATACATCCCCGAGAATCCCTACGTACGCCAGCCACGGATCCTTCTTTCTCACCTTCGATCCATGAACGGTCGACATTAAACTTCCATTTCCCCTGTATCTCAATGGCTGATTCCAATATCAATTCTTTACTTAGTGGATTTTCCTCCACATCGCTTTGACAGATTGAACTTATGCAATATCGCGGTATAATTTGAGTTACTAGTAGAGCCGAGCCGTCAATAGGTGGGTTGAGTCGAAAATGTTTTGATTCATATTGGTCTATTTAACCTATTTTGACCCATTTTCATGTTATACAAATTTCTTAATCCATACCCGACCCGACTAGTATTGTTAAAACACCATAATGTATAATTCAATTCACGAAAATTTTCTTCTTATAAATTTTTGAAAATTTACTAAACATTGGGGATCATTTATAATTTTGAGAAATTCATTTATATTATTTTTAATTAATTTTTTTAAGTTTATATTTTTTTTCTTCTAATACCAGCGAGGGCTGGTGACCATTGATGTCCATAGGCTGATGGCCCGAGGCCCTCACCGACCACGGGCTAGGGTCGGTCGGCTACTCGCCGGATTTCATATTAAAAAAATAAAAAAACAACAAAGAAAAAGAGTAAATTAAAATAAAAAAATAAAAAAAACTCTTTTATGACTTGCTTAAGATAATTAGATAACATATTTATGACCCATTTAAAACCTATTAAGTTTTTTTCGAAGACCTATTAAGCTTTTACGTGGCCCACTTATGACTCATTTAAGTTTCTTAAGCAATCCATTTATGATTCACACTTTTACTGAGTTAAAATATGGGTTATTAACTCATTTTTCCACCTCTAGTTAATACTTACTAGTCAATGGATCTCAAGTCTTTTAAAAAATGGTCAAAAATTTACATGCAAGACTAATATTAACTCTCACAAACAAGTACAATCCGAAGTAATAAACTTCTTTGATTTCACTCAATGATCTCATTCTAGTGCGAGATTAGTCTGATATCAAACTTGGAGCTTTGGAGGAAATAAACAGTCTCAGTACTTTGCCAGTTGTGGGAATTATAATCTCAGACAAATTCGTTAAAGATATACTTATGATATAGGAAGCGCCGATATTCTTCGAGCCATGTGTTCGCGTCATACGCATGTCGGACACTCCGATACTCTCCGATGTCTTACCAATATGGGTTTAACGCTCCAAATACATCAGGAACACGTGAGTCCAGCATCCTGATATCCGTTTCGACACGTATGAGGTCAATTTTAAGCATTTTCATTAATTAAGGATCAAATACCTTTACCAAAAAAACGTAAATTAACAAAATTTTTGTGTATATATATATTTAAGTCATATATCCACCCACCCCAAAATTAATATATCAGCCCACAAAAAAAAAATTAATCACAAAGATCTAACAAAAATAAGAAGAAGAAAACACATGACAATGATAATTTATTTTACACATTTAATTATACAAGTGTCCCAGCGTGTTGATATTTTTATATTTTTTTAACAAATGACGTATCGATGTGTCATGTCGTGTGTCGATGTTTGTGCCACTGAACTTATGATATATGTATATGAATTTCATGGCTAATTACAAAAAGTGGTAAAAATATTATATAATTGACAATTCAATTCTAAATATTTTAATTTGGCTAATTTAGTATCAAACATTTTAAAGATTTGCAACTTCGTTTAATGTTTCTAATGTTTATTATTGGATTTTTCTTTTTCTCCTTTTTTTAATTTTCTTTTACTTTTCTTTATTACTTTTGCTTTTTTCCTTCTTCCTCTGCCCGGTTGTCCTGGCGGACTAGTGAACACAGAACTGGAGGAGGAAAGGGCAAAAAACAAACAAAAAATAATTATGAGCCAAAAGAGCATAAAATTATAAAAAAAAAGCAAACAAATTGACTAAAAGGATTGGCATCTGCACAATAGTATTATGACTTTTCTGATAATTTTTTCAGAATTCGATGGACGAAATAGAAGTCTTCAAATCTTAATGCAGGACAAGGAGGATAATCTACAGATTATCCTATCCAAATAAAATCCAAGCATAACATCTTGTCCAAGCATCTACAACAAGGGAACTGAGCCCACCCGGCCGATACTTTTGCTCTATAATGCTACAATCAAAGCACAAAGTCCAATTGATCAGTCCAGTGAAGCAGAAAGATTGGAACTTCAATGAATCTCATGAACCGGTCCATCTCAAACCACTCTTTCCGTCACGTAGATGATTACTGCTTCTCTTAATCTGGAAAAGATTTATTTATTTAAACGTGAACAGCATGGATGATCCGGCAAGTCGATGGATCCACAACCAAGTTCGTTGCCTGCTGCAGAACTTCCGGTCTATAAATTTGAGGGCTAATCTTTGGAATCAGTGTGCCCGCTCCTCCATTGATCAGTTTACTCTCCATTGCTTTCAAGTATTTGCATCTGCTAGTGAAGTCATGGGATCCTTCAGAAACCAATATTGCCTTCTGCTGACATTGATCTTCCTTTTGGGAGCTTGGGCTCATCAAGCTGTGGGTCGCACCCTCGAGCGAGAAGATACCATGTACCAGATGCACGACCAGTGGATGGGGCGTTACGGGCGTGTGTACAAGGACATGGGCGAGAGGCAAAGCCGTTTCGAGATATTTAAGGCGAACGTACGAGGCATAGAGTCATTCAATCGGGCAAACGACAAGCCTTACAAGCTCGGCGTCAATCGGTTTGCGGATCTTACCAACGAAGAGTTCAAGGCGAGGAACCGATTCAAGTCGCACATGTGCTCCACCGAGGCCGCTTCTTTCAAGTACGCAAATGTCACCGCGGTGCCTTCTAGCATGGATTGGAGAAAGAAAGGAGCCGTGACGCCGATCAAGAACCAAGGCCAATGTGGTAAGTTGATGGAAATTAATTCTTGATGACCACTATTTGCCTTCACCGAAACATTCGACATTGTTTGAGCCCAGATGACGTCAGCACCCCTAATGTTCTTGTAGTTTCTTCTCCAGTAATGTTGTTGTTCTGATATGATTGTCCTGTTTCCATTTCAAAAATGTAGGTTGCTGTTGGGCTTTTTCCGCGGTGGCAGCTGTGGAAGGAATTCACGGAATAGCCACGGGGAAGTTGATCTCCCTCTCCGAGCAAGAGTTGGTCGACTGCGACGTCGGAGGCCAGGACCAAGGATGCGAAGGCGGCTGGATGGATAGCGCGTTCCAATTCGTCGAGAAGCATGGCCTCACTACAGAGACGGACTACCCCTACAAGGGCACGGACGGTAAGTGCAATGTCAAAGGGGAATCCAACCGTGCCGTGACAATTAAGGGATACCAAGACGTTCCCGCCAACAGCGAGGAGGGGCTGCTGAAAGCTGTCGCTATGCAGCCGGTATCTGTGGCCATCGACGCCGGAGGATTTGACTTCCAGTTCTACTCCAGCGGCGTGTTCACCGGACCTTGTGGGACCGAATTGGACCATGGTGTTACCGCCGTCGGATACGGGGCCAGCGAAGATGGCACCAAATATTGGCTGGTGAAGAACTCGTGGGGAGAGGAATGGGGAGAGGAGGGATACATAAGGATGCAAAGGGATGTCAGCGCTAAGGAAGGCCTCTGCGGCATAGCCATGAAGGCCTCTTATCCTACTGCATAACTCTGATATGAAAGTCCCCATATGATGTGAACGATTTTCCACTTTGTGCGATTATTGCAAACTGCCATCTTATGAAGTAAATTATGTACATGAAAAATATTGTGGCATTGGAATATAACATTATAATTTCCTGTCTATGCTAAGTATATGCTTAACGCTGTTTTTCTATTTATAGCACGAGGAGTCCTAACTCGTATTTCTTAACCTGTTAATAATTTATATAAGCAAGCTCCTTGTTCGTACTGGTGGTCGACTATCAAATCTACAAACCAAAGTCATAAAATGTACATTCAGCGATAATTTCGAGTTCCAATTGACGTGTGATCCCCTTCAAACAATAGCCAACACAGAAACTTAACATAGACAAGTTCAGCGTAGTAACATTCTCTTCACATAATGTAATATCTCTCTCTATTTTAAAAACGTATAGAATTCAATTTTTCATTTAATTGAGGCAGAAGTACATCATAAGTGCCAAAATTTATGTATGACGCTTACTAACCGAGGCTTGGTGACCCAGCCTATCAATAATTTATATAAGTTGCTCTCACTTTACAGGCTGATAATCTATCTACAAGACCTATTGGCCGTACCTATTAAAACAAAGGTTGCTTTACTTAGCTCAAAACCTATTGGCCGTACCTATTAAATTTGTAAACAAAGGTTGCTTTATTCAGCAATAGTTCTGACTTAATTTACTGCTTATCAATTTCATGGGATCTCGCTTACACAAACAGCCAACACAAAAGCTTAAACTCTCGTGACATCCAAGATCTTCCCACAATTTAAATTCTGATCTCTCTATCCGTTTTAAAGCTATTTAAAACACAGTTCTTAAATTCAATTGTGATCAAGGTTTTCATTTCATCCACACATATGCAACTTCTTTCTGGTCAGTTTGGATGCTAGATGAATGATTCATTTGGACTTTGTTTTAAAGTTTGCTATCAAGGCTTCATGATTGTTTTGTGGTTATGGTTTAGAAACAGGTTCTGTTTTGGTGGATGAACGTTGCTAGCTGGTTCTGTTTAGGAGCTAAATGAGGAGGTTTTGAACTACAAATGGACTTATAATATCTTACTTAATGTATTGTGAAGTGTCGATGAGAAGTGTGAGAAGTGGATTGAGGTTTAGAGGTGATTTATGGCAAATTTGGTGCATAAACCTCTAATTTGAATTTAGTCTTATGTATGACCATGCGAACTGAATAGTTTAAGGGTTTGAAGTGAGCATTCCAAGGTTCATGACTAAGATTGATTAATCTTGTTAGGTTGACGACGCATTCATGGAGATTCTATACTTGTGACTTTAAGGAGAATTGCTTGGTGTGACATTGTGATATTTAATCAAGGTAAGTGGCTTCTAAACCTTTACCTGAATGCTAGGACACTGCTGGGTGAATTATTGAATGATTTGAATGAATGGTAAATTTTATGAATTAAATTGTGCGTGTTATGATGGCATTGTGATTTCAATAAGAAAGTTGTTGAGGATAACGATTGGTTTGATGACTCCGGTGGTATCGGAGTGTGGCGAAATTGAATTAGAATGAGAATGCTGATTCTTCTGATGACCCCAATGTCATTAAATGGCTGTAAGCCTGGAGAGTAGTATACAATATTGAGAATTGGCCGTATAAAATCATACCAGCACCTCAACCTCTTTCGAACAGCTAAACACTGCTGTTGTACAGGGATTCATTGTTAATTTCTCCACAAACACTGCTAATATATTTTCAGAGATATGCAACGCCAATTCTGTAATTTGTGATTTTCGCTCCCCTTTCTTCGACAGATCAACTTATGCGAAATCGCAATATAATTTGTGTTAGAATTTAATAAAAGTGAACTCTTAATTATTAATTAATTAAGGTATATTCAAGTGGTTATGCTCCGATGATAATTTAGAGTTATTTATTCAATAATACCTTTTTTGGTTTATTTTCTTGTTTACAATGGTCAGAAATTTTAATGCAAGACTAATGTTAACTCTCACAAACAAGTACATCAGAAGTATTAGATTTTTTTTTTTAATCTTACTTTCAGATCTCGTTCTAGTCCAAGATTAATCTGATATCGAACTTGGAGCTTTTAGAGGAAAACAAGCTCATGATTTTGCCAATACTGCAGATTTTTCTTTTCTTCTTCACAAATTGTGAAAATTATAATCTCAACGGATGATGCCAAAAAGTTGACAGATTCGTCTAAGATTTGCCTATAATATATGCATAAATTTCGCGGGACAATTATCACAAACGGAGGCTAATTTTATTCTTAAGTCCATTAATTTGGCCAATTTAATACTAAAAATTTCGACAATTTTCCATGTAGGCCCCTGACCAATTTTGGCAGGCACGACGACCGCTGAATTAGAGAAATATTACGATTTTTTGACCAATTTTGGCAGGCACGAAGACCGCTGACTTAGACAATTATTACAAGTTTTTTTTTAAAAAAAAATCTGCTTTTTTATGATTTTTTTGGAATTTTTATTTTTTGCCTTTTGCCTTTTTCTTTTGTTTCTTCCTATGCAGAGAAAAAAGGAAAAGAAAAAGAAAGGAAAAAATAATTATAAATAAATAATTCAGAAATTTTTACAAAAAAATGCAAAAAACTATCTACATCAGTGCTGGTAGTGTCATGTAGTACGGCTGCAATTAGCATGAATGTTTGCCGGTCAAAATTAGCGGAAGGTCTGCATTGGCAAATCTTCAAAAGTTTTTCAACCAAATTAAAATGTTTGGGACTAAATTATCATACATAAGACAGGATTATGACTTTTTTTTTTCCTTGTAATTTTCCCTAAATTTCGCTCGAAGAAACAAAAGTCTTCAAATCTCAATGCAGTACAAGGAGGATAATCTGTGCTCGCATCCAAATTAAATCCAACTTTACCATCTTGTCCAAGCATCTAAAACAAGGAAACTGAACACACCTGGCCGAAACATTTGCTCTATAATGCTGCAACCGAAGCACAGAGTCCAATTTATCAGTCCAGTGAAGCAGAAAGAGAGGAACTTCAATGAATCTCATGAACCGGTCCATCTCAAACCACTCTCTCCATCACGTAGATGATTACTGCTTCTCTTAATCTGGAAAAGATTTATTTATTTAAACGTGAACAGCATGGATGATCCGGCAAGTCAATGGATCCACAACCAAGTTCGTTCTGGACTATAAATTCAAGGGCTAATTTTAGGAGTCAGTGTACACACTCTGTTGGGGTGTAATTCATACTCTCCTGCGGTAGTAAAGCATATGGGTCCCTAGTTTAAGGGTGAATCAAATAAAATTTGGTGTCTCCATTTTCTTCTTCTCGCTACTTTTACTTCGCTGCAATTGTGCGCCGATCTTAACACGCTCCTCCTTTGATCACTTTTAAATTTTCATTGTTTTGGACATCTGCATCTGCTAGTGAAGTCATGGGATCCTTCAGAAACCAATATTGCCTTCTGCTGACATTGATCTTCCTTATGGGAGCTTGGGCTTATCAAGCTGTGGGTCGCACCCTCGAGCGAGAAGATCCCATATACCAGACGCACGAACAGTGGATGACGCGTTATGGACGTGCGTACAAGGACATGGATGAGAGTCAAAGCCGTTTCGAGATATTTAAGGCGAACGTACGAGGCATCGAATCATTAAATCTGGAAAACAACAAGCCTTACAAGCTCGGTGTCAATCAGTTCGCCGACCTTACAAACGAAGAGTTCAAGGCGAGGAACCGATTCAAGTCACACGTGCTCCACCGAGGCCGCTTCTTTCAAGTACGCAAACGTCAATGCAGTGCCTTCTAGCATGGATTGGAGAGAGAAAGGAGCCGTGACGCCTGTTAAGAACCAAGGCCAATGTGGTAAGTCGATGGAATTTAGTTCATGAATGAGCATTATTTGCCTTCACTAATGTGTTCGACATTATTTGACCCAATATGTTGTTAAAACCCCTAATATTCTTATGGTTTCTTCTCCAGTAATGTTGTTCTGATATGATTGTCCTGTTTCCATTTAAAAAATGTAGGTTGCTGTTGGGCTTTTTCAGCCGTGGCAGCTGTGGAAGGAATTCACGGAATAGCCACGGGGAAGTTGATTTCTCCCTCTGAGCAAGAGTTGGTTGACTGTGATGTCGGAGGCCAGGACCAAGGATGCGAAGGCGGCTGGATGGATAGCGCGTTTCAATTTGTCAAGAAGCACGGCCTCACTACGGAGACGAACTACCCCTACAATGGCACAGACGGTAAGTGCAATGTCAAAGGGGAATCGAATCGTGCCGTGGTCATTAATGGATACGAAGATGTTCCTGCCAACAGCGAGGAGGCATTGCTGAAAGCTGTCGCTAACCAGCCGGTATCTGTGGCCATCGCTGCCGAAGGGTTCGACTTCCAGTTCTACTCCAGTGGCGTGTTCACCGGACCATGTGGGATCTTACTGGACCACGGGGTTACCCCCGTCGGATACGGGGATAGCGAGGATGGCCCCAAATTTTGGCTGGTGAAGAACTCGTGGGGCGAGGAAGGATACATAAGGACGCAGAGGGACGTCACTGTTAAGGAAGGCCTCTGCGGCATAGCCATGAAGGCCTCCTATCCTACTGCATAAATCTGAATGAAAGTCCCCATATTACGTGAACAATTTTCTACTTTGTGTTATTATTGCATACTGTCATCTTGTGAAGTAAATTATGTACGTCATTATACTGAGGGATTGGAATTTGATATCAAAATTTCGTACTTCAACTTGTTCGAAATATATAGAATCAAATTGAGCTTGACACCATCTTATCGCCGTCCTTTATATATACAAGATATCCTAACCTTTCGCCCATCAAAAATACGTTTTTCAATTTATTATTATTTTTACAGTGATAAAAAATTTAGATGCAAGACCAATGTTAACTCTCACAAACAAGTACATCAGAAGTATTAACTTATTATTATTATTATTATTCTCACGGGTCCGATATCGAACTTGGAGCTTTTAGAGGAAATAAACAAGCTCATGACTTTGCCAGTACTGTGCATTTTATTTTCTTCTTAAAAAATTGTGACAAAGATTCGTTTAAGAGTTATTGTTAGGATTAGCAAAAGATACTAAATCTATTGTAATTATATCAATTCAGTTATATTTTTTTGCCAATTGAGTCTTAAATCTTTTCCATTTGTGTAAATTCAGCATCTCGCCAATTTTGGCAAAAAATCACTAACATGGCGTTGCCAGCGCTAACATGGATAATTTTTAATAATGTTTTGATATTGTTTATTATGTTTCTTTCATTCTTTTTTTTTTTGTTTCCCTTCCTTCTTCCTCCAGCCAGTCATCAAGCCAGGGGCGAGGGCCGACCTTAGGCAAAGCTCACCCTCACGTGCCACATATAAGGTTGACATCTTGGCCAATTTAACCAGCTGGAGGAAGAATGAAGGGAAGGGGAAAAAAGAAAGAGAAAAAATAAAATGCAAAAAATAAAATAATTTTTTTTACAAAAATATTAAAATACCATTAAAAATTGTTCACGTCAACGATTTACGATCATAATTGGCCAGATGGACTGAATTGGCACAAATGCTCGAAAAAAAGTTATGAATTGAATTGATACAATTACAATAGGTTTAAGACTTTTTTGATGATTTTCCCAAAAGTTACTAATGATATATTCATATTATTTTTTCACAAAAATTATCAAAAAATCCTAAACCTATTTGGCCAATTTAGTTTTAAACTTTTTACCAATTTGCAAACATAGGCCTTCCGACCAATTTTTGAGCATTAATTGCTAATGTGGATAATGTCCTTCCTACGTGGTATGATTGGCGTTGACATTATTATTATGACACATTTTTTTTTAAAATTTCTAATATTTTTATTTTTTCCCTCTTTCTTTTACTTCTTCCTCCACCGATGGCGACGGGAAGTAGAAGAAGGAAAACGAAAAGAAAAAGGAAAGAAAAAAAAATGAAATAGTACTAACCCATAAATAATTTAGAAGAATTTAAGAAAATGAAAAAAAAAATTATCCACGACAGTATTGATCGTGCCATGTAAGATGGTCGGAGTACGCATTAATAATTGCTGGTCAAAGCCTACAATAGAAAATCATTAAAAAGTGTTAGGATTAAATTAGCCAAACTAAAAGATTTAAGACGGAATTTGCATCTATACAATACAATCACGGCTTTTATTGTAATTTTTCCTGAGTTTCCCTTGACGAAATATAAGTCTTCAAATCTCAATGCATTGGAAGGAGGATAATCTGTAGTTTATCCAAATTAAATCCAAGTTTACCATCTTCTCCGCGCATATACAACAAGGAAACCGAACACACCTGGCCGAAACTATTGCTCTATCATGCTGCAACCAAAGCACAAAGTCCAATTTATCAGTCCAGAGAAACAGAAAGAGAGGAACTTTAATGAATCCCCTGACCCGGTCCATTTCAAATCACTCTCTCCGGCACGTAGATGATTACTGCTTCTCCTAATCTGGAAAGGATTAATTTATTTAATCACCAACAGCATGGATTGTCCGGCAAGTCGACGGATCCACAACCAACTTCGTCGTACGCTCTGCTACTTCTGGACTATAAATTTGAGGGCTAATCTGAGGAGTCTGTGTGCCCATTCATCCATTGATCAGTTTACTCTTCATTGCTCTTAAGCATTTGCAACTGCTAGGGAAGTCATGGGATCCTTCAGAAACCAATATTGCCTTCTGCTGACGTTGATCTTCCTTTTGGGGGCTTGGGCTCATCAAGCCGTGGGTCGCATCCTCCAGCAGGAAAATCCCATGTACGAGATGCACGAGCAGTGGATGGCCCGTTACGGGCGTGTGTACAAGGACATGGACGAGAGGCAAAGCCGCTTTGAGATATTTAAGGCGAACATACGAGGCATCGAGTCATTCAATCTGGCAAATGACAAACCTTACAAGCTTGGCATCAATCGGTTCGCTGACCTTACCAACGAAGAGTTCAAGGCAAGGAACCGATTCAAGTCGCACATGTGCTCCACCGAGGGCGCTTCTTTCAAGTATGCAAACGTCACCGCGGTGCCTTCTAGCATGGATTGGAGAAAGAAAGGAGCCGTGACGCCTGTTAAGAACCAAGGCCAATGTGGTAAGTTGATGGAACTTAGTTCATGAATGAGCATTATTTGCCTTGACTAATGTGTCCGACATTATTTGACCCAATATGTTGTTAAATCCCTTAATGTTCTTGTAGTTTCTTCTCCAGTAATGTTGTTGTTCTGATATGATTGTCCTGTTTCCATTTCAAAAACGTAGGTTGCTGTTGGGCTTTTTCGGCCGTGGCAGCTGTAGAAGGAATTCACGGAATAGCCACGGGGAAGTTGATTTCTCTCTCCGAGCAAGAGTTGGTCGACTGCGACGTCGGAGGCCAGGACCAAGGATGCGAAGGCGGCTGGATGGATAGCGCATTCCAATTCGTCGAGAAGCACGGCCTCACTACAGAGACGGACTACCCCTACAAGGGCACGGATGGTAAGTGCAATGTCAAAGGGGAATCCAACCGTGCCGTGACCATTAAGGGATACGAGGACGTTCCCGCCAACAGTGAGGAGGGGCTGCTGAAAGCTGTTGCTATGCAGCCAGTATCTGTGGCCATAGACGCCGGAGGATTCAACTTCCAGTTCTACTCCAGTGGTGTGTTCACCGGACCTTGTGGGACCGAATTGGACCATGGTGTTACCGCCGTCGGATACGGGGCCAGCGAAGATGGCACCAAATATTGGCTGGTGAAGAACTCGTGGGGAGAGGAATGGGGAGAGGAGGGATACATAAGGATGCAAAGGGATGTCAGCGCTAAGGAAGGCCTCTGCGGCATAGCCATGAAGGCCTCTTATCCTACTGCATAACTCTGATATGAAAGTACCCATATGATGTGAACGATTTTCTACTTTCTGTGATTATTGCGTACTGTCATCTTGTGAAGTAAATTATGTACATGAAAAATATTGTGGTATTGGAATGTAATATCTAAATTTCGTATTTCATAGCTCTCAGTGTTCAACAGTGTAGAATCCAATTGAACTCGATACTGTTAAATATAAGCTTAACGCCCTTTTTCATGATAGGGAGGAAATGATTCCCTAACAATATTGTGTACAATCTCAATCGTAGACCCACCTACCATTACCGTTAAGAAATCGTGTCGTCAGAATAATTAACAATACTATCAGACAAGCATGCTAGCAACTCCTTTTTTTTTTTAAAATGTAAGCAAGCTCCTATCCACATGAACCATCATCCCTAATAGCGTTGGATTATTAATCTACAAACCAAGATGATAGAAAAAACACTCAGATACAGTTTCAAGTTCCAACTTAAGCTTCTTCTTTTCTTTTTCCTTTTTTAGATCCCCTTTGCACAATAGCCAACACAAAAACTTGAAATAAACAAGTTCACCATGGCTACATTGGTGCATCATATTCAAACGATGTAATATCCCTCTTTACTTTAAAACTATCTAGTATTTAGTTCGCCATTCAATTACGATTGATGTTTTTTTTTTCCCTTGAAAAATGACAAAAATTGATCTTGAAATGTTCTATTTCTCAAGCAAAGCTCTTCGCAACGCCATGCCTATTGTTTATATAGTAATCGTTGAACTCAAAATATTTTTAGTGTAATTCATGAACTTGTGACATCCCCTTTCCAATCCCAAGGCCCGCCACCAACTCGTTATTCGCATTCTGTTTTAATCTGTTTGTTAGTATATAATATAGGGCTCATGTAGAAGACTAAATTGTAAATTGTCAGACGGGCCATACGTAATACAAGTACATGCAAACAAAAAGGCAAGCACGACGCCATACCTTAACCAGAGGGTGCCCTAATCTGTAGCAAACGTGCAGTAAGATAATTCAACCACTTGTGCAAAATACTTATTTTCGTATATACCATAACTGGTTTGACTACATCGTTCCAACGAACTGAAAATAAACACCTGGGGGATCAAAACAAATGCATAAACTCCCCATCACTATCTACCACCTTCGTCGGCGTATTCCATCATCCATCCCTAACCACCACACGGCCTTACTCAAAAAGTGGCTGCCGCGTCACTAACACATCCAAAAACCTACCTGTACAGCTGGCAGTAACCTACCTGTACAGCTGGACTGCCAAACTTTATCCTCCATTGCTACTCGCTGCTCTCATCGTCGCTGCTACCATTGCCGCCCTCACCTGACAGGGGAGAGGGGAGTACCTTTAGCCACTGGCCTAAACCCCGGACGTAGATAGCAATGAAGTGATGCTCAACGCTCCACGGTCCTGCCTCGACTCTCACAATGGTACGCAGCCTCGCATGACGCATGTATGGAGTGTCAAACTCTTGTGCATCGCCCATGTGCGCGTGATATGCACAGATGCTCTGAAATGGTAAATAGTCCTGGTGGAAGGAGGGGAGGATGACATATCTTTTAGCTGCAAAAGAAAAGCAATGATAGCCACAAGTGTGAGTCTAAAAACTCCGCAAGTAATATCCCTAACCAACAACTAAATTGCCTGATCAATCATTCAACTATCACAAGGTCTCGTAACAGTCCGCTTAACGTTGTTCAGACCTCTAAAGCAGTTCAAGTCAAAGACCCCATAAGGAATGAGTTAAAACCTCACCACAACTTCCAGGAACTACATCCAATCGACACACAGCTAAAAAGATCTGTTCTCTAAAGGTCGGAAACTCACCAGTGGAGTCAACATGAATAACAGAACTTGGCATCTAACCTCCCCCCTCCTTCCTTAAACTTATCTGCAACCAAACGTCGATTGAGCCCTAAACCTCATTCTGCGGCACTCGCAGCAACAATCTAGTCGATCCTAAATCTTGTCTATCCAAAGTCACTTAGGCTACGCATGGTAATAATTATGTTCTGGAAAACTGATTCCGATTAAAATGAATTTTTTATTTCTGTTCTTGGATGAGTGTTAGAAAATCAGAACGCGTTTGATAACTGCCCAAACTTTTTGCTCCTAGAATAGAAATGCGTTTAATAACTACACAAAATTTATGTTTCGAAAAATTGTTATTAATTTTTTTTCACTTTAAATCAAATAACTATGTAGTTACTTTGTAAAATTTCACCCTAAATTGAAGACTAATTTTCAATGCACACTAAAATAATCTAAATACATTTTTTTTTATCGTGTCATAAATAAAACACAAATTTTAATACATGGCGTTTAAAGTTCAATTAAAACATGGGATAGTTTCTAGGGGTGTGCATGATCCGGACCGGGCCGGTCTTGGCATGGAACCGGGGAACGGACCAATAGTCCCGGTCCCCATATTTTTGAGACCACAGACCGGACCAAGATCGACGGTCCGGGCCGGTCCCCATTCGAGCCCAGTAGTACTGCTAACTCTAACTACTTATAAAAATATAGCCCTTAGAAATTACAATACAATGTTAATTTACAATTTATAATCAACCTATGACGGCAAGACAACCACGTAAATGACACTACTAAACTCAAGATGCATGTTATGAGATTCATAAGCTTCTCAGAATGTTAAAAATATGTTAACTATAGATATAGGTTAATTTTAAAAAAAATATTGGCGGTTCGATTCGGGTCGGGCCAGTCTAGTCCCAAACCATGAAACTGGAGATCAGACCGCTCAGTCACCGGTCCCATTTTTTTGGACCGGGGACCGGACTGCCAACCTCAAAGACCGGACCAACCCGGCCGGTCTAGGCCGATCCTAAGCAGGTCCAGGCCGGTCCGGTCCAGTTTGCACACCCCTAATAGTTCACATATTAAGAGCTCATTTTTTCTTTAAATGTTGCTTTGTCCAAAATACATACAAACATAACAGTTGAATTACCAATTTATCTATTGATAAAAAAAAATCAAATTATCTTCCTTGATATGAAGTACAAGTCTTCACTATCATTTTGCACCTTCTGTCCTAAATCCAAGTGGGTGTTTTGCTCTAGATCCACATGCAGATGGTCACATTTTGTAATGCATGGCTACGAGTATATATGTTATAATCTGCGTGTTGGATACCCTCATCTTTTGTGATATTTTTTGCAGAAGAGTTTAAACTATGAAATTTAGGAAATTTAGGCCCAAATTTATGAAAATGAGATCAAACTAGTCTAATATAAGCTTCTTCTATTTTTAGGGATTTTTTAATTTTTTGTTATTTTTTAAAGAAATTCAAATTTTTTCGAATTTTTATTTTATTTTATTTTATTAAGTTAAGGAAAAGTGACGAGAGTACTAAAAGAGAAATGTGAGAAATGTGAGACTTCATTCTGTTTCGTAATTCTCAAAAGTAGGGCTTGTTTGGTTCAACATTTGACCAAGAGACTTTGAATAAATGCAAATACCTTTAGACTAAAGTACTTTTCCAAAATGCAAGTAGTGTTTGGCAAAGTATTTTTTAAAGATGCATTTGAAAGCAACTTTGACTTAAATGCCATTTGGTGAAAAATATACTTTGTAATGTGTTTTTACTTTTTTATTTAAAAAAAGTGGTGGCGACGGGTGGCGATAGATGGCGACGGCGGCGGCCGGCGGCCGACGACCGGTGGAGGAGGCGGCGGTGGTGGCGGGAGGCGAGAGGCAACAAGTAAATGTGACCAAGTTAAAAAAAATTAATTGCATTTGAGATGCAACTTCCCAAAGTACCTCGAGAGGTACTTTGGCCTAAAGACATTTAGAGAGTATTTGAGATGCAATCGCATTTACCTAAAATGAGCCAAAAAATGAACCAAACGGCATTTGCGTTTGGTTAAGTGACTTTAAAGCCTCAATGGTCTTCTCAAATGTTGAACCAAACAAGGCCGTAATTCTTTTTTTCATAACCAACTTTTTTTTGTTATGAATTTTACTATAAAACTGATTCTGATTCTCTAAACTAATTCTAATACCATAATCAGAATCATTTACGTTACCAAATAAGGTTTTCATCTTTTTTTTTATATATTTATTACAGAAAACAAGGTTCTCATTTTTTTTATATTTATTTCAAGAAATAGAATCAGAGAATGAGAATAATTCCATTATAGGCCTTTAGTAATAATCTAACTAACAAATTGCTGGCTCACTCTTAATAGCACTCGCCGAGAAATATCCTTTCCGCTGCCAACTCCCGATTCGCTTCAATTTGACGACGAATTGAACGAGAAGCCTACAAATCTTATCCACCCATGGTCTCACGAGCATAACCCTACCACCCAAGTCGACGTGCAATCACGTTCTCTTTGCCATGCAAGCCGAACTCTAATCAGCATACCCATATTACAAGTCGTCCTTCCAACTAGATCGGCTAATTATCAGACAAGCTAGTGGTTGGGTAGAGATAAACTTGCCTTAGAGTTGTCGTTCGAGGAAACGGAAAGAGAAACGGCCTCGGGACGAGCTCGGCCTTGGTCTTCTTCCACCCGGGCTGCACGCGATTCCTCCCGAAGGCGACGACACAAGTGGCGATGGAGCTAGACTGCACAATAAGCTAGCTGGACTTGGTCGGGTGGTTGGCTTCGGCGCCGACCACTGGTTCGGTGGGTGACGGAGCTGACTGGGTCATTGGGCGTGAGGGATGAGCATCGGGTCGAAGGGCGGAGCGGTCGAAGGAGAGGTGAGGAATCTCGGGGAAGGGAGGGGTGTCACGAGGGACGGAAAAAGAGAAGAGAGACGGAAAGTGAGTGAAGGGGGAGGGGGCTTAAATTGGAGGGGTCAGCCGAAGCGTCCCCTTGAGCTTGTTTTCATACCCTTAATATTGTCGCGCCCATCGACTAATTAAAACCTAATAGTCTCCCGCGAAATAATTAACTCCAAATTGCCACTTCGCTTGTCAATCTAATCAGGTGAAAAATTTTCGGTCTTCACGATAGCCCAATGTGTAATGTGGTCTTCGAAGTTTAATTTGTTCAATTTGGTCCCGAATTTTGTGTACATGTTTAATCTAATCTTTGAACTATAAAAAAATATATTTAATATTGTCCTTGTACTTGAATATTTTCATATAAGTCAAGAACTAAGTTGAACGTGTTTCAAAAGTTTAGAGAAAATATGGAACAAATCGAAAATTCAAGAACTATATTGCAAGTTGGGCTAAATTTCATAGACCACGTTGCACGTTGAACCAAAATTTAGGGATTATTTGTGTCATTATATTCTTCTTCTTTTCCACGCGTATGTAACTTCTTTTCATTCAGCTTGAATGCAAAATGGATTCTGTTTCGAAATTCGTTGTCCATGCTTAATTATTGTTTTGTAATTATGAATTGAGTGTTGAATTAACCCATAGTTAGCAGCACATCGCGCTCTTTCGAACTACTGAAAGGAGTCGTCAAAAGTGGGAAACAACAGCCGGAACGTGTAGCGACCCGTCGCTCCAGAATCATCCTTCCTAGCTACAGATTAAGTCGGCGCTACTTATTGTGTTCTTTATGTCTTACTGGACTCTTTCCTATATAGCTCGTCAAACTAAGTCGTTCGATTCATTCGTATACATGCAAATCATACATCTCATGAAACGTTACAGCGCATTTAACAAAATAATACCCAATCTTTATAATGCAATAAAAAGGAATTTTCAACTTCGAAAGGAAAAATTAACTTACATGGATGCGGTAGTGCAAAAAAAGCTCACGTCATCATGGGCTATACCAACGGATCACCCATACTTTCATTGGAGACAACGGTGCCAAGAAGTTAGAGTGATGGTTCACTAGCAAGGGCGTGCATGGTAACACTTATCTATCAAAAATCAACTTCTGACCAAAATTTAATTTCTCAAATTCTCCTTAAAAGTAGAAGTTGATTTTTCTACTTCTGCTTCAGATTGATTTCTGATCAGAGAAATTTGTTTAGTAACAATTGAAAACTTCTACTTTTGCAACATTACTAACAAAATCTTCAGCGGTGGTTGTCGGCGGGCGGCGATGGTCGGCAGTGGAGGAGGTCGGCGGTCGAGCGGCGATGGTGACAGGCGGGGGGCATCGGCGGTGGACAAGCAGTGGTCAGTGGAGGCAGGTGTAATCCAAGAAGTGATTCTAAAGCCGAGAAGTTAAAATTTTTTTACTTTTCAAATTTGGTACAAAAATCTAGGGGTGATCGCTTCCCGGTCCGGTCCGGTCTAATTCTCCTTAAGAATTGAAAATCGGACCGCTAGTCTCGATTCCTAATTTTCGAAACCGTGAACCGGACGGGCCACCCCCGGGACCGGACTGTAGGTCCAGTCTGATTCCTGAGCGGTTCCAAGGATCGGATATGACAAATTTATACAAATCTTAGACTTGAAAATTTTCTCCTTATTTCTTGTTCATTCTAATATTTTTTTTTGTTCATAATCTTGTTTAAAATAAAATTTACTTATGTATATGTTTACGTGTGGGAGTATTTATCTTTAATAGATAAAGATCGGCCCTCTACAATCTATTAGGAAGCTTACCAACATAGGGAAATGAAATAGAATTGCTCAAAAATAACATAAAATAAATCTAATCTAATGTAATCAAACGGAATTGAAATCAAATATCACGATTATCTATGTCGCTAAAATTCTTAAAATATAAAAATACCTAAAACTCTATATAAAATTGTAATATTATTTTTTTCCCAAAAAATTGTACGCTAGTTATCCTACATCACTTACTCTGTCAATGATTGGAGTTACTTTTAAAAAAAATTAAAAAGAATTGATCGGCCCGGTCCGGGGGGTCCGATCCGATCCTATATCCTTGAAATCAGGAACCAGACCGCCTAGTCACCAATTTCAATTTTAGGAGCCGAAAATCGGACCATACGCCTCTAGAATTGAGAACTGGACCATCGGTCCCGGTTTGGTCTGGGTGGTCCCATTTGCTCAACCCCTAAAAAAAAAAATCCTATCATAAGTCAACTTTTTTATCAATGGGATTTCTACTTCAGAAGTGTTTTTACCCAACAAATTTTTCTGCTAAATTGACTTCTGGTAGAGAAATTAACTTCTGGAAGTGTTATCATGTAGTCCCAGATATCAAAGCATTTCGTTTCCATACTTCCTCGGGTGCTTAGATAAAGGGTAAGAATATTTTATTCTTGTAACAGCCACCACTTCGGATCTTAGCTTATCAACAATACAGAGAAAGTAATTAGAAATCACAAAAAGCAAAAACATATAGCCTTAGATCTTCTGAATACTGGCAAATCCGATTCCCCGTCAAAGAGGCCTTCCAACTGGTTTCAGAGGCTGAGGGAATGTATACCACTGTTTCTGTCTGTAACGGAAACAAAAAAAGAGGATTACTCGTCATGATACAACTATCAATGCCAATGAGAATTTACAAGATATTTAGAATATAAGGAGGTTGAAAAGTGAATTTCACAAAATATAAGGATCTCATTGCGATTTTTAGAAAGTTCGGGGATGAAATTACAATTATTAACCCACCCACGCATGGCCGAGTTGGTTAATAGATGGACTATACCTTGTTAGGTCTCTGGTTCAAATCTCCCAACTCGCGCTCCGTGACTTAAGTGGGGGTCGCGGCTGGTGGTTGTCGTGCTAGCCCCTCCGAGGAATAGTTGAAGTGCGCGCAAACTGACCCGGACATCTCGATCATAAAAAAAAAAAATTACAATTGTTAGACAATCAAAGACCGACCAAATCATAATTTTCAGAAAGTTCGGGAACCAAATTGCAATTTACCTTCCGAGACCAAAATGTAGTTTACAGAAAGTTCAAGGACCAAAATTACAATTTACACGTGCATCGATATTTTTCCTTACCAAAAAAAAAATTACAATTTACAAAAATAAAAATTAAAAGAGAGATCAACCGAGTCGGAGCAGCTCGGATATGGGTTTAGGATAGCTCAAAAACGAGTCTGGGATAGGAAAAAACGGGTTTGGGATACGTTGCACGTGCCGTCCACATGGGCAAGTTAATCCCACATGCACTGGACCGCTCTGGCGCATTTGACCCCTCCCGGTGTTGCCATGCGACAAGGGACCACTCAATTTTCTCATCTCACCAATCTCTTCCATTAAGGTGTTCAAAATTCATTTTTGATGAGCAAAATAAAAACAAAAGGCAACGAACAGTATGGTTGAAAGTAGTGTTTTCGCAGTAATTAGACTACGAAATTCAAACAATAATAATAATAAAAAAAAGAACCACTACGCTCTAATATGAATGAAACATAATATATCTAATTACTAATCCAGATCTATAAATGCAACGGAAAAATTATAGATCTACATACAAATAGTGTAACTAGTGAATTATAGTGGAACAACAATCTCAATCATCATGTACATTCATATACACATAGATTGCACTAAATGAACATGCTTTAAAATCAACCCATATGGCTGATCTGACGAGAATATCATGATTAATAAGCATACCTCAGTTTTCATATGATTAAAAGCCCCAAAATGTAGGTGAGACAATAATTCGGATTCGCCAATTGGTCTTTCTTCGAGAGAATTTTCACCTTTTTGTTGTTGAATAATGGAATGACATACCTTCAGCAGAAGAGGACATGCCATCTTCTCTCTTTGTATTCAATAGAAAATAAGTTTTTCTTTTAATTGCAATTAATTATCGCAATAAAGGTAGATATTAGTTTTGCCATTCATGGGCGCAATCTTTCCAAACAGGAATTCTCACAAGCCAAGTCTATATCAGAACATTCTCTTTGGCATGCAAATGGAAACTAATCCCACGTCTAATTTGATGTGCTGGACGGATTATCAGGCATGTCGAGGAGTCGACCGACCGAATTCGTCGTCCGGTCCCAAGTCGTATGGACTATAAATCTGAGGCGCGAACCCAGGACTCTGTGAGCTCACAAACTTGTTTCGCTTGCTCTTCTTTCTCCATCTCTAGCTCCCAACATTGCTAGCGGAGCCATGGCGTCGTTGAGAAACCGATGTTGCGTCCTAGTGACTTTGATCTTCCTTTTGGGTGTTGGGGCTTGCCAAGCCGCAGGTCGGACCCTCCAGGGAGACGATCCCATGTACGAGATGCACGAGCAGTGGATGGCCCGCTACGGGCGTGTGTACAAGGACGTGGACGAGAAGCAAAGCCGTTTCGAGATATTCAAGGCGAACGTACGAGGCATGGAGTCGTTCAATCGGGCGGACAACAAGCCTTACAAGCTCAGCGTCAATCAGTTCGCCGACCTCACGAATGAAGAGTTCAAGGCGAGGAACCGATTCAAGTCGCACATGCGCTCCACCGAGGCCACGTCTTTCAAGTATGCAAACGTCTCCGCTGTGCCTTCTACCAGGGATTGGAGAAAGAAAGGAGCCGTGACGCCGATTAAGAACCAGGGCCATTGTGGTAAATGAATGGAAGTTACTTCATCAATGAACAATATACTCCTTCCTTAATCTATTGATTCTATTTGAGTTAAAATCCCCTATTGTTCTTACAGCAGCTCCAACAATAAGTTTTGTTCTAATATGATTGTCAATCAAATGTAGATTGTTGTTGGGCCTTTTCAGCGGTAGCGGCAGTGGAAGGAATCAATGAAATAACCTCAGGTAAGTTGGTTTCTCTCTCTGAGCAAGAGTTGGCCGACTGCGACGTAGGCGGCGAGGTCCACGGATGTGAAGGCGGCTGGATGGGCAGCAAGTTCCAGTTTGTCGAGAAGCACGGCCTCACAACCGAGACTAACTACCCCTACGTGGGCAAGGACGGCAAATGCAATGTCAAATCGGAATCGAACCCAACCGTGATCATAAAGGGCTATGAAGCCGTTCCCCCAAACAGCGAGGGGGCATTGCTGAAGGTAGTTGCCAACCAGCCAGTTTCCGCGGCCATCAACGCCGAAGGATTAAAGTTCTACTCCAGCAGCTTGTTCACCGGACCTTGCGGGACCGGATTGAACCACGGGGTTACCGTGGTCGGATACGGGGCCAGCGAGGATGGCACCATATTTGCTGTTGAAGAACTCGTGGGGAGAGGAATGCGAAGAGGAAGGATACGTATGGATGCAGAGAGATGTGGGTGCTGAAGGCGGCGGCCTCTGCGGCACCGCCATGGAGGCCTCCTTTCCTACTGCATGAGTCTGAAATCAGTACATTATAGAGACGAACTCATGAGATGTAACAGACGGCTTGTTGTAAATTTCACCTGGATGTGTGATTATAATAAAGTGATACTATGAAATTTCCTATTTGAAAAAAAGCTCTAATTGTTCGAGAAATTTGGAACCAAGTTAAACTAATCACTTGAGTTTTGTATCTATGTATTTCCTTAGAATTTTAGGTTCTAACCTTGTAATCCGGGCCATTCGTGTTATGAATGGATGACCCAAATTATAACTAACAAAAATATATAAAAAAATTCAAAAAATGGCCCTTTAAAAATCGAAAATCTGGGCCATATGTCAAAAAATGAACCATCTGGATTGCAAGGTTATGTGTCTAAGCTTCTAAGGAAAGTTTAGGCGATCCGGATATTCATACCAAATCGTAGTGTGTTTTTGTGCATGTTTGTGCATAATTATATTGTCTCCTGCCCGGGATACCAACTTTTTTTCGTGCTAGTTATATTTCATTAAGTTTCGGCAATTAATAAAAATAATTATCTAGTAAGAAAGGAATTAACAGCTGCCTGCCTTAATATCGCAGGAAAATTCAAAAAAAAAAAAGCCCGAAGTACTCTCATTTTCTCAAATAAGAGCTACAAATGAATTTTTTCTTTTCAAATAAAGGCCTGAAATGGCATAATATGTTTTAAATAAGGGTATCAAGTAACCATAGAGTTTTAAAAAGGGGGTCTGATCTAAAGGACATTTTCGTCATTTCGCATTTTGATTTTCTTATTTATTTTTTTCTCTATTTTCCCTTTTTCATATTTTTAAAAATGAAAAAATAGCCACATCAAGGAGGGCTACCCCTCCTACTTGTGGTAGTTGGCCTATCGCTGGTGGGGATCGGTAAGGGCAGCAAAAACTAGCAGGGTCACCGACGCCTTCTCGAGGGCTGGTGACCCCGCTGACCAGAGGCGAGGGCCAAAGATGGGAGAGGATCAGACCCTCTTTTGAAATTTCATGGCTACTTTAGGTTTTTATTTAAAACAACGTTCACTTTAAACCCTTGTTTGAAAAAAAAATATGACATTTCAAACCCTTATTTGAAATAAGGTTCACTTGGAGCCTTTATTTGAGAAATTAAGAAAATTGGGGCCCTTAAATTTTCCCTCCTATCACCAAGGCCAGGGCAAATCATAGCCAAGTCAACATATATAGCTAGACCACATTCACTCAAAACTTAAGCCAATAGATTATTCACCAACTAAAATATATAAGGAAAAATTATATTTAAAAAGTCTTAAACATATTGCAATGATGACAATTCAGTCCTAAGTATCTTTTTTTTTTGCGCCAATTGAGTCCTAAATATTTTGTATTTATTTTAATTCAATTCATCCGGCCAATTTTGATCGGAAATTGCTAATGTGGCGCAGTCCATGCTGAAGTTGACAAATTTTTTAACGTTATTTCAAATAGTTTATTTTATTTTTCCATTTTTCTTTATATTTCTTTTTTTTCTACAAAAAGAAGGAAGAAAAGGAAAGGAAAGACAAAGAAAACAAAATAAAATAAAACGATAACAAAGTTAAACATTAAAAAAATTGTTAGAATATTATTAAAATTGTACCAATATATTAATTGCTTCATACCACATCAATTATCATTTATGGACCTTTCTAATACAACTCAAAGAAATAGATCACATGTATATGAAGAGCATAAAAATCTCATCATCAATTAGGATATTGCAACAATTTTTACCTTCAACAAAAAGAAAACAAAATTAACTGCTACGCATGCAATGCCAAGATTTGATCATGTGCTTATCATAATACAAACATAACATAACTACATAAAGGGCTAAATCTCATAAAAGCATGGTCTTTTTTTCCCAACATAAAAAGAATAATTGACATTTTAGTTTTCGGATCGGACATTTTGGTGATTTATGTCTTAATAGACTCTTTCATACATATTTCATCATGATTAGGTTGTTCAATTTATTGATATACAAGCACATAATACCCTTCACAAGCAACTACATCAAAAGTGCTAAAATTTGTGTATGGCGCTCATATTAGTGCCAAAATATTTCTTTATGCCAATGTTTTTGAAAAATGATTATTTGAGTGCCAATTCCAGTGAGCTTTGAGAAAATATACATGAAATATTCTAATAACCTAATCTTATGTGGTTTGTCGGAGAATACCAGTCAATAATAATAAAAAAATCTAAAAGTTAAAAAATTTAAAAATAAACTAAAAATATAAAATAAAATAAAAAGTAGAAAAAAAAAGGAAGGCAAGCCCACGCTATCGCTGCCCGACCATCACTAGTAATGGTTGGCGACCCTCGCTAATCGCAGGCGAGGTCACGGCCCTCCCCAAATTGGGCAAGGGTCATTGGCCCTCAGCCATACCCGGCGATGGTGGGGCGACAGTAGCAATGAGGGCTATCTACAACCCCCCTTTTTTTTTCTTTTCTTTTTGGCTTGTTTTTAAGTTTAATTGTCCACATGGACTTAATTTTTTAACAAAATTTGCCATCTAGACTGATTTTTTTAAAAAAAAAATTGTCATGTCACTAAAATATTTTAATTAAAAATGCTACATAATCAATTTGGGCAGAATTTCTCGTCGTTGGCAGTTAATTGATCATTTTTCTTTCAATTTGACATTTAAGTGAGCTGAAGAAAAATTTTAGCACTAAAATTAGCATTGATCACAAACTTTGACACTTGAGGTATGTTTTTTTCCAAGAAAAATCATTATAGTCTTAGGGTGCGTTTGTTTCACGAAAAATGAATGATTTGAAAAGTATTTTCTAAAAATAATCACTTATGTCACCTACAAAAATGAATAAACCCAAAATACTTTCATCATCCACGAAAATGTTAAGACATGAATTGTTGTCCATAATGAAAACAAACATTTCTCATGAACAAATTATTTCAGAAGATATAAACAATCATTTTTTAGAAAGTATTTTTTAAATTATTTATTTTCTGCGAAATAAACGGAGCCTTAATGTGTGATAGCAAGAGCTTCCAACTTTTGTGGAAAATCTTATGGATTTGCAAGTACATTATTATAGCTGGCCCAAAGCGCTACATCTCGCTCAGCAACTCATGTTCCCAAGTACTAGAAAGTCATCTTTAGTTTATACTGATCAAAACTAATAGTCTTCTCAAAATTCATCGTTTGTTTCGGCTGATGAGAGAAATTATTGTAGCGACTGAACATGCTACGAATTGGCCAAAAAAAGGCGATGAAAATATGCTACAAAATCAAAGCACGTAGTCCAATTTACCAGCCCGCGCACTGAAACATGAATCTGACGAGTTGAGCCTGTCTCAGAGCGTTCTCTCAGGCACGTTGATGATTGATTACTGCTTGTCTTCATTAAGGCTGGTTCATCTGATTAATTTGATGCGCCCGTCAGGACAGATTAGCAGGCAAGTTGATGAATCCACCTATGGATTCGCTGTACGATCCAAAAATTATTAGGACTACAAATTTTGAGGTGCAATCTTAGGATTCTTCCGTGTGCTCACAAGCTAATTCACTTGCCTCTTCTTCCTCAGTCCTAACATTGCTAGTGAAGTCATGGGATCGTTCAGGAGCCAGTATTGCATTCTGCTGCCTTTGGTGTTCCTCTTGGGAGCTTTGGCTCATCGAGCCGTGGGTCGCGCCCTCCAGAGAGACGATCCCATGTACGAGTTGCACGAGCGGCGGATGGCCGTTACGGGCGCGTGTACAAGGACGCGGAAGAGAGGCAAACCCGTTTCAAGATATTTAAGGCGAATGTACGAGGCATCGAGGCGTTCAATGCGGCAAACGACAAGCCTTACAAGCTCGGCGTCAATCGGTTCGCCGACCTTAACAACGAAGAGTTCAAGGCGAGGAACCGATTCAAGCCGCACATGTGCTCCACCAAGCCCGCTTCTTTCAAGTACGGAAACGTCACGGCAGTGCCTTCTAGCATGGACTGGAGAAAGAAAGGAGCCGTCACGCCGATTAAGAACCAGGGCCAATGTGGTAAGTTGATGGAAACAAATTCATGTTGACCGTTATTTGCCTTCATTCGAAATATTCGACATTGTTTTTTTTTAGCCAAGATGATGTCAAAATCCCTAATGTTTTTTTTTTATATAGTCAAGGTGTCCGGATTCTTATAGTATCTTTCCAAAAATATTGTCGTTCTAATTGGATTGTACTGTATCCATTGCAAAACTGTAGGATGTTGTTGGGCTTTTTGAGCTGTGGCGGCTGTGGAAGGAATAAATGGAATAACCACGGGGAAGTTGATTTCCCTCTCCGAGCAAGAGTTGGTCAACTGCGACGTCAGTGGCCAGGACCAGGGATGCGAAGGCGGCTGGATGGATAGCGCGTTCCAATTCGTTGAGAAGCATGGCCTCACAACCGAGACAAACTATCCCTACAAGGGCACGGACGACAAATGCAATATCAAATCGGAATCGAACCGTGCCGTGATCATAAAGGGCTACGAGGACGTTCCTGCCAACAACGAGGGTGCATTGCTAAACGCAGTCACTAATCAACCGGTTTCTGTGGCCATAGACGCTGGGGGGTTCCAGTTCCAATTCTACTCTAGCGGCGTGTTCACCGGCACTTGTGGGACCGAATTGGATCATGGTGTTACCGCCATTGGATACGGGACGAGCGATGACAGCACCAAATATTGGCTGGTGAAGAACTCGTGGGGTGAGGAATGGGGAGAGGAAGGATACATAAGGATGCAAAGGGATGTCAATGCTAAGGAAGGCCTCTGTGGCATCGCCATGAAGGCCTCCTATCCTACTGCGTAGATTTGAATGATGCCATCCACATACTGTGTGTACTGTAAAAAAAAAAAAACGAAGGTGGTTTCCAGTTCAAAACCTTGTTGTATACCTATGTTTTGACATGTTGCATATGTACTAGTGGTAGTTGTCTTCAAGAAGTTATATTTGAATTTCCGACTTGAAAATCTGTTCGCTTTAGGAAAAACTTCACCAGGAAAATTTGCGCAGTGCATCTACCCTGAAACATCATCGAGAAAGATCTGAAGCTAGCATGTCGAAGTAAGAATCAATGACAAGTATGCGAGAATCCATGAAATCTCTAGTCCAAAAAAGACTTTAAAGAATCAGAATGGGCTCTTTGTGTAACTGACCTTGTGTCTTCAACAAACATGAAAGTTGCCAAACCTTCTGGCAAACGTTCACTTGCAGATCATTTGATTTTTACGGCGTAAAGCACTCATTCCAGTAACAACTTCAGATAGCTGAGAACAGTGATACAATAGCAAGCTATTACGGCTCAGGTTTCCACACGCGCGCATAAAGAAGCTTAGGTTTGCTGAGATCACATCAATGTCAATACCCAGTACAGAACCAGACATCGGTCGTCTACTAGCAAAAAGATTTTTGGCATTTGACATCCAAGAAAGTTTCACTGATCTTAACACACGATCAAGTTATTACTACAATCCGCTTAGCGCAAAAATGGTTCATGATCTCTCATTAGCTCGACAGGCACAAACTAGCAGTAATTCAGACAGGGAAATACAATGCGATAACAGACATAGACTCTACTTAGATGCACCATAATACATGATCACATGCAAACATGCGCTTTAGCTTTTATCCTCAAAGCTTCAATTGGCCGACTGTCGCAGCTCAGGTCGGACAAAGTCTGCATCTGCAGTCACAGAGATATCAACTGTAGGTCTCAACCTTGCGCAAACTTCGATTGCTCCATGCACCGGATCTGACAAGAAGTTGCTGATGAGGTCGCAGTTAATCGGGGTACCATTGTCCACCGCGACTAAAGCTTGTTGAGTCAGGATGTAATCAAATCGGGGAGCCCACTTCCTTGACCCAAGACGAGCCGTGGTCGAACAATTGTCAACCATAAAAGATACTCCACGGGCATGCATGAAGGGGTTCAAAGAATCAACAGATTCTATGACACTCTCATTGATGATCTCAGAGTAGGAGTGTCCTTTCTTCCTCAAGATTTCAATCTGAACAAACATTACACCTCACGAGAGTAAGACACTACAATGAATAAGGGATCTCCTGTTCAATTACTATGCTTCTGATTGTAAAACTGTACTAGTAAGGCACACAAAAGAATCTAGATGTGCATATGCAAATTAAAGCAAAGCCATAGCGCATGTTTCCACCCAGATAAGAAAATATAACAGCTTAAGATGCTTTCTATCCCACTAAAAAAATTTGATAATTAGAGAACCTGGAAACCTCAGAAACTGAAGAAACTAACATCAGAAAATACTCATCTTCCATGAGATTAAGATTACCAAGCCAACCAAATTGAATTCCCAAGATATAGAAAGAGATCCTCACCTGGGCCATCATCAATGCAACAAAGACACCAGCTGTGAAAGGATATAATGGGCCAAGGTCACCAGCTGGTCTTGCTGCTCGGACACGCTCACCCACTTTCCACATACGGGTCTGATCTATCTTGCCCATCGGGAAAGCAGGCAGACCTTCCTTTTCCTGTAGAAGAAGGATAAGAAAACCTTAGTCTGGAAAATGGAGGACCATCCACTTTAAACCTTTGTTCTATCAAATCGAAACTCAAAACTCTAGTAAAACATACATGAAAGCGCCGTCCTGCAAGTACAACGCTGCGAATCTCACTACCACTAGCAACATCTTCATAGCACTCATATAAAATGTCCATGCAAGGATAGTACGATGCACTGTACGCTGTCTCAAATGCTTTTTTCCCTTCGTCAGACAGTGAATTATAAACAGCCAACATGCCCTGTTAAGAATTGACCGGAAAACGCAATTAAGCACATTGAACAAGTAACTGGTCACTATACATGTCTCTAACAAGGGCATCAGTAGCATCCAAGAGTAAGATAAAATAGAAAGGAGCAGCTATCAATTTTATCAACAAAAAGCAACCTGTGTTGAAATGGTCCTCGATATGATGCCAGTTACGCACTCAACAGTATTTTTGTATGCCAAATCTTCGCTCATTCCATTTTCATTATACCTTCTGAATAGGGATTCCACAATTCCATGAACGGCACCAAGTAAAATGCCTAAGAGCAAGGCAAGCACAAATCAAGCATCATTTTTGCATACTTGCAACATAGAAATCCATAGAACTGACATTAATTGTGCGATAGATATCTTATCGTCTTATTGAGGATTCAAACCAATTGAGTGAGAATGGAGCTGAACTCACCGCGCTCCCCAAAGATATCGCTTTTGTACTCCTGCTCCAAAGTTGTGGCAAACGTAAATGGAGAACCAAGTGCAACCGACCAACCAAGGGCAACATCAGTGGCTCTTCCATCAACATCCTGTATTCAAGAGAAAGTCAGCACCTTTGAAGAAACTTAAGTCTCCCATATTTGCTTAAGTGGGTTGGGAAGAGATGGGGGCTATATTTTTTGTTCAGCACGCTCACCTGGTGGACTGCGAAACTGGAATTGATTCCAGCGCCATTTATATCTTTGCCTTGGACATAGAGCCTCCTTACAGAGGGACCCATTCCCTTGGGGCATACAGCAATCACGCTGATATTCTTTGGGAAATCAAGCCCAATAGATTGCAAATGCCCCAAAAGGAACCCGTGGGACAGACCCAGGATGCTGTTTGGCTTCATGTGAGAAAAAACTTTCTCATAGTTATCCGCCTGCGGCATTGCACGGAATTGGAGATTCAAAAAACAGGGGAAAGAACCAAGGAAATAAAATAGTCTAGGACTCTAGGTACAGTGGTAGAGGCCAAATGCAGAGTTACAGCTTCTTTGGCCAGTTTCAGCAGTGTTTTGAAATACAACTGTCCAGGTAAACAAACATTACAAACCTGTGCAGCATCGGAAATCAGTAGCAACACAAGATCACTTCCTGAAATAGTTTCCCATATATCACCCAGTGTCCCATTATCCTCAGAAAATCCTGCAGCACGAGCTTCAGCAAAAGATCGGGAACCTTTTCTGAGTCCAATCTGTAAAAATGATATGGTGAGGTGAACTATTGGCTTAAAATGAGAGACCAAACAAGCCCAATCAAGAACAGTGGAACAGTTAAGGGATAGATTGCAGCCAACCACCTTTTAAGTTATTTACATAACCTAAAGAGAAATATTACCTTAACCACAATATTAGACTTCGCGTCAGCCAGAGAATCTCTCAGATTTTGGGCTTGAGCAGGACCCTAGAAAAGTGCGCTCATTAACAGATAGTAAAAGGGGGGAAAAACATGCATAGAATATGAAGATGTTATAACCAAACTCAACGAAAAGGTTGGAGGAGGAAAACCATGTTGCATATATTATTTACCATGCTTCTACCGGAAAGAGTGGATTTTACAACCTCCATAGAGACTAACTCCTAAGATTACATAGTCCCTTGGTTGTGTCTCTCTTTTCCAGTTGTGAAAATAACTCAACGAGTATATTGTAGCTCTTTCAAGATATAGCAGAACGGCCAACAGAAAAGCCACTATGCAAATTTCTCATGTACCATCACTGGAGCATAAAACCAATTTTCTCCTCGTTGCTATACTCTAAAAGCTGAAGGCCGCATGACGCCCCAAAAGAAGTATACAAGAGAAATTGCCAAAATCATGAAAGAATATCCAATGAAGCTGCTAAAATCGACCTAACAAAGTCGAAATCAAAGGAAAGAGCTGAGAGATGGTACCTGAGAACCCCAACCAATAACACCAATCTGCTTAATTCCCTTGAACGCATCGGGCAGCAGCGGGAACAAGTCCCTCCCTCCTCTCACAATGTACTACAACAGGTGAAGAATCGAACAATCAATCGATATTTCAACAAAAATAAAGCAAGCAACTTCCATCATTTCCATCATTCACCAGAAAGAAGCAACACTGGTTTTCTAGAAACGCAGATGGTACAGACATCATGAAAAAATCAACTTCGAACAAGATAACCATACATAGCCAGAGGTAATTAGAAACGAACAAATAAAAATACGTCGAGGACTAAAAAAGGCACATTTCCAATTGATCTTCATCTTATTCCTCACTGTCCATCTCCCCTAAAAGTTTATACATAACACGCCCAAAGGTCACTGAGAAAAAAAATCATATGACGACCATCTTATCTACTAGATACCTAACAATCAGAACAACAACAATACCTCGTCGTGACCAGCAAGCGTGACCTTCTCCTTCTTGAACACCGAGGTCTCGAAATCCAACGAGGTGAGCGGCTTGATAGCCGGCATGGACACCATGCGAGCTCCCAGGGCCGAGCCGCTGACGCCATTTCCGGCGACGCTAACCGTCAGAGCCTTGTACGAGCTCGAGGACGAGGAGAGGAACCCCAGGCTGAAGCCAACGGGGAACTTGGCCGGGGTCTTAAGGGATTTCGAGGAGGCTGTAGTGGAGAAGGATGGTGAGAAGGAGGTCGCCGCCGCCATTTTTGGAATGGAGAGCAAGAAGGGCAGGAGCAGAGTGGCTTTTGGAAATGGAGAGAGATCTGAGAGAAGACGAGCAGGTGATTATCCAAGGGTTTTTATAGTCGAGGGATTTGGTGGACTCGCGGGTATGAACCACAGAACAACCCGGCGAAAGGATTTGGGTCGGATAATTGACCCGGTTCAGTAGTGCAAATTCTTATTTGCTTAAACTGGCTAGCATTTTCTCTGACAAAAAAAAAATGGCTAGCATTTAGAAACAATGTATCCAATCTCAATCACAAGCTTATCAATTTTTTTTTCAAATGAATGAAAATAAGATTTCAAATAATCATGATTGGCTATGCAATATTTAGCTTGGTACCACATGATATTTTTGGATCCAGTCCGTATGTAGGATCGAGGTACAAAGACTACAGAGTGCGCAAAATAAAGGCAAAAACGTAAAGAACGATCAAGTTAAGCTAGGTCAATTTATTTTTTTCTTTTTTCATTAGAATTAATTGCTGAGATTTTATTTGGATTATGTGTTTGGCATGCTTGAGAAGCAACCAACTATAAAACCTCGCAATATGAAGGGTAATTAGTTATGTGGAGTTTATATTGAATGACTCTCATTAAGTCGATCGTCATTACTATCTTTTTTCTACGATAAAGAACGGTAATAGGAAAATATTAGACTTTAAAAGTTGAAGCATATACTATTTAGCATTGAACATACATTTTGCATAAGACTTTACAAGGCAGGTTGGGCATGCTTCCAAACTTAAATTTGTGTTTCACATATTTCCATGCCCATGATTAGATCAGTGCGAGTGATAACAGCCTAACCTTTTTTTGCATTTAGAGCATCTTGCCAAGTGATGTTAATTTTCTGATGTTGGTCTTCGAGCCGAAACGAAAGAAGATCGACTTGAAATTTTTTAGAATGACTGATTGAGTGGTTAAAATGTTTTTGGTCCGGATAGTTTAGGGGCTTGTGATATTGACAAGTGATGAAAACAAAACCCAAAACTTCGACAGTGAAAAAGAGCAAAAAATCAACCTTAATTTTGTTTTGCTTTACATGGATCAAGCCCAAATAACAAAATGACCTTTTTGACTATTTGTGGGCGGGAACTCAAGTCACGTGCTCAATGAGTTTTTTTTCTTTTTTTTAAGAAGAGAAAATGGGAAGATTTAAAAATGAAAATAAAAATATCTCACGGGTGCGCGTGGGGCTGCGTGGCGGCCGAGAAGGACACGAGTTTCGAGGATTACAAGGATGGTGAGGTGGCGAACACGCCCTTCAGTTCTTGTTCTCATAATTTTTTTTTTCCTTGCATTTATTTTTCTTTTTTCTCTAGAGCAGACGTCGTCTTGAGGTTGAGGCTTTAAAAGTAAAAAACCGGATCGTCCGTCAACCGGCTAAGTGAAAGACTTCCGCAATAACTTTCGCGGTTGGATTGAAAAGATAAAAATATCGTCATAAATTTTCAATCGATCAATTGAGAATTTTTATATCTTAACTGGTCAGTCGAACCGTCATATTTTTTACATAAAAAAAATTTACCGTAGGCAAAAGTACCATAAAATTTAGCGTTATAGTATGATTTTCTAATGATCAATGTCAACGTCAATCGAGTGGTTGCTTTACAAGAGTTGCCATTTGTATCGCTTTTAAAAATAAATGAAAATTCATTTCGTTATTGGTGAAAAATATTTAGACATTGATTGTTGACAGTCATTAATTAATATTTCAAGCGATACAAATTGTCATTTTTCACGAAATCATCTTTCGAATCCTTCATTTTCCGACTAAATAAGCGGATCGTGAAGTTAATACACCAGCGATCCACCCACTCTTTGAGCACGAGACAACACCTTATTAAGGCATGGCCTAAAAACGACATTTTAAGTTATCCAACCACTTCACTTTCTCCATCGTCCATGGCCTTCCTCGCGAAAGCTAAGCTTAAGAGAAACCCTAGAGGGCTCCCTCGCTCTCTCGAGTCACCACTTGCAGGCTCACAGTACGTGCGCCAGTAATGCATGTATAAAATATATGAATTTTCGAGCAAATCAAAGTCATATAAAAAATGTTATTCTATAAATAATTGCTTGTATTACTAATAAAAATCAATAAAATAAAAAAAAATTATATAATTCAAAAAAAATATTGATAATATTTTTGACGTGGAAGCTGAACTGGCTCTTGAGGAGAATTAAAGTTGGCAGCCTGTCTATGATTAATTAATCGAGCTTTGTTAGAAGCACACTTTGTTGGTAATTGTTGGTAATGGCAGTCTGATTTCATTAATGTCGATCTTTGTCCACGAGATAAGCCAACGCATCAGTTCTTTTTTTCTATAACTTTTTTTGGGATTTTTTTTTTCTATCATTGATGAGGACAAAATAAGCTTTAAAGAAAAGGACCCGAATCCCCAGTCAAAAAATTTCCATGACAGGGAGATCCCCACCCTCCATTGGGGGGTCCACCCAATGGAGGGTGGGGATCCACCCAATGGAGGGTGGGGATCGTCTACCAAGGAAATTTCCTTGGCAGGCGATCCCGACCCAAAAGAAAGTGGGCGCACGAGAGACGGCGGGTGACAACACTCTATTTTCCTTTTTTCATAGAACAAAACTCTAGATTATCAATCCAATTAATTCCTAATTACATTTGTTAAAATCGCGACAATGATCACGGGTTTCAACCGATGAAAATGGTATTTGAACGATATATTTTTTTTTTTCGAGAGCTGCTCGATTAAGTAATATTCATGTCGAATCGCACTAGATCTATTTTCACTAGACTTTCTCAGTGTAAATGGTTGCTTTCGATCCCACCATTTCTTACCTTACCAAGAAATAAAATAAGCCTCAATTGAGAATAGAGGGGGGACCGAGGTGCGTACTCGAAATTAGAAGGAGAGAGAGTAATTCTCCTAAGATATTCCATATTTTTTAGGATGTAATTGCATGTAATTCTGTGAATCGTGTTATTTGTATGATGAGGGCATCTCATATTCGATTTACGCGATCTAGTCATTTGACTTGGACACAATTTCCCCAATCTAAGTCATCTCGTCATTGAACTAATGGTCGTGGGCGTAATTCCCCAGAGGTGCTCTTTTGTTATCCTGATTAGTTTCCTCTTCATGCCAAGAGCTTCCATCCGAGTACCCGTCATAGACAGAATAGAATCGTCATTCTGTCTTCGTTCTATAACTTGTCGAGCTTTAAGGCTACATTGTCGAAGAGTCTACACCTCCCCATGAATGTCAGCGAGATGGTTGTATCCAAACCCAATTTTGTGCCAAGATGCCTACCCACGACCAGCATGCTCTGTGCCCCTGTGACGAGGATAACGCTGATGGCGATTTGAAACGTGAGTAAAACTCACATAATCGCGAGAAGTTACGACATGCTAAAGCGTAAAGAAAGAAATTCTCGATATTATTGTTTAGACACAATGTCAAAAGCTTGTCTTTACAATTGCAAATAAAATCAAAGGATATGAAAACTTCAAATCCTGACAAACTCTAAACGAAGTACTAATTCAAATTAGGAAGCGATAAATTTTGGAGCAACGCAAAATATCCCAACCGAAGGTTGAAAAAGTTGAGATTATTTGACCGGCGCAGCGGAAAATTTTAAACCAGACAGGGTTCAAATGGGATGGAGAAAATATTCAGTGGTCTTCAAACTCCACGTCATCAGCTTACATGGAGTACGAGATCCACTCAAAATTCAACACGTGTCCTCTGACGTGGAATTAAACAAAACAAAACTTCTCTCCTCTGGCAAATTGGCAGGCTGCGCAAAGACCGAGGACAAGCGACAGTAAATGACATTTATTAGCTGCTCTCCCTCTCTCCTCGTTCATGCCTGACGCTTGAAACATAAGGTCTTCTCCAGCTCTATCTTCTGTTGCTTCTATCCTTTGGTCCTTTTGCCCTCCCCTTCTCCCCCTTCTTCGTCTTTGTTCTCGTTGCATTTCCAGCTCTCTAAAAACCGCCGATTGGCCTCTCGAACTCTTCTTCGTCTTTTACTCCTACCGTCTCGATGTCAGACTCGCGTAGGTCACTTACAATTTTGAAGCTGAATAAGCTTGCGAAGCTGGAAATACCAGTGGTATCGCTGAGCTTTGGGGTTCCGGAGATGGCCGTGAGGGTATTGTGGCCTAGAGCGGTCTGGCGACGGCCGAGGAGAATGAGTACTCTGATTACTGCAAGAGAGGGAGGAGGGAAGCTATAGAGGATTGACCTTCTGCTTCAGTCGGTATCCATGGAGATAGCAAGCGGGTAAATTGTTCACGAGGGTGGTGAGAAGAGAAAACTTGACTGACGAGGGAAGCTATATTTCAATGACTGCTGAGTTTGCCGCGGAAAACTTGAATAGATGAAGTGGTGAGAAGAAACGAGAATGAAATGGAGACGGCTGTGAAGCATGGTTATCTGAAAAAACCGATTTGGATTTTTTGAATGAGGAATCAAGAAGCAACTAATCCTGTGTAACCGCGTAGATTAGAAGGGACAATCAATCGGTGTCTAATGCTGGAGATTGTTGAGCTGTTCTGCTTCTTCTTCGAAAAGCTGGCACCGCAGAGGCTCTCACATCTGATCATAGGCCTTGTAGGGAAGATGAAAAGGAACACACTGAGGCTCTCACAACATTCTATTCATTTCTTAATGACGCCAGTTGCAATTAGCTAGTTCTTCAGTGAAGACCACGATATACACCGCACGAAAAAGAGGACTTGATAAATGGTGGCAGACCATCATCTTCTTTTCTAATCAATTAAATAGAACTAGTTCAACAAAACAACATCTCAAGCAATATCATCCACGTAGCCTAGAAATAAACAGAAAATGCAAACGATAAAAAAACAGAGCACCGGCAGCTTCCCTCCTCAATCTCTTGCAATAAATACAGAATCCATACTCCTCTCTCTCCTTCGCCACAATATACGTCTCGGCTGTCGCCGGAACCCCAACGCTCAGCACCAAAATCGGATATGCAGCCTCGCAAGCTTCTCCTGCTTCAAAATCATTGGCCACCTACCCAAGACCGAAATCGGGACCGTTAGGAGTAGAACACAAAGAAAAGTTCGAGAGGTCGGTCGGCGGTTTCTGGTGCTGGAACGGGAAAGGCTACGAACGCGAGGAGAACGAAGACGAAAAAAAAGGAGGAGCAGGGGAGGGCAAAATGACTAGAGGATGGAAGCAGCATAATAGAGAGGCAGAGAGAGGACAGTATCTTTCAAACATGAAACGAGAAAAAGGAGAGAGGAGAGAAGGCAATAATGTCATTTACTGTTGCTTGTCCTCGGTCTTTGCGCAGACTGTCAGTTTGCCAGAGGAGAGAGGTTTTGTTTTGTTTAATTCCACGTCAGAGGACACGTGTTGAATTTTGAGTGGATCTCGTACTCCATGTAAGCTGATGACGTGGAGTTTGAAGACCACTGAATATTTTCTCAATGGGATGGGATGCAGGATGGAGAAACGGACAAATGGGAAATGTAAAGGGAAAGGAGAATAGCAAGAAAACGACAGGGAGGCAAAAAGCCAACCAAGGAAAAGGAAGATGACAAGAGTGAGGCCTGGTCTGTTTTGGTCCTATTCGGAATTGAGCGTCTTGCGACGACCGAGGGGACCACATTCTCTGTAATTGCAGGGCTGAAGAGAGCGAGCGAAGAACTCTGCACGCACACGTCTCAATCCTCCGCATGGCCTGATGAACAACAGTCCAGACTTCAAACCCAGAAGACTTCGCGCAACAGTGTCGCATTTCTTCCTGGTTGAACAACCATTTTCCTTTTTACTCTCTGCCCAGAATCGCTTGGAGTGAGTCAAGCTAGAAAGTTCGGATTTTTACGTTTTTTTGTCTTGATCCCTATTCAGAATTTTTCAAAGTCACTGCTGGTTCATAGTGGTGTCAAGTCGAGTCTCCACTCTGTGAGATCCTTTCTCTAGCGAACTCAAGCTTCAGAATGAACGAATCAGATTTCCAGGTTCTGAGCGATGATTCTCGGGTTAAAGCTGGGTTTAGAACGCTGCAGACGGAGAAGTCTTCGTTGTCTTCGTTGTTGGTGCTGGACAGTGAGAGAGGAGAGCTCGTGGAGGCCTGCGTGAGCGCCAAGAGGAAAATGGCGCCTGCGGAGAGGAATGTTGATGCTTTGAGGAATCACAGCGAGGCTGAGAGACGGCGGAGAGCGAGGATCAACGCGCATCTCGACACGCTTCGTGGGCTAGTTCCCGAGGCAAAGAAGGTAGAGATTGCTGCAGTTTCTGTGCTGTTAGCCTTGCCGGTTTTAGCTGGTCCTATGATGTTGGCTGTTTGAATTCATAATGGCGAATTGGGAAATTGTCAAAGGAAAAGGCATGATTTCTGAGAAATATGTCTGTGCTTATAAGATTATTGCTATCTTCTGAAGTAGTTCTAACGAAGTTTTTAAGTGGGTTTATGTGACTTCTGCTGTTATGTTTCTTATCGTCAATAGGGTGTTTAAGATATTGGTTATGAGAAGCAGGCCAGAAGTGGTGCTTTCAGCGCATGTTATGCGGAACTGATACTTTGATTGTTAAGGAATGTTTTGGGCAGTAGACTTGAACATACTGACATTCTCCTTGATTTCTCCCGAATATGGACAGACTACCTCATTTAGATTCTCTGGTCGTTGGTTTTGTGGCAAGCAATAGTGTTATCCATAGAGTAGTAGTGAAAGAAGTATTACAGAAGGATTCTGAATGCTTGGGCAAAAATAGAAAGAGTCAGTGCCCTTCAAGGTTATACTCTTCTAAGATCCCTTATTAATAGATTTTGGCTCCGCTGGCTGTTGAGAAAACCCTTTTTCTTTTTTTTCTTTTTTTTCTGGAACTTGAATGCACGGTGAATCTCAGGTTATTTTTTTGCAATGATTTGTATTGCCAATGTTGCTGCAACTAACGATCTATGGGAATGTTAGCTAAATTGCAAATTTGGATGTTGCAGTTGGACAAAGCAGCATTACTTTCTGAGGTCATCAACCACTTAAGAATGCTGAAAGACAATGCTGAAGAAGCCATGCAGCAGTATGTGATACCAACAGATGCTGATGAAATAAAGGTGGAGCGAGGACATGGTGAAGCATTGGATTTAGAATTTGAGACGATCAAGGCATCACTTTGTTGCGCCTACAGACCCGGCCTTCTCTCCAATCTAAGACAAGCGCTTGTCGACCTCGGGTTGATCGTGTTGAGTGCAGAGGTTGCCACCCTTGAAGGAAGGATGAAGAGCATTGTGGTACTGACAAGATGCCATGAAGGAGATGAGGCATTGAATCAGTTTCTTTCAAGCTCTCTTCACTTGGCCCTCTGTTCAATAGTCCATCAGTTCTCTACTCTAGAGGAGTCTCAGAGGCCCTCAGTGTCGAACAAGAGGCGAAGGGCTTAATTACTCATTTGTGAAAGATCTGGAAGAAGCTAAAGAAATTTAACTTCCAAGAGAGGCGACTTTTTTTGTACATGGAGCATCCTTCAGTAAAATGGCTTCATAAGCACTGAAGGAGTTCCATATGTTATTTCATTCCTTTTTTCTCGAGGTGAGCTTATAGAGATGTTTTCTGAAGCTATGACTGACTGGATCATCATTAGTACTGTGAAATATTTCAGATGAAGTTATAGTTGAGTGTCTGGTATCTTATGGGGGAACTTCTCCTGAATGGATAACGCTAGCACAGGCTAATAGACCCTCATCATGGTCGGTAGTTCCGCACTAATGCAAGCCAATTGGAAAAGTGTGGCTCAACTTCTCGACGATTTTTGAAGAACTGACCTCTAGGACTTCTGTTCCGGCAAAAAGATATCAGAAATCTCGAGCAGTTGCGAAGTGCTCACTGGGATACACATAATCTAACTGCATGAACTGGATTTAATTAGTACAGTTTCAGCACCGGGGCATAAGAAATGAGGCAGATCGCTATGGGAAAAACTGAGGAACCAAGTCGGCATCGAGTCTGAACAGCAGATTTTGAATGCAGCCTGCAAGACGATCTCCCTCGGACCGAATGCCTCAGTGAGTCCCTTAGCCAACTTTGACACGATTTCAACAAATGAGAGGGTTCCTGGCATCTTGCAAATGAAGATATGAGATGCCTTGAGTAGGGGTGTCAACGGGTCGGGTCTCGGCCAGGCCCGAGCTGGCCCGAAAGTACACAGTACTCTGCCCGACCCGGCCCGCGCCCGAAAATACATAGCACCCAATTGGTGCTAGAGTCAAGTTGTAATGCTCCAGTTAGTCTTACTCCAAATGGCTGATCTGTTTAAGAGTTTATCGTTTATCGGTTTGGATGCACAATGTGTTCCGTCTGACTTTATTGCTCTTAAACATTTCGGGCAGTTCCGTTTTAACTTTAACCGGCGTCAATGACCAGGGTTGTCGTCTGTTCGGCGGCAGCGGCGAAATCGAGCATGATTTACTCGTCAAACTTCGAATTCTTTGACGAATTAAAAGCATATCCTGTTATGAGCAAAGAACAGAAAACTTTAAGTGCAGGGTCAACCAGAACAAGGATGTTTCGAGTTTTAAAAATGTGCGCTTTACCCAATAAAAGATAAGTTCAAATCCCATTCTTCTTCGGACATGAAAGTTTTTTCCTTAGGTCGATTCGGATATGAAAGTTCAAATCCCTTTCTTCTTTGGGGTGTTCTTTCGCTAAAGCAGAAAGATACCTCCACATTTGGTTAATCATCAAGAATCCTACCCTCATCCACGTGTCAACACACTATTGCTCCTCCAGATTTGCGCCACGCAGACAAGGCATTAGACAGTGGACACCATTCCCCGTCTCTCTCTCTTTCTCTCTATCTCTGAGTACTGCAATGGCGTTGTATGCTAACACCCAGAAACTCTCTCTCGGTTCGCCAGCAAGTGGGCACGATGCGAGAACCAGGAGAAACAACAAGAGAGCGAGAATCCCGGCAATCAGACGAGCGGCGTCGTCGTCGTCGTCCGCCACGGAAGTCGGGTACGAGAAGGGACAGCTGGAGAGGCCGAAATGGGCAGGAGAGACACCGCTCTCTCGCCTGGTCGGAGCCGTCATCTCGTTCAAGCCTATCTACTCTCTTCTCAAGCTCGGCGCTCGGCAAGTTCTCATCAGGTAGTCTTTCTCCTTATTCCATGAGTCCGATTCTACTGCTCATTGAGACCCGAGGCAGCTTCCATTGCATTACCAGTTACCCTGAAAAATGTGCGCTGTATCAGTGTGTTCGCGTAGTTTGGTATATCAGAGGATTGGGAAAACAAGACCATGGGTTTTTTCAGTATTTAAATGTATTGGCGGTGGTGCACGTAATCTACAGAATGCACTAGTGCAAGTGTATGGAAGGTTCACCTGCAAATGGTGGAAATTGTGTTAGCTAGCTAGGAGCTGGGGAAAAAACGGATGATAATCTGTTAAAAAATTTCTTTTTGGTGAGAGAAAGGTCGATTGGGATGAGTAATGGTTGATTGCTGCTGTTTCAAATGTTGTTCCGTTGGATCATCATGAAGTTGTAGATTCAAGGCGAGGGGTTACTGCAAATGGGTAATGACCTGGTTTTCTTCTGGGTTCGGGGTTGTGAGAATGTGGAAACGCTGTAGACAAAGAAAGAAGCTTCATTTGATTCCTTTTAGGAATGAATCAAAGAAATTCTTGATATTGTGACTCTGAAAAAAGCGGGAGATGCTAATCCAGTTCTTTCACATGCCAAACATACAGCACAGCAGAGAAGAATGACATCCCGTGGCGAGAGATGACGAGAAAGATTCTGGAATCTGATGTTTATAAGGAGCTAGAAAGCATTCAAAACCCCTCACTTGTGTTCCCAGATTGTAAGTCTCAATTTTTTCTACTCATGCACTCTCTTGTTAAGCATATTGCACCAAGAACGGGGACAAAGCCTCAGTGGGCAAAGCTTTCTCTGCAATTAATTGACTAATGAATGACAAAATGACTGTTTGTTAAACAGATTATCTGAGTCCTTTCCATGCTTATGATGAGGGTAACCTTTCATGGATGGTGAGTATTTGGTCTCTAAAACTTTTTATCTTCTTTAGCAATAACTGCCTCTTTCAGAATAGTCTTTTGCTCTGTTAAAAGTGCTTTACCCGGAAACTAGAAGTCGCTACTTTGTACAAACGGTCTTTAAATTGTTCTCTAGTATGAAATTATCACAACATGATGATGTGGATGGATTAATACAAACAAAAGTTTCGTACATTGTTGATGCGCAAAATGCTCGCAGGCTGCAGCGGAAGCAGAGCCTGCCACAGAATCGATGTCTATACGAGCAGTACCTGATGCTAGATCAGCGGATGAGGCAACTCAAGTGGTGCGTGGAAATTGGCTTAAGGCAATTGAAAAGCACCATAGACAGCACTCTGGCGGTTCCATGGTCCGAGAAATTCTGGATATCGGATGCTCAGTAGGTATTAGCACTGGTTATCTCGCCGACACATTCCCCTCGGCAAAAGTCACTGTACGTGTATACGCATGTACTCCAATCAGATTAATCTCTTCCCCTGTGAATTGCATTTGGCATAAGATAAGCATAACAATTGATCTCTATCTGAATGCATTTGCTTTGCAGGGGCTAGATCTGTCACCATATTTTCTCTCTGTGGCTCAGTTTAATGAGAGAAAGAGGTCCCAGAGAACACTACCAATTCGGTGGATACATGCTAATGGGGAAGATACAGGCTTGCCATCCAAATCGTTTGACCTTGTTTCAATTTCTCTAATGGTATGGCTCTCATCCAGTTGGCAAATAGGTCTCATAGCCTTTTTGACTTTTAGCTATTGGCACGTTGATTTTATTTCAATTTAACCCCATTTTTTCTATAGAAAACTAGCAAAACTTGAAGGTGTTGTGGTACCCGTAGGTTCCGCAATGTGATAATGGATACTTGACATTTTAATTCTCAAGGAACAATACAATGAACAAGGGTTATGTTGGATTGTTATTTTTGCTTAACGAAAGTATCTGGTCTGATTGTACTTGTCATGGGACAGGGCTGGCAGCTCGTAAGAGATGTTCGATGTATAGTTTATGTTTGATAGATTTGTTTCCTTTTTTTATTCTTCTATGTGCAACATTTATTAGCATCTGCTTCGGTGCTTCTAACTAAAGAATCACGTACAGTTTCATGAATGTCCTACTAGAGCGATAACTAATGTAGTAACGGAATCGTTTCGGCTACTTCGACCTGGCGGTGCCATTGCCATAATGGATCAAGCGGTGCGTAATTATCTTGTGCCACTTGCTAAAGTTTGTTATTGCGGACTCCTTTCTCCATAATGGAAATACTGATACGATCTCCTTTAAATGGTTGATGCAGCCATCCTCTAAGGTTCTTCAGGTATGGTTCAAATTTCTGTAAATTGTTTTGCTTTCTGCCAATGGAGATTTTGCAACTGCAGGTATCAGCACAAGCTGTTTTCCTTGTTGATGGCATGTTTTGTCATTTATACAAGTTTTTTTCTTGCGTCCTTTCCATGAAATATTCTGAATTAAGAAGACTTTGGGATAGGAAAAAAAACATCAATTCCTCAGGAAAAAAAAAAAGTATAGGCAAGTTAAGATTCTAGGTTTCACTAGCAGGGCCTTGTGTAGAACGGGTATCTGATTGCTAATATTAAGGTGGATAGTAATCATATGTTATAGCATTCATATCCATATTAGTGGGCTTTAGTTATTACCTGAGAACCTTGATGTTCTAATTAGTCAACATTTGACTGGTTAGAACATTTTCAACTGCTGCAGCTCGCATATGTTATACCTCACTGGTCCCAGTGCTAAATGGCTTTCTTGCTCGATTGTCATAATCCATTCTTAGTGATCACTGACGTATATTATCTGGAATCTCCACCACAAAATTGACATTGAAAACAAAGTAAGAAAAACGCAAAATGATTGTATTAAGTCTTGTTCTAGCTTAATTGAAAATATTATCTTAACCGCTAAATGATACGACAAACTTTATCATTGGTTTGATTTTCTTGAACTATAATATTAGAACAGAGCATTAAGTCATTAAACCTTGGAGAGAATCAGCCTTGTAAACAGAAATCTGGAACTAAGCAGATTCTGAAAGGAGTTACTTGTCATTAGCCACATGTTCATTGGCTGAAACATCTTTTCTTTGGCTATTTAACTTTAGCAACTTCATGCCTTGCCTTTGCTATGTGCTGCAGAATTTGTCGCCTGTGCTGTTTACACTATTGAAGAGTACCGAGCCCTTCCTAGACGAGTACTATCTGACTGATTTGGAAGGAACACTGAGGGAAGCGGGGTTCGTGAACGTAACAGATGTCCTAACAGATTCGAGACACCGAACTGTGACGGCAACCGTGCCTCGTTAGATATGTGGTTCGCGACGATGTCTTATTGCTTCCAGAGCCACAATGAGCAGCAAAACATAAGATGCATAATTTTTTTCAAACCTTTTTATCCTGAGTTGTATCTTGAGCAGCTGTTGCTTCTCCAAAGTTTTCTCAGATTTCTTGTTTTATTAAGTCCTTAGATCGCGAGAGTAGTTATCAAACATGTAGGAGCCTTTTCTCTTGGACGAAAACACATTGTTTGTAATTTCTCCGTAGTGCTAAAGTGATTTGCTCTTTCTGCTCTGTTAAACCACACATAGCGGTGGGAAAATATGGTGAAAAACTTTTTCTTGTAATGTATATTTATACATGTTGATATAAAAGCAGGAGTTCTTATTGAATTGGTACAAAGAATATCGCAAAATCTATGTTTTTTGCGATTTAACTATATCATTGTCAAAGGGTAAAACTTCTTATTGGTTGTTGACACTCCCATGTGAACTATGGTCGAGCTTATTTTCGCAGAAGATGTCATCTTTCTTATATACATGAGGAGATCTCATTGGATGCAACTTTAAATGTCATATACAGCCTCTCTTCCACACTTCCGCGTGTCCCAGGACACAGTGTCCACTCCAGGTAAGACGGCAACGCCGGCCACTCAGGTTTTTGAACTTTCTCATAAGGTCAACGCTCACTTGTTTATTCCGTAGGCCATGATAAGCATGACTTCTTCAGCACACTGACAATGAAACAGTCGTTCAAACCAAGCCGGTTCTGCAGCTTCTCTCATTCACTGAATCAAACACCAACCCAAATTTTCAGTTTCCAGATCCGGAGCTGAAGAAAGATGGATACGCACACGAAACTATCTAAAACTTGCTCTCTGCTGATGGGTCTTCTCTTTGCTTGTTCTGCATCCGTTCAGCTTAATGATCCAGGTACTGCAGCAGATCTTACTAGGGTCCCCACCAATATGTACCGCGATCCATGACTGTCTATTTTACTTGCGAGATTTGCCAGATTGGTATTTGTGGTTGCCTCTGTATTCCTTTGCTTGCCTTGTGAACCTGAGCAGCCTGGTCTTCTGCACATCCAAATTGATCTCAAGCATAGGGAAGCCGGCAATTTGGCTCGGTCTGTTTCTGTTCATGAAGGTGGCGGTGGAGTGCTACAGGCACCAGATCGCCAGTTTCTGGTCGCTGGACATGAGGGAGAGAGTCGTGAGAGAGAAATTTGGGAGTGGGTTGGTTGTGTTCTCCATGTTCCTGCATCTTGAAGCCACATCCAATGAGAAGGGCCTCTTTACTAGGAGGGATGAAGGAGTTGTCAAGCATATTGAACTCGGTGAGCCTCTCTATTGCCCGTTGACTTCTTTCATTCTGGGAAGTAGATTTTGACCAGGATCATTGACTTTTGGCTGTGATTCTTTCCAAATTTTCAGGACAGATGATTCTGGTGGGGATTGGTTATGGGATGTCCTTGGTCTTCTTTTTATTCCAAAAGGATGAAATGAAGTTTGACTGAATGGATCACGAAGATCGCATACACAGAGATGGTCATGTTTTGATATGTATCTGTGTACCTTTGGTTTGCAAATGGAGGAGTCGTGATTCTTCTTCCGACATGAAAGCTGAGATATGATCCTTTCGAGAATGGTTGAATCGAGAAGTAGCGAATGCAGCAGAAACAGATGTGTGTATCTCGATTCAAGACATTTACATACAAAAAATTACGCGTGAAATGAGTTTTGTTCAGCCTATCGCTTATTAACTAGAGCAGCGAATGCAGTTACGAATCAACGGTAATATACCGAAGCCGTCATTAACTTCTTGAACTTGAGAAAATATAGTCATGTCACGTGACGTGTTCATTGCGATCCTTTTCTTTCCGTAATGGACAAACTAGAAAATTAGTTGATGACGGGCTAGAAGGTCCTGGTCAGCCCGTCCAAGCCCAAGGGCAAAACCGCGGGCTTGAAGCAATTTAATTTCCTTCTCGCCTCGACCGCTCAGACTCGTGCTCCACTGGTCAACCTTGTCCAAATTTATCATGATGATTCATAGCGCGGCGGACAAAAATTCCAGATAAGCTCCCCTGCTTAACGAGACGCCAGCTCGGATCACACGTGTCGAAAGCTGAATCCATTAACGCACCGATATCCTCCATCATCTCAACACGTGGCACCGTGCCAGTCGACACATGTCTCCTGCCATGCACACCGCCCACCGTCTTCCTCCTCCTCTTCTTCGGGCTCTTCTTTAATACCACCCTCGTTCTCGTTCCATATCTCTCATGAGTTACTTTCGAAAGTTCAAACGCGCAACTCATTAGTTTACACACTCACACGCACGTGTCACACAAAGAGACACGAGAGAAGCTAACCATGGCTTCAGAGCAAGTCTCGCGAAGCAGAGAGAACACCGCGAGCGATGAGCTAGAGATCCCCGTGGAGACGGAGGAGGTCTTGAACCCGAAGATGACGATCCAAGTCGAGTCCCCTGCCGATAAAGAGCGAGAATCGGACCCGGCCGGCGGGAAAGAGACTCCGCACGGTGAGATCCGGCCAGGGGACGAGTCACAGGAGCGAGAGGGGAGAGAGACCACGGGACAGGAGGAGGCGACGGCCCCACGAGATCGAGAAGGGACGGAGGAGGAGAGCAGTGACGACAAGCAGTTGGACTCTTTGGCGGAGAAAGTGAAGACCATCGACGTGGGAGGTGAAAAGGGGAGTTACGAGGGTGGGGAGAGAGAAGGTCACGGGACGAGAGAAGAGTCACTGGCGGAGGAGGTGGAGAAGACGCAGATCGGTGGCGAGGAGATGCAGAGCCAACAAAAAGGCCACGAAGAAGAAGCACAACCTACTCTAGAAGAGGTTTCGAGATTAAGAGCATTGGCCCAGCAGAATTCCATGGAGGTAGTGAGAGCTGCAGAGGAGCGCTATAACCGAGCAAAAGAACAAGCAAAAGAAATGGTGAACCAAGGACTCGGTACCGCATCCGAGAAGGCCGCTCAAACGAAAGAGACGGTCCTTCATGGCGCTCACGCCACGACCGAGTACGTGGCAGAGAAGGGTGCGACCGTCAAGGAGGCGGCCACGGAAAAGGGCCAACACGGTCTTGTGGCGGCAAAGGAAACCGTGGTCAGTGCCGGGAAAACTGCAAAGGACTTCACCGTTCCAAAGGCGGAGCGAGCTAAGGACTACGCGATGCACAAGGCCGCAGAAGCTAAGGATAAAACGGTGGAGATCTCTAAAGGAGTCGCCAGTTACGCAGGAGAGAAGGTGGTTGCGGCAAAGGATGTGGCAGTGGAGACCGGCAAGGGAGCAGCAGAGCATGCAGGGAAAACGGCTGAGGAAGTCAAGGAAAAGGCGGTCGTGGCGGGATGGGGAGCTGCTCATTACACTGCAGAGAAAACAGTGGAGGGAACGAAGGCTGCCGCTAAGGTCGTTCAGGGAGCCGCCGAGAAGGCGGGAGAGGTTGCTCTAGGTGCAGGACATAAGGCGGCAGAGATTGCTGCCAAGCCTTTGGTTGCAGCTAAGGACGTGGCGGCCGCGACTGGCGAAAAGGCCAAGGAGTATACGGCCAGGAAGAGAGAAGAAGCTGAGAGAGAGCTAGAAGCCAACAATTCATCTGAAAAGCAGGTGTTCCGTAGAACAATCGTGCAAATTCTAGTTGCTGTGTTATTGATCATGTTCAATTTAATTTAAACAAACAACAGACTGGAAGATTGAATGAGAATGGTTGCTTATGAAATAATTGTTGTATTGCCTCATTCAATCGGAAATAGAAATGCTCTGCAGGAAACAGAAGGGGCTGAACAGACCAAAGGTGTGGTCACACAAGCAAAAGAAATGGGGGAAGGAGGGGCAAGAAAGGCGAAGGAAACTACCCAGGAAATCCTCGAGGGATCGACCGAGGACGGAAAGGTAGGGCGCGGCCAGACCGAGGAGCAGACGCCTGGAGGCGGTGTACTCAGAGCAATTGGTGAGACGATAGCAGAGATAGCGCAGACAACCAAGGAACTCGTAGTTGGCCAGGATGAGCCAGGAGCCGAAGAGGCGAATCTCTCGGCCTCCTCGACGGAACAACATAACAAGGAAACCGAGCACAAGCACGAGGAAGACCGCAGTAAATAGAGGTCGGCCATGGAGGATGGGAAGAGGAATGTAGAGGTGAGAAGTGTACCATGGTGAAAAAGCGAGGAAGAACCAGCGAAGCAAAATAAAACAGTTGGCTAGCTTCTGTGCTGGCGAGCTGATGAATGTACAGATCAGAGAACGTTGGTTGTGCGTCTTTCGGTGAATTTCCGTGTAATGCACGATTCTCTTTATGGTTCGTTCATTTTCTGGGGGATCCACCTTGCTTTCTTGTTGTGTGTGACCTTAAACGTGTGGACACGGATGGGAAAAGTGAATAAAAAAAAGGGTTCATCATGCGCGTCTGCAACTGCAACTAGAAGAGGAATCTAATTAAACCAATGTTTCCAGACATTGTAGAAGCTCGGATTCCCTCTTTTTCCCATTACATTCAAACCCAATAATCGGCGGTACATCACACAGACATGCCGTGAAATCCGCGTACTGGAAGAGTAGAAGATACCAGACAGCTCTCGGACAGCTCTGAAAAAGTTGAGAAAAGACTTATCAACTTTGCGATTGGTAACGATCAACAGGGTATCTGAGAAGTGAACCATTCCATGACGTGAAGTGGGGCTTTGATCATCTCCAGAGCGAACTCCACTATCAGGGTCACGCACAAGAAGCACGGGCATATCAGAGTCAACAGCAACCTGCAAGTACGACCCACCATTTTGAGCGAGAATTCAAACACCCAGAGAGACTGTAACCATCACAAGACGATTGATGCAGAGAGAGAGAGAAACAAAACGTACCCGACGATCCAGACTATGATGCCAACGATGGAGACTAGAAGAGCGAGAAACGCGAAGGGAAGGCCAAGCAGGAACCCCAGGGGCCTGCAACCGTCGTCGCCGCCGCACATCCCTGCTCTGCTCTACTCTGTCTCTTCCCTTTCGGGGCTCTGTGTTCGGCGAATCTTACTGCTTCTTGACGATTCTCTCTCTCTGAACGTTGAAGAGAGTGAAATAAAACTCGGTTTCGTGAAGGACTTCCCCTCACCCGCCGCGCTAAGAGAGTAGCTGCCACTGGTGCTGTCGTGTGATCGTTTCGAATTTTCTTCACGCCAGAGAACCCAAGAAAGTTCCTAATAAAGTTCAAAACTTTAGCTTGAGACGCGAGCTGTGATTGATGCTGTATGTAACCCAACACGTGCTAAGGTCGTAGGATCATCACGTGGACTTCAGTATCTGCTGATGATTCTCATTCTTATTCTGGAAAGCGACGGCTTGCATTATTATATGGGCGGAAGGGGCACGTCTCTCCGTCTTAGGACCTAAGCAATTCCCACTCGGGATTTCTTTAATTTTGGGGAAACCCCACAGATCTATCTCACCCTCCAATCGTCCCATTTTTTTGGTTTTGCAACCGTCAATCGACACAGCACATCAGTCGTCTTTGCTATGATTGACCCCTTCAAATGTAACGTGAGAGTCTTAATGTGTTCGAACCAATCACGCCTTATCTAGGCAATATCCTGTGTAATCCCGCACATGTCCTGTTTAGAAATCAAGGGAAACACTCGTCTAGGCCCAAGACCCGATCCAGTGGACCCGGATACGAAAACTCCCTCACCATCAAACAACAGATACCATAATTTTACCTGAATAAGCAAATTAGTCATGAAGAGACTCAGCATAGAGAGATACGAAGAAAGTGCACACAGCGTCAAGCTAACAGACGTCACACGGCAAATTCCCTTGTATCCTACCAGTATTAACTTGTCCAAAATAAACTAGAAAAGAAAAGAAAAGGAAAAATTACAAAGGTGCAACAGCAAAGTTATGAAGTTATGTAGTATTTACATCTCAATAGGAGTGCGGAGAATGGCACAGAACAACATGCCTATGATATCAGAGATGCGGTCAAAGGTTGAAATACCATATCTTCTTCTCAATGAGCTCTTTGAACTTCTTTAATGCTTTGCCTAGATTGCGCCCAACCAATTGGCAAGGTAACGCGAGTGAAGTAGTTTCACCTGATTTGAAGAAATCGTCAGGTGGGACCGCTTGAACCGGAGTTCTCACTCTCCATAGTTATGACGTGAGCCAGCCTATCGTATACCTGCCCCGATTATTTCACAACCATAAGTGCTGGGTATCAATGAAACTCGCAAACATTTGGTACAATCATCCGAAAGACCTCATACCACAGAAAGCTGCTCCTTCCTATCTTGCTTATTTGTCGATGATGATGCGTACCTTGTGAAATGGTTAAAGGAGAAAATCAAGACAAGGTAACAGGAATGCGAAAAATTTTGAATGCCGTTTTTCCTTACCAGTCACGAGGAATACCAGCTTCATCTCGAGCTGAATAATTGAAAGGGCCCTTCAACTCTACGCCATACTCTCTCAATATGTCTGCATTGAGAAAGCTGATTCAGCAAAGGTTTACGGGTCCACAAGAGAGCCCTTAGGTGGTATGTCCAGAACCTTTGAAAGTGGAGCAAGGAGCTCGGTTCATTTTCTGACACACAGAGATAAACCAATCGACACCAACGGCTACATGAGCTGTTTCCTCATCAGCGATCCTACCCACGATTTTAGACGTAATGTTGTCACCACAGCCGACCAATTTTTGCACCAAACGTGGCCCAGCATCAAGTCCCCTGGCCTCCTGAATGAAAGGGAAAAAGAAATTCTGTACCTTTGAGCAGGTAATAGGTATGGCAAGTTGCAATCAGCAGTTATACTGTGGAACTACATAAGGTATGGCAAGTTGGATGATCCTCGTTTTCGGATGCTAAACAGGTTAATGCTTAATAATACTGAGGGGAGGAGAACACCACCCAGGTGAAAGCACACTCTTCTTCTCACTCTTCTGAAGGAACTTTTTCAAGGACGAGATGAATGTCCAACTACCGTAGAGCAAATTTAAGCAATGACGGCAATGCCAAATAATCCAAGAGCTAAATCAGGATAAGTAGCGTAGGAGAAAAATAGTCAGAAACATCAGAGGCTCAAGAATAGAAATGAAGGCCTTGGGTGAGTAGGGAGAAGGAGTGCCTACATGTCATACTCAACACTACAAGTGAAAAGACAAAAAGGAAAAGCAAGAGTCATTGGACCCGTTACTGGAAAAGAACAATTAGTGAAGGTCGTCATAACAAACGATCAATGACAATGACTCAAATGTCAAGAGGTACCTGAACTAGTGGGATCACTGCCAAACGAGCAACAACATTATCAGAGGATTTTTCGCACTCTCTCCAAAGCAAATTATGAGCAGGCATATCTCCGTACCTAGGGAAACAAAGAGTTTGTAATGAAGGCATACTGGTCACACAGGCTAGATAAATTTACTAACCCAAAAGTTCCCCTTACCTGAATCCAAGCTCCAGAAGCCTCTGAGAGCACCAAGCAAAATGGCGACTCTCATCATCAGCAACGCGAGCAAAGTCCGCAAAGAATCCTTCCCCAAGAGTCTCCATGAATGGTGAGAATCGAACCACGGTATCCCATGCCAAATCAATCGCATTCAGCTCCACATGAGCAAGATTATGCAGCATATAGGCATTAAGAGGTAATCTTGATTCTTTAGGGGCCGGTACATCTTTTGGGGAAACCTATAGAAAAGAACAGATGAGAAAACAGTTGAGTCTCTTAGGCTTACATACAGGTGAGCAATTTACATCATATCAAGGTCCCAATATCGACTCCCCCAATTAAAACTGGCAAAAAGAGCAAGACGTCCATCATCAGTGAGAGAGTGAGATTCCAATCACGTTGAGGGCCGAAAACATTCTAACAGCGCATCAACTAGGCAACATCAAATTTCTTGTGTGTTGCAACTTGCAAGTACAAGCAGATAATAGTCCCTGCATTGCTGCAGCATTCATAAATAATGCAGTATCCCTGTTTTAACTTCAGGTCAAGCTTACCGAGATTAATGGTGCTAGCAATTTTAAATACAATACCTCCATACAATGCACTGCAAATAAGAAACAGAAACTGCCGAGCACTATAGCACACGAAACCCCGACTCTGCAGTAACATCGCATAATGACAACCAGAGATAAATAAGTACTAACATCGTAACCTATAGCTGGTAAAAGCCCGATCAGATATTAATGCATATGTATTCATCAAAAACACAAGCTTCGAACTATGGGGACCGAGTAATACATTTCCCAGGAATCACAACTAAGTCCAACAACCGCCTAAAGCCAACTTCACCTCAACATTGACAACACCAACCCCAGAATGCACTGAAAAGAACCAACTCCCAGAATTCCAAACTCTCGAAAGTTGATGTTTTCTCGACAATTCAAAAAACAAAAACCAGAGTTACCAATTCAGGCTTTGCAGGCCTGGCCGGTCTCTCGGGGGGCTGAGAAACCCCAACGGGTAGATTCTCACTGCGCCACCTGCAATACGCGAGATGGGAAAGCTCGGACTTCGAAGCAGGGTCGCTAGTGGAAAGAACGAGAGCACCCATTTCAGATAGGGAAGAAGCCGACCCGATTGAGCTCTGTTTCGGGTCGAGCGACCAAGGGGGCGGTTTGGGCAGAGTCTGCGGTCCACTGGGTCCCCAGAACCGGTTGTGGTTCAGCGAGCTCTCTCGCCATGACTGGAGACCCGACCACGGCGTGTACTCGATGCAAGAAGGTGCCGAGGAGGACGAGGATGATAGAGGCTTGGGTCCGAGGGCTGTCGAGGAAGACGGTCTGAGAGAAGGAGGGCATGCGACTACGAACTTGAGGTACTGCATCGTCACTACAAGCCTCACAGTTCATTGCGTTCCGAAAAATAAAAGAGAGCAAACAAGTTTTTAAAGCAAACTTTTATCTTCTCAAACCTATGATTGGACGGAATTTTTTAAAAAAATTGGACTTTATTGTATTAATACGATAAATTTTAAAACTTGATGGTCTTAATGGAAAATTGTGAGTGTATATTCGCGATGAATTGCAAGTTCTTCGATATATTTATCTATTTATTTTCATGTACAGATGTTCACAAACCTTTGAGAAGCTGGGCGTGTTCAGAGGCTCAACGATCGCTGCCCATGGCGGGATGGTAGGCATTTTCCGAAACTTCAGCACCGCACGCTCGTCCCTTCAATATATTCCCAGACAGCTCTCCCCATACGCAGTCGACCGAGGCCTCCGTCGGCTGGATGGGAACTCCTTCCCTTACTTCGACGAGAGAAAGCAACTCGAGTGCCGTCTCGTCTCTCTCCTCGATAGCTGCGACGGTCTCGCCCAGCTCAAGCAAGTCCACGCCCATGTCTACCGCAAGGGCCTCGACCAATGCTGCTACGTCCTCACGAAGCTCGTCCGCACGCTCACCGAGCTCGGCGTCGCCGTGGACTCGTACCAGCGCCTCGTCTTTCGGCAGGTCAGGTGCCCGAACCCGTTTCTTTACACTGCCCTCATCCGTGGGTACTCGGCTCAAGGGCCGCTTAGGGAGTCCATTGGGTTGTATACGAGCATGAGGAAGGAGGGTGTTGACCCCGTATCTTTCACGTTTACGGCGTTGCTCAAGGCTTGTGGTGCGGCTCTTGATTTGAGTTTGGGACGCCAGGTGCATGCCCAGACGATGCTGATTGGTGGATTCTGCTCTGATTTATATGTGGGGAACACGTTGATCGGTATGTATGTGAGCTGCTGCGACCTGGGCAGTGGGCGTAAGGTGTTTGACGAAATGTTGCACAGAGATGTTATTTCCTGGACGACGTTGATAGTGGCATACACGAAGACCAGTGATATGGTGTCCGCTGGCGGTTTGTTTGACGGGTTACCGGTGAAGGATATGGTGGCTTGGACCGCGATGGTTACTGGGTTTGCGCAGAATGCCAAGCCAAGGGAGGCATTGCAGTTTTTCAAGAGAATGCAGGATGCGGGTGTTGAGACGGATGAGGTTACATTGGCTGGTGTTATCTCAGCTTGTGCTCAACTGGGTGCGGCTAAATATGCTAAATGGGTTCGGGATGTGGCCGAAAAGTCTGGACTCGGGCCGACGGATAATGTTATTGTGGGGTCGGCTATGGTTGATATGTACTCAAAATGTGGCAATATAGAGGATGCATACCTGATCTTTAAAGGAATGAAGGAACGTAATGTGTATACATATAGTTCAATGATTCTAGGCTTTGCAATTCATGGCCTTGCTCAAGCAGCGATGCAATTGTTCAGTGAGATGGTAGAAACAGAGACAAAACCTAATAAAGTTACTTTCATAGGTGTACTTGCAGCTTGCAGCCATGGTGGAATGGTGGATCAAGGAAAAAGAGTATTTTCATCGATGGAAAAGCACTATGGTATTGTTCCAGATGCTGATCACTATGCTTGCATGATTGATCTTCTTGGTCGTGCTGGCCATTTGATTGAAGCACTTAAACTTACTGAGACGATGCCCGTAAAACCCCATGGAGGGGTGTGGGGAGCACTTTTGGGGGCATGTCGTATTCATAGGAACCCTGACATTGCTCAAATTGCTGCGAGCCATCTTTTTGAGCTCGAGCCCCATGCAATTGGAAACTATATGGTTCTGTGTAATGTATTTGCATCGGCTGGTAGGTGGGACGATGTTTCAGATGTAAGAAAGTTGATGAGAGGGAAGGGATTAAAGAAGAATCCTGGATGTAGCTGGTTTGAGTCGAAGAAAGGGGAGATACAAGAGTTCTTTGCAGGTGATACAAAGCATCCGAGGTCTAGTGAGATACGTGGAGTGTTGGAGGATCTTCTGGAGAGATTAAAGGGAGTTGGTTACCACCAGATCCTGAGTTCAGTGGCTTATGATGTGAGTGAGGATGTCAAGAAGCGAATATTGATGGCTCACAGTGAGAAGCTGGCTCTGGCATTTGGGCTGCTGGATTCTCGCGCAAATTGTCCTATCAGGATCATGAAGAACCTCAGAATATGTGAAGACTGTCACTCTTTCATGTGTGGCGTGTCTCACATTATTGGGAGGGAGATTATTGTTAGAGATAACGTGAGATTCCACCATTTTAATGGTGGGACTTGTTCTTGCGATAATTTCTGGTGACCACATATAGTATAGACATTGCTGGAAGTCTTCTTGTGATTATATATGTGCTCCTGGATTTGCTTCTCGTGATTTTACAAATACAATCAGGCAATCGTTCCGATTCTTTTCATTAAAAGGCTCAAGAGAGATTGCTTTGCTGAAGTGCTTCATTGGGTTGGTTAAGTTCTCCTCTCACGCTATTTTTTGATCTGTCTAAACTAAAGATGCAGACTCTCGAGCTTTTGAGGCGATGGCACGACTTCGTAATGCATTCAATGTTGAGAAAGTCTTGATGCTATTGCCACGTCTCAAAATTCGAGTTCGACATGTTTGAAGTTCTTTTAGGCCTTCTATTTTGCCTTTTCTTTCCTATATGGATAGTAAGCATTTTGTTAAAATGTGGTATGTATGTGGTCCGGTGGCATTGTAGGCTGATTTCGTCACCCCTTATCGCCTATGGATCCAATTGATTTCGTGAATTCGAAACAGATTACTGTCTCTGGGCTTAATCTCAAAAAAACCTTGTGCAGAATTGAAACGAACCAGTGACTTCGAGCTTGACCCTGATTTAGGTTAACCTCAGTGGCGGTGTGAATGACCTGTTCAAAGGCAAAAGAGTTCGTGGCAATGCAGCATGGCTGATTTGCAAAGTTTTTTTGGTTGGTCTCTCGCTCTCCACCACTCTTTAGAAATACACTTCAAATCTCTTTCATCGGCCAAGTAGTGGAACCTTAAATCACTGTGTTGCATCAGAACATCAGCACGAGCGTAGGACGCCTCTCGCCAATTTTTGCTCAGATATAAGTTTTAAGTGCCCTTTTCCGACCAAATCCTAGGTTTTGTCGAGTTCCTGAAAGTGAAAGCCATCTTGTCCTGAGTGGCAACTAATTTATAGTTTTCAGATTATGCACCGGTCAAATATTGCCTCGAGAGGCTATTGGGAATCCAACGTACAAAAAGTCAAAATGTATGAAAAGTTATGGCTCCACGTCAAATCCATGGCGAGGAAAATCTTGCTGTTGCAATACCCTAAAATCACATCGGCAGTTGTTGCTGACACAACAATGTTTTTGACAGGCTACATAGTTTAAGTTCAATTTGAAAACTATGCCCTACATGGGAAATGCTTGAATATGGAGAAAGACTTCCGTGGGCTGATCATAGAGATTGGGCATGAAGATAGATTCTAGATCATGCGAGATTTACTATCGCCAACTATTTAATTTAGTTTACTATATATATATATAAAGAAGTAATTTACTTGAAATTGTATCTACTATATATTTCGTTACCGAATTGAAAAGAAAATGCCAGTTTTGACAAAAATAAGATATTGTAAGCGTTGCCAATAGACAGCATTGGGACTTCTAATGCCCCTGTTTGCTTGGTCGATGCCTACAGATTTTTACCATACTAATTGCATAAACGAGTCTAGGCTGTGCTTAGCTACCCGTACTTTACAGAAATTTTGTGAAGGAAGCAGCTAATGAGGATATCTTTACGCTCATTAATCAAGAATAAGTTATTTCATATTAAGTGTAAACGTGAATCATGTTATAGTATACAACATTGCGCTGCAATTATGTATTGCCAAAAGTGAGTACTGCATGTATAAACCTTATTTGAGAGAGAGAGAGAGAGAGAGAGTATAAGTTGCATACTCGGTGAAGAAAAGAAACCATGAGGAGTTTACAAGCGAGCGAAAAACATAGGACTCCTGTAATTCTGGTGCTAGTGCAGTCATGTCCTCTCTCTTATCACCACATTCATTATTATTCCACACTTACTTTATTCTTGTTCGCGTACACCTTGTAGTAAGCTAGAAGATGGTAGAAATTAAATGTCGATCCCCGTAGAGCTTTAGCTAGGATTATAGAAGACAACCCTCGCTCGCTTGGTTCGGTTTCTATGGCTCGCGAAGTGCAGAAGGGGGGGCAATGTGATGCTGCGGGTCGGGTCCTCCTGGCACCACTCTCGTCGGGTCCACATCCATTGTCGAAGCCCTCTCAACAAATATCAGCTTGGCTTCATCGCCATAGCCAAGAAGATGGCTGTTGGTCCTCTTCCATGGGAGGGCACGTCCCTGTGCATTCACGACGAGAAACATGAGAAGAACCGCGACGACCAAGACCCGCCTCTCGTTCAAAGAACCAGCCATGCGCGGTCAAATGCTTTGTTGTCCAAGAAAAATTGAGTCACAGCATTCGAGGACAAAAATGCCAATGTGGGTGTAGTAGCTTGAGCTACCATGCAAGCCCAAGGCAAAGGATTTCTTCTGTGGGTGCTGGACCTGAGTCTTCAGTCGCTCTATTTATAGACAAATGAAGAGAAAAAGGGTGTATGAATAGAGACAACATGAGACAACATGAGTCACAATGACTCACACTACCATTTGGATTTTGTCCTTAGACACCACATTATGGTCCTGGCCATAATTGTCTCCCTCTGAGATATGTGATTCTGCTTATGGTGGCTGTCCAATTGCCATACGGCCCTACCAATATAAAAACTTTGTCATTTTGGATCTATACACGTTACTGCATCTCCTTCCATTTTCTTGGATTAGCCTACACGCCCACCCAAAAGTCAAAGAATTGTAAAGGCTGCTTCAATCCAAAAAAACCTTGTCATCATTGCCTTAATGCCATTGTTATTGGACGGTTTTCTTTTGGACGGTGACTGCAAAAAAATTGCTGAAGCTTTTATTTTCTTTCGATAAAGTGCTTCGGATCAGCACAAAAAATCAAGGATCTCACGTCTCTCAATTAAGATATTGATATGCTTCTTTATGTATTTGTGGTATTTCTTTTTTCATATGTATGTTTTTGGATTAGACTTTTTATCATGATATGATATTTGAGTTTCATGCCGTTTTATTACGAGCGTGATCCGCGTTACAATTCGATGTTAAAGCAAGCTAGCTCCCTATATTAGTCGCTCCTCTATCCTTTCTCTAAGGCTCCATTAAGTTTGACAAAACATGAATGATTTGAGAAATATATTTCAAAGAATAATCATTTATAGGCTTGAAATAATTGGTCGATAATTTTTTTTTATTATTGACAATAATCTATGTCTAAATATTTTTGTGAATGATGAAAATATTTTTTGTTCATTCATCTCTATGAGTGAAATAAATGATTATTTTTTGAAAAATGAAAAAAATTATTTTTCAAGAAACGCACGTAGTCATTCGTTGGTAATTTTTCAAATATCGGCAAGAAAGAAAAGGCCCCTGACTATATGGACAGGCTAAGGCGCCATTGTAAATAGTTTTCGAAAAGCAACCTTTCGCTCAACTCATGCAACCTGACCAAGCAAACGTAGGCGCTCGAAAATAAGAAGCAACTGATTAAGCAAATCATGCTTGTAAGTGGTAACCTTTAATTACAAATTAAGCTTGACTAAGATCATAGAGAAGGCTCTTCCCAACCTATGCTAGGTTTCTCCTATTTATCAAGGTTAGATTGGAAGCCACCTGAAAAAAAAAAGATGCACGCTACTGCTATGGGTCGCTTCGCTTTTGTTGCGGAGCTCGTGGCTTTTTATTTTCTTAGGAGTAGCCTGAGTGGTGATTGCGAGGAAGAGGGCATTTCCATTGTGGAGAAAATCAATCCAAACACGGATTCCCCTGTCAAAGACCCCACCGTGGCAAGCTTTGGGTTGGACTTTTTACAGATGTAGACATTTTGCAGATGAAATCGATTAAGTTAATGTGGTCGTTCTGGTCTACTTTTGCGTCTTGGCCAGACGATCCGCCACATGCACATTCATTGGACCCTTCTCACACTTTCGCTCACTAAAGGTTGTCTCCATGCCCTAGGAGACTCCAAAGTGCAGTTGCAATGGTCGGTGTCGGATCAAATTATTTGCATTTGGGAGTGTTTTCTAGCTCAATTATGCAAGTACTCGTGGCAGTAGGGAATCGGTAGTTAGATCATATATATGGTACAAGCCGTAGTGCTAGCTCGTGGAGTGATCTTGACAACACTTAACAACTCTTTCCACCGCTAAGAATCTCTTACATGTCTCTCCCTCTACCCGTTTCCTCGTCTTGCTTGGCCACGCTACAATGCCATTACATGTGAGCTTTTCGTCGGAATGAACAACCTGGCGATGCATGCGATGATAGGTGATGGCGATGGAAATGGAGATGACCAGCCCGTGTCCCCAAGACCTTGCCCCGTCCTCGTATCATGTCTTTGTGGAGAAGACTAGATGAGGGGCAATAGGAGATCTCATTCCCATTCGCACACCTTAACTAATGTGAAAATTCAGTTCTCTATGCACATGTAGTAAGGCCCGAGGCTCAGGCGACCTCAAATGAGCACTGTTTTTTTCCAAGCAAGTCCTGCCCGATGGGATTCACTGTTTATGTTCTGTCACGTCTCGACTCTCGAACCCGCGACATCCCTTGCCAAATCGCCACTAGGTCATAATAGATAGCGTCCCAAGCAACTGCTATCGATCTAAGATTATATTGCGTATGCGGAACGTACAATCTTCCATCCAATAAAATCATATGGGATAGATAGAAAGTAAAACCAGATATCACAACACTAAAAACTGGTGAGAATAGATGATTTATAACCTTATAGAGCCATTAACTAATAATTACAACCCCAAGCTTCAGGGCGGCCCTCTAGGACTCACAAAAAGATACAGGAGTCAGGTAAGGTTAACTCTCATCTATCCCAAAACAGTATCTCCCACAAAAACATCATCAGTTCCCTGACCACAAAAACATCATCAGTTCCCTGACCACAAAAGGAACCTAACCCTCTATTGGGAAAACTCGACATCCGGGTCGTCATAACCAACCGGGGGAGCCGGGTCGTTCGGGTCATTACAAGAACTCTGGATAGAATGCACAGAGGGAGCTACTGATTGCTCAGGCTCGAGCTCGAGCTGCATACCAGGCGCGGGGTCCACCACTTCCCCATCAGGTGTATCAATATCCATCGGGTCCCAAGCGGGGATATTAGGAACCCCTGAAGAGGTGGCCCCTCAAATCCTCGAAACGAACCAAAGAGATTTATCCCATCACGAAGATACCAGGCCATCGATCCATATCGTCGTGATGTGACGTTCCCACATCTGGTCCGTACCTGGTACCGGATGAAGATTGATATTAAGTGATGAGTGGGTGGGGGTGCCGAACCGCATTGGTCTCTCCATTACTTCGGACTTGAAAATTTTGTCCCACGACGGGGTGAGAAATGAATCTCAGTGAATCAAGCCTAATCTCGGTTAGGACATTAATTCGCCCAGAATATCCTAAGCGCTACAAAAAGATCACAAGATTTCAACAGAGATATATATAAATATCAATCAAAATAAATCTGTCAAATCTACAACCAACAGAAGCACAACCACTCAAGCATACATAAGTCTATTATTAATCAATGACCCACGCGACTGGCGTGATAGATACATCAATAGTGCGATCCCACACTCTTCTGGCAAAACCAAGCTACGTCCACTTTACCCTCTCAGCGACGGCTACTACAAGCGGTGTATCCAGTGCACCCGGCACGGCACTGCAAGTAGGCATTCCTTAAAAAGGAGCTTCGGTCCATCACAAGCTGCGACCGACATTCGATAATCCCTTAAAACCGTACGACTGGCATGGGGCATGAATTATCGTGCTTTTGACAAGTCGCGAATTTCCATACAATCTGTACGGCACAAGTACCCACGGTACAAAACAAACTTGCCAGGTAGTGTCATTGATCCTTTAAATGACCACACAAATTGTATTCGTCAATCAACTCATTGATTATCTTGGATTAACGCCAAAATTTACAAGAAATACAATCAACTCTGCCCCGAGACCCACAAGGCTCCCAATTGAGCATTTCAGCCAGGCAAACGAACCGATCAAGCAATTCACGCGCTCTCGAGTATTCAACTTAACCCGGCAATTTCAAGCTCAATTCATATTAAAAATCTTAATTCTCAGTCAAATTATAGCAATCAATCGTTCGCTCGTCTCTAACCCGTCACTCACTCGCGAACAACTCAATCAATCAATTAATTGATAAATTACCACAAATAGCCACGGACAAATAATCGATCGTATCCTAACCATGGTTTCTATCTATACCGATCCCGATCGAATATAAATTTTTTTTACAAGAACTAAATAAATAAATAAAACTAATCCTAAGCGCAATTAGCACCCTAACCAAGGTTTAGAATCAACTCACAATGTGAGTTAGCTCGATCGGCGGCGGCGGCGGCGGCGATAAAACTAAGGTTTATCACGCGGCGGATCAAGCTCAAACTTCGACGACACCCCGTGGGAGTCCGGCAGGGTCGTCGGAACAGGTGGCCTGCGGCGGAGCTCCAGCGAGCGACGACCGGCGGCCTGAAACAGTACAAAATCAGTATATTCAATTGGCGACTTTACTGTTTTGACCGTTTTCCGGCGACACGGGCCGGGACAAGGTCGGCCAAGGGTCTGGGGCTCACCCAGGGATCGGTGGGGGTCGGCCGGGACAGGTGGCCGGCAGCGGGAGGCGGCCGGCGACGGCGGACAGCCACGATCAGTGACTTCCCTGTTTGGCACCGAAACAGGGGTTTCGATCGGCGGCCGTTTTCGGCGGCCACGCGCGGCGACCGGCGGAGGCGAGCTGGGTGGCGGTAGAGGGGACTTAGGGGAGTCGTCTGGTGGTGGCGGTGTGGTACAGCGTCTACTGTGGCGGCCGGATCGAAGACCGGAATGAACCGAGTTCAAAACAGAGCACCTGAACTTCAAGGCCTGATTTCGGCGATTTCGGCGGCTGACGGTCGACGATGAGGGGTTGGATCGGTCGAGGGGAAGTCGGGGGTTAGCTGGGTGGTGGTGGTCGGCGTCGGCGGCGGCCATGGCGGCCGGAGGAGGCCGCGGAGTCCTCGGGTCTTTTGACACAAAAACAGGGCAGGCCCGGCAGTGGCGTTTCCTCGGCGAAACGACGGCAACGACGGCTCAGCCGGGGTCAAGGCGGCGAAGGCGAATAGCTGGGATCAGTGGCTGCCGGTGGTGGAGCGGTGGTCGCGAAAAATGGCGACGAACGGAGGAGGATTGATCGGTTCAAGGAAGAGCATTCGTCGGTCAAAGAAAAATGAAGAAAAGAAGAGCAGAGAAGAAGAAGAAGGCAGAAGGTGGTGACAGAGGAGGGGACGTGCGTGCATGGGGAAGGAGAATGGTGGGATCCATGGCCAAGAATTTTTTTTTTTGCCCAACATTAAATTTTTTTTGTCTTTTGTGGGTAAATTATTATGGCGGTAAAACGGTAATTTTGGCGCGCCGGGACTGAAACGAAATTTTTGGTGTACTGAACGAAGGGTAATTTCGGTAATTTCACTAGCCAAACTCGGTCAGGGTTAAGCTCGATTGCAAAAACGGCAATTCAAAAATCGCCGCGGATTAATTTCGAAACTCAATTCGAAATAATCTAAAGTTCGGAATTCGTCCAAATTTTCGTATTTTCAATCCTTATAGTCCAAAATAGACGTCGACTATGACTATACATTCATATCGTTTAATCGACTTCCGGTGCTTACAAGGATTGAATTTCCAGGACGTCACATGTTCACTCTCTAACAGATACGGGATTCGCTGTTTTTGTTCATTCTCTAACCGATCTCACGAAAATAGATCAAGCAGAGCATGGGGTGAGCATGATTCGGTCCAATCCGATTCAACCGAAAAACTCAGCTAAACTACAATATATGATTCTGAAAAGATCAAAATCTAACTGAATTAATTAAGGGCTTGAAATCGATTCGAATTGAACTAGGCTCATCATTTTTCGTTCTACTTCTCTTACCTGGTGCTGCTGAATCACTACAGTATTTAACTTTTAACAAACTTAATTTTGACGATTCGAATCGAATTATGCTCGACGCTCAAGGGCTCAATAAAAAAGAAGAAGAAGAAGAAGAGAAGTTCGATTAGAGGACAACGAAAAACAAAACCCTAGACAAATCTCAGCTTGAATTAAGCTGGACATAGCGTGTCGGGAACCAAAGGTTTCAACTCTGGAACTCGACGGATCATGTGGACATCCGTTTGCGTGCCGAATTTTCTCTCTACTCGGATTGTGCACTCCTTTCCGACCTTTTTTTGGGTACTTTCCACTATAAAAAGTTACAGCTCCATCCAACCTCAAATCCACGGCGAACAAAATCTATTGTTGGTGCAACGGAGGGAAAACTATATATATATATATAAAAAGTTATGCATCTATTTTAATTATATCAATTCAGTCCTAATTTCTTTTTTATGTCAATTTAGTCATTTTGGCTAACTTTAACAGGTTGGCGCTGACATGGATGCTAAATGACGCTGATGTGCATGTCGGCACTAATATGAATAAATTTTAATAATAATTTTAATATTTTTTAATGTTTATTTTTTTCCCAATTCCTTTTCTTTTTTTTCTTTATTTGTTTTCTTCCCCTCTCCGTCGTCTCTGACCTGTCACTGATCCCGGTGACCGATGAGGGTGAGGTCGATGATGCTCGGGCCGAGCCTCGCCATACCACCGTAGCCGCGACAAAGTGTTCGGATCATTGTGCAATGTCTTAATCAAATGCCTAGTGGGATGATCTTCTTCGACGAAGGCTATGGGTGATAGGTTCCCGATTTGGTCCGATTCCCTTCAAAAACTGGGAATCGGATCGTTGATCTCGATTCCTCTTTTCCGAAACTGGGAACCGGATCAAACCATCGGTCTGGTTCAGTTTCCGAGCGGTTCCAAAGATTGAAAATGACAAATTTCTGCGAATCTTTGACTTGACAAATTTTCTTAGTTGTTGTATTCTTGTGACATGTTCTAGATTAAACATGTTTTCTCAGTAGAGCAATAAATGCGTATGCCAAGTAGGTGCATTACTTCCCCTAGTCGGTCTTGGTTAACAATATGTTCAAGTATGGTGTTCCTGCATTTGTGTTGCACTGGTCACAACTCATCAGTTAATTTCCGAGAAACGCTCAAGTCTGCACATTCCTCTTGCAAACGATTAGGATTACTTTTAAAAAAAATTAAAAAAAATGGATCAGTTTAGTCCGGGTGATCCGATCCTATCCTAGGGCCTTAGAACCGGGAATCGGACTGTCTGGTCACCAGTTCTAATTTTATGAACTAGGAATCGGACTGGATCCCTCTAGAACTGGGAACCGAACCACCGGTCCCGGTTCGATTGGGGCGATCTTGATTCGGGTGGTCCGTTTGCTCATCCCTAGCAACGGTGAATCCTACCTTGGCCACCATAGGTTGAAGTTTTGGGTTCTGATGGCAAGTTTCTATTCTGCGGAATCGATCCTCATCCTTTCAATTTCTGTTCTTTTTGGTTGAATCTGTTGGTTGGTCCTTGGTTGAGGTTGTCGGTGCGGGTGTTGGGTCTTTTACTCCCATTATGTAAAAATCACTAAATTTGTGCCGCTCGTGAGTGATCGTTCCCCAAACCATAACCTCAGAACCCAGAAATTTGGGTAGCCATGGCAGCTGAGCTCGCCTAGCCATGGCAGGGTCACCTCCCCCTGCGATGGCGAGCTCACCCGACGACAGTAGCGAGGCTCGGCCTTGGTGAGGTTAGCGTCGCCCTCACCGGTTATGGTCAATCACTAGGATTGGTGATAGGCCAGAGACGAAGGAGGGGGGAAGAAACAAATGAAAAGGACAATAAAGAAAAAAATAAAAAATAATAAAAATTATTAAAAACTTGTCCACACCAACGTCGACGTCCACCTCATCGTCGGTAGGTGTCCATGTTAGTGTCGGCTGGCCAAGATTGGGAGGAAAGATTGAATTGATATAAATATAAAAAGGTTTAGGATGGCACAAAAAAAGGTTTAAGATTGAATTAGCACAATTACAATAGGTTTAGAACTTTTTTGGTAATTTTTTGTTTCAACGGAAGTATTAATACTGAAGGTGACCTTCAGTCAATGTTTTTAACAAGCCACGGAGTTCATGTTTTTAACAAGCCACGGATAAGGAACTACTGTAATTGAATTTGAAGCTACTATATGCTCGGCTTATCGAGCTGAAATGAAAATGCTAGTTTCGAGAAACGTTAGATTATGCAAGTACCGCCATACTAAATCCCATGTCCATCATATTAAACCAACAGCATTGGGACTTCTAATGCCCCATTTGCTTGGTTAATGCCTTACCAATTGCATAGCCGAGTTTAGGTTGTGTTAACCTACCCGTATGTTACGAAAATTTTGCGAAACGAAGCACTCCTTAAGCAACTAATTGATGTTCGACCAAAAAAAAAAAAAAACAACCAATTGATGTTTTACCACCACCACCCCACCACCCCCCCCCCCCCCCCCCCCCAAAAAAAAAAAAACCAGCTAATTGATGGGGGATAACATTATACTTTGTAATGCACTGTCCTTTCTCGTATTATAATATCATTAAATTAGAGGGTAAGTTTCGAACCAAAAAAAAAAAAAATTACTGGGTAAGTTATTTCAAATTAAGTATAAGCATGACTCGTGATATAGTATTGTACTGAATATCATATTGCACCCCGATTATTTAGTGCCTATGTTACACGGACACGAGAGATGACACGACACGATATGCTGACACGTGAATTCTAAAAAAATAAAGAATTTCGACACGTCGGGACATGTTGTATATTAAATATATATTTATATATATACGATCAAAGTGCCATTGACAGGTAGTTCACAAGTGATTCCCCCCCCCCCTTTTATATATGTGATCTTCATATATTTCTTCATTTTCCTTTTTTTTCTATGAGAAATTTATGTGATTTTGGAGGCATTTGTGATGAATTTACTTCTTTTTTGGAGACCTCTAGCACTGTGGAGTAGCACACAGCTCCTGCTCATGCTCTTCTAAATTGAGGAAGTCCACTTTTGGACGGAGAGGTAAGCAAAAATGCAAATTTGGAAGTCCCACGCCAACTGGATACCAAAGGAAGTGATGAAAAAGATTCTTATAAAAAGGAGACACTTTGCACAAGCTAGTCTCACATCGGCCGGAGACCAAAGGAGGTTATGGAAAAGATTATTATAAGACGGAGACACTATACTGAGGTCATTTAGAGCGTAGCCAAGGGATTGTCACTTGGGCCCGAAGGCCTGATGGGCTCATGTAAATGGGAATTTAAAGTATATAATTTTTGGATGAGGACGAGAGAAGTTGTGTGTCTGTATAACATAGTTTAGCACTATATTGTGAGCATGGAACGCATAATCCTAATGTTATGCGTGCGTGCAGATACTTAATTTGTTAATAATATTCCACACGCACATTATCCATGCTCTCGTTGTATGATAAGAGCCAGCAAACAGTAAAAGTAAACATTGATCCCCATAGAGCTTTAGCTAGGATCATAGAGAATGGCCCTCTCTCACACGGTTTGGTTTCTATGGCGAGCCAGGCACAGAAGGTGGGGAGCCGTTATGGGTAGGGTCGGATCCTGCTGGCACCTGTCTCGCCGGGTCAGCAACCCCGGTAAAAGCCCTCTCAACAGAGCTTGGCTTGGCTCCGTCGTCGCCGCCCGTATCCGAGTTGACCCAAGAGAAGACTGGCTATCGATCCTCTTCACCGCGAGGGCACGTCCCTGCGCATTCAGGACTAGAAGCGCGAAAAGAACCGCGACGAGCGAAACCCCGCCCAACGTTCGAAGAACCAGCCACGCGTGATCAAATGCTTTGCTTTCCAAGGGGAATTGGAGCACGGCTATTGAGTAGAAAGATACAAAAACATGGGCATGGTAGCTTGACCTGAGTTTTTGGCCGCTCTATTTATGGACCGAACGATGAGAAAAATATGTGATTCTGCTTATTGCGGGGCGTCTCATTGCCATAAGGGCGTACGCAACATGAAATCCAAAATTGGTCAAGTTTCGTCAAGTCAGGATGTTAGAATTCTGTTAGATACATGATCAATTGTAATTGATATTTTAATTACGTTATTATAAATAACTATTCCGTAAAGCCTATAAAATAATATGGAAAACGTAGCTTAAAAATTTAGCCAAAAAAAGCTCAAATAAAACCTGGCTAAACTTTAAAATTTTTTAAAAATAAAATAGATTTAAAAAAAAATTATACAAAAATATTTAAAATACGAATTCTATTTAAAATAAATTGAAAAATTATCTTAAAATTTTAAAATAAAAAGATAATAATAAAAAAAGGGTGCACAGCCCTCACCACCTGTTATCTATCCCAGGTTGTTGTTGTTTTATAGCTTTTTTGTTAAAATTTTAAGCTAATTTTTTAATTTTATATAAAATGTATATTTTTTTTTTCAATTTTAGCCTTTTTTTTTGAATTTATATCTTTTTTGTTAAAAAAATTAGCTTATTTTAAATAAAAAAATTGTATTTTGTATTTCTAATATTTTTTTTAGATTTTTAGCCTTTTTAAAAATTTTATCTTTTTAAATTTTTTAACTAATCAAGTTAGTAGCATTTATTTTTAAATATTTTTTCAATTTATAGTCTTTTTATTACCGTTAACTAGACCTCCAGCGAGCCACTTCAAATATAAATAAAAAAATATCATGTCGGATTTTCAGCAATACATATAGGAGTTGGCACTTAAACGATCATTTAAAAGAAAAGCAAATAATTTGGATGAAACTTTTATCATCAAAGCGAGTGTTGTACATAAATTTTGTTTCTAGATTTTTTTTTTCTTATTGTAGAAACATTGTATAATTAGATTTTTCTCTGATTAGGCAATAGTTATGTAATGACTGTAGGTTTCAGGGGATGTGAACTCACACTATCCTCAAAAGTCATGAGGATCTTATCTTTCTTGTTCGTTTTTCTGCAGGCGGTGACCGTATTAAAATGAAAAATCAAGTTCGAAGTTTTCATGTGATATTGCCAAAACCAATACCACACCACCTTGAGAAATGAGTCCTAGCTTAAATTCAGGAGAACAGAAACTCAAAGCTTTGGCAGGAGACCCCAATGGTCGTTCTCGAGCTATTGACAGCGGGGCCGAGTCCTCGACGCGTGGGACCGGGTCCATCGAAGCCCTTTTTCTTAATTTTAGTTTAATTTGCCTTATTTTTTCATTTTTTTTCTTTTCCGTTCTCCTGCTTCCCGTAAACCTTGGTGACAGCGGCAAGACCAGCCATTGGCCATGATGCAAGCCAGCTAGCTCGGGCTCGCCCTAGGCCAGTGAGCTTGAGGCTCGCCAGATCCAAGCGAGCTTGGGCTCAGCTGCGGTCGTCAAACATGGGGTGCTGGGTCAATCCCAGTGACCTCGGGTATTGCTAGGCCTACCATCATGGCTTTTCGACAAAACGAGGAAAATCAAATTAGATTTTTACCATGAGTCAAACCAAAAGGACTTCCATGAATGCCGCCCTTTATGGTTTTAATACAATGATGCGAATAAAAATGTAAAATGGCGTTGAGAATGTCAACCTTTCTTGCTGCAATTTTTTTTTCAAAAAAACTTAAACTCAAATGCTCAATAGTATGAAAAAGTCCCCGCTCAGTCGGTATACAAGGATATGATCATCTTCCGCTGGAAAGGTGCAAAAAAAAAATTCATAAATCTATTGCATTGATATCAATTTAATTTTGAATCTTTTAATTGGATCAATTTAGTCATAAATATTTTTGCGTTGGTACCAAGCTACCAGCTTAGTTCATTCGGCTAAAACTGTTGATGTTGAAGCCGATCGTCCTATGTGTTGCGGCTGATGCTGGCTTGGACATTTTTAATATTTTTCTTTTATATATATATATAAATTGAACATGCTTGTCATTTGAAAATTTAAATATTAAAAAAATTTAGTATAGTCGGTGATAGTCTCAAAATCTGTGACGCGTTCACTTCTTTCCCATGACCTATGCACTCATGCAAGGATTTTAGTTTTTGACCATGACAGTTGGGGCTGAAATGGCTTTAATTCTAGGGTGCATTTCTTTGTTTGAAATTTTCTTTAATCGAATTAGTTTTCCGGACTTTAGTTAGTCAATGGAAAGAGGAAAGGGAAATGATTACCCCTGAGAGCATTTTTCTTCATGAAGTTTTGCTTGAAGAGCCAAAAATATTTCTTTTAACAAAATAAATTTTGGAAAATTTGTTTGAAGAAGTTAGAAAGAAGCCCTGATTTACCTAGATTAAGGTGGCAAGGGCTCAAGGCTCTGCTTATTCTAATGAATATTACAAAAAAAAACCAAAAAAGAACTAAAATTATAAAATCTTTATGAAAAATTACAACCAAAAAGACAAAAATTTAACCTTACCTTAACTTTGAGACGAGGAGTTAACCTTACCCTGAGACCTTAATCTTCCCTGAGGAGCTTTATCATTGGAGCGCCTATAGCACAGCATAATTTAGTTTTTCAATACAATAAACTTAAAAGAATTGGAAAAAAGAGAATTACACCTTAATTTTTTTTAAAAAAAAAAGAACAAATGATAAAATTTACTATCATCTAAAATTAGAAATAATCATGCAGTCAGCAGATCAATTGATGAAGAAGAAAACTTAGGAACATTTATCTCTTTAATCGAATTAATTGCCCAAAATAACTACTGAACAAAATTTTAGTACTTAATAGTAACCACCTCATGCTCCACTCCAATTAAACAAAATTCAGGCCACAATTATTTCTTTTAACAGAAGAATTTTGGAGAAATTAAAATTCTGATTTAGCTATTGACAACTCTCAATCACCTTAGTTTTTTTTTTTGGTAAAGTAAGTAAGTATATAACTTTCCAAATTACCAACGTACAAGATGAAACCGAACACAAAAACCTTATACCATTTAGGACACGGCACGTCCTAGAAGGTACAAAGGTGATGCGGCCAAAAGGTGACTAACAAGAGAAGAGGGGAAAGAGCGAAAGGCCAAGACATATGGCCAAAACCAACCAACCAACTACATGGCCAGGACAACAGCCTAAAGGAAAAAAAAAACGAGCCAAACAAGCAGCCAATGAGAAAAGAGAAAGCAACTAAAAGGAGCCGAGTCGGTCTTCAAAAATAGTGGGAGAGAGACCCCAATTCCTTTGCAAGCGCCTATTCCGAGGGATATCTTCAATGTGACCAAGCGTGAGGGCTGTCTTTGACTACCTTGATGAGATGCTTAACAATACTGGGCACAAAAAAAGCCTTTCCTCTAAAGAGGATGTGATTCCTCTCAGTCCAAATGATATGACATAACGCACTGAATGAAAATCTAGCCAAGCGATGATGGAAGGAATGACCGCCAAGATGTTGCAGAGCCCAATGGATATGATCATGCCATAGGCGGTTAAGCCATGAAAGATTACATTTCAAAGCCCAAATTAACGCTAAACTACTCGTGATAGAACACCCAAAAAATAAGTGATTAACCGAATCCGGTCTACAATTACAAAAAGCACAAACCCCATCTTCTATTCTACGATATTGTATCAAAAAAACCTGAGTAGGGATACGGTTCAGAGTTACTAACCACAAGAAGAAGGCGTCTCGCGGGGAGATGACACGATCTCATATGAAAGAGTGCCAACACACATCCGGCTCTCTATTTATGATGAAGTCCTAGGCTAATGAGACCGAGAAGGCCCCAGAAGAATGATGATGCCACATGAGTTTGTCCGGCCTATCTTCAATAAAAAGAGGGGTCGGCTCATGCCAAGCCATGATAGTATCCAAAGTAGTCGGCGCCTGCCAATCCGCCTCAAAGAAAGAACGAACCGAGATATCACGAGGGATTCTAGAGCGGTAGATGTCCCCGTGATTAAACAACATATATAGAGGACCATTATCATCCCAGTAATCAAACCAAAACGAAGTGGAATATCCATTACCAATCCTCCATCTAAATTGCAAATAGAACTCTGAGCGGAGGTCCAATATCTTCTTCCACGTCCAAGAACAGAAAGTAGGTTTTGTGGCCACCCAAAAGTTTACATTTTTCAGAATAATAGAGTGTATCCAATTATACCATAAGGACTCTTTATCGGTAAAAAGAATCCATATATGTTTGAGGGTCAAAGTCTTATTACAATCCACTAGACGTCGAATACCTAATCCACCCTCAACTTTAGGTAAACAAATATCATTCCAAGATACCTTGGCACCACCAACGCCTAAGTCCGACCCTTTCCAAAGAAACTGTCTAAGAATACATTCAATGCTATTGATGACAGACTTTGACAAAGTAAACATGCTAGCCCAATACACATGGATAGAGTGTAAGATCGATCTAATAAGTTGCAAACGGCCAGCATAGGATGAAAAACTATGGGACCAAGAACGTGCTCTAGAAGTAATAGCATTCACCAAGGCAACACAATCCACCTTGCTAAGTCTAGAAGCAATAACAGGAACAACAAGGTATCGAAAAGGAAGAGTACCTTCTTGAAATCCCAAGCAAATCTGAATTTGATCTCGAAGAGCCACTGTCCCACCTGATAAATAGACATCACTCTTGGAGGCATTCGATCTTAAGTTAGACTAAGAGGAGAATAAATCCAGACTCTCCTTAAGCCAAGTGATAGATCCCATGTGTGTATCGACAAATAATAGGACATCATTGGCGAAGAATAGATGAGATAGCTCCGATGGCTTACATCTCCAATAGAAGCCGACCGTTGTGTCTTGGCATGAAGGATACTAGAGAAAATCTCTATAACAATAGTAAACAAGTAAGAAAACAGAGGATCTCCTTACCTTATATCACGGCTACTAGAGAAGAAACCATGGACTTCCCCGTTGATAGCCACCAAGAACTTGGGCGATGTTACACATTCCATGATCAAATTAATGAAGAATGTCGGAAAGCAAAAATCATGTAGCACTAACTCTATGAATGACCAATCAACCGTATCATACGCCTTTTGGAAATCTACTTTGATCACACACTTCGGTTTGTAAGGGTTATGATGGAAATCCGCAAATAACTCTTGAGCAAGCATGATATTGTCACTAATCTTCCGCCCTTTAACAAATGCATTTTGGGAAGGGATGGAGGGCAATCTACAAAAAATCCTATTGGTTAAAATCTTGGTTATGCATTTGTATATAGTGTTACAACATGCAATAGACCTAAAATCACTCATAGCCAAGGCATTGGGAACTTTTGGAACAAGAGAAAGAATGATGGCATTAGTCTCCTTAACAAGACATCCAGAAGCAAAGAAGTCATTGATAGCCAAAATCATCGATGGGCCCACAATATCCCAAGAGGATATAAAGAAATGTACATTGAAACCATCGAGTCCAGGAGGTTTAACTCTAGCCAAGGAGAATAAGGTGCTTCGAATTTCCTCATCCGTAACCGGCTGAGAAAGAGATTTCACTTGAATATCATCCAAAGTGCGGCCAATGAAGTCCCGTATATTTTGAACCTCAAGGCGAATGGAGGTGACATCACTAGTAAGTAATCCATGGAAGTGCTGAACAATGTGAGCTGAGAGAAGAGTAGGTTCAGTCAACACAGTTCCTTCTCCATCTAAGACATAAATGATATGGTTTTGAAGCCTTCTCTTATTAACAAAATGATGGAAATACCTCGTATTAAGGTCTCTTTCCTTAAGCCATTGAATTCTTGCCTTTTGCCAATAGAAGGATTCCTCTTGGAGTCTAAGATTAGAAAAATCTCGAAGTAGCTTGACTTTCCTCTCGGCCAAGCTAGGATCAAGAAGAGAGAGTTCAAGGGCATCTCGAACTGAGGTGAGAGCTAGTATTGCTTCCTCCGTTTGAGTTGATATATCAGAGAAGGGGCTTCTATTAGGTTGCTCGAGTTATGCTTTAAGAAGCTTGAGCTTGGAACAAATAACGTACATGGGCGAGTCGGTAAAAGAAGACCCCAAACTTGGGCCATAATGTCCTTGGAGGATGGATGAGAAATTCAAAAGTTGAAGAACTTGAATGGCTTCCTAGAATGAGGAGGCGGCATGATTTTGACAACCATCGATGTATGGTCAGAAATCCTCGGTGCAAGGAAGGTTGTCTCAGAAAGGAGAACAAGCGGCCCCAATGTTCATTAGCATGAACCCGATCAATCTTTCGTTGCTTCCTTGACTCTCCCGATGAGGTAAACCAAGTGAAATGATGTCCCACATTTCTTAAATCGTCAAGTCCCACTTGAGTAAGGCAATCTCCAAACTCATCAAAAGCGGAATCTATATGTTAGAGCTTACCATTCTATCCGTATGATCTCGAATCGCATTAAAGTCACCGACCATCATCCATGGGTCCTCGCAAGAGCTCAGACTAATAAGGTCAACCCATAATATTCTCCTCGAGACAAAAGTGTGCTCATCGTATACAATAGACATGAGACAAGTTTTATTCATAAGAATCATCCTAAGCCGAACATGAAACAATTGAGAGGAGACCTTAGAAATATTTACCACTATTGCCTAAGGATCCCAACAGAACCATATCCTTCCCCGAGGTGAGTAATCATAATTAGAAATCCAATTCTAACTCGGTAATAACACTTCAGAGATACTAGCAAATAGAGATTCATTAACCTTAATCCATAGCAAACCAATATAAGATAGCCGGCCGCTTCTAACAAGGGACCGAACTTCCGCTTTTCGAAGAGGGTGGATAAGATCCCTAATGTTCCAAAATCCAAAACACATATTTACAAGAAGAGAGGTAAGGCTTATCACTTATTAGGCCGTCTCCTCCTCCCTTTGTGATTTGCAACCACAGGCGAGGGAGGATTCAATTCGGCCTCATCTATTTAAGGGAGGCTAGCCACTATCACACGCGATCTAGTGAAGGGTGGGGAAGGAGAATATCGATCGTCCTCAGAGGCGCTTCCAATTTCACTACCAAGTCCATCATCATCAGCTTGAGAGGCCGAAGAGGCGATGGGCGCAATAGACAAAGTTCGGGAAGGGTTTCCCTGCTCGGCAACATCCTAATCAACACCATTCTGCTTGGCAACATTCTGTTCACTAGAGGGATAAAGATCTAGACAGCAATACAAGGGCTAAACAACAGGCAAAGTAGGAATAAGAGAGAGCTGGCTTGAGGTAGTTGTTAATTGGCAAGGACAGGTTGAACCTCCAACGGGCTTGCTGCCACATTAAGGATAGCCAAAGCATCCAATTCTTCAAGCTTATCACCAAGTTCAACCTCAACAAGGGAAGCAACGGTTCCCAACTCAGAATGCATCTCATTCACAACAATAGAAGGGACCATAGTCTCCATAGGAGGTGTAGCCGTCCCTCCTTTAGACTTCGAGCCGTGATTCCTTCTTATCACTTGTTGCCAAAGTGCTCCATCTTGAGTCAAGACCGATTGAGTAATCTTAGGGCCTATAGGATCCGAGTCATCCATATCAGAAATTTAGGGTGTAACAAAGAAAGGATGTCCTTTTGTTCCCTTCTTGTGGCCAAAGATGCCGCAAGCTTCACAAGTTATCGGCTTCCACTCATACTCTACCTCAACGGTGCAATTTTCACCATCCAATATAAGGTCAATCGAATCAAGAAGGGGTTGCCCCGCCTTGATCTCAATACAAACTCTACCAAAAGAAATCATATCCATTTGCTCAGTCATCTTGTCAACGTATAGCGATCTACCAAGAGCACTAGAGATAAAGCTAATACCGGAAACCGACCAAAGAACATAAGGTATGAACCTTAAATGAATCCAAATCGAGAGAATTTCATGAAAGCCCTTCCTAAGCTTGATCTTTAGATGCCATTGTTGGAGTAACAAGTGAACACCTTGGATCATAACCGACCCTCCATCCAAGACCTTCCTACGAAAAGTCTCATCCAGAACTCTAAAGAAGAAGAAACGATCCTCGTTAACCCTTACATTAACAAGGTTAGTCCCCCAAGCTTGCTTTGTTGCCTCCTCAATTAACTTGCAATTGAGTCTCCTTCCCACAAGATATCCAACAAGGCATTCACTCTAGAATGAATTAGCATCCTCAATGAAAGCTTGTGGAACCTTAAGACGAGGTTTGCCATTGAACAAAGTAGGTGGGAAAAAAGAAATGTTATAGCCTTTCTCAGCCACCTTGGCAATTGACGCCCAAGAACGGGGCTGAGGTGGCTGAGTATTGGCTTCACCCTTGAAATTTTGAGGGTTATGAGTAGACCTACTTAAGCTTCGACCTCCATCAGTAGCAACAACACCCCTGCTCTTTTCGGTTTGATCTATTATTGAGAATACTAGCCGCAGCTTCCACCAAATGACTAGGCCGAGAAGTACCAACAACATTTTGAGTTCCATTCAACGTAGAGGAAGGACGAGGGTCCCTCTTAGCAAATCGTCCCCTCCCTCTACTACGCCTAAAACATTGTGTTGGGAGTGCGCAGAGCGGAAGTCAGATACTTTTCGCTTGGGGAGATCGCCAAGATAGAATCCAAATCCGAGCCCGTCAATATATCCAGTTGGACCCACCTTCACTCAAAAGCTTAAGCTAATGAGTTATGAGCCAAATTGGGTATATTAACTGCTCAATACCACATCAATTCTCCGATGTGGGACTTTTTTAACACAACTCACACGTGCATCCTAACAATCTCCCCTTCACGTGTGAGCTCTAGTGTTAGGTTTGCTCTCTCTCAATCTAAATATCCTTCCGCATCAATATATCTCAATTTGAATCTCCGTCAACGCCCATTGGGCCCGTTGCTACACCACAACGTCCATCGGCCCAAAAATCGCGTTGGCTCCATCTCAACATGAATCTCCATTAACGTTCATCGGGTCCTCGCTGCTACACCACAACGCCCATTGGTTCGAAAGCCACGTTGGCACCAGATTCTTTCTTGAGACGTAATTACCAGATTTCTTTTTAAGATATTCACCGAAACAGATTAGAGGTCCACCAATCAACCATCGGCTCTGATACAATTTGATGGGAGTACGCAGAAACTGCCAGTGTCTTGCAAATACGTCAATGCAAAAGCTTAGAAATAATAACGAGGAACGATAAAAGACACTAGATATAACGTGGTTCGGTTCGAATATTAATACCTACATCCATGGGAAGAGCTAGCAAGAACAATCCACTATAATCGGAGAATCAGATTTACAATCGCTCAATACTTTCGTGTTTTTCGCACCTAAATTATACCAAACCCGAAGCTGTTTACAAATCAAACAATTAAATTGGAATAACTCACAAAGCACAAATCGCGTGTTCAATAACACACAAATCGTAGGCGCTCGGCCGAAGACCAGAACATTGTGCTCGTTATTTCCGCTGCGTCTTCTTGCGGTTGTTCTCTACAAGTCTTCGGCCTTTTTTTTTCTTTCTCGTGCGGCACGCGGCAAGCCTTCTCGGTCGAGGAACTAGCCACAAAAAAAAATCCCTTTCTTTTTCTTTTTACTTCTGGGCCCACAAGTCCCCTCTTTTTCACCCTTAAGTCGTAGAAAGCTTCTGCTAGAGAGATATTAAAAATCAAGGAACCCTTTGTCCTTTTGTTTTATTTTATTTTCCCCCATGGGCCCCACGATTAGCTTTAAAAAAACGAGACATATAGAACAATTCTCTACCTTGGCTCGTTATTTAAAACCAACTCATAGTGCTAATTAACCATGCTGCTCTCCCATTGCCCCAACGGGCGATCACTCTCCACAGACGCCAGTAGTGCTCAAGTAGAGCTTGAGCTTTGCCAAATGAACAAGGTTAGTCATCATGTCTACCGGGTTTTTTGCTGTAGTAATCTTTTTCACAACAACATTACCCTTCGTTAAAATATCTCGGATGAAGTGGTACTTGATATTTATATGTTTAGTACGCTCGTGATAAACCAGATCATATGCCAGAAATATCGCACCTTAATTGTCACAGTGTATATCAACACTTTTCTGATCTAACCCAAAGTCCAAGAGCAAACCCTGTAATCATATCGCCTCTTTCGCTACAAAGGTTAGTACCATGTACTCTGTCTCAGTCGACGACAAGGCTACATGGTCCTGTAAGGACGCCTTCTAACTAACTGCACCACCTACAAGCTTAAACAAGTACCCTGCTAAAGACCCGTACTCATCCAAGTCACCCTGCAAGCTTAAACTAATGAGTTATGGGCTAAGTTTGGTATATTAACTGCTCAATACCACATCAATTCTCCGATATGAGATTTTTCTAACACAACTCACACGTGCATCCTAATAATCTCTCCCTCACGTGTTAGCTCCAGTGTTAGGCTTGCTCCCCCTCAATCTAAATATCATTCCGCATTAATACATCTCAATTTGAATCTCCACCAATGCCCATCGAGCTTGTTGCTACACTACAACGTCCATCGGTCCGGAAATCGCGTTGGCTACATCGAGCCCACTGTTCCGAACAAAATTGATCCGGCCGGTTCCGATTGCATAATTTTCGAAATTGGTTCCGGGCCAGTTTCGAATCGCAAATTTGTATGTGTGTAATGTGCTTTGATTGTTTTATCACAAGAAGATATATAAGCGCTTAATAATAATTCATTAATTCAAGCTCATTGTTCCTCTTTTTTTCCCCTATTTTTATTACAATGTACAATTTGATTATAATTTATAATTTATTATTTTTGTTTCATTAATTATTATTTTAAAAATTAAATTAAAAAAGGAAATCTGAACGGGCCCAAAACCGGGAACGACCCCTTCAAGGGACTATTCCTGTTCCCGTTAGTGTTCCGGTTCCACTTTTTTCATGAATCGGAACCGTTGGTTCTTGAACTAGAACCGGCGGTTCTCGGCCCGTGGACACGTCTAACTCCGATCAATAAAAGTAAGAAACCCTTCTTTTTTATTATTATTATTTGTTATTTACTTTCCTCATTTACAAAGACCATTTTGCTCTTTATTTCGTCTTGTAGTGGCGGAAACTTTTTGTTCATAAACCTTAACCTAATACAAAGTAGTGGCGGAAACTTTTTGTTCGTAAACCTTAACCTAATACAAACATTTCTCTTTGCCGCGCTTGTCTAACTGTATTTCAATATGAAAGAGACACGTCTGATTTTTGATATATTCAGATTAACTGAAAATCCTATTTGCACTGGGAGAAGTGTACAAAAAGTCCTAATTTGTTTAAAGAAAAATTTCAAATAAGGCCATTTCTCTCAATAAGGACATAGAGTGATTGTCGCGACCCTCATCGCTCTACGTGGATGAGAGAGCTAATGGGTCGTCTCTTCTGATCGGACGCGGGAAATTCTCAAGGCCCATTACTCAAATCGCAGCAGAGGATAATGTGGTCGATCTTTTAGTGCGGTCTAATGACATGTGCAACATGTGCATGCAATGGAGTCGTCATCGATCATTTTGTGAAGAGTATGATTGGACCACCCTATCGAATAGTTAGAAGCTTATATTCGATTCTGCGAAAACCAGAGAAGTGAGTTCGGAAACTTAGTTACGCCAACTATCATAATTGACGCCTTTTCGTATCTAAGTTGAATGATTTTTTTTTATTTAAAATTTCAAGTAGATGAGTGGCGAACGAACCCTAAATCTAGGAGTTCACGTAGATATGAGTGATAACCCTAGCAATCACAATTAATAAAGGAAGTGCGCAAATCAAGGAATCCATAACATACGGATAAAACACATGAATACAACATGTCATTCCTAGCGAGGCCCTATTGGCCTAGAGAAACGTCAATCAAGGCTCGAGAATGATTTAGACATGATTCGCCCATGAGAGGCAAAATTATAATTTTGAAAAAAAATTTGGGAACAATTTGCCAAAAAGGGCAAAATCACCATTTTAAAAGAAATTTGGGATCAAAAGCATAGGATTAGCCATCCACCTGCACCGTTTCATAATTTTCAACATTATTTTTGAATTTTTTTTTGAAATTTTGGAAGCGATTTACTTTTAAGAGGGTAAAATCGTTAATTCAGAAAGAAGATGAGACTCAAAAACCCGAACAAAAGTATTGACCATCCAACCTGAACCAAACCCTAATTTTGGCATTTTAGGAGAATCTCAGACATTTTCGAAGGTAATTTACCCCTAAAGAGTAGAATTTAAACACGAAAAGATCGAGAAAAGAAATTCTAAAAATAGGATTAGCCACTTGTTTGTGGTTATTCCTCAAGTTTTGAAAATTTCTAGAATATTTAAGAATTTTCTATAATTTTTTTTAAATTTTTTAGGCATTTCCCTATTTTATGAAAATATATTTAAAAAAAGGGCCAACCCGGGTACGTGAACCTCGCCTTGCACGCGCTGGACTGCTCAGTAAGCTCAAAACGCACCTGCTCGAGGACACCTAGCCTAGTCTGCACTATGCAGATTAGGCTCAGTCCAAGAAATACGTGAGTGACCGGCCTACAAACAGCCGACCCGAATCGTGCAATACTCTCCACAAAACGAAGACGTTTTTGGATTTTATTATTTTTATTTTATGAAAATTCTTCTCTTATTAACCCGAATATCCGAACACACACTTTTGATAGGAAGTTCCATACGCTTCCACGTGGCTAGTCGAGGACGTCTGATCGCCCAACAGAATTAGAACAACCCTTAAGACCTTGCTGACGTGTATGGCACATGTTATGCCACGTGGTGACACGTCAACACCATGTCACCTTGTTGAGTCATTAACCGACCCACGTCAGCTCATCTCCTACCTCTAGACAACGATGGAATGGATGGCCAGAAGCGTTCTGGCACAATCTAACGATGGAATCTCAACCAAATTCAGCAACACCGGCACCAAACGACTCGTCTCGACACTAGGAGCAACATATCTAAACATCAGACGATATTGTTTACGAAATCTCATACACGAAAGCTCGAACAGAGTTCGACGATGGAATCAATCAGATGAACCAAAGCGAATCAAGGCAATTATCACACAGAGAAGCTTCATACTAAGTTCAAGACATTTACATTCAGGTCCGATTGACTGATTTGTGATAGATTTATCAAGATAGGCTTCAACAGATCCTAGTTTTGGCGAAGGTGTTTGAAGGTTCGGACGCAAGGCTCGACGTAAAACCGATGCAATTACAACACAAGGAGATGCTCAGCGCAGACTAATTTCAAGAATCACAGCCGGAAATGGAATCCACCGTTGAAGCTCAACTACGAGATCGAACACTGGACATACCTGTTCAGAGGAAGATAGTACGCGAGATCGATGCCGATCGTCTCCTTGACCTTCAGGCGAACTTCCGATGGTGTTCGCAAGCCACGAATCGCCTTGAAATGCCCTGGCCATCAACTCTCAGTCCGAGTTCCGAGAGTGACAATGGAGGTCACCGAACGAGCCCTCTCTTCTCTCCTCTCTCTCTCTTTCTCTCTGTTAGCTGCCGGACAGAATGCCCGCCCCTCCTGTTGTTGCTAGAATACCCTATAATGCTATATCGAATTTTGGATTTCGCGCGCGCGCGGGGAGATGGGGGAGGGGGAGCGGGAGGGGTCGATGACTCACTCTCACGTGCCTCACTTGCCAATAGGCACGTTGACGACGTGAGAGGGAACTGGGATTCCTCCAATCTTGAAGTCTCCGTCGAGCGTGAACGAGCTCTGATTTAGCTTGTTTTTCTATTTCGTAGACTTTTTGTAGGCCAAAGATTGACTGAACTCGCTGGCATTTCTCTGGCGGCCATTGGCCACGTTGCCGGTCTTGATCAACAGGCCTCGATATGGGGAACGATAGCCCATATGAACTTGATCTATTACTCGTGAATTGGTCGTCAATTTCCCGTTCGAATCTCGGCTTGCACATTTCAAAACTGACGTGGATTCAAGGAGGAAGGAGACACTGTTCGGGGTTCGCAGGACGGATCCGGTCTGGCCCGCAGACCCGGTCTAGGCCATTTTCAAAATTAATAGAGAACTATGATGAGTTTTTAAAATTAAACTTCAAAATTCGATTCAGGTATACCGAATACATCTAAAAATGTGATTTACCCCAAATTTTTAGCGCAAATTGCACAAAAACTCCAATTTGCGTCTAAGATCTGAATATAAAATTCCTCAATTTCAAACCTCTAATGGCCAAATTAGACAGAACCAACCCACCAATTGATTCAGAGAGATAATAAACATAGGGCAATGGTATTATTTTGCGACGAGAGTCCCAAATTTTGAAGTAATTTCACTTTTACCCATCGAGGGAGTAAATTGCAATAAAAGTATGCAATTTGCTCAATTCGTGCAATTATGCAATTTTAGAAAATAATTGGACTAAATTGAAATGCAGGGAAATGATATTGAATGTCAATACTCCAAAAATGCAAAAATTACAAATTAAAAGACCCAAATGCGAATTTTTAATCAAATTTAATTCTATGTGTAATATATGAAGGAACACACAAAATTGGACTTGAATGTTGACTTTTTATGAGGTCAAAATGAAGAGAAAATTAAAATTAAAATAATGACTATTTTTATATATGTGTGACTTCAAATGCTATTTTTCTTGATTTTACATGTATTTTTTTTCAAAAATACTAAAAAATGAAAAAGTGTGAAAATTTGTTATTTTGTAAAAAATGGCTCCTTAGGATTAGCCAAGGCTATCAAACTTGATTTTGAAAAATTTAAACTTTTTTAATGAATTTTCATGAATTTTTCAAAAATAAAATGGAAAAAATGGCCTATCGAAAATCAGGTGTCGATATTGATCCTTATCTCAAATAAGAGAAATAAGGACTGAGGTGCCCTTATTATCTCAAAAAATAGGGGTCTAAAGTAGCCATGGATGTTTCAAATAAGGGCACTTGATTTTAAATGAGCCTTTTTAGGAAATTAATAGAAAAATCAATAAAAATTCATAAAAATAAAAAATATAATTTGAAACCCTTGGCCAATCATAAAGAACCAATTCAGCAAAAACTATTTTTTGTACTTTTTGGTATTTTTCAAAATTTCTTTTCATTTAAAAATAGCCAGAAATTAAAAAAAAAAAAATACCAAACGAGGTTAGAAAAATCTGGAAAAATGACCATTTGTCTTCCTTTAATGTCAATTGCACGTACTCGATCAGGATCATAGCCTTTCCCAAATCATAGTAATTTATGACCTTGTTGAGCCCAAAAAAATCAATTCGGCCTCCATCTTGTATTTTCTTACTTTGAGTAAGCTATGACATTTGGTTTAAGGATCTTTAATTGACATTTGGCGAAATCACACATTCGAAATTCGATCTGATTTTATGGTATCCTGGACCTAATTTCGGATTTTCATGGATAATCCCTCAAAAATCTTTTTCAAAATCCTCAATGGGACCGCAAACCATGAGCTGGTTCTTTAGAGGGCAAAGACCCAAAAATATCCCGCCCGGCGAGACCTCCATTTGGCAAAAAACTGAAAGAGAAAAGTTCTGGGGGATGGTCTCGGCAAAAAAAAAACATAGGAAAAGGGGGGGAAAGTACGTACAGGAGCCTGCAAGGGAGTCAAGGGGGGTCTTTTTTTTTTCAAAACCAGGAAGAAAAAAAAAATAACATTTACCAAAACGGCCATAAAAAAATTTTATTTGCCTAATCAGGTGTCGCTCGGCACTAATTTTTTTTTAATCATTTTTTAACCTGTAGTTGAAGAGATAATGTTGTCGTGAAAGAGATCCCGTTTTTTAATCATTTTTTTTATATTTTTTTTCCTTGTTTTCTGTGGATACGTCTATTGCTGTACAGTTGTCTTTTGTGTTTGTGCATTTGCATATGATTTCTTCATGTGTCTTTGTTTATTCCCGTTTGTCACAACCTTATTGAAAATATTAATAGAGCAACTTCAGATAGTTGTTCATGCTATTACGTTTGAATCTCTCCAGATCACTTCAGTCGAAATCCCATACAACGTTTCGGGTACCAACATATGCTCATCCACATGATTAAACTTTACAATCATCCATAATTTTCACCAAAAAAAAAAAATTATATTTAAGGCATTTGATATGTATCGAAAAGGAGCAATCCAAATATATCGGGGTTTGACACGATGGAAGCCTTTTTGTTCCGTTTGTACTGGGGCACCATAATAGTTGCCAAGGTGCGGATTGATCCATAACATAAGATCTTTGACATGTTAAATATATATTTTTATTTCTTTTCCACGGCAAATAGATATGCTTACGCTACACTACGTGCTAAAATATCAGATATGCTTATATTACGTTGCGTCCTCTGATGTTGGGGATATCCTGACTTTAATCATCTTAAAGTCATCGTGGCACATCATGATGGTTAAAAATTGACAACACTAGAGTCAAGATGAGTTATCGTGGTGCAAGAGCGAGTGAACAAACAAGTGAACGATGGGACCGTGGAGTCGAGGCATGTTTTCGTGGTGTAAGAGCGAGCGAACGACATGACCGCAGAGTCGAGTCATGTCATCGTGTTGTAAGAGAGAGCGAGCAACAACAACAGAGTCGAGACGTGTTATCGTGGTGAACAAGCAAACGAATGAATGAGCGAACGACGACAGGATCGCGGAGTTGAGACATGTCATCGAGGTGTAATAGCGAGCGAGTGAACCAACGAGAAAAAAAAGAGAAAATGATTAAAAATGAGGACCCTTTCATGACAACATTATTTCTTCAACTACAGGTTAAAAAGTGATTAAATATAAAAAAAATAAAAAAATAGTGATGAGCACTTTCTCTTCGCACAAAAAGTGCCGAGCACTGCTGCTCAGCACTTGCGGTTCGGCATTTTGAGTGTCGAGCGGGGTGTCGCTCGGCAGTAAGAATATTGAGATGAGTGACATCTGATTAGGTAAATGAAGTTTTTTTACACCTGTTTTGATAAATAAAAAATAAAAAATTAACTCCTGGTTTGGAAGAAAAGCTCAAAAAAGGGCGGGGAGTCTTCATTCGCTAGAAGACAAAAACGGAAAGGGAGCTCCATCTTCAAAAATGGAAAGTTCACGGCAAGAAAGAGGGGGAGAGAAAAGCGTGAGAAAGAGGTGAGATGAAAAAGAAGGGGGGCTGGTCTTTGGATGGGGGGAGAGGGGTTCTTGAGAAAGAAAAGCAGAAGTAAAACGAGATAGGGATGGAGTTTTGAGAGTCCTGGTGTGGGACAGAACTGGGCTCAGTGAAAAAAACAGAGAAGGAAGCGCAGGAAGGACCTTTCTCTGACCTCCATATCTCCTACTCCACGAGCAAAAGAGAGAAAAATGGTAACGGGAAGAGCGTGAAACCAGATAGAAAGGAAGGCAAAAAGAGAGATCAGATGAGAGAGAGAGAGAGAGAGGCAGAGAGAGAGTATTTCTTCTGTGGGCGCTTGAGCTCAGTCCTAGGTCACTCAGCACGAGCGTTGGACGCCTCTCGCCCATTTTGCTCAGATATAACTTTTAGGTGCCCTTTTCCGACCAAAATCAAATCCTAGGTTTTGTCGAGTTCCTGAAAGTGAAAGCCATCTTGTCCTGAGTGGCAACTAATTTATAGTTTTCAGATTATGCACTGGTCAAATATTGCCTCGAGGGGCTATTGGGAATCCAACGTACACAAAGTCAAAATGTATGAAAAGTTACGGCTCCACTTCAAATCCATGGCGAGCAAAATCTTCCTGTTGCAATTCCCAAAAATCACATCGACAATTGTTGCTGCCACAACAATGTTTTTGACAAGCTACATAGTTTATGTCCAATATGAAAACTATAACCTACATAGGAAATGCTTGAATACGGAGAAAGACTTCCGTGGGCTGATCATAGAGATTAGGCATGAAGATAGCCTTCAGATGATACGAGATTTGCTATCACTGACAATTATGATTAATTTATTTTACTATGTATCGGGTTTTTATAAAGAAGTAATTTACTTGAAATTGAAATACTATATACTTCGTTATCGAATTGAAATGAAAATGCCAGTTTTGGCAAAAATAAGATTTTGTAACCGTTGCCAATAGTAAATTGAATGTCCATCATATGAAACCAACAGCATTGGGCCTTCTAATGCCCCCATTTGATTGGTCGATACCTACGGATTTCTACCATACTAATTGCATAGATGAGCCTAAACTGTGCTTAGCTACCCGTATTTTACGGAGATTTTGTGAACGAAGCACGCCTCAAACAACTAGCTACTGAGGATATCTTTACACTTTTCAATGCACCGTCTCTTCTTGTATATAGTCTATCATTAGTCAATAAGTTATGTCAAAATTGTGTCACGATTATTTATTGCTACATTGTGAGTATTGAACGTATAAGGTTTATTTTTAGGGGGGGGGGGGGGGAGTATAAGACTTGCAGTGAAGGAAAGAAAACGTCAGGAAATTATAAGCGAACGAAAAACATAGAACTACTGAAACTTCTGCTGCTAGTGCAGTACATGTCCTCTCTCTTATCATCACATTCATCATTATTCCACATTAACATTGTTCTTGTTGGCGCACACCTTGTAATAAGCTAGAAGATGGTAATTAGCGAACGTCGATCCCCATAGAGCTTTAGCTAGAATTATAGAAAACAACCTTCGCTCGCATGGCTCGATTTCTATGGCTTGCGAAGTGCAGAAGGGGGGGCAATGTGATGCTGCGGGTTGGGTCCTCCTGGCACCACTGTCGTTGGGTCCGCATCCATGGTCGAAGCCCTCTTAACAAATATCAGCTTGGCTTCATCGCCATAACCAAGAATACGGCTGTCGGTCCTCTTCCACGGGAGGGCACGTCCCTGTGCATTCATGACAAGAAACATGAGAAGAACTGCGACGACCAAGACCCGCCTCTCATTTGAAGAACCAGCCATGTGTGGTCAAATGCTTTGTTCTCCAAGAAAAATTGAGCACAGCATTCGACGACAAAAATGTGAAAGTGGGTGTAGTAGCTTGAGCTACCATGCAAACCCAAGGCAAAGGATTTCTTCTGTGGGTGCTTGACCTGAGTCTTCAGTCGCTCTATTTATAGACAAATGAAGAGAAAAAGGGTGGATGAATAGAGACAACATGAGACAACATGAGTCACAATGACTCACACTAACATTTGGATTTTGTCCTTAGACACCACATTATGGTCCTGGCCATAATTGTCTCCCTCTGAGATATGTGATTCTGCTTATGGTGGCTGTCCAATTGCCATAGGGACGTACCAATATAAAAACTTTGTCATTTTGGATCTATACATGTTATTGCCTCTCCTTCCATTTTCTTGGATTACCCTACACACCCACTCCAAAGTCAAAGAAATGTAAAGGCTACTTCAATCCAAAAAAACCTTGTCATCATTGCCTTAATGCCGTTGTTATTGGACGGTGAGTCGGTGACTGTAAAAAAATTGCCGAAGCTTTTATTTTCTTTCAATAATTGTTATTGGACGGTGAGTCGGTGACTGTAAAAAAATTGCCGAAGCTTTTATTTTCTTTCAATAAAGTGATTCGGATCGGCACAAAAATCAAGGATCTCACATATTTTAATTAAGATATTTATACGCTTCTTTATGTATTTGCGGTCTTCCTTTACCTATATATATATATATATATAATTTTTTGGATAATACTTTCCAACATGGTACAAGAGTTAGGTTCCATGCTGGTTTATTTCGAGCATGGTCCGCATTCAAGACGTTAAAGCAAGCTAACCCCCTATGTTGGTCACCTCTCTATCCTTTCTCTGAGGCTCCATTAATTTTGACGAAAAATGAATGATTTGAGAAATATATTTCAAAGAATAATCATTTATAGGATTGAAATAATTGGTCGATGAAAACTATTTTTATTATTGACAATAATTTATGTCTAAATATTTTCGTGAACAATGAAAATATTTTTTGTTCATTCGTCTCTATAAGTGAAATAAATAATTATTTTTTGGAAAATGGAAAAAAAAAATTATTTTTCAAGACAAACACGTAGCCAATTATTGGTAATTTTTCAATACCAGCAAGAAAGAAAAGGCTCCTAACTATATAGACAGGCTATGGCGCCATTGTAGAATAGTTTTCGAAAAGCAACTTTTGTGCAACTCATGCAGCCTAACTAAGCAAACATAGGGGCTCGAAAGTAAGAAACAACTGATTGAGCAAATCATGCTGTTAGTGCTAGCCTTAATTACAAATTACGCTTGATTAAGATCATAGAGAAGGCTCTTCCCAACCTAGGTTAGGTTTGGAATCCTTCTCCTATTTATCAAGCTTAGATTGGAAGTCACCTGAAAAATGGATGCACGCTACTACTGTGGGTCGCTTCACATTTGTTGCGGAGGTCATGGCTTTTTATTTTCTTAGAAGTAGGTGCTTGCGAGGAAGAAGGCATTACCATTGTGGTGGAAATCAATCCAAACACGGTTTCCCTATGGCTACTTTGTTACGATGATGTAGGACAACTGACGTTGTGATCGAGATGTTATCGAATTCGGGAGATTTCATTGATTGGGAAGTTTCTGAATTGTACTTAATTTGTTGAATCTCGAACTTACTGATTGCAATGACTTATCGAGCTTTCGATCTATCGAATAACTTATAGATTTGATTTTAATATTCATTTTGATATATCTTTAGATTTGGTTTGCAATATTTCAATATTTATTTTTCAATTTTAGGAAACTTAGCAATATAGATAATCATAGTATTTGATCTGATTAGATTAGATTTGATTCGTGTTATGTTATCTCTATGTAATCCTATTTCCTTTAGGAGTCTTATCTGTATAAAATACATCCGCTCTTTGTAATCTACAAACTATTATCAATTCAATTACAGTTTATCTGTTGGAAAAGTATTCATGTTATCGCTTCTCTCTGCATCATTTGATATCAAGTTTCTTTTGTGACGATGTTGCATAACATAAATGCCAATCTCCCTATAGCTAAGGGCCATGAAAACGAGCCTATTACACATGATGAGTTCAATCAATTCGTGGGTCAAACCGATCGGAGGTTTCAAGAGATCCTTAATGCCATCCAGCATTTGTCCACAAACCAAGCACTTAATGTTCTTCCAGCCGAGCGAATTCCAGCAGCTCGTGATCTCGAAGTTGTCATGGAGCATGGAGGAAATCCCCGACACAGACAATAAGACTACGTCGAGAATTCTGAAGATGAAGATGAAGAGGATTTCCAGGACATGCCTATTTGTGCAGGTTGCCGATATAGAGTATTCTAGGATGAGCATGTTCATGGGGGTCGCCGACATGGAGGTTATCGATGAGATCCCAAGCAATATCAATTGAAGGTATATCTTCCGACTTTCAATGGTAATTTAGACATTGAAGATTTTATGAATTGGTTTTGGGAGGTCGAAAAATTCTTCGATGCTATGGAGATCGAAGAGGATCACCAAGTGAAACTTGTGGCATACAAGCTGAAAGGTGGCACCTCAGTCTGGTGGAAGCAAACGCAAATATTACATATGGAGATGGATGAAACAAATGTTAAAGGTTCGATTCTTTCCACTTGACTATGAATATTACTCGTTAAATTCAAACCACTTGCTAGATTTTTGTGCCCTTTTTTAACCCTAATTTCTTGCCATGGCCTCTGAAGCACCTGTCGAGGGCAAGAACCAACTTTTCGAGAAATTAGAGGAGGAATTGAGGGTGGAAGAAGAAATGGAGCAAAAAGATCAGGAGGTCGTTCTCGAAGTTGAGGCTTCCATCGTGAAAATGGGTGAACAAGATAGGGATGATGTCCAAAAGTCGAAGCTTGATGGCTCTCGAAATTGAGCAGTTTGTCAGTGAAAGGAGATTGGTGGAGCGATATTCCTCTCCTGTTCTCATCAAGACATCTTCCAAGGTTCTTCCCACATACGAATTGCATACAACTGATTTTGTTCATTCAAGTTATCCTGTTAAAGGCGAGGACGAGAGTTCAACATATTACTCCAGCAGGCTAGTTCTACATCCTCCAGTCGCGTTTAGATCATCACCCAATATAGAATCGTTTGTTTTAGAAGGGCAGCTCATAATTATTTTGGAGAAGGAAGCTTTGAAGTGTGAGGAAAGGGCTGACAATCCATTAGATTTTGCGAAGTTAAAAAAAGAGGCCGAAAACAAACGAAAAAGAGGAAGAGGCATTGGAAGTACAAAAGTAAGCATATCTAGACATGACAAACTTGAGAACGAGTTCTTTTGAAGCCGAGGAGAATGAGTAGGACATCTGACTGACGTCATGATCCAGATGTTACCAAATTTGGGAGATTTCACTGATCGAGAAGTTTCCGAATAGTACTCAACTTGCCGAATCCCCAACGTACCGATTGCAACGACTTACCGATCTTCCGATCTACCGTATATCGTTTAGATTTGATTTTAATATTCAATTTGGGATATCTTTAGATTTGATTGGCAATATTTCAATATTCATTTTTTAATTTTAGGAAACTTAGCGATATAGATAATGGCGGTATTTGATCTAATTAGATTAAATTTGATTTGTTTTATATTATCTTTGAGTAATTCTATTTACTTTCAGAGGCCTAGCTATACAAAGTACATCAGCTCTTTGTAATCTACGACTATTATCAATTCAATTACAATTTATCTATTGAAAAAGTATTTTAGTTATCGCTTCTCTCTACATCATACGAATTCACAATAGTCGAAGACCCCATCGTGGCATGCTTTGGGTTGAACTTTTATACATATAGACATTTTGGAGATGAAATCGATTAAGTTAATGTCGGTCGTTTTGGTCTACTTTTGCGTCTTTGCCATCCAATCCACCACATGCACATTCATAGGACCCTTCTCCCACTTTCGCTCACTAAAGGGTGTCTACATGCCCTAGGAGACTCCAAAGTGCAGTTGCAATGGTCGGCGTCGGATCAAATTATTTTGCATTTGGGAGTGTTTTCTAGCTCAATTATGCAAGTACTCGTGGCAGTAGGGAATGGGTAGTTAGATCATATAGATGGTACAAAGCCGTAGTGCTAGCTCGTGGAGTGATCTCGACAACACTCAACAACTCTTTCCATCACTAAGAATCTCTTACATGTCTTCCCCTCTACCCATTTCCTCTTGTCTTGCTTGGCCACGCTACAATGCCATGACATGTGAGCTTTTTGTCGGAATGAGCAATTGGGCGATGCATGTGATGATAGGTAATGGGGATGGAAATGGAGATGACCAGCCCGTGTCCCCAAGACCTTACCCCGTCCTCGTATCATGTCTTTGTGGAGAAGACAAGATGAGGAGCAATAGGAGATCTCATTCCCATTCGCACACCTTAACTAGTGTGAAAATTCAGTTCCCTATGCACATATAGTAAGGCCCGAGGCCCGGGCTACCTCAAATGAGCACCGGTTGTTTCCAAGCGAGTCTTGCCCGACGGGATTCACCGTTTTCGTTCATTCTCTAACGGATACGGGATTCGCTGTTTTTGTTCATTCTCTAACTGATCTCACAAAAATAGATCAAGTAGAGCATGAGGTGAGCATGATTTGGTCTAATCTGATTCAACAGAAAAACTCAGCTAAACTACAATAATATGGTTCCAAAGAGATCAAAATCTAACCGAATTAATTAAGGCCCCACAATCGAATCGAATTGAACTAGGCTCACCATTTTTCATTCTACTTCTCGTACTTGGTGCTCCTGAATCTCTACAGTATTTAACTTTTAACAAACTTAGTTTTGACGATTTGAATCGAATTATGCTCGTCGCTCAAGGGCTTAATAAGAAAAAAAGAAGAAGAAGAAGTTCGATTAGAGGATAAAGAAAATCAAAACCCTAGACAAATCTCAGCTTTGAATTAAGCTGGAAAGCGTGCCTGTGGCTAAAGGTTTCGGTTGGGTTTGGTTTAACGTTGCAAATGGGTTTTGAGCGAATGCAAATACCTTCAGACTAAGGGGCTTTGAAGAAATGCAAATACTATTTGGTAAACAATACTTTGAAAAATAACTTTGGCCTAAATAGTTTTTGGCAAAAAAAAATTTAATTGAGCTTACCATATTTCTTTTTAAATGAAATATTATTAAAAAAAACCCTAGGCAAAGGCTGGCAACCGTCGACAAGCCAGATCTAGAGCCGGCGACGGTCGACCAAGGCTGTTAGGGGTCGAGCGATCTTAGGCGACCGTCGCCTGGGCCGCATGACCCTGACCACAAGGCTTGAGGTTACGTGAACCAGGCAGCTCTCACCCGAGGCTATCGTCGAGGTCGTGCGACCCTAGGCGGCCATCGTCGAGGTCGCATGGCCAAGGTGACGACTTCCTAGGGTGGCTTTGGTTGCGCGACCCCGACGGCCATCGCCTGGGGTCCCCCGGCCCAAGCGACCCTCGCCAGGGGTCGAACAACATCTAGTGGCTCTCAGCGGTTAGGGTTTCATTTTTCTTTTTCTTTTTAATTTTATTTTTTAATAAAAATAGGGGATGATATCATCATTTAAGAAAAAAAGTGCGAGGGCATGTTTCGAAGAAAAAACCTTAGCTGAGCATTTGACCAAATGTTGAAAGCTCAATTCTGGTCTCTACCAACTTTGAGCTTTCAATATTCCCAATATTAATTTTTATTTCAAAGTTCCTTAAAAATGGTTGTCAAATACCATGCATTATGTTCAAGGGACTTTGGGGTTCCAATGAGCTTTGGAAAAGCTGAACCAAACCCACCTTGGGACTCGACAGAATCTGTCATATCAGTTTGTGTGATGGATTTTCTATCTACTAGGATCATGCTCTCTTTTTAAACTTTTTTGGTACTTTCCACTGTAAAAAGTTACAGCTCCATTCAACCTTAAATCCACGGCGAGCAACATCTATTGTTGGTGGAACGGTGGGAAAATTATAAAAAAAATCCTAAATTTATTGTAATTATGTCAATTTAGTTTAAATTTTTTGTGCCAATTTAGTCATTTCGGCTAACTTTGACCAGTCGGCTCTGACGTGGATGCTAATCGATGTTGATGTGGACGTTGGCTAATATGGACAAGTTTTAATAATATTTAAAATATTTTTTAAATGTTTATTTTATTTTTTTTGAAATTCTTTTTCTTTTTATTTGTTTTCTTCCCCCCTTCGTCGTCTCTAACCCGTCACAGATCTCGACGACCGGCAAGGGCGAGGTCGGTCATGCCCGAGCCTCGCCTCGCCTCCGTAGTTGTGGGAGTTCGCTGGTGATGGCAAGGCTTGGCCTTACCAGATTTGCGCGAGGCCGACCTCGGCTTCCATGGGTTGAAGTTTTGGGTTCTTATGGCACGTTTCTATTCTGCGGAATCGCTCCTCGTCCTTGGTTGATGTTGTTGGTGTTGGGTCTATTACTCTCATTCACCAAATTTGTGTACCTCATGAGCGATTGTTCCCCAAACTACAACCACAAAACCCAGAAATTTGGGTAGCCATGGCAGTTGAGCTCGCCTAGCCATGGCAAGGTCACCTCCCCCTACGATGGCAAGGCTCGACCTCGCCAGATCTGAGCGAGGCGACCATGCCATGGCTAGGTGAGCTTCGATGGCACCCATGGCGAGGTCGCCTTGCGCAGATCTGGCGAGGCCGAGCCTTGTCATTGCTGGTGAGCTTGTTCGGCGAAGGTGGTGAGGCTCGGCCTAGGCGAGGTCGGCCTTACCTTCACTAGTTATGATTAGTCACCAGGATCGGTGAGATGCCAAAGACGAAGAAGGGGGGAAGAAAACAAATGAAAAGGACAATAAAGAAAAGAAAAATAAAATTAAAAAAAATATTAAGAACTTGTCCACATCAGCGTCGATGTCCACATCAGCGTCGGTAGGTGTCCACGTCAGTGCCGGCTAGCCAAAATTGGGCGGAAAGATTGAATTGATAAAATACGAAAGTCCTAAATTGATACAAAAGAAAAATGTTTAATTGAATTGGTACAATTACAATAGGTTTGGAACTTTTTTGGTAATTTTTTCGTGCAACGGAAGTATTAAGACTAAAGGTAACCTTCACTCAATGTTTTTAACAGGCCACGGAGTTCACGTTCAATTTTGAACCAAAATGCCCTACATAGAAATGCTTGAATTTAAAGAAACACTTTGGACCGACTCTATGGATGGAACGGGTAGGATGATAGCCTTTGCATCACGCAAGAATTATAGAAATCGCTATCGGTTGACGATCATGATTGATTCAGTTTACTATATATCGGATATATGTGTATATTATATATATAAGGAACTACTGTAATTGAATTTGAAGCTACTATATACTCTGATTATCGAGCTGAAATGAAAATGCTAGTTTCGAGAAACATTAGATTATGCAAGTAACGCCGATGGTAAATTCCATGTCCATCATATCAAACCAACAGAATCGGGACTTCTAACTCCCCATTTTCTTTGTTAGTGCCTTACTAATTGCATAGCCGAGTCCATGCTTTGTTTTGAGCATAGGCGAATCACTTTTTGTCCCTAAATTAGCGACGAATCCCCTTTTCGTTGCTAAATCCACCAACATTTTTTTCTTCATTAATTTTTATAATTAACGACGAAATTTGCGACAATTTTGTCTGTATCAATCCTTCTTCAATTAATTTTTAAGAATTTTTTTGGTACTTTTCCCATCTTTTAACAAGAAACTATAAAGGAAAAATGGATCTTGGTAAACTAACCAAGCCAAGAAAATGTGCCACATTTCCAATTAAATTTTCAGTCATACAATTTCTAAGCATTTTAAATGAGTAAAGTATAATTATCTTAAGAACAAAACACGTAATCTAAATTACAAAATTAGGATATCATGTGTATTCTAAATTGCACATAATTTGAATCGGTACTAATGCTAAAATGTTCAGGACTAATTTTTTAGAATCGAAAGCTTTCTATATATCTCTTGATTATTATAACATATGAATAGCATCCTTTTTTTTTACCAAAAAATATTTAAGAGAGAAATGGTGAAAGACTTTGTTTTATCCATTCTTAGTCTTATTGTAGACAGAATAAAGTCCAAGATGATAGATATTGTGATAACTTGCATTATATCCTAATTTGAAACGTGACAAAGCTGATTGGTGGGCTGTATGTGAAAAACCAAAGCACGAAAAAAAAAATTGAGGAACACTAGAAGGATACAACATATCAACAAGAGAAAGTTTGTAACATGGTTGAAACTGAGGAATATAACATTCCAACTTTACGAGATCGATGTGGAGCAGTGATAGATGTGGATCCAAGTGAAATTCGCGACGTATGTTTTTGTTATTGTCATTATTGCTGTGATTATTAATATTGGTATTATCATTATTATTGTTATTATTATTAATGTTGTTGTTGATTATTATTATTATTGTTATTATATTTAATCGCTAAATGGCGACAAACCACACAATTTAATTGTTGTTATCATTATTATTATTATTGTTGTTGTTGTTGTTGTTGATTATTATTATTATTATTATTATTATTATTATTATTATTTGTCTATATGTTTTTATTTTTTTCCCTTTTTCGTGGTAAGTATCGTGGCTAATTTCGTCACCATTTAGCGACGAAATTAGCAACGACACCGATAAAATTGTAGCAAATTTCGTCGTTAAAAAAATGTTGGTGGACTTTAGTGACGAAAAAGGGATTCGTCGCTAAATTAGCGACGAAAAACTGCAATTCCTCGCTAAATTAGCGACGGAAAATTAGCGATGAATTAAGTGGAGATCGCGGCTGGTGGTTGTCGTGCTAGTCCCCCGAGGAATAGTCGAGGTGCGTGCAAGCTGGCCCGAACACCTCGGCCAAAAAAAAACAAAAAAAAAATAGCAATGAAAACGGATTTCACCGCTAATGAATCCTTTTTCATCCCAAATTAGCGATTAATTTTTGTTCATCACTATTTTCGCCGCAAATTAGCAACGAAGTTTTTTTTCGTTGTTATTTTCATCGCAAATTAGAGATGAATTTTTTGTGGCTAAAACCTTGTTTTTTTATAGTGAATGCCTTAATGCCATTGTCATTGGATGGTTTTTTGGACAGTGACAGTAAACAAATAGCCGAATAGGCACAAACATTGTTAAAAGATCCCATGTTGCTTATCTATGGGATTTATATGCTATTCGTATACAAGTGATCTCTCTCTACGTTTATGTTTAAGCATTGAATTGGACTTTCGGTATCAAAGTCTGGTTTTGTCCGAGTTAATCTGGCATGTGCGGCCCTCCTTCGTTAAATTCACGTGTCATTCCTAATTCTGTCTGCACGTAATCCAATCTGATGTTAAATCGAGGCGGCCTCCTGCGTTGGTTGCCCATTCATCCTCTCACTAAGGTGCAGGTAATTTTCAAGCACGGCAAGAAAAGACCCTAGACTATAAATAGGCTAAGGCACCATTATAGAATAGTTTTCTAGAACCAATCTCTCGCGCAGATTAAGCAACCTTACTAAGCAAACATAGAGAGGGCTTTTGCCAATCTAGGTTAGGTTTCGGACCCAACTCTATTTGTCAAGTTTTTATCAGAAGCCGGCTGAAAAATGGATGCATGCTACTAGTACGACTCTGTTCGCTTTTATTGTTGAGCTCATTGCTTTTCATTTTGACAGGAGTATGTGCTGTGAAGGAAGATGGCATTTTCATTACAAAGGATTCAATCTGGCCTGGGGTTTTATTATGGCTACTTTATTACGACTTCACTTCAGTCCAAGGCCCCGGTTTGTGTCATACTTTTTATCATACATAAATGCAACTATTTAAAAATGACATTTCTCTCACTTTGTGGCTTGTGGATCTCTTGCCTATTCTTGTCCATTCTTGTGTCGTTATTCAGTCCTCACGTCAACACAAAAACTAACACATACTTTCACTTTAACTTCAGCAAAATCCAACAGCCACACTACACTGCCATAGTGACGCAGAGAAGTAATATCTCAAAAAGGCTTTTCAAAAGATAAACTGAAATTTGATATAATGAATTATAAAGATTACATAAGTGGACGCCCTTTAAATAGATAGAAATCTTTAGGAAATTAAAGATAGCATAAAACAGGATAATGAGAATCAAATCTAAACATAATTCAAATTAAATATTGTGGTTAGATATATCGCAATATTGCCTAAAATCATAAAATTACCCAAAAACCTATCTAAATGACTCTAAAATGCTAAAAATATGACGTCGACCACTGCAAAGCAATGAGTATTGAGCAGTGGCCGTTTTCATGCAACTGACCAAATTTGAATGCAATTCTAGCTCGCTAGCCCCAAGCGCAAATCAAGATGGAATAGCCCTGATTTTTGGCGATAATGTTTTTCCAGTAAATTAAACATCAATTGTTCTACATCAACATGTCAACCTTTTGTAGGACAAACAATTTAAAAATGCATGCTATGAATGTTAAGAAGGATGAAAATGGAGATGACCACTCCATATCCTCAACACCTTGCCCCATCCTCGTTTAATGTCTTTGTGCAGAAAGACAAGATAGGAGCAATAGGAGATCTCATTCCCATTCGCACATCTTCCCTTAGGGTGAAAATTCAGTTATTATCCCGAGTAAAATTATCCAAAAATTCCTAAACCTATATTTTTTTTTTATCAATTCAGCCCTAAACTTTTTTACCTTTAGCCAAGTGAGTCATTCTAGTCAATTTTGACTTGAAATTGTTGATGTGGACGTCAATCGTCCTGCGTGGCATAGGCGGCACTAACGTGGATTGTTACTTTTTTCAAATTAATTTTTCTCTTTTGTTAATAAAAAAAAGGAAAAAAGAAGAAATTAATTAAAAAAAATTCAAATATCGCTGCCCATGCTGGGTAAAATTAGTCAGAATGTCTAGATTGGCCAAAGGTGAAACAATTTAAGATTGAATTGGCAAAATTTAAATGTTTATGATTGAATTTGCAAAAGTGTAATAGGTTTAATACATTTTCAACAATTTTTTCTCCCATCCTACGCAGAGCAGAGGCCAAAGCTCAGGCGACCTCCAATGAACATGGGTTTCAAGCGAGTCGTTGTCTGATGGGATTTGCTTTTGATCGATCTCTAAGCAATCGGACAAAAGCAGATTAAGTAAAGTGGGTGATGCCCAACGAATATAGGAAGAAGGCGATGAAGAATAAAATCGATAGACTGTGAAATAATCATTATTCTCTCAAAAATGATATCAAATCGTATATTCTTAAAATATTCAAAAAATACTCTCAAAACTCTAGAAACAAACTTATATATGGTGTTAATCCTAATTACAATAAAAAAAATGCAAAATTACCAAAATGCCATTAAAAATAAAATATTGACTAGAAAATAAAAAAGGCTCGAAAACTCATATAAACGACCCCGAATTACTAAAATCCATCACAGTTCACAGCCAAAAGCGTGAGTTTTGGTTAGACGGCCATTTCGCTTCTACTGGCCAAATTTGAGCCTAATTCGATTTCGATGATCGATGAATCTTTCGTTTCGTCTAGTCGTCTAATGGGTACGCTGGTCCCCTAGGTCCATCAGACGGGATGAGCACGATTCAATTTGGTTCAATTTGGATCAAATACATAGCTAAAACTACAATAATATGGTTTGGAAAAGTTCAAAACCAAGCTGAATTAAGGGTCCGTTAGTTTGAAGGAAAACTATTTTTGGAAAAATATTTTTCGACTTTTCGGTATTTGAATGACAGAAAACTAATTGATATCTAAAAATTACTTTTCATGGTCCAAAAACAACTTTTGCTCTTCTAACAAGAAGGGAATCATTTTTGTAACTCACTAAACAAATGAAAATATTTTCTTTCGTCATAAAATTTTGAGCAAAAGCTACAAAAGTCTCAATATATGCCTATTGTGACATATTTACGATAATATTTTTCATTACCCTCCTCAAAGTGTCAAAAAATCTGCCTTCATGAGCATCCAAAGCAAACAGTTTTGATACGATGCTCACGTGATTTGACAGAATACAAACAAGATTATTTTGATTGAAAAATCTTCTCTGGAAATCTTGACGGAAGGTAAATATGTCGCACATGTAAAAATTTAATTTTTTTTCCGTCACAAGAAAATTTAAGATAAATATGTCATAGTGAACATAATTTGAGATTTGTTATGACTTTTTCTCTTTTAAGTTTTTGATAAAAACAATATCACTGAAATGTATTAACTATTGCTGCAACACTACCTTACGCATACGCAATCTCCAAAAGCATAACTCATAACAGTAGTTTAATTTGGTGCAATTAAGAAAAAAAAAATCAAACGGAACTATATTGCCAAAACGGTTAATGCCACGAAAAACCCTAAATCCGTACATCTGTGATAAATTTATCATAAATTATTTTTTGATCACCAAAATATCAAACCGGTACACTTGTGATAAATTTACCCCAAATTAATATATATACGACAAATTTATCCTTCGATAGTTTTCGCTAAATCTAATCGTCAAATTGCTAACTTGGATACCATGTGGCAATTCACGAGTATACCACTTTAGAATCACTCAAAGCATTACAGTGGGGCAATTTTTTTGGGCGTCATTTACTCTTCGGGTATTACCGAACTTATCATAGATGTGGACTCACAAAAAAGTTATAAATTTATTGCATTGGTACTAATTCAGTTATAAATCTTTCAATTGGATCAATTTAGATCTAAATATTTTTGCTCTGGTACCAATTTAGTCCATTGGATAATTTTGATTGAAAATCGCTGAGGTTGATATTTTTTAATAATTTTTTTTAATTATCTTTAAAATTTTCCTTTTTTCAATTCTATTCTTGTCTTTCACTTTGGCTAGAGAGAGCTGGCTGGCCCTCGCCCAGTGCAAGTGGCAAGCGGCAAGCGAGGGTTGCCGGCGACTCTCGCCAGCCAGAGTGAATAAAAATAATTAAATTGATATAAACTATTTTTTAGAAAAATAAAAAAATATCCATTTCAGTACCATCCGTGCCACATAGGCGGGCGATTTTCGGTTAAAATTGATCGGATGGACTAAATTAGTACCAATACAAAAAGGTCTAAGACTAAATTAATCTAATCAGAAGGTTTAAAACTGAATTGATATCGATGCAATAAATCTAGCATTTTTTTTTATACTTTTCCCATCATTTCCTTACTTCAAAGATCAACTTCATCGCTTATTTTTTGTGACACACTCATTTCTCAAATTGGAAGTATGCTCAAGTATTTTCAACATGTCAAGATTTTCCACAATTATATGGAGGAAAATGCATGTGCAAATTGACTAGCAAATTGGGTTATCAATTCAACAACAACGAGGATGCTACTTATGTATTAGATAGATTATTGTTGGGGGATATACCATATCAATTCTGGAAGGGGTTGTTGGTCGATTTATAAATATGATGAAAAACCTCATATTTTGAGCTAACTTTTAGTATGAGAGAGACCCAAGATCATCCAATACTTATATCAAAGCCCAGATAACGGATTAATGCGGTTATGACGTAGGGCCCGAGGGAGATTATGGAGTTTATTTCATATCGGTTGTGGAATGAGCTTGTGGTTGGTTTTCAGGGAAAGATTTTGGGAGATTATCTCACATCGATTGCGAAATGAACTGGCAATTGATTTATAAATGTGAAGTAAAATATTGTCCTTTAAGCAATAAATCACCAAAGGTTATAAATTAAGTAAATAAGACGTGGAATGAAACATTCACCAACCCCGCATTCAATTCTTTATCAATTATAAGATTCCCCAAAAATAAACAGCCAAAGAGGGGGAAAAAATCAACTTGGCTTAGTATCCCTCCAAAAAAAAAAAAAAAAGAAGAAGAAGAAAGGAAGAAGAAAAGAAAATCGGGCATATAACCCCCAGACTACCACCTCGGCGATCAGCAACTCTTCCTCTCTCAATGCACCGGTCACACAAAGAAGGGAAACAGATGAAAGAAGCCATGGACTCTCCGCTACAAGCATTGCAAAACCAGCCTCTCCCCGCGGCCACCTTCGTCTCTGCCGCCGCAACCCTCCTCCTCCTACTCTTTGGCCTCACCCTCCGCTTCTGCCGCCGCCTCCCCTACCTTCCCGGCCCCAGGGGCCTCCTGGTCATTGGCAACATGCTAATGCTCAACCAGATGACCCACCGCGGCCTCGCGGGGCTCGCCTGCAAATACGGCGGCCTCTTCCACCTCCGGATGGGGTTCCTTCACATGGTCGCCGTGTCGTCCCCCTAGCACGCCCGCCAGGTCCTCCAGGTCCAGGACCACACCTTCTCGAACCGGCCGGCCACCTTCGCCATTAGCTACCTCACGTACGGCCGGGCCGACATGGCCTTCGCCCACTATGGCCCGTTCTGGCGGCAGATGTGGAAGATCTGCGTCATGCGGGTGTTCAGCCGCAAGCGGGCCGAGTCGTGGAGGTCGGTGAGCAAGGAGGTGGACGTGATGGTGCGGGCCATCGCTGGGAGCATCGGCACTACCGTGAACGTCGGCAAGCTGGTGTTCGCTCTCACCTGGGACATCACGTACAGGTAGGCTTTCAAATGGATTGACCGAGTGCGTAAAAAAAGTTTGACAAAAATTGTTTTTTTTTATTATTTACCGAACCAAAATTAGAATTAAGGGTACACCGCTAGCAAGCTAATTAACAAGTAATCTGCCAAGCACATGCTGACAACGGATAAGTCAAAGCTCCGATTACTCTCTGCGCGCGAAATGCGGGAAGCTACTATATAACCGTACTATGTAGTAACCAATTAAAATTGACGTAAAGTCTACCTTCTCTATCGCCACTCCTAATTGTCATATTTCTTTTTCTTCCCTATATTCGGGGAATACCCTCTACGTATTTTACATATAAAGGATTCTTAAGTTCGAACGAGCTTTAAATGTAGCACTTTTAGGTCATACTAAAGTTCGAACTGTTTTCTAATATATTCCAAACTAAAATAAGAATGGAGACTACTTGTGCACTAGCGTGTTATTTTATCAACAATCATAGACAAATTCATTTTATAAAAAATATTTTTCTGATAGTCTAACAGTATTCTGACCGTAGATCCACACATCATTACTGCGTATTTTACATAAAGTACTCATTAATTAAAAAATCATGGATCTGAAATAATGATAACACTATCAGATTATCAGTCTGGCAGATTTTTCTTATTCCTCTCAACTATTAGATAAGAGGAAATTGAAATAAAGAAGGAGAGTAAATTGCTCGTGGGACTTTTGTTGTCCACTTCGGGTTCCATGAAAATTGCTGAGTACTAATAAACATGAAACTGTCTTTAAACCTACAGGTCTGCATTAGGAGCGAGCGCGACCGAAGGGCAAGACGACTTCATCGGGATATTGCTGGAGTTTTCGAAGCTGTTTGGGGCATTTAACCTTGCGGATTTCATGCCGTACCTCGGCTGGATTGACCCGTACCTCGGCTGGATTGATCCGCAGGGGATCAACGAGAGGCTCGTCAAGGCTTGCCGGTCGCTCGACAGGTTCATCGACAAGGTCATGGATGATTACATGGAGAAGAAGGAGATCAAGACCCTCATCTGCGAGGAGGCTGAGACGGACATGGTGGATGACTTGCTCGCCTTCTACAGCGAAGAGGCGGGAGTCGATGAATCGGCGGACCTCCGGAACTCCATCAAGCTCACCAAGGACAACATCAAAGCGATAATCATGGTAAGATCGACAGCAAATTGTCTTGACAAAATTTTCCCTTCATGGATTTCGAGTTTCCGACAATCATTTGAGACGAACCGAAAGAGGATCTTAGGATAGCATTTGGTAAGAAGAGAAGTCTACTACCAAATTAAGATTAGGGTAAGTATGTAGACAATAGATGTGTGTGCATGACCTGATTAACGTTTATAAATCTTGTAGGATGTTATGTTTGGTGGGACCGAGACGGTTGCGTCCGTGATCGAATGGGTGATGGCAGAGCTGTGCGGAGCCCCGAGGACCTCAATAAGGTCCAGAAGGAGCTCGCCAATGTTGTGGGCCTTCACCGCCGGGTCGAAGAGTCCGACTTCGAGAACGTGACCTGCCTAAGATGCGCGATCAAGGAAACACTCCGCCTCCACCCGCCGATTCCCCTCCTCCTCCACGAGACGACGGACAACGTGGAGGTCTCTGGCTACTTCATCCCCGCCAAGACCCGCGTCATGATCAATACGTGGGCCATCGGGCAGGACCCGAGCTCGTGGGAGGATCCGGACACCTTCAAGCCCTCCAGGTTCTTGGGCGAGGGCGCGCCGGACTTCAAGGGGAGCAACTTCAAGTTCATCCCGTTCGGGTCCGGCCGTAGGTCCTGCCCGGGCATGCAGCTCGCGCTCTACTCGGTCGAGTACGCGGTGGCCAACCTCGTCCACTGCTTCATGTGGGAGTTGCCCGACGGAATGAAGCCCAGCGAGATGGACATGAGCGACGTGTTTGGGCTCACCGCGCCGAGGGCTCACCGCCTCGTGGCCATCCCGAGCCCAAGATTGTTGTGCCCCTTGTACTGAGAAGAACGCGTCGATCCAACCGAGGGCGGGGGTGAAATGTGTTGAAATGGCCGACTTTGCATGTGCTTTGCTGCTCCTTGCATGGAGTTTCTTTTCTTCTGATAAAATCTTTTCTTATTTTTACGCTTTTTTTATTTATTATTCCTGGTGAACTTTTTCTTTTGACGGTGCTCTCGCCTAGATTTGGCATCCCTAACAATCATTATCGAGCAAATTAAAAAGATTGAAAAAGCATAAATGTGATAGCTGTGAGTGTGAACCTTCGTAAAACTCCTTTGATTTCTTTCGAAATTAGACTTGTTCATCAACAAATCCCGAGGAAAGCGAAATGTGAAAACATATACGCATAAAACCTCAAATCTGAATTAAATCGGGATATAAATCTCTAAAAAATGAGGGAGGAAAAGATTAAGATCTAGACAATAAATCGGAAGGGAAAAGCTTTCAAACGGGAGGAAAGTAAGAAAAAAAAATCAAAAATCAAAAACAACTTGAGAAAAGGGAGAGGAGGAGGGAGGGGGAGAGGTCTCTCCCTAAGAAGATATTACTGGCGGGTTGGGCTTGGGGAGGGTGGAGAGAGAGAGAGAGAGGGGTTGTACTGGAATCAAAATACAGAGGTTGAAATATGATTTTAATTTTTAAAGGAGCATATGACAACTAAGTCTCGCGAGAAATCACGTCCACGGCCTGTATACGCCCGTCGCTCCTCCAGTGCTCGCCGCGGACAGGCCTCCACATCTCCTCATAAATCTCCACTCGGAGCAAATGCGCCCGCCCCCAACCTCCCGCAATTGAATACCTCTAACCATTTGTCGTCTGGCCAGGCTTGGATCTTGATGTGCTCGCCGAATGGTCGTGTTTAAAATGCTAAAATATTATATCATGTTTTTATTTAACAACTTTCAAGTTTTCAGAACCTTTGGTGGTGTTACCAATAAAATCTCACGGTATCATTTGTACATTGCTCGATAATGGTCGTGTTTAAAATACCATTCCTCTGCTCCACTTGGGAGCCTTGGTCAATTGGCTATGTGGATTTTCAGCAGTACCATTTGTTTATTGTTCTATGCCAAAATATTTCTGTGGACCTCATTTGAAATTCTCTTGATTGAGCTTTCTTATGCTGAACGTTTCGCCATTTGTTTGTGACTTGCGAGGCGTCAGAAATTATTGCTGAACGTTTCTCCTCCTGATGACCTTGTGTGGTTTTAAGGTTGTTTTTGTTTGGTTTGATTTGCACACCTGCCAGGTTTGACGATCCACTGACATCCTGCAGGATGGTCAAGTGTTTCTTTCTGCTGGGAAGGATGTGCAGGAAATTCAAGATGCCCTTCAACAACAAAAGAAGAACAGATAAGAAGAAGAAGAAGCAGAAGATCTGGTCATATGTGATTCAGGATGCTCGTGTTTGTTGGGACATGCGAGAACAAGAAGAAACAAGACATTCTTGTGTTTTTGGATTCATGTTGTTGTAATAGCATTTTCAAATTGAAATGATCACCGAAGAGGCATGGCATTTCTTGAGTTGCCGTCTTCGTTTCGTTTTGCAAGATCAATTGCTTGCTTTTGAGATTGATTGAATATATGTTTTTTGTGGGTTGATGATCCTTGATTATGAATTTCTCTGACACGAAATGAAAAACAAGACTTTAGAAATAGGAAATTGTATTTCTTATTTTCTTTTTCTCGTGAGAAATCATGTCCTCAGCCGGTGTTCGCCCGTCAGCACCTCCGCTACTTTGCGGCCAACCGGCCCCACCACAAATCCTCCTAAAGCTCCAATCGGCGCGATGAGCCCGCCCCCAACTCTGGCCAGGCTTGCCGAATGGTCGTGTTAAAATACTAAAATATTATACCACCCCTTTACTCAATAATTTTTAGAATATTTGGCAGTAATACCTACATAATCTCACAATATCGGAGTAAGAAATCCTGAGTTGGAATTTTTTTCAATTCTTAGAGCATCTCGTGTTTTGCCTTATATACAGGAAAGAAGCATGAAAGAAATAAGTAGAACGGACTGAATATGCTCTCTCTATCCCATAAATTTTTTTAATTTTCTAAAGAAGTACATAAGAATAGCAGGAGTGCCATAACTTTCGTACGACTTTCATTTGATGATCATAACTTCTTCTTTTTTTGCTTACTTAAGTTCCATAAATTTGAAAAATTGATTAGTTATATGTCATCAACGATTTGTTTAGCCGGAAAAGTGGATGTGGACGCCAATTGTAACGACACACTAACACGGATAATTTTCATAATTTTATTATAAATTCCTCGTCAAAATGAAAATTTAAGTAAAAAAATCCACGTATGATGATTTGCTAGAAGTGACACTCAAATAGTCGATTTTTCTCTGATGTGATACTTAAGTTAGAGAAAAAAAAAATTATAGTACTCAAGTGAACGCCATATGAAAGTTATGACACCTATGTTTTTATTATCCCAAACTTAATGAGAGAAAAGTTTTGGTGTAGTAATCCTTAAAAAGAGTAGGTAAATTTAAGGGATTACTAATAAACACAAACAAAAGTTGACAACTCACTTGAAAAGTTGGTATATGGAATAATATAATTAGATTTTGGTACTCCAAAACTAGTTGGCAAATTAGTCTGACAAAAGTCAGCAAGTTGCGCTAATCAAGTCGGTAATTTAAGGTAATATTTAGCAAAGTTGAAGCTTAAGTTATGCAATAAAAGTATGTAAGTTAGCACAATATTTGCAAATTATTAAAAAAAATTGATGATTTCGTAAATATTGATAAATTACCAACAAGTTTTTTTGTAATAATAAAAATAAATCATTGGTCATCTTTTTCGCAAATATATATTTTATATGTTTACCAACTCTTATAGAAAAAAATGAATTGAAATTAACCAATACTAATAAATTCATATTATTAGGCATGTAATGTTATTAGTCCGCAAATCTTCTGGGGACAATAGAGGCCATGCCACTAAGTGGATATAACCATTTCAACATATAAGCTAAACCACGAACGAGAAGATAATGGATGAAGGCATCAAAATAATTAATCGGGATAAAAATTCACTTTGGCCAGTTCGAAAGTGAGAGAAGAACTTAATCCCACCAACATAGAGTTATTGCTATCGTTCTCACCAAGTGGGTGAATAGGTGATTTCAAATAATTTTAGAAATCAATGCGGAAATTCAAACGGATAATCTCAAAGCTTCATCCAGATAAAGATAACTACACAAGATCTGAGGTGTCCTCAGATGTAGCTACGTGCAATATTCTACCATCACATAATAATAAAGAGTTTAAGGGATAGAGAATTTGCACAAATAGCTTATAGTAGTTCAGCTTAATTCAAACCTACGTTCACTTTTTCAAGCCGGTAGCTAGTCGGCTGCATTCTACCTTGAGTCGAAAGACTTCCCGCCTAACACATGCTTGAATGCTCACTTCTAAATATCACAATGTTTGGATAATAGATATGCAAAGAATGTTAACCCCTCTTGATCTTGGAATTTAGAATTCTGCTCTCTTGTTTTTTCGCACTTCAATCTTGAGATCTCCTTTTATACTTCTCCGCCTCCAACTACCAATTACAAGGCATCCAATGAATTGTTTTAGAAAAAAAAAAACCACTATACAAAAGTGTGCGTGCGATTGCTCGATTTTGACGCTATTATTAGGGGCACGTAGCACTTTGCGAGGTCATGTTGCGGAATTAACTCTATTCAATAATTATTTTATTTTATTTTTACTTCAAAATAATTTCTTTCATAAATGAATTTCTTGACTCATTGTAATAGTGCAACTGTTCATGGATATAAGCTATTACATCTTTTGGAAGGTTTATGTCTGTTCGAACATAACTACCAAACTGACAGTCTTGTAACATTTGGAGTTCTTGTATCTGTTTGGAAATAACTATCAATTCAGAAATGAAAAGGTATAATTGGATGTACAATTTCAAACATGAAGAGGTATATTTGAACTATCCGTTTTTAGACACGAAGAGTTGCAATTTTTCATACATAAATTATTTTTGAAAAATTATGAAAATGTATGTTTGAATAAACTGTTTGAACACGAAGAGTTGTATGAGAATCAACTATTTTTCAGACGCAAAAAGGTGTGTTTATTTTCGTTCTATATTCTAGTATTTTGTTCATTTTAACTCACTTCCTCACTTTCAATTTTCGTTCAAAACTCGAAAGATACAACATTCCTTTTTGATTGTTTTCCAAAGAGTTCTTAGAGAATTATTAGAATTGCTATATAATATTCTCACTTGAGACTCTGTTGTATCCTAGAGGATCTTTGCCAGTAATCATTAGTAACGTTGTGAGGCAAATGATTCCTCAAAGAGAGTGTTGTCATGCCTCATAGTCAATTCCTTTGTTCATCCAATCTGACCTTATTTTCCAACAATTTTAAGGAATTATTTGTTCAACAATGGAGTCGGAATCAATCAAGTTATGAAACTGGTTATGGTGAAACTGGATCGGTTCGATGGCAACTACTTCGCTCGTTGGAGAGATAAGATGATGTTTCTCCTCACTGCCCTGAAGATTTCGTATATCCCCGACCCCAATTTGATGCCTATAGAGGATTCGGCGCCTACCAGTGAAGGAGGAGAGCTTAGTATAGAAGATGTCGAGAGGGTCAACAAGGAGAGGAAGAAACGTGAAGAGGACGAATTGCTTTGTTGATGCCATACACTGAACACATTATCCGATCGTCTCTATGACTTGTTCTCTAAGATGAAGTCTGCTAGAGAAATATGGAATGCGCTCAGCTTCAAGTATAAAGCGAAGGAGCAAGATACGAACAAATATCTGATCGCTAAGTATTTTGACTTCAAGTTCGTTGATATTAAACCCTTGTTGGAGCAAATCCACGAATTACAACTACTAGTCAATAAAATTCGTGCTCTCAAGATAGATATTCCATAATCTTTTCAGGTTGGAGCAATTGTAGCAAAATTGCCTCCGAGTTGGAAAAATTATGGAAAAAGGATGCTGCATAAATCTAAGGATATCACTTTGGATCAAATATAGAAACATCTTCGCATTGAAGAAGAGTCACGTTTTCGTGATAAATTTATTTTATATGATACCAAAGTGAATTATGTGGAGGGAAATTGATTCAATCCAAACCCAGCAAAACTTGAAATGTAAGAGATGACAGAATTTTAAGAAGCCACAGAAGAATAAAAAAGGGTTATTGTGTTGTTTGTGCCAAGGAGGGTCACTATGCAAAGGAGTGCAGGCAATGTAAGAACATATTCAAGGACAAGAACACTTTAATAGTTCAGGCAGATACAAATATGGTTGAAGAGAACTATGTGGCCATGGTTTCAACTAAGTTTCCGAACTTGAATATTTCTGATAAAGTTAAGGATTTTGTGGCCATGATTTCTAAGGTTGATTCTGCTTCTGTCGAATCTTCTTGGTGGATAGATTCTGGTACAACTATGCACATATGAGACTTTTTGAAGAGACTATTGAAGGCATCTTCAAGAGGTCGAGATGGCAAATAAAGTTCTTGCAAAGGTTATTGGAAAAGGCACAATTACTTTCTATTTTACCTTTAGAAAGAAGATTTACCTTCTTAATGTAGTAGTTGCACCTGAAATCAAAAGAAATATGATTTCTATTGATTTGCTTTGTAAAGGGTGTTTTCGGGTATTGTTTAAGTCCGACAAGGTCATCCTGTCGAAGAATGGGATGTTTATGGGAAAGATTTACTCCAATGAAGACATGTGTCAACTGAGTATTAATAATAATATCGTCTATTCTACTTATATTGTCGAATTTCCTCATTTATAGCATAGTAGATTATCACATTTAAATTTTTGTTATTTAAAGAATATGAAAAATCAGACTTGATAAGTTTTGATGGCAAAGTAAACAAATGTGAAATTTGTGTTAAGTCTAAGTTGACAAAGAGACCATTTCCTAGTGTTAGTAGATATTCTAATTTATTGGATTTGGTACATAGCAATGTATGTGAATTCAGTGGCATGCTACTATATGGTGGTAAAAGATATTTCATTACCTTTGTGGATGGCTGCAGTAGATATTTATATGTCTATCTCTTAAAATCAAAGGACGAGGTGTTTACTAAGTTTAAGAAATATAAGACTGAAGTGGAAAATCAATTAGAAAGGAAAATTAAAGTTCTACGTTCAGTTAGATGTGGAGAATATTTCCTTAATGATTCTTCAGCCTTTTGTGAAGAACATGATATTATTCATCAAACTTCATCACTATGTACTCCACAACAGAATGGTTTGGCTAAAAGGAAAAATAGATCTCTTGGAGAAATGATTAATTATGTGCTTTCTAATTCAAAACTACCAATTAATTTATGGGATGAAACATTGATTATTGCATGTTATATTCATAACAGAATACCATCCAAGAAAAATAACATTAGTCCATATGAAGTTTGGAAATGTAGAAAATCGAACTTGCCAGTGTGGGGGTATTTAGCATATATTACCGAGTACCATATCCTAAGAGAACAAAACTTGCCCTAGAGCTATAAAAAGTGTATTTCTTGGATACGTTGAAAGCAGTAAAACTTCGATTTGGATCAAATACATAGCTAAAACTACAATAATATAGTAGTTTGAAGGAAAAATATTTTTCGACTTTTCGGTATTTAAATGATAGAAAACTAATCGATGTCTAAAAATAATTTTCATGGTCCAACAACAAGTTTTGCTCTTCTAACAAGAAGGGAATCATTTTTGTAACTCACGAAACAAATGAAACATCATTTTTCAAATGAAAATATTTTCCCTCGTCATAAAATTTTGAGCAAAAGCTACAAAAGTCTCAATCTATGCTTACTGTGACATATTTACGATAATATTTTTTATTACCCTCCTCAAAGTGTCAAACAATCTGCCTTCATGAGCATCCAAAAGCAAACAATTTTGATATGATGCTCACGTGATTTGACGAAAATAAAAACAAGATTATCTTGATTGGAAAATCATATCTGGAAATCTTGACGGAGGGTAAATATGTCACACATGTACAATTTTTTTTTTCGTCACAAGAAGATTTAATATAAATATGTCATAATGAACATAATTTGAGATTTGTTATGGCTTTTTCTCTTTAAGTTTTCAATAGAACAACATCACTAAAATGTATCAACTATGCCGCAACACTGCCTTACGCAAAAGGGGTAACCGGGTCCATGTTCCGGGTAAGTTCCACCTAAAACCTAGAACCTATCTGCTCGTATCGATTGCTCATTTTTCGAAACTTATAACCTATCATGTATACTCTAGAATCTGGAATCTTCCTTATCACAGGTTCTGGCTGGATACGGTTCCAAGGCACCCTAGAACCTACGTAGAAGATATTCTACATAGAAGATATTCATATAGAGTTAGATGGAGCTGCGAGAAAAGATTTTTTATGGCGGTTTTTACGTTGCATCAGTCCCATGTACCTTTACACGACATACGTAACTGTTGACAAAATATGAAGCTTACAAGCGTGTTGATCAGAAGAATAATATGGACACGCCCCTTGAAAAAATCCGACGGAGACTCAAGGACTAAGACGCTTACCTATATAAGAACAAGTGCTACGACAAACGGAGTTCCGTGGCAGAACTCTCGGGGTCAACTCTCTTACGGAAGAAAGAATATAAGCAGATCAAGAAAAGTGATACTCAAGAAAACCACTGATTTATTACTCATAAAAACACTCTACGGAAAACATAAATGTGTCATAAAATATAGGAAATCCATTAAATAGAGACTTGGACTAAAAATTAAAGCATATAGTTCCATGAGATTATTTCCACAATGCAACGGGTCTCTCAGGATTGTCAGGTACATAGGGATCTCCATAGAAGAAATCTGGAACCACCACATAGAATCCATGAGAGTCCACCTTGTCTGCAAGCTTCCTTGAAATCACGAGCGAACAAGGTTAAGTCTTTGTAGTGCGTAAAGAATCATAGGCTTTTTAGCACAGCATAAACTCACATAATTTACATATCAGTTAATCGCCCAAAAAAAGTTCTTTAAAAGAAGAAAGAGGGGAGAAACGCGTCATAAAATCTACAAAAACATTAAGGACGAAATTCGAAGATATTCCATCAGGTGTAAACAGCAAAAGCGGGCCAATCAACCACGAAAGTTTTGAGTCTGTGAAGTATTCTTCGCTTTGCATCGAGAGGGCGAGGGAAATTCAGGCTTGATATGCAACCTCGAAACTAAAACACAAGCACAAAAGATGAGTACCCACCTCGGAATCAATACTTCATATCCAAAAGCCAACTCAGATTTACGGCTAGACTCACGACGGTAGAGAGAAAGTTTTGAAGCAGCAATCAACAGAAAAACTCAAATGGCAAGGGAAGGGCCGTTCATTGAAGAGATAGAGAGGGAGCAATGTCCAGTGGACGCGAGAGAGGATAGTGGAGGAGACTGTCCAGAATAGAGAGAGGAGACGAGACCATCGATAATAGAAGGTAAAAGTAGAAAGTTTTTAAAAATCCGGTTTCGGAGAACCGAGAACCGGAACCGGCGGTTCTTCAAAATACAGAACCAAGAACCGAACCCTAGCACATTAGAATCTGGAACCGGATTAGAATCGGCGGTTCTGTTCTTCGGTTCTCAGTTCTACCTTGGAGTCATGCTCGCCCTTATTATGCAATCTCCAAAAACATAACTCATAACGATAGTTTAATTTGGTGCAGTTAAGAAAAAAAATCAAACAAAACTATATTGCCAAAGGGTTAATACTACGAAAATTCCTAAATCCGTACACCTGTGATAAATTTATCTTAAATTATTTTGTGACCACCAAAATTCCAAACTGGTACACTTATGGCAAATTTACTATAAATTAATATATATGTGACAAATTGACCCTCCACTAGTTTTCGCTAAATCTAACCGTCGAATTGCTAACTTAGATACCATGTGGCAATTCACGGGTGTACCACTTTAGAATTTTTACTGTATGTTTGTAACAGGTTTATCAATTTGGAATTTTTCGAGATATTAATCCAATTTAATGCATGATGAATTTATCACATGTATATCAGTGTGGTGTTTTTATTAGTCAAAAAATTAATTTACGGTAAATTTGTCATAATAGTATCAATTTATGATTTTTAGTGATCAAATAAATAATTTATAGTAAATTTGTCAGAGCTCACGGGTATACCAGTCAGGATTTTTTTATGGCAAAAAAATATTAAATAAATTTATCTAAAACATATCAATTTAAAATTTTTTATGATATTAACTAATTGCCAAATATCAATCGGAAATTGAATTTTGAAATTACCTCTCTAGAATTGAGCCGACAATCCCTTCAATTTGGCGGAATCGAATGATGCTCGTTGCTCAAGGGCTTAATTAGACGAAAAGCTCGATTGGAGGGTGAAAAATCTCAGCTTCAATTAAGCTGGACAAGCGCGCCAGGGGCTAAAGGTCTCGACTTTTTGTCACTCTGGAAAGGGGAAGCGTCGTGCTCACTGTTCTAGAGTTCGATTTGTGCTTTGACCTTCCGGGTTCACAGTTTCGCTTGGAGAAACTGAGTAAGGCGTTCTTCGTTACTTCACTCTCATCTCTCTCTCTTAATCTATCTGTTATATGATTTGTGGTTGCTCGACGGAAGCTGTCGCTATCGGTTTGGGTGCTCGATTTTCTATCTACTCGGATCGTGCTCTCCATTGTTGCAAAGTGGAGTTTCGATTTTGAAAAACTTGATCTGGAAATGGAGTTTAAGGGCTAAAAGTTGAAATTTTTGTTTTGAGCAATGAGACCAGGAGGGCTCAATGTTTTTCTCTTCTTTTTTTCTCGAGGGTCGACAATGCTGGAGAGACCATGTTCCGTGAAATGGTTCCATAAATTTTTGTTATCTGGGAAGTATTAATCTTCTCATCGGCATGGGTTGGCTCACCTGAAAAGATTGACAAATTTGCCTGACATTGAAGGAGAATGGTTACTGGTATTTTTGCTTGTTGGATCTTGATGCATTGTGCTATTAATATGTTGGGAAATCTTAGTGCTATTTTAGAGAGTTCATTCCTCCTTTGAATCATTGAAATGTTAACTCAGATTACAATGGTATTTGGCATTTATCAACTGTCTCAAGGATGAGTCGATTGCCCAAATTGGTTTTTGCTTGAAATCTCACCGAACCACTTGATTGTCTCATGCTTCAAATTCTTCAGCTGGAGATAATTGACAACTTTGTCATGGTGCTCATGTTCAGTAAATAGGTATTCTAAGCATTCGATATATATCTTTCTTAACTGTGGAATTTAAAACTTCAAGACTTAATTGCACCTTTGCTTGCTATGTTACTTTCATCAAAATCATTGAAGCGTGGTTTTATGGTTCTTCCCTATCCCCTTTTCTTTTTCAATCTAAGAAAGGCAAATTTGAAGTGATACGTGATGAACTCGTAGGCTCAACAAATTACCAAGTCCCATCTTCTTCAAACCATAAGCTCTGTCTTTATGATTTTCAGATCGAGTATTTTCTCACAGAAACTAGAATTTTAATCTTTCAGCAAAATCAGTAATGGAAATCCATTCTTTGATATGGTCTTGTGATCGCACAATATTAATGATCTCTCCCTCTCTCTCTCTCTCTCTCTCTCTCTCTCTCTCTCTGCGATGATAAATTTACCAATACTCTGTGTTTGTGTTTTCTATTTGAAATGTTCATACCCATTATATTTTTGCTTATTTGACTATTAATGTTCTGTTGTAGGTGTGCCCCCGAAGTTCATGGATCATTTCAGAAGAAAGTTATGGAGGATTGGGTATAATGCTTGAACTTAAATTGACTCTGTATTTGCATATTCTTTTTTTTTGTCTAATCCGTGTTTTTTCCCTTGGTCTTGTAACTTTTTAGTTGGATTAGTGTGCTGTTCTTTTAAATGTTATTTAGAAGTTGGTCTGATGATTTAAAATAATGCAGTCAGTTTCATTTTAAAAAGATGATATGCATATTTAAATTTAGTCAATGCATGGAGTATTCAACTGCTGAGGAGTGTTATTGCTAAATCACCATTGTCAAGCTTATGAGCTCAAGCTTGTGTATGACTTGATAAAAATTGAATCAAGTTGAGTTATGCTTGGTTTATTCGGTTGCCTAGTAAAGTTGATCTGGGATGCACACAAGATATACTCTTAGGTTTAGTATGAGTTGAGTGGAGCTTATGTTGAACCGTAGGGGCTTGGTTAGGAGTTAGAATTGTAGTCTGGTTTTAGTGCTCTATGTGTATAGAAATAATGAACGGGCGGCCAGGGCCCTTGGAGATATCTTGCACTTTTGTTTTCCCATTTAATGCCTTTTAATGCTTGTACAGTGCAGAGGATGAGTACTTATCTCAAGACTTACCCAGCTTTGCTAATATTTAGCTTGTCCTATCATTTAGCAACACATTTTGACTATGGAATTGTCTGATGGTGAATAGGATGGGATTATCTGGAACAAATTTACTGGGGGAAGCTGTGTGCCGTAGAGTTTCTTCATTTGGTCCCTCTCATATTTGCAAGGCTGGGTATTCAACTGCAAGACAAAATTTTAATGCCACAGGTATTGTATGCAGCTTATGGGCATTAGTGCTCTCACTTCTCTTGTTATGATTCAATTGTTTTCCTCATTTCTGTAATGTGCATATGGAATTTGCAGGAGGTACTGTAAATCGAATATTTGCTCCATATTGTGTATATAAGGGGAAAGCTGCACTCTCTCTGTCCCCGGTTCTCCCTACTTTCAGTAAATTGGAGGTCTGTCTGTGTTCCTCATGTTCATTAGAATATATCAGCAAGCATGTGGTAGCCGCTTTCTGTTTTGACTGTAATATCTTTTGTATTTAACAGTCTGGTGCTGGACTTAAAGTTGATAGACATGGTGTCATGATGTTGAGATTTTGGCCAGCTATTGGTGAGCGCAAGTATGATTGGGAAAAGCGACAGGTAACGTTAGTCTGTTTATAAAGTTCATACTAGGGTTTTTCCCATACATGCAAATTAGTTATTCTACATGAAGTATCTTTACAAATATGCTTTATGATACGATGAATGAAATGCGACACGCATGGTATGTCTGACAAGTATTCTGTATTGTTTCTTTTCTACAGCTTTTTGCTTTGTCAGCCACTGAGATTGGATCCCTCATAAGTTTGGGTCCAAAAGATTCCTGTGAATTCTTCCATGATCCTTCAATGCTGTCCAGGTTATTAGACTGACTTGCTTCTGATAGATCTTTCCTTGCTTTACCTTGCTCTAACTTCATATGGCTTGCCGGTTTTTCCCCCCCTCTGGTCTGGCTCATTTTGTTTTTACCTATTTATTAATGTTTTTCCAATGTTTCTTGTTGTACCTGGATTTTTTACTGTATGTATGCTTGAATTACAATAGTTTGAGTCTCTTTTGGAAGTCATGACCAACTTTTATGTAGTGCATGATGACATTGACAAGAAACACTTCCTGCAGCAATGCTGGTCAAGTGAGGAAGAGCTTGTCAATTAAGCCTCATGCCGATGGGGGTGGCTACTTCATTTCTCTGAGTAAGTATTGTGTTTCAAAGGTTCTAGAATTGGTAGATATTTAGCCCTTATTCAATATTGAGTTTGTTACATTTTGGTAACCCTGTAGGAGCTGATTTATCTGTAGAATACTTTTGTTCCTATTTTCTAGCACAATCATATAATATCTAGTTCTAGCTGTAGTTTAGGTACCTAAATAATTTTCATAATGCACTTGTGCAATGTACTCGCCATTTCGCCCCCTCTCTAGATCCTAGGTCGGCATCTGTTCCCAACCCTCTTGAATCCACCTTCATATGTAGCATTTTCCTGTTTCTAGTAATCCACTTCCTGCTTTCCAAGCTACACTCATTGCCACTATTTTCCTCTAAGAACCGTCATTTTCAACATTAAAACACCATAGCCAATCTCAATGCTGTAGCAATTTGCCAGCTAGAGCCTTATTAAAAAGAAACAAAAATGAGTTAGCTGGCCCACATTTTGGAAAAGTTGCTTGATCAGATGGGTGTTGTTAATATTGTTATTTGTAGCTTTTGAAGGTTGGAATTTGATTTCTGATTTCACAAAGTAGCTTAGATCTTTAAAAATCCTATATATCTACTTAAGTTGATTGGCACATGCTTGATTGTGAGCTCTCTCACTTGCAGGTGTTACCAACAATATTCTGAAAGCGAATGAACGATTTACTGTCCCTGTTACAGCTGCTGAATTTGCCGTCATGAAGACAGCATGTAGTGTATGTCTTCACTTATTATCTCTATTTTCTTTGTGCAAATGGTAATTATGTTTTATATTTTAGCATTTAGCAAATGACTAACTGACTAGGTCTATTCCCTACTGACTTTCTTTTTCATATAGCTTCTATTGATTAATCATCTACAATGTTTGGTAACTTGCAAACTGTTGATAACCAGGAAAATGGGGGGAAGAAAAGGTGTTTTTGTGTTTTTTTTTTTCTTTTTATTTTTTTTTTGGGGGGGGGGGGGGTGTTATCTGCAAAAGTAGAGATTTTTCTAATTGCCAAATGGGAAATGATAGCAGTGGCTCCCTGTTTGATAATAACATGCTTCTAAATGAATCCTTCCGAAGGGTTCTTGGTTTAAACCTAGATCAGACCTCCTGTAAGCTGCACTAGTTTTCTGCTAATGCCTATTATTACAAGCCCTCTGAAAATGGTTCAAAGTTGCTCAGTCTAAAGGATATTTGTGATTGCCTACAGTGGAAGACTGGAGAAGAATATGTGTTTTAGTAGCTGCTCTCGTGTCTATAAATCTATGGTTTTCTGGGGCACATTTCTGTGGGTACATGAGCCTAGTGGCAATTTGATGATTCGAACAGAAATGCCTTTATGTCTTCCAGTTGTTCTTTCGTCTTTTCTAGTCAAGGAGCAAGTGCTTTATCATAGTCTGGTTTTGCAGTTTGCATTGCCTCACATCATGGGTTGGGACCGGTATACCAATAACCAGCGGCACGGAGCAGATGAAAAGCCCTCAAAGGTGGATAAGCAACTCCTGGATCTGGAGTGGGATAAATGAACGCTGAAATGCTGGTTTCATCTTTTGCTTGAAATACTGTGCAACTTTGTAAAAATCTGTGCCAACAGTTGCTTAGCTTCAGTTCTGGGCGTCCTGCAATGTTGTACTGAACATGGATCTCTCCTTGGTATGTTTTGGAGAGTGTTCTGATTATATTTGTATGCGGTTGAATTGACGTCCTTTTGATGGACCACTTTTGCAATCCGGTTATCTGCCATGAGCTTTCGCTTGTTCCTTTAGGAGGCTTCTCAGAAACTGTTCAGCGATGATCCCGTCTTGATTTGCAAATTGATCTATGTTTGTATGCTGCAGGTTAAAGCTGCAATCTTGTTTTCTTAGCTTCCCAAGTACTCAAATAAAATGATCTTGTGCTCAGAAATTCCGATTTATTGATGGCTTCTCCAGCTACGAAACTGATGCAAGTGCAGTGGTTAGGGCAGTGGTTGTGTATGGCGCTCCTGGAGCGCTTCATTGGGTCAAAGAACCGGGACTGTAATTTTGAGGACGACGAGTGCCTTGGGACCCGTGATATTGTCATGACAGTACCCAAGAAAATATCATGCGTCCCAAGGAGAGCGAAATCCTGTCTTGCGCACCCAGAAAATAACTGGCCAAGATCGAATGCTAACATTTTGAGAGTGACTATGCATTATTAGAAAAATGAACTTGTAAAGCTACCAGGCGCACGCACGAAAAGTGCTCCCAACACATCCACTCAAGTGGTAGTGACACATTTGTACGGTTCGAAGCTGAATAACACTTCGCACGATGAGAATACATACATTGCACGAGACTCAAATGTACTTCAATTACTTGGGAAGCTATAGGAATTGACAAAACTTGCACAATAACACATTGTCATGTAATCCACCATCTCTCTTTCGGTGCCTTTGCACGAATGATTTACCCAAAAATCGTTCAGGACAGAGAACTGATGAATACAGACTCCGGTTTTCGGCCATGAACTGGCAGATGGATTGAATGTGGGTCGGTATAATATCTACATGCCGAAGTGCATGTCCTTCAGGGCGGTCACTTTGCAGTAAGACAACAGAAAATGGCTGAGCACCTTCAGTTAACTGGGTATCTAAATAAATAGTAACTTTCACAAGTTGTGCAGTTATAGTCATCTGCATATCTCCACATCTTTTGAGAATTGACACTTCATTGGCCTCATTGCAAACCTCAGTGGCAATACTCTTCTGGCAATGATATTCTGGTGGCAGGTGGATGATACGACTTTTAATTTATTGAGGTTGCACGCTTTGGACTCAACAACCTCAGTATACATTCTATGGAATACACAAGAATGCGATCCTCACTCTGTTAGCTCCAGCACTTGATTTTTATGCAGCCTCTTGCAGCCGTCAAGAAAACTGCGCCAGACTAGTGCGTTGGTTGGGAAAGGCATGCTCATAATCATTTCCTCTGCTTCTTTAAGATGCCCATTTTTGGCCAATAAATCAACCATGCCATGGTAATGATCCATCTCAGGTTCCACCTTGTAATAAGTTTTCATTAACTGGAACAACCCCAACCCTTCTCTTACTAACCTGCCATGTCTGCATGCAGTAAGCACTGCCGTGAAAGCAATTCCATCAGGTTGAATACCCTCTGATTCCATCTCTCTAAACCTTTCTAACGCATTACTGGCATAACCATTCGCTCCAAGCGCAGATATCAGCACGGTCCAAGAGATGATATTTCTATCCGACATTTCATCAAAAGTTTTTACTGTGCTCCCGATGCACCCACACTTCCCATACATGTCCATCAGAACATTGCACACAATCGCATCACAGCGACTAAAATCCATCTTTATCATCAGACCATGGACAGAACTCCCAGCAGCAAGGTTGTAAAGCTTACAGCATGCAACTAAAAGGCTAACAAAGGTGTACTTGTCTGGTCGAACTCCAAACATGTGCATATAGCTGAAAAGTTCAAAAACTTCTCTGTAATTACCATTTCGAGCGCAGGCTTCAATAACAATATTCCAGGACACAACATCAGGCTCTTCAAGTGCAGAGAGCAACTTCAGTGTCTCATGGAACTGACCGGTTCTGTTATATAGACCGGCAATGACATTGCTAGAGACAACAGAAAGTGGTTCACCAGGAGCAGTTACAAAGGCCATGGCACCAGATACGAGTCCATTTTTGGCGTATGAGGTAATTAGAGAGCTCCAGACATAGTCATTGCATTCATAGCCCATTTTTGTAATTAGGCAATGTAGTTGCTGTAGCTCTGAAGCATAAGATCCTTTGAGAACGGCAGAAAATGAGCACTCGTTTGGATGGAACCCCAATCTAATCATCTCTTGCAGTAAATATAATGAAGTAGAGGAGTTTCTATTTGCATACCCTGATATCAAAGCACTCCAAGACACCACATTCTTCTCACGAATTTCATTGAAACATTGATGGGCAGCTTCGAGATTTTCAAACTTCACGTAAAAGTCAACCAAAGCACTACCTATAACAACATCAGACTCAAAAGCATTTCTAATAATCGTGGCATGCATAAACTCTCCATAAGCTTGGACATCAAATCCAGTACAAGCGTTGACAGTACTTACAAAAGTTGCTTGGTTAGGCAAGAGCCCATCCCTGGACATTCTACTAAAGATTTCTAAAGCTACTTCAGGTTTTCCAGTCTTTGCCCAAGCCCCAATCATTATATTCCATGACACAATATCCGGAACACACAGCTCCTCAAACACTTTCTCCGCCAAGCATACGAATTGGCATTTAACGTACATACTGATTAACGTATTCTCAATTGAGGATACTGATTTGAATCCATTTCTTATCACAAGACCATGTACCTGTTCTCCTAATACCAAGTCTTGTTCACAGGAACACCCAGACAAGATGCCCATGAAAGTGCATTCAGACAAGGCACAGTTTTCTCTCATAATATCTCGGAATAAACATGCACAATCTCCAGAATATCCATGATGCCCAAACAAAGTCAGCATGGAGTTCCAAGTCACTAAGCTCTTTGAAGGCATATCTTCAAAGATCCCAATAACATCATCCAACCTCCCATGCCTCCCGTACAAGTTCAGCAAAGCAGTCCCCACAAAAGGGTCGGCATCAATAAGCCCATTCTTCATCGCAATCCCGTGCAACTGAATCCCACAACTCAAGTCCAATGCTTCGCAGGACAACAGCCCAGCCAACGAGTGCTGGGTCGGACCAAACCCACGACCTCTCATTTCGGAAAACACAGAAAAAGCTTCCTCGGCATCTCCCCATCGACTGTACGCGGTAATGACGGTATTGAACGTAACCGCGTTTCTCTGGGGAATACTCTCAAACACTTTGCGGGCGGCGAACAATTCGCCGAGACCAGCGTACAAGGAGATGACATTATTGTAGAGGAAGACGTGTTGTCTCAAATAGGGTCCGAATGTGATGGTAAGCGCATGGAGGGTCTTCGTCGCGTCGAGAGAACCACTCCTTGAGCATGCACGGACAAGGTCAAGGAGACGCTTGTGTTTAAGGGAGGCGCCATTGAAGCTCATGCGCGAGAAGGACAGTGTCATGGGACTCGCTATTGGGCTTTCAAATTTAGAAAAATATAACAAGATAATTAAGCCCATTGACTAGTCAACTACTTGTTGGGCTTGGGCCCGAAATTTGTCTCACCCTATCGATTTTTATTTCTTTTCATAATCCAATGGGACATGGCATAATCTCAATTAATCAATAATTAGGGAAACGATTCATCTTTCAAAACTGCTCCAACCGGAGACGTCCGACTAATGACACGTCAAAAGATCGCCCTCGAATTATTTATATTAGTGTGACCGAGGACGAATTAATCGTGCATATCATAGGACAGGGCTAAGGTGATAATCTTGATCGGGATTAGGATAAGCTTTGATGAATAAAAACGGATCATTTGGGAAGCGAAAAAAGCGACCCTGCTTTAAGGCTCTATTTATTTTGTGGAAAATAAATAATTTAAAAATATTTTCTTAAAAATGATAGCTTGTGTCGCTTTAAAAATGAAAAAACGAAAAAAAAAATTCACTCTTAAATTATTAGAAATAAATTGTGCCAATAATGAAAATATTTTTCATAAATGGCGTAATGCAAAATACAAACGATCATAATTTCAAACTAATTTATTTTCCTCTAAATAAACAAAATCTAAGAAAAATTCCATTTTATGAGATCAATTAAAAAGATTATTCTAAACAAACGGAAAATCATCTTCTTTTTCTTTTCCCGCCTTTTTTTAATGATTTTAAGGTGCGAAAAATTTCAATTGTTTTACCAATTTGACTACTCTTGTATCTAGTAGACAAAATCATATATTAAAAAAGGGTAAAAGGTAAATTATTCGAACATTTTAGACACTTTTTTCCACTAATAAAATCTATAGAGAAAACGAAAATAAAGTGATGTCAATATCGTCGACCGACCAAATAAAATGTTGCTTTCAATTGACCCGAACATAGGCCTCCATCATTTCTTTGTTTGCAGAGGAGTGGGTGCTGATTCCACTACAGATCTCCTGCACAACTCCAACAGTTATTTAATAAAATCCACTGTTCAATCTCTAAGACAATTCAAATAGAAATAAAAAGAAATCGAAGTCAATTATGTCCGGAAAATACGCAAAATCGTTGTTTGTGTCAGCTTATATTCCAACGCCTCTTCCAAGAAACGGAAAATAATAATAATAATAATAATAATAATAATAATAATAATAATAATAATTTATTTCCGAGAAGCTTGAAATTGACGCGACACATAAGTTACTTCCAACCCCCATAATTATTCAAGTTTAAATTCTCCTGTCTGAGGACAAAGATCACGTGGATTTGGACAGATGCGGATCAATTTTAAGAAACACATGTGGCATGGACCACACACATATGTGTTATTAAAAAAAAAAACTCCTCAAAAGGCCTCTTGAAAAGGTTTCATAACTAGTTAATTAATCAATTCAACATTAGGGTTAGGAAAAATAAAAAAGAAAATTCGATTAACATTGTTATAAAAAGAAGAAGAAAAAGAAGAAGAAGAAATGATCCAGGCTTCTTAATAACATGCTACTTAGGTATCATAACATATAACGGAATGATCATGAGGAAAAGTCGAGCATATAAAGAATCGAATCTTTTTGACCCGAGATGTGAAAGTTGCGCGGGGCGTTCGACGAAAGCATATTCCTCAATGTGTGTGTGTGTATGTATTGGCTTAACAAGTTGGGAAAAAGGGGGAGGGGCACATATAGTTGGGGGAATAATTTTGGATCGAGTGGAGCAAGTTGAAGAGGAGAAAAGATCCGAAACCAGCTAATGACAAGTTGTGAAACGAACGCTGTCTTTGGAGTCAATGTTGAAAATGACCAGCTGAGGACAAACAGCTACCACCTCTCTCAAGCATAAATGCGAGAGAGAGAGAGAGAGAGAGATAGAGAGATAGAACAGAAAGGATGTTGCTAATGCTCTCCACAATCTCTTATGATGAACGGGGCATTTCGCTGTCGCTAAAGAGGGGCATCAAAGAAAATTAATGTGCGTGTGAGAGAGAGATACCGAGACGAGAATTGCTCGAGGAGATTGCCTAAGCAATGACCTCATTACCTGTGGATAACTCTTTGAGGCCGATTTAGACGGGGATCCGCGCGTGTTGGCGAGCCTCGCCGACACGGCAGGGACATGTCCCGACATGTCCGGAGTGCAAACTGTTTTGCGTTCTGGTCGTTCATTGGCACTTTGGCTCTTATCTTGTCACGTCCCGACTCTCGAGCCCGCGACATCCCTTGCCAAATCGCCACCAGGTCATAATAGATAGCGTCCCAGGCAATTGCTATCGACCTAAGCTTATATTGCGCAAGCGGAACGTACCATCTTCCATTCAATAAAAACACATGGGATAGATAGAAAGTAAAGCCAGATTGCAAAATACAAAAGGCTGATGAGAATAGATGATCCATAACCTTACAGAGCCATCAACTGATAATTACAACCCCATGCTTCGGGGTGGCCCTCTAGGACTCACAAAAAAAAATACAGGAGTCAGGTAAGGTTAACTCTCATCTATCCCAAAACAGTATCCCCCACAAAAATAACCACAGTTCCCTGACTACAAAAAGGCCCTAACCCACTACTGGGAAGACTCGACATCCGTGTCGTAATAATCAAACGGGGGAGCCGGGTCATTTGGGTCATCACAAGAACTCTGGCTAGAACGCACAGAGGGGGCTACCGATTGCTCAGGCTCGAGATCGAGCTCCATATCAGGCGCGGGGTCCATCACTTCCCCATCAGGTGTATCAATATCCATCGGGTCCCAAGCGGGGATATTAGGGACCCCCTGTAGAGGTGGCCCCTCAAATCCTCAAAGCGGACCGAAGAGATCCATCCCATCACGAAGATACCGGGCTTTAAAGAGATGTGCCACCAGGTGTGGCATCCCTTCATCAACCCATATCGTCGTGATGTGACGCTCCCACATCTGGTCCGTACCTGGTACCGAATGGAGACTGATATCAAGTGATGAGTCAGTGGGGGTGCCGAACCACACCGGTCTTTCCATTACTTCGGACCTGAAAAATTTGTCCCGCGACGGGGTGAGAAATGAATCTCAGTGAATCAAGCCTAATCTCGGTTAGGACAATGATTCGCCCAGAACATCCTAAGTGCCACAAAAAGATCACAAGATAACAACAGATATATATACATATATATATATCAATCATAACAAGTCTGACAAATCTACTACCAACAGAAGTACAACCACTCAGGCATACACAAGTTCATTATTAATCAATGACCCACGCGACTGGCGTGATAAATACATCAATAGTGCGATCCCGCACTCTTCTGGCAAAACCAGGCTACGTCCACTTTACCCTCTCAGCGACGGCTACTACAAGCAGTGTATCCAGTGCACCCGGCACGGCACTGCGAGTAGGCATTCCTTAAAAAGGAGCTTCGGTCCTTCACAAGCTGCGACCGGCATCCGATAATCCCTTAAAACCGTACGACTGGCACGGGGCATGGATTATCGTGCTTCTGACAAGTCGCAAATTTCCATACAATCTGTACGGTACAAGTACCCACGGTACAAAGCGAACTTGCCAGGTAGCGTCATTGACCCTTTTAATGACCACACAAATTGCACTCGGCAATCAATTCATTGTTTATCTTGGATTAACGCCAAAATCCACAAGAAATACAATCAACTCGGCCCCAAGGCCCGCAAGATTCCCAATGGAGCATATCAGCCAGGCAGACAAACCAATCAAGCAATTTACTCATTCTCAAATAATCAACTGAACCCGGCGATTTCAAGCTCAATTCATAATAGAAATCTTAATCCTCAGTCAAACTATAGCAATCAATTGTTCGCTCGTCTCTAACCTGACACTCACTCGCGAGCAACTCAATCAATCAATTAATTGCTAAATTACCACAAATAGCCACAGACAATTAATCGATCGACCATGTATCCTAACCATGATTTCTATCTAAACCGGTCCCGATCGAAATATTTTTTTTTAATAAATAAATAATTAATTAATTAACTAAATAAATAAAACAGACTAATCCTAAGCGCAATTAGCGCCCTAACCAAGGTTTAGAGTCAACTCACTATTTGAGTTAGCTCGATCGGCGGCGGCGACGGCGGCGGCGGCGGCGGCGATAAAACTAAGGTTTATCGCGCGGCGGGTTGGGCTCAAACTTCGGCGACACCCCGTAGGAGTCCGGCGAGGTCGCCGGAACAGGTGGCCGGCGGCGGAGCTCCGGCGAGCGGCGGCCGGCAGCCTGCAACAGTGAGAAACCAGAATATTCAACCGACACTTCACGGTTTTTGGCCGTTTTCCGGCGACACGGGCCGGGACAAGGCCGGCCAGGGGTCGGAGGCTCACCTAGGGGTCAGTGGGAGTCGGCCGGGACAGGTGGACGGCGGCGGAAGGCGGCCGGCGACGGCGGACAGCCGCGATCAGTGGCTGTCCTGTTTTCGAGCCAAAACAGGGCTCTCGGTCGGCGGCGATTTCCGGCGGCCACGCGCGGCGACCGGCGGAGCTGAGCTGGGTGGCGGTAGAGGAGACTCAGGGGAGTCGTTTGGCGGCGGCGGTGTGGTACGGCGGCGACGGTGGCGGCCGAACGAAGACCGGAACAACCCGGTTTCAAAAACAGAGCACCGAGACTTTCGGGCCGGATTCCGGCGGTTCCGGCGGCTGACGGTCGGCGACGAGGGGTGGGATCGGTCGAGGGGAGGTCGGGGGTTAGCTGGGTGGTGGTGGTCGGCGTCGGTGGCGGCCGTGGCGGCCGGAGAAGACCGCGAAGTCCTCGGGTCGCCTGACCCGAAAACAGGGGACGTTCGGCCGTGGGTTTTCTTCGGCGAAACGGCGGCGACGGCGGCTCGGCCGGGGTCCAGGCGACGGCGGCGAGTGGTTGGGGACGGTGGCTGCCGGTGGGGATGTGGTGGTCGCGAAAAATGACGACGGAAGGAGGAGGAATCGGTCGGCAAAGGGGGTTGTCGGCAAAGAAATAAAAGAAAGAAGAAGAAGAGAAGAAGAAGCAGGCGGCAGAGGCACGTTGGGCAGAGGGCAGGTGGGGCCCACCTCCTTGACTTTGGAGGCCAAATTTTAATTTTCTTTGTCTTATATGAATGAATTATTGGGAGGGGCAAAATGGTAATTTTGGCGCGCCGGGACTGAAACGAAATTTTTGATGTACTGATCGATGGGTAATTTCGGCAATTTCACTGGTCAAGCTCGATCAGGGTTAAGCTCGTTTGCAAAAACGGCAATTTAAAAATCGCCACGGATTAATTTCGAAACTCAATTCGAAATAATCTAAAGTTCGGAATTCGTCCAAATTTTCGTCTTTTCAATCCTTATAGTCCAAAATGGCGTCGACTATGAATATACATTCATATCATTAAATCGACTCCCGGCACTTACAAGGGTTGAATTTCCAGGACGTCACATATCTAGCCGAGATGATGCCCCCATGGCCTTAGACCCAATCGGCAACCGATTTCGATTCCCGGATGGGTCCATGAATCGGCCGTATCTCTCTCTCTCTCTTTAGTATTCACTGCAAAATTACAAGTGTTATTCCAATGTATATTCTACTGCACGAGTGTTGTTAATAGAACGAGGTCGTGACACGATAAACATGATGACTAGCCCCGCAGAAACCCGAAAAAAAAAAAATAAAAAGACTACAATGATTATCAAGAAACAAGTCTGTGAATTTGTCACAAAGTTTGCCAATCACAACAATCTCTACAAGAGTTTGCTACAAGGTTCACAATCTTCAAGTCAAATGCATTCACGGTCCACATGAGATATCACACCGGAAGAGGAGTTTGCCACGAGTTCGCGAGAGCAAGCAAAATAAAATCAACAGAGGATAAATAAACACAAAATCTCCTGTTCTCGGGCATTTAAAAAAAACAAAAACAAAAAAACAAAATGGTTTGAGAGCTTATGAGACATTTGAAATAAATCAAGCTCGAACTAAGTCTACAAAAGATCCACGAGCCATTTCCAACTTAGAACTTCAACGTTTGTCCGTAAAAGATCGCTTCAAGTTCTATCCCCTCTGAAAAACAAAACAACTATAAATATAGATATCACACAACCTTAATTAGTTTAAAATTAGAACTACTACTAGAAGTTAAACTCAACCAATTAATGAAAAACCTTCCCCCCCAAAAAAGAAAAAACCGATCCGATCCTAATGGTCTGGGTGGGTGAGTCCGCATCTGAAATCGAGAATTGGACCGACATTCGCCGATTTCAAATCATAGGAATGTGGAACTGCCCATATTCGATCAGTTTGTTCTTTTGCCCACCCCCAGCATCTAGGTCATATAGTGCATGATATACATGTTGACCCCCCCCCCCCCGATATTTATGTTATTTTCTAAGGTGGATAGTTAAAAAAATGGACACGTTGATCGATCATCTTTAAAAAAATTCCGAATCGGCAATACAACGATCCACGTCATCAAATCAGGTATGATTGGTCATCTAAGCAAATGGAAGGACCACATTGCAACGATGACTAATAGGTCAGAGACCACATTGAACAAATCGAGTTTTTCAGGGAGGACATTGCAAATTGAGCCGGAGAGTTCGAGAACCTTTTTTAAAAAAAAAAAAAAACTTTCCCAACGAAAATTCGGAGTTACCCGCCATCATGGTTATTGTTCGTGCGAGGTCCCCACGTGCCACGGAGTGGCGATGCGCGATGACAATCTGTCTAACGAGAAGAAGATTATTAATGTAACTAAATAGTGGTTAAACCTTTTTGCTTGAATCGGAGAATTCCCTAATTGCATGTGCATCGAAAGTGTCTTATCATTATTATTATTTTTAATGAAAGGAGGGGAAAAAAAAACAAAAACAAAAGAAGAAGACAAAAGGCAAAAGTTACCATTGGAGTTTGTGTATTGGGGGTCGGTCGTTGTGGGCGAGAGAGCTTCATTTTCAACGAGCGGGACACGGTGTGATTTGGCTCCACAACACGCACGCGTGCTCGATTATGCGAAAAATGTTCAAACCGTGCTCCCGCCTCCCTTTGATGTTGATCGCATGAGCACGTGCCTCGTCGAAACGGTTTTTCTTTTTTTTTAAAATAATTATTTGTATTGTGTACGATATTATATTTTTGGAATTTCCGATGTGATAAAAAGTCAGAAGACTAAAGTTAGAGATTCCTGGTTGGGAAATGCTACCTACGTGGCCAATGAGTAAAGCCTTAACATTTGGCTTTTGCAGTTCTATGTTAATGGTCATAGCCACCCCTCACCTCTCTGTCTATCTAGCTAGGGTTGGCTGAAAAGTGCCTTCTTTCGTATGTGTTTAATCGAGCTCCACACATGGTAGGCCTCTATATCCATAAAGGAAGCAAGTGCTACTTTCTTTTTCTTTTTCTTTTTTTGCCCTTTTAATCCAGAAACCAACCCCCAATATATATATATATATATATATATATAGGACAAATTATTGTGATATTTTCTGAATTTTTGAGTGAATTATGATGGCCCCCTTGAAGTTTTGAATTTTGACTAGGTTATGATGCTCCACTCATTGTATTTTTTGCCCTTCTTTTCTTTTGACTATGACGGTGGTGGACGGTGGTTTGTTAAGGGGCGGGGGGAGATTGGAGGTTATATTAAACTGAGAGGTCGAGATTTTCGAGACCTGTTAGGTAACAATTCTCTTTCCAAGAATAATTTCGAAACATAAATGATTTTCTTCTAATTATGTTCTCGAGAACAAAGAAATAGATTTCTTTTCCCTCTTATTTATGTACCTAATCTGCTCCTTGAAAACTGATATGTTCTCGAGAACAAGAAAAATTTACAGAGGTTACAAAATAAATTTCTGTTTTTTTTTTAATGTTCGGTAATGAAAGAACATGAATCATAGAAATATGGGTTTTACCAAACAAGCCGTCATTCCACTGAAATGAGTGGAAGTGAATTTAGTATTATGCCATCTTTCAGGGGTAGATATTCGAACAATTCGAAAAAGAAAGTAAAAAAAAAAAAAAAATCTCATATGGCCAGCATATCTACAATCTAAGTCAATCTTATTCGTTCAACAAAGCGTGCATGATTTGAAGGCAGGCGATTTGGGAGCGATACAGAAGATGGAATCGCCACAAGCAGCAAACAGTGGATGCCCACCATTCAATGCACCGAGTTCAAAAGAGGAAAACAGCAAAGCCGATCTTTTGGCCAAAACAACTAACAAGCAACGATAAACAATTTGGGACGGCAACTCTATCGATGAGTAGGGTTCGAAAAACAAGCAAAGCGTCGAACCCCTCCTTAAACGAAGACAACAGTGGGGAGTGCACTCAGAATCAGAAGCATCAGAGAGGGCATTGAATGCCTCGGATCGCGAGCTCTGTTTGGTGGCTTTCACGTTGTTTTTTTCCCAACAACGCAGGCGATGATGCGCACAGACGACAGTTTAGGCCTCGACCATTTTCGTCATCTTCTAGGAATCAACCCACCCACCATCTCTCTTTCTCTGTCTCTCTCTCTCTGATGTTGATGCGTCTGAACACGAACCACCAAATGTTTGTGAAAAGCTCTTGCCTTTGTGAGGGGTTCGTGCTGGAGTGAAACCGAACTGAAGCGTGAATCGCGTTGCCGCGATAATCCGGCGTGCCTGCCAGAAACGTTTCTGGAACAGCACCGGCCAAAAAAATTTGTTTTTTTTTTTTTTTTTTTGTAGATTTCGAAATTTTAAACACGAAATTATGAAAGAATATACGAAAAACCAAAAGAAATTGGAAGTTCTTAAAATGTTGGCCGAACTCACGGACTTGCTGATGTTTTTTTTTTCCTTCCTTTTAGAAAATTTATTGGCCTTTTAATTTATATTTTTTCGAAAATTCATTTTTGGCTGATTAATGAAGTACATTGATAAACTAGCATATTGCACATCATCCTTAGTATGTGTGTGCAAACTGGACCGAACTAGCTTGGACCGGCCCAGGATCGGCCCGGATCGGTCGGGTTGGTCCGATATGGCAGTTGAGTCCCCGGTCCCAATAAATGAGACCGGTGACTGGGGCGGTCCGGTCCCCGATGCCATGGTTTGGGAACGGCACGGACCGGACTGTCAATTTTTTTTTTACAAAATTAATTTACATATAGATTAACTTATTTTTAACATTTTGAGAAGCGTATGAATTTCATATCACGCCTCTTGATTTTAGTGGTGTCATTATACGTATTATTTAACAATTTAGATTTTGATATTAATTTGAGACAAAATCAGGTCTTAATTGATGGTAAGATATGTTCCTTATGATGGGCACGTGCACGAAAAATAAGCACGTCCATGCATGAGGCCACAAACTCAAGTCATTATGCAAATTTGAGAAATCTATTTTTTTTTCATAATCAAAAATAAAAAAGAAAGAAATAAAATCCGAGTTCAATTTTGGAATCTTATCTCGAGCGTATTCAAATGAGGTAAGGATATCATCCCATCTAAATTTATGTCAATTTTGTTCCCTAATTTGAATTGTCTCGGTATCCTATTATTTAGATTGGAGATATTACTTTCCTAATTTGAATTGCTAGGATATTATCATATCTTTTGCATATCTGACATTATTTCCTATAGATAAGGACGTAAATCTTTGCGGATAGGATGATATTGCGTTAGCGATAATGCAATATTATCCAATAGTTTAAATTAGGCGCTCATCTGTAGGTAAGGGATTTTATTTTTTGCAGTTTATATTATCTTCCTAGTTTATGCGCATCCCATGTTTATTTTATGATCATTTTGATGATTGTTATTTAAAATTTGAATATTAGTAAACAATATTGCCCATAACACATCCCTAATTATGCCTTGTCGGCAACATATGTCTTCGATCTCGAAGTATAATTGTGCATGTATGTGTAAATTAGATATCAAATCCTTAATCTTAAGGAATGGATTGCTAATTCCTAAAAAGAATTTCAAGTTTTGCCCCATAGATATAGGAACGACGGTTATTCTATAAAATATTCACTTGCTAACCCTAATCTTGGGGATGTTGTGAATAAAATTTTTCAGATTTAAAGGTGTTTTATGGGCAATATTATTTGTTTTTGTTCAAATTTTCAGTGTTTTCATGCTCGAATAAATTCCTAAAAACCCCAAAAAAAATCTTATGTTTTTCTTAAGTTAGATCGCGTGTCTTTTGAACTTAAGATAGATTTTTCACTTCATTTTTCCATAAATCCCAAAACGCATAGAAAATACCAAAAAAATGTCATTCGCATTGCATATCGTTTAGTTTGCATTTTGCCATGTCATCTTGCCACGTCATGCATCTTGTCACGTCATGCATTTTGCCACGTAATGCATTTTGTGACGTTATCTTTCCACATCATGCAATATTGCCATGTCATATCATCTCTTATGTCATATAAATAGATTGCATTAGCATTGCATTTAATAAAAGAAAACCCCAAAACAAAATTCAAATCATCAAATTAAGGATTTTTCATTCAAATTTGGTACCAAAAGGGCATTAATTGAAAAGTTAATGTAACCAAGTCCCCGAACTCATTTTCTCTGATTCGTAGAGATAAAATAGTTCTCCCCTTATTTTATATAAGTTTTTAATCGACCTACCGTAAATGATTAGTGGTGGCTCAAATTGAACATTTTTTAATAAATAAATCGAAGTTGCGATTTGGTAAGACTTGAGAGGGTCTGAGTTAGGTTAGTTAATTTAATTGACCCAATAATCTATTAGCTTAAATTTTTTAGGTCGCGACACGAGCTGGTCAAGGAAGCTATCAACAATATCGATCAGACAAGTACCAAGGGCTTTCGGTGCACTTCTTTCATTTCCGAATTCGCTTGGACATTCTCATACACTTAAATCAATCGCCACATACAAGGTATTGCCTTTTCTGTACAAAATACAACAAAACGCCAACATTCATTACGGTATAATTGATTTGAATAGGTAGAACCTTGTACTCACATCTAAAGATTTATCTCTCAAAACTAGGCTAGCAAATAGGAAAATAATGAAAACCATGTGAGATAGCACAACACTCGATCAATCCAAACGAGGAGTATCTATGAGAAATTGAATCATATTTGTAATCCATCTATAAGAAATTAAATCACGTTTATCACATGGTTTCATTAGAAGTAATGGGTGAAGTAGCCTATGATATTTTCTCTGAAGTTCCCTGTTGCTTTCATCGTATACGCTCTTCTAATTTCGTCCACGTGTCACGCTGCAAATGCTTGGGCGGTTGGTCCCATCCTTTTCTCTTTATTGGCGACAGTGATAGTAGTAGCCCACCACGTTCGAGACCGAGATCGAGATCGAGAGGAGGAATTTTTGTCACGTTTTGATTTAATGCGAGATTAATACTAAAAAAAACTTCAATTTCAATATTTATGTCAATTATATTCACAACATTTTTTTTATCTCATAAAAAATATTCAACTTTTATATTTGTCTCAATTTTACTGGTCTAATACCAATAAAACCCCTTAATTTTACTTTTATTCAAATTCTATCCAAAACCTTTAATTTTGTTCTAATTTTATCGGCCTAATGCAAAAAAAAAATCCTCAATTTTTTTGTATCCCAATTTTACCAACCCTCAACTTTTACTTTTGTCTCAATTCTACCTAAAATTTTTACTTTTGTCCTAATTTTACGAGCCTAGTACCAAAAAAACCTCAACTTTTACTTTTGTCTCAATTTTACCACCGTTAGCCTTTCATCTATAATCATCATCAGTTAATCTTATGTGACATTGTCAAGTCATTAATGAATTACACCTTGGCAAAATTGATATGAAAAAATTCCTAAATTCTCTTCTTTTTTTGCTACCCCTGTATATTGCTGAGAGATATATAGTCACGACGCATTTCGTATTCTTTTCGGCATTCAATAGCCAAAAGAACAGCTAGACATGAAGATATTTTGACGAGTTTTTTAAAATCTCGTCATATCTGAAATCTACTGTTTCTAAATTTAAAAAATTCATTGATAAATTCGGCAAGAAAATTCAAGTCATGTAGGATTAACTAACGGTGATTATGAACAAAAGGCTGAAGTTGGTAGAATTATGATAAAAATAAAAGTTGAGGATTTTTTGGTACTGGGTCAGTAGAATTGGGACAAAAGTAAAAATTTTGGGTAGAATTGGAACAAAAGTAAAAGTTGGGGTTTTTTTTTTTAATGCTAGGCCAGTAAAATTGGGACAAAAGTAAAAGTTGGAGGCTTTTTTAGACAAAAAAATTTGAATATAATTGCCACAAATGCTAAAATTTGAGTTTTTTTTAGTATTGTGCCCTTTAATATGATATAATACATAGATTTATGAAATGAACTTAAATTAAAATGGTAAACCTTAGGCCATTCGGAAAATTAGATGATAACACGAGTTAATCATTATCAATTGCAGAAATTATACTATCCAAAGTTTAAAATTACAAATCCAAAATATTGAAAATTCTATCGTCATCGTCTGGCTATGGAAAAATTAAATGGTGCAAATTCCACCGCGCGACTATCTTATGTATAGCTCCCTTGTGCTTTTTAAATATTCTCGTTGCCCGCACACACCATCCCCTCCCCCCCCCCCCCCCCCCCCCCCCCCCCCAAAAAAAAAAAAATGTTCACGTTGAGTTGCCACGGTGTGACTAATCGAATATTGCAATGCCTAAGTTAATGGAATCATCGCTTTCATTATCGGGATGCCCTATTGAAGGATGTCAGAGTTTGAATTCATTCCCATTGTAAAAATTTGTAGAACCACAATAAACTATTTTTAAAGTTAAATCTGTTAGATAAAAACGTAATTTAATAGTTGATTGAACTTTCACATCTCCATCTACTAACATCTTTTAACATGATTGTGAGTCTCTGATTCGCTAGTGTTAGAATGATATGCTAATAAACCAATTGAGTGATACTGTGGTGTGGAGGACCAAGGATGTTACGGAAATTTACCAAAAAAGTCCTAAATCTATTGTAATTATGCAAATCTAGTTCTAATTTTTTTTTTTTGCCAATTCAATCCTAAACCTTTTGTAATTGCGCCAGTACATTCGGCGATTTTTGGCTGGCCATCGCTGACATGGAGGCCGGTCAGCCAACAACCCAATATTTTAATTATTTTAATTATTAATTATTAATTATTTTCCTTTTTTCTTTTGCTTTTGCTTTTTCTTATTTTATTTTTTTTTCCTTCCCCTTTATGTTCTTCCTTCGAATACAGTAGTTCACCAAAGAAGAGAACCGCCGTGCCCTCGCCCCCACCTCCTCGCCACCTTTGCCCTGCCTCCTCACCTCCTCGCTGCCTTTGCCCCGCCCCTTCACCTCCACACCTCCTCGTTGCGGCCACGATCGAGGTCAAGGGCTACCGTGTCACGTCCCGATTCTTGAATCCGCGACATCCCTTGCCGAATCGCCACCAGATCATAAAAGGTAGCGTCCCAGGCAACTGCTACCGACCTAAGAGTATACTGCGCATGCGGAACGTACAATCTTCCATCCAATAAAATCATATGGGATAGATAGAAAGAAAAGCCATATACACAACACTAAAATAAAACGATGAGAATAGATGATCTATAACCTTACAGAGCCATCAGCTGATAATTACAACCCCATGCTTCGGGGCGGCCCTCTAGAACTCACAAAAAGATACATGAGTCAGGTAAGGTTAACTCTCATCCACTCTAAAATAGTACCCTCATAAAAACATCACCAGTTCCCTGACCACAAAAGGAACCTAACCCTCTACTAGGTAAACTCGACATCCGGGTCGTCATAACCAACCGGGGGAGTCAAGTCGTTCGGGTCGTCACAGGAACTCTGGCTAAAATGCACAGAGGGGCTACTGACTGCTCAGTCTCGAGTTCAGGCTGCATACCAGATGCAGGATACGCCAGTTCCCCATTGGGCGTATTGATATCCATCGGGTCCCGGGATATTAGGGACCCCTTGAAGAGATGGCCCCTCAAATCCTCTAAGCGGACCAAAGAGATCCATCCCATCACGAAGATACCAGGCCTTGAAGAGGTGTGCCACCAGTTGTGGCATCCCCTCATCGACCCATATCGTCGTGATGTGACGTTTCCACATCTGGTCCGTACCTGACACAGGTGGAGACTGACATCGAGTGATGAGTGGGTCGGGGTACCAAATCGCACCGGTCTTTCCACTACTTTGGACCTGAAAAGTTGTCTCACGACGGGGTGAGAATTTAATCTCAGTGAATCAAGCTTAATCTCGGTTAGGACACTGATTCGCCCAGGATATACTAAGTATCACAATAAGTCACAAGATTTCAACAGATATATATATATATATATATATATATATATCAATCAAAATAAATCTGTCAAATCAACAACCAACAGAAGCACAACCACTCAAGCATACACAAGTCCATTATTAAACATGACCCGTGCGATTGGCGTGATAGATACATCAATAGTGCGATCCCGCACTCTTCTGGCAGGACCAGGCTACATCCACTTTACCCTCTCAGCGACGTCTACTGCAAGCTGTGTATCCAGTGCACCTGGCACGGCACTGCAAGTAGGCATTCTTTAAAAAGGAGCTTCGATCAATCACAAGCTGCGACCGGCATCCAATAATCCCTTAAAATCGTACGACTAGCACGGGGCATGGATTATCGTGCTTCTGACAAGTCGCGAATTTCCATACAATAGTTACGACGCGACTACCAATGGTACAATGCGAACTTGCCAGGTAGCGTCATTGATCCTTTAAATGACCACACAAATTGCATTCAGCAATCAATTCATTGCTTATCTTTGATTAATGCCAAAATCCATTCAGAAAAAAAAAAAAAACAACCAACTCGGCCCCAAGGCCCACAAGACTCTCAATTGAGCATTTCAGCCAAGCAATCAAACCAATCAAGCAATTCACGCACTCGCGAGCCATCAACTCAACCCGATAATTTCAAGCTCAATTCATATTATAAATTTTAATTTTCAGTCGAATTATAGCAATCAATCTCTCGCTCGCAAACAAACACAATCAATCAATTACTCGATAAATTACCAATATTAGCCACAGATAAATAATCGATCGGCCATTTATCCTAATCATCATTTCTATCTAAACCGGTCCCGATCATTTTTTTTTATAAATAAATAAATAAATGAACTAATTCTAAGTGTAATTAGTGCCCTAATCAAGGTTTAGGGTCAACTCACAACGTGAGTTAGCTCGATCGGCGGCGGCGGCGGCGATAGCGGCGGCGACGGCGATAAAACTAAGGTTTATCGCGCAGCGGACCGAGTTCAAACTTCGGTGACACCCAAGGAAGTCCGGCGAGGTCGCCAGAACAGGTGACCGACGGGCGGAGCTCCAGCGAACGACGGCCGCGGGTCTGAAATAGTGAGAAATAGTTAACTCAACCGGCGAACTATACTGTTTTTGGCCGTTTTCAAGCGACACGGGCCGGGACAAGGCCGGCCAAGGGTCAGGGGCTCACCTAGGGATCGGTGGGGGCCAGCCGGGATAACTGGATGGCGGCGGGAGGCGGCCGGCGGCGACGAACAGCCACGATCAGTGGCTGCCCTATTCGGCGCCGAAATAGGGGTTTTGGTCGGCGGCCGATTCCGGTTGTCACGCGCGGCGGCCGGCAGAGGTGAGCTAGGTGGCGGTAGAGGGGACTTAGGGGAGTCGTCTGGCGGTGGCGGTGAGGCACGGCGGCGGTCGTGGCGGCCGGATCGAAGACCGGAGTAAACCGGGCCCAAAACAGGGCACCAGAACTTCGGGGCCCAATTCCGGGGACTCCGACCGCTGACGGCAGGTGGGGGTGGGTCAGATCGGTCAAGGGGGAGTCGGGGGTCAGCTGAGGAGTGGTGGTCAGCATCGTTGGCGGCCGTGGCGGCCAATGGAGGCCGAGAAGCTCTCGGGTCCTTTGACCCGAAAATAGGGCAGGTTCGGCCGCGGCTTCTCTTTGGCCGATTGACGGCGACAGCGGCTCGGCTGGGGTTAGGGCGGCGGCGGGGAGTAGTTGAGGACGGTGGCTGTCGGTGGTGGGGCGGTGGCCGCGAAGAACGGCGGCGACGGAGGAGGATTGGATCAGCAAACATTGGTCGTTCTCGGTCCAACGAAAAAGAACATAAGAAGAAAGAAGAAGAAAGAAGAAGGAAGAAGCGGCAAATGAGGAAGCGACGTGCATGGGGCAGGGAGAAGGTGGGCCACGACCATGACTTTGAAGACCAACGATAAATTTTTTTTGTCTTAAGTGTACGAATAATTGGGGGGTAAAATGGTAATTTTGGCACGCCGAGACTGAAACGAAATTTTTGGTATACTGAAAGAAGGGTAATTTTGGTAATTTCACTGGCCAAGCTTGGTCAGGGTTAGGATCGATTGCAAAAACGGCAATTCAAAAGCGCTGCGGATTAATTTCGAAACTCAATTTGAAATAATCTAAAGTTCGGAATTCGTCCAAATTTTCGTCTCTTCGGTTTATATAGTCCAAAATAGACATCAACTATGACTATAAATTCATATCATTCAATCGCCTTTCGGCGCTTACAAAGGTTGAATTTCCAGGACATCACACACTACGCCTATTGTGAGTGCATGCTTGCCGGATCTCGGTGAGGCTCTTGCCATGGTCGAGCGAGGCTCGCCCTTGCCAAATCTAGGCTGGCAATGTCAGCCTTTGCCCAGCCATGGCGAGGCTTAGCCTTGCTCGGTCCGACCTGGTGAGGCTGGCGAGAGCGTCGCCTGTTGTCCTTTGTCCAGTTGCCAAGTCGGCAAATGGCTGGAGGTAAAAGGGGCATGGGGCAAGGGGAAGAGGGAGGTTGTGTGGGGAGTTGAACAAGGAAGGAGAAGATAAAGGGTGAGGGGAAAAAAGCAAAAAAGGAAATAATAAAAAATAACAATAAAAATTATATAAATTCGCAAATATCATTAAAAATATTGGGTTGCCAGCTGGTTGTCGGTTGCGTCCACGTCAGTATCGGCAGGCCAAAAATCGTCAAATAGACTGAATTGACACAATTACAAAAGGTTTAGAACTAAATCGGGAAAAAAAAAGAGTTTAGGGTTGAATTGACATAATTATAATAAATTTAATACTTTTTAAATAATTTTCCTAGGATGTTACCGAATACCTTAATTTAGCATAAACCTAAACACACACTCTCTCTCTCTCTGCAACCAACCTCCACACTGCAACAGGACCACGGCCTTGAGGTTGATTCTCCTCATCTTCCACCAACCCCTCCTCTCTCTCTCTCTCTGTAGGGTTGCCAATCATGCCAATAGGCACGAGATCTTGAAGTATTAAATGCAATTTAGGATTTGTTTATTTTGCGAAAAAAGACCGAATTAGAAAATTAATTTTTTTAAAAATGATTCACTTGGTATAATTACTTAATGAAAAATATTTTTCTTATCGATAAAAACTTAAGTCTTCATGGTTGCTGAAAATATTTTTCAACCACTTATTTTTTTTTTTAGACCATACAAGCTATCATTTATAAGAAAATATTTTCTTAGTCATTTAATTTTTGTGAAACAAACGAACTCTTAGTCTCTCTCATACATATGGACACACACTTTACCCAACTTCCATCTCCTTTCTTTGGCATGTTGGAAACAGAGACGAACCTACGATTGGAAATGCCGTGATCACAAAGGATGGAGATTTACTTCAGTTTACATGAAACCGGCATCCATTGCCAAAGATGCGCGCAAGCACATTGAAGACGTTCTTACAACTTTTAGGTATTACTAACCCTTCCATGAATTAGAAAACCTTGTCGTATTCTATAACTGAGAACTTAACACCATAATCTTAAGGCAAGAATTCTTAGCATCGTCAATGAGAGCAAGTCAGGATGTAAAAGTGTTGATGACGTATGTGTAAGTTGTGTTAGAAAAACTTCGCTTCGAAAAATTAGTGCGGTGTAGAGCTGTCAACGGAAAAGAAAAAAGAAAAAATAGAAGGTGGTTCACGTCCAACTCACGTGTGTTTTGGTTAGTCGATGAAAAAAGTTAAAAAAAAAATTATGAAAAAGCCATCCAACACATGAATTTGCCGTACCTGTGGCCATTGTCAATGATATGCTCATAACAAGCCTTTCACGATAAAAGAAGAAGTAATTATTTTGGCCCCCCATAAAATGATTAAGGCATTGCTTTTATCTAGAAGGGCATATCGAAAAAACTATATCGTTGAAAAATTATAGGTTGGTGACGCCATAAATATGTGAATTTTGCCCGTTTTAATTCCAATACCTAAATTTTGGTTTTTTTTTTGGTCGAAATTTTTGGTTGTTTTATTAATCAAGTATTTTAACTTGTCGAACATGGGTCAACATGAGACATTCGCTAAAATCATGGAAGAAAAATGCCAAATTGGACAATAACGCTAGTAAATAGCCGTTCAGGGTGCGTATGGTAATACTTACGGAAGTGAATTTCTGCCCCAAAAATGCTTTTGGAGCAGACATCCATTTGCTAATGTAAATTCTGAAACATAAATTCGCCAGGTAAAATTTTTTTACTTCTGAAATAAATTTTCACTTCTCGAGTTGTGTTTTTTTCCATAATTTGAGAAGTCCAAAACAACTGATTCTCAAGTTAAGAAGTACTTCTCGCCTCACTCTCTTTTTTACCACGCTCGCCGTCGATCTGTGCTGCCACCCACTGTTTACCATCACCCACCGTCACCCGCGATCACCGCCACCCATGGCCACCCACCATCCCCTGGCACCAACCGCCAACTGCCGCCCCCCACCATCACCTACTGTCGACTTTGACTACCACTCTACACCGCCGAGTCGCTGTCTCCAATCGCCGGAGTAAAAAATAAATAATAATTTTTATTTTTTAAAAATAAAAATATTTTTAATAATAAAAATTATCTTTAAAGAAATTTAAAATTTTAAAAATGAAGGAGAAATTTTTCAGCCGCCGACAATAATTTTTCATAGAATATTTTGTGTTAATAATATTTCAGAAGTAAAAGTTTTCAACTGTTACCAAACAAATTTTTCTGATCAGAATCAACTTTTGGAGTGGAAGTAGAAAAATCAACTTCTAACTAGAAGTTACGTTGATTTCTAAAGCATAAGTATTGCCATGCGCGCCCTAATTGTCCAATCAGAGCTCTATCTCTCTTTTGTCATTGCCCAACATCTAAATGAAGATTACATAATTTTTACATAGTAAGCGATGTTAGGATTCGACGCACAATCTCAATGAAGTAAAGTACAAAAGCGATAAAGAGAAATCGAGACATGAGATTTTATCCTGGTTTACACTTAAACTAAAGTTATGTCCGGCAAAAGATTTCATTATAATTAGCACCTCGCATCTCTCATTACATCACTCATTTACAAGCGAAAAAGAATATATACAACAGTAGTTATTCATGAGCATAAACTCAAGATACTAATGAAAAAATATGGATTCAAATCATAAAAATCCTTTGGTGTCCAAGGGATAGAGACCTTTGCTGGCGCGGTTTTCTCAAATCCTCACCTACTGACCATGGAGCGGGACTTACGTGCTTTTCTATCTTAATAATTATGGACCGCCTTTACCAAAAAAAAAAAAAAACCACATCTCAAGAAGCAAGCCACATCATCAATTTGGACCACAATTATATTGTTGATTACATGCTAACCTACACACCACGATGATAGCTTGACATTTGATTTAAATATTGTATTGGAACTCAGGCCCTGAGATATATTTTATTACATGCTACCCACTAACATCACTGACAGTAAACATATATAATTACATCTATAAATACTATTTATACACATTGATTTAAATTCAGGCCATTTACTGATGGAACCCTCCCCCCTCCAAAGTTCAAACTTCAATAATTGGGTCCAACGAAGTAGTACCATCATTCACTTTAATCAATCCCATCACTGACACGCCAAATAATTACTCGTAAAAGAGGGCTTCAGGCCTAACTCTCAATCAAGTAAGCCTGCCTCTCAAGTTCCCAACTAGGAGGCAGCCAGGTATAATTCGGACAAAAGCGAATACAAAATATGAGATTCGAGCGAAATCGACGTTGTCTATGTCCCTCCAGTACATATCTTATCGAAAGCTAGACTATAAGGAATCGGCAGTGGAAAAATATTGGCGACCCCCATGTGGGATGTGCAGTTCCACTTTGGTGCTTGAGCAGTGGCAAGTATTTGTTTATTTATCATGTCATATTCCTCCAGTGTGGTACTGCACTTTTGCTGCTTCGTTATTATTAATATTGGTACCACTTTTGTTGTTTTACTTTTCACTATTAACTAATGTTATTTGAGAGGAGAAAAGAAATGATTGATGGTCAGAGAAGGGATGCATGCACTTTGCAGGAGGGAGCATGTTTTGCCCTTTTTCAATCTTGCGGAATAAATCAATTTTTTTTTATTATACTTGTTTTTTGTTTAACTGTTTTGTGAAACCCTAGTCATTTAGTTAGTTTAAAGTTTTTTTTTTTTCCTGATATTGGACTGACTCTTGGTGTGGTGGACATAAGAAGTACAGAGAGGAAAGGTGATCAGAAAGGCTGTGTAGATATTGTTTTCTATGCTCCCAAGTGGGTGATAGAGCTTGTGCCTAAGTTATTAGCTTAGCCATCACCCTAATCATAGCTTAACATTGATGTTAATGGCACATTAATTCTATCATTTATTCCAGTAGAAAACTACAGAGGAGAGAGAGAGAGGAGGAGGAGGAGGAGCAGAGAGGGCGGGGCGGGGTGGCTACGAGCTTCCCCTTTAGAGCTAGGGCAACAACCGTCTCAACAAGTTTAGGATGTGTTAATTGTACACGAGTAAAGACTTGGGATGTGCTTGTTTTGCCGAAAAATCTTAAGATAAAGAAAATTATTTTTCATGAAAATTATTTGCAATGAGAATAGTTAGTTTTTACTTATTCGTTGTGTTTGGAGAAGGTGATTTCCTTCTTACTAGGAGGAGAAATCATTTCCCCCTAATTTAAGCCTGTTGTTTTCTGTCCATGTAAAACGTTTCTTTATAAATCGATCAGTTTTCCGTCATTCAAACACCATAAAGTTATCTGACTAAAAAAAAAAAAGAACACCCTAAAGTTAAAAGCAATTTCCCCGAAAATACTGTTCCTTTATACAAATGGCCCCTTAGATTTTCCAAGAGTTAATCTTTAGATACTAGCGAGACTGATAAACAAAAAATTGTCAATCTTCTTTGCTTTATACGAGTCTCAATCCTTGTCTTGTAATATGGATTGCCGTGATTGGTCTAGAAAAACTTAAAGCTATTTGGACCGTAAACGAACGGTTCTAAAATATATCCTCCATCGCTCGATTACGAGAATGTAATGGAAATCAGAAACTCTCAGTCTCATTCTACGAGTAGGTGCGATGCCACGGGCAATGCGCACGTTCCAATTTTTATTAGGGGATCGGGGCCGTCTTTTCGTACTCTTATCAAGGATCCGCTTGCAACTTTTATATGCAAGGTTTATTGGGGGAAAAATGGAGGACAGGAGCTCTCGTTGACTACACACATGTTCGTATATATGTATAGACATGCGTAGTCGAAGTCAAACTTTTTAGGGCACCACAAGTTTGGTCATAAAGCTAGCTATAAGCATCGTATCTACGAAGTATGGACGGGTGTGAACGAGTTAAAAATACCTAGAGATCAATTCCTTGCCCTCGTGAGTTTGACTAATATGTCCTTCCAGATTTGGTACGACAAAATATCTTTCACCTCCTCTTGTCACATCCTTATCATAGCCTATTCTTGAAAACCCAAACACGCGAGACAATCACATGTCAAGAAAATTCTCGATCATAGAAAGAACCACACTGTCCGAAATCAATTTTTCCACTAGATCAGTTGGGTTTTATGCAATCAGTATGCGCAACAATCTTCTTTCTGATTGAATACTAATGTCGTGATAGCGTAAAGTGTGTAATCTTCCTGTCCAGCCCGCAATTGAGTGATCCCCTTGACTCGACTTCATCAAGATTTTACATTTATCAGGATTATCGAGAAAATTGCTAAATTAGCCCTAAATTTATTGTATAGAAGTCAATTCAGTCTTAAACTTTTTAATTTTACAAATTTAATCATGTACTATTGTGCGAAATCCTAGTATATTTTTCATCGGAAATCACCAAGGTACCAATCCAGTCATCACCGACCGTACTACCTACGTGGCACAACGACACATCAACGATTTCCGCCGAAAAATGACCGAAATGATTAAATTGGGCCTTTACGCAATAGTTTGTGACTAAATTAGCAGAATTAAAAAATTTAATACAGAAGCATATTCGTACAATAAGTCTGAGTCAGATTGGACAATTTTTCCTGGTTTTATTTCTTTTAAGAAATCGTCATTAGATTAACTAGCATCAAATGAAGGGACATGTGATTGTGACAAATCTTTAGTAGCGGATGCTCATGACATTAGTCAATCTTCCGAATACTCTTTGACGTTCTATTACCTTTTCGATTAAAAACCTCTTCCGTGAGCTACAAGCCCTAGAGTGAGGATACATTTTGGACATCATCGACCGGTGTCACGGACACTCATTGAGCGATCAAATACAATGGATGTCGTGATAACCAACGTACAATTTTCATGAATTATGCGTCAATAACGCTGCGAAAAAATCGGCATTTCCTTATGAAATATGCTTGTAAAGCATCTGGAAAATGCTTATTCACAATATATTTATTAAAATTCCGCTCTCTGACCAAACTTGGCTGCGCTCTCTGCAGAAGCATCCAAACACTTCTCTTAAATATCGAGGCCACTCGAGATTTTTCCCCACTCGCCATATCCTTACAAGAACTGCCATTTTCACTTTCACTCCTTTCTCGTTTCTTATTTCTCCAAAGCTTGTTGTTCTTAAAGCATGGGGGGTCTAAGTCTTTTCCGCCTTTCCCAATCTCATTCCAGAACTCTCTGAGGTAAAGCATGCAAGAACATTTCTTCTCTTTTGCATACTGCGATTATACAGATGCCTTCAGCCGTACCAGGCGGCTTCCACATGTCCTCAGCTAATTAATTATCTCCTCTTCTAATTGTGCCTGTTCTTGGCACCCTTCAGATCCCCCGCCTGCCTGCCTCTGATGCTTGAGGTGGATGAATCATTAATATCACCAGAGAGAGCCAGCGGGAAAGAGAGAGAGAGAGTGTGTGTGTGTGTGTGTCTTGGATCTAGGGCAGAAAGTGCAATGACAGAGGTTTTCTTGGGATCTGAGACACGAGACGCAGGAGCAGCAAGATCAGTAATGATCAGCTTTGAAGAGTGGTGATTGCAGTTTTGCAGGTGACTAGAGAGAAGCAACAAGAGAGCAAACCAACAAAGAAAGCCCACAAGGGCAAAAGAGAAGATAGTACAGGGAAGCTGCTGCTTCAAGTTGGGATCTTTTGTTCCTTTTCGTTTCTTCTCTTTTTCTTCTCTCTCTCTCTCTCTCTCTCTCTCTCTCTCTCTCTCTCTGCCAGAGACAAGATCAGAAGGAGGCCAAGGGAGGATCTGAATCTTCCAGACACACACAGCTTATCCACCAAAGCTAACAACCCTAGAGGCAACGGCAGACATAACACAGAAAGCAGGCAAGGCCTCATAAATCCCATTAAGGCCTTTTCCATCCATTCAGAGAGGAGAAGAATCAGCCAAAAAGAAGTGGGGTGTGTCTCCTTTTTCTCAAGACCCTTCTTTATCCTGAATTATGCACCTGTGAAATGGGAATGAAGAGCACAGAAGGAGAGATTGTCCAGGTCCAGGGAGGCCACATAGTTCGGGCAACCGGCCGAAAGGACCGCCATAGCAAGGTTTACACTGCGAAAGGCCCCCGGGACCGCCGTGTCCGGCTGTCGGCTCACACCGCGATTCAATTTTATGATGTCCAAGACCGCCTTGGCTACGACCGGCCCAGCAAGGCCGTGGACTGGCTCATCAAGAAGGCGAAGGCGGCCATCGACAAGCTCGCCGAGCTGCCGCCTTGGCAGCCGAACTCCAGTTCTGTCCCTCTCACCACCACTGCCCCAGAGAGCGTAGCACACAATGGGAATTTGGCCGAGATGGCGGTTGCGGAGGAATCAGAGTCTCCTGAGTACAATTTTCAGCTCCATAGGCAAATTAGTGCCGATTCAAGAAACACAACAAGCCAATTCTTGCCACCGCAGCTGGAGAACGATCAGTCCATGTTGGAGACGATGAGGTCGTTCTTCCCGACGAGATCGGCCGCGTCATCCATCAATTTCAGCAGCTACCCATCCGAGATTATGTCGAGGAGCACCCAGCAGAACCAAGACCTTGGCCTTTCCCTACAGTCTCTTCAGTCTCAATCTGCTCTAATACACCATACCGATCCACAAGAGAATGAAATGAGCCAAACCCTTTTCTCGACTTCGGCGCCAATGGTGTTCGAACCCGGGTTTCAGAGAATGATGGGCTGGAGCACTGACCCAACCGGCACGGACAACCGGAACGGCAGCAGGTTTCTCTTCAACTCGCCGACGACGTTGACCCTGCCTTCGCCGCTGCTGAGCCAAGGCTCGGCGGTGTTTCCACAAAGGGGAACCCTTCAGTCCAGTTTCGCACCGACTTTTCGCTCTATCGAAGAGTTTTCTGTGGACTCTGCTGACCATCACAAGTCGCAGGTCAGCCATCACCCGTCTTTGCTCTTCGGCAACAGGTTCGTCTCTGATGGACTGCCCGGCTTCAGCATTTCTTCACAAATTCAGAACGAGAGGGCACCACGCGATGTCATATCCTCGAGGCCATCATCTTCTGCTTCTCTGAGTAATGGTCGTTGATTGAAGAGAGCAAGTCCTCATCTTTATCACTACCGAGGTACCTAATTTTGGATTCTTAGTTTTATTAACGTTGTTTATATCTGTTATACATGCCCCTATCTTTCTTTTTGTTTGCATCAAATGACTTATTGTGGACCATATGCTTCGAAATAAATAAATAAAAATTAACGAACTCTCGTGGAACGACATTGATAGTAAGAACTGCATTCTTTGTCAACTAAATTTATTTTCCTCCTTGAACAGGACCTTGGCGATGGGAGCTGTAGAACCAGTCCACATGTTGACGAAACGAGAGAGGAAATTCTCGTAAAGTCAAGAGAAGATCATATCAGGCTTGTTTCAATCGTCTAGAGGGTCTCCTCTCAAATCAATTCCCCAGTTACACCGTAATATATTATATTTTGCTGCAAATGGTTTAAGTATGTATTCTTGCATCAGCTTGATTTGTCTTCTGGAATGTGTGTTTTGATCTGCATGCTGAGCTCACATAGAAAGAGCTCAAAAAACTTTTGAATGGTGATTACACTCACACAGATTCTTGCCAAGCGAAGAATATTCTCTTATCGTGCCATCTTCATGTCATGTATTTTAGTAATTCACTCAAATGGGAGAGGGAGGGAGAGAGAGAGAAAGAGAGACAGAGAGAACAATCACCAGTAAGCCCAGTTGCAGGCAACAGACAAACGTTGATGACTCTTCATTTTGGGAATACGTTAATGTTGGGTAGAGTTGTTTGTATCTTCCTTAAGGGGCTCACTTTTCTTCAAGAAAAGAGCAACTTCCACAGATGTAGCTCAAAAAAGCTTTGTATGATCCATTTGAGCAGACATGTTATACTCAGGAAGATCTCGGGAGTTGGGTGGTCTTTCTCTTTTGGGGAACTCAGTTGCAAATGATCCATGAGTTTGAATTTTGCCTTTCTCATGTTATGTTTTGCCAGAACAAGAGAGTGATATCTTGAAGCATTGATCTGCTTTTTCGTGAAGAAACTATCATGAATATGAAGTAGCCTTTCTTTTCTTTCTTTTTTTACCATATGCTGTAACAAAGCCAGTGTCTTGTCCAAATAAAAAGTTATTCTATACTCTATTTTTGTCTTAATTTATAAATTTAAGGTGATGTTATCTTGATAACACACAATAACAACGTCGTTTGGATGGACTCCTGAATGCACATGCACTATCTCTTTGGTATGCGTGTGAAGAGTAATCAATGTTTACTTAATTCAATGTGGGGCAAATAAGCTAATTATGTTAAATTGGCACAACTTCAATGCCTATCTATCAATATAAATGTTTCTCGTTATGGAATTTCGAGTTTATCTTGCAGTGTCTTAGTTCAGTATCGGTAGAACGTGTGTCTCTAAAACCCGATGCCCTAGGTTCAAATCCTACGGAGCGTGAGTCCAGTCTTGATCAGGTTGGTCCGAAAAAGGTTCCGATAAATTAAGTTTGCTTAAACTTAATTTAGATTAATGCCACGTGAACCACAAAATGTACTTTCGGAAGTAGAGTCACTTTAAATGTGCACATCTCGTACATAAACTTTTCATAAACTTTGTGCGAGATGAAAATTATTTTATTCCATACGAGTTCTATGAACAAGAAGACTGTCCTTCCTTTTTCATAAGCTAGGGTCCGCGAGCAGGCAAAATACCATTAGCCAATCTTCTTTTGAATGGAAAGCAGAATGAGCGGCAACTATCACCCGGAGTCTTTCTTCATCTGTGGCAAGCACCCAAATATGGAGTGAATTACATTTTTACACCCCTAGATTGTGGAACTTGCTGCAAATTGCCCCCTCACTTTTCGATGCGATATGCCGAAAACCGTTGGACTCAGATGCAATGTCGTCTTTAGGGTTGACAACGCCCGTTTTCCAGTTGGACCTCTATTGCGTGCTTGTCGTGTGACTAATTATAGCTCCTTTTATAAAGGGCAAATCCATCTAACATGAAAAGTGAATTACATTTTGCCCGTCAAGTTTTGTCAAACGTTATATGTTACCCCCCCCCCCCCCCTCTCCTTCAATATTTGCAATTTCTTGACTGAAGCCCTTGAAATCGGTTGCAATATCCCTACAGTTGATTTTGGCCAATTTCTTACAAGACCTACATTTTTAGTAGTTTTTCAAATCTAGCTCGTACTTTGGAAAAGAAAAAATGAATCAATTTAGCAAACTTTTTTGTTTCATACTGATTATGGCCTCCAAATTTCGTCCAAGCTGTCCAAGTTATTAAGTAAACAACCGTTACTTGTATACCATTTTCATACAATGACCTCTTAAAGCTTGCAAGGAAAACTTAACATTAAAAGACGAGAAAAATCTTAACAATGGCCCCTTAAGCCTAATGTTCCGAGAAAAATCTGCACATTAGGTTTATTAGCACTAATCAATGCGTTCACTCTGTAAGTCAATTACTTTCCCTTGTTAAATAAAAAGTACGATACTTTACTGTTGATATCATCTTACCACTTCTATGAAATCGTGTGAACAAAAAATTAGTATCATAAGAAATGGTTTAATAATTTCTATTACTATTAATGATTTTAGTGTGTGTGAGGGGGCCTTGGGGGGGGGGGGATGTAGCATGGCCACACCGCCGGTAGATGTTACTAAAAGAAGGCCGGCCAACCGTCGATTAGGTAGCCTATGTCAAGCTCCGGCGGAGAGTTCATCGAAAAAGGGTCAAGATCATCATCAAGGGGTTTTTGAAACTGATTTTAACAGTATAGGGGGAAACATTGAAGACAATTGAAAAGTCAGGGGGCAGCTTAACACATGTGCCCAAACTTGTGCGGTAAAATGTAATTCCCCGTTTGTTGTTAGTTGCCTTCCATAGGAGGAGCAAATCAGTCACGCGACAAACACATAGCCAGAGCTCCAACTGGAAAATGTTCGAAGTCAATGGCCAGGAGGGAATTGCAACCAATTTGAAGATTTTAGAGGGGACACATATCGCAAAATTTGAAAAAAAATCAAGGGGGCAGTTCTCAACACGTTCCGAAATTCGGGAAAAGAGTTCGCATCGAAATATGATGCCAATATTGGATCATAAACCTAAGGATGACTTCCTTGATCGGTACAGGCCTAAACTACTCAACTTGTTGAAAATTAGTACAAAAGAGACCTTTGCACACTTCGATCGATGAATGGAATATCGCGTCAGTGAGTGCGTAGGGAGTAGGGACATCATGACAATTTAAGCTTCGACCTACTTGAGATGAGATGGTTACTCAAAATCAATCATCTTCAATTGTCCTAGAGTGAGTTCTGTATACAGATTATAAGGCTAGTCGTGTTTGGTTATACTGAAGTCTATCTTTAGACTTCCAGACAAATTAAGCAGATGTCCTAAGATACCAATTCGAAATGCCAAGTTATGAAATGAAAGTTCATCATTGTGAATCTGAATCAGCACACTGCTCCAACTCGCTTGTGGGACGACACAAGGTCTGTGGGGTTTTGAAATTGGACCGTCCATATTGGGCTCGACCCAAGCCCGAATAGTGTCAAGCCCCCCAAAGAATGAGTCAAGCCCCCCAAAGAATGAGAAATCATTTGGTTGCGTGGGCCTATCGATTGAATTACCTCCTTACTTAACAACCCAATCCGAAAAACTGCTTCTTTAATAGCACAAAATTATTTGATTTTCGCCCAAAAAAAGAAAAAAACTGATGTTCTCCATCACTATGATCCATTCTGTGCGTACAAGGTCATCGCATCGGTAAGTAGATCATCATCAACAACATGGCTTGATGCTAATTTGCACAGCGAATCTAACACGTGAATCCGAATCGCTGGCTCTGATCGATCGAACCGTGCACGAGAAGCGGTTTAATTCTCCAGAGTGTTAACTACATAATTCAAATCTTAGTCGAATCATGTGGTTGGGTCATGGGTGGAGTATTTTATGGAGCGACAAATAGCTGGTCGAGCCGGATATATCCCTGGTCATAATCAAAGCAATAAGTTAGAAAACGAGGTGGGCCAATAAAATCTTCAGACACGACTTCAATGCTTTCGGGGAGTAATGATGTCTTCTTCAGTCATAATCAACGACAAAGTCATCGTAGCATCACAATCCCCAAAAGAAATCAAAGTACAATGCCCAAGAGTTTACGGTATGTTCATATTCCAGTTAATTGGATGTGATGTGCTCGACAATTTTTTATTTTTTTTTTGGTGGCATGGAAAGGAAAGACCAGTTTTCTCCCCCACGAGTTGAATTTAGCACCATTTTAATTTTTGCTTAGACTATAGTAATTTGTCTAGAACGTCGTCAGTGAAAAAGAGGAGGAAGAAAATCAGATTGGACAAGTCACATTTCATTCTTTTTGGAGGAAAATCCCTCATGATTAAACTAGTGAAGCGCACCATGGCCATGATGCGGTGCAAAAAAATTCGATGTGTCGATTGAAGTGACTTGCTTCTACGAATTGGAGATTTGGGATCCAAACAAATTTAAACATTTGATCAAAAAAACGAAAGAAGAATGAGAAAAGGCTGTGGATTCATAGGGGAAGAGCCTTTGCCCGCCGCCTAAGGAATTTTCTCAGAAGATCGATCACCGAGGAAAATAAATGTCAAGACGTGACCTTTGTTCTTATTTCCCTCGGTCAAACTTGCAACCTATTTTCAACCTCCTTGTGGAATTACTAAAGATTCAATCTAGAATTTTCAGTGTTTGATGTACGACTTTTTTGGCCTGCTGTAAAATTTCATGAAACTGCGGCCGATGGTGGAGAAACTATATAAAAAAAAAAGCCATAAATTTATTGCAGCTATAACAATTCAGACATAAAACTTTTCATTAGACCAATTCAGTCCTAAACTTTTTTGCATTTATGTTAATTCAGTTCATTTTATCAATTTTGTTCGGAAATCGCCTCGGCTTGGTCGTCGACTATCTTACATGGCATGAATAACTCTGATGTGGACAAATTTACAATTTTTTCAAGCTATAAATATGTTTTTAATTTTTTAATATTATTTTCTTTTCTTTGTTTTTTTTCCCAGGTTGGTGAGGTCGCCGACCGACCATCTCCAGCAATAAGGGAGGGCCGATGCCTTGGCCTATTCGCAGATCCAGGCGAAGGCTTGTAACCCTTGCCCAAACTAGGTGAGGGTCGTTGACTCTTGCTTGTTGCAGGCGATGGTTGGCTAGCGACCTCGCTGGCCTATAAGGGAAAACAATGAAGGAAAAAAATAAGAAAAAAAAAGGCATGAGAAAATATGGAAAAATTAGAAAATTTTGTCCATGTCAACGCATTACACCATGTGGAACGGTTGATATTTATATTACCAATTTTCGGCCTTTGATTGACTGAATTAGCACAAGTGCAAAAGACTTGTAACTAATTTGGTCGGAAATTTTCGATGTGATCGTCGACTGTCTTGCGTGACATTATTGACTCTGATTTTTTCATTTTTTTAATTTACAAATATATTTTTTATTTTTTAATATTATTCTATTTTCTTTACTTTATTTTTTTCTCTCAACTTTGGTTGGTGAGGTCAAATATCTCGAGCCATAGGCAAGGGCCGATGCCTTAGCCTATTTGTAGATCCAGGTGAAGGGCTTGCGGCCTTTGCCCAAACTAGATGAGGGTTGCTGGCTCTCGCTTGTTGAAGGCGATGGTTGGCTGGTGGCCTCGTCGGCCCACAAGGAGAAAAAATGAAGGAAAGAAAAAAAAAAGCCATGAGAAACTCTGGAAAAATTTAAAAAAACTTTGTACATGTCAATGCGGTACACCACATGGAACGGTTGATATTTATGTTAGCAATTTTTGGCCAAATTTGCTTGGATTAACTAAATTAGCATAAGTGCAAAGAGTTTGTAACTAATTTGGTTGGAAATATTTGATATGGTATTCGACTGTCTTACGTGACATTATTGACTCTGATTTTTTCATTTACTTGAATATTTTATTTTTCAATATTCTTTTCTTTCTTTTCTTTCTTTCCAGTATGGCTGGTGAGGTCACACATCTCCAGCCATAGGCAAGGGCCGACGCCATTGCCTGCTTGCCGATGAGGGCCCTCAACTATATCTAGGCAAGGCCCTTACCTAGTGTAAGCGAGGTTTGCTAGCCCTAGGCGATTGTTGGCCGATGGCTTCATCTGCCCACAAGAAGAAAAAAAAAGGAAAGGAAAAAAAAGCAATAAAACTTTTGAAAAATTAGAAAAATTTTAAAAACTTGTCCACTTCAACGCCATTCATGCCATGTAGGATGACAGACATCTATGTTAGCGATATTTGGCTAAAATTGATAAGATTGATAAAATTATAACACAAATGCAAATAGTTTATAACTAACTTGGTCCTATTGAAAGGTTTTAGAATTGAATTGATAGTAATACAATAGGTTTAAGACTTTTTTGGCACTTCTCCCGTCGAATGGTCTAAAAGTTAAGCTGTACGACAAAGATCTGATTTAATGTTTAGGTACTGCCCCTCACTCGTAGGGTTGGATTATGGCCAAAAACTAAGCATGAAAATGCACAATAAGAAAGGCAAATAAGATGATGGGAAAAATTTGAACTTAGCTTGAAAACGCATAATAAGTTAGGCAAATAACGAACTTGGAAAGATTAAAACTCGAAATTTCGTTACAAATATGATGTGGACTTGGCAAGACCACTGGAAATCGGCGTAAAAGCTTCTCCTGATCCGATACCATACGAAGTTTACAATACCACTGTCAATTAGTTTGAAAGCTGAGCAATACGAAGGCGTAGTTCAATATTTAATCACTCCAACACCTAACAATTACACCACGAGCAAGATTTTGCACATTTTTTTTTTCTCATTTCGAGTGTTTAGTATTTAGATTGGGCGATATTCCAACCAGGCTTTTAACCTTTATTTGGATGGTGATCTTCTTCTTCTTCTTCGTGTGTGTGTGCGTGTGTTGGGGGGTGGTTGGGTTGGGGTGCTGTGGTGTTTCTAAGATAGTGCGACTTTTGAAGTGTGAAATAAGATATAGGAGATGGAATTGCTGTAATCAGCTGAGCGATGACATTTTTGAAGACTTAGTCGGCTTTCCCACCAATCAGCAATTCCGCTAAATGTAAAACGACACCCTCTCAAAATATGAACAATGAGACATTTCATTTTCCACATTTTACCCAAGAAAATATACAAGGAAAAAGAAATTCTCCAAAAAAAAAAATACAATAATAATAATAAAAAAAAAATGAAGGGGACAAGTCAACATTCAACAGTCAACCCCATTGAAAAACGGGGCTCCTCTTGTAACCCGCAAGTGTTTCACGCATTCCACAAGTCAAGCGCAGCAAAAGCCAGACAAATCACCAGCTTCAGTTCACAACCAAAATCCCCTCATCAACGCCGCCTTCTCCATTTCCTCCTCCTCCTCCATCCTCCTCCTTCGTCCCTCCCCGTTTGTGCATCCCCGTCGCTCAATCATGGCCTCCGCGCAGCCGCACGATGATGAGGAAGTGCCACCATGGTTCTCCGCAAAGAAAAATAGCTACGACCTCAGCAGCAAGATCATGCTCACCGCCATCATCTCCCTCTCCGTCGTCGTCGTCCTCGTCGTCCTCCTCCACCTGTACGCGCGGTTGGTCCTGCGCCGCCAGGCCCGCCGACGGGCCGCCATCAGCGACCTCGGCCTCGCCGTGGCCCACGTGCACCCCCGGGAGGACCCGCCCAAGTCCGGCCTCGACCCGCTGGTCATCGCTTCCCTGCCCGCGTTCGTCTTCCGTCAGGCCGGACCGCGGGACGGCGCCGCCGGCGAGACGACGGAGGAATGCGCGGTCTGTTTGAGCGCTCTGGAGGACGGGGAGATGGCCAGGGAATTGCCCAACTGCAAGCACACGTTCCACGTCGTGTGCATCGATAGGTGGCTGAGCTCCCACTCGACGTGCCCTATTTGCCGCACCGAAGCCGAGCCGCGAGTCCAGCAGGAACCGCCGCCTCCCGTCGGGGCTGCATCCACGGCCCCTCCCCTGGAACGCACGAGCTCCATGTCATCGTGCATCGAGGGCACATCCGACGGGGCAGTTAGGCCGTCGGCTAAGGTCAGCGGATCTAGTTCACGGTTCGGTTCATTCCGACGGATGCTCAGCCGGGAAAGATCGTCAAGGAGGATGCCATCTTGCGGGGCGGAAGACGGTTTAGGAGATATAGAGAGGCAGTGTTGATGATGCGTTCGATGGGTACTGGTTCATCTGCCAAAATTCGACGGAGATTTTTTCAAATTTTTCCACTGTTGCTGCTCAGACTACAGTTCATCTGAACGTGAGTTACATGTTAAATTTTGTATGTATATTTTCTTCCTGAAACATTGCTTGACGAATATCTTCTGATTGTTTGGCCGCAAGAGGAGGAGTTCGTGTTTGTTGACCTAAACGTTGGCAAGATCGTCAATAGTGACGGCATTAGGTAAGTCTCCATACGGAGCACCGTTGTCAGCCATTGACAAAAGCTGGTGATTCGATTCCCAGCCTTTTTTTCTTTTCTTTTTTTCCCCTTAAACAAATTAAAGGAAGGCAGGATTCACAAGTGTTAAACAGAGAAACAACAGTTGTTAGCGAAGAAGATGATGAAGTCAAACCTTTGATTCTCCATGCGTCGTAGGTCGGCAGGAAGTATTCTAATTTGGAGTTTTAATAACGTTATCTCGTTCACATGGAGCTGCACCCACGAAGATTTTAACTCTGTTTTTTTTTTTAACCCTTCTTTTGTCCGAACGCATCTCTGTCTTGCTCACGAGCCGAAAGCATTTCGATTCTTAGTCCAGAGATCACGAAATTGGATCACCTTGAATTCAGTATCCACGGTTTCCGGGATATGGCTATCTTGTGGGATTAGCAAAGGGAAGAATTTGTCAGTTGATGGTTTATGCAAGTACCAAGGATAGAACTGATCACGGCCCGTCGTACATGTACCATATCCAACCGGCCCGGGGACATGTAATGTAGACTCTGCATCAGTTATGAAACGTCTTGCACCTAATTTATCATACAACATAGATTACAGCCACAAAATGCTGCTTAAGTTTCTTGTGCTGCCTCCTTAATAAGATTGCATCGCGTGCCCTTTCCATTTCGGTCCTCACCACATCTTAATTAAATCTGTTAAGATGAATGTGTCTGTTTTGTTGGAAAAGTCTCGTTTAAGAAAATTAGTGTGATATAGAGCAGTTTACAGTTTTAGTTTGCCCATGACCTATGGGCTTCAATTTTAGAGTGAAAGTAAGTTCAACTGGATACGTTGACGAACTAGAATTTAAATTCTCTCTTGATGATCTCTTTGGAGGAAGGTATCACATTTCTACTAATCAACACAACAAAATCCCTACCATACCCTAAAATGCACCTCACTTTCTGTCTCAATTTCCAGAAAGATGCCTTCGCTACTTGCCACCGTTGCCTACGTTGATGGACTAGGACTTCAACTCTCTCTTGATGATCTCCTCGGGTGAACGTGAAGATATCACATTTCTACTAATCGACCCAACATAATCCCCCCACACCCTAAAACACACATCGCTTTCTCTCTCAACCTCTAGGGAAATGCCTCCGCTGCTTGCCACCGTTGCCTTCAGTCCAAGCCACCACCATGCCTCTAGGTTGCACAACCCCTAGTGCGCACTCTCTCTCTCTCTCTCTCGACACTGGGTTCGAGTTCCCCCATGGTTGGTAGGGCCATTGCTTCCAGATCGACGACGAGAAAGCAGCAAAGGCAAGTGACAATAGCATGACAAGGGACTTTCCAAAGGCAGCGATTGCCTGCCCCTGATCGAGTTGCAGGACGTAGATTTTGGCATGGGACTTGAAAGAGTCAAATGAGCATTAGGATGAGATGAAGGATTTGGAAGCATGAGATAGTTTTGGTTCTCCTACCCCTAATAAGATCCTCAATTTTTAGCTGGAATTGTAACTCTTAAAATCGGTTCATTGAAGTGAGTGTATCAACCTTCAATCTAGACGAGTTTTTTCAACCAAAATCCGGAGACCATAACATTGGCAATGTCAAAAGTGGAACAAGAACAGAAACAGAAGTACGAGGAACTCAGCAACATAGGACAGATGTCTGTGGAGCTTCAAGGAACTCAAGTGAATAAGATCTATGGTAATGCAATCCCTGGAACGTCAGCAATAATAGCCATTAAGTGACGACATTCCAGTGATTATGCCCAGATTAATGTAGAAATAAGAGGAAAATGGTGTCCGTGATTATAACTTCAGTTAGAGGCCTCTCTGATTTCATCCCCATTAACGTTTCACAGGTATCAGATACATAGTGATACAAAGATGCTAGGGGAACAAAATCTCACTAATCTAGATCAAGATATTGATAGAATACCAGACAGGGAAATGCTTTGCCTACACCAATCCACTGATGCATTTCTCATTATGCTTCGAGGAATTGCTCGCAGATATTCTCATCGCCAATGTTCACTAAACAACCAGTGCAACAGTGCTGAACAAATGCTCATGATTACGAAAGAAAACCACTGGATAGCAATCCGATTGCAGAAGCTCAAATTGCCAAAGGCAGGCTGAACTCCAACCGTCGTCGACGCACTGGAAAGACTGCCATTATTAACCGACAAGCTGTTCCACAGAAATATGAAAAAACGTTGATTTATATCAGTATTGTATACTACCTTTTCTCTGTACCTACACTTCCAAAAGAGAATATTCAGTGTCACTTAATTAGAAAGTCCTACAAGAGCAATTTCCTTCTTCAAACAGAGGGTTCAAAGTGCCACAATCACCATATTTGTTATCCTGTCGAATAAGAGGTCCTCAACTCTTTAATTAGCTAGCACTAAAATCCGAGCTGAAAAGAATACCATCATTACTTCCATTGCTGACCTGATTAGGACCTATCTAATTATAGATTCTTCAATGACCAAAGACTGGTTTTCTCTATTCTAAAGACAACCAACTAAAAAGTGCATAAGATCAGACAGACGTTCCCACCAGCCAGATCGTGCCAAAACCAAATCAACAAATAAACTAAAAATCGAACCACTAACTATCATTTGAATAAGGCAATTTGAAATCGAAAGTTCACATCTTTGATTACCTAGAGGGGAACTTGCAATTGCCGCGACCTGAAACGACACAAACGAGAATGAATTAGCTAAATCAGCACTTGCAAGCAAGCTTGTTTTCTTATCAGAAGATTAGGATCGGATCCATTTGGCAAGAAGATGGCTAACTAGATACCAAAAGATCGAACATAGATTAAAAAAAAAAAAAAAAACCGGGCCAATGCCAGATCCAAAACCCTAAGCAAACACCCAAATGAAATAGACACCGTTGAACTCACTGGGATTGATCGAAGTGAGAGCCGCCGTGTTGGCGAAGTTGCAGCTGTCGTCGGCCATGCCATGCTTCAAGTAGTAGTCGTTGAACGCATAAGACGCCGTCCTCTCGATGTCCGTGGGGTCGTAGCAGGGCCCGCCCTGCTGGATAGGGCCGCAGTCGGAGCCTCCGGGCCCGCAGGCCCAGTTAATCGCCGCCTGCAGCGAGGCGTCGTCGGCGTTGTTCTTGGCCACGCACCACAGCTCCAGGCTCCCGACGCCGGGGGGTGCCGCCGCCGCTCGCGACGCGGGGGCGAGGAGGGCAAGTAGGAGCAGGGCGAGGGGCGAAGAGAGATGCGTACGCATCGCGGGGAATTCTAGAGGGGGAGAGTGGAAGTGAGTGGGAAAAGGAGAGAAACGAGCACAGTGAGTGAGCGAAAAACGAGAAAAGATGACCGTTAAAGGGTGAAAGAGACAGAGGGAATTCACTTGGTAAGGCAAGTCGGCGGCATCTTCCCAGGGGTCTGAAGCTTGTCGTTTCAGATTACCGGGGCCTGTCGTTTTGCTTGGGGGCGCCCACCTCTGTTTTCTTTTTACTTTTTTACAAACCCAAAATTACTTGTCCGACCAAGCAAGCCCCTTGAATTGCCCAAAATTAGGACTTTTCAGTCAAGTCCATCGAATTGCCCAAAATTAGGAAAATTGAAGCTGGGACATCATCACACCACATGTTGATCCATTCCAAACCACGGTCTCGAGATAAAAGGTGCCACGGTGGAATGAAAAAACAGTCGAAAATTTAGTTGACCAGTGTTTTGCTACGCAGTTTGATCGAGCAAGTTAATTTTCTGCATATTAGACTTACATCCTTGGAACCAGTGATTGGGAGACGTGACAGGAAAATGTGTGCTCAATTTTGATGCGAGGGCATTATTAAAATTGCGTGCCTTCATCGTCCACCGAAGGATAGGGTCATGATGCCAAAAATGATTTAAGATCGGAGATGTCACAGAAGCACCCACCCATCGAGAATTGCGGACACAACACACGGTGTTTGCGTCCTAAAGTTTTGAGTGGCATTAATTTGACAAATATTACATAGGTGATTAGCTGAGGAATTAAATTTAGGACCAATACGTCTAATTACATAATCTCAAATGTGTCCTAACCAACCTCGTATTCTTCGTCGTTTTCTTTTGGTAACTGAGCTATAAATCTGTTCTCATACTCTTTTTCTTCTCCGTCTTCTTTTGGTTCAAATGGCGTCCTCTAGATTTGCTGCTTGGTAATGGGATGTCTTGTGGTTCATGGTCTTCTTCATATTTGTTGGGTCGATTAGGACTATCAAATCGGCCCAAGCCGAATGGGCCAGCCCAGCGCTAAACTTTTTTAAATACCTCTTTTTTATTTTAATTTTAATTTATTTTTATACTTTCTTTTTATATATATATTTTTCATTTGATGGTTTATTAATTGATTTTGATTAAAAAAATATAAAAAAAGAAAGAAAAAAAAATTCGACCTGAATCCGGCTCGGCCCGAGCATGGTACTGCTCAATTCGGATCGGGCCGGGCCGAGACCCGGCCCATTGACACCCCTAAGGTCGATTGGCCCAAAGTTGTTCCTTTGTACTAGGATTTTGTTCTTTTTAATACCACAATCATACGACATCTATATGGAACCCAGCCCATCTTGGCCATTTCATTTGTGAGATTTGCATGGGGTGGATTGAATTACACTCCCAAATAGTTCGGTTCGATGTCAACAATTAGTCGAGGTCGAGCTTGAGATCAGGCTACTAGAGTACCCTGAAAAGAAGTGTCAAAAAAGTCCTAAACATTTTGCATTGGTGCCAACTAAGTCTTAAAACTTTTTATTGATATTAATTTAGTCCTAAATCTTTTGCATTGGTACTAATGCAGTCCAAAAGTTTTTGCATTTATGCCAATTGAGTTAATCCGACTAATTTTAGTCGAAAATGGCTAATGTGAACATCGATTATCTTATGTGGCACGACAAATACTGACTTGAATTTTTTAATATTATTCTATAATTTTAAATAATTTTTGACCAATTTTTTTGTTTTTAAAAAATATTTAAAATATAAAAATATTAACTATGTTCTGGTTCTACGAATGGTCCCATTTGTAATATTTTTTTGTTTACTAAATCTTCTTTCCTTAGAATTACTTGGCTTTGAATTATTTTATTTAGGCCATCTTTCAAAATTAAATCAAAGATTTCGTCAAATTTATTAATTAAGGTCTTTAACCTTAACCATTACTGTTTCTTTTGTTTCCGATGGTTTTAAGGATGGACCAACATAAGGCGTGTCGACCAACATTTTGTTATAGATATTTCAATATGTTTTTTTTAATAAATAATTTCAATATGTTTGTCTTTGTTAAATTGATCACGTGACGATCATATTTTTCCATCAAAGTCAACATTTTGCGTAACGTGTTCACGCCTGCTACCCTCTATCTCTTTCTTTTACTCGCTCATACTTATATACTCATACTTGTATATAGTCATAGCCATTTAGATCAAATTCTCAGCATTTTTAGGATGCATTTGTTTCACAAAAAACTAAAAATTTAAAAAATATCTTTTAAAAAATAAACAATTGTATAGCTCATAATAATGAATGAAGGCAAATTATTTTCATTATCACGAAAATAGTTAGGCATAAATTTTTAATGACAATAAAAATATTTTTCGTTGATTAAATTTTTTGAAAGATATAAGAGTTTATTTTTTGGAATTTTTTTTCAAATCTTTGATTTTCCATGAAACAAACGCATCATGTCAAATTTGTAATTTTTTTTTTTACAAAGTGAAGCGGGTATCTAATTTTTTTTGGACTTCTTAAATCGAGCAATAAACTAGTCGATAAACTCATTGTTGTATCAATAGAGTCGTGCTAAGTCAACGATTGATTCTCCAATCATCACCCTACAGAACTTAAGATTGAATTATCTCTCCATCTCATCCCAACATTTTACTGAGTTCGGTGGTAGATTTGCATGCCAAGTAAAAGTAGTTTTCATAGAGACAAAGAGAATAATCTAAGTCTTAAAAATTCATTTGCTCCCGCCTCTGTTACACGGACACTGTCATTTTAAAATTTTTTTGTCATGTTGAACATGTGTCGAACATTTTTATTTATTTTTCTTTGCTTCGGGCACTAAAAATAATAAAAAAACCTAATTTTTAACTCATCTCTCTAGTGACCTACTCGACTCTCAGAATCGTCTCTCCTCCTCCCTCTCGCGACTTGCCCCCGACCAGCTTTGCTTGCGACTCGCCCCCGCTCGCAAGTCGCGACCTTTGTTTTTTCATTTTCCTTTATTTTATGGATAATGTGATTGGTAATAATTGAAATTTCATGGTTATGAAATCGTGTATATCTAAAAGTAAACATAAAATATACAATGTATCCCATCGTGTCGAAATTTTTTATTTTTTTTAGAATTCATGTATTGTCGCGTCGCGTCGCGTCGTGTCGTGTCTTGTCGTGTCGTGTATTGTGTACTTTATCCGCATAACACAGGCTCCCACTTCTCCACATTCTCAGCTATAAATCGATGGATGAGCACAATAATCGACCTATCCTCTTCGCCAGTGAAAATAACAACGTCGAGGATTTGAAAATCTCTAGAAAAAGATGATTATCCACCATTGGGAATACGATCGAGTACTCCGGGTGCGCGCGCGGTAGCCTCGTTAGCAGTTTGTGGTAATGAGTTGTGTTGTAATTTTCAGCCAATAGCATATATTATTGTCAGACTCTTGCCAATTTCTTGCTCCTACTATCGTGATCTCCTCGAATCAACAATATATCTCGTTACGCAAAAAAAAATATTTCAGTAAAAAAAATTTGGTGATGTACCTCTTAGAATGTGAATAGATCGATGAGTAAAATTGATAAAAAGTTGTTTATGATCTTTTGCTTATTTTTGAATAATAGAAAAAGTAAAAGATAAGAAATTTAAAGTACGACAGGTCAGAGCAATGGTCGTCGAATGATGTAAATTGCAGGAAAGTAAGGATGAATTTTTTTTTTTACAAAAATACGTTGAGTTTATTAGAGATCCTTCAGTAAAAAAAGTACATTTGTGTATTTACAATAATAAATAATTGATGGTGACACAAACGATCACTATCACTGAATTTAAACCTACAGATATCTTTCTAATCCATCCGCCACTTTAAATGATATATCGACTCCACTACCTTGACAATTACATCTCCCACTCTTCCCCAGCCGAATCTTGTCCTTCTCGGTTTACTGACTTCTGCTCCAACACTTAGACTACAATCTCACTGAATCCCTCTCTAGACAGCATTCTTGTCGACCAGCTGCACTATATCGGCTAATTGTTCTCAATACGGCCATTTTCGTCTCCTCCGGTACCTCTAATAGGTTTCCATCGATCGAACTGTCGGCTACCACACTCGGGACATTTTTTCGGTATCAACAGGAGCACACAATGTTTATAGTTTATGCTTACGCTGAACGTTTCTTGCGAAGTTTGGCAACAATCATCTTCTGCAAAGACTTGCCCCAGAACTTAAATATTTACAATTTTCTGCACTATCATATGTCTGAAATAAACACGAAATGCATATTACAACGACGGACCATGTGCACCGAAAGTGGAAAAGGGTTACACAAGTCTAAAATAAATTCTACAAACGTCAAATCCTCCCCCAACTGCAAGGTCAAAATAAATTCCCTCCAACATGACTCAAAATTCAAAAACTACAACTTTTTTTTTTTTTTTAAAGAGAGAAAAATAAATTGGATAATATATATAAATAAAATCACCGCATTACACAATCATCACCACCACCAAACCCTACCAAATCAGATAAAACAGGAGACAATATTTTCCCTTTCGGTTTTTTTTTTGAACAACTCCAGAGAGCAAAGCATCAACCATGTTCTTTTTTCTTTTCTTTTTCCCCCTTCTTCTTCTTCTTCCTCCTCTCTTCAATCACAGCCGCACGTGTTTGTCTCTGACCTTCAATCATGTCGTCTTTGATCGGTCCCCACACGATGTGGACACATCACGTGAATTCACAGATCATCATCAGATCGAAAGAGAGAGAGAGAGAGAGCAAGAGAAATATAGAGAGAGAAGCTCAACACATGGAATCTCTACATAAAAAAATCAATGAATACCCAACTTTTTCTTCCATAAATATTAGATATAGATATAGGTATGAATACCCAATTAGACGGAAGGAAATCATTTCATGTTCGAAAGTTCAAGGACGAAAAAAGAGTTGAACTTGGGAGGGTAATTTCACTCTCTCTGTCCCTTTTTTTTTTCCTTGGGGGGAAAAATTAGACTTTGTTGGAGGAATAATGATAATAATGTTAAGCTACGAAGCTGGGGACAGGAGTCAAAAAAGGTCAGGCGCTGAGATGCTGCTCCTTACTGTGCTCCAATGGAGGATTGCTGGGCTTAGATGACGAAGGGGGAGGTGGAGGAGAAGGAGATGGTGCGGATGCGGCGGCTTTGTTGTTATTGTTGCTGTTGTTATTGTCCATTTTCTGGAGGCTTTGCTGGTGGTAAACTTGCCTCAACCTCTCTATTTCCCTCTTCAACGCTTCTTGATGTGCTGCAATAAAAGTGAATAATTTCTATAATTCAAAAAAAAAAAAACCATGAAGGGAAAAAAAAACTAAAATTTAACTATTGGTGGTGGTGGTGGTATGCAAAACAAGCGACATATTCGTACGTGGGGAGAACACATGCATGCATGAGTGCCTGTCCTATTGATTAGGTTCCATCCCCACATGTAATTCATCTGATATTGAAACTGATCATCATTAGGCTACAAAGTCAATGTTCCTCCCTTGCATATTCAATTTAGGATCAATAGACGTAATGGGTATCTATCTATGTTCACATCAAATTAGAAAGCATACCTTCGTAAAAGCCGAAACCGGCATAGAAAATCGATGCATTAAGTAATAGAAAGGTTGCGAATAGGCATTTAAACAAGCGAGTCCTAGTCAGTACTTCATGTGAGCGTCTCTAATTAATATCGCCTCTAATTAATATCGCTTAATTAGTATATTCCGACTGTATGAACGAGTTTTAGTATACCTAGCATTATTTAGATCGTTAGGAGCCTAAGTATATTTGCTTTAGAACTTTGGAATATAATTGCAAAGTCGGTGATAACTAAATTTAATAAAGATAAAATTGGAAGGGGGTAAATAATAATTCACTAACCATCTTTGAAAATCTTGTCTTGGGCCAAAGCTGCGATTCTTTGCTTGAGAGCACTGTTATCCACGTTCAAGAGCAAGCGTTGATGGTCTAAAAAGGCAACCCTTGGCGACAGCACTGAAACTTCGGCCTTCAATGGCGGCCATGCGCGACGAACAAAAATCAAATGTCACGCGCAATCGACTCTAGTTCTCGGCCATTCCATCAGTCCATGCGTAACATAAAAACGACAGTAGTTCTTCGGTTAAGTACGTACTTGCAACGAGTTGACGCTACGTTCGAGCTCCGATATGTATTGCAGCTTCCTCACCCTTGATCTTTGAGCAGATTGTCTGTTTGCTAAGATTCTAATTCCAAACCAAAATCCCCACCAAAGAAAAGAAAGGCAACAGGAAACAGGAAAAAAAAGAAGAAAGAATCGTCACTCAACCTGTTTCATGAGTCAAACTCAATGCGTTATTCTGCAATGGTAAACCCTACTCTAGCTTGTTTTAAGGAGAAAGAAGTAATTGCATGCATGTTCTGAGATAGCATGGTGCTTCTGCTTGATGATGAATATTTATGACCGAGGACGACAGGAGAGAATTATCATCATCAATTATTGTCGGCTGCATTGTAATAATCCTTGGTCATTTAATTGGTTTCGAGATGAATTTTTTGTGATGAATGGTGTTGAATGATTATGGTTACCTCTTGACCCTTTTGGGATCAACGATCCTCTCAGCAGAATTGGCTGGGTTTGAATTGGTTGGAGTGGTGGCCTGTGAGTCGGATTGGCAGGGGCTCTGCACTTCCTCAGGCTCATTCTTCGGCTGCTGCTGCTGCTGCTGCTGGTGGTGCTTCTGATCCGCCTGCTTCTCCCCGTTGATGCTGTTGTGATCAGACGGTGACGACGGGTTCGACGATGATCCTGTTGGGGGGACGACCACCACGGTCGACGGGGAGATCTCGTCGGTGAACATGGACATGAACTGCTCGTCGTCGAACCGGTCGAACTCATGGTGGTTGTGGCCGCCGCCACCGCCGCTGTTGGTGCCGGACCCCGGCGCGCTCGCGTTCCGGCAATGATCGAGCAGCGGGGGGGCCTCAAGGAAGGCGATGGAGTCGCTCGCGGACCTGCGGTGGGACCCGCGGCGGGCAGCGGAGAAGTCAAGGAACTCGTCGACCCAAGAAGGGTTGTTCTGGACGGGGACGGCCGGGTTGAGGACGGGGGGCGATTGGTGATGCCCCATGAAGGGGAACTTCTGGTGGTGGTGGATAGGAAAGTCAGGCCAATTAGGGGTCATGTTTGGGATCTTAGGAGGCAACTGTGCCATTGTATGATCCAAAAAACTCCACACGATGCCACCCTCAATCCAAGCAGATGCTAACGGCAAGACGACCTTAACTGGATCAAAGTCGGTTGCAACCCCTCTGAAATCAAGGGCAAAAACTGGGGATAAAAAACAGAAGGGAGAGGAGGGGGAAGGACAGAGAATACACACACACCACACCAATCCCAAGGGAATTTCCAACTGACACAAGAACACCAAACCGAATGATGATCTCTAAGGGAGCTCCATATAAATACAACTCAAAAGGGAGAGAATGTCGCTGCAGGAGGAGGGAAGCAGCAAGGACACCAACAAGAAGAGAACATCATCATAGACTTCTTCATGGGCTCTCTGGTTCCTTATTCTTATCAAATTTCCCCCCTTTTGATCTGGGCTTGATGATGATGATAAATCTCTCAAAAAACAATCTCTCTCTCCCTCTCTCTTCTTTCTGTGTGGATGTGAAGTGGGGTCACATGGGGGGGGGGGGGGGGGGGGGGGGGGCGGGTTTGGACAGCTATGGAACAGCTGGAGGAGGAGGTTGGGACTCAACGGTATCACTGGAAAGTCGCTCAGTAGTTTTTATTATCAGAAGCCCGCCCCCCCACCCCCCCAAAAGAAGGAAGGGGAGAGAGAGGAGAAGGGGAATCTGCAACCCCACGTGCCCTTGTGACCTCCCTCGTTACTGGTGGTGGTGGCTTCTTCTTCCATCTTCCATCTTCATCTACATCATCTTCTTCTTCTTATTATAGTCTCCTTGTTATTATTATTATTATTGTCATTATCATCATCAGCTGTGGTTACTTCACACATCCCACAATGGAAACATTCCTCTGCAGTACCCCTCCACCCGAATCTCCGGCCGTCCGATCCAATCGGCCATGCATGATCTGATGTCTCGACAAGGGAAGAGCTCATGTGGATGCGAGTAGAGGTCCACCATCTTGTGGCTCAGTTTTTTATACGATACATTATATTTGGGGGTAACGCATGGTGGGTACCGTCCTTTGCTAGCTAGCAAAGCTTCATAATTCCCCATGGAGCATGTGCAGCAGCAAGAGAGCGCGCGCACAGAGTGACTAAAGATACCCATGTGTCTCCCTTTTTTTTTTTTTTTTTTTTTTTACCCCAAAGACTAATGGGACCCGATTCCGAAGTCTGGGGTAGGATTACCGCGACATGCTTGCCGTTGAAGGGGCCGAAACGGCAAGACTCGATCGAGCCACAGTTATGAGACTAACCCCTTAAGCATTCTAAGGGTGTGCAACCGGACTACGTTGATCCGGAATTCAGATGGACTCACCCAAAAAACAAGATCGAGAATCGGTTCCTACTCAAATTGGTTCGGGTACCGGTTCTAAATTTTGAGAATCGGTTTAAACCGGTTCGATTTTCGATTCTAGGTATAAGCCCACCCGGATCAATTTCTAGAATCGATTTTTAATTGCTATTAAAAAAAGAAACCCAAGGTCCCGACTCCCTAGTGCATTAGTGCCCTTTTGCTCATGTTCATTGCTCACAACCCTCGGCTCTTCACCTCCTCTCATTTAATTTTTATTTGTTGGATTGTTCCTTTCGATGGATTATAATTTTTATTGCTCACTCATATTATTTTGATGAAAAGAAAAGGAAAATTGATTTTCGGATAAACCGTGGAACCGGACTGAAAAACAGGGTGGGTTCCAAAATAAATTTCAAGACAAATAGGGTCGACTCTCGATTCCAAAAATCGAGAACCGGTTGTAACATGGTCGATTTCAGGGTTTAGATTTGGAACCGCCCAACTTGGCCCATGCTCACCCCTAGTGCATCCATACATATGATTATTCACTTCATTTCCTTTATTCTGGCCACTTACGCAGTTGCTATTGTCTCTCGGATGAAGATATCAGGCTTCTGCCGCGCGTTGTTAACACATACCGCAACAGGATAACTCAAGCTGACGGACCCGACAGCTTGCCTACATCAACCGTACACCAAAGTATAGCAAAGGGGGAAAAAGATTAATAAATCAGAGATCACACATTATATTATAAGGTGGAGTAGTGGGGATTTTTGGGGCATGAGCTGTGTGTAACATTGTGGAGAGAGAGAGAGAGAGAGAGAGGGGATCATGTCAGGCCATGTGAATTGTTTGCATGCACTATGCTTTTTTCTTTTTTGCTTTGTCCCCAAACCATGGTCACATGTAGGGTTATGCGTCCTTCCTCCTTTTTTCCACCTCTCTCGAGCTCCTTCTCAGCACCTTCCCACTTCCCACGTCCCACCCATCGCCCCCATCTTGGAACTTCTGTGCTTCCACTCTTAAATTAATCCAATTCATTAGCCTTATTATTATTATAAGGCAATCATAATCGTGATTAGAGAGGAAAGAGCGCATAGTTTAGTCCCCCCACCCTACCTTCCATCTCAAGAAAGTGACCCCAGCAAATGAAAGCATCATGATCATCATTTTTTCTTTTCCCCTTCTTTTTGCCTTTCTTTGTATGGGAGATGCAAGTGGATTCGGGCATGTGAGGCTATTACTTATTCTCCCATTTCTTTCGCTTCTTTAATGCTTATTAAACAATCCTTTCTTTCTTCTTTCCTTTTTTTTTTTTTCAATGAAGAAAGGAAAAAATTTGAAGTGGATATTGAAAGTTTTCAAAGGTAGAGGACGATGAAGTAATCAAACCGTCTCGTGTCCAACACCCAACAGCCAACGTTGGGGGAAATATATATATATATATATATTAAAAGACGGAATTATCCGCACTTTTATCGAGAAAGGGCTGAAAATTAGAAAAAAAAACACCAAATAAGAACTAGAAAATGTCAAACGATGAGTCGAAATAAATATTCTTCTAAAGATGGGTCCGAATTGATAATGTCAATCTCAAAGAAGGACAAGCCAAATCTTCCGGCTGGCCAATGGCATTTTCGTATTTTACATCTTCTATTTTTTTTTATTGTTTCTTTTTTTTTTCTTTCCATTATCCCTCCGTTTTCGTTGGCGATCGATCGCAGGTGATGACTGGCCATCCAAGAGGCGTGGACGAGGGTTTGTCTTGCCCGACCTAGCGAGGGCCTAGACTTTTACTGGCTACAACAAAGAAAAAAAATAGGGAAAGAAAAAAAATCATAAAAAGTAAAGTACGAAAAAGCCATTAAGCAATCGGTAAGGTCAGCTTCTTCTTTGAAGAATGTCATGACCACTTCAAGCTCTTATTTGAGATAATGAGATCATTTCTAGTTTTTATTTGAAACAAGATTGAATTCAGGTTATTTTCTTTATGAAAAAAAATGAGAGCAATTCCTACCATTATTTAGAATTTTTCCATGAAAAATTATGAAATTGTTTAGAATCAAATAATTTTTAAAAATACTTATATAATTTTTCACTACGTAAGCAGTCATGCCACCAAAGAGAGGCGTTCGTTATTTACGAATCGACCAGTTCATTAAGTAATCAATTACTTCCAATTCACTCCCATTCAATCGTTTAGAAGATTCTCATAAGCATGTGATGTCTACCGCACTAATGGGAGTAACATGCTTACCACCATTCTGAAAACTCTTGAATTCGTCCGGAATAACTAAGTTAATAAAAATTCATGGCATGCGCAAACTCATGAAAATATTATATGTTAAAAGCTTCGATCGCTCCTACAACACCAGTTTGATGGGGCGATATAGATGGGACATTTCAGTGACAGCCCACGAAGAGATCACCCTACCTCGTGGGATTAGGAGATGACCCACCATCTGAACTGTGATTTTATAAGAGTGAAGGATATCCTTGAGATGAAGACCATGTGCAAACCCCCTTTTCATTGACTTGCTGCTTCTCAATAACACTCTTTCAGCCAATTTCCATGTTCGATGAGACTAAAATCGGAACAAGGTGTCCGTGTGAATTATTAAGAATCCCCTGCAAGGCTATCATCCGAAGTGTGGTCGGCTCGGGACCATTAGTCCATCCCGAAGCTGTGCTCTTCATTGTCGGAAAGTTTTTCCCTCAGCCCCAGTGACAGCAAAAGTCAAATCATCATTTTGCATCAAGCGATGTCACAAGGAGGGTCACAAAATGGGCAACTCGCTTCACAGCCATTCTTTCCCTCCAACGCGCGGCAACTCAAGACAAAACAATCTGAAACCTTCATCAACACATAGCTTCAAGCATGCATTTCATATAATTTGATGCAGAACTTGACACTGAACGGCGAAAAATCCATATCGGTTTGAACACATGAAAATATAAGCATGCAAGTATCTCTTCGTGCGCAATGTTGCATCAGCTGCCACTTAAATCTTCCAAGCTACAGCTCCAACTTAACCCAACAAGCGTCGTATGGCGGTCTTGGTGTTCAGAAAAAGAGAAATGATCGTGACTGCAGCGAAGCAACTCTGTCCATCGTGGCCTCATACCAGCCATTCCTCAACGTGTTCACAAAAAGGATTCCTGTCTCTGGGTAACATGTTTTCGAACATTAGGATCATATCAGGAATGTCTTCATTACTGACTAAACAACTAAGGTTTCGCATGACAAAATTTCTGTTTCAAAAAAAAATAATAAAAATAAAAATAATTTTGTCCATTTTTATTTCAAAGTGAATTTCTGAGCAAAATAAATGTGTTTGATAATGACAAATTATTTCTATTTCTAGAATATAAATTTATTTGACCGGCGGAAGTGACGGCGTTTGATAATGACAAATAATTTCTATTTCTAGAATAGAAATTTATTTGACCGGCGAAGGCGACGACGAGCGGCGATCGGCGTTGGCGGCCACTGATGCCGGCTGCTGGAGTGCAACGGCGGCCGGAGGCCCGAGGAGCAGCGGTAGCCGACGGGGTGCGACCGGCGGGGTTGGTCGTCGACGGAGATTTCTATTTCTATTTTTATTTCTCGGAGAAGTAACTTTCTTTTCTTTCTTATTTCTGCTTCAAATTTATTTTTGTTTCTCAAAATTATTCCATAAATAGTTTATTACAATTATGTTACTAAATGAATTTATGTTCCAAATTAATTCCAGAAATAGAAATCTGTTTCAGAAACTATTTATGTTTTATTTTCATGCACCCCTAATCCATCCTCACATTTGAGCCCTATCACCTTGCCGGATTGTTAGATGTAAAACTACAAAGTTTTCCACGTGATTTTCCTCACTTTGTAGCCCTGTCTACTTAGGACTAATTACGTGTCAATTTCACATCATGACCAAAAACCTTCTCTGCACTCTTCTGTCATTGAACCAATGACCAGTACGATAGGGGTGTCAACGGGCCGGGTCTCAGCCCGGCCCGGGTCGGCCCGAAAATATACAGTACCAAGCACTACTCAGCCCGACCCAGCCCGCGCCCAAATTATATATGACCCAGGTCATTGGGCCGGGCCGGGCCCGGTCGGCTTCCCTACGTGGGGCATGATTTCTCTGTTGTGTCTTCGATGAGGAAGTCTGGATTTTGTGGCTTGGAAGGAAATCCATGTCCAGTTCGGACTCTAATTGTGAGATGCACTCGACGACAACAATAAGGACTCGTTTCAGAATCACGAGATTTTCCAAGAAAAAGAACAGGAAATTGTACAAAAGTACATTTCTTTTTGTTTGCCCAAAGAAGGTTCTGTTCTTGAACAGAGACTTTGAACCCCTTATGCTTATCCACTGTTGGAAAATGTCCAATGAAAGTTTCCAGGAACACAGACAAGTCTTCAAGGCAAAATACAAAGTCAAAGCCTCCAAAACTACTCCAAACTTAGCAATCCACCAGCATTCAAAGAAAAATCAGAACGACAATTACAAAAATTGTGTGATCCTATGCACTCTGCAGTATTTGCATCCCGTAGGCGAACGTCATGATCCAGACTTCCACTTGTAAGGATCTCCGGATACAAGGGATGAAATCTTACCTGCAAATTTGAGAAATAACTGAGATGAAGATAAAATAGAGCACTAAATCATACTTAGCATACTCAAAGAGTGCCGTTTATCATTTGTCTCGAGTTATTGCAGAACTGAAGAAGTAGAACAAATTGATCCACATTAATAGTACTTAGAACCTGCAAAGGAGATTTACAAAATGCTTTAACTGGTGAACTTCTTAAGGTTATTCACCATTAATAGGAAACTGTCGAGTTTGGACTTCCACCAACTATCAGATATTCATAGTCCTGATGAGGTAGAAAAGAGAGGATTTGAGAAACATTAGCACTAACTGACATCTTCATCTGTCAAGCTACCATAATAAATGCAGAAAGAAGAATCAAGGAAATTTAACAATTACATAGACAAGGGCAATCTTCTAAGGAGAGGAAAAGAACATGAAGAGTGGAATAGACCATAATCTTTCTCTACACAAGTTTTCTTTTATAAGACTGTGTAGTATACCCATAATAGATAGATTACACGTGAACAGCACCCACAAGGATCTAGTATATCAGTTGACTCAAGTCTATAACTACTTATACGAAATGAATATGTAATTAGTATGACTATTCTTAGGCTTCACGAATCAAGTTCATGGCGACATTATCACTGGCAGTGCAACAAAATGACCATGATAAAAAATGCAAATTTGGGTCCCCAGATGGTGAAATCAAAGACCAAAGACAATCTCTCAAATCTATGTGACACTATTTCTGCGCAATGAAAAAAACCAGTGGAACAGAGCTGGTCGTCACTGAGGTTGCGCATAAGTTGCGGCTCAACTACAACTCTTAGACCATGGAAGCATCTTTGCTGAACTAATGTAATTGAGCTTGGTCAAACCTGAAGCAAAGTTCAGTTCCGACTTGCATGAACACTTGCTCACCTTTCAAGAGCAAGAAAGACTATCCGATAATCCCAATTTGAAACCGTGAAACGAACAGCTTTTACGCCCCCAAAGCCAGGACAATCATTGCCACAAAGAACAATCTCATAATTTACAAACTGACAGGATAAAAAGATTTGGCGGGGAATTGGATTCTCATCACACTAAACAGAACTCGCAGCCCACAACTATGGAACAGGATGAGTTACAGCTTTGCCTCTACGCTACAGCCGCATCTATCTTTCAGATATAGCTAAATGTTCCTGTAGCCGAAAACAAATTAGATCAACACTTTCCCAAAGACATAGATAACAGTAGATTGAGCAAAACTTAAAATCTCAGAACCTGACTTGTTCTCACCTCATAGGATCTGTAACTATGTTGGAAAGACAAGAAATAGATGAAGATTGCCCCTCTAAGTCCTCAATGACACTCTCAGACTACCTGCCATTCTCGAACAACTATTGATCTTCAAAAGCAACAGCTCTCTAAACAAAGAAAGTCACCAGATTACCAATTCTCTAAAGCAACCCATCCACTCCCTTAACTAGCTTTCTCACATTTCCTACCACTCAAAGCTACAAATCCAAGTGGACGCGAAAGAGATTTAGTACCCGAAAACACTGCGAATAACAATTTTGCAATAGTGTATACCACAGTTTTTGGAAATTATATGTACCAACCTCCTCAATCATCAAGAGACATCGATGTCAAGTTTGGCTCGATGGTCGTAGTTGGCAACTCTGCATTAAATTTATGATGAAAATGATAATTAAGTTATCTATTGAAATATAAAAAGGTATAAATAATTAAATATTCAACAACTATTTTTTTTTTAACTTGACTCAAACTTTTCGAGTTCTTCTAAGTCCTCCTCAATTGAACAAGAAAGTGGCGCGCTCCTTAACCAATCTTGAGCACATATAAGAGCCTCAACTATAATTGGGGTCAAAGAGCTACGAAATACATCAAGCACACGACCTCCTGTGCTAAATGTGGACTCAGATGCTACAGTCGAGACGGGCACAACTAAGATATCTCGAGCAATGGAAGAGATGATAGGATATCTCGAAGAATTTCCTTTCCACCAACTTAAGATATCAAAGGTAGCGCTATAACGCTCGCATCTTTCCTCCAAATATAGGTCCAATTCAGATTTTTCTTCCAAATATTCTTGTCCTGTTTGGCTAAGATATTTTGCAGTCATAAAATCAGCATAAACTATAGGAGACTTTGACGTGCTTACCATCCTTGTGCTTTTTTGCCTCAAGATGCTTTGTAGGCATACACCAGTGCGGTATTGCTCAAACAATGATGACAAAGATGTGAGTACTCTATTTCGTAAAGTTTCCGCGGCACCAATTTCATACACATCAATAATCAGCCACTTCACATATCCCCACTTATGACGCGGGTCAAGTATGCAAGCAATGAACAAGGTAAGATTGATGTTGGTCACATTGCCAAAATACTTATTGAACTTGATCTTCATTCTCTTAACCATTTCCTGCAAACTCGTGTCCTCATTCTAACAATACTTGTCACTGATTCCATGGATTCCATACACATTCTTCCACATATCATTGCTAGTAACGTAATAAGAACCTGAAACTTTTAAAGTTGTATCATAGAACAACTTCAGGAAAGGAAGAAAGTTACGGGCATACTTCCAATCATCACCAGTGGGCAACCTTTTTTTCTTGGAAAGCTCGTGAGCCAATTTGTGATCTCGCAATGCCAATGAGGTAAAAGCTGTTTGAAACTTTAGAGCAGCTTCCAATATCAAGTATGTTGAGTTCCAATGAGTCTCCACATCCAAACATACAAGACTCTTGGACTCAATATTCTCAGACTTAATACAATCCTTAAACCATCTCAATCTCCCATGAGAAGACCTCACATAACGCACAAATGAACGTATTCTAATGATGGAATCATTCACATCTTTTAATCCATCTCTCACAATCAAATTCACTATATGTGCACAACACCTCATGTGAAGTAAATCACCTCTCAATACTAGAGAGTTCAAAGAGTTAAGTTTTTTCCTTAAATATTGAATCCTTAAGTCATTTGAGCTAGCATTGTCCACAGTTATAGAAAATACATTTCAAATCCCCCACTTAATCAAGCATTTCTCAATTGATTTTCCTATAACCTTGGCAAAATGACTCGAGATTTGACAGAAGTTTAATATTTTCTTTTGCAACTTCCAATCGGCATCAATGAAATGAGCAGTGACACATATAACTTAAATTCTAACATGAAGTCCATGTGTTGGTTGTAAGACAGACTCTTAGAGATGTCTCAGAGAAATATTTCCTCAATTTACTTTTTTCTTCCAATACAACTTGTGAAAATCATGCCTTAATGTGTTACGCGTTTGGATTACAAACTTCGTTTGGAGTCTATGCACAAATATTTGAAATCCCTCGTTTTCTACAAACTTGAATGGACACTCACCAATGATAAACATGACTGCTAGGTCTCTTCGACTAACATCGTATTCAAATTTCCAAGGTCCAGATGAACTAATAACCCCATCAAATTGACTCAAGGCATTTCTTTGCCTTTTATCGGCATTTTCATATGGGTATTCCTTACATCTTGACAAATGACGATGCATTGAATTGGTACCCTGATTACTAGCACAACCTATCTCAGCCCCTCAATACAGACATTCAGCCTTTTATTTATCAGAAATCTGTTTGAAGTGTTCCCACACCACCGAAGATCTCCTCTTTTTTTCTGTGGTACTTGAAGCACTTGTTTCAGCCATCTAACAAATTGAACATTCAATGATAATTACTAAAAATATAAAATTGGCTCATTTATTGCAGCAAATATCAGGTGGACCACAGACTAGGAGATTAAAAAACGAGTTGAGGTGAAAAACCCAAGTAAAATATATAAATAGGATAAACTCACTTATTTTCAGTTAACTTATCCAGCCAAATCTTAAAATTGTTCGCCTCTTTCAGAACCTGTAGAACATTTATATTTGCATTTAGAAGAAGCTCACTCGAAATCATCAAAATAACATGAAGATAGTCCTATGCACTATATAGAATGAGATAAAGATGATTACGAACCTCCTCAAGAAACAGAGATGGTAGCTACTCTTGCCTCTATTGTGGGTAATCTCTAACCTGTCGTTTGTGGTACACCGGATGTTTGCTGCAATGAAATGAGCCAATTTTATATTTTTAATAACATTCAAGGAACACGATATTGAATTCTTCGTTGCATTTTATAGTATCACAACACTACTATCTAATGCAAATTGTAGAGGAACATTATGTATTGTCACGCGAAAGAGAAGAGACGGCAATAACAATCAACAAATTAAACATAGGGTGATAGTGATGTGATACATAGATGGTTTTACTAAGATAACCAAGTGCTTTTGGATAACTTTCTAGCTATTTTTAAGAGTTAAAAGATCTGTTGAGATCGTCCTCCAGATTGAAGGAACATCTAGCCTATAGGTCGAAAAGATAGTTGATTACTGTCGGTAGAAATAGAAATCGGTTTCCATTCCAAATGAAGAACCTTGACATGTGAACAATCTAAATCAGCTGCAAGAACCCATTAGACACGACTAAAGTAAAGTTGTTGGATTTGTTAAAAGAGGGCTAAAAATGCTATTGAGTTCTCCACAAAAGATCTGAAGCGTGTAAAAACGCAAAGGGGGAAAAAGTTCTTTGACCAAAAGGACCAAATCATTTGAAATGGGTTTAAACTAGAAGCATAAGGATCGAGATCTGACCCGAAAAGGTGAGATGAACAGCAACAAATTCAAAGAAATAAAGATGGGTTGCCTGGAACAGAGGCAAAAAGAAGCAGTAAAGGATCGATTTTTTCATCTCGTACGAGTTGAAATGTCGAAAACAGACAGAGGAGGCACTAGAACGGAGCCACGGAAGAATTGGGCAACAGTTAGGATGCAGCGAAGTGGATGAGCAAATCGCAATCGGAACAGCAGAGGTCGTCGATTCGGACCGGTTCGAGCATTTTTGACATCCCTACAGTACGATGTTGGGCATTACAGAACTTGCGTAACGGCCCAGGTGAGGTTTGGCAGTCCGGCAAAGTCATCATTTAGGAGGCACAAATGCCACACCGGGAATCCACATAAACATGGCCAAAGAGAGAACCTGATAATAAAATATGACCTTGGAGCTGAAATCAAAGGAGCAACTATGGAGTCAAATTGATGGTGTTATAGGACAGTACTTGTTTCCTTTTTGGCTCATGTCATGCAACAGTAGTAAATGAAACGCACTCGTTGATATGGTTCGTTATATGATCATTAGTGACGTCCAATATTTCCTTTTTTTTGTTTGCTGCGCCGACGTAAAACTTAGAAAATCAACAGACAACTGATAAGAAGCACCTGAACTACAATCACAATCTTCAATCCTGATAAACAGCCCTTACTCATCAGTTTCTACTTCGCCATCATGCAAAAAGATTCTACGCACGAGAACAAAATGGTGTACCATTGAGCTTTTCGATCAATTCATCTAAGTTCATTCCATTCTTGGGTTATTTATTGTCAATGCTCGAAATGGTTGTTCTTGTTTCCGTCTAGTTTTTGTTGTTGTTTGTTTGAAAAACAAAACAAAATAGTGCATTTTTTGTATACCACATAGGTTAGAAGGGAAATAGAAAGTCTCTTTATTAATTAGAAAGCTGTTATAGACTTTCAGATAAAGAGAAATGGGCAAATGGGCTAGTCCCCACCATAATAGCGTGCCGGTGCGGGTGTGATTGCGCGATTTTCAAGCGCACTTTCACTTTGTTGCCCGAGGAGCAAATGCGAGAATCGGGTGCCCAGTCACATGGGGGGGAGCGGTGTGCAGTCACATTAGAGTGAGAATTGCTCGAGGAACAAATGCGAGAACCGGGATCGGGAAGGGGATCTGGACGGGGAAATTGCCGTAGGTCGAATCGGGATCGGGACGGGGATCTGGACGGGGAAAATGTCGTAGTCTCTGGTGAGAGAATTGAAATCGGTCGAAAGTGGAGGATATGCCGACTGAAATTGGCTGAAATGGGGAAATGTTGCGAGATATATCATGTCTCTGGTTGCGAGAACTGAAATTGGCCAAAAGAGGGAGATGTTACGGGATGAATCATAGCATGCCCACTCAAATTTCCCCAATAGGGGCTCCCTCCATGCCCAATGGGGGAAATGCCGCAATCTCTGGTTGCGAGAATTGAAATTGACCGAAAGGAGAAAATATTGCGAGAATGGGAAATGTTGCGGGATGAAGCGTGGAGGATATGCCGAGATGGAACAAACCAAGGGTATGCCGTCATCTACAAAGAGGAAGATGAGTTTAATATCTAGCAAAGTCCATGATTTTTCACATCATAGCATGCCCACTCAAATTTCAATTCCATGGGTACTCACAGAAGTCTTTCGAAATATATCTATATTCGGTCAGGACTATTTGAAAGCACCATCATCAGACTAAAGTAAAGTAATAGCATCGCCTCATACAGGGTAATCAAATTAAAATGCAAAAACATAGTAAGCACGTTGCTCATGAGAGGAATGGGCTTCCATGCGAAAGCTCTGCAATTTTAATCTGAAATGCTTTCATCTTAATTGGCTACTCAATAAAAAGAGAAGGCATAGATACACTTCAGGACTTCACAACAAAATTCAAGTAGTGGAACAAAAGAAGACTTGAAAGAATGAAAACCACGATCGCAACAGTGTAACGAAAAATTCGACCTGAGCCTTGAGTAAAACCATACGAGAAACTAGAAAGGACTCAATGTACGGAACGAGGGAGAAGTATGCAGTCACATTAGGATCCCCTAAAATACCCCTTGATAGAATTGTCCGACGAATAAATGTCGCGGCATGGAGCATGGAGGAAATGCCCAATGGGGGAAATGCAGCAGTTTCTAATTACGAGAACTGGAATTGGCCGAAAGAGGGAAATGTTGCAAGATGAAGCGTGGACGATATGCCAAGATGGAACAAACCAATGGTATGCCGTCATCTACAAAGAGGAAGAGGAGTTTAATATCTAACAAAGTCCATGATTTTTTATATCATAGAATGCCCACTCAAATTTCCACTCCAAGGGTACTCACAGAACATTTTCAAAACATATCTATATTCAGTCGGGACAATATGAGATCACAATTGTTAGTCTAAAATAAAGTAATAGCATCGCCTCATGCAGGGTAATCAAATAAAAATGCACAAAACAAAGTAACGATGTTGCTTATGAGAGGAATGTGCTTCCATGCCCAAACTCTGCAATTTTAATCTGACATGCTTTCCTCTTAATTGGCTACTCCATGAAAAGAGAAGGCATAGATATACTTTAGAACTTCACAACAAAATCTAAGTAGTGGAATAAAAGAATACTTGGAAGAATAAAAATCCATGATCGCGACAGTATAGCGAAAAATTCAACCTGAGCCTTGTGTAAAACCATACAAGAAACTAGAAAAGACTTAATATACGAAAGGAGGTAGCTGTGTGCAGTCACATTAGAATCCCTTAAAATACCTCTTGATAGAATTGTCCGAGGAGGAAATGCCGCGGCATGCAACATGGAGAAAATACTCAACGGGGGAAAAGTCGCAGTCTCTTGTTGCGAGAAATGAAATTGGCCGAAAGGGGGAAACGTTGCGAGAAGGAGCGTGGAGGATATGTCGAGATGGAACAAACCAAGGGTATGTCGTTAACTACAAAGAGGAAGAAGAGTTTAATATCTAACAAAGTCCATGATTTTCCATATCAGAGCACACCCATTCAAATTTCCATTCTAAGGGTATTCATAGAAGTTTTCGAAATATATTTATATTCAGTCGGGACTATCTGAAAGCACAATTATCAGTGTAAAATAAAGTAATAGAATCGCCTCATGCAGGGTAATCAAATAAAAATGCACAAAAAAGAGTAAACATGTTGCTTATGAGAGGAATGAGCTTCCATGCCAAAACTCTGCAATTTTAATCTGAAATGCTTTCATCTTAATTGGCTACTCAATAAAAAGAGAAGGCATAGATACACTTCAGGACTTCACAACAAAATTCAAGTAGTGGAACAAAAGAAGACTTGAAAGAATGAAAACCACGATCGCAACAGTGTAACGAAAAATTCGACCTGAGCCTTGAGTAAAACCATACGAGAAACTAGAAAGGACTCAATGTACGGAATGAGGGAGAAGTATGCAGTCACATTAGGATCCCCTAAAATACCCCTTGATAGAATTGTCCGACGAAGAAATGTCGCGGCATGGAGCATGGAGGAAATGCCCAATGGGGGAAATGCAGCAGTTTCTAATTACGAGAACTGGAATTGGCCGAAAGAGGGAAATGTTGCAAGATGAAGCGTGGACGATATGCCAAGATGGAACAAACCAATGGTATGCCGTCATCTACAAAGAGGAAGAGGAGTTTAATATCTAACAAAGTCCATGATTTTTTATATCATAGAATGCCCACTCAAATTTCCACTCCAAGGGTACTCACAGAACATTTTCAAAACATATCTATATTCAGTCGGGACAATATGAGATCACAATTGTTAGTCTAAAATAAAGTAATAGCATCGCCTCATGCAGGGTAATCAAATAAAAATGCACAAAACAAAGTAACGATGTTGCTTATGAGAGGAATGTGCTTCCATGCCCAAACTCTGCAATTTTAATCTGACATGCTTTCCTCTTAATTGGCTACTCCATGAAAAGAGAAGGCATAGATATACTTTAGAACTTCACAACAAAATCTAAGTAGTGGAATAAAAGAATACTTGGAAGAATAAAAATCCATGATCGCGACAGTATAGCGAAAAATTCAACCTGAGCCTTGTGTAAAACCATACAAGAAACTAGAAAAGACTTAATATACGAAAGGAGGTAGCTGTGTGCAGTCACATTAGAATCCCTTAAAATACCTCTTGATAGAATTGTCCGAGGAGGAAATGCCGCGGCATGCAACATGGAGAAAATACTCAACGGGGGAAAAGTCGCAGTCTCTTGTTGCGAGAAATGAAATTGGCCGAAAGGGGGAAACGTTGCGAGAAGGAGCGTGGAGGATATGTCGAGATGGAACAAACCAAGGGTATGTCGTTAACTACAAAGAGGAAGAAGAGTTTAATATCTAACAAAGTCCATGATTTTCCATATCAGAGCACACCCATTCAAATTTCCATTCTAAGGGTATTCATAGAAGTTTTCGAAATATATTTATATTCAGTCGGGACTATCTGAAAGCACAATTATCAGTGTAAAATAAAGTAATAGAATCGCCTCATGCAGGGTAATCAAATAAAAATGCACAAAAAAGAGTAAACATGTTGCTTATGAGAGGAATGAGCTTCCATGCCAAAACTCTGCAATTTTAATCTGAAATGCTTTCCACTTAATTGGCTACTCCATGAAAAGAGAAGGAATAGATGCACTTCATGACTTCACAACAAAATCCAAGTAGTGGAACAAAAGAAGACTTGAAAAAATGAAAACGCATGATCGCACCAGTATAGCGAAAAATTTAACCTGAGCCTTGAGTAAAACCATACGAGAAACAATAAAGAACTCAATATATGAAAGGAAGGAGCGGTGTGCAGTCACATTAGGATCCCCAAAACACCTCTTGAAAGAATTGTCCAATGAGGAAATGCCGCATCATGGAGCATGGAGGAAATGCCCAATGGGGGACATGTCGTAATCTCTGGTTGTAAGAACTGGCATTGACCGAAAGGGGGAAATGTTGTGGAATGGAGCGTGAAGGATATGCCGAGATGGAACAAACCAAGGGTATGCCATCATCTACAAAGAGGAAGAGGAGTTTAACATCTAGCAAAGTCCAAGATTTTTCACATCATAACATGCCCACTCAAATTTCAATTCCATGGGTACTCACAAAAGTCTTTCGAAATATATATATTCAGTCCGGACAATTTGAAAGCACAATTATTAGTCTAAAATAAAGTAATGGCATTGCCTTATGCAGGGTAATAAAATAAAAATGCAAAAACAGAGTAAACACGTTGTTTATGAGAGGAATGGGCTTCCATGCCAAAACTCTGCAATTTTAATCTGAAATGCTTTCCTCTTAATTGGTTACTCCATGAAAAGAGAAAGCATAGATACACTTCAGGACTTCACAATAAAATCCAAGTAGTGGAACAGAAGAAGACTTTAAAGAATGAAAATCCATAATCGCGACAGTATAGCAAAAAATTCAATTGAAGCCTTGAGTAAAACCATACGAGAAACTAGAAAGGAATCAATGTACGGAAGGAGGGAGAGGTATGCAGTCACATTAGGATCCCCCAAAATACCTGTTAATAGAATTGTTCAAGGAGGAAATGCCGCAGCATGGAGCATGAGGAAATGCCTAACGGGAGAAATGCCACAGTCTCTGGTTGCAAGAACTAAAATTGGACGAAAGTGGGAAATGTTGCGGGATGGAGCATAGAGGATATGTAGAGATGGAACAAATCAAGGGTATGACGTCAGAGAAAGAGGAGTTTAATATGTAACAAAGCCCATGATTTTTCATATCATAGCATGCACACTCTAATTTCCATTCCAAGGGTACTCACAGAAGTCTTTCGAAATATATATATTCAGTCCGGATTATCTGAAAGCACAATTATCAGTCTAAAATAAAGTAATAGCATTGCCTCATGCAGGGTAATCAAACAAAAATGCACAAAACAGAGTAAACATAATGCTTATGAGAGGAATGGCTTCCTTGTCAAAACTCTGCAATTTTAATCTGAAATGATTTCCTCTTAATTGGCTACTCTATGAAAAGAGAAGGCATAGATACACTTCAGGACTTCACAACAAAATCCAAGTAGTGGAACAAAAGAAAACTGGAAAGAATGAAAACCCATTATCGCGATCGTATAGCAAAAAATTCAACCTGAGCCTTGAGTAAAACCGTACGATAAACTAGAAAGGACTCAATATACATAAGGAAGGAGCGGTGTGCAGTCACAATAGGTTTCCCCAAAATACCTCTTGTGGCATGGAGGAAATGTCCAAAGGGGGAAATGCCGCAGTCTCCAGTTGCGAGAACTGGAATTGGCCGAAAGGGGGAAATGTTGTGGGATGAAGCATGGCGAATATGCCGAGATGGAACAAACCAAGGGTATGCCGTCATCTACAAAGAGGAAGGGAAATTTTATATCCAACAAAGTCCATGATTTTCCATATCATATCAGGTCCACTAAAATTTCCATTCCAAACGTACTCACAGAAGTATTTCGAAATATATATATATATATATATATATATATATATATATATATATATATATATATATTCAGTCCGGACTATCTGAAAGCACAATTATCAGTCTAAAATAAAGTAATAGCGCCTCATGCAGGGTAATCAAATAAAAATGCACAAAACAGAGAAAACGTGTTGCTTATGAGAGGAATGGGCTTCCATGCCAAAACTCTGCAATTGCAATCTGAAATGCTTTCTACTTAATTGGCTATTCCATGAAAAGAGAAGGAATAGATACATTTCAGGACTTCACAATAAAATCCAAGCAGTGGAATAAAAGAAGATTGACAAAATGAAAAGCCATGATCACAACGGTATAGTGAAAAACTTAACTTGAGCCATGAGTAAAACCATACAAGTAACTAGAAATGACTCAATATACGAAAGGAGGGAGCCATGTGCAGTCATATTAGGAGCCCCAAAATACCTCTTGATAGAATTGTCAAAGGTAGAAATGCTGCGGCATGGAGCGTGGAGGAAATGCCCAATGGGGAAAATGTCGTAGTCTCTGGTTGTGAGAACTGGAATTGGCCGAAAGGGGGAAAAGCTACGGATGGAGCATGGAGGATATGATGAGATGGAACAAACCAAGAGTATACCGTCATCTGCAAAGAGGAAGATGAGTTTAATATCTAGTAAAGTCCATGATTTTCCGTAACATTGCGTGCCCACTCAAATTACCATTACAAGAGTACTCACAGAAGTCTTTCGAAATATCTCTATATTCAATCGGGACTATCTAAAAGCACAATTATCAATCTAAAATAAAGCAATAGCATCGCCTCATGCAGGGTAATTAAATAAAAATGCACAAAACAAAGTAAGGATGTTGCTTATGAGAGGAACATGCTTCCATGCCCAAACTCTGTAATTTTAATCTGAAATGCTTTCCTCTTAATCGGCTACTCCGTGAAAAGAGAAGGCATAGATAAACTTATGAACTTCACAACAAAATCAAATTAGTGAAACAAATTTTTTCATTAACTATTTTTTTCCACAAAAGATAACGTAAAGATTGATGTCAATTCAGTTCTAAACCTTTTATTAGTACCAATTCAGTCCTAAATCTTTTACATTGGTGTCAATTCAGTCCTAAACCTTTTATTTGTGCTAATTGAGTCTTAAACCTTTTAAATTAGTGCTAATTTAGTCCTAAGGCTTTTTACATTTGTACATATTGAGTTAATCTGATCAATTTTGATTCAAAATGACTAATGTGGACGTTAATTATCTTACGTGGCACGATTGTCACTAACGTGGATATATTTTTTAAGTATTTTTAATTGTTTTTACTATTTTTTAATATTTTTTAAAAATTTATATAAAATATTTAGAAATATTCACGTCAGCACCGGTCATTCCACTTAGGACAATTGACATTCAAGTCAGTAATTTTCGATCAAAATTAACCGAATTGAGTCAATTTGTACAAATACAAAAAATATTAGGACGAATTAGCACCAATCCAAAAGATTTAGGACTCAATTTGTATCGTTAAAAGGTTTAAGACTGAATCGACATTGATATAAAAGGTTTAGGACTGAATTAGCACAACAAAATTTAGGATTAAATTGACACTAATGTAATAGGTTCAGGACTTTTTTGACACTTTTCCCTGAAAATGTCCGCTGCACTTTGCAGAAACTGCCGCGAAAAATACTAAATAAGGCTGGCTGAATTTGATTATCATAAGAGTAAAAGCCTAATCAGGACGGACTTGTCTGTATCCTTTCAAGATTACAACACAACTATGCATCTCTCTCTCTATGGATTAATCTCAACTCTCATGACCACCATTACTGGCCACCGGAGGACGACATAATTTGCATTTTGCAGAGAAACAAGGGAGGAGAATGACGAAGGGTCGCCTGCGTAAAAAGCGATGGATGTTAATTAAGCCTTTCAATAATCTGATCAACGACACTATTTTTTTTGCTAATGGAGGTCCACGTGTGTCGTAGGTTGTTTCCCACAAAGATTTTAATTTTCAAACAAGGACATTTATCCATTGTTTCGACGAAAACGGTTTCGAGAAAACTTACATGTATTCATGGATGGCATTCGTCATGCCATGATGATGTTCGAATATCCCATGCTTACAAGTGACTCAATGTCTCCAAGGGTATTGCCGTGCTTGGGGACCTCTTGTTTTGTTTATTTTGTACTCTTCTTTTGTGCAAAATAGACAAAAGGCACTTCTTGTGCGTTAACAAATAGAGGGGAAGCATAAGGATGTAACTCGGTTCTTCATCAATCTCGTCGGCACCAATAGTGAATGCATGGGCGTGGGCAAGAGCAATTCCATTCCCGGAGCCGGTCCATTTGAAATCAATCGAATTCCCACAAGTATATAAGGATGTTTAGATTTGGAACCAAGTTTGATATGCCCATTTATTGCGTTTGTTCGGTAGTGATTGTTGGTTCGATCGAATCTTATGAATTAAATATTGTAACCCTATTAGACGGCACGACGTATGCTACTTAATATCCACATGATGTTTTCATTGTTTTTAATTTTTCTTTATTGGGGAGCGTTAGAATTCGAACCCTAAATCTATGAATTGGCTGTTGACTATTGGCGTATAAATATGACCTTTGTTTTCCCACATGGTCAAACTAAGCATTGGTGCCCTTTTCTATTCTGAGCCTCTTTAGCAGCTAGCATAATTCCAAATCTCGGTCTCTTTACACGTGCCATGCCATCTTGGGTCGCACTAGTTTGTCTCGTCTCAATCCCACTCCTACGTGGCACTTCGCCATTGGACACATGGAATATCCCCCCTCACAAGGCGAGTCTCTCCAGAATTTTCAAAAAAAGGGATCCCACATGCAAAAGCCGGGTGCATAGAACAGCATTGTTTTGTTACGTTCGGTTGATCTATTGTTTTGATATTTTCTGCACTCTTTTCTGGACTTTCTTTCTGTACAATGTGTTCGTCTGTTCGGTTAAGGCAGGATAGATATGCATGGTCACCAGGTGTATTTAGAATACGCAAGAAAAACACTCTGAATCGTTGGTTCATCATGAGAGATGGCTTACAACATTTACAAAGAGTGATAGGATGTTGGCATAGTCCTATCTGAACACTCTGTTACTCCGCATCGACAAATCTTGAGTTGATAATGTTTGAAAGTGCCAACTTCCTTGCCTCGCGTGAGTATTTGGCTTGTCTAATTGTGCCTGTGGGTTTCAATCTTCACTGGAAGCTTCTCTCTCCCTCTATTTTTCCCTAAAGCACCTAAAATTAGGAGTGGCGGTCGTCTCCTCCTAAAACAGAGCCTGTGTTCTTATGTCAATGGGTCGATTGTAGCTTTCCTGGAGCATAAAAATGATGGGAGAATGCGCGAAAGTATCTCCTTGCCTTTGTACAACAACAGGTGCCCTTACGTGTTTTGAGGATCCTGTACGTATTGCAGTCTTGCCTCAGTCTATTAAGCGGCACATGCTTGCTGGGCCTCTTTACTGGGTAACTGAAAATCAGGATAACATCATTTGACGAATTCTGCAGATTTGGTTTACGTGCTCTCCAACGTCTCTAGAAGTCTCTTCTCAATTTCGGTGAACGTCTGCATGGAAATTGTATGCAGCAATGATGGTGTGCTCCGTAAAAAGTTTTCCTTTCTAAGTAGATCGTCATCATTTATGTTGGTCTAAAAATTTTGTCAGGATCCTGGGCTGTACCTGTTAAAGAAGTATGAAGTAACTTGGAGCACTCAACTCGATCACTTCTGACAGCATTCAAGTTGTTTAATGGTAAGATATTCATAAATGAACCCCCAAGTATCGTTAATTGATTAGAGTATTGCATATGGGGATAGGACAATTTCCCCCGGACAATTCAAATGTACTATGTTAACTTCATATCTTCCCTCCAAAGCCTATTTCCACACTTTTATTTGCAACAATGAAGAGAACTGTAAAACTGCTATCAACCACGACCTAAACAATACATCGCATGGGATAACTCTCCAAAGCAGCACCCTCGTTCATTATCTGTGAAGGATTTTGACAAAAGCAATGCCCCCTTTGCTCGGAAGTTTGAAAAGGATGATCATGTCTGTCTTTAGATTGGATTGACAAAGGATGAGGGGTGATGATTCTGTATTTAGGCCAGGTCCGGGCGTCGGGAGATTGCGGGACTACTTCAGTGCTTTTTGTCTGAAGAACTTCGGAACAAACAGTGCCCTTGAAAGTGTGGCTGGGAAAATCATGACCTCATTTGTACATTGGTGTGTAGTCATACAAGTCGTACATCGATTGCAAAAAAGAAAATTTTGTCTCTTGGTGCGTTTATTTCATGAAAAATGAGCAATTTAAAAAAATATTTTTAGTAAGTACTCACTTATGTCGCCTAAAAAAATGGGGTTAATACCATGAAAAACCCCAAACTGATACATTTGTGATAAATTTACCCAAAATTATTTTTTTGAACATCACAACCCTAAACTGGTAAACCCATGACAGATTTTTTATAAATTAATTTTTTTTATCACGAAAAGCCTCAAATTAGTATACTTGTGATAAATTTACGCTCCTACAATGACATTTATACCGAGAAAGTAGCAACAACAGTACCAGAAAACTCATTACAATGGCCAACATAAGCAACTTTGAGTGCAATGTACAGGTCTCATGTTTCACCCCTCTTTGAGTCTCTCTACATTCCGTCTCTTTTCTTAATTTTTTTTTACCTTTTAACTTATGAATATGCGTAAAGTTCCATCAATGATCCGCTCTGGACACTGGACAGCACCATCCAGACGATGCAAAGAATTCTATAACTCCTCACTCAATTTGATAATCTAAAACGACTCCATCCGTATGCAACCAAGTGACATCAATAGTTCTCCAAGCTAGTTTACATTGAAAATGTTGCTTGGCCTTCAGGATTCTTACTTCCCAAACAGCATAAGTTGAAAAAAACAATTGCATATAGTGGTTGCAGATTCCAACATCTAGCTTCTTTCGTCGCCGACCAAGTTGTTCTTTTCCTTCGGCCCTGTGGGACCGTCTTCGCCAGAAAGCTCGTCTGGAAGCTTGTCGAATATGTACGGCGCCAACCGGCCCAGCATAGCCGGCAAAGATTTGATTGTCTTGTCTAGCTTGGTTCTTGAATCGTAGGTGACGGTCAGACCCCAGTTTCTCATATATTGCAACCAGGAAGGGACGACGCCATTTCCTAGACATTCGGCAGCAATGATCTCATAGCTGGTGCTTGAGTCCACTTCAAAATCACTCCGAGCTGCATTGTTCCTTATCCCGATGTCAAGCTTTTTCGGTCCCTGAATGTAGGTTCCGGGACGAGGGTAGCTACGTGCCCACTTTTCGATGAGTAAACAGCCACTTTGTTTCCATCTATGAATTCCAAATCACATGCATCCACCCACTGGTCACTGTTGTGCTGTTAGAAGTAGATGCTCCAAAGCTCTCCAATGAAGTTGCTTATCCGGAGACTAAAATGTTCCCAGTCGCCTACATGCTATCCAATGCTCAGAGGAATGCTCATGCCAACTTTGAGAGTGGCTGGCCCATTGAAGGGGCAAAAGATCTACTTCACAATGTCCGTAAATGTACTGCCCAAAGCTGGCTTTACATGAACATAAAGTATAGCCGAATCCAGGTTCCCATTCTCGATGCTATCTTTCTGCCCATCACTAGGCAAATCAATCCAATACTCCTCGTCGTTCTTCCCACCGCTCGGTAAGTTTGAACCACTTATGTCTATAGGCTCCCCTACAGGATCTCCTTTACTGTATAATTGCGATCCATGTTCGAAGAACCATGAAACAGAGGATGGCAAGATCACCTCATCTGGGTGAAAGAACACAGTTGGCCCATAGTGATTAATGAGTGCATGGACCTGATCAAGGTTTGGCATCACATTCAGCGCGGGGTTGCAGTTCTTTGGGCATGAAATGCGTTGTTCATCGCCAAAAATCCAGAAGCAACTGCAGAAAAAAGTCCCAACTGAGACACCTTTACCCAGCATTCCTCTATGAGTTGGTCTAGTGCTACATACTGTAAATGGTAATTGTGGATATTTTGAAATCAAGCTGAGAATCACGGGATGATTTTCGCATGTATCGGTCAAGTCAGACCGAACAACTCTGACTTCCTCCAATGCAGGCTTAGCTGGCTGGTTAGTGACCAAAAGTCCCATACGCTTGTACCCCTCAGGCGCCTTAGGTAGCCAGATATAACCACCTTCGGCCCCACCTTTGGCCCCATCTTCACCGCCGTCATCTGAACTCCAAACAAGCGTGTGATCGGCTGGCTCCAGAGCTGGTGATTTATCAGATGTGCATTGATCAGGAGGTTCTATACCAGAAGAAATAATTCTGCAGTGACTCCTCGTTTCGCCTCCAACAATGCAATGTTACATCTTAATAGTGACACCATTGACTACTTGAGGTTTGGTTCCTAGGGATACTTAACATTGGAGTTTTAAGGCTAAATGTCGCCAACACGTCCTAGTTTCCCCTATTTCGTGCAAATCGATTCATTCATGACTTCTTCAGGATTCTATAGGCCCGTCGGGAGCCGCTCATTATCTGGACCTCTAGCCCAAGGATCACTTCCGACTCCCGTCGGACCTTTACGTTACATTAGTGAATAGCAATCAGCAAAAATGACCGCCCACCAACCAAATCCAGCAAAAAAAAAGCTAAGAGGCCACTGGAGCTTCGCCATGACCCGACCAAGGAAAATAAAGGACCAACAATGCAACTAGGTACGAGCAAAAGAAGGAACGGAAAACGAGGCGACCATTCGTTCATCTCCATCCACATCACGAGACAAAATAACGCGTCGGAGTTTCAACATCCGACCAAACAGAGCAAAAAGACTTGCGACCAACCGGCGGCCATTGGGGGAGAGAGAAGGGCTCGGGCTGAGGATGGGGACGACCGGCGATGCCGTTCCAAGACAAGCACTTGCATCCGAACATCCCTCCCTCTCTTTCGGGCAGCGTATCGGACCAAGAATGGATCTCCGCCTCGGAAAAGTAGGAGAGTAGGAGGAGAAGAAGAAGATGGGCTTAAAGAGTAACGCGAGCCATCGTAGCCGGCGAGGCTGCGCAGCATTCTTAGTGGGGGCCTCGCGATGTTGTTGCCGCAGCGCCATCGTGTTTCGTCGACATGACAGAGGCCGACCCTGGAAAAAAATGTTTCAAAAGGGAAATGCCAGAAGGATTCGATTTTCCCGCATGATTGCTATTATACTCTCCATGTTGAGTAAAATTGCCGCTGAGCCACTATAAATTTTCAGCTCCCTTCTGTCCTCGAATGATGCCAAAACAATGAGCAGCGCTGTTCTGAAAATAGACAGACAGCGGATTCCGATTAAGGTTCTGTTTATTTCGAAAAAATTAAATAGATTAAAAAATATTTTTCTAAAACTAGTCGTTTGCATCAGTTAAATAAATTAATCAATAAAAAATATTTTTATTATCAACAACATGCGAACAATAAAAAATGAACTTTGCTTATTTTTTTTATAAGCAATGCAAGATATTATTGTTCGGGAAAGGTTTTTGAAATCATCTATTTTTCATGAAACATACATAACCCAACTTCAAATTAAATTTTCATCTCATAAATATTCTCAAAATCGATGTTCCACGATGCATTTATTACAAACTAATTTTTGCCTTGCGAAAGCTCCCAAACAAGTACTCCTGGCCCCAATCTATCTTCTGTTAAAATTTATACATGTCAACTGTCTTGCACTCAGGTTCCATTTTACGTTATTATTAATTTTTTTTTTTGGGTCAATACCACTTGTGCAGATGTATCTGCATTTTAAGGAGAGATTGGCCAGGATGCTAATGAACCGGTCGGGGATATCCATTTGGGTACATGTGTCATTGAGTTACCGATTTGAAATTTCTTACAAGACAAAAATATGTACAATATTAAAGCTTGAATATTAGTATCTCTGAGCGGGTTTTTAGCCTTTTAAATGTTCCTAATTTTTTTACCTCCCCCCCCCCAAAAAAAAAAAAGTTCCAAATTGGAACTAGAGGAAAAAAGAAAAACAGATAGGAATAGCTCATTAATATTGATGCCGTGGATATTGATATAGAAACAAAGGTATAGATGCTTACCATGTTTTTATGAATTAGTGGCCTTCTGAGTATTTATATATGAATGGGGAGTGTCTTCAATTTTTTTTTTTTAAATTCGGGGTTTGTTGCACATATTAGCTCTAGAATTACTACGATTATCCGAGTAGCAAATACCATCAAACAAAATGTAACTGATTTAACAGTCCATATTAGCAACAGAGAAATGCTTTCATAATTGACAGTGCTCAATGAGCAATGGATGGCTATGCTAGTGACTCTTGGCAATATGGTCAATCATTTATGTTAGTTGTGTCATTTTAGTTAACTTTGATCCCGTAAAAATGAAACTACTTTTTCAAAGTAGATCATGCTAAAAAGGTAAGTTCTAAAATGAATTTCTCCCAAAAGTATTACCCAAAGAAGATTTCTCATTGCCACAACATGCCCCAAGGTTGCTCGCATCCTAGTCGCACTTAATTAAAATTGTTAAACCTTTTCCACAACCTCTATTCTTCTAAATTGAAAACGGTATCCTCACCACCTCTAATTTTACTTAGATGTTAGTACTCAAGACATGTAATCGAATGAACTTAAGACTCGAAAATGGGAAAACTATTTATCTTGTGTTACAGAATACTTGTTTGCATTGAATATCTTCACGTCCCACGAAGAGAGACGAAATAAGTAGCCTATTTTGGGCAGCAATGAGAAGTCTAATTCGAAAAATAATCCCATGCAAATACACATCTTGGGAATTACCTTTTCGGAGGGATTTAGTTTGGAATACGGAGTTCCTGAAAATGACATTAAGTGCTAGTTATGACAAGAAATTCAAGTCAATGGACCGCTATTGACCAAGTCTAAAAAGGTCCAAATTAGAGCCCGGCACAAATACATGCGCTAGAAGATTAATTAGCCTGAAAAACTTGAGATGCTAGAACCGCGAATAGAGTGGGCTCCTTATTTATAATCGTGCGGCGCAAACCACCCGTATCGTCGTACACTTCAAAATTTTCTGCAGAAAATAATCCCACAGCTTAATAAGATCGTACAATCTTGTGCTACCATTGATAACAGGCCTTCTAATTATTGATTTTTATGCACGTGCACTACTCAAATGAAAAGCAAATTCGAAACGGAGCTCCGATCGATTAGAAAGGCGTCGCCGAAGAAGTCGATAGACCGATAGCAGTGCTAGCCAAGCGAATTGTTCGCGACTTATGGCCAAGATAGGAATTCCACCAGCCTCTGAATTCGGTGATGAGATCAAATCACAAATGGCCTAACGGTCTTCCTCAATATCGAAAAACAGCGCAGTAAGTGATAGAGGACACCAACAGCAAATCAATCCAAAATAAACGACCAACCAAGGCGATGAAAGATGAGCGGACGAACAGAGCATGTTGCCGAAAACGTAGAGGGAACAATATAAGAAAAACCCTGTAAGGGATCGATGCTGACCACAACTCCAAGATCTTGTTACACTCCTCACAGTGTAAAGGCTCAATAGGGCCCAAAACTCCCACTTGAATTGCATCACAAAAACCATTCAAGGGGAAAAAGGCTCATCTAAGCTGCCCCCCCGCAAAGGCCAGAAGGAAAAAGGTCTTGACAATCTAATCATGCCAAAAGGGAGGAAACACACCTCAAGGAGCACAGACCAGAGACTTGAAGAAACCATTGTACATGGTATTACTGTAGCAACCTAACGGGCCTTTGGCCACGGTTAAAAAAGATCAAACGAGTACTCATTGTGAACCACAGAAGTAAGAAACACTGCCTCTTTGGACGGCTGTAGTCATTATCCAGGTTGCTTCCCTTGCCCAAACTCTGCCCAACCTAGTGTCCCCTGAGACCATCTGCTTGGTATCCGCCTCTGCCTCTGCCTCTGCCTCTGCCTCATCCTAAAGAAGATAACAGTGATTCGTAAGCATAAAATAATCTTCATTGTCTCCAAAAAGATGCTCATGAAGCATAATCAAGATTTTAGCCGTCCCACAATTAACAAGCACTTGCAGGGAAATGTCACCAGGCCGCAAACATCACTAACCCGTTTCTTTCTATTTTACCAAGAGAGGAGGAAATTATCCATATAACCCATAAAATCTACTCTCACCCTCCCTCTCTGCCTCATCCAACCCCAACCACAACCCCCACCCCCCCTTTTCCAAAAAAAAAAAAAAAAAAACCTCTTTTGCCCCCTTTTCTATCGCCACATAGTACAAGAGACCAATCCTGTACATAAACGGTGAAGATGATGCAAAAGCTAGCTCTCTCCACAGTCAGTCATTTGCATTAAACATCCACAAACACCAAGAGCAATCAAACTAAGGATTAGGCACAGCAACTGCTTCCAATCTTAAAGGCAATTTGAAAAGTAAGGCATATCATCTCTATGGGTGAGCAGACGGACTAATAGGACCCGCGCCCGGACCCGGATCGAACCAGCCAGTTCGGTAGATAAACATTGAAGACCACACAATAATGGTCTATGTAGATAAACATTCAGGACCTCCCCAGCTAACTTACGTATGTTTTTCACAAGTTACGTGAAAATCAACATTCCAAATCACAAGTTACGCGTGTTTTTCACATATTCGGCAACAATAATGGATCAATTGCCAAATCTCCGCATAATTGTTTTTAATATCTAATATACCCTTTACAGTAAAGTAGGACAGCAGTATACATTTCTCATAGAAAATGATTAAAATGAACATGCAATAATTATAAAAAAAAAAAAAAAGAGTTCATTACAATGCAGACACCTTCAAATAAAAGCAGACTCATTAAATGGATCAATGTAACGTTTTTTTCCACAGAAAAGCAAAACATCACAAGACATAATCATCCCGTGGTACAAGTCATAAATCACCACAAGGCCAGTAAACTTTTGACTAATCCCTTGTAGAAACATAATGGCAACCTATGATGAACTTCGAACACAATTCCAACCCCACCACCCCCCCCCCCCCCCCCCCCCCCAAAAAAAAATAATAATAATAATAATAATAAATGAAGAGACAGTATCCTTTGTAACAGTGAAAATTATCAACAGCAAGCAGGCCAGAACGAACTAGGAAATCACAATTCAATGACATGATTCAGCAACAGCTAGACAAATACACAGAAAACAACCTTCATCTTCACCAAAACCATCATCTGCTGCCTCAACAACCGATTCAGGCTCAACATAACACGCCTTTTTTGGTGGCTGAACCGTGGGACGTGGATTATATTCCCAATCCGACATGTTGGGAGGAGTTCCGCCATAAGATGGCTTTGCAGTGCCGGCTGATGCAGATACCTTCAAATAAAGCGTATACAACAATTAAGACCACATCAAGTAAAAACAAAAGAAGACTTCATTCATTTAAAAAAATAGATCGTAAATGATTACATCATGGAAAAGAAGCAACAACAGAGCAGATTCGTACAATAGAATCTCCTCTCCACAACTTTACAATTATATCGATGAGCTGCCGCTTCATCTTTTCTATCTCTATATCCTCCTGTTGTTCCTCGGGGACACAAAAAGACTTCAAGAGGTTTTTAATTCCCCTTAAGTGGTTAGATCCAACCACTGCCGTTGCCGAATTATAGTAAGGTATTACTTTCGCCCAATTCAAATTAGAAATAGAATAAGTCTATCCAGAAAACACAGCAGAGAAAAAACCAAATCAAGGGGCCAGCACCTGTTTCGATCAGTAAGATACACCCTCACCACTTCCGGGCATAACTCCTCCAAAATAGAAACGCAAATATCCGGATCTAATATCCCCCAGGCATCAATAAAAGACTGTACTTCATAATACTCATCAGTTTTGGGATTTAAATTTTCTCTGGCAATGGCGTCCTCCGTGACCTCTAGGGAAAAAGTGTTAATAAAAAAAAATATTAAACAAAAATATAAATAAAAAAAAGCATAAGGACATGTGAGGACATACATGGTCTAATAGGTCACCAAGCAGGAATCGGGCTCCACACTTGCGCCCTTCTTTCACCACGACACAAAATTCACTGTAGGATTCTGAGGCTATTCTGCATCTCTCGAGGCACAGCTCCATGACAATCATAGGAGTCTGGTTCTTCCTAAGATAGCCTCGAACCAGACTCCTACCCTCCTGCTAGATACAATTCAATATCAAAACAAGCCCAAAAATAAATAAATAAACTGACCTACCATAATATTATGAGCACCATGGGAATTGGGCACATGCAGCACTTTGAATCTGGAAAGTGAATTTCTCTGTGCGCACCAACCCCCCCTTCTTTTTAATTCTCTTTTGCTATTTGGTTTTTGGTGGTTCTCGTTGTTTTATTGTAGTAACCTTCTATGCTTCTAAAATCCCTTTACTCCTATTTGTTTTTAGAGTTTGATATTTATTTAGTCTAAAGGAATTATTCCGTTGACATAAATTTTCACTGTAGTTCACAAGGTTGATTCAACCTATGCCTCACCTATCTTCTATTAGGTCGACAAGTATTTCATTTCTTAGCTTATACCTGAGTAACTGCCATACGGTAGCAGAGAAAGCTAATAAGTTTGAGCAGGTAGAATAAATTGTGGTGACAATCCTTCACTATTATGGATGAGTGCACCAGGAATCCAAAAGTCCAATCCAGTTCTGCACTTTCAGAGAGTGCAATCAAGCCCTAAACCTGTCCAATTTGTTCACTTGAATATTTGCTTAATCTTGCTAACTCCATCCAATTTGCTTAATCTTTAGTTGTCGTTATGTTTAACAGTTCCTTTTGATTTGCTTTGATCTGCTATGTAGGTGGTATTGTGCATATGGAGGATTGATCGTGCTCCCACGTAGGTGGTACTGTGCATATGCGGGATCGATCAATCGATGAGTTGCTATTTTATGATTTTTTCTTTGTCAGTGTAAAGGTTTAGTTTTATTTTTATTTAATTGACACTAATGCTAAAGTTGGAGTTTTTTTTAGGTATTAGGCCGAGTAATGTATAATAACTTATGAAATAAAGAAATGATGAGAACGTGAATAATGAATTAGTAAATGAAAAATATTGCCCTGTTCAATCGAATCTCATAGAGGAAGATGCGCAGGGACCTAAAAAAATTACGAGATTTATCTTAGGATTTCATGAGTGAAGGCTATAGTTAAAAAAAAAAAAACGGTTCAATCAAATACTATATAACTTTTACCTGATATAGCACCAATATTTGGTTCATAGAGAAAATTGACATAATCACGCGACATCCAACCCTATGTTGTTTCGAATGGATGAAAAGTCAATTTTTATCAAAGTTACTTGTTTTTGGGAAAAGTACACTTTTATGCCAAAAGTTGCATACAAAGATTAATTTAGTACCAAAAGTTTCAATCGGATTACTTTAGTGCTAAGTTTTTTTTTAAATGATCACTTTGGTGCCAAGTCCGATTTGCTCCGTCGAAATTCAGACGTGACACTTTTTTGTTAATATTTTGGACTGACGTGGCTCACCGGCGATCCACCACGACATTATTTTAAAATTTTTATTAACATAATTGATAAATAACCTAAAAAAGCAAAAATAAAAAAATTGTAGGCGGCGAGGATTGCTGAACCTAGTCATCGCCAACCCACCACCACTAGCAATGGTAGGCGAGGGTGGGGCCGGGGCTCGGCGACCCCCGCCGACCATGCTCCACCCTCACCGACCATTGTCGACGATGGTGGGGCGACAACGAGGTCGCAGGCTTATAGCAACCCTCGCCGCCTGCCCTTTTTTTAAATTTTTTTCTTATTTTTCAACTTATTTATTTTAGATTAAATTTTTATTTTTATTTTTTGTTATTTTTTATTTTATTTTATTTTATTCTTCTTCTATTGTGGAGGGACAGAATTCTCATGTTCCTGGTTGTATTTTTTAGTCCTTTCCCTATATATTTCTCTGTTTCCATAATCATTGAAATTCTCTTGGTGTAAACGCGTGTCAAGCAGTTTTTTTTTTTTATAAATGTAAAAAATTTTGAAAGTTGAAGGTGCAACTTAGCACTACTCTATTTAGGGTTTCTAACGTCCCGCGTCTCTTGGAGCTCATTACATCCGCCTCAGGCTAGTAATTACCTAGGAATCCCACATAGCCTAGCATGATATGAAATGCATGTGCGGAAGACAAACATTGCCATACAATAGAGATAAAAGGGGGAATAAAACAAGTTCAAAGCACACCATATATATACAACGCAAACATTCAGTTTACATAGCGAAAGGGAAAAGACAAAAGAAAATATAATATAAAGCCGCACACCTGGATAGGAAAAAAGAATTAAGGCCTATGGTTCAAAGGTTACTACTATACCTTTCCTAGAGCCTAACACCAAAATGGTTCATAATTCACCTAACATCTTTAACCGGATTTCTCAGGAGAACAACTTGAGTTATCCTTTTCATCATCCTCCTCATCAGCTGGATTGTAATTAGAAAAAGTCTCGACTGGTACATCCTCGGAAGATTCTTCAGTGTATTCCTCAGTTTCTTCTTCTTCTTCAGTTTCTGCTTCGTCGTCCTCGTCGGTGGCCTCGATTGCATCGGCAGAAATCTCTATGTAATTCATGTTCTCCATAGAAGACAGTGGAGATTTCGACTTTTCAGGTATGTTCCTCGATTCTTCTGCTGATGCTGGGTTATCCACTTCGATATCCAGTCGGGACGGATGACACCAAGTTGGAATCGCTTCCCATGGAACATCCTCAGACAGCAGGGGTCCCATCAAGCTGTTGTTACTCACTTGACGAAACCATGCCTCAAAATGATGGGATTGTAGTTCTAGCTTTCCTTCATCTACCCAGACAATTGTGCACTTCCTGACATATACGATACCCTTCCTAGCAGGGAATTCATCAAAAAGGCGATTATTTCCTTTGGATTGCCTAGGTGGATTGGCAGCATGGCTAAGACTTGGGGTCTAAAAATGGTGTCTCACTAAGGAGTGAGATCGATATCTCAAAAGTGAAGCCTAATCCTATACTTCTACACCAGTTCCCCCAAACCACACAAATAAATGTCTTCATAATGTAGGCAATCAATCATTCCATGGCACAAGGCATCGAAGAATCGCATATATCAACCACTCAAGCATGGATAAGAATACATTTAACCACATATAACCTCAGGGTGCAAGCTCAACACATGTACAATATTTAAGTCAATGCACCATTGTCACAAATAATATAAACTCTCATTTCCTCGGCTTTCAGCCACATTATATTTCTCTCGCACCTTTGCCATTTGAAATCACAGGAGCCACAGGCCAATCGATGTCCACGTACCACTAAGATCACAGGCCAATCGTTACTCTCAAGGCTTACATCCATTCAATACCATCTCGGGCCACAGGCCAATCGGCATTCTCATTCTATTTCAAATTCACCACCCTCCGATACCACCGGGGCCACAGGCCAATCGATATCCTCCACATTTTCATCATTGAATTCACAATGCCATCACAACATGCACAGTTCAATAACTCATCCAGTAGTGTCCTAGCATTAAGGTAAAGGTTTAAGAATCACTTACCTTGATTAATTGGCACAACGTCACACAATGCGACTATCATCAATGCCAAAAGTTTGAACTCTCCACGAATTCCTCATCAACCTCAAAAAATTTACCAATCTTAAATCAAAAAGCCATAGAATGCTCACTTCCATTAACTCAATCCTTCCTTAGCCATACCATTGGCAATTCATGACACCTTATTAATCAAACGAATGCATAATGACACTTTCACAAACCCTTAATGGGTTCGGTTCACACGACCATACACAAGACCAAACTCAATTTAGAGGTTTAAGCATCCATTTTGACCATAACTCATTTCTAAACCTCAATCCATTTCTCACACTTCTCATCAACACTTCACAATACATCAAATAGGGTATTATAAGTCTATTTAATGTTCAAATGCTTCTCAGTCAGTCCCATAAAAAAACAGGCCAGCATGTAGTCATCCTCAAAACAGAACCGATTTTGGGTATCAACCGTTTAATCAAGCCATACTTCAAACCCAATCCTAACTCTTTACACAAATAACATATCAAAACCTTCATTTACATGTTTAGAAGGCTCACCAAGAAATTTGAAGCGAAACCACACTCCAAAGACCTCGGAACAACCCAGCTTCCTCAAGGTCAAAATCTATCCAGTTTTGATCATCAATGTTCAGCCATGAAAACCTATTTTAAAACCATCAAACTTGCAACCACAGACCATCAAACCTTAATAATAGATGTTATGAAGCTCTCCCAAAACATTTGAGGCCAATCGGAGTCTTTAAGAGGTAGAACGAAGACCTTACCTCAGCTCACGCCATTTCTGTCTGGTTTTGGTATAAGGGCTGGTCGGGAAAAACCGCTCAACGAAACCTCGATCTACCACTTGGAACGTGTCAAGGACACATCAAGCTTGCTCCTGGTGGTTGGAACACGGCCAGGCGACTCCAGAAGATGGGGCTCGAGTAGACCGAACAAGGAGGCAAAATTCTATCTTCTGGGTAGTTTTTCGATGGTGATGTAAATGGAGAGAAAATCAAAGGTAAATGGTGGGATGGCTATACACGGCTGAAGAGGACCTCAAATGATTGTATCACATACATAATTGAGGTTAATTTGACAAGATAGGATTAGGTGAGGATAATAAATGCTTGGGAACTTCCTTGGTTGACATGTAACACACTCCAATAATACTACTTAAGGCTTTGACTCCTTGTGTATGATTTTCGGCAGCCATATGGTGTAGGGGAATGACCATTTTGTCCTTCTTGCATTCTTAAGGCAAAGCAAATAGTCGAGGGGCAAAATGGTAATTTTGCACTTTCAGTCCAAATTTCACTTTTCCAATTCAAAATTACCATTTAATGAAACGTCGTCAAATTCTTGTCTAGAATTGAAATTCTCTATTTCCAATTGCCACTTTTAAGCTTCCATTTCATGATTATTGGTCTGTCGATCGTAACTTTAGTTTGTCTCGAATTAACAGGCGGCTTTTACAGACATTACGCGTATCGACTCTGTGATTCTCATCACACTGAGGAAAACTCAAGTTATAACGGCTTTGGTTGTCATGTAATTGTGAGGGTTCATCGCTAGTTCCGACGGCTTCGATCGTCATAGCTTGATTTAAGGAAAATTTACAAATTATACATTAGTTAAGCGGCATCACCCGCGATCCAATCGTATAACGCTAGCATTGTATTCTTTAATCATTTGATCAGGCTTATTGGCTCTAAATGTTCCATCGACAATCCTTATGGTCAAAGCGTCATTTCTTTTTTCGAGTTTCATAAGTCTACGTACCTTGTCATGCGTTAAACTTTCCCTTTTTGGTCAGTTTACTTGAGATTGATCAGATCTGAGCAAGATAAAAATGAAATACATCATAGATACATTCTTATTCAACAGCCTCAAAATGGCAGAAAATTCAGAATGTCACAGGGTTAATACCACAAAAAACCCCAAACTGATACACATGTGATAAATTTACCTCAAACTATTTTTTTACCATAAAAAAATCTTAGACTGATATGTCTGCGACAAAATTAACCCAAATTAATTTTTTTTTATCACAAAAGATCCCAAACTTGTATATCCTTGACAAATTTGCCCTGCGTTAATTTCGGTTAATACCACGAAAAATCCAAAATTGATACACATGTGCAAATGAAAGCATCGTGATCATCATATTTTTTCCTCTTTTTCCCATCTTTGTTTGGGTGATGCAAGTGGATTCGGGCATCTGAGGCTATTACTTATTCTCCCATTTCTTTCGTTTCTTTAATGCTTATTAAACACTTCTTTCTTGGGGATTTTGAAAGTTTTCAAAGGTCGACGACGATGGAGTAATCAAACCGTCTCATGCCCAACACCCAACATTAGGAAAGATTTTTTTTTTTTTTAAATGGAATTATCTGCCACACACTTTTATCGAGAAAATATTGACAATAAGAGAAAATGTCAAATAATAACCTGAAATGTCGAATAGAGGGGCCTATTCTCTCTAGCAGGCCAGATCTTCAAGCCAGCCAAGGGCATTTTCGTCTTTTATGTTTTCTAAATATTTTTTATTGTTTCCTTTTTTTCTTTCCTTTTTCTCTTCCTTTTCACCAGTAGCCGATCTCATGCGATGGCTAGCCAGCGAAGAGGGCTGGGTGAGGGTGGGGATCCTCGCCAGTTGCAACAAAGAAAGAAAGAAAAATAACTGGAAAAGAAAAAAAATAAAATAAAATGTAAAGGAAGAAAACACCATTGAACAACCAGTAAAATCAGTTCCTTTTTTGAGAATGTCACCACTTCAAGCTTCTATTTAAGAAAATGATAACACTTCACATTCTTTTCTTAGAAAACAATGACACTTCAAGCCCTTCTTTGCAAATTTATCTCGAAAATTATGAAATTGTTTAGCGTTAAATGAAAAAAAAAGTACCTGTATAATTGTTCACTACATAAGCATTCATGCCACCAAAGAGAGGCGTTCGTTATTTATGAATCGACCAGTTCATTGAGTAATTCAATTGGTGATTAAGCCTTCCAATTCACTCCATTCAATCGTTTAGAAGATTCTCATAAGCATGTGATGTCTACCGTACTAATTGGAGTAACATGCTTACCACCATTCTCAAAAGTCTTGAATTCGTCCAGAATAATTAAGTTAATAAAAATTCATGGCATGGCAAACTCATGAAAATATTATATGTTAAAGCTTCGATCCCTCCTACAATACTAGTTTGATGGGGATATAGATGGGACATTTCAGTGACAGCCCACGAAGAGATCACCCTGCCTCGTAGGATTAGGAGATGACCCACCATCTGAACTGTGATTTTATAAGAGTGAAGGATATCCTTGAGATGAAGACCATGTGCAAACCCCTTTTTCATTGACTTGCCACTTCTCAATAACACTCTTTGAGCCAATTTCCATGTTAGATGAGACTAAAATCGGAACACGGTCTGCGTGGACTTAATTAAGAATCCCTGGCTATCACCCGAAGTGTGATCGGCTCAGGACGATCAGTCCATCCCGAAGCTGTGCTTCATCGAGCCCTCTATTGCCATGTCGGAAAGTTTTTCCTCAGCCCCAGTGACATTAAAAGTTGAATCATCATTTTGCATCCAGCGATATCACAAGAAGGGCCACAAAATGGGCAACTCTTAACAGCCATTCTTTCCCTCAAACGCGGCAACTCAAGACAAACAAATCTGAAACCTCCATCAAGACATAGCTTCAATTATGCATTTCATATAATATGATGCAGAACTTGACACACAACGGTGAAAAATCCATGTCGATTTGAATACATGAAAATAAGCATAAGTATTTCTTCGTGCGCAATGTTGTATCAACGGCCACTTGATCTTCCAAGCTACAGCTCCAACTTAACCCAAGAAGTGTCGTATGGCAGTGCTGGTGTTGCAGAAAAGAGAAATGATCGTGACTGCAGCGAAGCAACTGTGTCCATCGTAGCCTCATACCAGCCATTTCTCCACCCCCACCACGTGTTCAAAAAGGGTTCCTGTCTCTGGGGACCAAGCTTTCGAACATCAGGATCATAACAGAAACGTCTTCATTATTGACTAAAGAACAAAGCCATTCTAACATTTGAGCCCCATCACTTTGCCGGATTGTTAGATGTGAAACTAAGAAGTTTTCCATGTGATTTTGCTAACCTTGTAGCCCTGTCTATTTGGAACTAATTACGTGTCAATTTCACATCATGACCACCATGTCAGCAGGGGGTTCGTATATAAAACATCTAAACATAAAAAAACCTTCTCTGCACTCATTGAACCAATGACCAGTATCATGTTGGGTATTACAGAACTTGCGTAACGGCCCAGGTGAGGCTTGGCAGTTCGGCAAAATCATAATTTAGGAGGCACAAATGCCACACCGGGAATCCAAAAACCTATTTCATTTTGACGAGTACGACTCATGCGAGGATTGCAACAGCTCAAGTTAAAAAATCTAATGATCAGATTTTTTAGCTTGAGCTGTCGCTGCAAAATTTCCTCAAATAAATCCTCGTCCTGTGCTTCCTTGCATGAGTCGTACTCGTCAAAATGAAATAGGGTGTCTTCCTCCTCTTTCCTGGCCCTCCCACTCACCCTGACCTTTGGTCTCCTCTTTCTGGCCTGCTCATTCGGTGATAGTCCTGGCCTTTGGTCTCCTCCTTCTGGCCTGTTCATTCAGTGATAGTCCTGAGTTCCTGGCCTTTGGCTTCCTCCTTCTGGCCAGCTTCATCGGGCGATAGGTCATCCTGAGTTCCCGGCCCGGTTGCGAGGTTGACCAGGGTGTTCATCTTGTATGCCCTTATGGGTGCCCATCCCACAACCTGACCAGCACCCACCAACTTAGTCAGTGTACATCAGACTGAGGATCTAGAGACAGAGCAACAGCATTTGAACTTTTATCGAAAACAAACTCAGCACCATAATTTCTACAGCCTCTCCAGTTTTTTTTTTTTTTTTTGGGTGGTCGAACAATTCAACACCATTTAATTCACATAAGTTTCGCATAATTCATTACATCAAATGTTAAATATTCACCATCATCAGGAGCAGTACAAAGAGGAAGAGGAGTTTAATATCTAGCTAAGTCCATGATTTTCCATTCATGGCAAAGCCCACTCAAATTTCCATTCCAAGTGTACCCACATAAGTCTTTCGAAATATATCTATATTCAGTTGGGACAATCTGCAAGCACAATTATTAGTCTAAAATAAAGTAATAGCATCGTGTCATGCAGGGTAATCAAATAAAAATGCACAAAACGGAGTAAATATGTTGCCTATGAAAGCAATGAGCTTCCACGCCAAAACTCTGCAATTTTAATCTGAAATGTCTTCCTCTAAATTGGCTACTCCATGAAAAGAGAAGGCATAGATATCAGCTAGATACACTTCAGGACTTCACAACAAAATCCAAGTAGTGGAACAAAAGAAAGACTTGAAAGAATGAAAACTTATAATTACGACAGTACAGTGAAAAACTCAACCTGAGCCTTGAGTAAAACTACCACCCCCGACCCCCCCCCCCCCAAACAAAAAAAAAGGGGTAATGAAATCAGATAATACTGACCATTCTAAGATCTCTTCCCCAGGAAAGTCATTTTTGTGCTATCTTATTTCTATCATTCTACTTCAGTTTTTTCATGCTTCATGTCAAAAAAGAAAGTCATTTCATAGCCCTTCGACACACATTAATTGTAGTTCATATGAAAAATGCTTTTATACCTGATGAAAGACATCTGAGATCCACCTGTAATCAGCAAGGATCAGACCCTTGTCGGGATCTCGGAGACCCACCAAAGCACGAAAGCTAGAATCTTTCGGAAAATGCAGACAGGGTGGTGGTGGTTCCCCTTCAATCACCAACTACGGCCTTATGCATCTCTCCCCCATCTCTTCGCATGTCCAGATTTAATGGTACTTTCTTTGGATTTTCTTTTTTGCGCCTTTTTCTTTATAGCTTCATTTTTTAAAACTTTGCCTTTTTCCTGAAGTGGCAAACATTTGGCGCCACATCAACATTTTCCACTCAAATTGGATGGAGTCAGCAAGATTAAGCAAATACTCAAGTGAACAAATTGGACAGGTTTAGGACTTGATTGCACTATCTGAAAGTTTAGGACTCGATTATACTTTTGGATTCCTAATGTACTCATCCATTATATTGAAGGATTGTCACAACAATTTATTGTACTTGCTCAAACGTATTAGCGTTCTCTGCTACTATATGGTAGTTACTCAGGCATAAGCTAAGAAATGAAATACTTGTTGACCTAATAGAAGATAGGTGAGATATAGGTTGAATCAGTCTTGTGAACTACAGTGAAAAATTATGTCAACGGGATAATTCCTTTGGGCAAAAAAAAATATCAAAATCTAAAAACAAATAGGAGTAAAGGGATTTTAGAAGCATAGAAGGTTACTACAGTAAAACAACAAGAACCACCAAATACCAAATAGCAAAAAAAAAAAAAACAGAGGGGGTCACATTTTCAGAGGACAAATGTAAAGCAATTCGCACGCACACAGAGAAATTCACTTTCCAGATTCGCTATTTCCCCAAAAAAGCAACTGATAACTGTTGTTCTTAAGAACGTATAGTAAGTTAACAATTTTTTTTTCTTTAGAAACTTGTGTGATTTAGGGGACAAATTAAATTCCTTGATCATATAACTCAATAATATATTTTGAATCTTTGTCAAACTTGTAATCTGCCATGACCTCTTATAAATCCATCAGGACATTTACTTAATTAAAGATACTATTTTCTTGACACAGAAGCTATAGTAAACATGCAATCTCTCAGGCAGTTGTTATCTCTTAAGCTCTCCTCAAAATTCATTTCATTAACACAGTTGAGTGTTTGCCAATCAAACGTGACAATGAAAAAACTTTTAGACATAATTAAGTGATAAGAATCTTATGTTACAAACCCCACAATCTCTACAAATTAGTCATCTTCAATTATACCCACATCTATGTTAATCATTACATTGCACAAAACATATACGAGATAAATCTACGATAAATATGAAGTCAAGGATATACAGTTGACAGAATAGCAGAAATCAAGGTCATAGAAAAAAAGATGCACAAAGGCCATTACCATATAAAAAACAAATATATTCAACCCATGAACTGAAATGTGGAAGTTTTCGGCAACCCTTTGTACATCCAGAACTCCATAAACCTGGAAGAAGTGCCAAGGTGATGAATTAGCTATCGCATTTTTGGAGCACAAACTACTAGCAACTCAACGTTTGTCAACTTTGAAACTAGAGGCACTTGATTAACTGAACACTTAGGTAAAATTCAAGGTGAGGACTCAAAAGTACCCAACAGCCTTCTCCATTTGCCAATGCTTGCTTCACCTTCTTAATCATGTTCTCTGCAGTCTCATCAAAACCATGGCCATGAGTCTTTTTCACTTGATTCCTCGTGATGATTCCGACCATCCTCTGGTCAAAGTTTTCCAGATGTTACAATCGCACACCATCTTGATACAGACTAGCATTAGAATAAAAAAGAAGCTTTATGAGCTGTGATGAGAATAATCTTAAAAAGAAAAGGCCTATTCAACGACATTTGAAGTCAGATGAAATTATGGAGTGGGATCATGTCTAGATTTCTTCAAATAGACTATTCTTACAACCAACTTTCCTGGAACCTAATGAAAGAAAATAAACCAAGAGTATTGTTCCGATAGATAACTCTGCGAGTTCTTCAAATAGACTACTCTTATCACAACCAACATTCCTAGAACTTAATGGAAGAATAAACCCATTCTCTATATAAGGACTGTAAATAAGCTACTTTATCCAATAAAAAGAACCTATCAATTGAAAGAGTGTCAGCTCAGTACTTTAAAACTTGCTCCTAATGAAGCCTACCACCTTCTAGATACCTCAGAAAGATAGGTGAATTGGGTCAACCAGCTGCAGACTGAAATCCAGAAATTTCTAATCAACAACTACATTTAGGAAAACAATTGCTTTCACTGAAATTTTTTTAATTATCACTACTGAAATTTTTGTTTGTTCTTAATTTCTCAATGACCTTGTTAATTTTTATATCTACTATTAAATTTAAACTTTTGCGAGAATGATCTCCTAACAACCATACAAGACAAATTGAATCACGAAAGTATCGTCTTTCAAGATTTCCATCGTAAAAATGAAAGTCTGCAATAATTCGACTCGCCGATCGATTTTAATTTTTACAACACGAAAATAAATTAATCATGCGTTAAGGATTAATATCGCAATTCATTTTAAATAGTTGACTTTATCATCTAGTGATTGGCTAATTTTCTTATTTCCGTATTAGTCATTACATCTTTGCGAAGCAAGCATGAGTTAAAGAACATGTCTTGTCTGTCAATCGAGGTTGTCACTACTATAAAAATTGGAGAAAATTCCAAATAAAGATCTGAAGTGCCTTCATATCTTATTTCAAATAAGAGCCTAAAATGCTATCATGATTTCAAAGGAAGGCCTCAGTAATGGTATTTTCATTTTTTTTATATTTTCTATTTTTTTCTTTTTCCTTTTCTTTTTTACCTTTTTCCTTTTTTCCCTTTATTTTCGCTAGTAGCTGAAGGCTGAGTGGACTTGCCAGCCAAATAGCAATAAAGTAGTTATTCTATCTAGTTCAAGCCTCATCACACCTGTTCTTAGAATCATCTAATTCCTAAAAGAATTGCATAACTGAACTTCCTCCAGCATCTAGAGCCAATAGCCGACAGAAAAAACCAAGCGCCCAGAAAAGTCATACCTCGGTGGATGGACATCTGGAAGACACTGGCTGAAGTCGGTCACCATCTGAAAGTGCATTGCGATTGCTATGGATCCAGGGATATATTGTCCACTCATCAGCAGTTTGACCACTGATAATTTCAGCAGAAAATTGGAGCAATAAGGCCAACAAAACAGGAGATCTCGTTAATCTCAACAATGCGTGGAACTTTGGCACAAGTTGCACAAAGACTCTTACTGGTTTAGAATGAACCCGGGCATATCATCATGTAGTACGAAAATTTATTTCCCTAGCAACCTAAAGAAACTATCAAGGGCTGACATCCTGACATACCTAGAGATGATATCTCCAAAGCCAACTGCCCAAGTCCAGCCCCAGGAACTAAACAAGGAGGGGGGCTGTATAAGGAAATTCTTCACTTGTCAGTATTTTCTCATTAGTTCATCTCTCCCAGAGAGTAATAAATCAACAACTTAATTATTAATGTTGGTCAAAGAGATTCAAAAGCCTTCAGGAAACTGATAAACTAGAACGAAGCTAAATTCTGTATACCATCCCATGGAGCAAGTGGAGAAAAGGGTATCAAGCTCTTCCAGAATAGGCTTGAAGCGTTGACAACGTTCTTTGCGCCCCTATGTCAGAAATAAGTTACAGGGAAGTACTACAGATTAGTAACAATTGGACCCGCAACATTTATAATAAGAAGATCAAATTACACGATACCTCTGCTGCCCAATCTCTAATTATGTTCCTTATTATACAAGGGACCTGTTAAAATTTTGAAAGGATTATTTCAAAGGGGAAGGCCGATATCGACATGAGGTAAGTTCATCACTAGTTTGTCTAGTTACAATCATCAAGCTGCCATGTCCGCGTTGATGGTCGAAGCCGGGCTCTCAATTGCCTTCTGTTTCTTCAAGACATGAATCAAGACTCCGAAGTTGTCAGCGCTAAAAGTTTTCAAGGATGATCAATACACGGCAAATCAAGAGTGCAAATCAAAGACAGCAGAAATTGCTGGGAAACGACTAAAAAACCCACCTTTACACTAAGCCATGGCTAAGGTCAAGGCTCTTAATTACCTTCTCTTTCCTCAAGACGATAAATCGAGACTTCCAGATCTGGTGTTCACTCCACGAAGCAATGGCGTAGACTTCTATTAAGATTGGGGCAAAAAGGATCTCTGCTTCATCCGCGTTGATGGCCAAAGCCGAGGCTCTCAATTGCCTGCTCTTTCCTTCAAGACATGAATCAAGACTTCGAAGTTGTCAGCCCTAAAAGTTCTCAAAGACGGCACAGATCTGGTCCACTTCCTTGGCGTCACTTACCACCACAAGAAAAAAAAAAAAATTCCTTGGCAAGTTGTCAATGTTTTCAACTTATCAACTATTCTTTTCATTAACGACTTTTGATTATTGATTAAGTATGTCCATTATAATAAAAAACTGGTCATTTTTTGATGTCATCAAAGTCTCACCACTTGTATAATCTCTCTTATATCCCATGTCGCCCCACGTGATTGCAATGTTGTGACCTTGGCGTAATGTTTGAATGGAAAAATGAGCAATTGATCAATGGAAGGTTATAGTAAAGGAACCATATGAGATCATTATATATATATATATAGTATATAAGCGACTGGAGATGCTCCATATTATTTATTAAGCATGTCTTAATAAGAGGTCTTAGTACATTAATAGTTATTGTTATTGATTTTTCTGCTTTACGTCAATATAGTTGAGAACCCATTAAAATTGTTTAAGTAGGGGCCTATTTGTTAACAAATTTGTTCAAAGGAACAATTTCAGAGCAGAAAAGATTTTTTTAAGTTTGTCCCCTACATTTTTTTTTCTTTTGTTTCTGTTCTAAATCTGTTCCTATTCCTGGAAATTACCAAACAAATTTCTGTTCTTTTTCTCTTCTCGGGAAGAATCCGAGCAACAAGAGCATTACCAAACAGACCCTAGATGAGCCATAATTCTATGCATATGGCCTGCTGTTTTGCCGTACAATATCATCAGCAGATGAACAAATCGCAGAAGCACCAAACAAAAGATGTAAAATTGAAGTCAAAAGAAACACGTGTTAAGGCCTATTCTACGAATGAATCGAGACGATAACTTGGCAAAACAAAAGATATAAATAAAGAATAAAAACGGGAGAAAGCTGCATAACTATTCCTGTATTTCAAAAGAACCATCCGACAACCCTAGACAACAACAAAGGTGAGATTCTTGGGACCTCCATCGTGCATCCATGCATGTTATCATCAAGTTTGCGATCGAGGTTTCTTCCGATATAAAAGATTTATATAGTCACAAAATGGATAACTCTAACAGCCATTCTTTCTCTCCGACGCAGCAACTCAAGACAAACAGTTTCAAGTACGCATTTCATATAATTCGGCGCAGGACTTGACACAGAATGGTGAAGAATCTATCTATCGTTCGGTATAAATGTAAACATGTAAGTATTTCTTCACGTACAATGTTGCATCAACAACTGCCACATAATCTACCAAGCTACAGCCCAACTTAACCCAAGAAGTGTCGTATCAGTATCGCAGAGTGTTGGTGTTGCAGAAAAGAAAAATGATCGTGACGGCAGCAAAGCAACTCTGTCCATCGTAGCCTCATACCAGCCATTTCTCAACCACCACCACGTGTTCTGAAAGGGATACTGTCTCTGGGGACCAAGCTTTCAAACATTAGGATCATAACAGGAATGTCTTCATTACTGACTAAACAACTAAGCCATCCTCACATTTGAGCCCTATCACCTCGCCAGATTATCAGATGTAAAACTACAAAGTTTTCCATGTGATTTTCTTCACCTTGTAGTCCTGTCTATTTAGAACTAGTTGTACCAATCTCACATCATGACCACCATGTCAGCGAGGAATTTGTATATAAAACATCTAAACATACAAAAACCTTCCCTGCACCCGTCATTGAACCAATGACCAGTATGATGTTGGGTACTACAGAACTTGCGTCCAACTTGCATAACGACCCAGGTAAGGTTTGGTAGTTCAGCAAAATCATAATTTAGGAGGCACAAATGCCACACCAGGAACCCACATAAATATGGTCAAAGAGAAAATGTGAAAATAAAATACGAGCTTGGAGCTGAAATCAAAGTAGCATCTATCAAGTCAAATTGAAGGTGTTATACGACAGTAATTTTTTCCTTACTCATTTTATGCAACAGTAGTAAAGGAAATATTACCTGGATGCCATTAATGACCATATAGCGAACTAAATCAACGAGTGCGTTTCCTTCTTTGTTTGTTGCGCATACGCAAAACTTGGAAAATCAACAGACAACTGATAAGAAGCACCTGAACTACAATCACAATCTTCAATCCTGACAAGCAACCCCTTACTCATCAGTTTCTACTTCTCCATTATGCAAAAATATTCGACGCATGAGAAGAAAATGGTGTACCTTTGAGCTTTTGAATCAATTCGTCTAAGTTCATTCCGTTCTTGGGTTCTTTATTGTCAATGCCCGAAATGGTGGTTGTTGTTGCATAGTTTTCAGCTTTATACTCGACATTTCCTCCCATTATGCATGTATTGAGACATTTGAGCCTTCCATCATACTCATCACTTCCATCACAGCAATCTATAAAGGCATGACCCACGATTGATGATTAAGGGGGAAAGAGGACCAGAAAATGTTTAACTGTCATTCAGAATAGGGATATGGTAAAAACACACAATCCCTATCTAAGGGATTCTATCTCATAGCCAATATAATGGACGCATCCTCTTTCTCAGTAAAAAGATCTCCCTCCCCCTCCCCCTGTCTCCTGACTATGATATTAACTTCACAAATGCTTATATAGCAAGATAAAATATTGAATAATCATTTGTACATTCCTTCCCAACCATTTCGAAGGCCAATGAAAATCATACAGCTTGTCACTGACATTTTCAGACAGACACATCCAAACTCACAATGCTAAGGAATCAAAATACCAATGCAATGGGGCATAAACTCCTGGAAGGTAAATGAGCTCCTCAATAATTCTCATACTAAAAGGAGCTTATCAAAGCAGCTCCAAATAGTCTAGATCTAAGGATGGAAGGCAATGGGCAAAGTCCTTACCACAAAAATAATCATTTACTCGAGAAGAATATATCAATTTAGGCATATTACCCACGTTTCTGCAATAAAATTTTGCTGCTGGACAAGCCGAAGTTCCTGAAAGCAGAAAGAACTGATAATGACAATTACAAAAATGTGAAGTAGCATGCATACCGAACATGTTGAATCGATTTTTGTCGACATGCAAGTAATTACTATCGATTTTTCCATCAAGAATAAAGCGAAAACACTTAAAAGGGGACTACAGGCCAATAACAAAAAAGGCATAAACTTCCAAAAGAGTAATAGCAAGGATACACATACACTGTATCCGAAAGCGAGCTATGCAAGTCGACAGTTTCCATCACAATTACAGAAACCAACTCTCTGCGGAAACGAGCCTGACCCACCATAACAATTATTGAACTAAAATTATTGACCCATTTCCGCTATAAAGCAGCGGGAGTCTTTCGAATCCTAGATGGTCTCCAAGGCTAGTGTCAAGAGTAGTATGTACTGATTTCAACTCAACACTTTCCCAATTAGCAATCAGTATTCAAGGTGTAGTTTAGGATAGTAGCTACACAGTATACAATCAGCTTGAACACAATCTCAACCCGACACTGAACCTAAAACAAATTCCGTCTTCAATTCGATCGAAGCCTCACCTGGCTCGTCCGTTCCATCAATGCAGTCACAAAAATCGTCATTCAGATGGTCTTTCGTGAAGGATTTGGAGCCGTCCCTGCATTTGATCACCTCTGCTGCATAAAATTTCTCATCTGCAAATTTTTATAACAAAAAAAGAAATCAGAAAATCAATAACAGAGACGAGATAAAGCTAAAGAGCATGACAAAACAAGAGATTTAACGCCACTTGAAGATCTTGCCTATTCTGCAACCTACTCAAACTTGCTCGATGAGAGGGAACACAAAGCCCCTTAAAGTTTCGAGCTTCCAACACTTCCAAGCACGCAAAAAGCAGGCTCCAGTTTCACAAAACTTAATCTTCCAACAAGATACAAAATTTGTCGAAATCAGGAAGATCGATACGGCACACCAACATGAACACGCCCAACGGGAGTGATAGAGCTAGTACCCAATGGGTGAACGCCGAGGAGACGCGCGTCGGGATGAGGAGAAGCATATGAGGACGCGACGAGGAAGCAGGCGGAGACGAGAGAGACGATGCCGTGGCGTCGGACATGGCTCAATTCGACGGCGGCCATTTCGATCCGAGAATTTCCGGGTCCTCCAACGTCGCTGCGTGACTGTGTCTTTCAAAGATTATTCTCCCAACGATGCGGAATCGGAATACTTGGACTTGTCCAGTCTTAAGCATCAAGTCAACGAAGATTGGTCCAAAATCAATTTTAAGGTAAATTACATGTGAATTTGAAGGTGATTCGATGTAATTCAGAAATTTTTCGTGATTTGCATGTTTAAAGTAGTTCTTTTCAGTTTTGAAAGAAAGATCGCTACTTAATTCTTTTACTTCAATAAATAATAGTAAAAGAAGGTAGGTGAATGCGTATTAAAAATATAAAAAGGCTAAATGTGTAAGTAGATAGATAAATATTTAAGGTTTAGTACCGCGAAAAATCCAAATTGATACACCTGTGATAAATTTACCTCAAATTATTTTTTTGAATATCAAAAATCTCAAATTGATACACTTGTAATAAATTTACCTTAAATTATTTTTTTAACCACCAAAAAATCTAAACTGGATAACTGTGATAAATTTACCCAAACTTATTTTTTTATCATAAAAAATCTCAAATTGATACACATATGACAAATTTACCCTATGTTAATTTCTGTTAAATTGAGTTAATACTAAGAAAAATTTCAAATTAATACATCTATAGCAAACATAGGGTAACGTGTACACCCGACAATAGCTACGTATCAACCAACTTAGCAATTTGAGGATAAAATTTAACGAAAACTAACAGAGGGTAAATTTATCACGACTGTACCAGTTTGGGGTAAATTTATCACAGATATACCATTTTGAGGTTTTAAACTGGATACACCTATGATAAATTTACCTCAAATTATTTTTTTGACCATCAAAAATTTTAAACTGGTACACTTGCGATAAATTTACCCCAAACTAGTTTTTTAACCACCAAAAACTCTAAACTGGATAACTGTGATAAATTTACCCCAACTTATTTTTTTTACCATAAAAAATCTCAAATTGGTACACATATGATAAATTTATCCTATGTTAATTTCCGTTAAATTGAGTTAATACTAAGAAAAATTTCAAATTGATACATCTATAGCAAACATAGGGTAACGTGTACACCCGACAATAACTACGTATCAACCAACTTAGCAATTTGATGATAAAAATTTAACAAAAACTAATGGTGGGTAAATTTGTCACGACTGTACCAGTTTGGGGTAAATTTATTACAGATGTACCATTTTGAAATTTTTCAGGGTCAAAAAAATAATTTTGGATAAAATTATCACATGTGTACCAATTTATGGTTTTTTGTAGTATTAACCCGATATTTAAATATGCAAACTACAACATGAGAGAGTTTTAGATTCGATTTCGAAAAAGTAATTTTTTATGGGATTAACAGATAATTATCTTGACTATTTGAATTATGAATTTTTCAACCTTATGTGAATATTTTAAGCCTAATCCCAACTTTAGATTTAGTCCCAACTCTCCCTCAAACTCCTTTTTTTATGTCTTAAAAATAACTCACAAACTTTATGTCCAGTTCAAATATGCTCCAAACTTGTCTTTGTCTAAAAAATCCCCTCAATTTTAGCTCCAATCTCAAATCTACCCCAAACTCTTCTTCTTATTCTTTTGTCTGAGAGAAAAATCACTAATTTTCACTATAATCTCAAAAACTACTCCCATTAACCCTATGTTCAAATTGCCTTTGCTCGTCCCTAATTTCACAGGCTTGCATCCCAGCCAATCCCTTATTGGCTCCCGAAACCTCCTGTCAATTAAATTGACCACGTTATCTCTTTGTGGATCACACTCTTTATACATAATTATTTCTTACCTATTTTTGTTTCTTTTTTCAATTTTACAGAAAAAGAAAAACTTACTCGTGTCCCTTCCAAACAACTTTTTTTCACCTCAGCCGCGTTTTTCGTACGCATCACATTTCAAGATTTCCTTCATGTTTGTCTTCTTCGGAACTTATTCTTCATTATTATAATCTAAGCAAGCACTAATCATATACTAGAGTAAAGAAATGTTAGTTTTATTTGCAAATTGTTTACTATATTCTTTTACATTATTCTCGTGATAGAGAATTTTTCGACTTCGATTTTTTTACTAAACTTACGAGAATTTATTCAAAAATGAAATATTGTAGTTGATGTGTGCATTATACACTATGGAGTCATAAATAATCCTCCAACTTGTTCTTAAGTTTTTATTTTTAAAATAATAGTTTTCTAGTACAAAAATAAAGGAATATACAAGTCATTAATATAATAATTAGCTTTTTTTGTCAGAAACATAATAATTAGTTAGTTTTCTAAAGAATAAACTATTTATTGGAAAAGAGGAACACTTACTATGTATCAAATGAAGAAAGAAAAGGCAAAAGAAAAAAAAATAGAAGGCAGGCATTAGTCTGAAATCCAGAGAGTGCCTCGCATTTAACCGCAACAAATATTGTTTGAGAAGAGCATGGGCAGTTTCGTCTTTAGAAAAATGAAACAATTGAAAAAGAAAAAATACTAAATCAAGAGGATGACGGCAATATAGTCAATTCAATGTAAAATGGCTATCAGCAGCTAATAAGGGGGTGAAAATAGGGCGGATTTTTTCATATAATAGGAAATTTTTGTTTTTTAGAATTGATGATATGAATATATTATCAACGTGGAAAATACCACATCAAGTTAGGACTGGATCGCGTGTGGAGATTTAAGAATAAATTGAAAGTTTGTGATTTCTTTTTAAACAAAATAAAATTCAAAATTGATTTGAGATAGAACCTAAAATTAAGGGTTTTTTATAAGATAAAAAAAAAGTTCGGATAGACTTTTGATTGATTTTAAATTGGATGCTTTTCTTAGGAAATTAAGCCGGATATTTTTATCAAAAATGGAACATTGAGTAAATATTATTCAAAAGAGACATCTTTCATTTCATACCAATCTAACTTATCGAAGGACGATTTTCGACTTAAGATTTGGAGATAATGATTTTTTTTGCTTTCATATTCGACGCTCATGATCTACCAAATCAAGAAAGAAAGAAAAAGGGAAAAGAGTAGATAACGGCGCTGTTATATTCCAAATACAAACGGTGGGTTCTCCACCTCAAATTTTTTCAAGGAACAAGTCCTTGAAAAAAATTAAAATTGGGAAATCTCACTTGGTAAATATGAGAAAAGAAAAAATAACATAAAGTTATTGATAAGTTTTAGAATAAATTAAATACCAAAATGTCGATAATCACAAGCAGAACAATATTATCTCTAACAAAAAAAAAATTAATGCCATTAGAAAGGTGAACTCGAGTTCAAAGATTAAAAAAAAATACAAGAAATGTTGGCTTTGAGACTAATAATGAAATTATTGTGCATTGAAAGGGCTCGTTCTTTTCACTTATACTAAGTTGCTTTGGAGGGCTCTTGAGCGACTAGAATGAACATTTATTTATACCAACATATGCAATAAAGAAAAGATGAAAAGGTAAATAATGAATTAGTAAACTAAAAAAATTACCACATTCATTCGAATCTCATAGAGAAAGATGTGCAAGGATCCAAAAAATTACACTATCAACCTTAGGATTGCATGAGTCACGACTACAGTTAAAAAACAGTTCAAATTTTGCCTAGAAAATTGACCTAATCACGTGACATTCGAACCTATGCCGTTTTTAATGGATCAAAAGTCAATTTGTAATAAAAGTATTTTCTTTAAAACAAAATAATAACGAGTACTAATAACGATTAAAAACATCTACTTCCTCTGTGATTGCAAACAATATTTTCAAAATAGTTATAGCGACCGGTCTAAACCAATCTCCCAAGCGGGTGAAATCATTGAAATTCTCTTAAGCGACGCAGGCCAAGTGATTGCAGGTTGTTTTTTTTTTTTTTTAATATATATTTGTTCTGATCTGACATATGTTTTTAAAAAGTTTTGAAAGCAATGTAAGATGCCACTTCTGCGCTACATCACTATATCATGGTGACTTACGTTGTTCAACCGGTTGCCCTGAAAAAAAAATTGGGGGTGCCGTTGTTGGTTTCTACTTTATCTCCAACCGTAAAAGTAAACAAGGCATGCGTATCATATAAAACTGTATTTAAATTCCCTCACAAGTTCAACCGGTTGCCATGAACTTGTGAAACAAATATATGGTCGGAATTGCACCATAACTAATTATAAAAAACGGTACCGTCTTCTTAGCAAAGTCGAAAGAAACATCACGATGGCTTCGCTCATCCGATGATCCCACCACTTGCCTATCTCCCTCGGAGGACGCTTCATCCTTTCAAGTCTCCGCCTAGGTCAACGTCCCTTCTGCCGTGGCCGCCGCTGCTGTAGACGATGGCGCCAGACCTGACCCAGAACCGGTCCACGAGGTTGACCAATACTCTCTCCATAGAGCCAAGATCGAACGGCGGCCACGGCAATGCGGGGCAGAGTCCAAACTCCAGGTTCGCTTCCTCTAGATTGGACGTTCTTTCATTATCACGATCATCAAATGCATCGGAAGAACGCAATGAAACTAATGGGTGACTATCGAGTTCAGCCGGGGCAAATGATTCGAAAAATCGATCGGAATGTCTAAATATACTATGATTTCGATCAATGTAGAGGCCTAGATCGGCAACTAGTGGGATCATGTGACTAGGGAAGTCAAGGAATACATATCGACATGATCGAACATGAAACGCCAAGAACATGAGGTTTGATTTGCGTAAGTTTTATGCAGAACAATTGTTGCGGAACATGATAGCGGACCATTGTCTTTATGAATTATTCGTCATTAAGACTGAGTGATAAAATTCTTGAATTTTGAAACTTTTGAATCTTCATTGTGAAAATTGTTTAGAGATTCCGTTGTTTATCTTCGAATTGTTTTCATAAAATCTTATTATTTTACTGAATCTTTGTTTTGAAGACCTTTCCGAGATCAGTAATTTTGAGTATTTTTTTAAAAAAATTATGATTATTACCTTATCAACAGACTAGTAAGAAATTTCAATTTCTCTAATAAGATCATTTTTTTTAACATGCTTGACGAAGGTGAGTGTGAGTGGCTGCTTATGGAGCGGTCATGCTCACTATCTCCCAAGTCGTCATTCTCACTAATCAAGGTGTCTGGGACTGGATTGCGTGGATAAATTTAAGAATAAATTGAATGTTGATGATTCATTTTTGGAAAAAACAAAATTTTTGGTAGATTTTGGACAGACGGCAAGACTTGGTCTTAAACTTTGTGGTTTTTTCTAAAATAAAATAAAATAAAATCGACAAAGATTTGGGGTACTTTGTTTTGCGGGAAACTCCATGAAAAAGGAAAATGATTTCTAGAAAATCATTTTCCATAAAACTATTGATTTTTTTTTTGGTATATGGATCTCATTTTGAAAAATAATTTCAATCTTATGATTTTATTTCAAGCAAAAATATTAAGATTTCAAAATAATTTTTTTTTATTTTTTCATATTTTCATTCTTTTTTTTCCCTTTTGTCTTCTTCCTCCCCCAATTGCTTGGACAGGGGCCACCAGCGAGCTCAAAGCTGGCCTTTGATGACGGCCTCGCTTGTGAGATTAGCGAGCCTCGAGCTCGAGGCTAGCCTCTGCCAATGGCGGCAAGCTCAAGGCTCATCAGATCTAACGAGCCTCGAGCTTGAGGCTAGTGCCTGCCAAAGGCCTCACTTGTCGAGGGACGCTGCCAGCCACAATGGAGGGAGAAGAAGAAAAAAACAAATTAAAAGAAGTTTAAAAGAAAGGAAAAGGAAATAATGTCAATATGCTACAATAAAATATTAAATTATTAAAAAATTGAGAGGAATAATTTCGGAAATTGTTTTTTGTTGACTAAGGCTACATTTGGTAACACTCCAGAAACGCTCCAAGAAAAGTGTTTTTGTTTCAAAGGTGTTCTTGGAACACTTTTGGAACAGAAACACGTATGTTTCAAAAATGGTCAGTGGAACACTTTTGTGTCGAGGAACATTTTTAAAGAAACAAACAAAAAACTTACTTTTGAGTTTTAGAACACTTTTGGAACCACCACCCATTGCCGCCAACGCGGCCACTGGTCGCCGATCACCGTTGCCGCCGGTTGCAGGCCTCCATCGCCATCGGTCGTAGCCAATCGGGCCGCCCTCGTCGCCATCGGTCGTAGCCAATCGGGTCGCCCTCGTCGCCGTCGCCTGACATTGGTCATCGCTCGCGAGCGCCCGCCGCCGCTGCCCCCCTCAGCCATCGATGGTCAACGGCAACGGTGGAAAAAAGTGTTTTTTTTTTACTTATCAAGCGCATTTCTGTTCTCATAAATCGTAACCGGGAACAGAAACACAAAAAAGAGTTTATGTTAAAAAAAATGTGCCTAAGAATAGAAACGTTACCATAAGTAACTTAACCTATTTTTTACGAATCAAAGGGATGAAAATCCGGAAAATCAATAGCTCTAAAGTCGGAGGGTTTTTTTTTTTTTAACGGAATCAAGCCGGATATTTTATGAAAAATGAATATTGTGTGTGAACTATTTAAAAGACATATCTTTGATTACGCGCCAATCCATCATATCAAAAAGATGATTTTTGACTTAGGATTTAGAGATTGGTTTTTATTTCTTTCTCGACACTTAGGTTGCGTATGATAACACTTCAGGAAAAGTGTTTCGGTTCCAAAAATGTTCCCGAAATAATTTTGGAACAGAAACTCGTATGGTTCAAAAATGTTCCAAAAGTGTTCTCCGGAATACTTTTGTGCTGAGGAACATTTTTGAAGAAACAAAAGAAACTTGCTTCTGGATTTTAGAACATTTTTGAAACCACCACCCATCGTCCGCTGATCACCGGCCGCTGTCAGCGGTCGCCGGCCTGGCGGCGGTGGAAAAAAGTGTTCTTTTTGTATTTACCAAACACGTTTCTGTCTCCAGAAATCGTAGTCGGGAACATAAACACAAAAAATTATTTCTGTTCAAAAAATGTTCCCAGAAACGTTGCCACACGCAGCATTATAGTCTATTAAATCAAGAAAGAAAGAAAAGAGTATGTTACGGTGCAAGCGGTGGGTTCTCCCCCTCAAAATTCTTAATGAAACCTGTTAACTTTGGTTTAACTGGTTTCCTTGAAAAATTTTAAAATTAGAAAATCTCACTTGGTTGGTTTCTCTAAAATCCGGTGAGATTCCACAATATGAGAAAAGAAAAACTAGCATAAAGATATTGATAATGTTTATAATGGATTAAATACCAGAATATAGATAATCACAAGTAGACAAGAGTATCAAGTTCAAAGATTAAAAAAAAAAACACAAAAAATATTGGCTTTGAGACTAATGATGAAATCATTGTCAAATCAAACGGCTCCTCATTCTTTTCACTTAAAGCGACTTGCTTTGGAGGACTCGCCAGTGACTAAAATTGCCCCGTTCGGTTGAATCTCAAAGAGGAAGATGTGCAAGGACCTAAAAAAATTACAAGATTGATCTTAGGATTGCACGAGTCGAGGCTGTAATTAAAAAGCAGTTCAACCAAATGGTATATAATTTTTAGATGATGTGGCTCCAATATTTGGCTCATACAGAAAATTGACATAATCATGTGACATCCAACCCTACTACACTGTTTCTAATGGACCAAAAGTCAATTTGTACCAAAGTAACTTTCTTCAAAACAAAATAATAATAATAATAATAAGTACTAGAAACGATTAAAAATGTCCATTTCTTTTGTGATGGCAAATCATATTTTAAGAATAGTTACAGTGACCGGTCTCAGCCAATTTACCAAGCCAGTGAAAATCATTGAAATTCTCTTGAGTGCCAATGCAGGTCAAGTGATTGCAAGTTGTTTTCTTCTATATTTGTATACATTTTTGAAAGCAACATAACATGCTACTTCAGCTCTACATCACTAATTAATGGTGATTAGCCGACCGCATTAATACGTGCATTTACTCTCTCTCTCTCTCTCTTTAACATAATGACCAATTTGAACTTAAAAAGAAGAAGAAGAGAAATTAGGGTGACGTTGTTTGTTTTTTCTTTGGCTTCCACTGTGTAAGTTGTGTGTATCTACTATCTTATATTCCCCACTAGTTCAACCGGTTAACTTGTTAGTTATAAGTAACGCACTGTCTTCTTAGGAAAGTCGAAAGAAAAATCACGATGACTTCGCTCATCCGATGGTCCCACCACTTGCCGATCTCCTTTGGAGGATGCTTCATCCTCTCGAGTCTCTGCCTTGGAAGACGTCCCTTCTGCCCTGGCCACCACTGCCGCAGACATGGCGCCTGACCCGACCCAGTACCGGTCCTCGAGGTCGACCAATTCTTTCTACGGAGAGCCAAGATCGAGCGGCGGCCACGGCAGTGCGGGTCCGAGTCCAAACTCCAGGTTGCTTTCTCTAAATTGGATGTTCTTTCATTATCACGATCATCAAATGCATCAAAAGAACACAATAAAACGAATGGGAGAGTATCAGTTCAGCGGAGGCAGATGTTCTAAAAGTCGATCAAAATATCTAAATATGATTCTGATTTCAATCAATGTAGAGGCTTAGATCGGCAACTGGTGGGATCATATGATGAGTGAAGTCAAGGAAGAGAGATCGACATGATCGAACAAGAAACACCAAGAACAAGAGGTTCGATTTGCGTAGGTTTATGCTGCTGAACATGATAGCGAACGGTCGTCTTTACGAATTGTTCGTCATCACGACTGAGTGATAAGATTCTTGAATTTTGCAACTTTTGAATTTTCATTCTGAGAATTGTTCTCAAATTCCATTATCTTCGAATTATTCTGATATATCTTATTAGTTATGAATCTTTTTTTTGGAGACCTTTCCTGAGATCAGTGGTTTTGAATATTTTTTTTTGTTTAAATTTTGGTAATTACCTTATGCAAATACTAGTAAGAAATTTAAATTACTCTAGCAACATCATTTTTTTTTAACATGCTTGATTCCACACTTAGGACGGGAGTAGTTGCTTGTGGAGCGGTCATGCTCACTTATCTCCCAAGCGTTTCAGATTCTGAAGAAGATCAGAGGACGAGAGGTATTAGTTGCTCAAGAAGTCAAGATTTATCTACAAACGTATGCGAATGGTTTATTCAGGATTGTTCAACTGGCTTCATTAGCTTTGGAGGCTAGGTTTGCTTCTTCAATGAATCAATGTTTGTGAATTGATAAAGCATAATCTTGGATCAAGAAGGTAATCGACAATAAATTGAAAAGCACGAAAAATTCGAACCAATTGAGGCCAATATTTTTTTTTTAAGGTCTAAATTTTGCAAAGAAAATTCGAATTCGAAATGATTGAGAATCTATATAAACAGTACAATCTGGCTATTTTATTACACAATCGGCGGTTATAAATGGTTGTTAAATTGAAAAGATAACTTCCTAATTTAATCTTCAGAACAAATAGATCCCTAACTCGGATTACAATAAGTCACCAAAACACTTATCCACGAGAACATAAAAGACGTAAAACAATTATCTAAAAGTAAAAGAAGTTGCTTGTCGATGTACGTTTGCTTTTGATAACTTCCTTGTCGTGTTTGAGTCGATAACACATATAGAAGAAGTTACATGTCGGCGAGCTGTCAAAAACATCTTCTCATCGATGACTTTTGATGGGCGACTAAGTATGTCTATTATAACCAAAAACTGGTCATTTTTTGGTGTCAAGAGAGTCTCTTACACCACTCAAATAATCTCAGTTGTATCTCATGTCTCCCCGCATAATTACAATGTTGTGATCTTGGCATGATGTTTGATCGGCAAAATGTGCAACTTATCAATGAAAGGTTATGGTAAAAGAAGTATATGGGATCACATGTATATAAAGAGTATATAAGTGACTGGAGATGCTTCATATTATTTATTAAGCATCTCTTAATAAGAGGTCCTAGTACATCAATAGTTATTGTTCTAGACTTTTCTACTTCACGTTGATATAGTTGAGGACCGACTAAAATTGTTTAAGTAGGGGCCTGTTCGGTAACAAATCTGTTCACTGGAGCAATTTCTGAGCAGAAAAGATTTTTCCCAGTTTTGTTCGCTACATATTTTTTTACTTCTTGTTTTTGTTCTAAATCTATTATTGTCCTAAAAAATTACCAAACAAATTTCGGTTCTTTTTCTGCTCCTGGGAAGAAACAGAGAAACAAGAACATTACCAAATTGACCCTAAATGAGCCATAATTATATGCATATGGCCTGCTGATTTGCCATGCAATATCATCAGCAGATGAACAAATCCTAGGACCAAACAAAGGATGTAAAATCGAAGTCAAAAGAAACATGTGTTAAGGGCTATTCTACGAATGAATCGAGACAATAATTTGGGAAAATAAAAGAGACAAATAAAGAATAGAAACAATAGAAGGTTGTATAACTATTCCTGTATTTCAAATGAACCGTCCGATAACCCAAGACAACAACAAAGGTGATATTCTTTGGGCCTCCTTCGTGCATCCATGGATGTTATCATCAAGTTTCTGATCCAGGTTTCTTCCTATGTACCTGTAACATCAATGGAAACAGTTTCAGTCAATTAGCTAGCAAGAAGATGTGCCGAAATCCTAATTCATCATCAAAACAAGCAATGAAACCATCTGGAGATTATTGTGCGTGCTAGGGGTCATCGTTACAGGGTATGTTTGATCTGTTCTAGAACCTATTTTTCCTGTCCAAAATAAAATTTGATCAACATAAATCTCTATTTGCCAAACACGTGATCACTTACGACTATAAAAAGTGAATAATCCATTCTCCATTCATCATAATAATACTTTGTCATAACTAAGAACCTGTTCCAAAACTGATCCGGTTCCTGAGTAGGCCATCACTTGGAGCATGAACTGGACCTGTTCAAACCAATTCCAAAAATTTGGAACCGGGAACGTACAACCGGGAACTGGATTAGTTTTGTCTGTTTGTCCGGTCTGGTTGTCCGGTCTGGTTGCACAACCCTACCCTATTGCATGCATTTCTGATTTACTTAGAAGTTATAGTTTGATTAACTAATTTGAGGTACGCTCCCGAAAAATTCCTTCGTACTGCTGTTTCGATATTAATTTTTCACTTGACGGTGTATCAAATAAGGAACTTGAATAGCGTAAGTTACCTGAGATGAAGTAGTGTTGATTAAACCCGTTAATACCATGCTGTTGGGGTGGGACACCAGAAGCAATCTCTTTTTCTTGATTCGAATCTTCTAAACTTTGCCTCTGATATGGGATCGAATCGATTATGCAGCTCCCACTGTCGCGCGCGTAAGTATGATTCACGGCATTACCATGAACAACCCCTCCTTTGAAACACGCCATGGTATTCGTGCTCGTCCCAGGGTCGCCCGCCACCGTATTCTCGCACTTGTTCCATCCCATGATGCGTGCCGTGCCGTGGCTTCTCTTGCTGAGCTCCCCTTGCAAGTGTTGCCATCGGATCGCTTGATTCTGGTACAAGCTCTTGTAGTACTGGAGCTCGTTCTGTGTCCTTTGGTACTCCCCGAACGCGCCGTGGACCGGGTCCTGCTGCCGGAGCGTGGCCTCCCAGACGAGCGAGTTGGCGAGCTGCTGCCGGTCCTCCTCGCACACGCCACGCACCATCTTGGTGACGTTGCTGACGCCGTAGACCCTGTGCACGGCTTGGAATTCCACGGATTTCTCGACCGGGAAGTAGGGAGACAGCAAGCAGTTGTCGTTGCACTTCTTCCTTTGGTGTTTGCACGAGGCGCACGCGGCGTGCGTGCCCCCGCCGCCGTTGTTGATCGGTCTATGCATGGATCCTGCATCAAGGCGATAGAGAAATATATAAAGATGAGGACACGAATATGCCTTTATGTTTCTTTTGCTTGAAGAAATCTCCTCGTATAGATCAATGCTCAGTTAGCAAACCTCGAAATGGATAAGAGTTGGGATGAGGTTCAAATTGCATTTGAGGTTATAAATTCAAAGGCGCTAAAAAGAAAGCGTGGTGGGTTTTAACATGGACATGAAAAGGTCATGTCTAAGTTGGAAAGATAAAATATATCTTGAAGATTGTCGATTAGGGTTTAGGTCAATCATAGAAAGAAAGAGTTCAATTCTAGGGCAACTATATCCAACAAACCCTTGTTTGTTAAGTCAATTATAATCTTTGGAAAAGGAAACGAAATCTTGGTTGGATTTGGCTTCTTTCAATTTGAAGACTCGTAAGATTGGGTTGGTTGAATCTATGTCAGTAGATGCCCCCATTTAAACAAGTGGAATTTTTTTTTTTAAATCTAGTCCAGAAAAACAAAAGTGCGAGAAAAGCCGCCACAGTTATTCTAGATCCAATCTAAGATCGTAGGACATGGGGGTGATCAGCTACCTTGGAACCGGAACGGTCCATTGAGGACAGATTCCGAAGGACTGAAACCGGGAACGGAACGGAACCAACCCACTTAGTAACAAAACCTTCGGTCCCACCAAGTTTCCCAAGTTTCACACGATCAGCCTCAACCTGTCCCACAATTGTCCTAATGTTTGTAAATAAATAAATAAATAAAAATTCAAACACGTGAAGAGAATACTTCACTTTGATCTCAGTAATTCGAAGATTGAGTAGATTGAAGAAACTAAAAATACGTAAATTGCAACATTTAGGTTTCCAACTTACGGGCAACTGAGAGCGAGATAGAAAGGCAAGACCGTGAGTCGTGTCTACGAAGATGGAAATTGTCAGGAGACCGAGGAAGTTGCTTGAAAGAGTTGAGACAAGAGATATCGAGATGAGAATGACGAGCGAGATTAGATACATATAGATTTCTGATCAAATCGGTTCTAGATGGTTCCCTTAGGATCCTCTGATTTCGGGCCGATCCAATCCGTTTACGGATAGTTCTCGATTTCTTTGCGCTTCCATGCCTAGACATGTTAGGCTAAACCCCTCATGAGCCCATCATGTTCTTGAATGTTTTCTATATTGTTTGATCACTCTTCATGGTAAGATATTATTATTATTATTATGAGGGGCCATAGGAACTAGTGTACCGCTATAATGGACTGGAGTTTTTTCTAAGACAGTAGGGCAAGGAGGTGGCCTAGATAACTGAATGAGTCTTGAGTTTCTTGAATACTCTAATATTTTTAGAGGTAATATTATAAGGGCATGCTTGTAATTTAGATAACTTTTGTAATTAATGCGAATAATTATTAGATGTGGAGATTGAATATCTACCGTTAGATAAGATGAGTTTTACAGTTGCAATAAAAGGAGATCAAGTATATAATAGGGTTCTAGGTCCTTAAAGTGGGCGGTCCGGTCTCCGGTTCCAATAAGTGGAACCGGCGACCGGGCGGTCCAGTCCCGGTTCCATGTGTTGGGATCGGACCAGCCAACCCAGACCGGATCGCCTATAATATGTAATTATTTTTATATATAAATATATACAATTATAAAAAAAAATAAAAATACTTGAAAACAAAACAAAATAATAATTTTTTTAAAAAAATATTACCCACCTCAAACTGTAGGAGATACTTCAAACTCCATCGTCTATTATTATTTTTGAAAAATTATTTCAAAAACAATAAAATTTTACTCCTATAATCAATCCATTGAACTCAAAATGAAACATAATGGTTATAGTCAGCGGTCCTATTGGGCCAGGATCGGATCGGACTGCCAAAAGTAGTCGAGCGTCACACAATGGCAAATTAACTGATGTGATGAATGTCCTATAGATGATATCTCTCTGTAAAGTTCCTCTCAGCGATTCAAGAGAAGTGAAGTGAAGTGAGAGATCGAGCGTTTAGGCGACTCTAGTAAAGATGAACTAGCCAAAATAAGTCAAGTGCCGACCAAATTACCTGACCATCCGCTGGGTCAGGGACGTCCAATTTGCGCTCCTGAGCTCTCGACCAAACCGAGAGCTTGCGACCCTCGGCCACAGCATTTCAGTTGGTTTCGATGCAGAACAAACGGTCGCTTGTGCTTAGAGGTCGGCTAAGACTTGATCAAAGTAAGAATCGCGAAGGAATATGGACAGATTTGAAATCGGCCATTAGAGGCCGAGCTCGAAAGTGTTTAACTCAACTACCTAGTTTTGAAACTCCGAATGGGATAGTTCGGGATACTCATTGGGACCGTAGAAAGCTTCGAGGACTTTGTTCCGGAAGGCCCGACGAAGCTTTGGAAGCTCTCGGCCGAGCTTCGTCAATGGCGACTGTGCGAATGCCTGATCGCCCCTTCCTCTATATGCAGTTAGAGAGCGAAAACTAAATCAAATGAGCCTCCTCCTTTCCAAAGTGAAGCTCGGATCAACTTGAACTTCTCGGCCGAATTTTCCCGCGTGTGCACGCTTTTGCCAGACCGCCCCCAAAATATCTCCTTTTGTAGGCTTTAATAAACACAACTAATCATTTGACCCCCCCCCCCCCTCCCAAAAAAAAAAAAAGACAAATAATCAAAAGAGTATGACATAGTCTATTCAGTGTAACACGAGATAATTAGATGACCTAACAAAAAAAAACGTTAAATAATGATCATTTAGCAGATGTAGAAGGTTAGATACAAATTTTAGACCAGTCAATTGAATAAACGTTTTGAATTATCTAATCGGTAAATGTTTTGTTTTTATTGGGTTTCTAGAGGATAAGATTTCAAGATTATGATTTATAGATAGCTACATATCATATGTACTTTGATACAGTTATGGTGGGATTGAAATTCCATATTGATTGCATTTGAATATTCAAAGGTACTAAAAAAGGCGTTTTAGAATCGATAAAGGTGTGTTTTACCAAATATTCGAAGTTTGGATGGGATTTATTTCTTATTACTTTTTTTTTTCTGCTAAATGCAACAAATTAGATAATATGAAATAGTTTATTTGATTGCACGATGAGATAACTAAATAAGAGAAAACGATAAATGATGTTCATTTATAATCAATCCATTGAATGAATGTTATTAACTGTCTGTTTGCCAACTTTGTTATCGTTAGATTTTTGGTAAGTCTTCTTTTTCTTTACTTTTTTTCTTCTCCATATTCCTTCAATCGGTTGCCACCGGCGATCGGCCAGAGTTGAGGTGGCGAGGGTGAGGCCGACCTTGTGAGCCCTCATTGCTGGGTAGAGCAAGAAGGAGAAGGAAAAAGAAAAGAAAAGAAAACATAACTAAATAAAAATAATAGATCTGAAAGAACATTTAAATATTATTAAAAGTTGCCACGTCAACGCTAACCAGCTAAAGTTGGCCGGATGACTGATTATGCATAAATGCAAAGTGTTTAGAAATGAATTGACAACAAAAAATTTAAGATTGAACTGACAAAATTGTAACAGATTTATAACTTATTTTATTTTATTTTGTAATATTCCCCTAATTTTGCCATTCTTAATGCTGTTGATATAACGAGGACTAGTATGCGTTTTTTGGAGAACTTGTTAGATATAGTTAATTTGAAATATAACGTATTGTTAAAGCAATGATTGCACAGAATACAAGACTCTTTCTTTATTTAGTTACTCCGTAAATGTCCTTAGAGCACTCGTTAATAAGAGATGAAGATTCTTTGTTTTCTAGGGCACTCTTCTTGGTATCTTCGCGTGTTATTGAGATTTTTTTTGAAATGTCAAGAGTTCACCTTTAGAAAAATAAAAATAAAAATAAAAAACGTAGAAATATCCACTTTTTTTGTAAGTAAATATCCGAATACCAAAAGCGCGAAAGAGACTTTTCCTTCGATCCGTCGATACTTGTTTTGTCAAGTGTTGGCCTACATTGATCATATGAAAAATGGCCCTAACTAAATGCTACTTTCGTCTTACCGTGATAACAGCGTGAAACCCCGTCTTATTCGGGAAACCATTTTGTGGGGCATCGTAGTTGTCGCACGACATCGTCAGCTGACGGGTTAATGACCATCAATGACGACGCGCCACGTGGAAAATGGTTTCTTGCCTTTGGGGGCCATACATGGACAAGTATCTTGGGCTTCTCTAGGGGGTGGATCGGCCCAATTAGAATCCATGCAAAACCCTAACCGTCGAGACCTACGAGGTGAAGAAAATCCCTATGATGTTCTAACTGGGTATTCATGATAATGTATTTGCTAATTAAGCAAAGTGTTGTTGTTTTAATGATTTCTTCTTCCATGCTCATCATTTAAGTCACTTCCCTTGCCCAACACTAAACCCAACTAACAACTAGCACCAAACACCACCATTGCTGTCCAATGCCTCTGTACTTCCCTTTAAAGAAACAGAAAGCTTTTCCTTTGTGCAACCATCATTGTACAAAAAGACATAGAGGATAAAGATAGAGAGAGAGAGAGAGAGAGAGAGATTTTGTTAAGTGGGTGCTCAAGATTCTTAAGCTTAATAAATTCCCACCTCCCCTCCAATCCAATTCGAATTTGAAACTCTTCTCCCACTTCCATCTCTTTTCTTTGTCTATCATGAAGAGCGAGCAAATTTAGAGTGTAGAGAGAGAGAGAGAGAGAGAGATCACATTCTTGTTCTTTTCAAGAAAGAAGGAGAAGAAGATTACAATGAGCACAGCAAGATTCATCAAGTGTGTGACTGTTGGTGACGGAGCTGTTGGGAAGACGTGCATGCTCATCTCTTACACCAGCAACACCTTCCCCACGGTCTGATGTGCTCCTAGCTTTTACAAGTTTCATGTTTCTTTTAGGACCTGAGAATCCTGAATTTCGATATGGCTGCACACTACTTTCTTTCCAATCGATCTGAGAATTTTGCAATGGTGGTTCTCGTCCGTGAGATTCAAGTTTCTCGTGCTTGCGAATTAGTGATGTTGTTCAAACGATCTGATGCCTTCTTTTTGCCATGTTGAAGGATTATGTGCCTACTGTGTTCGACAACTTCAGTGCCAATGTGGTGGTGGATGGAAGCACAGTTAACCTTGGGCTGTGGGATACGGCCGGTGAGTGTGTGCACTTGTTCTCTGAGAATTTTTGCTGTACTAACTTTCATAATCCAGCCATTACATACTTCCCAGTTTTATGATTTTGCAGTCTAAATTGCTAATTAGACAGCAATTTAGACTACTAAAACTGCTCCTAATCGGTAAAATTTCCTTCGTCTCTGCTGGTGCTAGGATGGAGTTAAAATTTCACAATTCAAACTCAACCTTTCTATATTTGACAATGTGCTTAGCTTTTGCTGAGATTTTTACAATAGAGCAAATTAGCAGGAAATTAGTTTGATTGAGAAATGTTCCCTTATGCAAGCCAATTACTCTGTACTCTACAAATTCAGAAAAATTCAGTGTAGAATCATGCACGGTTGTTAATAGACAGGACCAATGATTACTCCCATCAAAGAAGCTTAAGCTTTAAAATGAACTCGACTCGATGTAAAATTGTCTTGATTTGTGCTTTTTCTCTTCTTGCTTGCAGGACAGGAGGATTACAACAGGCTGAGGCCTTTGAGTTACAGAGGCGCTGATGTCTTCCTGTTAGCATTTTCTCTCACCAGCAAAGCCAGTTATGAAAACATTGCCAAGAAGGTAAACTGTCTTCGCTGTAGTACAGCCGATGCGATTCATTTTGTCTCGTTGCTTATGATCCGACATCCTTGGCTTTTCTTCGTGACCAGTGGATCCCCGAGCTGAGGCATTATGCCCCGACCGTGCCAATTATTCTGGTAGGGACAAAACTGGGTAAGTCCCGATACTCTTTATCTCGCACACGGCTTGTAGCTAATATCAGTAGCCGAATTCCATGTGTTAACTCTTGGATGTGATGTGTCCTCAGATTTAAGGGAAGACAAGCACTACTTGATAAATCACCCCGGGGCGACCCTGATCACGACTGCGCAGGCAAGTTGACATCTGCCAATAACAAAATCTCTGATTCAGCGAATCCAATTTCGCAGCTAATTTATTTAAGTCTTTCTACTTCGTAAATGAGATCAAAGAAACCATTCAGTATTTTGTTAGGGAGAGGAGCTGAAGAAGAACATTGGTGCTGCTGCTTACATAGAGTGCAGCTCCAAGACCCAGCAGGTTCATTTTCTCCTCCTCCTCTTTAATATAACAATAAGCATTGGTGCTGCTGCTTACATATAGTTCCTCTGTGGAAACATTTGCAGAACGTGAAGGCGGTCTTCGACGCCGCGATCAAGGTGGTCCTGCAGCCTCCAAAGCCGAAGAAGAAGCGAAGAAAAGCGAGGCCGTGCATCTTCCTATGAGACGTCTACATTGCCTCGTCCAGATGGCGATTGTATAATTCTAGATTATCGATGTCCTCACCTCCGGGACATATTCTCGAAAGACAGCCGGAAATATTTTCTCATGATCTGTAATTTTCTTTGCTTGCTCATCTGTCCCTCCCATCCTTCACTTCAGCTGAACACCCTGTGCCATTGTGTTGGGAGTTGATTCAAAGACACAATAGATTATACGCATAAGCATAAAGAGAAAGAGGCTAAGGCTTCAACAGTGCGTGCATTTTGAGAGCTCATCCAATCCCTGAACATAGTTGTCTCAGCTCTTGCCAAATTGTCTCACGAGCTAATCAGGTGGAATTTAGTTTTGATCTTATGTTCATACCTACGGAAAATGTATTTATGTAAAAAAGAGCAAGGGAAATGTGCACCGGAAAAAATTGTAATTGGGTCTTAAAACCTGCAAGAAAGTGCAACAAAGTCTTGAAATTTATCAAATTGAGGCAATTGAATTCTTAGGTTAACTCCGTCTAATTTGACTAAGCAAAAATAGTGACGTGGCCTTTTGTTTTCTATCCCACGTAGAGCTGAAGTGGCCAAAACAAAACCTAAATTTTTAACCTTCCCATACTGAACACTCCCACTATGTTGCCTGCCCTTCCGGCGATGGCGGGGCTTTCCCGACAGAGAATTCATTTTCATCCTCTTGCATTTGCATGGTCGAAATTTAGGAACCCTAATTATTTTTTAATGAAACTCTTTTTAGCTCCCTTTATTAATTGAGAATAAAGAAAAAAGAAAGAGGATTTTGTTTCTTTCTTTGAGAGCATTTCCTATATGATGCAAGACCAAATACGGGCAGCCACAATTCCGAGGGAGGAGATCAGCTACGATTGGCATGGAGAAAGAGAGCGACAGAGAGAAGACCCACTGTCCGCACGTAGAGAGAGAGAGAGAGAGAGAGAAGCGTTTTCAACTTTTGCTGCAGGTCACAAGGGCACACGTCCCGCCACTCCACTGCGTCCACGAGGAGATGCGAAAGAGAAGTTGCTCAGAAGCAGAGCAGATGGGGTCTCTCCAAGTTCTTGAATGTCGGGCACTTAGATGGAGGACTTTTTGTGGGATCAAACGGTACTGCACATGTGGACAGCACGCTTGAGACGCCGCAGCCACGAGCCTTTGCCCAGACACGAAGCAGCCCGTGCTCAGCACCGACGACCAAACTCCTGCTTTTGATACTGACGCCAGCCGCCGTCTCTTCCGGTTCCACGATCCCGCGAGGCCCCCCTCGAGACCGGCGATGCCTCGCTGCTTCCGTTCCGCCCGACGACCCTACAGCCTGGCTGCGAACCGAATGCCTCCATCAACGGTCGAGTCCCTACCATCCGAACATCGCCAGCCATTGGTTCGAATTAGAAAACTTCATCTGCAAAATAGGTAAAATTCTCATCCGATTAGATTTGATTTGAATATTTCGTTGCCGACGATACCAATATCTAATTTACATATCTTGAGCGATAGGTACATCCCTAATTAGAAAACTTCCCTAATTTGCAACGTGCATATAATCCATTCTTTGCACTTCAGATAGAATCATTGGGTTGCGCCCCAAGAATCAGTAATTCGGAAGGTTAGGTTACGATCCTCATTAGCAACAATTTCAAGTTGATTTAGATATGTTTCCTTATCTGAATCCATGGATGAATTCTTCAATATTTGAGCATGTCTTTGTGATTTGAGTGTTTACTTTGTGCGATTGTTTCCTTTCCTTAAAAAAAAAAAAATTGTATTGCTTGTCAGGCGGCATTGCATATTTAGGTTTAGGTTGCATGTTAGAATAGATCTGTAATAGATTGAAATGATTCTAGATAGAGCTTCCCTTAACAGATTAGGATGAAGTTTTCCTAATTTAAATATGATTCAATGTAAAATTATTTGCTAAATGAGATAGGAAATAACCTTGATTTTAGGGCAATTTTCATTTCGTTAATTTTTAATTGCAAGTTTTTAATGAATCCCAAGAGACATCACGTGCATGATATATGGAATAGGTTGCCGTGTCATCACTACTTGTTCCGTCATGCGTGCCATCACCCTCGGGTGAACCACCTGTTGGCATGCCATGCAAGTACCGTGTCATTGGTCCGAGGCCTTAATTCCTGCATTTTGGGAAGATTTAAGATAAAAAGGACCTTTCTGATTATTTGATAATTATTCAGCTCGGTCTTAGTACTAACATCTCTTCCTATCTTATTGGAAATGTGGACCATTGAACTGAAGTCGCAAGAAATCTAAGGCCGCGTTTGGTCCTCAGGATGAAAATCAAAATAGATATGTTTTATCATGTCCTGTGTTTCGTAGATGTTTAGAATAGGACAAAGGGTGATATATAAGATATGGCATGGATAAAGATATCCTAGGGGATGGGATGTGATAGACTCGAATAAGATTTCTCAAGAGTGTAAACACGAGTAGCATCAGGTTTTTTCCACAACCATTGCCTCTCCTTCAAGTCGGTCTACCTCTCTGGCAGCGACAGCCGTCAAGTGTCAACACCTCTCCAGCAGAGTTGGGTTGGGGTGTCCGGAAGTAAAACCGAGTATCTCTACAACCTCATTTTTTTTAATTGGTAGTTTGGTGTGATATGAGATCATTTCCCCCGTTCTTTAATTTCTTGAACATTTCCAACATAAAAGGGGTACAACATAAATGAAAAGCTTGAGGCTGACCGTCGACTTTCAAGTAGGTCTCTTGGACGACCGGCATGAGTGCATCTTCAACTTTGTAAAAAGCGGCTAAATTACTCCATTGTTCAACACGTGTTTATTCACTTGACAAGATAACAAGCAATGCCAGTAGGTCATTTTCCTAGGGTTCAACACCAAATCAAGAGCTCAATTTTGTGGGTATGCTCGATTGATGTCAAGCCCAAATTTAGATAGCACAAATCTCTGCTCGGTAATAATTTATTCATCAGAACTCATCATTAAATAATTTATAAAGTATTATGATATTTCAGTAAAACAGAGTTGATCTCAGTTGCGTCTTACCTCTACTTATTCGACTTCATATACGTAGTCCACCAAGTAGTAGATATGATATGGCAAATTTTTTGAATTTCTTATCCTATCATATGTCCTATCCTAACTAGAAATTCAGACCATCAAATGCAGCTTAATTCATCACTTTTCCAAGATTGGGTCGTCGTTTCCTAACTCATTGAATGCAAATTGAATGGTTAATTCATGACAAATTAGTAACGTTGGTCTCCGCATTTCCTATTCATTAAAGGTGAGAACCAAGCTAACTAAAGAATTATATTCCTTTTAGTTTTTAGTTTATTTTTTTATTGCATAGCTATTAATGTGATCCTCCCTCATCTTAATTGGGTTTCTAACCGACCTAAAAATGATTAAAAGCGACTCTAGATGAATAAAAATATGACATTTTGAAAAAAAATTCCCAAACCGTTGCCAAAAGGCTTGGGAGTGCCCTTGCCCGTGGGGAGATGAGCCCTTCAAATCGTCTCAATTATCTTTTTGGATTATTTTCTCGGTTTGGCGGATGTTTACACTAATGAAAAATGCCTTAACAAGATGAATCTCAGAGGTCCTCTTCGAGAGGATTGCGAGTTGCAATAGCCTGGTGACTTCATTAGAAACCACACAAGGTCATCATAGTTTGGCCACATGAGGTCACCGGTCTAGTTATGGGGTTGGTCTATGGAACCGGTCCCACCAAGTTCCTTTATTCAAGAAAAAAATAATACCATGTTCATTACTTGCCCTCTTTCTTATAATAATAATAATAATAAACACATGCAAAAAATATTCACTTTCTTCTCAGAAATTTGAGCAAGGAGTAGATTGAAAAAAGTAAAAATGGGCAAATGTCATTGATTATTGGAATCAAGAATTGGACCAGTTCCCTTGGGCCACTTGTCCTAATCCGATCTGGGCAATTTACTATTCATTTGTACACCCCTAAGATCCACCACAAACGGCTGTGTGTCATGTTATACAATAACATCCGTTCAATCATTTAGGTAACTTTCTAAGAACAAAAAAAAAATACAAAATGGGTTTGTGAGCAATTTATGCATGTTTAAGCCTCCTTTTTTTCGCAAAAAAAATAATAATTCAAATAATTTTTTTTTAAATAACTATTTATATCACTTACAAAAATGAACAAAGTAAAATCATATTCATTGCCCATGAAGATGTTTGATACATTTATGTCGATGAAAACATTTCATGATACAAATCATTATTTTCAAAAAAAATATTTTTACATCATTCACTTTTTAGGAAATAAACGGAACCTAAAATAAGGATAGGGTTTTCCTCCGGTATTAAATTTCGGTGATTTTCATAAAATAATAGTACTGAAAAGTATATAAAAATTAATCACTCTTCTGGAAAAAAAGAGTACAAAATACAAAGAAAAATGTTTTATGAATGTTTTGAATAATATCAAATGACATCCTTGCATTGGACACATTTCCCGAGATGATCACGATTCCGAATCTTTAAATGTTCCGACAGCTCCCCATGAACCGCCATCTATTATCACCATTTATATACATATGGGCCATGGTTATCGGCTGCTATGTTGGGAACTTCACGCGGCTCTTCGACGCGCGTGCGCATCGCTTTCCAAGATTGGGCCATTCTAGACATGGCGGGTTCCTCGGAACCGCCGGTTCCGATCTAATTTTTAATTTTTTTTAAAATGATAAAATAAATAAATAAATTATTAATTATTAATTATAATCATTAATTAAATTGTACATTGTAACAAAATTTGAGGGGAAAAAAGAAGAAAATTGTTTGAATTTAATGAATTATCATTAAGCGCCTATATATCTTGTTGGATATAGAAAAATCAAAACCCATATAGTTCTATTAACTTCGGTAACCCCAACTTATACATCGTCAATCGTCGCCACCCATTGTTGTGGTGGCGGTAATATCTTCACAGTCATCACTGAAGAATTTGTGTTCTCGATCCAGCTCTTGTTGTTGAAATTTAGACTTTGTTAAATCATCGACACAAGCTTGAATCTCCACACTTTTCGGACTTAATCTTGAATGACGGGGGTCCAAAATTAATCCTATAGCGCTAAAGGCTTATTCAACTGCCACTGTTGAAAAAAAGGTCGTTAATATTTGTTTCACAATGAGGGAGAGAACTGAAAATTGAGTTAAATAGTTTTTCCACCACTCACGAATTTTGAAATCTGCGCTGTGTTCGGAATCACTAAACTCAAAAGCAAATGTTAAATAATTTTATAATTCAGAAATACTATATGATGTCCCTTCATGGTTTTTTTTTTGCCTAGTCATGAGCATTTTATATCATCTACTAAGTTAAATACCAACATCGCTTTGTGAAATACTATGTTGGGCAGATCCACATCCACTATCACTTAAACCATATCTACTGAAAAATTCATTATATAATGCCACTATAGTTTGTTTAACCTCTACTTGTATAATTGAAATATTTATTACTTCATTCAAATGTAAACAAATATAATAACAAGCATTCATATAATCTAATAAATTATTTAATTTAATACGTGGATCGAAAACAATAACAACTAAATAGACAAGATGAATGTTCAAATAATAATGCAACCATTTTTCTTACATTACTAAAATACTCTAAGCTAATTTAATATTATTTTCATATTCATTAAAAACAGTAGCAATATTAACACACTCTATTAAAAAAATGCGTAATGAGATAATAAATACCAGATAAAAGTATTAGTAGCATCATTAAAAACTTTCAAAAAATCTAATTTTTTTGCAAACATCCCAATGTTACGGGATCAAAGCAATATCAGGAACAATATTCGAAATAAATGAACATAATAAATATTTATAATCAAAAGTTTGTAGAAGTATCTCGTAGATAGAATTTTAATGAGTCGGAATATCTTTTGGAAACCTTCTTGACTTTCTCTCATTTTGTTTACAAAATTTTTCCAACTCTTGCATAGGATGAGGACGGCTTCATAAAAATATGATTGCACTATTAATTGGATGGAGATAAGCCACAAGAGATCGTAAACCATGTTGTACACATAAATTCAAAACATGACAAGCACATCTATTGTAAAAAAAATTGTCCGTCAAAAGAGAGTTCACAAATTTTTTCGAACTTGGGAATTGAAGCAATATTTGCGGCGGCATTATCAAAACCAATTGAAAAAACTTTATTAATCAAATCATGTTCTTCTAAAGCTTTCCTAATTAGTCGATAAATATTATGGGCCATATGTCTTTCAGGAAAAACTCGAAATGCAAGAAGTTTTTTTTTAATAACCCAATCATCATCTATCCAATGGCATGTGACACCCATATAAGAATTAATATTTCAAGCACCGCTCCAAATATCACTACCTATATATACACGTCCATCGAATTCTCCAAAAAAAACTTATCAATTCATTTTTTCTTTTTTTATAAGTTTGTTTAAGTTTGCTTCTAAAAGTAGTTTTCGGAACAGATGGTGCTTGCGGAGCCAGCGCAATGTTTACTAAATATCTAAAATTAAAATTTTCATCAGTATTGAACGGAACATGCTTAAGGGCAACATATTCAACTAATATTTATTTATAAAGTGCATTAGTGAAACAGAATAAAGGATTAGGGTCGGGATTGGCGACCCCGGGAATTTGTTGTTGGCTAGTGTCGATCCCCGCTTGCGTTGGATATTTTTTCGTCAAATGCCGACAAAATGTTCCGTAACCATCTCTTTTACCAAGTTTGTATGTTTGCGGACAATATTTACAGTTTATATCAAACTTACCTTCATTTTCATTCCATACTTTGTTGAAGTGTAGCCATAAGTCGGATTCTCGGTTCTTCCGTCCCGGCTCCTTTGCTATCGACGTTTCTTCGACACCAGTAGGAGTATAAAAATTTTATTGCGTTGGGGCGTGCTCGACGTTGGAATGGGGAACATCGTCGTCTTGCAACATGCATATTCACGAGTAGGATAATCGGATTCTTTCCAGTATTTCTGCTTCCACTTGTTATTTTTTGAGAGAATTGATCGGAAAATTGATTCAAAGAATTCAAACAAATTTAAGAGAGAATAACGGATTGCAAGAATTTGACAGAATTTAAGAGATTGAGACTTGAGTATTGAGAGCATTTGAGAGAATTGAGAGAAATTGTAGAAAAATAAAGAAGAGTTGAGATGTTTTTATAGAGTTTTTTTTTTTTTAATTTGCAACGGCCAAATGGCCTTTGGGGCGTGGTGACCTGTTGGGGAAGAGCCCAACGGCTCTTCCCGAGGGCGGCGAGGGGAGGGGGCCCGCGGCCCCTGCCCCTTTTTAATTTTTTTCGCTCGGTTTGGAACCGGTCAGGAACCGTTGGTTCCGGGCCGGTTCCAAAAAATTAAGAACCGGAACCGCGGGTTCGATCAACGGGCCGGTTCCTGGCCGATTCCGAGTCAGCGGTTCTGAATGGCCATGTCTAGACGGTTTTGAATGGCCATGTCTAGGCCATTCTGGACTACGCTCGCTCCCTTTTTTTCGCTGAAAAAATAAGTAATTTAAAAAATATCTTTTTAAAAGTAATTATTTATATAGCTTATACAAAAAACTATTTTGATTTTCATAAAGAATATTGAGTTCGATCCAAATCATTTATTTTGGCAAGATAAATCAATTACAACATTAATACGAAAAATATCATTCATATACATCGTGAAAACATAGTTTCCATCAATAAAACTGTGGAGGAAATCATCAAAAAGCATAAATTACTGTGCTCATTATGACACATTTTTCTCGAACTTTTATTATGTCACCAAAAACTTTCGTTTTTGCTATGAAAGACTATTAATTATTCTACATGTCAGCTGACGTGGACGACTTAATGCGAACATCAATGACAAGGCGTCCGCTTGGACTGACAAATTATTGTCCATCTGTTCGTAGTCGAGGTTCATCTCTCTCTTTCACCATGTCAGGTCCGTATATATTCAGTTCTCCACATAAGTCCTTTAAGGGCTCTTCTTGGGGGAAACTAACGAAAGATACATACATCATACAGTTACAAGTTTGATAATTTTTGTGATTAAAAAATAAGTTTAGAGTAAAGCGCTAATGACAACCATTCTCTTTTCAAGCTCTATTTCTAGTTAGGAATAGGTGTTTCTATTTCTATTCCATATACGAATTTCTAAGTAGAGACACGCGTTGGACATCGGCACAAAATTTCTGTTATCGAAATTGAAATTCGTTTGATAGTAGTATAAAATTTCTACAATTGGGCGACGAGCAGAAAATGACTGATGAATGGAGCTTGGAGGTCGACGAACGATAAGCAAAGATCGAAATCGGCAAATGGCAATCGGTGAAAGGGATGCGAGAGAGGCAAATAGCGGCTATCGGACGGAGACGAATGGTTGGCGATCGACGGAAGGAGATTGGCGATTGACAAATTGCAGCCATCAAATTGTATCTAGGGACTAGGGAATGACAACTGGCGATAGAAATGATATAGAGAGACTATACGCGAGAGAGAATGAGCCATAAGAAGAAAAATTCTTATTTCTATTTCTACTCCACAAATTAAAAATAATAAATTTTTACTTCTCATTTATATTCCAATCTATTTCTGATAAAAAAATTGTTTAGGAAATAAAAAAAAATGGAGTGACGTTAGCAAATAATTTCTGTTCCCCGACATATGTTTTTCGGAAACGAAAAATAAACATGTAGCAGTAGCCAGTAGATATAGTTGGAGGCTTTAGCCTTTCGGTGATTTTTTCACAAAATGGATAATTGCTGGCCTGAGAGTGCATCAAACGCATATCCTGCGCGCGTGGAGCAATCCCAGGTCAATAGCGGACCACCGGCTTCGGATTCACGGCCAAACGCGCCTCTCCTTCATTCTCGTCGCGTTTAGCAACGCTTCCCCCTCGGGGAGAGAAGTCGATCTTCTGTTCTGTGTTCCATTTTTCTCCCATCTTGTTCGCTCTCAAGAAAGCTCACTTCCCTTCCTCGCTCCGTCAGAGAACCTTCAATTCCTCCGATGGATCGAGTCTCATGGCGGACCCAAGTCCTGAACAACCACCTCACCCAATCCCCATCTCCCCAAACCCCGTCTCTTTCCCAAACCCCGTGCCTCAACTACTCTCCCCCCGAGCTCGCCGAGTCGACCCACTTCGACACCTCCGAGATGCGGAAGCTCCTGGACGGCCACAACTTGGCGGAGCGGGACTGGCTGTACGGGCTCATGACCCAGAGCAAGCTCTTCAACCCCAGGAGACTGGGCGGCAGAGTCTTCGTCTCGCCGGACTACAACCAGTCAATGGAGCAGCAGAGGGAGATGACGATGAAGAGGATCGACTACTTGCTCGAGAAGGGTGTCTTCGAGGGGTGGCTCACCGGGAAGACTGTGGAGGACGAGCTGAGGAAGTTCGCGCTGCTCGAGGTGGCCGGGATGTTCGATCACTCGTTGGCGATTAAGCTCGGGGTTCACTTCTTCTTGTGGTACGTCTCACTTGTGCGGTTTCGAGTTTGATTCGATGATCAAACGACGATTGTGTTGTCCAGGAGGGCAGTTTGGTGGTGAATTACAGCTGTTGTTGAGTTTTAGCATTGGAGGAAGATGCTTAATTTCATAACTTTTGTGGTCACTGGCGTTAAACACTGTACTTGGTCGGATACCATTACGGACAATTGAATTCTCTGTTTATGTGGTTCAATGTCCGGCAACATTCACAAGCACAGTAGGAATGAGTTTTCTCTTCGGTGACTCTCTATGTCTCCTGTGTTTTTCTGCGTGTGTTGTTTTTGTGCTTGGTCTGTGTCCCACATTACTTTTCCGTTTAGGTGAATTCGGTGCATCTGCTTGGGATATTGTATCCTGTACTTGTCGATTAGTATGGTTGTAAGGTTCCTTACATCTATGTGCGTTGATGGGATTTCAGGGGTGGTGCTATTCAATTTTTTGGCACAGAGCGGCACCACGTGAAGTGGTTGAGAGACACCGAGAATTATGTGGTCAAGGGTTGCTTTGCGATGACTGAATTGGGGCATGGGAGTAATGTATGCAACTTTCGTGAACTATATTATGACTAACTCGCTGTTCGGATGGGTCCTATTTATGAGTGAATTCAATTTGTGTTATTCCTTGATGATTTTTTTTTTTGTTTTAACTGATTGCTATTGGGGTATGTGCTGTCAGGTTCGAGGCATCGAAACAGTTACGACATATGATCCAAGGGCCAGGGAGTTCATTATTAACACTCCATGTGAGTCAGCACAGAAATATTGGATTGGAGGAGCAGCAAATGTAATGACATTTTTACTCGCAACATAGAATTTCTTGCAGTATGTAGCCATGAAATACGATACTGTTTCTCCTTACCAAAAAAAAAAAAAAAATACGATACTGTTTCTTACTTGTTGATCATATTTCTTTGCTGTGAAAGCACCGTGTATCCTCACTATTAATATACTCGTTGTTGTGGCTGTGCAGCATGCAACGCACACTGTGGCTTTCTCCCAGCTCAATATAAATGGGATCAATCAAGGGGTCCATGCATTTATAGTACAGATAAGAGATGCAGATGGCAACATCTGTCCCAACATACGCATAGCCGATTGTGGGCATAAAATTGGTCTGAATGGTGTTGACAACGGTCGGATATGGTAAGTACTTGTTTTTTTCTTTTTTCTGTTTTTTTGAAGGGAGGTAAGTTACTTATTGTTGATCAGTACAAATTTTGCTCAGATGTGCATGTCTCTGTATGGCTTATGAAGTTCCTTCAATGCGGTGGATTAGGTTTGATAACATGCGGATACCACGGGAGAACTTGTTGAATTCAGTGGCTGACGTTTCACCAGATGGGGAATATCTTAGTGCTATAAAGGACCCGGATCAAGTAATTCACGTCTAATATTTTGGCATGCAACTTTCTTACGTGCTCTTTTGTTTTTTTTCCCTTGATTTTGTTGAGCTGGTTAGCAGCAGGAGGATGTGTTTTATATGTTCAATGGAGTTTTCAAGTGATAGTAGCACTACTATTGTCCAGAGATTTGCAGCATTCTTAGCCCCTTTAACAGCTGGACGCGTAAATATTGCAGTCAGTGCAATTTACTCTGCCAAGGTAATTTAGGTTGAGTGCTTTTGTGAGTTTTATCGGTTATTAAGTTAACTTCAGGATTACTATGCGATGACTGGAGGTGAATGGCATACAAGCATACTGATGTATCTGATGTTCAATTTTCAGATTGGTTTGACTATTGCTATAAGGTATGCATTGTCGAGGCGAGCATTTTCAATTGCACCCAACCGGCCTGAAGTACTATTGCTTGACTACCCAAGTCATCAACGGAGACTCTTACCTCTCCTTGCGAAGACGTTAGTTTTCTCTCACTAGTTGCATTAATAGGCTGGATGTCTTTGGTTCAATATAATGTCATGGAATGTGTATTCTACATTCATGGGATATTGTCAATATCCTATGGAAAAAGATGACATTTGCAAGTTCCAGCACAGGCTTTATTGTATAACCTTCACTCTCATCAAGTGACTTTCCCTTTTGGTTTAATTTAATTGCCGTGGCACATGCTTTTATTCTTTTGTGAATTATTTCAACACTCTGCATCATTCCTAGAATTTGAAAGGACCTCCTTTCATTGGTTTTTGCTTTAGAAAAAATTGAAATATGTAAATTGCCCCATGGTCAAGCCTTTTTTCCCCCTTGAGTTCAAATCTTTTGGAATTATATTTTTTTAGTATTGTGTGTTCCTTATACGTGTTGCCATTCAACAAGCATTCAAGAAATGTCAAGTCTAACTTAACAGTTAATGAGTGCCAGTTTGGATTGCTAGCTTTATTGGTATGCATTGTTTTATTAGCTGTTATATGATCAGCGTAGAAATATGCAACACCTAACAGTAAAATTCATGATTCTGAGTCGCTGGTTTGACAATTTGGCATAATTTTATGTTGTTCTGAGCATTATGTCATTCTGTTGCAGATATGCAATGAGTTTCTCTGCTAACCACTTGAAGATGATTTACATGAAGCGGACACCTGAATTAAACAAAACCATTCACATTCTCTCTAGCGCGTTTAAGGCTTCATTTACATGGCATAACATGCAGACTCTTCAGGTTCTTTCCTTCAGATAGAGTTCAATATGCTTCTGTGAGCGGCCTTTTTCAATTCTTTTTATTGAATCAGGAGTGTCGTGAAGCTTGTGGAGGACAAGGTCTCAAGACTGAAAATCGCGTTGGCCATTTGAAAAGTGAAAAAGACGTGCAGTCCACATTTGAAGGGGACAACAATGTTTTGATGCAACAGGTTGGCACCTTTAAATTCCTACTGTAAAAGGAAACATCAACATCAACAACACCTTTATCCCAAACTAGTTGGGGTCGACGGTCGATGAACCCCAAAGAATCATAAAAATAAAAGCAGAATCAAGGGAGGGAAAAGAGATAAATGTGTAAAAATAAATAAGTATATATATATATATCTATCTATCTATACACTACCCCTCCACAATACTAATAGCCTTCCTTCACTCCATCCTAATACAAACCGTACGTCAATCTATTTCCCACTCCATTAAATCTTGTTTTACTGCTTTCTCCCAAGTAAGTTTCGGCCGACTTCTTGCTTTCTTCGTGTTATGCTCTCGATAGCAAACTTCTGTTCGTACCGGTGCATCTAAGGGTCTTTGGAGAATATGCCCAAACCATTTCAATCTATGCTCTTTCATCTTTTCCGCCACCGGTTCTATTCCAACTTTTCGTCGAATCTCTTCATTCCTTATCTTATCCATCCTTGTATGACCACACATCCACCTTAACATCCTCATTTCCGCTATTCTCATTTTATGCTCATGTTTTCTTTGTGCTGGCCAACATTCAGCTCCATATAACATGGCAGGTCTGACTGTTGTTCTATAAAATTTTTCTTTTAACCAAGAGGAATTTTGCTATCACACAAAAATCCCGATGCACTGCGCCATTTCATCCAACCTGCTCTGATTCTATGGCTTACATCCTCATCATTCTCTCCCTCCTTTTGCAATATTGATCCCAGATATCTAAATGTATTTTTTTTTGGGTACCTCCTGTCCGAGCATATTTACGGCTTCTTGATCCCCTCTTCCTGTCATGTCAAACTCACACTTCAAGTATTCCGTCTTACTTTGACTTAGCGTAAATGCTTTAGACTCCAACGTGCTTCTCCATACTTTTAACTTAGCGTTAACCCCAGCTTTGGTCTCATCAATAAGCATGATATCTTCTGGAAATAGCATGCACCACGGCACCTCATCTTGAATATCTTTTGTTAGCTCATCCATAACTAGGGCAAAAAGGTAAGGGCTCAAAGCAGAACTTTCGTGTAAGCCTACTGTGATTGGAAAATAACTTGATGTGCCATTACAAGCCTTCGCACATGTAGTGGCACCGTTATACATGTCCTTGATTGCCTCGACATACTTTGAAGGTACTTTTTTCTTCTCAAGAATCCACCACAAAACCTTTCTTGGAACCCTATCATATGCCTTCTCGAGATCAATAAACACCATATGGAGGTACTTCTTTCTTTCTCGATATCTTTCCATCAATTATCGTATTATGAAAATGGCCTCCATGGTAGATCTTCCTGTCATAAATCCAAATTGATTGACAGAAACTTTGGTCTCTATTCTCAAACGATGCTCAATAACTCTCTCCCACAGTTTCATTATATGGCTCATAAGCTTGACGCCTCTATAATTAGAACAATTCTGGATATCCCCCTTGTTCTTGTATATAGGCACAAGTATACTCTTCCTCCATTCATCAGGCATCTTATTAGTATGGAGGATCTTATTAAAAAGACTAGTCAACCAACTTATTGCTACATCCCCTAAGCATCTCCACACTTCAATAGGAATACCATCGGGTCCCAAGACTTTACTAGTCTTCATCTTTTTTAATGCCTCCCTAAATTCCCGTGCTTTAACTCTACGCACAAACCTTCTATTTGAATCATCAGAAGCATCTTTCAAATCCACCTCACTTCTATCGCTATCCCCATTAAAAAGTTTGTTAAAATAACTCATTCACCTGCCCTTGACGTCTTCATCTCTTATCAAGAGTGTTTGATTTTCATCCTTGATACATTAACCTGTGTCAAGTTTTTACTTTTCTTGTCTCTTGATTTTGCAAGTCTATAGATGCCTTTTTCTCCTTATTTGCTCCCAAGTTTGTTGTACATATCGGTGAAAACCTTGCCTGTAGCCTCTCATACAGCTTTCTTGGCACTTTTTCTCGCTACTCTAAATTTTTGCAAATTTTCTTCATTAGGACATTTATGTAGGCATCTGAAACACTCTTTCTTCTGCTTAATTGCCTCCTGCACCTCTTTATTTCACCACCAGGTTTCTTTTGTTTGATGTCCATTCCCTCTACTTTTCCCTAACACCCCTTTTGCCACTGTCTGGATGCAGCTAGACATCTCTTTCCACACCATATTTACTTCGCTCTCTAGTCGCCACGGTCCTTCTTGTAGCATTCTTTCCTTGAATTCTATTTGTTTCTCCTCATGTAACTTCCACCATCTTACTCTGGGGTGCTGCGCACTTCTCTTCATCTTCTGCACTTTGTTATACCGAACTTCTAAGACCACCAACTTATGTTGTGTAACTACACATTCACCAGAGTATACTTTACAATCTACATACGAAACTCTATCCTCTCTCCTGGCAAGAAAGAAATCAATCTGGCTACCATTTTGACCGCTGCGAAAAGTGATCAGATGTGATTCTTTTTTCCTAAAAAAATTGGTTGCCAACATCAAATCATAAGCTAATGCCACACTCAAGATGTCTTCGCCAGTCTCATTTTTAGTCCCATATCCAAAACCTCCATGAACTCTATCAAAACCTCCACTACTCTGACCGACATGTCTATTTAGATCTCCTCCTATGAATACCTTCTCTTCGTGTGGTATCCGCCTTAAAATCTCTTCCAGATCTTTCCAAAATCTGCTCTTCTCGGACGCTTGCAGTCCAACTTGAGGGGCATACACACTAAGGATATTCAAAATCAAATTCCCTACTACTAGCTTAACTAAAATAATCCTATCTCATATTCTTTTAACATCAACCATTCTATCCTTGAAATTTTTATCGATCAAAATCCCTACTCCATTTATACTCTTTGTTGTGCTTGTATACCATAGCTTGAATCCGGTGCCATCCACTTCCTTAGCTTTCTATCCTTTCCATTTAGTCTCTTGCAGGCAAACAATATTCACTTTTCTTCTAGCAAAAATATCTGTCAATTCCCTCAATTTACCCGTTAAGCCGTTAAGGTTCCTACATTCCAACTCCCCAATCTAATCCCTACCCCCGGGACTTTTCTTGCCCCCCACACTCGCTCATGGAAGTGTGAGGACCCTTACTCATTTGTCATCACATCCGGGCACCGATGTGGCGCATCACTTTGGGAATGATGGCTCAAGGCTAGCTTACCCTTTGCACCCACCTATCTTGGTGCAAAGACCCTTGCTCATTTTTCGCTACTCCCGGGCGCCGATGCAACGCGTCGCTAAGAAGGGTACACTCCAACGAAATATCAATAGGGTTCATCTCATAGAGGTAGCTCTTTTTTTATAACCGGCTCGCTACCCCTGACGTAACCCTCCTTCTTTACCTGGCTTGGGACAGGCTATGTAGACTACATGACTTTGCAACTTCTATGCTGAAGGGCTCACTAGTTGTAATCTCACTAAGAGCATGCTTGGGATGGTCTCTGTTTCTCCTCATTTCCCACTTCTCTTTGGTCTATTTTTGTCTGAAGCAGTGAGAAGTGCAATAAACAATGAATTGCCATCCAGGCATGTAAAATATATGCTTATGCAACTTTTTTCATTTTTATCATCATTAGGGCTACAAAATTTAGCATTTCGACTAGTTTTTCGTTCTTTTGTTTTAACTTTGGTTCTCTAAGAAAGAAATTGCAAAGCTGTCACAACAGATGGGTGCAAACATCTGTCACCCAGCAAAAAGTGGGAAAATGAACAAAAAGATCGTTCTAAATCTTGTTATATGTACTTGAAAAGGCCTTATATAGAACCAGGTAAGATATGGAACCTTGATATTTTCATTCTTCCCTTTTGCTTTTATGGGTCACATGCTTGTAAATCCTTGTCCCATCCCATGCTAATATCTGTCTTACCAGCGCGAAGTGCTTATCTCAGTTGGTATTTTTCCGTTGTATATTATATTTGTGATGCAACAGGTGATAGCCTGTGCTTTTAAAAGATTTTCTTAATCGGATGTGTGCTATTGTTAATTCAGATAAGCAAGACACTCTTCGCCGAATATATAGCGGCTCGAAAGAGAAATAAGCCATTTAAAGGGTTGGGATTGGAACACATGAATGGACCATGCTCCATGATACCGCAACAGCTTCCCAGCACTGTGCTTAGAAGTGGCCACTTCCAGGTAGATGCCTTCCATGTGAGGGAGAGAGATTTACTAAATCGTTTTGCTGAAGAGATATTGCAACGTCAAGCACGAGGAGAAATGAAAGAGCATGCATTCCTTTCGGTGAGTACATGTTATGACGAAATAACGCTTCTCTCTCTCTCTCTCTCTCTCTCTGAAGTTGTTTTCTTTCACCATCCCAGAGTTACCAGCTTGCAGAAGACTTGGGTCGAGCTTTTTCAGAACGATGTGTACTGGAAAATTTCCTAGAAGTTGAAGAAGATTCACCAGCTGGTTCATTGAAGGTAAATCTGTGTTTATTCTCCCCAATACTGATATGACATTCGGTTTGAGGAATGAACAGTTTATTATTGTCCAGTTTGATAGGATTTGATGCAACTAAAATCACACTGTAGGCAGTCTATGTTTAAATGAATAAAATCAGGAAATGATTGGAAAGATTATCTGCTTCTCTTCTGGCATCTGGTTTTACAGTCAAAATTAATGTGAAAAGTGCCAAAACACTAAGAAATCCTGGATGTTAATATGTTTGTGTCTAATAGTATATAACTTAATTGTTGAAGCCTAATGCAATTATTTCAGAAAGCTACAGTAAAAAATCTCTGTAAATTTCTGAATCCCAACATTATAGCCAAATTCTAATGCGCATAAAATATGTTCTTGATTTGTTGTTAAGGCAGTGATTTGGGGGTAGGTATCCATTATTAGGAGGGTATCAGCTGCATCTTGAGTTGAAGGATATTTGTTTCCACGAATTTTATGCTTATATGTCCCTTCTATCTATGAATTAGATGACGTGGCAAGCTGTCCTGTAGTAGAGAATCATAAGCCTTGGTGCGCTTTCTCAAGTGAACCTTTGTTCACTGTGTTTCGGGTTGTACTGATTGTGCAAATCTATGTGCATGGTTATCTGCAGGACATGCTGGCTCTGCTGAGGTCCATGTATGCCTTGACCTGCATGGAAGAGGATGCTTCATTCTTACGATACGGCTACTTATCAACCGAGAATGCTGCCGCCGTACGGAAGGAAGTGGCAAAACTCTGCAGCGAGTTGAGACCACATTCGCTTGCTTTGGTCAGTTCCTTCGGCCTTCCTGACGCGTTTCTGAGCCCTATAGCTTTTAACTGGGTCGATGCGAATTCGTGGTCTTCAGCTCAACAATAGCTTGCTTGACACTGCCATTACCTGGTTGATGGGACGATGCATTTGTAGCTATTTATTTTGAATGCATCCTCTTTATTTCTCTGGTTTCATGTACTTGGGTCAAGGAACTTCCTAATGGGTAAGTATACACTTAGTCATGGAATTTTTTTGCTTGTAGTATGGATTTGATATGGCCAAGAAATGAGCAATAATGGAAGAAAATGGTTTGTAATATTGGGGAGTAAGGATTTTCTGCTGAACTAGGAAAGATTTCATTTAACATATTTTCAGCTGGTCGATACTAAGTTTTTTTCATTCTGGCTTTGTGCTCCTTCTAGAAAGGTTTTCCAATAACAATAGTTGTCTTCCATGCATAGTGACAAAATGCCAGATAATTTACCACAGTGCATGAAAATGCCTGGGCCTGTGAATTCGAAGCCAGCCATGAGAATTTCTATGTTGGCTTCTTCTCAACTAGGTTAAGCCTAAACCTGCTTGGATAGAGGTCAAACTATGACAGTGGCTTCAAATTAGATTGAAATGATAACCATGGAAAATGGTTACATGAAGAGGAGATTGATTCCACCTGCGGCAGTATTCCAGAAAACCTGCGGAAGAAGCCGAATACTCCGATTGTTCATTCAGCGAGATTGCGGTAAGTTGCGTGTTAGTTTCGTGTGAGCCGTGGAAACATGCTCACCTCGAACTACGCAGTTCACGGACTTTGGGTGACATGTTGGTTGAGAAAATGACCGACTGCGTGAACATATGGGGAGAGCATTTATGGAGGAGTTGGGAGCAACAGCACAAACAGATGACAGACTGCACCCCATGCTACTTCCTCAAAATTTGGAGAAAGTATAGCTAACTTAACGGATTCAGTTCTTGCTCCACCTCTTCCTCCTTTTAATAGTCTCTTGATCTTCCTTTCTTGTCCTACGGATGTTATTGCACATTTGATATTTCTGTCCAACAGGTATTTCTTCTTGCTTTTCCTCCTGTCCTCAATAGTTTCTGGCGATTCTGTATTTCGGTTCTATCTTGCTCCAGTTCTATTGCATTTCTCTTCTGATTTCACCCCGCATTCGACTTCAGAAAATGCCACGGATATGCAATAATCCCGAGTCGAAATATCGAATGTCGGATATTTACAGCTCGCATGTTTTCTCTGTTTTCAAGTTTTACAGAAAATTCCCAGAAAAGACGGGAACTTTGGGAACTCCTCGATGTTTCGTATTTTTTCATCATTTTTTTTTTCAAATCTTGATATAGAATACCGGTTAAAAAATGGGTGAATCACCAAAAGAGCTTAGTCCTTTTCCATCTTTCCACCATATGATTGTCTTTAAAAGGTAAAATGACATTAGGTGATCGGATCGAGACTTTGAGTCGGATCATCTCAAAGATAGCTCGTGATCCGATGTTTCTTTTCGGATCAAAGTGGTCACGAGTCACGGCCATGTTATAGGGGAGATTTATGATATAGTCATCTGCCACGGTTGTTCATATTGCTTTTCTTTTTTTCCAAGCAATCCTCAAATATAACATCCTTGGAAATTTTGCTTGGGGCAAGTGTTCCTGGAGCATTCACTCGACTCATTAACATGACTATTTCTCCTCAGACTATCGGAGACGACACGCACAAACCTCGTACTTTCCTTGATTCTCCGTTTGATTGGCGAGGATCATGGGTGAATCAAGACTGCACTTCGCAATGTACCCCTGGTTGGCAATGGGCCACCTGACTCCATTCCTTCACCTCGCCAACAAGCTAGCCAAGAAAGGCCACAGGATCTCCTTCATCGTCCCTACCAACAGCCGAGCCAAGTTGGAGCATTTCAACCTCCATCCCGACCTCATCACGTTCGTCCCGATCGCCATCCCTCACGTGGAGGGACTGCCTCCCGGTGCAGAGACCACCTCTGACGTTGCCTACCCACTCCACCCGCTCATCATGACCGCCATGGATCACACCGAGCCGACAGTTCGCCAAGTTCTTCAGACCCTGAAGCCTCACTTTGTCTTCCACGACTTCACCCACTGGCTGCCCGCCATCGCGCGTGACCTAGGGATCAAGTCAGTCCATTATTGCATCATCAGTCCCGTAACTGTCAGCTACACGCTATCTCCAGCGAGGCACCTCGCCGCGCACAAATTGACGGAGGCCGACTACATGGTCCCCCCACATGGCTTCCCAAATTCATCAATCAAGCTCCACCTCCACGAGGCAAGAGCCCTGATTGCAAGAAGGTTCATGACTTTCGGCAGCAATATCGGGTTCTCGGACCGCATGTTTGCTGGATATGTTGAGTCCGACATACTGAGCTTTAGATCATGCCGAGAAATTGAGCAGCCCTACATTGAGTACCTGAAAGACCAGTTCGGAAAGCCCGTTTTGCTTTCTGGACCAGTCATACCCGAGCCACCGAGTTCCGATCTCGATGAGAAATGGGTCAAATGGCTAGGGGATTTCAAGGCCGGCTCGGTGATTTACTGTGCATTCGGAAGCGAATGCACAACGCAGAAGGATCAATTCCAAGAACTACTGCTGGGTATAGAACTTACGGGGCTGCCTTTTCTAGCAGCACTCAAGCCACCTTTCGGAACATCATCAATTGAGGAAGCCTTGCCCGAGAACTTCGAAGAAAGGGTTCGAGGACGAGGTATAGTCGACGGGGGTTGGGTCCAACAACAGTTGATACTTAAGCACCCGGCCATTGGTTGCTTCATTACGCATTGCGGAAGCAGCTCGATCATTGAGGCCCTTGCCAACAAGTGTCAGCTCGTCCTATTGCCGCAAGTTGGCGATCAGATATTCAATGCGAGGATGATGGCCAACAACTTGAAGGTCGGAGTCGAAGTAGAGAAAGGCGAAGAAGATGGGCGGCTGACGAAGGAATCTGTGTCCAAGGCTGTGAGGACAGCGATGGATGAAGGAGATGCATACGGGAGGGAAGTGAGAGAGAACCATGCCAGGATTAGAGAAGTTTTACTGGACAAAAAGCTAGAATCCACTTATATAGATTGTTTTGCTCAAGAGCTCCAAAATCTGCTTCATTGATGCTTCCACTTGTGGCAGTGACATGACTTTGCAACTTCTATATATTCTGAAGGGCCCTCTAGTTGTGATCTCTCTCTAAATACGAGCATGTTTGGGGATTCTTCTCGACAATTTCCTACTTTTCTTAGGTTTATTCTTGTCTGAAGTAGCGATAAGTGCAATGAACAATGAATTGCCGTCCAAGAACATGAAATATATGTTTATGCAACTTTTTTTTTTTTTTACTCCATTTTTATCATCGTTAGGGCTGCAAAAGCTGGCATGCTGGCATTTCCACTATTTTTCTATTCGTTTGTTTTTAGCTTTGGATCCCAGAGAAAATTGCAGAGCCGTCACCCCCAGATGGGGTAAAAACATATGTCGCCCGCCCAAAAAGTGGGAAAATGAACAACAAGGCTGTGTTATGAATCTTATCATACTACATCGAGCCGATTAAGACTTGGTCCCTTGCAGAAAATGCTTTGATTATCGCCCTTTCCTTTTATGGGGGTCGCATGCTTGTAAATCATGATCCCGTCTCGTGCTATGTCTGTCTTACCAGCATGAACTACTTATCTTAGTTGGCAGTTTGCTTTTGTGTATTTTACTTGCGATGCAAAAGGTGATATATATATATATATATATATATATATATATATATATATATATATATATATATATATATATATATATATATATATATAACACGTATCGAACTTGAATCTGGAGCGAAAATTTGAGTTTTTGGAAATAAAAAGAAATGTAAAATCCAATTTCGGAAATAAGGTTTCGTGATATGTGTTGATCTTCGGCCGCTATGATGCTTAAGTACACCTTAAGTGCCATAAATTGTGTATGACACTCATTTTAATGTCAAAACTTTTAAATCGATCACTTTAGTATTAAATTTTTGTAACTTCGATCACTTCAGCTCTAAGTGCATATGTGGTCGCCGAAAAGTCTACGTGGAGCCTATGTAGATTTTTTACATTAAAAAAAGGAGGGGGACATGGCTCACCGGAGGCCGACTCGGCATTTTGAAGAGCAATACGACGTCGTAACAACCGATTTTGCCCTACATAAACCCCAAATTCAGCCCCAAATTAGAAATCCTAATGTGGTTGAAGTGAAATTGAGCCCTCCATTTCGATTTCGTCCCAAAATTGACAGCCCTAGGTCGAAATGGAGGGAAGCTTCAGTGGCAGCTCGAATTCGGTTCTCACTTTTTCTTCGAACCCTAATTTTGCCCTAATTTGGCCTCAGCTCTAACTTTCAGAGAGGCACATATGATGCATACCTCACGAAGGCGGGCAGGCAATGGCGACGGCCGACCAGAGATCAACCATTGCGAGCGAGTGATGGTGATGACTCCTTAAGCGACTGGTTGACTGCATTTCGCAAGTTCTGGTCACTCCTTCGCACGATAGAAACCTTGAAGATAAACACACTCGGCGATGTCATTCTTGTATTGTCTTATTATACATAAACGATGTCGTTTCACCGAACTTTGGACATGTAAGAGAATAAAACTTGGTTCTCAAATCCACATAATTCATTTCGCCGGACTTTAGTCAGATTTTGATCGAAATGACACTTAAATGCCAGATTTTTTTCGATACTAGCACTGAAGTAATCGAAATTATAAAAATTTGGCACTAAAGTGATTGATTGAAAATTTTGGTACTAAATCGAGCACTGTACACAACTTATCGCATTTAGGGTTTACTTAACTCGGGTTGAAATTCCGATATGTACTTATTTATGGGGGTGGGATAGAAGGCATTTGTCATATTCCTTCTTAGTTGATATCTCTTGTTGGACTCCACGTTGGAAATGGAAGTCAGAACGTGCACGTGGTTGACCGAATGCAATTAGGATAATCTAGGTTCTCTTTCTCCATGTTGAAGTCGGTCACTTATGGTTCCTTCTTTTGGCTCTATATGTTTCTCTGTCTTTGGTGTGAATTATTATTGAAGCGCCGTTTGGTGAGTGATTGTAAGATGCGATTTCTCCCGAATTACATCCTTAAGTAATTTGAGAATGCTGAGGCCAAATAAATATTGCGAGTAGGATTTATTAATTTCTTTGTGAGATTGAAAGATTAATTCGCGAGAAATTGTAGGACTAAACATTACGCAAGTCATTGGGAGTAGTTAGGGAGAGGCTAGAAATAGTATTTGAATAACTTGAGTGTGATTGTAATCTCCGGTTGTATCGCTTGATTTATAATGAAACTCTCTGTTGCTCTCCCGTGAACGTAGGCCACATTGACCGAACCACGCAAAATTGTGGTCCAATTTATTTCCTTGTTTTATCTATTTTATCGTTCTTTGCTTCTACATCATTATCTGTCCTCCTAAAAGATTTTCTCAATCGGACGTGTACTAATTCAGATAAGCAAGACGCCCTTTTCCTGAAATATCTCTAGCGGCTCCAAAAAAAGGGGAAACAAGCCATTTAGAGGGTTGGGATTGGAACACAAAGAAAGAGTGGACCATTCCCGGTGATACCCCAAGCAGCTCCCCAGCACTGTGTTTAGAAGTGACCACTTCCAGGTTGATGCCTTCCATTTGAGGGGGGAGAGGTTTATTGAATCGTTTTGCTGAGGAGACATTGCAACGTCAAGCAAGTGGAGAAATGAAAGAACGTGATGCATTGCTTTCGATGAGTACGTGCATGATGTTATAACGAAACAATGTCGTCCGGATCCGGTCAGGTATTGAAGGAATGTTAACTGATTTGCGTGAACTGAACATTTTTGGCAATGTGATGGGGTGTTTGATTCTGATTTGACATTTTCCTGCCCCCCCCCGTTTCTCTTTCTTTATCCGCCATTTTCAGCTGTTAAAAAGTGTCGGTGGTGTAGGCAAAATTCATGCATCGCCTCCGTATATCTTGACTCACCTCATTCATCGAAACGTGCGCCTCTCTCTCTCTCTCTTCTTTTTTTTTTTTTTGGGGGGGTAGATATGCTATTATTTGCCGGTAGTTCTTGTGAACCCTAATCTTACCTAGTTGATCAGAATAGAATTAACTTTACTCAAAATATTACACACCCAATCTTGTAATTCGGGCTGTTCATTTTTAGACAGATGGTCCAGATGTCCGATTTTTAGGATGCTTTGATTTTTTTATATATATTTTTATTAGTTATAATCTGGGTCATCCATTCATAATACAGACGGCCAGAATTGTAAGATTATGATCTAACATTCTAAAGAAAAATTAGACGATTTCTTTCCGATTTTGTGAGGGTTACTATCAAAATAGAAATAATAATAAAAAAGAAACAAGAAAATAACTGAAAATTGAAAATTAGACCAAAAACGAAAAAGAACTTGAGTCAAGGTAATTGACATTCGCCCAATCGTGGACAGGTTTTAGGAGTTCACTTCCTTTTGTGGGATGAGCTTGACATGGTTCATGACCAGTTTTGATTTAAACATATTTTCTAAAGGATCAGTTCACTTCAATTTTTCAAAAAATTGAATTGAATTGGACTGAACTATTGACACCCCTAACTTTAAAAAAAAAAAAAATCAAAAGTGATCACGAGCTATGTAGCACGGACATGCCGAAAATCACATTTTCCGCGTGTCGGACACGCGCGCGGACACACCCCAGACACGGTCCGACACGCAGTCAACGCGTGTCATAAATTCAGACACGCAGTTAACAACTAGGACACGCCAGTCCCGAACATCTTGAACCTCAAATGTGGGCGTATGACCAACGAACTCATCCATCAGCCCATCGAAGCCGTCCAAGGCAACGACAAAAGGAAAATTTTAATTCTTAAAACTCAGCTGAGCCCAAAGCTGATGAGCCGAACAGATAGCCCAATTTCAATACTCAGCCACCAATTTAAGTACGGCTTTCCCACTCTTTCTTTACTGGATGGCCGACGTGGGACTAGAAACAAACCTAACCGTGCGGCAATTTTGACTTTGATTTTGTGAGAACTGGCTTTTCATTTCATTTCGCAATAGTTGAAAGCTTCACGTTGATCAACAAACTTGCTCGTTCAATACGTAACGACCTTCAGAGATACGCAGATAATGTTGGCAATCAACAGGAAACAAATTAGAGTCGGCTTCAAAAGAAAAATGAACATTATTAATCAGTCACCTCATGCATTATTATGAACCAATTTGAGCAGGACTAGGTACCCTTTTTAGTATATATTCATTTTAGGAGACTTTTATTTTTTTATTATTTTTCATGCATATACAAAAAATATATATATTTAGTATACAACGTGTACCATCGTGTCGGAATTCTATATTTTTTTAGAAATCACATATCGGCGCGGCGTGTCGTGTCGTGTTCCATGTCGTGTCGATTCTACATAGGTCACGAGTGACGACCATGGTACAGGAGAGCGTTATGATATAGTCATCCGCCACTGTTGTGATTCGTATTGCTTTTCTCTGTCCAAGCAATCAATCCTCAAATGCAACGTCCTTGCAAAGTTTTGCTTGAGACAAGTGCTCCTGGAGCATTCACTCGACTCATTTGCATGACCATTTCTCCTCAGACAATCAGAATCGACACGCACAGACCATCTTACTTTCTTTGATTCTCCGTTGGATTAGCCAGGATCATGGGTGAATCAACACTCCACATTGCAATGTACCCCTGGTTGGCAATGGGCCACCTGACTCCATTCCTTCACCTCGCCAACAAGCTAGCCAAGAAAGGCCACAAGATCTCCTTCATCGTCCCTATCAAGACCGGAGCCAAGTTGGCGCATTTCAACCTCCATCCCGACCTCATCACGTTCGTCCCGATCACCATCCCTCACGTGGAGGGACTGCCTCCCGGTGCAGATACCACCTCTGACGTGGCCTACCCGCTCCAGCCGCTCATCATGACCGCCATGGACCATCAAGCCAACAGTTCGCCAAGTTCTTCAGACCCTGAAGCCTCATTTTGTCTTCCAAGACTTCACCCACTGGCTGCCCGCTGTCGCACGTGACCTAGGGATCAAGTCAGTCCGTTATTGCATCATCAGTCCCATAACAGTCAGCTACACCCTATCTCCGGCGAGGCACCTTGCCGCGCATAAGTTAACGGAAGCCAACTACATGGTCCCCCCAGCTGGCTTCCCAAATTCATCAATCAAGCTCCACCTCCACAAGGCGAGAGCCCTGATTGCGATGAGATTCACGACTTTTGGCGGCAATGTCAGGTTCTGGGATCGCATGTTTGCTGCATATATGGAGTTCGACATACTGAGCTATATGGCATGCCGAGAAATTGAGCAGCCCTATATTGAGTACCTGAAAGATCAGTTCCGGAAGCCTGTTTTGCTTTCAGGACAAAAAGCTAGAATCCACTTACATAGATTGTTTTGCTCAAGAGCTCCAAAATCTGCTTCATTGATGCTTCCACTTGTAGCTATCTTGTTTAGATGACCACTATTTGCTGAACAGAAGAAGATGATAAGGAATGCCAACTATGGAATTATGTACTCCAAGAAGCATTTGTCCTATTTATTTGCTAAAGTTTTTTTTTCCCATGCTCATCAGAAATGCAAAATAAGACAAATGTCAAAATTATAAGTTCTCATCAATGAAAGTGCTCAATTTTACATGTCAAAGCACCTCGTCATCTAGCAATCCCAATAATTTTCATTACAACTGACCTTGAGATTTCTGTTGTTCGCACGCGTATATAATCAACACGAATTCCCAGGGATTTAGTAACAACTGACCAACCCTTTTTGGAGAAATCCCACCAAAGCATTCTGAACACAGAACACGAGCAAAAAGAATGACAAAAATTTGCAATCCGACGTTAGTAAACAGAAGAACGACCACCCCAGCAAACCTCTAAAAGGCGCTAGAACAGTAACAGACAGAAATTGAAGTAGAAATATTAGCAAAAGGAAAGAAGGAAATTTATTTATATCATACTTCATAGATTCTGTATCTGGGTACAATCTAGTTTAATCTCTCTGACCAAATTTAAAAATAAAAAATAAAAAAAATCAAGACTCCAGCCGGCTGACAGCAGTTGCGTATCTGACTACACACGATTGGTCAATGTGAGCTGTGAGTGCAGGGATCAAGATGGTCTTGTACTCTCATCTACAGTTGTGCGTGTTTGCCTTATACCAGTAAGCCCACGTCCTTTGGCAAGTTCCAGTTCTTCAACTCTCAGTCTAAGCAGCTCGACTTCTCTAGCTAATTCTTCGTCTCTCCTTTTCATTGCCTATGCCATGGTACACAATGGATGAAGAAGTAAAAAAAGCGGATTTATGTCTATATATATGATGTAGCAAGCAACTTTGTCAGACCAGAACAAACTTATGTGTCATTCTTCAAGAAATTTGCTTTCAGACTAGAACAAACATATTTTTCATTCTTCAATAAATTTGCTTTCGCCAATACCATGTGAAAGTAATAGTCCTGTGAAAGTTAAGTTATGGAAGGAAGTTTCAGCAGTTAATGGTCGTGACTCGCTAGTGTCAGGATAATAACGGTTCACGAGAAAGCTTCTGACATTATATTCATGCTCCTTCAACTGCTCTGTCATTCCGAGGCATATGAAGCTTAAAAAATTGATAGGCATGCCTCACAGAAACTTCTACAACAACTAACACCCACAACCAGAGAGAGAGAGAGAGAGAGAGAGACGAAAGGGAAGCAAGAAGGAAAACTCATATTTATGGATACCTCTAGTTCCTGTCTGCGCGACTCCTCTTTTCTTGCCTCTGATCTAGTACTTCTTTGGACTTCGAATATAAGAGCTGCTCCAGCCACCTGAGGAAATGCGAGAATCATTTGAGAACACGAGAATGACCCAAAAAATGGGAGGTCATAACGGTGAGAAAATCAGTATCTTGCATATGCTTGCAGCTGGTACAGTAATCAATTTAGCATTTAACTGGACAGATCTATCCCTTGTCAGAGCAATCTCCAAACGGAGGAAAAAGGAAGTCCTCAAATGAAAATTATGTAGAACACGCCCTATATCACTGCAGCCTTTCATTTTGACAACCAATTCTGCTAAGGATGAACATACAAGTAAATCACAGAGAGAGCTCATAACGGCCACATATATTTATTGAAGTTACATAGCTTCCGCTAACAGGTAGAACGACCAGTAAAATATGTTTCCGCCATATTTTCTTAACAGTCCCAAGGAACAAAAGCATGCTAATACAGTTGAAATAGGCAAACTTCTTTGTCACAAGGGACTTCTGTTTTAAGGAAAACCAGCAGAAACTCCATGTAACCCCAATCGGTACAAAACTATCAACCATGACAATCTCTCGAAAGCCAACAAAAGCATAAAATAATCATCTGAGCAGTAATTTCCCTAAATTGTCCAACACACTCCTGGATCAAGTACATCAACCATGCCCTCTTCAAAGCAAAAACTAACTATAGCATGTAATCTCAAATGATTCTGTGGCTGTGACATTAGTAGACAGGCCACCACCCAAATATGCTTGTCCACATATTGGAATCACAAACAAAATTTTCCTGATTTTGATGCAACCGTAGCTCACGTGATAAGTTCACCCGCAAGCATCAATGGCAACAAAATTCAATTGGCCAGCGCGTGTAGAGGAGGAATTGGAAATGGGAAAGTCGTAGTACCTACCGAGAACACAAATAGTTCACCAGCAAGATCAGCAGCAGCCTGGATAGCCTTCTCTTCATTCAAGGGCCGTATGGCAACATCGGTTGCATGACCGTAAATGCGCCTTTGAATTTGTGTGGTAAACCTATGATTTGCCTATTGGAAACAACAAGGGCTTTCAAACGTCTACTACCGGCAGTCCAACGTGCTCAAAAGTTACAAACACTACGCAGACTCTCCTATGTCCCAGACTAACAAACAGGGCCAAAGGTCCAAAACCCAATATCATGCTCGCAGAAATTAATGATTCAAGGCTAAGAACAACGGAATATGATTCGACCCAAGTGAAACGATTAAGTAGAGAAGGCATCATTATCGACGATAATGAGAGACAGAGAGATTAAAAATAAACCTGGGCAAGATTGATGATGAGCTGTCTGAACTTGGGGTGATGAGTGGCTTCTTTCTTGATGCGATTGGCGATGGGCTTGCAGAAGGTTTTCACAGCGAGGGAACCTAACTTCGCTACTGGTAGTATCATCTCCGTCTCTCTCTCTCTCTCTCACACACACACAAATTCAGAGACGGAACAAGAAGACATCACCCATTTCACGACACCGTCGTTGCAGGGTATGTTCCGCTGAAGGAGGGAGATTGTGGAAAATAGTTGTGCGCTCTACGAGTCCCTCTACCTGCGTTCTTGATAATCCCTAGTCGCGTGGGTCCAAAAAAAAAAAAATAATAAAATAAAAAGGATATTTTGATTAGAAATTCTAAAATTTTTGTTGAAAATAAATTTTAAAATTTATAAAAATTACAATCAAGTCTTAAATTTTTTTAAATTAATGTAATTTAATTTTAAAACTTACAAAAATTAAAATTAATTCATAAAACTTATCAAATTAATGCAATCGAATCTTTACATTAAATTCATGACTAACGAAAAATAATGACGTGACTTTTTTAAATATTTTCTTTATCTTACGTGGCTAAAATACTGTTTTGATGTGAATTTGATCTTTAATATTAATTATATTTAAATTAACTTAAAAACAAGATTTTTTTTAAGTAACTTTAAAATAAGCTAAAAAAATAGCTTAGAAAAATATTTAAACGCTACGTCAAGTTTGCTGACTTGAAATTTTAAAAAATGAGAAATCACATTTCTCTTTCTTTCTCCTCCATCCTTGTTGGCTCACTTGGGTTTTCTCTGCTACTTTTCCTCCACCATCCAAGGCTGCGTCTGCAACTCCAACGAGAGATAACCAATAAAAAAAAAAGAAAAAATCAAACTTTAAGAGCTTTTACACTCGAAAATGGTGAAATCCTTCACTTCTCAAGAACACCAACGAGAGATTTTTGTTTCAATGGGTCAAGAATCAAATTTGTAGATAACGACCTCAAGAACCGTCACTATTCGAATGTTATTTAACATCAACGACGGTGTTTTCTTCTCAAGCACACAATCGTCCATGGCCGTATGCACCGCACTCATGAGTCTTCGAAGCAGGCTATTCAATCTGGCTGTCTTTGACAAAAAAAAAAAAAAATTCTGGCTGTCCGGGCGCGGGCGCCGAGTGAGCCGTCATCTCTCGCGGCCATGGCTTCAAATTTGGCCGAACTTCCAGATTGAGCCGCCCCTTCCGGCATTGCTCGAAGCCGACGATGGCGATGGACACGCCCGAACGCGTTCGACCATGGATGGTCACATCTGGATGGAGCTCGATGCCGGAGGAGGTGACGACGTCCATGGACGAAGGACCACATTTCAGATCTGGAGGTTGGAGAAAAATACAAAAAAAAGAAGGCGGAGGGGTGGCTCCGGCCGATGGCTAGCGACGTCCGTAAGAGTCCTCCATCATCCATGGCTGAAAGCTTATCCATGGTTTGCGAGGTGCCTCACCCATAGATCTGGCAACCGTGTATCGTCCCTGGCGGTGAGATTTGACAGCGAGCTCCAAATCTCGTCCATGGACAAACGAGGTTGACAATGAAATCTTTGGAGTTGCAGACGGGAGCCATGAATGATGAAGCAGAGAAAATCCAGCTGCTATGGAGGTGAACGAAGGACGGAGGAAGAAGATATAGAAATTAATTTTTTTTTTACAATTTCCATTCAATAGACATGTGTCACATTATTATTGGACATGGTAAGAAATGCACGCCATGTTAGCAATTGACGTGGCGATTTGCAACGATTGAATATTTTCTCCTTGCCGTGTCATCGCCACGTAGGAGAAATAATTTTTTTTTAAATCACATCAGCATTAAACTTGGACGTAATTAACCAAAAAAATTGATTGCACTAATTTAATAAGTTTTGTGACTCAGATTGTAATTTTTACAAGTTTTAAGAGTCGGTTGCTCCAATTTGAAAATTTTCAAGACTCGGTCATTCTTTTTGTAAGTTTTTTGATTTATAAATTTTAGGACTTCCAATGCAAATATCCCAAAACAAAATAAAAAATTTAAATAATTTACTGGAATGATTTTATTAAACTAGTATCCGTACAACACTTACTTCAAACCAATATTTGCGACTCGCGTCACAAAAGATCTCAAGCTATCAAGTTGATAGAAATGTGCGATGTTCACCCAAGTTCCGAAATGGAAAACTCACACTTGAAAGGTAAGTCTTGAGGCTAGGCCAATAGCCTATTAACTCTCGAACCGCTCTTCCCTGGTCGCATCTCTTGTCTCGCATGGCATTAACTCGACGAACTCCATATTCATGAGAAGTAAACCGGACAAATTTGAAGAACATGTAAGGAATGGAGGATCCTAGAAAAAGAGATCACTTCTCACTGTTCTCATTACATTAAGAGTTGCACAGTACTCATATCCTACTTTGACATCACTGGTTGAATCCAGTGAACTGATCAGAGACATCTCCTTCGGTCACCGGAGTACGATTTCCTATCAGCTTTAAGCGTCCCGAGCCTTCCAGCCGCTGGCAAAAGGAGATCTCCCCATCAGGAACGACCCCTTTTGCTTCTGATCACTGGACTGTCTTCCTCGGTAACTTCATGTGTCAACGAGCTCAACATCGATGCACTACCAATGCGGTGATGTTGCAGCGCGTCTTCAGTGACATTGGTGGGGCCTAGAAAGAGGGCTGGTGGCGGTTTCTGAAGTGAGTTCATCATTCTGGTTCTGCAGCTACTTGTCCGACATCAAAAGTGTGGCTGAAGATAGTCTTGAAGAGGCTATGGCTGAAATCAATCTGCTCTCCGAAAGCCTGCGTCTTGTGTCCTTGTGCCGTTTCTTGAGACCATCCACCACGCAGTCGGTCCGAAAACACGGACTTTGTCATCCCGGAGCCCATCTGCTGCTTAGGCACTACATCACAAACGATTATCCAAGACTTCTCCACAGTCGTTAACATGCGTCATTATGTATCTCGCACTGCATGTCTCTACTCTAAAAAAACCAATCTTGTTGTTTCTCTAGGCTGGATCCTAGAATGAACCATAGGTGACATGAATGAGACATTAGCATCTGTGAATTTGTGACTGTGAGACGAGTGCATAAAGGGGTAATGTCACTTAACCACATAGAATCTGAACTGCCACACCAATAGAGATCCTTATGGCGATGTCTTGGGTTTCTTAGTTGAAGCAAGATCTAAGGCTAAACTCATACTGTCATTGCAACCAAATCAAAGGAGAAAATGTTATGCCCGCGGCTGTCCTATGTGTTTCTGGTTGTTGTCCATTGATGTCAACCGCTAGTCGACTCATGGGAGGCACTCGTTCTTTTAGCCCCTCATACTTTACATGAGAGTTAAATTGCTAGCTTTGTTTCATTATGTTTTTTCGATGAAGTGATGAGAGATGGACGCAACAATAGCAGTCCAAACCTGGATCATGATTAACTGGATGAGATAGAGGAGCCATTTAGGTTGTCCGAACCAGAACAAGTCGTCACGGGGCTTGACAAGACGGGTTAGAGCAACTCTGCACGCACATTTGTGTTGTTATCACTTGGAGCTTTGTACTGACAGCTAGGACAATCTGCGAAAGAAAGAATGGAAGTCTAAGCGACAGGACAAGGGTTTTCCTGATCGGATCCGCTCGTCAGAGGAACAAAAGTAACATGACAAACTAAGGGTCTGGTCGTACCATGAAAGGGAAGAAAGGAAGCAAGCAGTAGTTATAGAACTCCGCACTCAAATCAGGTCGAGAGTGTCAACCAATGGATAGTTTTGCTTCTGCCTTGGAGTGCAGTTGCATGAATTGAATACCTTCTTACTTGAACATTTGAAAGGAGTTGCAATATATTCATAATCTCTGTGCATATTGCAAGGTGTTGTCTTACTATGCGCGCTAATATGGAGAAGATCCAAATCCAAGATCTGCAAGAATGGTCACTGTCATTTCGTCGTCTCGGTAACAGGATGAAAATATCTCATTCATTTGGTCATTCAAGATGCAGAATCTAGTCTGAAGCTGGACTATCTCCATTAAATGTCATAAAAACCAAAGTACACAGTCCTACAACAACGCTGGGGAAAGTAAAACTCTATAATGTGGCAAAAGGCTAATCTCAGATTCATTTTCGACCGACCTGTTTTGACTTTTGCCCGAGCTTGGTTGAGAGACGTTCTCCTCCTCTTCTTGAGAAACAGAGACTGCCAGCACACAACCACAAGAAGATCAGGACATGAAGTTATCAACAAAGGAGAGGTGAGGGATGCACAAACACCAATCTTTTTACGTTTACTGATCTGCAAACGCAGTTGAACGAAGCACCTCGGTTAAGAAGACCGGAATCGATAATGAAGGAGACGACGACGAAGAAGAAGAGGCGAAATATTGAGACCGCCCCATCTTGGCGTCTCTTCAAGCCCGCCACTTCCCTTCGCTCCCTCCCTCTCTCTCTCTCATTGGGATCCTTCTTTAACTTGGTCGAGAATGGACGCCAGAAAGCTAAATTCATATGCCCGTAGGAACACAAAATATGCATGGCGAAGGTGATTAGCAAATCACTTAATTTTTTCAGTTATGATTAATCAGATCAGACCACCACCACCACCACGTTCTTCCTCGCCATGTGCACTGTCGGATATGGAATCACGACACGGACCAAAGGTTCAAATCCCTGACATTAGGTACCCAACAGCATACTTCATAACACAACCTCTAACGTGTGGAAGTTGAATCAGGACTCTTGATCCGTGCTATACTACCATGCAAGACCAATCATTTTACTCGAAAATTTAAGCTATCGGAGAAAAAAGGGCAAAGATTTTGTTGTGATTATTGAACCAAATATCAACCGATGTCACTTGCATGAAAGACTCAACCTCCATATGCTTCAACTTTATTAGAAAACGACATATGTAATGTGTCACGGATTGCTATCGTTTGATTAGGCGCATGGGGCCTCGCGTTAGTGTGGTCACATGGCCCAACAGTAGAGAGTTGACCTACGTTTGCCTTGGGGAGTACTTCTCCGCTAGACATGGAAAATTCCACTAAACACAAGCTAATCAATAATCATCTCCCTAATCACCTGATGGGACAACGCGTAACCATCACGTATTCTATCGCTAATCTATCCGACCACGTTGCTCTTAGGTTCAAGTTAACAAAAGGCGCACGTGCATAATGAAAGTTGTCGAAAGTTCCATACATTTAATAGAAAATCTAAACAAACGAATACGGACATGACAAAAATTTGTCTAGGTGACTAACTAGGGACGTGGAAATCCGGAGGGAGTGAAGAGAGTATCATGTGTAGGATGATCAATTAAAAGGGCATCAAGAAATCTTAAAAAAAAAAAAAGGCATTTTGTTTCGTTGTCGAAGGAACTCTTTGAGCGTCGGACTAATCCTCACAGGTTGTGAGAGTCCTCTCGTCTCACACACGAGTAAATTCCAAGAGATAAACCGATCTATCCTCTCGAGATGGCTATGATAAAATGCACAAATTCGATGATTTGAACGCGACCATTGAATCTACTAAGCACGCAACCCAGAGACAATCACACTTACCATTTGAACAACCCCTCGGGTTAATTCAAACTATGATATTTATATCATGTCAATAAACTTGGCAATGTTTAAGATCAGGCTCTTCAACGACAAATAAATATACATATACACATATACATATAAAGACAGGGCATTTTTACGGGAAAAAAATACAAAAAAAGTCCTAAACATATTGTTTTGGTATCAATCAGTCTTTACCATTTTAATTGAATCAATTTAGTCATAAGTCTTTTCATATTGATACCAATTTGGTCCATTCGGCTAATTTAGGCCGAAAATCTCTAATGTGAACTTCAGTCATCTTACGTGACACGGCTAACGTTGACGTGAATAAATTTTTTTTTTAATCTTGCAATAATTTTTTGAAGAATTTTTCTTGTTTCCCTTTTTTTTTTCCTTTCTCTTTTTCTTTTTGTCAATGGCCAATCACTGGCGAGGGCTAGCCTCGCCTAAAAAATTTAAAACTAAAAAAAAAATAAAAAATTGTAACAAAAAAAATAAATATTTTCATACCACGTAGGACGGTCGGCGTTCATGTCAATGAGTTATGGCCTAAATTGGGTAGATAGACTAAATTGGTATCAATATGAAAATGTTGTAGAACTAAATTGATCGAATTGAAAGATGTAGGACTGAATAGTACCAATGCAATATGTTTATGATTTTTTTATAATTTTTTTTCTGGATCCTAGCTAATCATAGAGCATCGATTTTATATCATTAAAATACTAGTTACCCTGTGATTAGCTGCGGGGACCAGCATCTACCATTAAAATGAAAATTACGCCTGACATTAACATGAATAATAGATGTACATTACTGAACCTTCAAAAAAAAATTATTTAGAAGGGTCCATATTGTCAAATAACAAATAAAAATATACAAGAACACAAGATTTGCGAGGTTCGGCAATATGCTTACGTCCTCGGTCAAACACCTCATCCACTCTCTTTTGTCTTTTTCTTGTTCATTATCTCATCAAGTAAGTACAAACCTATAGATATACAATAAGACGGACGACTTCTTCTTCAAGACAAGTCTTTACAAATTAGGAAAAAAAATGCTCTACAAATCAGGAGACAAAATAAAATTTCGTATAAATTAGAGAATTACAGCTCACGCTAACACGTATATGATTTTCTATTTATTCATTCTAAGCATGAAATAAAGCTTATGTTGGTCTCAACGTATATGATTTTCTATTTACTCATTCTAAGCACGAAATAAAGCTTATGTTGATCTCAAAATAATTTATATATCGTTTTGCCTTTCTTTATGATTTGTTTGGTTCTTTTTGCCTAGCCTATACTTCCAAGAATAGCTCGTGTAATTCCTATGCTTAGATAATAAAATGGGAAATTTCTACTGATGTTAGCCAACATTTTTTTCATACGATATTGGGTATAAGAATAGCTTGAATAACCTAAATATACATCGACAGCCCCATATATAAACTTCGATGACGTGGCCCTCTTAAATCTTCACCCACTACCAAATTTAGTGTATCATTTAGGCATAGCTACATACATCCACTACCAGTGATTAAATCTTGATAAATTTATTTTGCTTCAATGAATCTAGTGTCCGAACTCGTTCACAACATAAGCAACCGTATTAGCGACCAAAAAGCATATGTGGTCTCTAAATTTTATCGAGTCTAGTGAATCTCGTCCTTAAAATTTATTTTGCAGTTGTACAACTTTAACTACTTTCCATAGATGTTGGGTTGGGGAGCAAAAATAATTTGAGGACTAAAAGGGAACTAAAAATTCGAGGAATAAAAACGAATGTTCGAAAAATATCAGGATCATAAACACGTTAAACCCGAATGCCCATCAATTGTATGCATGATGTGGAAGGAATTAATATGATTATAGCGCTAATTCTTTTTTTTTTTCTTTTTTGGGTCAACGGGTTTGGGAAAATATACTTCTTGGTGGAACATAAGATATTACGCTAATGCCAAATTGGTGATGGCATGCGATTTTGGAAAGCCTATAAAAGTCAACGCGCTTATCACTTACGGTCGTTGTCCGATGAAAGGTCGGACGGCCGCACGGAAAAATTTGAGTTGTCAGGAATTTCACCACGATTCCCCGTCGATCTCCCAATCGTGCGGACCAATCCTCGATGTCGTGATTGGATTTATTTAGCCAATCTTAATTAAGAGAAAGAGAGATAATAATACAAAAAAAATTATATTTTATTTTAATATGCAATGTGATTCATAAATTCTTAATTTATTTAATATGCTCACTAAACTTTACATAATATACAATATAATTTATTACCCATCGGGCTAAAATTCAACATCATATTAGAAAAAATTGGAAAATTTTCAAAATCGTATTGCAGATTGAAACGAAGTTGGTCAATTGCTTATGTCATTTTTCTTAATTATGAAAATGGCCATGTTGGCAAATTTTATGCTCCTTGTCTTGGAAAGGAGATGTGAATACTATATCGCCTTTCTTTTGCATCTTGATTTCAGGGATATTTTTTCCTTTGTGGTTGCTAGTTTCCTTGGTTGTAGCAACCATGTTTTTGTACATATGGAGAACAATGGCCGATCATCTCTCACGACAAAAAATAAAAAGAAGAGGTGGGAGACTTCATTAAGGACGTAGGCACATTGCCGAACCTCGTTAAAATTCTTGTCTTCATTTGCTCTTCGTTTGTTTTTTAACGTGGTGTCATAGCGTGAATGAATGATCTGGTCCTGGTTCTTATCGACGTTCTTGTTGCTCTTTGTTGGTTCTTCGTACTGCAACCCCATCGGTGACTCTAGCTCTGAAATCAAGGGTGCCATGCAAGACTCAAATAACCAACGGCTTGCAAACTTACTGTTGAACGGAAAGAATTATCTTCCATGGTCTCTGGCGGTCACAATCGCTCTTGGAGGGAGAACCAAACTAGATCATGTTAGGGGATGGACGACCAAAGCTCCTGCTGATGCCGATTCCAAGTTTGACGAATGGCAAGCAACGACCATAGTGTTACGTCATGGATTTTCAATTCTATGAAGCCTCAAATATATGAGATATTTGCCTATGGGAATACTGCTAAGGATGTGTGGGATTCCTTATATGAAATGTACAGACAAGCCAATGATGCATCTCGGGTGTTTGAGCTTTAGCAAGGTGTCGCTAATTCCGAACAAGGGATGAATCAGTCATTCATCGAACATCTGGGTAAAATGAAGAAACAATGGGAAGAACTTCGGCATTATAGGCCTATCACTACAAATGTTTGCAACTATGGTCAACAGAAAGACAATACAGGATTTTCCATCTCATGTCTAGTCTCTTGCCTGAATTTGAGGAGACCAAAAGAGATATTCTCATGCGTCCTGAACTACCATCCTTCAATATTGTGTGTTCCATAATACAAAATGAGGAAACGTGGAAAAGAGTCATGATGGCATATTCAAAGGCGAAGGCATCTGACAATTTACTGGAAAATTCAGCCCATTATACTATGTCTAATTTCAAACAAAGTGATGCTAGCAGTTGGTGGGCAAAAGGAAAGGGAAAGAAACCCACATGATTTCACTGTGATCATAGTAATCGTGTTAGGCATTCCAAGGAACGGTGTTGGGTTCTTAACCCACATTTGCGACCAAGCAAAGATAAAGATCCTGATGCGAAATTAGCGGTTTAGGGGGATGTTACAGAGTTTCTGTGGCATCCCCCATTTACTAGATTTCTAATGAGCAAGAATATCCAAAAGGGATTAGAGAGTTGACTTTAAGTAACATGATTTGGATCCTTGTTATATTAGATTAAGCAAGAGGACGAGATATGTCAAGACGGTATGTGTAATAGTGAGTTAGGAAATTTATTAATGGCCGATTAATCAAGGAATCATGAGGATTAATATGAGCTTGGTAATATAATTGATTTTCCCTTAAGTTTGGAGGCCAATAATTTTTGGACCATTGGGGGCAAGGACAAATGGCGGCAATGCCCCATGTGCAGAGCCATGAATGGCCGAATGATCTTGGGAAGTAGCAAGAGAATGTGTTCAATCATTGGTTCTAAATCCCATCATGATCTTGCAAAAGATAGCCGGCCATTTAGGGTAATGACAAGTGGCGATACAATTCTTTGTGCATGAAATTCTAGTGGTTGACTAATCTAGGAAATTAGCAAGAGAATGTAACGCAATCATTGGTCCAATGTCCAATCAAGATCTTGTGATGGATAAAAAACTATTAAGGGTAATGACAAGTGGCACTATTGTCCCCTTATGCATGAAAGGGCATTGGCCGATTATACCTTGGAAAGATGCAAGAAAGTCATTGGTTTATGGTCCCATCAAGATTATACTAGAATGACTTATCACCATTGGGGGCATGAACACTTGGAGTAAATTTAAGAAAGAAATCATTGTATTATGGGATATGAGATAAGTGCCATATGAAGAGCTTCTTAAGACATGTAAAAAGAAATTTGTACGAGCTTCATTGGCCTTATTACAAGGTGGATTTCCATGAAAAATGACCACAACCCAAGAGCCCACATTTTCGGGTTTCAGCGTGCGCCGAAAGTAAAACGGCTTGTTCAAAGTTGTCTGGAAGCCGAATTGAGCACCGTTTTCTCCCATGCTACCATGAGATCATGAGGAACATGAATGTGAGGTATAACTACTCAAAAAATAAATAATATTTTGTCAATTTTACTGAGACCATAGATGGACGTGAAAATCCGACATCGGTGATGGACGCCTGGGGAATTCTTGTACATAGCCACGCATGATTCTCTTTCTCTACTATCTTGGTGTACATGGATGTGATCATGGATAACTTGATTGCCATTGAATTAAATTTGAGGACATAGAGTTAAGAGTGGACGACTAGATGAGAAGGGCCTACGAGGATTAATATACAAATAATCACAAGGACTGTTTTCCGCTTCTTTCTTGGGCAACAAGGACTAGATGACCAATGGGGAAAAAGAGACTAAACAAGTGGCAAGAAGAAACAACATCTAAGTTGCATGAGGAGCAAGTGATGAGCATGCAAAGACCTAAAGGACAAATGGTGCAAATTAGGAGCCAAGCACATGCATTAGAACACTTGGCAAAAGATCACAAAGACAATTGCATTTGACCGCCATTTGTCAAGCATGCGCCGCCCCTCTCTCTCTTTATCTTCTTCTCATCTATGGCCTTGAGAATTAAGCAAAGTGGCTGCTCACTCTTCCCCCTAATTCAACCAAGAGAGAGTGAGAGAGACCAAGAGAGAGGAAGCCAGCCGGTGAAGTCCCGATAAGAACAGAGGAGACCGAGAATATCCAGGAGAGTTCGAGCTAGTTCAAGACTTTCTCAAGGCAAGAGATTCATTCAATCTTGCTACAGGATAGATGTTCACTGTGTTGTTGCCATGCTAGGGAGGTCGGATTAGGTTTTAGGTCAAGAAACCCAATTTGTGGAATTTGGATCTAAACTGTGATTAGTGGGTTTTGAATTTTTAGGTTTTAGGTCAAGACTTGTTGCAAAGGGGCACAAGCAAACTTACGGTATAGATTATAAAGAAACATTTGCTCCAGTAGTCAAGATGAATACGGTACGTACTTTGATGTCTGTAGCACTTAATTATGAGTGTCCATTGTTCCAAATGGATGTGAAGAATGCATTTCTTCACGAAAATCTTGAGGAAGAAGTCTACATGGATCTTTCACCTGTGCATTACTTACAAAATGAAGATACAGTTGTGTGTCGACTGAAGAAATCTACCTATGGTCTTAAACAATCCCCTAGAGCATGGTATGGCAGACTTAGCTTTGCACTTTTCAAGGTTGGATTCAAGCGAAGAGCAGCAGATTCCTCAATGTTTACCAAAGTCACAGACAAAGGAATTGTTATTGTTTTAGTATATGTAGATGATCTTGTGATTACAAGCAGTGATCAGTCTGAGATCAAAGCTCTAAAGCAACATTTAAATAAAGAATATGACATCAAAGACCTTGATAATTTGAGGTATTTTCTTGGTATAGAGGTTGCTAGATCTCGGAAATGATTGTTCTTATCTCAGCGAAAGTATGTTCTTGATTTACTGAAAGAGACTACTAGAATAGCAGTTAAGCCAGCAAGCATCTCCATGGATTATAATAGCAAATTTATTTCTGATAATACATTGTTGCATAATGTTGGGCAATTTCAGCTTCATGTTGGACGATTGATTTACCTAACTATTACTCGACCTTATATAGCATGTACTGTCAATTATGTAAGTCAATTCATGCAGAAACCAACAAAGGGGCACATGGGATTGACAAATCGCTTGCTTCGGTATTTGAAGGCCTCTTCAGGAAATGGAATTTTGATGAAACATAATGGTCACACAGACATCATTGGTTATACAGATGCATATTGGGTTAGCAACCCCATTGATAGAAAATCTACTATAGGTTTTTACACCTTCATGGGAGGAAATTTTGTCACTTGGAAGAGAAAGAAACAAGTAGTTGTTGCACGATCTAGTGCAGAGGCAGAATATTGAGCTATGACTACAACTACAAGTGAAATAGTGTGGTTGAGATTGTTATTTCAGAAGTTGGGTTGCAACTCTATAACCAAACCAACGAAGCTGTGCTGTGATAAGCAGGTTGCCGTTTATGTTGCCTCCAATCCTGTTTTCCATGAAAGGACTAAGCACATAGAGATGGATTGTCACTTTGTGAGAGAAAAGGTGCAAGATAAGACTATTGAAACCCCATATATTCGCAGTAAAGATCAGTTAGCGGATGTATTCACCAAGGCTCTGTCTAAAGGAGTGTTTCAAGAGATTGTAAAAAAGTTGATCTCCGATGATCTCTTTGATCCAACTTGAGGGGAAGCGTTGGAGGATTTTATGCTCCGTATCTTGGAAAGGAGATGTGAATACTGTATTTCCTTTCTTTTGCCTCTAGTCTTGAGCAATACGTAAGACTTGCATTGTGTGAAGAGAGGACAGGGTGCAAAACGAATGTAGAAATATTATTTGGGGATTAATTTGGAATTTCGATGAAGTTTCACATATTCGGCTCTTCATATTATGACCCTTATTAACCAAAAATATTATGACCCATGTCCTTTAATTTAAATTTCCTAGACAATATTACACATTGGGTAAAAGTTCATAAAACACTCACTTCGTTTTTTGTTTCAAGTTCAATAATGAGAGCAAAAGGTACTAAAAGGAGATGGAAATCCGAAAATTATAAATGCAATTGACTATTATAGTAGCCGCTTATACACAATTCTCATCTCTTGCAATTTCATTGATCTAACTCTAGAGGTTGAATGAAATCGATACGGTCCTGAGTAGATACAACATATTTACATCAAACGAACATCTGTATTAAAACGGGTTATTTTGCCAAAATAAGAACCCATGGTGCTATATCGAGACTCGAACTCGAGCCTTGACGACGGAACTAACCTATCACGAGTCGACCTTTGCGCAGTTTTTTTTTAATTTTTTTTTTACGTCGGTTTATGTTTATACTTATCTTAGCATCTTATTGGCTCTCAATCAACGCCTTGGAGATAGGAGGGTTCATGGGCTTTAAAGATTGGTTGCCACCCCCCCCATCTCTCTCTCTCCGTGACCCTAAAACCCTTGTCCTCTGCTTCTAACGAGCCATAAACCCTACGGAGCTCTCCCTTTTTTCTCTACCGCGCAAGGTACAGGTGTGTTCCTGTTGCTTCTCCCATTTCTGCGAATGTTGTTCAATCTGCAATTGCTGGCGTCGTTGAAATGCGGTTTGGTTGCTGAGAGTGTTACTTTGAGGTAGAGAACCCGTGGGTTGGTACAGTTTTTAAGTTTCGCTGAGGTGGAGTCGTGTTTAGCACCACATGGCAAACTTGTGCATCGAACTGGAATCCTTGTGCTTGGGCTGACCTCTGGTTTCGGGGACATTCGATTCTGGGGTCCTCCGGAATTGAGTTGCGAATTCGTTATTTTGCTGTGGAATCTTATTTCTACGTTGCTCTCAATTTGGTCTTTTAGTTACTCAGTGGCCAGAGAAATAAGTCATGTTATGTTCTGTGTTGTGCCGGGTCATCGGTTTGGTGAGTTTGTACTTCTTAGGCTCATGATGCCGCCAATCACCGAATCATTTGAAAAGGGGTGCTGGGAATACGTTGTTTATGGTTGTTGGTGTGTGGAGCATTGGGTGGGCTTGAGAAGGATACTTTTAGGAAGTGGTCTTGGTCCTCTGGATTAGCTTGGGGTTAGAATTTCAACTTGTTGCCCGGAAAGATTTTCGGCTTCACTATAGTAGAGTGCATTGGGGTATTGCTTTTGTCATTTGGTTTCCTTTCATGCCGGGTTTTATGCTTGAAAAACATTATGTTACTACTGATTAAGATGGGATGTATTGGCCCTAAGTGGAGTTTTCTTTTAATTGAACTGCCTAATTTATTGGTTCCTTTGGCTGGTGGGTTTTCAGATGATTGAATTCATTCTTTTTGGCTTTATGAGAATAGTAAATGGATACGAGGTTTGTCATCTTTGCAGGAATTTATGTTTGACCTTTCCGTGCTTATAGGAAGATGAATTTCAACAACATGAAAGTTCCAAAAATGCCAGGAGGTGGGGCGGCATCTGCATTGCTCAAGTTGGGAGTGATTGGTGGTCTTGGCTTGTATGGAGCCGCTAACAGTCTTTACAATGTCGAGGGAGGGCATAGAGCCGTTATGTTCAACCGCCTAGTTGGTATTAAAGACAAGGTTCTTCATTCCAGCTTAATACCATGAAAAATAGTTTTATGCTAAAATCTCTCTCTCTCTCTCTCTCTCTCTCTCTCTCTCTCTCTCTCTCTCATACATACATACATATATGTATGCATATATCCATGAGTACCGCAGATAGAAAAGTGGTCATGCCTTTTTCATATGCTTATGTGCTTACTCTGTCCCCACTTTGGAATTGCATTCTGAAATGTTTCTTCATATAGTTTGTCTTCTCAACTTTTTTGTATTTCATTATGGGCTTGTCCTATTTGGGCATTTTTTGCGCATGCATGTGGTGCTTACTAGGAAGGTATTCTGGTCAGTAATTTTTTTTAATCTCAAATTTTCAGGAATTTTTAGTACTCGTTTGGTGAAGTGTGATACCTTACTGTTTGATCATGAAGTAGATGATAGTGGATTATATGCTTCAAAGAGAGAGAGAGAGAGAGAGAGAGAGATTCAGAACTGACTTCCTTTCCCTAGTTCTTCTTCCGCTGTTCTTGATTTAGAAAATTGTTCCAAGAAGGTAAGCATGCAGTATGCATGGGATCAGGAGATGGTGCTAGTGCTTGCTGAACTACAAATTTATGACTAATTTAGGGGAGAGGTGTATAAATGATAGACCCATGGTTTTCTAAATTGAAATTTGTTTGGATAATTCATCATGCTGAACTCACTGGTAATTTCACAGGTTTATCCTGAAGGGACACACCTAATGATACCATGGTTCGAGAGAGCAATTATCTACGATGTGCGAGCACGACCACATTTGATTGAGAGTACTTCGGGAAGTCGGGACCTTCAGATGGTAATTGTTGTTGCTTATTATCGGTAATACACCATCACTGTTAGGCAGATTAGGTATCTACATGAGTTTTTCCTTTCAACTCATGCTGCCTTGTGAGGGAAGGAAAACTTTCTGATCATGACGATATTGAGTCTCAACTTCTATTGCGTTCGAATCAGAGTTAATTCATATCAAAGTATAGTTCTAGTTATCAATTGATTACACTACCGGCCACAATTATCAATGCATTTGATGTAAATGTGGAGATACATTGGGTTTCATTTAAGGTTAACCTGTAGATGGTCAAATCTGGTGTCTCTGTCATTCTACTGTCTTATACATAATTGTGCTTTGGGAAACAACTCACATCTTCCCCTACCACTTGAGGAAAGGCAACCAACTGTTGTCCTGTTTCTCATACTTTGTAACTGAGGTAGAAGCATTAGTCGTGATTAGTGCCAGAAATGAATATCACAGATCTCTTTTGCTTGATCTGTGCTGATGGAGTTCACAGAAGATTGCTGACACGCGCGCGCGCGCAAAACCCAAAAATCAAAGGAGATTGTGGGAGCTTCTGCCGCAATTTTCCATTGCATGTGACTGTCAGATTTTATTATCTTGTTCTGTGTTTTTTTGGGGGCAACCAGTAGCGATCGCTGAATAATCCTTTGCATTAGATTGGTGGTTCTCCAAAATCCATTACCCTTTGTCAGAATCATTTTGAATGTTAAAACTTATGATCAAGCATCTCTTTTCGTGTAGGTCAAAATTGGACTTCGAGTCCTAACTCGTCCTGTACCTGATCAATTACCTACAATTTACCGTACGCTGGGAGAAAACTATAATGAGAGGGTTTTGCCATCGATTATTCATGAAACTTTGAAAGCTGTGGTCGCACAGTACAATGCAAGCCAACTTATTACCCAAAGAGAGGTAACAAGCTGTTTTGGTTCTCTTCGGTTCAGCAAGTCGATTTTCAATGTTACATCTACATGCCAGAAAAAGTCAGAAGCTGATGGTGATTTGAATCATCAGCTGATGTTGCTTCTCTTACAGAAAATGTGATGTACACACCTTTGGTACTTTATATCCTCTCCCCCTTTATCGGGTTTTCCTTGATTTGGCGTGTGTCTGTATGGTAGCAAAGCCTGGTGTTTAAATTCGAGTTCTGGATTCTAGGATCTTGGATCATAAGATCTGAAACCTTGGAGCAGATTTTATTTCCTTATGAAACTTACGTATTTAGGTAAATTTGTACATTTGTGATTTTTGGCTACCTTCATATAGACGTTTCTGTTCTAGTTTTTCAGATGATGAGGGCCTTTAAAGTAAGGCATATGTGGAGTTCCATTAACACAAAGTGTTTAGAGGATCTGTTGCTTCTCCCTTTGTTAAGGCCCATTCTTGTCAATACCTTGCTACTTCTTTGCTAAGAATTTGGTTTTTCGTGTCTTAGGCTGTCAGTAGAGAAATACGGAAGATATTGACAGACAGAGCAGCTAATTTCAATATTGCATTGGATGATGTGTCCATTACTAGTCTAACTTTTGGAAAGGAGTTCACTGCTGCTATTGAAGCCAAACAAGTGGCTGCACAAGAAGCTGAAAGGGCTAAATTTGTTGTCGAGAAAGCTGAGCAAGACAAGAAGAGTGCCGTCATCAGAGCACAGGTATGAATCAAGATTCAGCTTGGAGTATTTTGGCCTGTTGAAATGGCCTAGGCTACTTGCATAGAAAGGTTTCATTTAGGGATACAACAGTAGTTCGATGCTACTTCAGTTACGTCTATTCTTGGATGGTTCTTTTGTATCAGCCTTTGATCAATCTATTTCCTCTTGGTCTCACAGGGTGAGGCCACCAGTGCTCAGCTGATCGGTCAAGCTATAGCCAACAATCCTGCATTTATCACTTTGAGGAAAATTGAAGCTTCAAGGGAAATTGCCCATACAATTTCAAATTCGAACAACAAGGTTTTCCTGAATTCAGACGATCTTTTGCTTAATCTCCAGGATATGGAATTGGGAAGCAAAACCAGTAGGAAGAAATACAGTTAATTTTCAATATGCTTAGTTTCATCCTCCAGTCGTCCAATTAGGAGAGTACATCCAACTGTGCATGCCAAGTGAATTTTATAGACCTGCAGAACTCTAGAAAAGTAATGCTCTCGCGAGGATGTATATTAAGTCATTAACTGTTCAGACAAATCTTCAAAGGGATGCCTTTTTCTTTTTATTAGTCCTTTTGTTTCCGTAGTTTCAATTAAGGTAAGGTAGCTCTTTCTCGCCAGGACCAACGAAGGCGGTGCTTTCATTAATCTGATTGTACTCGTTGCTATAACGAGGTGATTGTACATGGGCAAGTCGTTTATTTATGTTTATTTTTATTTTTGGTCAAAAGGGCAAGTCATTTATTGAAGAGGCCGAAGAATTAACAGATCACTTGCTTTGTCATAGCGAGGCGACAGATTCGCTCAGTGATTGATTTTTGGTTCAGCTTAACAGTGAGGGGTGACTCACAGAGTTGTAGACTGGCGAATGACCACTCCACTAGACCAAATGGAGCGACTTTGATTGTTGCTCTTTTGGTGAGCACGTTGGCTGTGAAATATCTGGTGCTTCTGCGCCATAACCTGTGATGTTTCTGAGTGCTCAGGTTATGATCCTGGGTTACCATATAGGCAGGGACATACGAGCTTTCCCTATAAATGGGAGAGATTCGTACTTCCTTGCAGTCGATCCGGATAAAGACCCACATTATCTTCGATGCTAGGCTAGTGTCACTGGTCGACAGATTTCAGTCGTGGAATTAGCTCGTGCGGCGCTTGACAAAGTCAGCCTTTCCCCATAAAGGATATTGGATCATACCACTCTCTGCTTAACTTGAGCATCCGTTACATCGAGTAAAACGAGTAGAATTCTTTTAGCATAACAACTGGTTTCGACCTGACATGGTCTCATCCAAAAAGGGGCATCAGTACCCGATCAGTTTGTACATGGGAGGCCAAACCCGCCTTCAGAACTCATAAGGAATGTATACTATTTGATCCTAGAACTCCTAGTACAAATTAATTTGACACAACCTCCTGACCCAGTTGTCTTCTACCCTCTACGACGCCTACTCCTCATGATGACACTCCAAGTTTTACCCAAAAGGGAATCCGAACACGGAAAAAACTTATACATCAGGGACACGGAACTCTCAGATCGTGTTATTCTTCCCTACTCAATCTGCAAATGCCCTCGTTGCGTGTTGTTCTGTCGCTTCCCTGCGTCACTCGCTTGCCCAACAGAACAACAAAATACTCCACTGATTGCTTCCCCTGATCAAAGCTGTTCGCGAATCTCCAGTCACTTGTACGTTTGTCGACAAGTGTGGCAACCCCATGCCAATTGCATACCCTCGGCATCACCTTCTTTCACCTACTAGGCTCCTCTTGACCTCAACAAACCAATAGAGGTTCCCTTTCCATGAAACGTGGCAGCGGACCCTTCTTCAAATACAAGATCGTTATCCCCATTCAGCGAGCAATTTGGTTACTTACTATGCCCCTATTGACATCCTCGAAGCTAGACGAGAGTCGCACCTTGTCCGAGCCCCTTGGCCCCGGCAATCGCTCTCCGCCCTCAAAGTATCAGGAAGATCATAGGATTTTTTTGAACCACAAGCTACTCTAATACCATTTGTCATGGGCCAACAAATTTTAGTCACGGAATTAGCGCGTGCGGCACTTGGCAAAGCCACGCCAAGCCAGACTTTCCCCATAAAACACATTGACTCCACTTAACTTGGGCATCCGTTACATCGAGTAAAACGAGTAGAACCATTTTAGCACAACTGGTTTCAACCTGTCATGGCCTCATCAGGAGAGCGCCATCAGTTCCAGATGAATTTGTACACGGAATGCCAAACCCGCCTTCAGAGCTCCTAAAGAATGTATACTCTTTGATCCTAGAACTACTAGTACAAACCAATCCGACACGACCTCCTGACCAATTTGTATTCTCCCCTCTACAAAGCCTACTCCTCATGATGACACCCCAATCTTTACCCAAAAGGTAACCCGAGCACGGGAAGAACTTATTCATCGGGGACACGGAACTCCCAGGCCGTGTCACTAGCATCCTTCAGTTACAAAATGAAGTTGATGTTGTTGAAGAGTTATTATTGAGCAGTTTGCTTGTTCTAGATGTTAGTTGAGGTTTGGGGTCAATCCTGGCGTTTCCATAATCTATGGGGATGTGAATCTCCTCCAAGGAATTTTAAAGGAGGAGACAAGTTGGAGTAAGGATGTCTTGCTAGCGTCTGATAGGGGAACCTCGTCCTGGATCTATGAACCGGAAGTACTTGTGGAAGGTAGATGTCGCCGGAGTCGTGTATGACCCACAGGAGCTCCGTGATGTTCATCGGTGGTGAACGACTCGGTCGAAGCGGTGGTGATTCGCTTGGCCTCACGCCGAACAGGGGGGTCGAGGCCAGATTTCTCGAGGAATGGTCGTCGACACCATGTCACGAGAAAGTCTAGAAAAGCATTTGATCCAAGAACGTTTGACCAAAAGGAAAGGTGGGGGTGGGTCGCTGTCTCAAAAACCGGCAGAGATCAAGGGGTTGAACAGCGGAGAGAAGAAGCTTTTGAAATTTGTGGATCCTTTTGGAGCGAGGCCCCCTTTCCCACAGAGTGATTCCAGTGCAATCATGCTCATGAGTGGTCGTACGATGTTCCTCTTCCATTACATTATGGTCCGCACCCAAAATCTTATGTTTAGGACCTCCTTGGTCGGTGCAAGCTGTTTCCCACCTTCCGCAACACATTTTCATTTGCTTCTCTTGGCATGATTCTGTCGCCCACAATATCTCTCTCTCCTCTTTCTCCAAAAATAAAAAATAAAATAAAAAATATCAATTCAATCCTAAACTTTTCGAGCACGAGCGAGTGCTGATACGTAGATTGATATAGTTTTAAGACTTTTTTGGTAATTTTTTCCTTCTTTTTACATGGCCAATGGTTCCTATCTACTATGATCTATACCTGACGAAGCATCTAAGCTTGCAAATTTGTCACCACGGACAACAAAAACTTCAAATTCACGTGCGGCAAAAATTTCTTACATTTCGTGCTTTCAGAATTTGGGTTGGAGCAATCAATTTAATAGAAAGTGTAACCCGAAAGCTCGAATAAATAGGTGGAGAGATACCATGTTCATATAAAGAGCGCATAAATACACGTGGGATTTGATGAATTGATAGTTCGCACATGCAGAACCTGCCTCCCTCAGAATATGCTTTGCTAGATGAAGAGATGTCACGTGTATATAAAGAGCATATGGATTTCGTATTAAATGACGCAGGGAACTTTAACACAGCAAAATCTCGCGACGTTTATGGTTTATTCCAATCTGAAGAATACCGTTGGCTTTTAGTCCCATGGTTTTTTTTTTCCCCATTCCATGGAAAAATAAGTGGGATTCAGTTCAGCGCACGAATCTGTCCAAAGTGGAGTTGTCTTTCCACGCTTGAGGAGGAATTGGACGTCCCCTTTTCATTCCATGGCAAAGCATTGTCAAACGTTGGTGCGTTGGATTCAATATCCACCTCTCATTTCATGGTCTCTTTCTTTTCTTACGCAAAAGGTCTAAGCAAAGTAAAGAGATGATCATCTATATTGTCCCGACATCGAATGACGTATGACACATGTCCAAAGTGATTATATATACATATATGTGTATATGTATGTGTGTGTATATTTCAACTGAAAGTTGTGTGTATATATCTTTCGGGTCTTCCAATATCAATAGGTTGATTGTTTCGCGTTTCTATATTTCAAAAGGAAAAAAAGGTATCCGATAGCTATTTTCTAGATTCAAAAGAGAGTACTTGGGTTCTCTCAATAATCAAAAAATGCATCATGCCTGAATTTAATTACGGCGGTGGAGGAACTAGATTGGCAAAAGGAGATATTATAATTGTAAGATATTTCGCGTTCTGTATGTGAGATCAATTGGGTAAAATTGTTGTACACAATGTAGACATTGTTACTCTAGTCTAAGTAGTCTTTTTCCTAAGGAAAAAAAAAGTGTGTGGAGAATTCTTTATTTCGTCTTTTTTTTAATTAATTTTTTTTTTTGGTCAGCTTTTTAATTAAGTTTTTACTTGGCAAAGCCTTTTGAATTATTAGTGGGACCAGGCCATGAAGCAGGTACGACCTTTCTAATTAGACCGGAAAGGACAAAAGTTGCTTTGTATGGGGACGAAGAAAAAGAGCCGAGGGGAATTCATCATTTGTGGATGTGGCGGAGCTACGTCATGATGTTGTCAGCAAGCGGATGGTCAAAAGTGAGAATTTATCACCTAATGTTAATTTGACTACAACTTAAAAAAAAAAAAAACGATTGGTCAAATATATCATGAAGATGTCGGGAATCCATATCCAAATTTCATCCACAGGATGATTTTTCTTTTTGTTCGGTACTCCTCCGAAATTGAGAATCGGACCGGTTATCCCTATTCTTAGCTCCCGAAATTGGTAAACCTTTATATAGTTGCCTTCTTTTTCTTTTTCTTTTTTTAAGTTATGCAACATGCTACACTTCTCAAGGAGTAATTTTCATGTTTGTGTTGTTATGCTTTTCTACTGGCTAGGGTTTGAAAACGTTTTGAGTTTTTAAATTCTTCATAACTATGATTTACTTAACTATAAAAGTTGAGTTCTAATCTCAAAATTGTCAAACCGGTTTTCTGTGGAACCGGATCGTTTAATCACCGATTTTTATTTTAGGAATTGGGAACATACCAAACTAGTCGGTTCGATCGGTTCTTAATGCTCACCCCTAACTTTGAGTTTTCTAGATGGGAAATTACTAGCATCATTAAAAAAAAAAAAGTAAAGGTATGTCGGCAATTGTTGGCTGACGAGTAAGGTGCATTTCTGATGTTTTTCTTGAAACATGGGCTCTGCAAAACTTTTTTTTACAGTAGTCTTTTGTGCTTTTGATTTAAAGAATGATAATGGATATTCCAAGTTTAAGGCTACGTTTTAGTCATCGAAAAATCCTAAAATGAAAATTTGCACATCTTAAAATAATTAGATAGTAAAAAAATTCATTATGGTGAAAATTCAATATATAAATATTTTCGTGGTATTTTTCGTTTACTTATTTTTTTGTAAGTGAAATAAAGAGTTATTTTAAGGAAAATAACTTTTAGAAGTCAAAAAGTGCAATCCTAAATCCGATCATGCACGCTATCCTCGATTGAGTTTTTAAATTCTTCATAACGATGACTTACTTAACTATAAGAGTTGAGTTTTAATCTCAAAATTGTCAATCCAGTTTCTTGTGAACCGGAAACTGGACCGTTTAATCACCGATTTCAATTTTAGGAATTGGAAACAGACCAAACCGGTCGATTCGATTGGTTCCCAATGCTCACCCCTAATTTTGAGTTTTCTAGATGGGAAATTAAGGACCGACATCATCAAAAATAAAGGTATGTCAGCGATCGTTGGCTTACGAGTAAGGTACATTTCTGATATTTTTCTTGCAAAATGGGCTCCGCAAAGCTTTTTTACGGCAATCTTTTTGTGCTTTCAATTTAAAGAATGATAATGGATATTCCATGTTTAAGGCTCCGTTTCAGTTATTGAAAAATCCTAAAATGACAATTTGCACATCTTAAAATAATTAGACAGTAAAAAAAAATCATTATGGTGAAAATTCAATTCATAAATATTTTCACGGGCAATCAAAGTATTTTTCGTTTACTTATTATTATTATTATTTGTAAGTGAAATAAATAGTTATTTTAAGGTAAATAACTTTTAGAAGTTAAAAAGCACAGTCCTGAATCCGATCATGCACGTTATCCCCCGATAGAGGTGAGCATAGCATTACGTAGGAAAAAGAATTTCGAGACACGTGGCACACAAAGAGAGATCACTGTTCCGACGGTGCGGTGTGCGATTGCGTAATATCCGCCCCACGTGGGGCCGACCCGCCAGCAGTCCACCTCCGCCGCCGCGGTCGAAGGATGTTGGCTTTTGCTTGCGCTCTCGCTGACGCCACCTCCGTCGCCCGTGGGGACCGGTCAAAATGTTGGGCCAGCCTGGCAAAGTTCGCGCCAACCCCCGCGAACTCGAAGAAGGAATTTCTGCGCCCAAGTCAAATCTCTTTCCGATGAGTGGGGGACTCCCCCGACCGCGAGCCCCAATTTTTTAAAAAAATTTAGTAGAGCTCACACGAAAATTGTCAAATCAAAGAGAAATCTTTTTTTTTGGACCGACTAATCAAAGAGAAATCTAAACCATCTAAAAAACGCGACTCACGTGGCAAAAGCTGCCATGCACAAATTTTTTATTTCAGGAAACAATTTCTCTCTTTCTATTTTTTTTTTCCATTTACATCAAATAAATACATCTTCTCATTATTAAGATAACTCATATAGCATCGCGATTAAAATGAATACAAATTACGCATAATCCATAACTAATGTATTTATAATTTATTGAAAAAAACAACATTCCATAAACACTTTTATGCAACACAAATCTAAACAGACGGCGGTAGTTGGTGGTGTACGACCACCAATTATAAAAATCAAACAATTTGAGAATTAAAATTATTTACCTTATCAGACAAGTTTCTCATCCTTTTATGTTCTAGATAATAGAATTGAAAAATCAAAATCATTACCAAATAAATTCAAAAGAGATTCTTTAAAGTGGTAGAAAATGGAGTCTCGGCTTGACGCCCTCCAATTCACCCATAAAATGCTGACGGGTCGAGGATCGCTAAAGCCGGCTCAGCAACCTACCGCTAAACTGAAAAAAAAAAAAACCAAAGATTTGTTTCAAATGTCAAACAATGTGGTTCGTACATGTGTTGTCACAGCATATGACATCAAAGAATACAACTTTGTGTTCGCGTTCGAACGTCGTTGCACTGCGGATGGCAAAAACGTCCCTCGAGCACCCATCTCAATCGGCGGTAGTCCCATGATTCTATCTCAAAGTAACCCTAATGACCGACTACGGCACACATGTTGGTGGCCAACGGTGACCTTTAGCCCCTTCGTGAATTTCGGTGAGGACGGTTGTTACTGCGTCCCTCTCTTCCGTCTCCATTCTCAACGTCAATCTCCTCCTCCACAGCTAATCACCAACCCGCCTCTTTCCGGGCCAATGTGACCTCTTTTCTCAAGCTGCCATTAACGTTCTAAAAAGTTTAAAACTGTTAAATGAATGTGCATTTTAATATCTAGGTATTCTATCAAAGGGCATCATCTCGAGAGAAAGACAATGCATGATTTGAAGTGTTTCGATTTGATTCGGGTTCCCGAACCGAAGCGATTTAAGTCCAATTACCTGAACCGAAAGGAACCTGACCTAGAAAAATTCGATTCGTCTTGGATTAGTTGGTCGAGCTCTAAGTATTTTCGACATCCGCGGTCACTATCCCATGACCACTTCAATGCACACATAATTTGAAATGAGTCGTAATTTTTTTTTTTTTCTGATCCTTTTTTTCTTGTCAAATTTTCATTTCGTGCGCGTTAACATGTTCAGTGTGAAAACGATCGCGGATAATCGGCAGCCGCAACATGATTTCATATCTAGGACAAGAAACGTGCACACGCTGTCGAACACGTCATCGCATGCTACGTGTATGAAAAAAAAAAAGAGAGGCTTTTTGCTTAGACTAGGGCTAAACTTATCACAGTACAAATGGGGTCCAACTTCTTTGTCGGTCAGTCGATGTTTTTGCCTCTTTTTTTTTTTTTTTTTTTTTTTCTAGCGTGCGTGGAAAAACCGCACCGCGTGGGCATCTAGCGGGAGACATTACGCAGGCAATAACGTGGCCCCGTGCGTCAAAGCCCGATGAAAAAAAAAAAGTATCTTTCTTCCACGGCATCGTTTTGGTGACTTTTTTTTTTTGGTAACTTTTACCCATACTAAACTTGATAAAACGCATTCACATAATTGATCGCACAAGAAATGTAGGTAATTTTATGAGATGGATTTTGATTTCATTAACGGGAATTCGCGGGATTTCGAAATTTTCGATTGGTTCGTATGATCCCTTGTTTCTTGTCAGCAAATTCCTTGCCTATCAGGACGCATCAGTTTGCATTTTTCCGTCCAAATCCAAGTCATTACGCACTTGCTATAACTGAACGATGCATACGTCCGCCATATTTGGTACTACATCTGCCTCGCTTAATGGCTGCGTCTGGCTCGATTTTGGTATCTTATCCTCGAGGCTAACATGGGATTCGGCTTGGATTTAAGCTGGACTTTTGTTGCCCATGATAACATGCCGAATGCGGATTTTTCCTTATCATTCTTTCCTTTGATAATTTGTTAAGATAAGATGCCATGTATAGCGATGCGACTCGTGCGCATTGGCATGTTAAAAATGTGTTTTTGATAATTTACGAATTCGACGTGATTTTGTGCGCACATCTCTATTTCCAATGCAAAAAATAGAAAACAAAAATGCGCCGAATGCTTCGATATCAAAATTATCCATCTTACACTACTGCGAAATTAGAAATTAAAAATTAAAAATCACATCCGCCGCGAATTTCCGTTATTCAAACTAAAATCAGTCAGCATTGTTGATTATTAGTTCGATAAAACACACTTTGAAGTTTGACCCCATCAATATCACGCGGAAAAAAAAATTATAGGAAAAAATCGAATTTTTGTTAAGGGACACAAGTGCATACGTCATCGCCAAACCGAAAACAAAGCCAAGCCTAACTGTCGTTGACGCACGACTCCTTCTAGTCACGTGACGTCATCCCTCACCCACACCCTTTCTCTCTCTCTCTCTCTCCACTTTCTCTCTCCTCCCTCCACCATTTATATGATCCTCCCCTTCATCCTGTTCGCACACAACACAAACTCGAATTCCTCACTCCATCGATCGAGTCTCTCGCAATCTCAGAAATTAAGACATCCAATCATGCAACAAGCGATCTCATACGAGCCATCGCCCTTCCCGGTCCGCGCCGGTGCCGGCGCCGACTCCCTGAACCGCCGCCGCTCGACTCTCCTCCTGAACCGTAGCGCAGCGGCCGGCGGCGGGCAGCAGCGGGAGGAGGAGGAGGGGGAGCTGGCGAGCGTCCGCGAGAGGACGCGCCGCGCGGTGTCGGAGAACGCGGTGGTGGTGTTCTGGAAGCGGGGCTGCTGCATGAGCCACGTGGTGAACCGGCTGCTGCAGGGGCACGGGGCGAACCCGGCGGTCCGCGAGTTCGGGGACGAGGACGAGGCGGCCGTGGTGGGCGAGCTGGAGAGGATCTCCGGCGACGGAAGAGGTGGGATTCAGTTCCCGGCGGTGTTCGTGGGAGGGAAGCTGTTCGGAGGGCTGGACCGTGTGATGACGACCCACATCACGGGGGAGTTGGTGCCGGCTCTGAAGGAAGCCGGAGCTCTGTGGCTCTGATGGTGTCCCGATGAAAGATTCAATGGCTTCATTTTCTTTTTCATTTTCTTTTTCTTTTTTCAGTTTTTTTTTTTTGTTTTCATAGAAGGGAAAATTTTGTGTTCCTCCTGTTTCAGGAGGAGTTGTATAGAAGGAAAGGCGGCAATTCAGGATTTATTTTCTTCTTCTTTTATAAAAATTTGGAACAATTGTGGGAAGCAAATCAGTCGAGGACAATTTCGTTTCAGACATCATGGCGGTGATCTTCTTCTTCTTCCTCCTCTAATGACGTGCGCGGACGTTTTCTCTTCTCTCTCCCAATATGATGTTCCGATCGAACGATCCAAGTCCTTATTTCGGTTCTCGATTTTATTACAATCAGAGTTTTTTCATCACGAAAAGTGATCAACACGAATCATATTATCAATGCGGCATTCATCGGCTACGACATTAGGGAGAGAGATGTGCCCCCTCCTACCAATAGTCCATGATGATGAAACAGCACCTCCCCGACCTCTCGACCCTCGAGGGGGGGGGAGGGTTGTCGCACGGCACTCATCAGCCACTATCGAGGGTCCCCTTAGCGCGAGTCCCGCCGCTCTTTCTCCCGGTGGATCGGGGGGACCGACAATCCCCTCACTTCTTTTGTTTGTTTACAACAGGAATTTTCACACCCGACAATTTGATCGTATTTTGCATTGACGAACGAAAGTAAAACAAAAATCATGAGTTCTGATGGCACAAAATTTACCTCAACGTGGAGGAAAAGAGAAATCGGACATCATCCGCAAGAACATTATGTGAAGTCAGTTCCACTGAGTACGTGTACGTAGCGTCCATGATTCATGTTGGCAGGCTGCTATGATTCATATTTTTTCTAGCCAGTACAGTCGATGATGAACCATCCTGTCCCGTACTGTTCCTCATGTGCGTCTGCGCGACAAAAAGGCATACCATGTTTGCCTGTACAGGCCGACCAGACCATCCGAAAAAATCTTAGATGCCCTTGCGATTGGGGAAAAATTAATGTACGGGGTTCTACCAAGTTGAGTTTAGTGTAACACTTTATTGACCCTTAACACACAGTTGAGCTCGAGTAGATGATACCACGATTTCGAGTCGGCGAGAGCTAGGGTTTGAGCATCAAGCACGGTTCATCGAACTCGATTGGATTGCCTATATGAAGAATCGGAATTGATTAATCTCCTCTCCATTTCCACGACCCTGTACCTCGCCTCTACCTTAACCCGAGAACTTGCATGGGGCTTTCATGATGAGCAGGATGGCTGGCTCAACGGGTCCAAAAGGTAAGCAGTATAGGAAGAATTATCACGGAATCCGTCCCTTCACGAATGTGACCAACTTGCTTGAACATGACCTTTCCGAAAAGTCTCGGTGCCGATAGACTAAAAAAATTCAGAGTTGTCAAACAAACCAACCAAATCTGACGCCCCAATCGGCAATCAATTATCAGTCTTCATTCTTAAGACTCGGATAAGATGCTGCCCCAAATGATGATGAATGCCCAGACTCCCAACTGTGCACTAAAAGAATTTGCTTGCAAAGAGAAGGATGATCAATCCTTGTATAACAATTGAGGAGGATTATAGTACATACATTGAACACTTCAGGCTAAATAACAGCTAAATGGTGTCTAGCCATGAGTCAAAATCGTCCAATTCTTTTGATTTAGTGACAATAGGAGGAGAAGACTGAACACCATGTGCAACAGAATTTACCTGCTGGGTTCGCGGTACATTGTGTTGATTGTTCTGTTCGGCAAAGTTCGAGGTTTCTTCGAGCAAATCATCGAGAAGAACATTGATCTTAGCAGAATCAGGCACAAGTGTAGCCGCAGAGCAAATAAAGCCTCGCCCAGAGGCCTGTGGCATAGACGTGGGAGTTTGTTCTTGGAAAGCAGGGGTGGACTTGGTGAAGCCAAAACTAGATGGCTCAGTCAACTTGCTTTCACTAAAAGAGTTGAGAAGAGCGTCGAGCTCAGCTTCTGCAGCTGCTGCCTCAAATGTGAAGTTTCTCTCCTCTGGGTCAATGTCTGATATCTTGATTGTCTGATCTGCAGACTCTGGAACTATGGTTTCTCCTAAGCTAGAAACTTCCCTAGTGTCAATAGAAATATTATCATCCGGGATGTTTGACACTGAATCTGAATTACTTCTCCCTGTTCCAAATTTTTTAGATTCATCTTCTTTCCTTTCTTCCCTAGCAAAATCATCAAGAGCTAGTGCGTCTGACTGACTCTTAGCTGCTTCCGTTTTGTGCGTTTGCATCTGGTCAGAGGCCTTTTCACTGCTCGCAATGTACGGCCCTGCATGCTGCCAAATCAATCACACGAAGTCAAATTCTACTTCGAGATAGAGTAGAACAAAACTTGCAATCATTATTTAATATCTGTCGTTCAAGGTGCCAGCATACGCTTCTTAGGAAAAAAGTAATCAAAATTTGGCCGATCCTAGACAGACAAAATTCATTTATGACTACCATATGACTTCTGCAGTAAATTGAGCCACATCAACTTTCAGAAAGCAAGATAAGATCAAAGAGAGGACGAGATAATCGTCCTGTCTTAATGAATTTAGGTTGACAACACGTCATCATCAAAATCTCACTCCTTGACGAAACCATTGTCACTATAGAAGCCTTACAGTGACTTTTAAATCATCAATCAAGTTCTTTCCCAAGAGATTCAAACTTGTAACCATAGAAATGAATTTTTCTTTGCCAAGTGATTACCAAACAAAATATGAAATGGCTAAAGTACACTGACCATTAGTTGGGCAAGGAGACGTACCATTTCAGGTGGTAACAGATCCGGCTCAATGAAGAGAAGTTTAGCTAAGTCCACCTTTGCTAGTTGTTCCGCAAGTGCATTCAAGTTCAGGGAAAGAAATGGTGCCTGAATAATACATCATACAGGGGAAACAACAAACCAAGAGGAGGCAATTTGACGCAAGTGAGGTAGATCACATTCTTCAAATGTAACAAGAAAAATGAAAGTGGCTGCGCTGGCATGAAGCCATAAGAACGCAATGAAATGGAATGGAGGTTTGTAGATGACATATCACAGTGAAAAAAAAAATGAAGACAGCGCGTTAAGTTTATGCACCAGAAAAGCAGACGAAACATTAGGCTATCTCATTATACAGAAGCTAAAAGCTTGAAAACTGCCTTCCCAAAAAATCATGATTACAATAACATCAAGCCTAAGATAGCTTTAGGCAGAAATGTATTCTAGCTCCAAACACATATCAACTTGCGTTAAAAGACAAGGTATTAAGTTTTGCACATAAAGGTAGCCGAAACATCAGGTTATCACATTTTACAGAAGCTAAAAGCTAGTTTTGCACATAAAAGTAGACGAAACATCAGGTTATCTCATTTTACAGAAGCTAAAAGCTTGAAAAATGCCTCCCCAAAATATCACGAATATAACCAAATATAGCCCAAGACAACTCAGACAGAAATGTATTCTAGCTCCAGACAGTGGTGATACATCTTTAAAACAATCACTTTGCACTAGGATAGAGACTACTAGTGAGGCAACAATAACATCCAATTTGTTCACTGCTATGAAAAAGCAATCACAATGATCGTAATACACAACATCACAAACATGAGTAAGAGTGAGGCAGCTCAAATCACATGATGACCACGTATATCTCATAAATTATAGGGGGTTGAGAACTTGAGATAGAAAATCACTTCCATCTAGATGATCCCAACGAAGTAATAACCAGAGCCATCCTTCCCCATACGACTCGTTTCGAACTAAAGAATTCTATTAACAATGACAGTTCCGCATGCAATGCAGCTAGAAACCTCAAAGAAAGAACCTGTCAAACGAAGTAAATGCCAAAAGTGAATAAGGTCATGTACCTCAGGACCTGAAGTTGCCTTATCATCTAAAACGAAGCTGTCCTCATTGGCCCATGACAAGACCGCCTCTCCCCTAAGCGAAAGCAAATTACTTGCTCCTCCACCGAAAAATTCTGCCAAAAGCCAACAAAAAAGTTACACATTGAAACATAAGCCAAAATTTCGAGGATGGCCATGGAAGAAGTATAAATGCGACTAGCCACAAAACGAGCCTTCCCAGAATGTTATAAATCCGTAATCTTTCCCTAAAATCCAACAAATAATGCTCATCATTCATAGAATCGTCCACCTACCAATGAAATGACTACACTTTTCTCATGCCATCCCTCCTGTCTACAAAATAGTACCAACTCCTTCCAACAACTAACAAAAGTCGATAGAGACATCAAATTTAGTCGTTCGACCTCACGCAGGTAACAATAACGATCCAGATCAACTTCCAACTCCGAGTTAACACAGAGTCAAATCAAATACAGAAACGAATAAATGCGAAAACCGAAAATCAAGTATGGAATTTTACCGGGAAGAACATCACCCAAGGACACAAAACTATCCAGACAAGGGTCATCCGATAAAGACTGAGACTGAGATTGAGCCTCAGCAATTAAGTGCCGGTAATCCGCCCCTTTACTCTTCGGCGCCGGAACATCAGAAACCTGAACCTCGCTGCTCTCGGCGAGGCCCGAATCGATTTCTTCATCCTCGTAGCGGTCCCAATTCGAAGGAAGCTTCGGTTTCGGCCGCGACGGAGCTTTCTCGTGAACTTGCTTTCCCGATGCATTGTTCGCGCTCGCCGAGGGGCTCGAAGCTCCCAACGGGGCTTTAGGTTTCGGACTGGGACGGTGCTTCTTGCTGTGGTGCAGAGAGTGAGCTCTCTTCGATCTAGCCAGAGATTTAGTGTCCATTTCCGGCAGAAGTGTCCCTTCGAACCGCTCGGAATTCTCCGAGGGACTTCAAATTTGCAGTTGAGGCAAGAGGGGGGAGAGAGAGAGTACGCCCGACCCGAACACCGGTTCTCTTTAACCCGACCTATAGAACCGGATATTACCAAGGCTGCGTGGGCTTTAAAAGGGCCCAACCAGATCTGTCTGGACCTTATAACTGTAAGCCCTAGTCCAAGCCCGCCAAAAGTGGTTCTGGGCTGTTGAGTCATGGGCCATGGCGGTCAGGACACGATTGAAGTCCTACTATGATCAAGGCCACATAATCCATCTAAAATGGACCTCCACTTATCATATAATCCCAAGAAAGTTTCCTTAATTATGTAAAAAAAAAAAAAACAAGAGATTATTGCTCCGCGTGTCAATTAGAACTCGTTGGATCTGTTTCTAGCTAGAAATTTCCATGGGGGAGAGGCTAATACAATCATTCAACCAACGGTTGATCAGGGTTACAGTAGCTTGAAAATAGCCAGAGAAAATAGTGGAGAATATGGCAATCTGTATCTATCGATCTCATATAAAAAGTCCAGTCTAAGTAATGTTCATGAGCTCGAGTATTAGGCCAGTCTACTTTAAATAATGCGTATAGCTCTTGAATAATGCGCATATCGAATGGAAGAGAAAGGAGCTATGTCAGTTTCCGTTCCTCATAAGCCTTGAGATGAATATAATTATATACATCACGTGTAGAGTTTTTAGAATTGCTGTCCTCCAAAATCATAAAATACTAAATAAGTCACAAGATAATTTACACACACTCGTGCGGTAAACTATTAACAAAGCAAGATCACAAAGTAAGGCCGAATCCTTCTAGAGGCACCGAGAGTTCTCTTTTCACAAGAGAGCACTCTAATCAAGCATCAATTCCGGTAACTCCTGTGGCTAAGGTCACAAAAAATGACCAGGTGGCAGGTGGATGCTCCAATGCATCTTGCAACAATAATAGGATGGACAACTGTTGCACAATGAAATCTGTAGATCGAAGTGGTCGGCTATTAGCCAACTTGTCTTATGATTGCAAACTAGAGAGAGTTTTGTGTGGCGTTAAGCAGCATAAAAAACATGGTTCCTTTCGCAACATTTGCGAATCCTCGTTGAAATTTGGATCGTGGTAATCTAGCTCTACTTTTTATATGTAGATGACACGATCGTCATCGCTAGTGATTCAAAATTACTTGATGAATTCATCTCTACATTGACTGATGAATTCGCAATGAAGGACATTAGTCGTTACTCTATGTTCTAGATGTGAAGATTAGGATATTCTCTAGAGGTCTTCATGCATGCCAACAATAGCATACTTTGTCAATTCTTAAAAATGCACAAATCGAGTGCTACAAGCCAGTTTCCACACCTATTAGCCACTAGCTCTCGTTGTAGTATGGATGCAAAACAACTATCAATTCTATGCTATATCGAACTATCATCGGAGCTTTTTGATATCTCACGAGTACACGGTCACATATTTCATATGCAGTCAATTTTGTTTGTCAATCCATGCATCAACCTACTATGAGTAATTTTCAAATTGTGAAGGGCATCTTACGTTAAGTCAGCGGCACAACAAATCGAGGCATGAGAATCTTGTCCAAGTTAACTTTGGATTTGTATGCCCTTTGGGATGTGGATGGGGTAGGTTGCCGCTTGACTTGATGATTAACAACCGCATTTTGTAATTTCTTTGGTTCTAATTGTATATCATAGACTGTTAAGAAATAACCAGCGGTTGCTCGATTTAGTATCAAGGTAGAATATCATGCAACTGCAAAGATTATTTGGATATCATTCCTTTTGAGTGAATTGGCTATTCATCTCTCAAGTCCACCAATACAATTTTTAATAATATGAGTGCACTTTATATGCCGATTAATCTTGTGTTACGTGTAGTAGCTAAACATATCCATTTGGATTATCATTATGTGCGAGAACAAGTTGCTCTTAAAGTATTTGTGACTAAGTATGTTCCATTTGTGCATAAGATTTCTGATCATTTGAAAACTTATGTCGCAAATTGGGAATCTCTTTCCACTTGAAGTGGAGAAAAGGAACTGATTTATCAATAAGGGAGAAGAATTTGGAGATGTTAATCAAAATCACAAGCGAATTATTGGAGATATTAAAATCAAGGGATTGACAACTCTCGTAATACAATGATCTTATCTTTCATTATTGAAGTTACTTTCTTATAAAGTGTTGTTGGGAGCACGCAAAAGTCCAATATCTTCACCTGGTGAAATCGCCACGAGAGAGCCTAAGTCTGAACCCCTTAACATGTCCAATTGGACTCACCTTCAAGTTATGAGTCAACTTGGATATATTAACTTCTCAACACCACATTAATTCTCTAATGTGGGACTTTTTTAACACAACTCACACGTGTATCCTAACAATCTTCTCCTCACGTGTGAGTTTCAGTGTTAGATTCGTTACCATTTAATCCAAATATCCTTTCGCACCAACTTATCATAACTTGAATCTCCATCAAAGCCCGTCAGGTCCGCGTTGCCACATCACAACCCTCACCGGCTCGAAAATCGCGTTGGCCACCAGATATCTTCTTTGAGATCCATATCAACTTTAATCTCCATCAACGCCTATCAGTCCTGCTTGTTATATCACAACGCCCATCGGCCCGAAAATTGCGTTAGCCACCAAATTCCTTTCTTGAGATGTTTACCAAACATTGATACATATTAGGAGTGGGCCATCAATTAACCATCGCTCTGATATCATTTGTTGAAAGCATGCAAAAGTCCAATGCCTTCACTCGGAGAAATGGCTAAGAGGGAGCCTAAGTCATAGCATTTCAACATATCCAATTGGATCTACATTCACTCAAAAACTTAAACCAATGAGTTATGGGCCAACTTAAATATATTAACTGCTCCACACCACATTACTTCTGTAAGATTTGATGAGACAAGTCAATGAGTTATGAGCTAACTTGAATATATTAACTTCTTCACACCACATTAATTCTATAAGATTTGATAAGACCACTTACCAACTACTCTAAAAGTTTATGCTGTTAGAAGAATGTGTGGTCTCTGATGCTTAGTCCGATATTTTGCCTAGTACTAAGCGTGGACAAATTCAATAGGGAGGCAAATAGGGGCTTGGAAAGATTTGAACTCAAGACCTCCTACTATGATACCATGTAAGATTTGATTAGACCACTTACCAACTGTTCTAAAAACTTAAACTGTTAGAAGAATGCGTAGTTTCATAGTTATATATTATAACAAATTCTACAATGTGAGACTTCTTTAACACAACTCACACGTGCTTCCTAACAAGTGAAACAATTTGTAATATCATTTTTTAGAAAAAAAAATCATCTAATAATTGAATGTTTACATCAAGAATCAAATACCTTTGCTCTTTTACTCAGTTGGATTATAAATATCACCACCTCGAATACAATTCATTTCCAATTGCTTGGATCACATAAAAACTAGGCATTCTAGGACACAATCTCATCGATAGTAGCAGTCACCAGTAACAACGAGTAACCATTGAAGACAAGCAGTGGTGATGATAATGATGGAGTTGCAGTTTTCTTGCGATAGAAATGTGAAATTGGAGTCGAGATATTGTTTTTTTTTTTGTGAAAATTATATTTCATTTCATTCACTTCCTCGGATACAAGAGACACATTGCAGTTCAATTGCAAACCAAATAAATCCTAGACAAATATGCTTCAAATAACAAGAGAAATCATCAAAACAATGTTCTCGCTTAAAAAGAACATCTATGACTTCTTCATACCATAATCGACGGTCAATCACCGAATCTATCTACAGTAATACCGAGAATTTCATCTATTGCTACGACTTTGCCTTTTAGTGGCGACTACATTTAGCATCCCCAATACCATTACCAAGCAGAGTAAAAAGATTGAATGACTATAGATTTGACACTTATGAAAGCAAAACCTTCACGAAACTCCTCTGATTTCTTTCGAAACTGGACTTGTTCACCGACAAAACTTGAGGAGAGTGAAACCTCGAAAACATACCTTCAAAAATCCCAAAATGTAAACTAGATTGTGTAGAAATCTCCCCAAAAATAAGAGAGAAAAGCTTCCATATCTAAATTAAATTAGAAGAGAAAAGTTCCCAAACAAGTGGAAAGCGAGAAAATGAAATAGAAAATCAAAATGTCCTAAAAAAAGGAGGAGGGGAGGGAGAGATCTAGCTCAAACCCTACCCTCCATAGAGGTTTAAGAAGAAAGTGCATAAATAAGAGAGAGAAAGAAGAGAAGGAGAGGAAAAAGAATTAGGTTTGGCTGAGGGTTGGGTGCTAGTTGGCTGAGGGTTGGGTACTAACCATTGTTAGGTGATCCAATTTTGTGGTTATTAAAGAATGAATCCAATTCCACATTTTCATTGCTCTCTAAACATGGAAAATGTAGCAATCGAAATTCCATTTCTTGGAGAATCCCTTTCCACGTTGAACCAAATGAGGATAAGATAGGTCTAATTTTGAGAAGCACTTATATAGAGTGTGTCACATGTGTTTGAAGAAGAGTTATTCATGAGCTTACTAGGAGACGGTGCTCCGGTCCGTGGATTGAAATGTCGGGCTTCGAAAACATTGCATTAAGAAAAACTTGACCACATTTGATTTCAAACCCTAAAGTGGCCATGAAACATTCTCATGGAAGGCAGGCGTCATTACCCTTCTTACTCACTCTCCTTCAGGTTCCACGTTGAATTTCACATATACGAGAAAAAAAAAGTTTTTCATTTTTCATTATTGTCTGTTATTGCACTGAAGAAAATACTCGGCTTGAATATCGATATCATGAAGTAAGATCCCTAATGAATTGACTATTCAAAATTTTCCAATTCAAGTAAATGTATGTATGTATGTATGTATGTATGTGTGTGTGTGTGTATGTATGTATGTGTGTATGAACGAACGATATATATATACCCTGCTCTAAGTAAATCGAAAGTTTGAAGCCACATAGGGGCATCTGATAGACATGATAAAATTCAGGATAAGATAAAATTTATCCGAACTTGTGTTTGGTGCCTACCTATGACAGGATATAATAGGATATAAGAGGGATATAATCTAGATAAAATTATCAAATGAGGGATGTGAGACAAAGGTGGATAGGATTTCTAATAATACTAATGCATAAGTTACTTTTGTAGTAACAATTTTCCCACAATAATAATATTAAAATATAAATAATATTTGATTTCCACTAGAAAATTTCAAAATAATGAAAAATAAAAATAATTTCATTGTTATTTATTGCTATTTTTTATGTATTCGAATTTATTTCTATCTTATAATATAAATTCTATATGTATATATAATTTTTTTATATTAATTACATATTTTAGGTATTTAATTAATTTATAAATATTAGTATACCTTACTATTTAGTAAAGTGTTATTAGAGAATGATGGAAGGAAAATAAATAAATAAATAAGAAAATAAAAAATTAGTAATAAAAATGAAGTAGGCAAGAGTGTCACAAGATATTCATATTATTTAATTAATTTAGGTTCATTTGTGTCATTCATATCAAACAATAGACAAAATAAGATTTGAAAATATTTAACTTTATTATTACCAGTCACCAAACGATGGATAGGATATTAAAAAATCTCTGTATTTTATATCATATCCTATCAAGTTCTATCATATCTAGAAATCTCAATGACCAAACATAGCCATAGAGTAAATGTGTTTTATCAATCAAATGATATGGCGTATTTATATATGGAAGATGCTAGCCTGACGATTTGATAATACTGACAGTTATTTTTTACCACATGATCTCTCGATAAATGAGTGCTTTATGCAAAACACGTGATATGATGTGTGAGTCTACGTTGAGATTGTATCATTTTTTACAATCCTGTCAGTAAAGTATTTTCATTTAAAAATATAAAGGCTAGACACCCAAAAAAAAAAAGGAAAAAAGAAAAGTATCGAACCTCTGTCTTCTTGTTTCATGAGTGTTTGGTATTCTTCTTTCCTTTTGTAAAGCATTTTGAAGTCTTTGGTTGGCTAGTAATGGAAAGTAAGATGATAGCATAACAATTTGATATTATTATTAGTTATTGTTGACCATACGATCGTTCAATAATTGAGTATTTTATGCAACACACGTGGTGATGGTGCGTAAATTTGTGGTCAAAATTGTGCTGTCCACTTGTAAGAAAGCATTTTCCTTTTGAAAATAGACTCGTGTTAGCACCACGAAATTACCACATCGCTTTTTGGACAAAAGATTAACGGTCAGATAGATTTGAAAAGAAAATAAAAGATCGGCAATTTCGAACTAATTTTTTTATAATGACGGGGTAAATTTGAAAATTGGTTAGTGATTAGGCTTTTCTCTGCAGTTTGGCCATAAATATATCACTCATTGCAACTGGCTTGTTTAAACGAGCAATAAAGTATTTGTCTTCCATTGAATTCATGCAAAAGGCTAGACGCATGAAGAAACTCCATTACTTGCCTCTATAGCTACACCCCTAATGATGAAACTTTTTTACAATCTTTTTCGAAGATCATGCATCTTTCTTTATAGATATATTTCAAGTCAAGAATCAAAGAAATAGATCTATAGAAGAATCAAAAGGAAGCAATCATCACATAATTAACAAAGACTTCTATAGTGATCATAAATATCTTTCTCTAGCTCGTTGCCTTGCAACAATGTCCTTTGAGACCCACCTAATAGGGCACTAAGAAGACAAAGTTCACTTTTTTAAAATTTGTATCATAACATCTTTTGTGCGTGCAATTTGGTCTAGCTATAAATTGCCCTTTTCCACCTTTACATCAATGGTGGGGAATGTATGGCCCTTAAATGTTTTTTTTGTTTTTGTTTCAAAACCCCATTTTTTTTCCTCATAGAGCTTTTTTGAACTCAAATTTGTCTCTTGCTAATTCTTCCTATCTATAGTGCCAAGAAATCAATCATTTGAGAGAGGATAGACAATCACCAACCGTGCAAGTCTTGATCTTACAGAATAATAGGTTTTCTTTAGCTCTTTTACTGAATTTCTCTAAGTGGAGCTTTAGTGCTTATGGATGATAGGCCTTGTTTTTAGGGTTTTGCTATGTGTCTTTGCTTTTTCTCTGGGGTTAATAGCATGCTTTTATGAAAGGAGGTAGGGACCATTCTTTGCACGTACAAGGAAAAGGAGAGAGTTGGGTGCTTTTAACGTTGCTTTCAAGCCTAAAAGATAATCTCCAATCTTTTTTGTAAGGAAGATTGAATTGTCGATTGATCTTCTTGTAGTGAAGGTCTTTTCCATATCCTAGAGAGAAGGTGCTCACATCAGCCTAGCCACAAAGTTGGAACAAAGTGATAAGATCAAGAAAACAAAAAAGGAAATCAGTTTCTTGAAAAAAAATTAGTCGACACATTTTTGCCAATCATCATAAAACAGGTCATTATGAAAAGAAAATTAGCCTTAAGCTAATAATTCTAGATTCATGGAGTATCCAACCGATAATTGGAAGGTAAATAAGGTGCGAATCAAAATCTGGACATGTGTTCCTGATTTGCAAATTGATTACCAAGAAGAAAAATTTTCATTGAAAAGGAAGGAAACTAAAGCAAAAGACAAGCAATTTGGGCACTTTTCTTTAATAGGATAAATTTGAATGCTTGACAATTTTCACTTGAATTTCGACAATCTGCGTTTTTTTTTAATGTTAAATTGCCTCTTTTCTTAGTGTTGCCGTCTCGATCATCAAATAAGATACAGGCACTATTTTAAACTACAACTTCCTCCATGATTGGTGTTATTGTCCGTTGGACCAGAGTCTTTTACAGTGTGAGGGAAAAGAAGGATGTCTTGTGAGGACTAGTGCTCTAGTCAATGGACAAAAAACGACGTGGAGTTCATTCTTCTTTCACTAAGTGACACACGATTACTTTAGTCTCATCATTCGTAGTATGAAATTATTCGCGATGTAAGAATGTTGAACGCAACTGTATGCATGTTGAGCATAAGATTAGAGAAGATAACGAGATGCCCCATCCAAGGACCCAATGACCGGACTCGGGACTCAACACCCCTATCCGGGACACTGCGCTCACCTCCAGACCCTTTCAACCCCAACCCGAGTCCCCAGGTCTCGGAATTGGGGCCCTGACGACCTAGACCCAAAGCCCTAGTGGCTTGGTATGTGACCCAGGCACCCGACTTGAGTTCCCGGCTATCAAACCTTGGACAACAGTGACTGGCCTTGAGATGCAAGCATCCTAACCTGGATCCTTGGCTGGCGAACCCGAGTTGCTGACGCAAACCCTGCCAAAGCAGTCTAGGTCCTTGACTGTCGAGACAAGACCCCATGCGACCCCAACTTGATTCCCTAGCGCCTACCCCTAGAACCCATGGCCGCCTTAGCTGAGTTCTCGCTGGACAGTGCTAGGAGGCAAGTCATCCACGCTCGGACTTGAGTTCTTGATGGACCAGAATCAAGTCCCCGGTGCACAAATCAAGAACCTCGCCAACGGACGTGGCAACCTAACCGTCCAAAGACAATTCCCAGCAGCCCAAACATGGGTCCCTAACCGCTACAACCCAGGTCCTAGCATTCGGTTCCGAGAGTATGAGACCTTGGCACTTGTCGATATTGAGTGGTCTTGGGTCTCTCTCAACCTAAAAGTTAGGTTGAGACTTTCTCTCATATTTATAAACTGACCATCAACCCCTTCCACAATCGATGTGGGACAACCCCAACAATATCTCCCTCAAACATCAGGCCATGGGTCGAAAACCGTGACGACCCACATTTCTCCCGAGTGACTGTTAAGTCTAGACCTATTAATAACCTGGGCACTAATACCAGTATTGGATGGTCTTGGGTCTCTCTCAATCAAAAAACTTGCTCAAAAGTTGAGACTTTTCCTTACACTTATAAACCGACCACTAGCACCTTCCACAATCGATGTGGGACAACCCCAACAGTATGTCCCAAGACTGTATCACTCCTTTCTCGAAGGTGTATTTTGACGGCAAATATCAGAAACATGGCTTCTATCTTATTATTTGGAAATGAAAACTAAATCCAAGAAATATCATATCACATTTCTTGAAAATAACTTCTTTTTTCGAAACTATATTTGGAAGAAGTTCCTTTTTCGGGGAACAAATAGACCATTAGTATATCCGCACTCACAAACATTGGCTTGAGATTAGAAGAAATTGAACACAAGATTGATCCCCTTCAAAATTGATCGAAAAAATTGCCATTTATATTTTGAGGTAATCATCCAAAAAGTCTTAAATATTTTGACTGAAAATTTTGCCACTTATGTTTTGAGATAATAATCCAAAAAATCTTAAATATTTTGACGATTTACCAATTTTTTCATTAACATTTCAACTGTACCTATTTAGTCTTAAACCTTTTGAAGATTTAATAATTTAGTTCTACACCATCCAATGGAGACAATTTCGTCTTAAACCTTTTAAAAATTTATTAATTTAGTCATGAACCTTTTATTTGTAAAATTATTTGAAAGGGCTATATTGACAAATTGTCAAAAGGTTAAAGACTAAATTAGCAAATATTCAAGAGGCTTTAGACTGAATTAGCTCAATTAAAAGGTCTATGATTGAATTGACCGCCGTAAAATATATTAGGACTTTTTGGATAGTTTCCTCTTTACGTTTTCAGTCCTCATCAATTAGTTGATTTTTTCTTTGGATGAAAAGAAAATGTAGTTACCCACCCACGCATGGCCGAGTTGGCTAAGATATGGATTATCTCTTGTAGGGTCCTTGGTTCAAATCTTCCAACTCGTGCTCCGTGACTTAAGTGGGGGTCGCGACCGATGGTTGTTGTGCTAGTCCCCCCGAGGAATAGTCAAGGTACGCGTAAGCTAGCCCGGACAACTCGATCATAAAAAAAAAATGTAGTTACCTTAAACTTGGTAAAAATGGAAAATATAAAAAGAAAAGGACACATGTGCTTGTTTCACAAAAAACTCAAGATTTGAGAAACATTCTCTGAAAAATAATTGGACTGTTGCTTAAAAAATTAGTCAACAGAAAATCTGTTCATCATTTGCATCAATTTATGACTAACTATTTTCATGAGATATAAAAATATATTCCATTCATTCATTTTTATAAGCGAAACAAAATATTTTTTTAAGAAAATATTTCTAAAATATTAAGTTTTTCGAAAACACGCACCCTTAGTTTCTTCACCTTTTCTACATGCATTATCTTTACTCGACAATTATAGGTGACTCTGGCAGCAAAGAGAGGACTCTTGGAGGAAGGAGAGAGAAGTTAGTGCTACATGCACTAAAAGATTATTATTTATAGCAATATTTACATGTAATATGCATCTAATATTTCCAGGAATTGTTCTTAAATTCACTTACATTCAAATCTTAGCGGTAAAGCAATAAATGATGGCTTTTGACTTTTCGGATCGCAACAAAAGAAGCCCAAGTGTCACGTCCTGACTCTCGAAACCGCGACATCCCTTACCAAATCGCCACCAGGTCATAATAGCTAGCGTCCCAGGCAACTGATATCGACCTAAGATAATACTGCGCGTGCGGAACGTGCAATCTTCCATACAATAAAACCATATGGGATAGATAGGAAGTAAAGTCAGAAATCACAACACTGAAAGCTGCAGAGAATAGATGATCTATAACCTTACAGAGCCATCAACTGATAATTACAACCCCATGCTTCGGGGCGGCCCTCTAGGACTCACAAAAAGATACAGGAGTCAGGTAAGGTTAACTCTCATCTATCCCAAAACAGTATCCCCCACAAAAACATCATCAATTCCCTAACCACAAAAGGAACCTAACCCTCTACTGGGAAAACTCGACATCCGGGTCGTTATAACCAACCGGGGGAGCCGGGTCGTTCGGGTCATCACAAGAACTCTGGCTAGAATGCGCAGAGGAGGCTACTGATTGCTCAGGCTCGAGCTCAAGCTCCATACCAGGCGCGGGGTCCACCACTTCCCCATCAGGTGTATCAATATCCATCGGGTCCCAAGCGAGGATATTAGGGACCCCCTGAAGAGGTGGCCCCTCAAATCCTCGAAGCGGACCAAAGAGATCCATCCCATCACGAAGATACCAGGCCTTAAAGAGGTGTGCCACCAGATGTGGCATCCCTTCATCGACCCATATCGTCGTGATGTGACGATCCCACATCTGGTCCGTACCTGGTACCGGATGGAGACTGATATCAAGTGATGAGTCGGTGGGGGTGACGAACCGCACCGGTCTCTCCATTACTTCGGATCTGAAAAATTTGTCCCACGACGGGGTGAGAAATGAATCTCAGTGAATCAAGCCTAATCTCGGTTAGGACATTGATTCGCCCAGAACATCCTAAGCGCCACAAAAAGATCACAAGATTTCAACAGATATATATATAAATATCAATCTGTCAAATCTACAACCAACAGAAGCACAACCACTCAGGCATACATAAGTCCATTTTTAATCAATGATCCACGCGACTGGCGTGATAGGCATATCAATAGTGCGATCCCGTACTCTTCCTGCAAAACCAGGCTACGTCCACTTTACCCTCTCAGTGACGGCTACTACAAGCAGTGTATCCTGTGCACCCGGTACAGCACTGCAAGTAGGCATTCCTTAAAAAGGAGCTTCGGTCCATCACAAGCTGCGATCGGTATCCGATAATCCCTTAAAACCGTACGACTGGCACGGGGCATGGATTATCGTGCTTCTGACAAGTCGCGAACTCTCATACAATCTGTACGGCACAAGTACCCAAGGTACAATGTGAACTTGCCAGGTAGCGTCATTGACCCTTTAAATGACCACACAAATTGTATTCGGCAATCAACTCATTGATTATCTTGGATTAACGCCAAAATCCACAAGAAATACAATCAACTCGGCCCTAAGGCCCACAAGACTCCCAATTGAGCATTTCAGCCAGGCAAACAAACCGATCAAGTAATTCACGCACTCTCAAGTAATAAACTTAACCCGACAATTTCAAGCTCAATTCATATTAGAAATCTTAATTCTCGGTCAAATTATAGCAATCAATCGTTCGCTCGTCTCTAACCTGTCACTCACTCGCGAGCAACTCAATCAATCAATTAATTGCTAAATTTACCACAAATAACCACAGACAAATAATCGATCGACCATGCATCCTAACCATGGTTTCTATCTATACCGGTCCCGATCGAATATAAATAGCTTTTTTTGAATTAAATAATCAAATAAATACATAAATAAATACATAAATAAATAAGACTAATCCTAAGCGCAATTAGCGCCCTAACCAAAGTTTAGAGTCAACTCACTATGTGAGTTAGCTCGATCGGCGGCGGCGATAAAACTAAGGTTTATCACGTGGCGGATCAAGCTCAAACTTCGGCGACACCCCGTGGGAGTCCGGCGAGGTCGCCGGAACAGGTGGCCGACGGCGGAGCTCCGGCGAGTGACGGCCGACAGCCTGCAACAGTGCAAAAATCAGTATATTCAATTGGCGACATCACTGTTTTGGCCGTTTTCCGGCGACACGAGCCGGGACAAGGCCGGCCAAGGGTCGAGGGCTCACCCAAGGATCGGTGGGAGTCGGCCGGGAAAGGTGGACGACAGCGGAAGGCGGCCGGCGACGGCGGACAGCCACGATCAGTGGTTGTCCTGTTTTTGCACCGAAACAGGGGTTTCGATCGGCGGCCGTTTCCGGCGGCCACGCGTGGCGACCGGCGGAGACGAGCTGGGTGGCGGTAAAGGGGACTCAGGGGAGTCGTCTGGCGATGGCGGTGCGGCACGGCGGCGACTGTGGCGGCCGGATCGAAGACTGGAACGAACCGGGTTCAAAACAGAGCATCGAAACTTCCAGGCCTGATTCCGGCGATTCCGGCGGCTGACGGGCGGCGACGAGGGGTCGGATCGATCGAGGGGAAGTCGGGGGTTAGCTGGGTGGTGGTGGTCGGCGTCGGTGGCGGCCGGAGGAGGCCGTGGAGTCCTCGGGTCTCCTGACCCGAAAACAGGGCACGCTTGGCCATGGATTTTCTTCGGCGAAACGACGGCGACGGCGGCTCGGCCGGGGTCCAGGCGACGGCGGGGAGTAGCTGGAGATAGTGGCTGCCGGTGGTGGTGCGGTGGTCGCGAAAAATGGCCACGAACGGAGGAGGATTCGATCGGCAAGGAGGAGCGTTCGTCGGTCAACAAAAAAAAAATGAAGGAGAGAAGAGCAGAAGAAGAAGAAGGAACGAAGAAGAAGAGAGAAACGACAGAGAGACGTGCGTTGGGCAGAGAGAGGAATGGCCCACCTTGACTTCAAAGGCCAAAAATTAAAATTTTTTTGTCTTATATGAATGAATAATTGAGGGAGGGTAAAATGGTAATTTTGGCGCGCCGGGACTGAAACGAAATTTTTGGTGTACTGATCGAAGGGTAATTTCGGCAATTTCACTAGCCAAGCTCGGTCAGGATTAAGCTCGTTTGCGAAAATGGCAATTCAAAAATCGCCACGGATTAATTTCGAAACTCAATTCGAAATAATCTAAAGTTTCGAATTCGTCCAAATTTTCGTCTTTTCAGTTCTTATAGTCCAAAATGGGCGTCGACTATGACTATACATTCATATCATTTAATCGACTTCCGGCACTTACAAGGATTGAATTTCCAGGACGTCACAACTCTCCACCACTTAGAAAATTTCGTCCTCGAAATTATAGCACAGTTCTAATTACTCAAAAAGAGAAGGATAACTAAGCTTCATAACTTCTTCATTCTCTCACGTAGCTCCTTCTGTACCATGGTGTTGCCAAACCACCTTGACTAACGGAATTATCTTGGATCGCAGTACCTGCTCCTTCCTGTCCACGATCCTGACTGGTCGCTCCACATATGATGCCCGTTCATCCAAATCAATTTCCTCGTAACTCAGCACATGAGCAGGGTCTGGCTCATACTTCCTCAACATCGATACGTGAAAAATATTATGCATTTGAGCAAGTCTAGGCGGCAATGCGAGTCGATAAGCCAAAATTCCAATTCGTTCTAGGATTTCAAATGGTCCAACGTACCTCGGGCTCAACTTTCCTTTCCTGCCAAAACGAGATGTTCCTCTCATAGGTGACACTTTCAAAAAGACATGGTCGCCTACTTGAAATTTCAAAGGTCTGCGCCTTTTATCAGCATAACTTTTCTGGCGACTCTGAGCTGTCTTTAATCTATCTCTAATCACCTTAATTGCTTCCATCGACTATTCCACTAACTCAGGGCCAGTTATCTTCCTTTCTCCAACCTCATCCCAACAGACTGGTGTCCTGCAAGCCCTGCCATACAAGGCCTCAAAAGGTGTCATCTTAAAACTTTGCTGGTAGCTATTATTATAGGCAAATTCAACCAAATGCAAATGTTCCTCCCAATTACCTCTGAAATTCAAAACACATGCTCTCAACATGTCCTCCAAGGTCTGAATCGTTCTTTCAAACTGGATATCTGTCTGTGGGTGATAAGCTGTACTAAATTGCAGCTTCGTTCCTAAAGCAGTTTGTAGACTCTTCCAAAATATAGCGGTGAATTTAGGATCTCGATCAGAAGTGATCGTCACTGGCACACCATGCAACCTTATAATATGCCTCACATACAACTCTGCGTATCTGTCTAAGGCGAAGTCCTTTCTTACTGGAATAAAGTGCGCTGACTTCGTTAGTCTATCCACCACGACCCAAATTAAATCATGCCCTCGCTGACTCCTTGGTAAACCCATCACGAAATCAATCGTGATATGCTCCCACTTCCACTCTGGGATTTCCAAAGGCTGTAGTAGTCCTTCAGGTTTGCAGTGTTGCGCCTTGACCTGCTGACAGGTCAAACACTTAGCCACATGTTTGGCTATCTCGGTTTTCATATCATTCCACTAGTAATGCTGTTTCAAATTCTGATACATCTTTGTACTCCCAGGATGAATACTATAACTACTACGATGTGCTTCTGATAATATCTCCTCCTTTAAATTTTCATCCTCCGGCACAACCAAACGTCCTCTGAACTTAAGTATCCCATCCCCAGCTATTTGAAAATCGACCCTTCGTTTGGTCGGATCTCCTTGCAAGATCTTCTGAATAAAGGGATCTGTGTACTGCAAGGCCTTAATTTTAACTTGCACTTCTGGCTCGATTCTCAAGGTAGCCACGAGACTCGACAGGTGGCTTATCTCCAGTTTAAAGTCTGAGTCTCTTAATTGCTCAAGTAAGCGCCACTCCTGCACCTGCAATTGAGCAATCACTGATTTTCTACTTAGGGCATCAGCAACCTTATTCGCCTTACCAAGATGATACAGGATCTCACAGTCATAGTCTTTTAATAACTCCATCCATCGGCGTTGTCTCATGTTCAGCTCCCTTTGAGAGAACAGATATTTCAGACTCTGATGGTCAGTGTACACCTGAAAACTTTCCCCAATCAAATAGTGTCTCCAGATCTTCAAGGCAAACACGACCGCAGCTAACTCCAAGTCGTGTGTGGGGTAATTCAACTCGTGTGGTCTCAACTGACGGGACGCATACGCTATCACCCTGCCATGCTGCATCAAAACACAACCTAATCCCCTAAGCGAAGCATCGCTATAAATTTCATAACCATCAGGACCAGACGGAATTGTCAGAACAGGAGCCGTAGTTAGCCTATGCTTAAGCTCTTAGAAACTACGCTCGCACTTGTCCGTCCATTGAAACTTCATATCTTTTTTCAGCAATTTAGTCAAAGGCGAGGCTATAGCTGAGAATCCTTCCACAAATCGCCTGTAATATCCTGCCAAACCCAAGAAACTTCTAATTTCTGTAGCAGTTGTCGGTCTCGACCAATTAATAACTGCCTCAATTTTAACCGGATCCACAGCAATACCTTCACCCGAAACTACGTGGCCTAAAAACGCCACGCTAGCTAACTAAAACTCACACTTACTAAACTTAGCATATAATTAATGCGTTCTCAGAGTTTCCAGAACTATTCTCAGGTGTTGCTCATGATCTTCAGAACTCTTCGAGTACACTAGGATATCATCTATAAAAACAATCACAAAGCGATCCAGAAACTCCTTGAACACTCTGTTCATCAGATCCATAAAAGCAGCAGGAGCATTCGTCAAACCAAACGGCATCACAGTGAATTCGTAATGCCCATAACGTGTTCTAAATGCCGATTTCGGTATATCCTCTTTTCTGATTCTCAACTGATGGTATCCCATCCGTAGATCAATTTTTGAAAATATAGATGCTCCCTGCAGCTGATCGAACAAGTCGTCAATTCTTGGCAGTGGGTATTTATTCTTGATCGTCACTTGATTCAACTGCCTATAGCCAATACACAATCTCAAAGACCCATCCTTTTTCTTGACGAACAAGACAGACGCTCCCCATGGCGATGCACTAGGGCGAATGAACCCCTTGTCTAACAACTCCTGCATTTGAACCTTAAGTTCTTTCAATTCTGATAATGCCATTCTATATGGCGCCTTAGAAATTAGCTCTGTCCCCAGAGCTAATTCTATCACAAACTCGATTTCTCTTTCTGGTGGTAAACTAGGTAATTCTTGAGGGAAAACATCTGGAAACTCACACACAATCGCAATATCCTCCAATTTCAATTCTTTAGCAGATGTATCTACCACAGAAGCCAAATAACCTTGGCACCCATCTCCCAACAATCGAGTCGCCTCTAAAGACGATATCATCACAGTCGAGGTTCCTCCTCGATTACCCAAAAATTCATAACTACTACTATCCATCGGATTAAACCGTATTACCTTATTAAAGCAGTCCATCGTGGCTCTTTGCTTTACCAACCAATCCATTCCCACAATTAAGTCAAAATCGTACATTTCTAGCACAATCAAATCTATCTTACTCTCATGGCCATCCACCACAAGTCTGCAATCAGAACAGCTCACTGTAGCCACTACTTTATCTTTCAATGGCGTAGATACATTAAGCATAATTTCTAAAGGTATCAAGTTCAATTCAGATAATTTAACGAACTGATCCGCAACAAACGAATGGGTGGCGCCCGGATCAAATAAGGCGTATGCTACTTGGTCATGCAAGAGGACCGTACTTGTAATAGTCGGCGAATCCTTCGCCGTTTCCCGAGTGACTGCAAAAACCCTTCCTTGTGCCGGCGGGCGATTCTGGAAGTTTGGCAGCACAGTTCCTCTAGGCTGCCCTTCCTGCTGGGGTTGTGTCTGTCCACCTTGCCTCTGCGGGCAGTCCCTCACCTGATGGCCCAGCTGGCCACAATCAAAACAGGCATCACCTCGATACGGGCACAAACCAGGCACATGCCTCTGTCGACACAAGCTGCACACCTCATTCTGACGAAATGTTGGCTTACTAATTGCCCCTCGGCGATTTGGTGGAATGTGACTCCGATTGTTAAACATGGGTTTCTTCCCTTGTCTCCTATCGAACCTGTTTGGGGAAACAAATCATGATCCAGATGCAGTAGCCCTTTCAGACAAGTCCCGCTCCACTATCAGCGCCTTTGCGTAGATATCATCATAGTCTTAGAGGTCGAGCGGTGCCAGGGCACTCTTAATCTTGGGCTTCAATCCGTCCTTGAACCTTCTAGCTCTATCCTCCGGATCCTCAATCATTCTCGGAGCATACTTGGACAGTTCAAAAAACTTTGCCTCGTACTGGTCAATAGTCATCTGATTCTGACGGAGGCGAAAGAACTCAGCCATCTTTTGCTCCCTAGCTGTCCTCGAAAAGTATTTATTATTGAAAACTTCCACAAAATTATTCCATACTGGAATTGTACCTTCCGGAAAAGTTCTACCCTTGACGGCTCTCCACCACGTACTAGCATTCCCTTCAAGTTGATAAACTGCCAAAGTAACTTTATCCCTATCTGAGCATCTCAGCAAATCGAATGCTTTCTCTATCCCTTCGACCCATCGAGTAGCAGCTTCAGGGTCTCCACTTCCAGTGAATTGAGGTGGCTTCAATTTGAGAAACTGTTCCACCAGCTTTTGAGCCCTACGCTCCTCACTGTCATGTATAGGTAGAGGACTCGCCGACGGAACTACAAACGGAATCGCAGATGAAGTCCCAGCAGCAGCGACGGTAGCTGCGGCTTGATTCCTTACTTGCTGCCCCATTAAATCTCCAATAGTACCTAAGGCTTGCATGACTTCAGCCATAGTCGGTTCCCTTCCGGTAGGTCCGGTAGGTCCGGTAGGTTCTGCAGCAGAGGCTGCAGTAAGGGGTGCAATAGGGGACACCGCAAGCGGTACTCTTTCAACATCAACCAATTCTTCCACCGGCCTTAAAGGCCTCCTTCGAGGTGCTCGGGGTGCTCTTCTACCACGTCCGCTCATTTTGCAGTAAAAGGTGAAGTCCTGCTTACCCCATAGCAAAACGTGGTCAAAAAGAAACCCTTAAATTCTATCACAAAATTAGCAATCACAGGCATAACAACCAAGAATCTTACTAACTATCCCATTTCTCATCCCTCCTTATCACTCCATGCCAATGACCAGACGGATCAGGCTGACCTTGCTCTGATACCACCTTGGGCGGGGATGTCACGTCCCGACCCTCGAACTCGCGACATCCCTTGCCAAATCGCCATCAGGTCATAATAGCTAGCGTCCTAGACAACTGCTATCGACCAAAGATAATACTGCGCGTGCGGAACGTGCAATCTTCCATACAATAAAACCATACGGGATAGATAGGAAGTAAAGTCAGAAATCACAACACTGAAAGCTGCAGAGAATAGATGATCTATAACCTTACAGAGCCATCAACTGATAATTACAACCCCATGCTTCGGGGCGGCCCTCTAGGACTCACAAAAAGATACAGGAGTCAGGTAAGGTTAACTCTCATCTATCCCAAAATAGTATCCCCCACAAAAACATCATCAGTTCCCTGACCACAAAAGGAACCTAACCCTCTACTGAGAAAACTCGACATCCGGGTCGTTATAACCAACCGGGGGAGCCGGGTCGTTCGGGTCATCACAAGAACTCTGGCTAGAATGCGCAGAGGGGGCTACTGATTGCTCAGGCTCGAGCTCAAACTCCATACCAGGCGCGGGGTCCACCACTTCCCCATCAGGTATATCAATATCCATCGGGTCCCAAGCGGGGATATTAGGGACCCCCTGAAGAGGTGGCCCCTCAAATCCTCGAAGCGGACCAAAGAGATCCATCTCATCACGAAGATACCAGGCCTTAAAGAGGTGTGCCACCAGATGTGGCATCCCTTCATCGACCCATATCGTCGTGATGTGACGTTCCCACATCTGGTCCGTACCTGGTATCGGATGGAGACTGATATCAAGTGATGAGTCGGTGGGGGTGACGAACCACACCGGTCTCTCCATTACTTCGGACCTGAAAAATTTATCCCACGACGGGGTGAGAAATGAATCTCAGTGAATCAAGCCTAATCTCGGTTAGGACATTGATTCGCCCAGAACATCCTAAGCGCCACAAAAAGATCACAAGATTTCAACAGAGATATATATAAATATCAATTAAAATAAATCTGTCAAATCTACAACCAACAGAAGCACAACCACTCAGGCATACATAAGTCCATTTTTAATCAATGACCCACGCGACTGGCGTGATAGGCATATCAATAGTGCGATCCCGCACTCTTCTGGCAAAACCAGGCTACGTCCACTTTACCCTCTCAGTGACGGCTACTACAAGCAGTGTATCCTGTGCACCCGGCACGGCACTGCAAGTAGGCATTCCTTAAAAAGGAGCTTCGGTCCATCACAAGCTGCGACCGGCATCCGATAATCCCTTAAAACCGTACGACTGGCACGGGGCATGGATTATCGTGCTTCTGACAAGTCGCGAACTCCCATACAATCTGTACAGCACAAGTACCCAAGGTACAATGCGAACTTGCCAGGTAGCGTCATTAACCCTTTAAATGACCACACAAATTGCATTCGGCAATCAACTCATTGATTATCTTGGATTAACGCCAAAATTCACAAGAAATACAATCAACTCGGCCCTAAGGCCCACAAGACTCCCAATTGAGCATTTCAGCCAGGCAAACAAACCGATCAAGCAATTCACGCACTCTCAAGTAATAAACTAAACCCGGCAATTTCAAGCTCAATTCATATTAGAAATCTTAATTCTCAGTCAAATTATAGCAATCAATCGTTCGCTCGTCTCTAACCTGTCACTCACTCGCGAGCAACTCAATCAATCAATTAATTGCTAAATTTACCACAAATAGCCACAGACAAATAATCGATCGATCATGTATCCTAACCATGGTTTCTATCTATACCGGTCCCGATCGAATATAAATAGTTTTTTTTGAATTAAATAATCAAATAAATACATAAATAAATAAATAAATAAATAAGACTAATCCTAAGCGCAATTAGCGCCCTAACCAAGGTTTAGAGTCAACTCACTATGTGAGTTAGCTCGATCGGCGAAGGCGGCGGCGGCGGCGAAAAAAGTAAGGTTTATCGCGTGGCGGATCGAGCTCAAACTTCGGCGACACCCCGTGGGAGTCCGGCGAGGTCGCCGGAATAGCTGGCCGACGGCGGAGCTCCGGCGAGCGGCGGCCGGCAGCCTGCAACAGTGCAAAAATCAGTATATTCAATTGGCGACATCACTATTTTGGCCGTTTTCCGGCGACACGAGCCGGGACAAGGCCGGCCAAGGGTCGGGGGCTCACCAAGGGATCGGTGGGAGTCGGCCGGGACAGGTGGACGGCGGTGAAAGGCAGCCGACGACAGCGGACAGCCACGATCAGTGGCTGTCCTATTTTTGCACCAAAACAGGGGTTTCGGTCGGCAGCCGTTTCCGGCGGCCACGCGCGGCGACCGGCGGAGACGAGCTGGGTGGCGGTAGAGGGGACTTAGGGGAGTCGTCTGGCGGTGTCGGTGCGGCACGGCGGCGACTGTGGCGGCCGGATCGAAGACCGGAACGAACTGGGTTCAAAACAGAGCACCGAAACTTCCAGGCCTGATTCCGGCGATTCCGGCGACTGACGGTCGGCGACGAGGGGTCGGATCGGTCGAGGGGAAGTCGGGGGTTAGCTGGGTGGTGGTAGTCGGCGTCGGTGGCGGCCGTGGCGGCCGGAGGAGGCCGCGGAGTCCTCGGGTCTCCTGACCCGAAAACAGGGCACGCTCGGCCGTGGATTTTCTTCTGTGAAACGACGGCGACGGCGGCTCGGCCGGGGTCCAGGCGCCGGTGGGGAGTAGCTGGAGACAGTGGCTGCCGGTGGTGGTGCGGTGGTCGCGAAAAATGGCCACGAACGGAGGAGGATTCGATCTACAAGGAGGAGCGTTCGTCGGTCAACAAAAAAAAATGAAGAAGAGAAGAGCAGAAGAAGAAGAAGGAACGGAGAAGAAGAGAGAAGCGACAGAGAGACGTGCGTTGGGCAGAGAGAGGAATGGCCCACCTTGACTTCAAAGGCCAAAAATTAAATTTTTTTGTCTTATATGAATGAATAATTGAGGGAGGGTAAAATGGTAATTTTGGCGCGCCGGGACTGAAACGAAATTTTTGGTGTACTGATCGAAGGGTAATTTCGGCAATTTCACTAGCCAAGCTCTGTCAGGATTAAGATCGTTTGCGAAAACGGCATTTCAAAAATCGCCGCGGATTAATTTCGAAACTCAATTCGAAATAATCTAAAGTTCGGAATTCGTCCAAATTTTCATCTTTTCAGTCCTTATAGTCCAAAATGGGCGTCGACTATGACTATACATTCATATCATTTAATCGACTTCCGGCACTTACAAGAGTTGAATTTCCAGGACGTCACACCAAGTATGTAAAATTGCATCTTTTCATCGAAGGACTATATTGACAAATTGTCAAAAGATTTAGGACTAAATTAACAAATCTTCAAAAGTCTTTAGTCTAAATTGGCTCAATTAAAAGGTTTAGGATTGAACTGACTACAAAAAAATAGATTATGACTTTTTGGATAATTTTCCCATTATGTTTTCAGTCCTCATCAACTAGTTGATTTTTTATTTGGACAAAAAAGAAAATGTAGTTTCCTTAAACTTGGTACAGACGGAAAATAGAATAAGGAAAGGACACATGCATTTGTTTCACAAAAAACTCAAGATTTGAGAATCATCCTCCGAAAAATAATTGGTTTATTGCTAAAAAAATTAGTCAACGGAAAATATTTTCATTATCATCAACAATTTATGACTAACTATTTTCATGAGAGATGAAAATATATTCCATTCATTCAATTTTATAAGCGAAACGAAATATTTTTTAAAAAAATATTTCTCAAATATTAAGTTTTCCGAAAACACACACCCTTTTCTTCAGCTTTTCTCTATGTAATATCCTCACTCGACAATCGTAGGCGACTCCGGTAGCAAAGATAGGAACTCTTGGATGAAAGAGAGAGAAGTTAATTCTACATGTACTAAAAGATTATTATTTATATAAATATTTGCATTTAATCTGCATATAATATTTCCCATAATTTGTTCTTAAATTCACTTGCATTTAAATCTTAGCGGTAAAGCAATAAATGACAGCTTTTGACTTTTCGGAAATCGCAGCAAACGAAACCCAAGTATGTTAAATTGCCTCTTTTCTTAGTTCATTCATCTAGGGATCTATGTATGATAGAAAACCAACTTTTCAGATTTTGAGTTGTAAAAATCTCAAAATCTTTCCTTGAGCCGATCAAATACGCAAACGGCACACTTTCTCCCTCCCGTCACCCTCTATCGGTCTACCTTCGTCTTTAAGAGAACATGGATTGAGTATGAAAGAATCAAATTGTCCAAAAAGTCATAGACATCCTGTACGAGGGTCAATTCAGTTCTAAATTTTTTTAATTTGTCACTTTATTTCTAAACATGTTGACAACTTTTTTTCTTTTCTTTTCTTTTTGGGTGGGGTGGGGTGGGGGGTCGAAACATGTTGACAACTTGCCAATATTCTTATCTTTCAATTGGAGCGATTTAGTCCTAAATATTTTGATGATTTATCCATTTAGTCCTAAATCTTATAACGGTTTGCCAATTTAGTCATTTCGACCATAACGAACGCCATGTCAGCAATTTTCAATCGAAATGAGAGAAAGAACTAAATCAGCAAATCGTTAAAAGCTCTAGGACTAAATTGATGAAAATATTTAAGATTAAATTGACACAATTGAAACGTTAAAGATTCCGACCAAAAAAAATCATTTTGGATTAAATTGGCAAGTTATCAAAAGATTTGTAAATAAATTGAAAAGTTAAAAAGTTTAGGATTAAATCGGCGACCGTATTTTAAGTTTAGGACTTTATGAACAAATTTTCCGGGAACAAAGTCACGCAAAACATGATCAAGAAACGATTACTTTGCATCTATATAATCTTCAACAGCAACATGCTTCAAAAGCTATAAAGCAAAAGATCTTCTCAAGTATATTCACATCCAGAGATTTTTATGGTGCTTGTAATAAAGGTTTGGCCTACTTTAGCTCAATAAACGAAGAGCTGCTAGGTTAAGGTTAGTCAAAGACAATGAATATAAAGGTAATAAAGCGAACAAAAGAAAACTAAAGTTGAAAGAGAGAACTGGTCTGGGAAAAGGCCCATATTCCTATCCTTGCAACTACTATCTTTTAATGTGCAGAAGCATGTGGGCTTCTACAAACGTGGATTCCTCGACCTAAGTCTGCTCTCCTTTTAGGGTAAATTTTCAAAAGCAAAGAAAGATCCTCTTTCCAGCAATTATACTCCAATTACCTTATGTTTACCTAACCCTGATTTTCACATTTGACATGTGTTATAAAATAGAGTAATATCGGCTAATAAGAAAATTGTGTCAAAACATGACATGACAAATTGCCATGTTCGATACTATTGTACGTTTTACTTCGTGAATCGGTTTTACAAGGGATTGCATGAGATTGCCTCTTTCAAGAAGAGGGGATTGCCTTTTTGAATAAAGGCAAATTCGAAATAGCTTTTGCAGACTTAGCAAGATTTCACGTGAAGGATTTTACTAAAGTTTCTTTTCACGATCATAAAACTCTTGGTCAGAACTGGATCTTATATTTGACATTAAGAGTCCACATTGCTGGGGCATGAGATTACAATATGAAACAGATAGAAGCGTGTATGCTCACAAGTCACAATTTAACATCTCAATTACTAATGTCTTCCGAGGGCGATCTTTGATAAAGCCCACCTAAGAGAACCTTAATTATACAGTTGATCCCCATTTCCAAGATGGTCCAAGTCCTATATATATATAAACCCTAGTTCATAGTATACTTTCTTGGAATTCCCACACAGGATAACACAAGCTACAAGACAAACCCTAAAATCTTTTTCCCAGTTATAAACCCTTCCAAGAAAGGGAATAAAAGGAACAGCGCAACTTCACATGGCTTGGACTCATCTCCATGTAAGCTATTCACATGTCAAGCGTCTCCATGCCTTGATACTATCAATACCCGTTTTAACTCCCTCTGTTTGAATTTGCTCAAGTGAATATATACAACAGACACATATCTAGACACACTTAGAGAGAGAGAGAGAGAGAGAGAGAGACAGAACACAGTCATTCCTCCATTCCAACCAGAAAGAGACAACCAAGGAACAAACATACCCGTGGTGACAACGTTTTGCTTTTTCCCAAGGACTGTTCATTTGAAATTCCACAAAAGAAAATTTACTTCTTTCAAGAGAGAGAGAGAGAGAGAGGGTTTGTGCAGGAATCTTGATTTCGTGAGGGCCTTGAAAGTTGAAAGGAGTGTGATGTTGGAAGGAGGAGAGAATATTCTCAAGGTCGCCAAAGTTCAACGGCATAAGTCCAAGGGAGGTATCGTAAAGAAATGGGGAATGATTAGATTATGATTAACGGGACTGACAGCAAAAGTCAGCCCACAACCAGACGCTCTTCCCACACTTCTAAAAATTCACTGCCTTTGTCAGCTCGCTGTCTTTTAACCTCTTCCCTTATTTTTTCATGTTTTAATTTCATAAACACGTTCAAAAAAAAAATCCCTCCATCTCTCTATATACATGATTAAATAAATGTTTCTTAGTTTATAAAAAAAGGGGGAACATAAGTAATGTTTCTTAGTACAAAAAAATCCCTGCATCTATCTATATACATGATTAAATAAATGTTTCTTAGTTCATAAAAAAAAGGGGGGGAAAATAAATAATGTTTCTTAGTTCAAAAAATCCCTGCATCTACATATACACGATTAGATAATGTAATTTCTCAATATTTCCTCCCGAGTTAATTAATTACTCACCACTAAACACAAAATGAAGAAAAAGGTAAAACATAATATATATATATATATATATATATATATATATATATATATATATATGGCTTTTGTAATTTGAGACAAGACCAACCCACTTCCATTTATTTTTATTTTTTTGCCTTGTGATGGTGGGTTATAAGCAGCCTTCGAAGTACTACCGAAAATTGTTCGACCAAAAAAATAAAGTACAACCGAAAGTTTTATATTCTGCCCTTAAAGAACAGCATAGCACTCGTAGTGCTTGTACTGGCAAAAAGGAGAGGAACAAAATATTCAACCATTAAGTTTACCATATCTACCGATCAATAATCGACCAACCACTCAAACTTCAAAATTGACCCAATGAGCTTCATACATACACAGACTCTACGTATAACATGTATAACACCCATATTATTATGTATATTACTGCTTACTACAATATTACTTAAATGGACTCGTATCCTGTAAATTTTTGGGGTAAATTTACATCTTAAATTTTACTCTATTGAGATATTAGCACCCCGTCGCATGTTGTGTAATGGTCTAGATGTCTTTCCATTGTCCTTTCTCTCATCCCCCAACCTAATTCCGATTTTGCACCTAGTTGCATCTACGGTACTACTTGAGACGGTGGCCAGCAATGTCGAACGCAATGGCAGAAGATGGGAGGCTAAGGCTGTAGCAGGACGGAGTGTGACAGCATCGGCAAAGGGGAACTGTTGCCGTCGCTAGGACGATGGTGACCTGCCTGGGTTCATTGCGGTAGAGGATGGGGAAGGAGAGAGACAGAGAGGAGGGAAGTGTAGTATTTCTGGTTTTCTTGATAACTTTTCCTCGATTAAATTTATAACTATCTAAACTTAGAGGATCACAATCCTTACTTAATTTTCTAGGTTCACTTCAAGATTCATAAGTCCATAGTGCCTCGACTGAAAAAATTAGGTTTTCGTAACCAAAGTACATGTTTTTTTATTTCAAATGGGGTTGTCCCGTATAAATCTGGGTATTAATGTACAAACACTTGCAACATTAATAATTTTTAGCTTATAAAAATTAACTAAAATGACCAAGTGGATTTGAGATCTTGACAGGGAGATCCATGGTCTCGCAAAGAACTGCCATCCGGACGATTATTCCTTTCAATGTCTTTTTTCGTCGTTTGCATTGGATTTACCTTGCTCGACAGGTGGGCATGTGCATGTCGCCACGTGCATGGGAGATTTAAAAGATCCTCATGTTCCAAGAACCCTTAAAAAAAACCAAACACAAACACTTTCCTTAATCCATACCCATGAAAATTACATAGAGAGTAACCGATGAGCCAGAAAATTACCGAGGGAATTTAATCTGCGTCTCATGAGATACGTGTACCTTGCCGGTCAAGCTCACTGAGTCGCTATCGCATATGAGTTTCCTTTTCATTTTTGCATCTTTTTTCACAAAGGAAAAAGCAAATCCACCATCCTTGGCACGAGAAGTGTGTTTGAAATTGAACTTCAAATGACAGGTATGAAATACGACAGACTAATCTTATGCATCACTCGTGTACATGCTTACCAAAAGGAATGGAGATTTCTTTTCGTAATTTAAAAGTGTGTTTTCCTCCTGCTTCTTGTGACAAATTATCATGATGGGTAACCCACATTATCTGAACCGTTGGATAGAAAATATCGAGAAACTGGGTGAAGCAACAAAATCTTTAAAAAAAAAAAAACATAAGACGTCATAACAAAAACATATGTTGTACAATTTTAATACTATATTAGAGAAAGATTACAAATCCGCAACCGTACGTTTTTCTTTTCTTTAAAGATAATGGACCTTAATATGTGAATGGAAGTCTGAAAATCTAAAACACACGTTACAATTGTCTTTTAATAGTTCAAATTTCTAGAACTCTTTAATCACAATGAATTCGAAGAACTACAAACTCAAAATTTTCACAAGTAAATTTTAATATATGATAGCAAATAAAGAGATTTTCAAACACTCCTTAGGAGCTCTTATACATTCTCGAAATGAACCCTATTTGATTGGGTCCCATCCGTCAATATTTGTTTATGAACCTTTTTTGAAAAAAATTAGTGAAATCATAAAGGGTTTTTGGAAGAGAGAATACAAATAGACAAGGAGGAAAAACACAAAAGGCTAGGGAAAATTATTGGATAATCATTCCGATCGACGGGTGCGCAAAAGGCAAAGAGACAACCTATTCCCTTCAGCCTCATCATAAGTGTCATCATTCACCTTTTCTCTCTGCCTTGCCCGCAACTCCCCTTCCCTCATTTTAACTTTTCACCTCCTCCCACAGATTTTATACTTTCAACATTGCTTTACTTAACAACACCATATGAATCCCATTCCCCCCCCCCCCCCCAAAACAAAAAAAAAAAAACATACGAACAACTTTAACTAAAGTATTTTAATCAGAGAGAGAGACACACTGTTGTTAGGGCTAAGAGCATAAATATATACCAGCTCTCTTGGGTTTTGTCTGAAATTTCCATCTGAGGTTGTGGTTAAACTCATGTGTGCGTCGTTGAGCTTTTCTTAATAGACATAAGAGTCAACCGTGTCCGAGAGAGAAAGAGATGTTAGAGAACATGGCCTCCCAAGAAGTGATCCCGAATGGCTTTGCTCATCAGAACCCAAGTCTTCCCGGATCCAATCCACCACCACCTTCCACCACCAAGAAGAAGAGAAATCTCCCAGGAACTCCAGGCAAGTATACTTGTTATTTCTTCTTCTTCTTCTTCTCCTTCTTCTTCTTCTTCTCCTTCTTCTCCTTCTTCTTCTCCTTCTCCTTCTCCTTCTCCTCCTCTCGCTATGAGGATTCAGGGGCTATGATTGGGTCTATCCAGAAGTCAAAAAGCTTACTTTGCCCCGAGCAAATTCTCGGTAACTAATCCTTTTTTTAATTAGTAGATGATTTTTTTTTTCCTTACAGATCCAGAAGCTGAAGTTATAGCTCTGTCGCCAAAGACCCTGATGGCGACGAACCGCTTCTTGTGTGAGATATGCGGAAAGGGGTTTCAGAGGGACCAGAACCTGCAGCTTCACCGGCGCGGGCACAACCTGCCGTGGAAGCTGAAGCAGCGGAGCACCAAGGAGCCGAGGAAGCGCGTGTACGTCTGCCCCGAGAAGACGTGCGTCCACAACCACCCGTCGAGGGCTCTCGGAGACCTGACCGGGATCAAGAAGCACTTCTGCCGGAAGCACGGGGATAAGAAGTGGAAGTGCGAGAAGTGCTCCAAGCGGTATGCGGTTCAGTCGGATTGGAAGGCGCACTCCAAGACCTGTGGCACAAGAGAGTATCGATGCGACTGCGGTACTCTCTTTTCAAGGTGAAATACAGTTCTTCGTCTTTGTATGTTTACCTTTCTACGATCCAATGACCATCGAGAAGAAACCGGGAAGTTTTGACGCAAAGCAAGAAGAACTTCGACAAGAAGTTCCTTAACCCCCCACCCAAAAAAAAACCTCGACAAGAAGTTGGGAAAATTATCCAACACTGAAAAAGCTACACTCATGATGCTCCAGGTTTTGCTGTTTGACTTGGACGTTTTTGTGGACTTTCTTTCCAAAGTAATACTGATAAAAATTTTGGATGAGAATTTGACAAAAAAAAAAATTGGTTGAGAAAGCCACAAAGTGGAATCTAGTGTGGTAACCGTGGTTGTGGACTTGACTCTTATGACAAGCCACTCAAATAGCATCTTATGATCACAATTTGTTTTTTTGTTCCAACACATCCAAGAAAAACCTAAGAAAAAGCATGATAGCCAGGTAGCGATCTCTTTTTGGACGCGATTTTCATGGGGATGTGATCGCTGATGATCCCCCGAAAAAGATGGGTGAGAGTGAGGGCAAAGGAGATAGATTGGTGTCCTTTTGCTGATTTTTGTGGTATCCTAAGTATGTGTGTCCAAAAGTTCGTTAATTTCTTTGATAACGCTGGTCACTTCACATCTAGACAATGGATGGCTTCTTTGTTTCTTGTCATCTTCCCTCGATATGCACTAGTCAGCATGAGTTTATATGATTACAGAACTCCAATCTTAAGTTCTCGAAGAGCCTAGGGAAAGTATCATGTGGAGTTTGCTTAAAACCTTCCTTCACCTTTGCTGTGAAAGCAACAATGATAAGCTTAATCCCAAGCAATTTCTCAACTTGTAAATTTCGTTTCTACTTCTCGAGTCATTGACTGTCCGAAAGAGAGTAACAATATTTCTCTGTCATTACCATGGTATCTCATTCTTCCCTTTATCTGCTAGTCTCTGTGTATAAAATGGTGGAGAAGGTTACTGTCATGGAGTCCTATCTTTCTTGAGCTATATGCACTCCTTTTTGTTTATTTTGCCACTAATGGCCGCTTGGTTAGCGTTCTCATGTATCGGGCAAAATAAGACTGATTCCATCTGTCGAATAACATCATTTCGCAGGCGAGACAGCTTCATAACTCATAGAGCGTTCTGCGATGCGTTGGCGGAGGAGACGGCGAGGGTCAATGCCGCCTCCACCATGCATCCGACTACCGCCTACCACTTCATGGGAGCTTCGCTCCGCCCTCCGAACCTCCCACCGAACTTGCCTTCCATCTTCAAGCCAATCTCTAGCAACATGAGCACCGAGACCATGATCAATCACCAAACCAGAAATGGTGGTGTTGGTGATGGTGGACTTTCTCTTTGGATGGGTCAAACCTCTCAACCCCAAGAGTCATCACTAGGCATCAATTTGCAAGAGATTCACCAACTTGGGTCTCTAAATAATCCCTCAGCAACACATTTGTATGCTGAAGACACAGGCCCAAACAACCACCCTCCGCCGTCGGATCACAATCTGAGCAGCTGGGTATTGGGAAGCCGGTTCTCATCAAGCACCGCCTGTGAGGACATCAGCATAAACCTTCCTCCACTTCACCACATGAAGGAAGGTCCAAATCAACAGCATCATCAGAACAACGTCCTAAGCGTCCCTTCACTGTACAGCACTCAGCATCACCAACCAGGCTCATCTCCGGCAAACATGTCCGCTACAGCTCTCTTGCAGAAGGCAGCGCAGATGGGCGCCACGTCAGCCTCCGAGCCATCTTTCTTGGGGAGCTTTGGGTTGAAGCCCAGCAACAACAACGGTCAACTACCTCAAGATCAAGATGACAAGTTTTGTGGGCTTTTTGGGTTAAACCAAATGCCAAGCTCTGAGACTGCAGAGGACATAGCACTGAGCACATTGCAAGCATACCCACCACCTGCGAAACGCAGGAACATTACTCAGTCTGATGAGAACAATGCTTCGTCTGGAGGTGGGCAAACTAGGGATTTCTTGGGCGTGGGCGTGCACCCCATGTGTAACCCTCCATCCATCAATGGTTGGATCTGATGATGGTGATGGTGATGGTGATGATGATCATGAACAGTGTGCTCATGCGAGAAAGAAAAAAGGCAATTTGACAAAAAAAAGTAGGAGTTTCTGAGGGAAAAGTTGGGAACTTTACAATGGGAGAGTGAGAGGGGGCAAGAAAAAAAAGTTGGCATATTTGAGTGCTGATGAATTTGCCCTAAATAGTTTGGTGTGCTTCGACAGGAACCTTATGGAGGGTCGAGGAAGATATCCATGCATATTCTCTCTTACCTCTTCAAAAGTTGATGATTTCATTTATGAAAAAAGAAAAAGGTGGTGGCTTTAAATAGCGATCGTTTTGAGGGAGGTGGTGGACTTAGTGGGGACCAAAGAGAGGAGCTTCACTTTTTAGCTCCATTATTGCAATGTCGTTTCATCTCTTCTTTGGTCGTTTGTCTTGTCAAAGAAAACGAAAAGAAAAATGTGAAGAGGGAGACGAATCTAAAGAATGTTTAGTGGGAACAAAGGCTTGATCCTAGCACAAGTCATAGGGCTTGAAGCCAACTGGTGGTATTAATTACAGACCTTTTCACATCGCTCAAACCATGCACGCAAGCCTAATTTATGTTTATGTGAGTTGGGTTAGACGGAGCTGGGACATGGAAGAACTAGGGTTGTCAACGGGTCGGTTGGGGTCGGGTCGGGCTTTTTTGACAGCCTCAGCAAGAACTTGGAGGCGGAGACAGTTGTCTGTGCTGCTTTTCTTCTATATATGTGTGTGTGTTAATCTGCTGCTCATTTTTTCCTTTAGCTTTCACTATGATCTTGTCTAACTCTCTGCCCGTAATGAAGTTCTGGTGGAAATGTTTTAGGTCGTCAGTGCTAAAGCGTGTTTTCTTGCATAGATATTCATGTGAATTGCTTTATAATCGCACCTGAAGACAAAATTTCAATTGGATACAGTGGCACCAACAACATTTTGTATTTCTTAAATGAATGATCTTCCCAAAAAAGAAATATGACATGCATACTTTTAAGTATATGAGGGATCCTAGCTCTTCAGAAGCAGGTACGCACCTAAAACAATACAAATGGGTCTCACTCAGAACTTTGTTTTATTCGTCCATTGATAGTGTAAAGGATCTGAATAACAACAATTTAATAGATGGTAATTAAAATGAAAAAAACTTTACTATATGGTAAAATGTCAAACTGGTACATACATCTGTCACAAATTTTTCCTAATTAATTTATGGATCACCAAAAGCTCCAAAATGAGACACATGTGATAAATTTACCTCAAATTAATTTTTGGGTCACAAAAACCCAAACTAATATGTTTGTGACAAAATTACCCCAAATTGATATGGATTTCCTCGAGGACTTATCACGACGACTAAGTTATTGCCATGTGTAATTCTGCTTGGCAACTTCATAGTACAATTTGACGGAAGTTAACAAAGAGTATATATGTCACGGGTATATTAGTTTGGGGTCTTTGGTGACTCAAAAATATGTTTTAGACAGATTTATCACAAGTGTATCAATTTGGAGTTTTGGTGACCTAAAAATTAATTTAGGGTAGAGTTGTCAATGGTGTACCAATTCGAGGTCTTTCATTATCTTAACTCGGTAATAAAAAAAAAAATGGGTCTCAGCTAACCCAACCATGGCAAGTGTCACATATCCTGTGCTCTAATGATGTATTTCTTTTAAAGCATAAGGAAGAAAGTCTATGACATGATAAAAGCATATAAGAATGTCAAAACAGTTGCCCTCTTTCCTTTTCATGGATGTTAATCTCTTACTGGTTTTCTTGTAACGACCAAACACCATCATTTTCAAGTGCGCTTGAACACGCATAAACAGACAGCGAGTGCGCTTTCACTTTAGTTCTTACGTTATAGAGAACTTTATATTGAGTTCATGTATCTCCAATGGCTTTACTCTTGCCCCCAACAGGATTTACTACGTCCTTTTGCTGATAACACATGAAGTACAGACATGACAAAGACCTCAAGAAATCAAAAGAAAAAAAGATCGATTATCAAGAGTGGGTAAAAGAGAAAAGGGAAACTAGTGCTGTCCCTACAAAAAAAAAAATGAAAAATCCTTTAGGCTTTGAGATGTTGAGACTAGAGAGGATCAAAGCATTCGCGTGGAGTTTGGTACCAGTCAACTGGGAAACTTGGACACACAAAATTAGGCAGGATTACCAAAATTAATCCTAGATCTATAGTAATTGTTTCAATTGAGTCCTAATTTTTTTTATTTTTTTGCCAATTCTATCCTAAACCTTTTTCATTTGTGTCAATTCAGTCCATTTGACCAATCAACACTAAGGTAGACTATTTTAAATATTATTTCAATAAATTTTTTGACTTATCCATTGTTATTATTTTTATTTTTTCTTTAATTTATTCCCCACGACACCTAGTGCCGGTGAGGGGGACGATGCCTTCATCCAGTCCGAGCGATAATCGCGATGCCCTCGCCCAGTGCAGACAAGGTGTCCTTAAAAAAAACTGATGAAAAGAAAATTTTTTTAAAAAAAGAAACAAATCATAAAAAATTCAAAAAAAAATTACTAAAATATTATTTAAAAAGTTCACGTTAGTACCGGCCCATCAAATGGCTAAATTGGCATAAACGCAAAAGATTTAGAACCGAATTAGTATATTACAATAGATTTAAGACTTTCTTAATAGCTTTCCCCAAAAAATATGTTGAAAATGCAAAGCTCTAGCTTCAGCTTTTGAGCCTCTCTAGAGCTACGATTGGTAGGATTGCAAGCGGCAAAAATGAAATTGTTTGCATTTGCCTTGTCCTTATACTAGGAAAAAGAAAAAGAAGTGCGAAAAAACACATGGGTTTCCTCAGTATATGCCTTGTGGAATAGTTAAAAGGGGTATTCTTTGCAAGCGAGAAGTTTAGGACTTGGAGAATGAAAAATGACACAGTTGACGTGATCACAGACTATTTTCAATTCTTTTCATGTATAGAAAAAGAGTTTGATTGAGCAAAAGTCGCCCGTCAAGAATACATACGGTGCGAAGTGTAGGTTTTTGAAAGTATAGGATGCAATAATACGGACAGCAAGTCCCAGCAAAGTATAGATTTTCAAAAGTGGATTATGTCAGCTGTAATAATTGAGCACAAACGGCACGAATGTTATTTAGTTCCTTTACTTATCCATGGATACGAGGGCAGCGGCCGCACCTTGGAAGTCCATGGAACTCTTGCAAGTACAGGCGATCAACGAGTAGGTGAGCCCGAAAGGCAAATGGGCGGGCTTGGGCGATGCCCTTGCCCAACTTTCGGGCTCAGCCCGGCCCCATATAATGATTACCCCTACTTAAATCTGCATGAACCGATTAGATATGGGCGTTCGGCCGGTGCTGGTTGCCCTACACCCGAAGCAATTTGCACGAGCTGACGAAATTTCAGCAAGTGGCCTTCGGATCCCCGAGATGGGAATCCCCGAATGTCTCAACCAAGAGCGCCTAACTCTGGATTTGCGTGATTTGTGTTTAGGTTTCCTATCAACCCATAAACTGTCGTCATCATCATGATGCAACGAGTTTTGTCCATAAGGAGATGTAACCTCAGGAGTTCTCTGACGGTTACGTTATCCGGAACTTCAATGGTCACGCATTTCCAACAATCACTACTGCAACGTCACATATGAAACCCTAGTTTCTTTCTTCTGGATTTGATATCAAAGTTCATGTAAGTGAAATTATACCTTGATAATAACTGCATGTAGGTACAACGTAATCTCATGTTGTCACGTGTGAATGTGATCTCATTCATTTGGCAACAAACGTTTTACTTAATTAACACTTGAATAGATCAAAACAAATAAGATGCTTTCATTGGTCATAAGCTGAAAATTGAACAGTCGATTATGATTAATAAAGAATTTATGGAGCGAACTAACATGTATTTGGAACATGGATAAAATTTTCCAAAAAGTCTTAAATGTGTTGCACTTTTGCCAATTCAATTATAAACCTTTTAATCTTGTCATTTTTTTTTGTCGAAGTCTTACCAATTGAGTCATAAGCATTTTCATGCTTTACCAATTGAGTCCATCCAGCCTATTTTAATCAAAAATTGCTAGTGGACACCGACCATTCTACATGGCACGATGACGTGAATTTTTTTAATAATATTTGAATATTGTCACGAATTTTATTTATTTATTTATTCTTTATTTTTTCCCTTTTTTTATTTTTTTTTTCCTTCTTTGGCCATCGACAAGGCCTGATGAAGGGAAAAATGAAAAATTTAACCGAAAAAAAAAGTAAAGAAGTAAAATGGAGAAAGAAAAATCAAATAAATGAAACTCATAAAAAGGTCAAAATACTACTAACAATTCTTAACCTCAACGTCGGCCCTACCATATAGAATAGTCGGTGTTCACGTGAGCGAGTTTCTATCAAAACTGGCTAAATTAACTCAATTGAAAAATCATGAAAAGACTAAGAATTCAATTATCAAAATTAACATAATTATGTCTGAGTCGGCAGAAGCGGAATAGGTTTAGGACTTTTTGGACGGATTTCCCTTTGAAATTGTAAACTCTTTTTTAACTTTATGGGTTAGAGAATTAGAAAATAAAACCCTAACATGTCGGATGAAATCGTCATTGCCATCACCTCCAAGTCTTTTTTTTTTTTTTTAAGTAATCTAAAAGTTTTTTCAGCATTTTTTAAATTTGTTTCCAGTGTTTTTGTGCTCTTCATAAAGAGAAAAACCGGAAGAAAAAAGAAATGATGAGATAGTAAGGTCAGAGAGTATCACTGTCCAAAACTAGTTGAGAGGGGGCACTATAATCTATAGCAATACACTTGTAAATTGGGCGTATCCGCAATTAACCACAGCTTTTCTTTTCCTTTCTTTTTTTGTTGTCCCCACTTTTAAATGTCGGCTTAGTTCCCTTTAAAAAAAAAAAAAAGTTTAGGTCTAACCCAATTTTGTCCCAAAATTTGTTTTGACCAAAAAGTTGCAAAATTTCATTATGGTCTCAAATTTCTCCCCGCGTCCACAAATTGCTATTACTTTCTTCAAAGTTCTCAGCATCAAGGCCAGTCATGAGAATTTGCGTCTTCACCAACACCTTCATCTTTGTATGGAACAACAGTAGCATCCTAATATTGTTAATTTCAAAAAAAAACAGCGGCGATTTTTTTGATGGGATGTAAATTTGAGACTAGAGAAAAAGTGCAGGATATTTTCATAGAGAGAAAAAAAAAGTGGAGATAGAATTGATTTTGAACCTAAAATTGAGGGTTTTCAAGGTAATTAGGCACACAAAAGTGGCCCTTTTTGACCCAAAAAAAAAAATCATAAACATGTGGGCTTACAAGTGGGCCGAATGGGCCTTCGAGGGATTGGAATTAGGCCCACAAAGCTGCCTTTTTTGCAAAACAAGCAGCCATAAACTTGTGGGCTCACAAGTGGGCTGCATGTTCCTCCTAAGGATTAAGCCTCGTTTCATTACTTGGCCCAACTGAGAGCGCTTCCTTGTTGAATTTGCGTGATAGGCTGGCCTGATTCGGTCTAAGCCCCGGTGGACTTTGCAACTAAACTGCCCTCTTTAGACCCGCCCGAGCCCAGATTGGTCCTTAGGCCCATTGGCAGATTAATACTATGCAAACTACAAAGGAGTCGAGTTACATATCGAATGCTGCTAAAGAAGACAAGAGTGTAGGTTTATATTTATCGCGAACTTTAGATTTATGGAAACTATAAACTGCAGCGGTTACCTAGATACTTGGAATTCGAGAGGAAATCAACATATCTAAGGTGTCGTTTTTCTTAGGTTTAATGGTCCTATGCGCCGAGAAAATCAATATTGTCGACAATTGCTCAAATTTAAGCTTCAAATTCACAGGTAATTGGAATACTTTCTCAATGAATTGCCGATTTATTCAATCCCATTGAAATGATCTTCTTAAGATAACGTGACGGCCTTCAAAGAGGTAAATTGAAAATGTTAATCTACCCTCTGAATTCAGATGATTTAAGTTCGGCTTTGTTCCAATAATTAAGAAGTGATGCGTACCACATAAATAATATTGCATCCCCATACGACCCAACACCCAAACTACCTAGTTAACACTGCTTAGATCCATCCGGTGGTGTCCTCAAAATGATCAGATGCTAATTTAATTTCCAGCTGACAATACTCTAAGCCTCCGTTTGTTTCGCAGAAAACAAAACATTTTTCTAAAAATGATCCGTTGAAAAGTAAAATAAAAAAATGCCATTGTTATCGAAATTAATTTACGTGTAAACATATTTGAGAAATATGAGAATATTTCTCATTCATTCATTCTTATCAGCGATATAAATAATCATACTCCGAAAAAAGTACTTTGAAATCACTTATTTTCTGTGAAACAAACGCAACATAAGTCTGACAATAATTGGTTATATGTACTTTTGTTCATTTTCGGCTTCCTTCATGAATGAAGTGAGGCCTTTTAGGCATAAAGGAAGGAGTGTTAAAGGCCAGACATTACTTATTATGAGGGTTCAGCACATTCTCTCCTTGGTAAAGGCCATACTCATGATGCACGTTGTGATGAGAGAGGGAGAGAAAGAACAATTCCTAAAAGAAAATTCGAGCTTTGAGGGGAGAAGAATAGCTGACGGAGCAAAATGATAAGCTTAAGTTTAACAAGATCTGCGCGATTATGGTCGACTTTTTTGCAAAATGATAAGCTTAATTACTCTTACATATGGTAACCTTTTTTCTCAGTTGGTAGATCATTAGTGCATAAACACAGAACGACTCTCCTTATCAACTTTCTCAGCTTTGGCAGCACAGTTTGTAGGTCATAGGCAAACAATAATCATGGTATATTTTTTCTTGCAGCCCTTGTTCCGTATGGTGTCATTTTCGAATGGTTCTCTTATGTAGAATTTAAGCGAGGTCCAAGGTGTCTATGCATTTTATCATTCATAAATTCAGATACTTGCAAAATCACGAAAATTCAAACATCAATCGTTTGAGTATTCAAGTATTTTTTTTTTTTAATCGTTTTCGCGGGGCTAGCTCACAGCACATAGCGTAGGGAAATTAATGCGAATATCAAAACGACTCAAAAATTAAAAAGGAAAAAACTATGCCTAATGACGATTGAAAAGTTAATGATGACAAATTGATTTTTTTCCTTCCTGCAGATTATTACCAAAGTGGGGGGAGAAAGAGATTGGAGACACTGTCAATTTTGTTGTATTGGTGAGGGTTTCTTGCTTTGCATGAGAAGTCTACGTGAAGAAATAGAAATTTTGGTTGGCACTTCATGATAGACCTCTCTCTCTCTCTCCTCCTTCTGTCTTATTTGTATTTCTCTATTTTAGCTTTCTGTACACTCTAGGGCGACATTGGACCTGCAACTCTCTCTCTCTCTCTCTCTCTCTCTCTCACTCTCTCTCTAAGTGTAAGTGTCTGTGTCTGTGTGGGAGTGAGTTGAAAGGTCTCCTCCTGTAAATAAGGTTGCCCCATCTCTACTCAACCCTATTCAATCTTTGGTTGTTTCTTTTAAGCCTGAGCAACAAGTTTTTTTTTTTTTCCTTCTTTTTCTTCGTTCTCTATGCGCAGAAGCGAGTAAAAGGACCCAAATCTACAACTATTCTCCTTCAAGCGTTTCCAACTAGTGCTGTCTGGATCATCCCTGCTGATGATGCATTGATCAGTTGCTGTTTAGTTGACTTCAGATCCAAGCAAGGTCTCTTTGTTCTGTCTCTGCAGATCATAACACAACCAGAAACTCCATTTTTCCCCATTTCAATCATTTAATTATTCATCTCTCTCTCTCTCTCTCTCTCTCTCTCTCTGGGGGAAGCAAGAGCAAGAAAGGGTGGTCATTAAGCAGGATCAGTTCCATTCTACAAGATTGCAAAGGACTCAAAAAGTGAGAGTGAGAGAAAGAGAGAGAGAGAGAGAGAGAATGTAATTCCTTCCCAACCCTTAAGAAGAAACCCACATGAACAAAACAAGCTTTAAGGAGGAGACAAGTTGCTTTTTAACTCTTTCCCTTTTCTTTTCTCTCCCTCATCTGTCGCTTTCTCTCTTTCCCCCAAGAGAGATTTCGTTGTAGTTGGAGTGTATATAGCGTAGGCGACAGAAGAAAGATATAGATCTCGTGTTTAGTTGGGTATATGGGAAGTGTGAGGAAAAGAGAGACAGAGGGAAAAGGCAAAGAACAGATATCATGACTTGGTGCAATAATGACAGCAAGGGTGATGAGCAGAGAAACGAGAGCGCAACCCCACCACCGCCACCATCCAACAATAAGGCCAGTGTCGTTGCCAAGAGGCCTCCAGTGTTCAGGACTTGTCCTTCTTGTGGACATGAATTTGAACACCAGGACAAGGTTTTATTTCTTCTTGGGTGGGCATCTTGGTTTATAACACGCCTTTAAAACTCTCCTGATGATTCTGTTTTCTCGGAACAGGCTGGAATTCAGGAGTTGCCAGGGTTACCGGCTGGGGTGAAGTTCGATCCGACGGATCAAGAGCTGCTCGAGCATTTGGAAGGGAAGGTGCGGCCCGATGCTCGGAAGCTTCACCGCTTGATCGATGAGTTCATCCCTACCCTTCAAGGAGAGAATGGGATTTGCTACACTCACCCAGAGAAATTGCCAGGTACTGGGATAGGGAGTGCCCTTATGGCTTTATGGCCTTCTTCTTTCTTATTAGATATCTTGAACTTGTCACTGGATTTATCGCAAAGTACTTGAAAAATGTTCAGAACTCCATTTTACAGTAAAAATTCTCTGAGAGATCTGCGGTTTCTTTGTTTTGGGATATTACCAGTTGCTCTCTCTTGAAGCTTTTCCTTGTTCTCTTGATCATTTTCATGCATCATACTAAGAATGTCATCTAACGTTAGTCACTTATTATTTGAAGAGGTGTTTCGAGATTGTTTCCAACATCCAGGTTATTTGAAATTCAGTATTAAATTAGACGCACACTGGCTAGATTTCATCGCATGAATGGTACAGGAATCTTCACAAAGACTCTCTCTCTCTCTCTCTCTCTCTCTCTCTCTCTTAGGAAGATTGGGAGTCAGGTAATCACATTATTGTCCCTCTTATTTTCAATTATTGACTTGACGAATTTTAATCTAAACTACAGATTCATTTACAGTACCTCAATAACTCCATCAACTATAATTAGCTTTGAAAGGAATTCAACTCAAGTGCTTGAGTAATATGCTTCTATGAGATCATCATGACTTGTATTACATGTAAATTAGATCTCATCCATGGCCATATTTCCTTGTCTGGCCAAAAGATCCATCTATTTTTCATGCACTCGTTCATATTTACCTCAGATCATAGCTATCCGTCGTCTCTAGGAAGATAATACCCAATTCTAAGTAAAGTCCTAACTAGCAAATATATACCATTTACTAGTATATATGTACGTGTAATCCTCCAAGTTATGTAACTCGTGTGTTTGTTTCTGACGGTAACGAAGGCGTGAGCAAAAACGGCATGATCCGCCACTTCTTCCATCGACCCTCCAAAGCGTACACGACCGGGAACAGGAAGAGGAGGAAGGTCCACACGGACGAGGAAGGCGGCGAGACGAGGTGGCACAAGACGGGTAAGACCCGTCCGGTGTTGATGAAAGGGGAGCTCAAGGGCTACAAGAAGATACTCGTGCTCTACACCAACTATGGGAAGCAAAGGAAGCCGGAGAAGACCAACTGGGTGATGCATCAGTACCACCTCGGCAACAACGAGGAGGAGAAAGAAGGTGAGCTGGTGGTATCAAAGGTCTTCTACCAAACACAACCAAGGCAATGTAATTCGCTCATGAAAGACTCGCCACCACCTAAGCTAAATGGACAGAGCGGGCATGAGAATACTAATCTTAAGAACAATCCTGCCCTAGTGGAGTACTATAACTCTTCTTACATATCTTTCGACCAAGGAAGCCAAAATAGGCCAGGCTCTCAACAGCAGATGATGTCTCGCCATTTTGCTGTCCATGGTGGGTCTTCTTTTGTCTCTTGAACATACATTTAAGGAGGAATCCCGAGAAAGACGAAAGATATATCCTGCAATGCTTTCGACTTAAAGTGACATGCTGACATAACATTGTCGATCCAACTGAGGAATGATATTTCGTGAGCATTTACACTTGGTCGTAAGCATTGCATCGATATAATTTCTTTCCGGACTAAAGTAGAATGCTAGAAACGATCATTGAAGCATTGATCAAATAAGTTAATAGGCTTTATGTGACTTCAAATTCCGGTGGAAAAGGTAGGGGAGGAACAAGGAAGGTCTGTCAGATGAAGACTGCAGGAGACAGATTCTTCTATGTGGTCAGACATATCCTATTTACATATATATGATGATTCTTAGGGCTGCTTTCACCTTTTGTATATTTTTCGCAGCCTTTATGTTTAAGTGTACACTTTGCACAGTATCCAAGTGTGAGCTTCATGTGGTCCATGAACCTTTTTACGAGGGACATAAGTACTAATGCTGTGCAACTGTACAAAGCTTACTCTTGCCTCGAAATAATTGGAGACTTCTACCCTTTTTTGCTCCTTTTATTCTCCTTCTTACCGTGTTCTTATGTGTTTCTAATATCGTTACAATCTTATCGTGCTACGACATGTTAGTCTCTATTCGAATGCACCTCTTTTATGACTCTTGGCGTCCGAGCATTGCGGTTTGATTAGTCTGCACGGATGCTTCCTAGCCATTCTTTCCTCGTGGATTGGGCAAAGGCTCTACCCCAGAATGCGAGCCCAAAGTTCGTTTGAGAACGAGACGTTAGAACTAAAACATGGAATTGTCTAGTAGTGTATTCCAATCAAGCAGTTCAGCCTTTCGGCCAGCCTCTCCCGAGAAGATGCACGAAAAAAGTGAAGCGGGCGATTGCACGCCCAACAGTAGATGAAGGTCGGCAATCACACATCGCGTCGGATGTCGGCCGATAACACGACGTACGGCGATCATGTAACGATATCTCTCATCTACCACGCTCCGCTAAAGAAGACAAAGCAATGAACAAGTTATACCCTCCAAGAGGGACATTGCAACCTCCAACCAGATCAAACCTGCCGAAAATCATTCTTGGCTTTGAATAGAAGGAAGCTTATAATAATAACTCTATGAAAAACCTAAGGTGACTCTTCTGCAAGGCTAGCCAAGCTTCACGAGAAATATGGGCCCAATGTGAGGCCAGATTTGACAAGGCTACATTCAATCAATGGCCCAATCCTAGAAATCTCTCGTTTGTAATAGAGAAATCTAGGGCCCAATCCTAGAAATCTTCCATATATACTGAAAAATAATGAGATTCATATATTATGCACATGTATTAAACTTATGATGCATTAGCGTAGGTGCCCATGTTTAGAACTGTTCTATAGCTATACTGTTTATATTATTCTAAATGTTTGTTTTATATATATTTATATGATGTTTAGTATTAATATGATATTTATATTATTCGAGTTAATTATTTTTGTTAAGTATTAATACTTTAATATGCTCTTTTTGATAATTATCCATCAATACTTTTTTCCTAGCTAGAGATTTGGATAGTGGATAATTTTATTTTCAATTTACTAATATTGATTTATATCTACATAAAAAAAATAGAGATTTGGTACTAAAGTGATCATCAAAAAGCTAATTATGAATGTGGCTCGACTTCCCGCGATAATAATCAATCAATAAGAAAATATCACCGCTGGGGCATAACAGTGCCTCATAAAGTAATGTGTTGCATGAAAACGAAAAAAAAATGGCAAAAAAATTTAGCAATTCTATAAGTCGCTCATATAAAATAATAGTCGAATAAATCATTCCAAATGTCAAATTCACAGAGTATCAATTTCTCGAAACATTGACTTCGACGGAAGCTCCCGGATGAATCAAATCCTTAGACTTCACGCTTTCTAAAAACACAAAAATCCGCACCGTTTGGTGGGAAATTTTCAATAAAGGGCCCAAACTCTATTTATTTTTTAAAAAAAGGGCCTATACTAGATATTGATTTAAAGAACTGCCTCAAGTGCCAAACTTTGTTTCAACGAAGGGCCTCAGATCGGCAGCCAGCAAGCATGTAACTGTTTCCGGCGACTGAGCAACGGCAATGCTGTCCAAAAAAAAAATTAGGAACACCCACAAATTCAAAAACTGAAACTAAAACCAGTACCACGACGCTGTCTTCTTTGCTTCTCCAAACCACGTTCGTCAAGAACAATGAGTGGCCGTAAGCGACGGAGCGAAAACGTCCGATTGGTGACGGCGACGGCGACGCTGAGCGAAAACGTCCGATCGAGGTCCTGTGGCCAACATGCGACTGGACGGCAGTTCTGAAAATGGGAAGAAAGGTCTGACCATCAATCCAACCATGGCAGATTCGAAGGCATGCGACCGGGGGTGCGGCGAGGCCGCGACGTGGGACAAGGCAGTGACGGCGCTGAAGGCATGCGATCGGGCGGCGACGGCAACCTCCAAAGATGAGGATTTTGAAAGAAATTGCAAGATTCCTCCTCCTAGGGTTCACGCAAAGCCTTTGCCCCAAATTAAAAAATGGTCTCGATTGTGTCTACTGTTTTACCTCAGAAACTCGGCTGAGGTCCGGTGGGCTGGTGACGTGCAACTAGCCGACGATTCTACAGCAAGGAGGACAGCTCGGACCACCAAGCCAACCATGGCCGATTCGAATGTAGAGACACTGTGCGACAAGCTAAGAGGATCGATAGCTTCGGATGTTCATTTTTTTGGGCATTATCCTTGTTCGTTGAGTTATCGAGGATCTCTAAAGAAGAACCAACTCTCGCTTCGTACATTCTGCACATGATCTGTTTTTTATTTCCTTCTAAGGTCACTCTGCTAATGACCTGCCTACTTCCTTTTGTCGCTTTAAACTATGATTCCCTTTGTTTTTTTTTTATTTATTTATTTTATGTACAACGTTGCAGTCTGCGGCTAGATGGTATTTGAAAACTGCTGATGGTGGTTATGGGCATGCTATGTACAACTTTGCAGTTTGCTGCTCGTTTGGGGAGAGTTATGCCCAAATCGGAGACACGCTAGAATCTGGACGAAGCAAGCAGCTGATCGGGATCATAGCACATCTCGACTCGTCCAGCTATCATATTCAGAAAAATGGCTCAAACAGGTGTGGTGAAGTTCATCGCGACAAATGCCAGGACGTGTTTGTGCATTGCACATACACATACCTTGACGGCTGCAGCAAAAAAAGCAGATTTTATTATGTATTTGGATATTTTACTACCTTTATAAAGATGGTGGAGGGTTGTGATTAGTTGTTCTTTGTAGGTGCCTTTTGGAGCTTTAGAATGGTTGTATTAGAATTGGCTGTGTTGTGCAGTACACGCACATTGAAGCTGTGAAACTTATATGGTGTTGTCTCTTTTTGTAATGCAAATATTAAAATTCAATAAATCCAATTGTGTAAAGATGAGTTGTCGATTATCATTGATGATGGTTGCTTGATGATGCTTATTATGCTAAGCTTGATGATGGTGGCGGCGGATCTATTGCGAATTAGCGAGCATTTTGCAATGTAGAGCATGCTTCTGAGACAGCATTCTCGACAAACTACATAGCATTAGAAATATTTGAAATGATCCACATTGTATGATGGAAAAGGAAAACATCCAACGAGAGAACTTCTTAACACATTAGAAGACCTAGAAGTTCTCTTGGGTTGATGGTCTTGACTATACTTCAACGCTAAGATGCTTCTGAAACAGACCATCTATATCAACTAACAATAAAATAAAAACAGCTTCTGTTGATGGTCTTGTTGCCCTTGAGTATCTCAAAAAAGTTGCTCATCTTCAACCATTTTCATGTTGAGATCCTTACATCCTCCTCTTTACCTGTGGTTGAACCACAAAATAAATCATTAGTCAAAACAAGATAAAGTACCAAGTAAGAAAATTTTATGACAGAGGCAAGCACAGATGGATATCTACATACTCTCTTAAAATGATTACTGCATCTAGATTTTCTAAGTAAAAACATGGCTCGATGCGTGAGGAGATTTTGTTTTTGAATAAGTTTCAGACGGTTGCTTAATCTGCCATTTTGTTCAAGCAATAAGTAGTGCTTCGAGCAACTCCGTTACCAGGACCGATCTTCAGCACCATCCTCAGTTCTTCTGCACCAAGTCTATACTTCTCCATACTCTCATACAAAAGAGCTTGCTGTACAAGAACTGCTACATTACATCATCATGTTCTAGCGCCTGTTCACCAAAAACACTCATCATGCCCCCTATTGATTTCATCCTTTTAGCGAGGTGTATCGCAAAATCTTGCTACTGTAGTTAAATGAATATCTTACGAGATATTTCACAAATTGCAGTTCAAGAATCCATATGCAATCTTAGACAGCCACCACATCTAGGCTATATAAAAATACTACCTAATTTCATTAAGCAAAGGTTGACACATGGTTCTATCGTTGTTAATCTCAAAAAATCTGGAATCTTAAGAATAATTACACCCAGCATTGCTACAAAAATTAAGGCTGGTCTCGGCAAGAGGATTGATACTTTGGCCCAGGGATCTACCTCTCCAGATTTTCTGTTATTCATCCAAGAACATCTGTCATGGTGCTGTCAAAATGCGTAGATGCTCCATAACTCTACAAAATTTCAGCCGGTCAGTAAATTTCGGCCACGATTGGGTCGAAGGACAGAGCTTTCTTCCCAGTTTGAGGAGCTGTTGTTTGGTTGCACGTTGCCAGTGCCACACGACCTCGACCGAATCACAGAGTCAATAGCGAAGACACAATCGAAACAATTCTTGAATTGGGGACGAATGCTTCCCGTGAACCCTAAGAATGGGGAATCGGATAATTCTTTCAGAATCCCTCACCTTTGAAGGTCGCCGACGCGGCCGCAGCCGTGACTTGGTCGCACGCCCTCAGCGTCGTCACCACCATCACTCAATCGGACGTTGTCGCTCCGTCGCTCACGGCCACTCCTTATTCTTGATGAACGTACTTTGTAGAAGCAAAGAAGAAAACGTGGAGTATTGGTTTTAGTTTCAGTTTTTGGGCCTTCCTTCAATTCAATTTTTTTTTTTTTGGGCAGCATTGCCCTTGCTCAGTCGCCGGAAACAGTAACATGCTTGCTGGTTGCCGACCTGAGACCCTTCTTTAAATCAATGTCTAGTATAGGCCCTTTTTTGAAAAATGAATGGAGTTTGGGCCTTTTATCGAAATTTTCCCTCGTTTGGTCCATCAAGATCCGGATCCGAATCCTAGAGGCTCAATAAGCATGCCATCCCAAATTTCTTGATCAAACGCATGCAATATATTCAATGCGAGTCGAAACATGAAAATGGTCGATGTTTGGCGAAAGGCATCGCACGAGAGACGAATAAAACTAACTCGGGAGAGGATATTCGCATCGCATCTCAATAAGATCCGAACCTAACTAAAGCGATGTCTCCCACAAAAGAAGCTAATTAACAACTAATAAGAACTGTTAATTAACCACTCTAATCTCTGTTACGACGTAATTTTGTAGAGTGCGGCTTACACCGGTCATTAGTTTACTAAATTGTTAACAAAACCCTAATCTCTAGAGTTCAAACTACTATCCGCCAAATCCATCCAAATGACGAGTGAATAGTGAGAGAGAGAGAGAGAGGGAGAGAGAGGAGACAACACGTCAAATTAGCATTAGTTCGCCGGCGTGACATTAGAATTTAGGTAAGCCGACCCACACACCGTGACCTTAATTGCTTGGATTTCCCTTCTCCATCGATATCATGGGTATTATAAAAGTCTTTGTGATGAAAATAAACATAACATTGATGCCAACATTGCTGTATTAAAAGAGCAGAAAGTCCCGTTTCTTGATGCTCCCGTTGAAACACGACAAAATCCAAATCAACCCTTCCACATCGACAAGTCTATGAGAATCCGCATGTATGATCATCGAAACCGTTAAAAAAAAAAAAATCGAGCGGTATATGGAGTCCTCCATTTTTTAAATTTATCAATTTAGTCTTAGACTTTTACGTGAAATTGCAATACAGTCCTTTTGGTTAATTCTCGCTGCAAATCCCCAATATAAAGATGTGCCACACAGGACGACCGACGACGGCTGGATTGTCATGTCATGATTTCCGACGTAAATTCATCAAAAATGCCAAATTGAAATTTCGCTCAAAAGTTTAAAATTAAATTAGCAAAATCGAAATATTTAGAACTAAATTAACATCCGTACAATACATTTAGAACTAATTAGGCACATATTTTCCTAACGTTTGGTTTGTCGGATGTACAAGAGAACGTGGATAATTTTATTTTCAATTTACTAATATTGATTTATATTTACATAAAAAAAAATAAAAATTTGGTATTAAATTGATCATCAAAAAGCAAATTACGGACGTGGTTAGAGGTACAAGAGCATCAAGCCGCGTTTGGGCCCCCCCCCCCCCCCCCCCCCTCTTTCTTTTTTTTGGGGGGGGGGTGCTTTTAGACCGGTCAAAGGAAGAGCAAGTCGGCCCAACCACCTTGAAATTGGTGGTCGAGTAGTCCCACCTAGGATTAAAAACCACAATGCTCGCGAAAGTCCGGGGTGAATAGTGCGCGCGCGAGATTCCGCTGCGGACAATAAGTCAATAGTCACGTGTTAGAATGTAAGAACGGTATGACACGTGTACGAACACTCTCCGCGTGAGTATATGGGAGCTCCTTTTTTAGCGCTCCTAATGGCGCGCATGAAATTAATTGAGGGCTAAACGTTGATTTTTTATTTTTGTTTTTAGAGAGAATTAATTTTTTTTAATCTCTAGAGCAAAAAAAAATGTTCCAAAAGTAAAAAAATGAAGTCCGTGACCAAACTGATTTCTACATCAGAGTTTCATTACCAAACAGATTTATATTCTAAAAGTGTTATCATGCGTGCTCTAATCGGTTGTTTTCTCTCGGAACTAAACATGAATGTCTAATTTTTTTTCTTTTTCAGAAAAAAAATTATTTTGTTTGTGAAAAAGAAAAAAAAAATCTCAATGAGAAAATATTGAAAATTAGATTTCGTTTTAGGCTAAAACGGGAATGAAAACAAAAATTTTAAAAAAAATATATTTCGTGAGCTTTAGTGAAAGATTGGTTCTCTTAATTTCATTTATAGATTGTTTTGGATCCTCTCCGTTATTTTCGTTGGTTGTTTTTTTTCTCCCTTCTCATTAGAAGGCAATAAAAGCAGAAATTTTGGACAATTTTCGCGAACTAAATATTAGTTGCTTTGATTACCTCTATATGCATGTTTCGCGAGAGTGAAATTTATCGGCATTTCTACCATGATGTCGGAAAATTCATGGCAAAAGTTACCGGGGCTTAATTTAATGCCTAATTATCAATGACGCCTCATACAACGACTGGTAATGATTGTCAATGAACGACTGACAAGCATGGTCAACCATTCAACGGCCCGTGAAGAGCTCGGAAATTTTAAAATCTTAATTTCTAGTTTTTCCATTTTCACATTGACTTAAAAGACTAAAGAATGTCAGAAAGTATACCTTGGCAAATGACACGCCATAACCACTTTTTGTTGAATATATTTGGTTTGTGGGATGACCGACAATGTGAACAATCAACTATCGTCGTCAATCATTCAACGGCTCGTGAAGGAGCCCGATAACTTTGTACATTGATCATACGCAAACTCTTTTTAGAAAATCAATCAAATAAATGTTAAACTTATTGCATTGATACCATTAAAAAATATTTTACATAGGTATTAATTGAGTCTATCCGATCATTTTTTACAAGAAATTGTTGAGGTGAGAAAGTTTTAAAATTTTTTCTTTATTCTTTTTTTTTAAGGGCTAGCAAGGAATACGGGCAGAGATTTTGCATTGGACGAGGGCGTTTTCACCCTCGTTATCCCCTAGGTGAGGGCTCACGGGCCCTAACAGTGACTGGCGAGGGTCGGTTTGGCTGCCCTTAGCAAAAAAGAAAAGAAAATGTAAAGAAAAAAGTAAAAAATAATAATAATGTCAAAATTACTGAATGGACGTACTTAGTACAAATCGAATTAGTTGATGATTAAATTGATCCAATTAAATATTTAAAATTGAATTGATAACTATACAATAGGTTTAGAATTTTTTTTTTTGATATTTTTCAATTAATTGCCGTTTGAATACTACATCCTACTGTCCCGATGTTGACAACTCTAAGTCTATCTCTTTCGAATTAAAAAAAAAAAACCAACTTTTCTAATTCCGCCATTTTTTGTGAGCAAAAAAAAAAAAGTCTCCTTTTCACATTGAGTTCAAAGACTAGGAAAGTTAAAAAAGATACCTTGGTGTGTGGCACACCATCAGCCCTTTTTTTAAATCTTTAAAAATAGCGTATATTCCAAAGTAGCCCATAAATCAGATTAAATGCGTGTTCTAAAACTAAGCGACAAATTTCGTATATATTATTAATTTCGCGATTGTTGCACCATATTCGAAGCTTCCTTATGTAGCAAGAAAAGAATAGATGCGTTTTACATTAGTCTTTTGGAATAACACTTGCATTTCTTGCACGTGTGGAATGCTTGATTTTCTACGTTTCAGTCAAAGAAGCTCTAAGAACCGAATACATACATACATATATATATATATATATATATATTGCCTTTAAGTTAAGATTGATGCATGAGGGTATGCTCTTTTTTTCAAATCTTCCTTCTTGATCGATCACGAGCGTTAGGTTAAGGTTTGGTATGAGGTTAGTAAAAGTTGTTTTTCATGAGAGCATTAATTAAATTTTCGTCTCCTTCGGTTCTGTTTTCAAACTTCTACGCTGCTAGAGTTTGTGTAGGCATGGCTGGATTGCAATTATAATGGCCTGTCTTCCTGCGTGAATGGCTAAACATCCCGCCTGAATTATTTATGCATACGATGAGGAAAATCATAAAAAAAAAAATCATTTTTAAAAATATATTATAATTGTATCAATTCAGTCTTAATTTCTTTATCTATTGATTCCTACACCTTTTGTATTTCTATTTAGTTTATCAGCGCTTATGTTAGTAATTTTTAATATTTTAATATTTTTCAATATATTTAATTAATTTTTAATACTTTTTTTCTTGGCTTTTTTTTTTGTTAGACCGGTCACATCTGCCGACAACTGGGTGAGGGCATGCAAACCCTCGTCAGCTGCTGGCGAGGGTCACAGTCCTCATTTAGTTTTGAGCGAGGTCTCGCGACCACCCGATGGCTAACAGTTTCCAGTCAGTCTTTAAAAAAAAAAAATCGATGGCCAACAGCTTCCAGTCAGTCTTTTAAAAATGAAAAAAGACATAAAAATAAGTTATTAAAAATAATTAAAAATCATCAAAATATTGTTCACGTTAGCACCGATGAGCTAAATAGACTAAATTGGCATAAATGCAAAAAAAAAAAATTAGGACTCAATTAGCAAAAAAAAAAGTACTTATGATTGAATTGACATAATTATAATAGATTTATGATTTTTTTTTTTACGGTAACATGCATGGACGAGATTGCCAGCACGAGTTTGGCTTCTCCATACCGTCAAGTGCAATCAATCCAAATTTAGTCACTTCACCTAATTTTTTGGCTAGCATGTTACCCCATCTATAAGATAGGTCTAGTATTTCATATCCTCGGACTTTATCCAATGCTTCACCCGATCACCAGAAAATGCGGCGTCCGGCCCGTCAACCCTACAAAAAAACACAAAACAAAACAAAAGAGAAAGGTTGTGCTATTGCTATTAGGGCAACACTTCCTTGGAAGATTCCTAGCTTTACCACTAGGATCCATCAAATTATATATGCAGAATAAATTAAAGAACGATGTCATATATAACAGAAATTTGTTAAAGTTTTCAATTTGGAGAATGGGCATGTCGAGGGGAACAAAAATAAAATTCTCCAGATTGAAATTGCGCGATCGTCATCCTCTCAAATTAATTTTTTAAAAAAGCTAAATTATTAGAGAAAGATAGCCCCGTCTCTGCCGTCCCCCCCCATTGCCGAGAAGGGTCGAGAAGGGTGGGGGACGACCAATCACAGGTAATAGGCGACGATCGGTGGCCTTTGGCCTGATCAAGGCGAGGGTTGTCGTCTCTCTCTAGTAGGAGGCGACGGTGGCGGCGATAAGATCTATGACTCATGATTTGTCTTTATTAAAATATAATTTGCACTAAAAATCAAATTGGAACAAAAATGCGAAGTTTCACCACGCCATCGCCATGTAGGATAAAGAAAATAATAATAAAAGTCGCGTCAATAATTATTATACGCTAAATTGGACAGAACTAATAGAAGTACTCGATTGAATCGATTTGATAAGTTTTACGACTTTGATTGTAGCTTTTGCAAGTTTTAGGATTCAATCTCATTTTCGTGATAATTTTTAGAACTCACAGCTTACTTCTCTCTAAAAATAAATATGGACGGTTAAAAATCACATTAGATCATGCGAAAATCCTCTAAATATATTCTAAATCTTTCAAAAAAGGGGGAAAAAATTGTGTTTCGTGGTGAATAGATCAGTAGAATTTCCAGAAATGGCAGAATCCCCCGCACCGAAAAAGGGTTGATGGACGGTCTCCCTTCATATTACGAATACCTTCCGCAGATGACGGGGGATCTAATTGCAATCAATTCTTAGATTTCGTTCCTCAAATGTTAATTCCCCGATCAAATCACTCGTCTGTACTCCTTCGCTGACCCTCCTTTGACTTGAGAATCCTCTTGTCGTTGAAATTTCGAATCAAGGCTCTCTCTTTTTTCCTTTCTTTTTTTTTGCAAAATTTTCCTCTAACTAAAAGTCTTTTATTCAATCGGTCCCCACTTCCACCACCCAAATTAAAATCACGTTTGGTACCGTACTCGCCTTTCCCGTGCCACCATTAGTCAATGGAGCATGCCCCCTTGATGTGATCTCTCTCTCTCTCTCATCGTCAGTTAGTTATTATTATTATTATTATTATTATTATTATTATTATTATTTGCATTTTTAGTAAGAGGAGATAAAAGGGTCAAAGTGATGTTTTTTCTGTTGTAAATCCTTCTTCATACAGCGCGAGGGGATGCAGCATCGCGCTTTTGCCTTTTTACGAAACTCGACTCTTCAGGCGAAACACGTCACTCCTAGACCTTCGAAAGAATCGAACGAGCTCGACTAATTCACGTGGTTTTTCCAATCCGTGCCCCCACTCATTCCCTCCTCTCTCGTTTTCCATCACGTAGCTTTCCCTGTATATTAGAGGGTTAGGTTACCCTTTTTTTCGAATCTCAAGACTCTTTCACGCGAAAAATACGCCACTCGAATGCCGTTACAACAATCGGATCAGAGTGACTGCCTCACGTGATTTTCGAACTAATAACCCGATCACTGGACGATAAATTCGCTACGCCCGACACCAACATTGAAGATCGACCGATGTTTTACGGAATTAAGGTGCATTTCGATTTTCATTGCATTGTATTTTGGTGTGCTCTATCGCGAATCTGTGATAATTAGTAGGCAAATCATATGATTCTTTACTATACATTATATCCGAATAAATGTAGGCTGCACTTTGATTTTTTTGGGGACAAATGACACGACTTAAATCTCTTAATGAAATTATAATGCCGTACTTGGATGCCGTTTCTCATTGAAAATGAAAATAAATGAATTGTTATTTTGCAATTTGTTTAAACAAATTTTTTAAAACATATTTCATTTTTTTTTAATGGCGCCTGGATATAGATTATAGACGTTAATAGTAATCAGTCAACGAAGTGTCTAATTCCATCACAATCCAAATTCCCCGTTCAAATGGACCGGACCCACCATTGCCCAATGCCCATTGGCATCCACCATCCACTTCACTTCACAGTCTCGTCCTTTATATCAACATCAAAGGCCTCTCCACCATCCTCAACCTCTGCAACCCCCCCCCCCCCCCCCCCCCCCCCGCCCCTCCTCTCTCTCTCTCTCTCTCTCTCTCTTTCTGGCAGATTCTCTGCAACTTCTGCGTTGCACAGAGCGAACCCAGAATACAATGCGACTCTCTCTCCTCCTCGCTCTCTTCCTTCTCTCTCTACCCGCCACCACCCTCTCCCTCAACCAGGACGGCCTCTACCTCCTCCAAGCCAAAAGCAGCCTCTCCGACCCCACCGGCGCCCTCTCCTCCTGGAACCCCCGCGACCCGGACCCCTGCGGCTGGACCGGCGTCTCCTGTGGCGGGCCCGACCGCCGCAGGGTCACCTCGCTCGACCTCTCCAATTCTCAGCTCGCCGGCCCGTTCCCGCTCTTCCTCTGCCGCCTCCCCTACCTCTCCTCCGTCTCCCTCTACAACAACGACATCAACTCCCTCCCCTCCGATGTGTCCGCGTGCCGCAACCTCACCCGCCTCGACCTGGGCCAGAACCTCCTGGAGGGCGCCATCCCCGGGTCGCTCGCCGCGATCCCGGGTCTCGTCGAGTTGGACCTCTCGTACAACAGCTTCTCCGGCGAGGTGCCGCCGGCCTTCGGTGCGTTCGCTCGCCTCGAGTCGCTCTCGCTCTTATATAATTTCCTCAACGGGACGATGCCCTCTTTTCTGGGGAACGTTACGAGCCTCAAAACGCTCGTGCTCGCTTACAACCCGTGGACGCCGAGCGAGTTCCCAAGTCAATTCATCAACCTGACGAACCTCGAGGACCTCTGGCTCACCGACTGCAGATTGGTGGGCCGGATTCCGGAATCGCTTGGGACCCTACCTCGGCTCGGGGACTTGGACCTGGCCTCGAACCGGCTCACCGGGCCGATCCCGAGCTCGCTCGCCTGGTTGAAGAGCGCCTGGCAAATCGAGCTCTTCAACAACTCGTTGTCCGGCGGGTTGACTCTCGCGTTCTCGAACTTGACGAGCCTGCGGCGAATCGACGTGTCGACGAACCAGTTGACTGGGGCGATTCCGGGCGACCTGTGCGACCTGCCACTCAGTTCGCTCAACCTGTTTGAGAACCGATTCGAAGGGAGTTTACCGGAAAGCATTGCCTTGTCGGAGAATCTATACGAGCTCAAGCTGTTCAGCAACAAGCTCACTGGGTCACTGCCCAGTGATCTCGGCAAGAACTCGCCGTTACAGAGCCTGGACGTGTCGTATAACCAGTTTTCGGGAGAAATACCTGATAACTTGTGTGCGAGTGGTAAATTAGAAGACCTTGTACTGATGAATAACAACTTCTCCAAAACAATTCCGGCGAGCTTGGGAAAATGCGAGAGCTTATATAGGATCAGGTTGAATCATAACCAGCTCTCCGGAACAGTTCCCGAAGGATTGTGGGGATTGCCTCATGCGTATTTGCTCGAGTTGTCCGAAAATTCACTTGTTGGGAATGTTTCCGATGCGCTTTCCGGCGCACGTAATCTCTCTGTTTTGGATATTTCCGGGAATCTGTTTTCGGGATCGGTGCCGGACAGTTTTGCGCCACTGACTAGCTTGGTAGAGTTCTCTGGTAGTCGCAACAGTTTCAGTAGTCAAATCCCTAGAAGTTTGGTGGAGTTGAGCCGGTTGAGTAAGCTTGATCTCAGTGACAATAGACTTTTTGGTGAGATTCCTGAGGGAATCAAGGCGTCGAATATGCTGAATGAGCTTAACTTGGCTAACAATGAGTTATCCGGTGAAATTCCGAGTGAAATCGGCGGCCTGCCGGTGCTTAATTATCTCGATCTATCCGGTAATCACTTTTCCGGGAAAATCCCCAATGAGCTGCAGAATTTGAAGCTCAATGTGCTCAACTTATCGAACAATCAGCTCTCAGGTGACCTTCCACCGATGTTTACGAAGCAAGTTTACAAGGATAGTTTCATTGGTAACCCAGGATTGTGTGGAGATCTCCCTGGTCTGTGTCCTAGAAGGAGTGATGGGAGGAGGAAGTCGAAGTCCTTGTGGATGCTCAGTGTGATTTTTGCGCTTGCTGTCCTTGTTCTTGTTGTGGGGATTTCTTGGTTCTACTGTAAGTACAAGAACTTCAAGAAGACTAGGAAAATCACCACCATGTCCAAGTGGAGATCGTTTCACAAGCTTGGCTTTAGTGAGCTCGAGATTGCCGCCGGTTGCCTCAAAGAAGATAATGTCATCGGCAGTGGAGGTTCTGGAAAAGTTTACAAGGTCGAGCTAAGCAACGGTGAAGTCGTCGCCGTGAAGAAGTTAAGGGGAGCGACGAAGAAAGAGGCTTTGACCTTTGAGTCTGAGAAAGATGGGTATCAAGTCGAGGTGGAGACTCTAGGGAAGATCCGGCACAAGAACATAGTGAGGTTATGGTGTTGCTGCAACACCGGAGATTGCAAGCTTTTGGTCTATGAGTACATGCCGAATGGAAGTTTAGGCGATATGTTGCATGGAGGTAAAGGGAGCTTGCTGGATTGGAGAACTAGGTACAAGATCGCGCTCGATGCAGCGGAGGGGCTCTCGTACCTGCACCACGACTGTGTACCTCCGATCGTTCACAGGGACGTGAAATCGAACAACATATTGTTGGATGGAGAATTCGGGGCTAAAGTTGCCGATTTCGGAGTCGCGAAAATTGTCAGAGTCAGCAATGGAGAAGAACAGATGTCTGTCATAGCGGGATCCTACGGCTATATTGCACCAGGTCTGTTACTTTATTGTGCTCACCAAATGCCGATCATTTTGTTTGCGCAATTTATTTTTACATGTCCGAGATCGACTCTGAATTGTGTTTATCTGTCTTTGATAGTACTTTCAAATGTCTCTTCAGAAATACTGAATTAAGCTGATCCTATTCTGATGTGATCTGTGATGCAGAATATGCCTATACGCTTCGGGTGAACGAGAAGAGCGACATATACAGCTTCGGGGTGGTCATCCTGGAACTGGTGACCGGAAGAACCCCGATAGATCCAGCTTTCGGGGAGAAAAACTTGGTGAAGTGGGTCGGGGCCACCTTGAACCAGAACGGGACCGACGACGTGATCGACCCCAAACTCGACGCCAGCCACAGGGAAGAAATAACCAAGGTTCTCGAAGTGGGCCTCCTCTGCACTCATTCGCTCCCCATAAGCCGGCCCTCCATGCGAAAGGTGGTGAAGCTCCTGCAGGAAGCCGGCTCCGGCAGCAACAGGACTAGGATGGCAAAAAGGGACGGCAGGTTGTCGCCTTACTACTACGAAGACGACACCTCCGCGAAGATAAACCCCCCGACCGAAGACCCGGTGCGGAGCATGAAAGAGCAGGGGAGCAAGTAAAGGGGAAGAAAAAAACTCCATTTGCATCACCCCCCCTGTCGGGTCTCTCAAAACAGTGGAGAGATCTTCACTGAAGCAAACGAGTCTTTGTTACAGCTGAGTGAAAAATCTGAACTTTCTTGTGGATTCGACTGTTCCAGGATTCCTCGGTCGCTCTTAGTTAGGTGGCAGGAACATGCGAACAGAGGACATGTTAAACTTAAGACACGGAAGTGGATCTTTTCCCACACAGAGCGAAAGACAAACAACAATTCAACTCCGCCCTCCCTCTTCCCCCAAAAATAAAAAATAAAAAATCGCGTTCTCGCGGGAACAACTGATGCGTGACGTCACTGATGATGGACGAGCCTATCCCGTCCATTCGAGACTTCAGGACAGCTTCTGGGACATTGGATCTTGCCCTTTTATATGGGGAATATCCAACGGTGGAGGGGAGCAGGACACCCTCAGCTTAGGGCAGGGGATCTGGCTCCAATTATTGGGGGGGTTAACTTAGCTTTCCTTTTAGTGCTGTGACGTGGAGAGGCTTTGACTCGTGTGCCGTCCTCCATGAAAGTGCCACGGCGGTCGATTGTTTTTGTAGTTTTGTTTCAGCATCTTATTTTCTATTTCTTAGTCGAAGTTCCTGCATCTTATTTGGTAAGGCCGCTCCGTCAAGAAAATTGCAGGCGAAATTGACGGGAGGTTCGGTGTCAAGTTTACATATTGCCCCAGAGGGTAACATGATTTCGGGATAAAATCTAGAATCCATAAAATCACGAGAACCGATCAGCTCTGGATTCTAAGGTATGGAGAGTGGGTTTCAGGTTTTAAAAATTAGAAAATTTGTGGTAGGTAAAACTTGAAATAAGTTTTTATATTTTTTCTTGATATATATCTTCTCGTCATCCTGCGATATTCTATGGTGTTTGATGTTGAGTGTGTAATTCAGAACTACTTTATCATTCAGACTTAGTTTGTTAATGTTTCACATTTTTCATGTTTCTGAATATGAGCTATGATAAGTTGATTTTAGCAAAATGTGATGGTCATTAAATATGATTATTCACATGCAATCGTTTAACTAAGAATGTATGTGGAAATAGGTGAAACTTTGAATCAACTCCGAAACTGGTAGGTTCTAGACTTCAGGATATATAAAGTAGATTTTATGTTCCGATAAGTAAGTAACCTCTATAGATGAGTAGGTTCTATATTTCAAATGGAATCTCTACGAAATCTGAAATCGCTAATTCCCATGTTGGCCCCCTAAACTTTTTGGGATTGTGGGAAATTACCCTTCTACATTTCAATTTCTCTAATTGACCCCCTAGTTTTTAGAAATGGATTGCAATGGGTATGTGGGTGTGGCATTGACTCTTATTAGATTTTGCTTTGGTTGTGAACACGTGACAGTACTTTACTTATTATAGAACGCAAATTCATCATAAAGTACATTCAGTGTACTCTGCGGATAGAGGAATACATAGAGTTGAACATAGTAAAATAATAAATTGAAAGATTTCATTAAAATTGTTCATTTGAAATTTTTTTAAAAAGATAATCATAGGTTGCCCTGTCCATCGGAAAAATAGGGCCGTTATGCTCCTTACTAAACTATGGGCCTAGAATATGAGATGCTAAAGGCTCATGGGTCCGGTGAACCTGGCAATTCAGGCGGCTTTATCTGTTAAAGCGTCGTCCGGGCTTTGAAAGGAGAGACGTGGGATGACTCCGAAGCCTTTCGATGTTACTCATGCGCTCGAAATATTTCATGGCGTGGCGCATTCGGAGGAAACGATGTAAGAGAATCCAAAGGACGAGAACTTCCCACGTCACTTCTGGTTTGACCGATCACCGTACTGGGTCATCAGCTTCGTCTCCTGTTCTTTTGTGTTCTCCATGTACTCGAACAAATTCTCCACCAATAAACTTTTGCAACATTTAATCGTGCGGATAAAAGTTAGGATAAGTACGTTTTATCCCATCTGTGTTAAGTGGCTCAAGACAGGAAAACGGGAACATAGCCAGGATATGTTTCGCAATCACTGCCTCTCTTCCACGCCTAAGAGAGAGCAATACACGAGGACAATCAGGTTTTTCCCACAACTATTGTCTCTCCCCAGCGCCCAGCCGCCTTGTTTGTGTCATTTGCTCTGAAAAGTTCTGCAAAACAAATTTGATCTCAGCTGTGCTTTGCCTCTGCTTGTCTGACATTGCATCCGCAGTTCACCAAACAGTGAAAAAGATACGAAAGTTTTTGGATTTATATTATCCTGCCCTGACTAGCATTCTCCAATGCAGCCTGATAGTATCAGGCACAAGCAACACTTGCAGCGGATCTGAAGGGAAAATGTTAATTTGAGGTTGTAGTCAGTGCTCGTCTTTGCTGCATCTTTGTGATGGGTGTAGTGAGAACTGTTCTCATCCGTTACGTGGTCCTGGTAAATGGTAATAACCAAGGTAGAAACGGGACTAAAGTTTTGGCGAACAGAAAGTAACTGAAGACAGCTTATAATGCCTTATTAAAGGCTAAGAAGAAACAGCAGTTCAAACTGTCCGTTGAACAACCCTAATCGCTCCTCGAGGACCGGACACATTCTAGATATTGGGGAGAAGAGATGCAACTCGACAGAGGCCCTAATAGAAACGCCACTAACTCCCATTGGTTAAGCTCGATTAGCACACATTGAACGCCATAAAAACAAACTGTTCGACAAGTAACGGCAAAAAAATAACAGATCTTGAAACTCCATTGTCTTTTCCCTTGCATGATTTCCTCCATTGTAGCGAGCAAAAAATCCTTAAAAATTTCGAAACTCTTGATAGTTTGGCTGGCGCTGGAAGAAGAGATAGCTCCATTAGTGTTGAGACATTCTTGAGCATGGAGAGTCCAGCGCAAGAACATGCCCAACCCCTGCTTCCCATAAACGATCTGCCGCAAGATCAAGGACCCGGAAAGCAGCCTAAGACGCAGGCGCAAAAGGCGGCGCGGAAGACCTTCAAGCTAACCACGCACTTGGCGAACCTCCTTCCCACGGGGACGGTCCTCACGTTCCAAGTCGTGTCCCCGTTCTTGACCCACCAGGGCAAATGCCCTACCTCCTTGAACCACACCCTAACTCTAGCCCTCCTCGCCCTCTGCGCCGTCTCCTGCTTCTTTCTCTGCTTCACCGACACGGTCCGGGACGAGCGCGGCAAGGTCCGGCACGGGATCGCGACGTTCGAGGGCCTGTGGGTCCTCGACGGGTCGGTGCAGCTCTCGTCTGAGGCCGCGGCCGGGTACAGGATAAGGCTCCTCGACTTGTTGCACGGGGTCATGTCGATGCTGGTCTTCGCTTCGATCGCGCTGTTCGACCACAACGTGGTCAAGTGCTTCTATCCCTCCCCATCGGAGGAGGCCCGGAAGCTGCTCGTGGCCGTGCCGATCGGGGTCGGGGTGGCGTGCAGCTTGATTTTCCTCGCGTGCCCGACCAAGCGGCATGGCATCGGATTCCCTCTCTCTCGACATTGATGATATATTCTTGGTTTTGTGGATTTTCATGTTTTCATGATTTTACTCATGCAGATCAACACAGTGGAGAGCTACTCATGTGCAGTTTTTTTTTTTTTGGTCGGAACACTTATATGCGGTTTTTTTTTTTTGGTCAGACACTTATATGCAGTATTTTTTTTTTGGTCGGCACTCATATGCAGTTTAAGAACCGAATTATTTGCAAGTTTGTTTTTATGGTCAAATTTTTTTTAACGATTTGTTCGATCTTATGAAGTGGAATTATAATTTTCATGACATAGATATGACTTAATTTATTATAACTATAATCTTATAATAATTTTGCAAGTTAAACGATAAAATCGACAAATAGCGGCGTGTGCAATAAAAACTCGTTTCCTCAGTTCACTCTTTTACTGGGTTACGGCCCAAAACCAAAAGGCCCACTGGCTTGGCCCACCATACAAATAATAAGACAGGGTCTAGAATTCGTCTCTCTCTCTAAATATATTCGAAAGATATGTGTGTTGCGCTAATACATTGGTTTCCACAAGATCATCCTTGAGATTCACCCAAAAAAAGTAGATCCCGTTAGTTCAGAGTTTATCCTAATGCTGGCTCTGCTTGCTTAACTACATGAGAAGAGACTTGGTTTGCTGCCAATCTTGAAATCGATTAGCCCTACTAAATTCTTTTCGTTGCCTCGTAGAGAGCCGACTTCATTGGGGATATTAGATTTTCGACGTCAAATTTTATGTTCGGCTTTGGCCCTTTTTCATGTCACGGGAAAAGAAAAAAGCTTTGAAGGTTCTCGGAAAAAAAGGGTTATTTATGGTGCTTCCCTCCTTTGTGGTGCATGCGTTTGGACTTGACACTAGCAAATCCATAACCCAATCAAACTTACGCATCAACACTTGTTAATCATGGCCTCCTCCCCAACGTCGGTGAACAAGAGAGAATTAGTTTCTCTTATCATGAACTTAGGTCTCACTCACGAGAGAGTTCGAGAAACGATAACAAAGATTTCGGGGCTTGATAATGAGACACTTTTCATCCTCTTTTTATAATTCCAGTCGATGCTACAACATTATTTATCCCGAATAACACCATAATAGAACTACGCATTTTTTTTCCATCGTTGGACGGTTGCTGTCTTTGAAAACGTGCGCGAATTCATGGACTCAATCGAAAAAATTAAAAGAGCCGGAGGACTTCGATGGGAATGACCGCGTGAGTTTCTAGAGGAAAGTGAAAGTTTTTACCATTATTTTAATCCAGTTTAAAAGTATTTTTGTTTTGAATGAGCAAAATAGCATCCTAAGCTCTAAACTAATCTTAGGTTTCTAAAATTTTTTCTAGTTGCACAAGATTAATCTGCCATGTTATCCTTATTTTTCGGAGGCTGACTCCCGAGAACGCCACGTCTGAGAAAAGTCCCAACCCGACATTCGGCGAATTAACTCGTAATATTTCCTCCATTTAATTGAGTTTGATAGCGGAACAGGAGTCTCTGTCTCACTCGCGTGCCCCGCGCGTGGGCCACACTCCCCCGTCCTCGTCCTCACATTCGTTGCCGCTTTCAGACAAAACCGCTTCTTCATCGTACCGAAAAAACAAAGAAGCGAGGCCGAGAGATCTTCCGCCCCCACCTCAAAAGTCCCCCCGAAAAATGCACCACATTAAATTAACCGAAAATTAACTAAAAAAGAAAAAGAGAGAGAGATAGAGAGAGTCATAAGCAGTCACCATTTCATGCACAGCAAAGAGAGAGAGAGAGAGAGAGTCTAGAGAGAGAAAGCACGAGGAGGAACCCAACAAGGAGAGAAGCTTGCTTATTCGCGAATCAATCCAATCCTTCGCTTCAACTTCACTCATCAATTACGGCTTCGAATTTCTCGAAAACCCAACAAGGAAATTTGATTTTTGTTTTTCTTTTCTCCCTCGCCCCCTTTCGACACACAAATCCAAAACCATTATCGCCAACACGCACGCACACATCTCTCTCTCTCTCTCTCTCTCTTTCCGTCCTCCTTTTTGTCCTCCCCCCTCATGGAATTATTATTGTTGCCTGTAAACTTAATTATATATCAGGAAAACATGAGAGCGATTAAAGAAGCCGCGACTGCCGTTGTAGGCAGTGGTTGCTGCTGCTCCTGTTCGTCGCAGTCATCATCGCAATCACTTTATCGTAATTACGGGGATGGTTTTTTTGGTGCTTTTAACGCTCCAGTTCTTGGGTTGTTATTATTATCGTCGTTGGTGCTATATTTCCACAAATCTGACCTCACATCGCAATCGACCCAGAGACACGAGAGAGAGAGAGAGAGAGAGCGAAAAGACTCGAGAACAAGTTAGCAATATTTTCGAATTTTTGATTTTCTTACTTGGTTGGCGGGGGGGAGGGGAGAGAAGGAAAGTCTTTTGGGTGAAATTTATATTCCTCGCTTTTTCGTCAAACAAACAAAAAGTCATTTTTTTTAAGAGGGAGGGGGAGTTTTCCTGTGTGAGCGAGAGAGCGAAGTTCTCTTCTCGATTTCTAGGGTTTGTGCTCGTCCCTGTGTTCGTTTCTGGGTCGGAAATGGAATTTGGTTTCTAGTCCTTCTCGAGCCTGTTCCGATCCGTGTTTCTCTCTTTGGGAGCTCCGAGCAATGGAGGAGGAGGAGGAGATGGCTGTAGCTGCTGCCGCCGGTGCTAGCAGTAGCGGCGGGGCCGACGCCGGTGGAGGTTGTGGCGGTGGTGATGCTGAGAAGAAGAAGCCAGTTGAAGGAGAGGGCAAGTCTAAGCGCAAGATGAAGACTGCTTCTCAGTTGGAGATGCTGGAGAAAACTTATGCCGGTACGAATGCTAACTAGTTTATATGCGCTTGTGTGTTGCCTTTTTCTTATTCGTATTAACTGTTTGTTTGCGCGTTATGTTGATTTTCACTGCGAAATTGGCGTTGATTCAGTGGAGCCGTATCCATCCGAGGCGATAAGAATTGAGCTCTCGGGGCAATTGGGGCTTTCTGATAGGCAATTGCAAATGTGGTTCTGTCACCGGCGTTTGAAGGATAGAAAGGGGCCATCAAAACGGCAGCGTAAGGACTCTCCAGCTGCTGCCGCAGAGCCAATGTTGGTTGGTGGGGACGCAGCAAAGGAGCTTCCCTATGGTGTTGTTGCTGGATCAAGTTCGCTTACGCCGGCTGTGGATCCATGGAGAGCCACTCCACGGGTCGGGACGGCTGTTGCACGATTAACTGGTGATTATTCGGGGGTCAAGCGGCATTATGAGCCAGAACCATCATTGGCTGAGCGTCATGCAATTGCATTTGTGGAAGCACAGTTGGGCGAGCCTTTGAGGGAGGATGGGCCGATTCTTGGGATGGAGTTTGATCCTCTTCCACCAGGTGCATTTGGCACGCCTATCGGTGAGTTGAGTTCTCTGCTTCATAAGCATGCTAATTTGGATGTTGCTATTTTTGTTCAATATCAGGGAATGGCAATTTCATTTGGTGATTGGTAGTAATGTCTTGTTGATGCATTAACTTTTTACTACTTAATATCACATGGAGCTTGACTAAAGCTGTCTATTGGGTGATTAGATTCTAATGGTCTGCCAATGTACTTGGGAGAGTAGGAGTGAAGTTCAGATCAAATTGATATTGCTCCCCACTGAAGACAAGGCAAGGGTGGCTCAATAAATGGTTGGTGTTTTGGATATGGAAATAGCAAACTGGCGGTGAGGAGGGAACTTCATCTGTATTTGAACGAGTTAATTTATGGTATTTCATAGGTGGGTTAGGACTTCAAATAAATGGGTCAGAGTGCTGCCTAGCCCTAGGTGCCAAATCATGCAAAAGAATTTATGAAACCGGGCTAAGTTCATGGAAAAGCACTTGTCGATGTAATGCGTTATATAGAAGTTATGGCATTGTGAGATACAATTTGGGAACCGTGAAGATGCCAGGAAGATACAGAGGAGCAAATTATCGTGCATAGGACAGTCCTTTACCAAGGTCTCCGGCCAGGACCTTGACACTAGGGAACAAAACTGTTGAAGGTAAATGGCAGGTGTCGCCGTCTGTGGATTTTTCCCCCTTTCTTGTTTGGAGGAAAATTGGAACGAGCTGCTCGAATTTTATCTTGGTTGCGCAGTATATAATAGGGTTATCGATTAGGAGTGAGACCTTGAGAGTTTAGAGGTTTAGCTTTGGAGTCCAGGGACAAAGATTTTTTTTTTTCTGATGCGTTTAGCCTTGGAGATTTTTGTAAGAACAGGATAGAGTAGACGTGATTGTCTGAGCGGTCTATTAGTCACCATTTCGGACAGTAGTCGCATAAAAGGCTTCGTCCTGTAAACACCAAAACCCTGTCGTCAGTAATCAGCATTTTTTCATCTTTATTTGAGTAGATAACGTCAACATCAACAACACCTTTATCCCAAACTAGTTGGGGTCGGCGGTCGATGAACCCCAAAGAATCATAAAATATATCCACCCATAGGTAGCTCAGTTGGTTAGGCACACTGTTTTCAGGTTCAATTCCTCAGATGAGTATCTGTGATTTAAGTGGGGGGCCATGACGGTGGGTTGCTGTGCTAGTCTCCCCCAAGGAATAGTCGATGTGCGCGCAAGCTAGTCTGGATATCTTGGTTATAAAAATAAATAAATAAATTGCAGAAATATGAACTATTGATCCTTAGTCTCAATCATACAATCTAAGAAAAGTTCGTCATTATATCCGTTTTCTTATTTGAAGTCTTTAGAAAAATGTTATTCCCATTCTAAACATCCTCCTTCACGTGCAACTTTATCCATTTCCTTTTTTACGTTTTTGGCACTAACAATTCGAAACTAACGCTAGATTACAGGAGAATACAGGAAATGAAGAGAACCTTGTCTTCTGATCTGTTGTTACTTGAAGTTAGATCAGTAACTTATGAAGAGTTTCTGCTTCTGACATAGAATAGAACTTGCTGGTTTATATGCAATCCATCACGTCACTGCAATAAGAGGTTGTGGGATTCGCTGTAGCGGAATATGGTAGAATCTGTAATATGTTACTGTTCTTGAGAGACAAGAAAGGATTTTCTGGAGTTTGCTTTTTTGTTGCTGTTAGCTTGTTAGTGCTCGATGTGACAACAAGATATTAGTTTCAGGTGGCTAAATGAGGTCACTCATAATTTGCTGCTTAATGTTTCCGGTGTGTTTTTTCACTTGGGGAATGAGGAATGTCTGGTTGTTGAGTCCTTTGAATGAAAGCTCTTTGAAAGTAATAATTTGGTGCATGTCTTGTCTGATTCATTTTAATCCTCTCTCGCGGAAGGTTTTGTAATGGCCGGAACCTGCTTTGTAATCTCCCGTTGTCTCTGCCACAATTGAATTCCATTGTGCTATATATGTTACAGGAGGAGCAGTGATGGGGCAACATAAACAAACTGGGAGATCTTTCGAGACCAAATATGAGCGCTCTGATGCTAAGTCAGTTAAGGTCAGTAGATGTCTCTATGTAGAATGAAGCAACTATAAATATTGAGAACATTTGGTAAATATGCATACGGGGACTGAAAAAGCATGCTAGTTTTAGTTCATTTACGAAGAATAAACTAGATATGAAAAATCCACTAAATGATGTAGGATAATCTTTAAATTGTAGCTGAGTTGGTTTTTGGTTCTAATGACTGGGCTCTACGGATTGAATTTCTTCTAGCAGAGTTGAATATTTTTAGCCTAGTTTTTTTGGACTGGTTAGCTGACAAGGGGCCACCCCCAAAACCCCCTTCTCCCCAACAACATCAACAACACCCTCTCCCCCCCCCCCCCCCCCCCCCCCCCCCCAAAAAAAAAAAAAAAAAAGAATGCACACAAAACACATAGGCACAAATAAAAAGGGAAAAGATTTGAGGAACTGACATGAATCTGTCATATGTGTTATTCTTAGGGTGTTGGGCGTCCAGTCCATGAATACCAGTTTCTTCCAGAGAAACCAACTGTTAGAGCTGAGACATATGAAAGAGTTGTTCCACCATACCATTATGGTTCAGATAGTATGGTTTCAGCCGGACCTTCATTCCTGCATGGGAATGAGTCAATGCCCATGCCCTCTGGATATGGTCTTCAAAGTCGGATGCCTATTTTGAGTCTCCTAACTCCACCAGGCAAGCCAGGGCATCTCTCGGCATCAACTCCAGGAGAATATGATTTAGATCCATCAAAAACGTCTTCTACAAACTTGGAGATTGAAAAGAGTCTTGGTGCTCACTCTGTTTCAGCTTTGGACAATCCACATGTATCATCGGACAGACGGGTCATTCACAATGAGGAACTTTTGCGAGCTGAGAGAAAGAGGAAGGTAATTTCTTGGATTCTGAAGTATTTTGAAGTGTGTATAAGTAGATGTCTTGTCTGTAAATTATCATCTTGGAGAATGTTTCAGTAAGTCCTGTCTCTGAGCTATTACCTGTACAGACGGAAGAGGCTAGGATACAACGGGAAGTTGAAGCTCATGAGAAAAGGATTAGAAAAGAATTAAAAAGGCAAGATATTTTGAGACGCAAGGTACAGGGTGTGCTGTTTTGCAGTGAAGTTTATTTGTTGTCAATTGGTATTATTGCATGTCTAAGTTTACTTGTTGCCAATTAATATTATTGCATGTCTGCATTTAGAGAGAGGAGCAAGTAAGAAAAGAAATGGAGAGGCTTGACCGAGAAAGGCGAAGAGAAGAAGAAAGATTGCTGCGAGAGAAGCAGCGAGAGGTAGAGAGGTACCAGCGTGAGCAAAGGCGTGAATTCGAGAGGAGGGAAAAATTCTTGCAGAAAGAATCTAGAAGAGTAAGCTTGAGAAACCGTGGTTTTTTTTCCTTCTCAATTAAGATTTAAGTTTTTTCAACTAGTAAATTACTGGTGCGTATGTAGGCTGAGAAAATGAGAAGAAAAGAGCAACTTCGAAGAGAAAAGGAAGCTGCTAGACTTAAAGCTGCTAGTGAGAGAGCAATTGCCCGCAGAATGGCAAAAGAGTCAGTGGAACTCACCGAGGATGAACAATTGGAGCTAATGGAGTTTGCAGCCTCAAGCAAAGGGTTACCTTCAATAATGTCTCTCGATTTTGAAACTTTGCAAAATCTTGAGTTATTTAGAGGTAGGTTGTGGAATCTCTGGTTGGACACTAGATTATTTGTGATTCTGGCAGCAGATTATCCTGAAAGCTATTTATTTGTCTTCACCAATTACTGCAAATGGATCTCACAAGCCTTTAATAGAAAGGCTTGTGAGATCACCAAATTGTTCTATGCATTATAGCTTCTGGAATTAATTTAACATTGCAGTAGTGTTGAGATGCATGAATGTAATGTAAGACTTACTTTAAGCTGGAATTTGCTGGGACCTTGGGTTCTTGATCTGAGTGCAAGTAGCCAATGGCCAGGTTGTTGTGTCTTTGATACAAAGTCGTGTTTTACCCTTTCTTTTCAGAAAATAATGGTAGATGATAGAACTGCAAGCAAGTTTTGGCGGGATTTGAGATCCTTAAAAGTTCATGCTAGCTATGTGCCAGTAAACTTCCACACTGGATTTTTACTCGATATGATTGCGGTCTACTTATTGTCCTATTGGTAGAACAAAAAGAAAACTTTAGATGAACACAATTACTGAAACCGTGGAGATCTGAAACATGGTAACTGGTAGCAATGTTACTATCATTTGAAGAAGGAAACCTATGTCAACTGCCATGTTTGGCTCCAAATTTTCAACTTTCTGGTTATGTCTATGGATTGGTTTATGCTGAAAATGTTGGATTCATTTTAAGCCCTTAATAGCTTAATTGAATTGAGCTCATGAGGAGCATGCTGCATCTGAAAAAGCAGCTTATATTATCTATTATTCCAGATTCAATGACTGCATTTCCACCCAAATCTGTGCAAATGAAAAAGCCATTTGCTATTCAACCTTGGTCGCATTCTGAGGAGAATATTGGGAATCTTCTCATGGTAAGCTTGAGCTTTGGTTCTCCTCATATTTTTATTTGTTATTGCTTTTCTCATGTCCTTTTATCTTAGCTTGCTCCTTCATCCCTTTATTTTGGGCAAAAATGTTAAAAGAACTCATGATTTTACTCTAGTTAATTTGCTCCCTCTTATTTTAAATAGTTCACATCTTGAGGTTTAATGTATGTGTACGAAAGAAAAGTTACCTAGTGCTTATCCATGATATTCTGTGATTGTTGGTTTATTTATTATATATTCATTCATAGTCACAATGTCTTTCAACTTTAATGTCGTCCAGCTGAATGTCAGATAGCAACTGTAGGTCTGGATGATGTGAGATAGCTTCTTGTACCTGTCCAAGACAGAGGGCACAAAGTAAATTCTAGTTCAATGATTGGGCTGGTTTTATTTCTTTTAAAGTCCCATGTTATTGAGGAAAAGCCGGGGAAGAGCTTACGTAGATCACTTCCTAAGGCTGCAAACAATATGTAGACCTTTCCTAGAATAATTGGTTAAGATATTATGGTTCTTGAATTTTCTGGCTGTATTGATACACTGAATTTTAGTTGCCGGGATGTAAGATCTGTTGTGCCGAGTATCGTTGTGTTTTGCCATGCCTTGATCCCCACATAATCAGCATCAGGCTCTGGGGTCTCATGGGCATCTTATATTAGCATGTTAGCTCTTGTAGACTGTTGTTGGTCACGTTCCTTCAAGGAGTTTGTCACTGTGAGTTTGTAGTTGAAAGTTCTTGCTTATTCTAATTCTGTTTATAATACATTGTTAGTGGACAATCTTTTTTCAATCAACATCAACATCACCTTTATCCCAAACACAATCTTTTCTCAATGAACTATGATATTCCTGATAATGCAGGAATTGAATATGTTGCTTTTGCATCATATGATATGTTCAAAACAGTATTTTTGTGTCATAAAAGTTGTAGTACTGTGAAAACAATTGATAAGTGGCGCCACTTCTCATAATTACTGTGGCTATATAGCCTTGCTTTTCCAGTGACAGAAATTTTGTTTGTGCATGAACCTTTGGAATCTTAAATATTTCATCACTATGCTAATCTTTTCCTGAAAGTATCTTGGGTTTGTTTCTTGACTCTAGGTTTGGAGGTTCCTGATAACTTTCACAGATGTTCTTGGTCTGTGGCCATTCACACTTGATGAGTTTGTCCAAGCTTTCCATGACTATGTATGTTCTAATTTGTACTTATTAATATCATTCCTCGAAGAGTCAATATCTCTAAGATGGGAGCTCATGAGCCATCTTGCTTTCTTCTCTTGCTAAGCATATTTTGCCTTGTGATTCAGGATGCAAGGTTATTGGGTGAGATACATGTTTCTCTCTTACGAACAATCATCAAAGATATTGAAGATGTTGCAAGGACACCTTCCACTAATGTGGGAGCAAATATAAATAGTGTTGCTAATCCAGGCGGTGGGCATCCACATATAGTTGAAGGGGTGAGCCAATTCTTGTTAGTTCCTATAACTGTTTGGATTGTTATTAGATCCACAGTTTTTTAGATATTCAACATTAGATGGATGACAGTGTGCTTGTGAAAGTTTGACTTGTTTCTCGTACTATTGGTGGACTTAAGAAAATCCTAATTGTTTTATAGGACATTGCCAAGTTTTATTATTATTATTATTATTTTTCCAGAGGAGGAGGGCTGTAAATGTCTTCATTTCCTGGAAGTTGTATAATTAGCTGCCAATTATTTTGTAGTCTTTGGGGTTCATCGACTGCTGACCATAGCTAGTTTGGGATAAAGGTGTTGTTGATGTTGATGTTGGGGTGGGGGGGGGAGGGGAATCGTGGCATCATTTGGCCTTTTCTTCATTAAGATGGAATAGAAGAAACTTAGAAACATCCTTAAGCTGCACTCACTAAGAATTGGAAGTTATGTTCCTTTCATCTTTTTCTGCTTTGCTCGTTATTCATCAGCAAAGATTGTTAACTTAGGCATTCCTTACAGGCATATTCTTGGGGTTTTGACATTCGGACCTGGCAACGGCAATTGAATCCGCTTACATGGCCTGAAATATTGCGGCAGTTTGTCCTTTCTGCAGGATTTGGGCCACAATTAAAGAAAAAGAACGTTGAAGCAGTATGTCTTCATGATGATCATGAGGTGATCTTGTATCCCTGAAGACTATCTTGGAATTTTACTACTAGTAGTCGTGTTATTATTTTTTGCTGCTTCCATTTCAAAAAGAGTATAGCAATTTCTATGCTTCGAGATGCATACTATTTCCTTGCATTTCTTTATCTGATGACATCTCCTTTTTGAGTTTTGTGGCTGGAGTTTGTTCTAGATGTCGTAGAGGACATTGAAGGCATGTTAGACGGCCTAGATCTCGTGAAAGAGTAGTTTGAAAATTACTGGGACAAGTTTCCTTTTTTTTTTTTATTTCTCGGGATTGAATCTGGTATTAGTTGTAGGACTAGAACAAGGTGCCATAATTAAGGATAACCATGAGAACTATCAACTCTTGTTGTCTTTAACATTTTGCAGCTATTTATTTATCTCATTATATTGGTATTGCCAAGAGCGAGATTCTTTATTCATGCGTCTGTTTCTTGTACTTAATGGTCATTTACTTTGCTTTATTAGTTGTTTCGCAGTCAGTATAACACGTCATGAAAAAGTACAGAATACCAAGGAATCTATTTCACATAAGCATGGATAGTCTTTTGTTTCTGAATATGCCAAACTGAAAAGTGTTGCATGGATTTACTTCAATTTTGTTCCTTTTTACAGTTTTTCTGGGTATCTTGAAGTAACATTTGTAATTGAATTTGTATGTTGATGTTGTTAGCAGAAGAACAGAGAGTATTCGTTCCTTGCAATTGTCAACAGAAAGAGTCAGGTGTTTTTTGCTGTATAAAATTCATGGTTCGCGGAATTAGTTGAAGTAGATGATTTCTCTAGTTCTCGTTGACTTGTTAAACTATCGATCGAATGAGCTTAGTCAATATTTTGCTGCTTGGATCGTTGCATCCCAAGTTGCTATATTTTTGTTGCTGCTTAAGATTTTAGATATATTATGTTGAGGCTGGGCGTTGCTTCATACTTCAGGGTGATGTTAGTTTGAGACTAACTTGTCAAACATCCTTTCCATTGCCTTTTGATGTTGGTTGTGAACATTCCAACTGTTGCATGGGATTAAGGGTTTGTAAGCCCTTCTAATGGTCCTTTGTGCTTTACTAGGCTTAAGTACACTACGAGTGTCAAAACTTGTGTACGGCGCTGACTTTAGTGCCAAAGTTTTCGAAACGATCACTTAAGTGCCAATTTTTTTGAAAAATGATCACTTCAATGCCAAAACTTTAAGATGATACACTGAAGTGCCAATTTTTTTAAAAGCGATCACTTAAGTGCCAAATTTTTTGAAAATAGCTCACTTCAGTGCCGACTCCCGGGGAGTCATGTCAGCTCAAATATTAATAAAAAATAAGCCACATCGGATTTCCGGCAAGCTACGTCAACTTAAATCGGAGTTGGCATTAAAGTTATTGTTTTTTAAAAAATTTGGCACTTAAGTGATCGTTTTTAAAAAAAGTTGACACTTAAGTGATCGTTTTGAAAGTTTTGGCAGTAACGTGTGTGCCGTACACTAGTCTTGGCACATTTAGTGTATTTTAGCCTGCTTTACTGACAACAAAAAATGAATTACTTTTATTTGTTGGAACTATGAACAAAATGGATTTGGTGTGCTAAAAGTGAAAGGAAAGGGCTAAAATCTGCAGCCCGAAAATCCTGAGTTTCTTCGCTCTGCAGTAGTGAAAAGTGAGTCCTTTTTAACTCACGTTAAGATTTTTTTTTCCCCTCCACTGCAATGGCAGGGTAATGATGGTGAAGATATAATTTCTTTCTTGCGAAATGGTGCGGCTGCTGAACATGCCTTTGCCAAAATGCAACAAAGGGGATATTCTAATTTACGTAGATCAAGGCATCGTTTGACCCCTGGAACAGTCAAATTTGCAGCTTTTCACGTTCTTTCTCTGGAGGGAGACGAGGGCCTAACAATACTCGAAGTTGCTGATAGGATTCAGGTGAGACTGGATTTGTTGACTGAAACATGTTTGATCATTTTGTCATTTAAGGTATTAAATATTTTCCTCATGTATTCTCTTGGAAGAAATGTGGACTACGAGATCTTACTACAAGTAGGACTCCAGAAGCGTCGGTGGCTGCTGCTTTGTCAAGAGATACCAAGCTTTTTGAGAGAACTGCTCCGTCAACGTATTGTGTCCGACCTTCCTATAGAAAGGATCCTGCTGATGCTGAGGCTATACTTTCTGCTGCTAGGGAAAGGATTCGAGAATTTAAAAGCGAGTTTGTTGATGGAGAGGAAGCTGATGATGCTGAAAGAGATGAAGACTCTGAAAGTGAAAGCACAGAAGACCCTGAGGTGGAAGAGTTAAATGCTGAATTGAATTCGCAGAAGGAGGTCTCCCAAAGAGATGTCGATCTACTTGAGGGGAAAACTCTTACAGGTAATGGAAAGGATGATGCTGATGTTATAGACATCTCGCAGAACGGCCTGGAGACAGCGAATGGGGAGTCATCTTTGAAGTTTCCTGAAAATGTGATCAAGAATGAAGATGCCAGTGCTCCTATTGACGGAGATGGTGGTGTTATTCAGGATGAAGCAACTGGTAATCAGCAAGACACCGATATTGATGAAAGCAATCCTGGGGAGCCATGGGTGCAAGGACTTATGGAAGGAGAGTACTCGGACCTTTCTGTTGAAGAGCGCCTCAATGCTCTGGTTGCTATTATTGGTATTGCAATTGAAGGGAATTCAATACGCAATGTTCTTGAGGTAAACTATTTCTCTCTTTTCATCGAGCAGTTGGATATGATTATTGTAATTATGTTTGTGGTCTGAAATGTGAGCCGACTGTTCAGGAACGCCTGGAAGCAGCAACTGCATTGAAGAAACAGATGTGGGCAGAGGCACAACTCGATAAACGCCGAACAAAAGAAGACTACTTGATGAAGATTCACTATCCATTCCAAATGGCAAGTAAAAATGAAGCTAACCTCACAAATCTATCATCAGCTGAGGGGAAGCTAAGCCCTTTGCTTACTGTCGACAGTGGTAATAATGAGATGCCACTGGATCCTGCTATTCAGCGAGAATCAATGATTGATCAGCAGAATTTGAGTCCTTTCTTAAATTCTGAAGGGAACCTGCAAATGCAAGATATTCCTGGTGGTTCAGATAATTTTTCACTACAGCAAGTAGGATATGCTACTGAAATGTCCCGCTCACAGTTAAAATCCTATATTGGGTATAAGGCAGAAGAGTTATATGTATATAGGTCATTACCTCTTGGTCAGGATCGAAGGCGTAACAGATACTGGCAATTTGTCACGTCCAATTCAAGAAATGATCCTGGCTGTGGTAGGATCTTCGTTGAGTTGCATGATGGACGATGGAGGATAATTGATTCTGAAGAGGTGCTGATCTCTATCTTAAGTGGCTGTTGTATGATTAAGTTGTTAGTCTGCATTGGCGGGTATATTTGTGCAATGTGTTATCTATCATTTTTTCCATGCCTCTCTTTAGAGTATAGCAATAGTAGAGGCAAGTGTTACCTGCCTTCTTAGAGATGTTGCTGGCTAACGTCTTTCTTTTTTCTTGATATACATTCTACACAGTTCTAATCTATCGGTGTAATGCATGCAGGGTTTCAATTCTTTGTTAGCATCTTTAGATGTACGTGGGATTAGGGAATCATATCTTCACTTCATGTTGCAAAGGATAGAGTCATCCTTCAAAGAATCTGTTAGGAGAAATGCAATCTGCATTGGTGGCAAGAGATCAAGTGAAGATAAAGTCAAGAGACATGCTCTTGAATTGGCCAGTGGTGCTGATGCTTGCATAGGCATTGAAAGCCCTAGCAGCTCTGTATGTGGAGTAGATCCTGAGACTTCAGAGACCTCCACATCGTTTGAAATTGAGCTTGGAAGAAATCGACATGAGAAAGATGGTGCTCTGAAGAGATATCAGGAGTTTGAGAATTGGATGTGGAAGGAATGCCTAAGTCCTTTAGTAATATGTGCCAGAAAATATGGGAAGGAAAGATGTGTGCCACTTCTTAATGCTTGTGATCGATGTCATGAGATATATTTTGTGGACTGTGATGACTGCCCCTCTTGTTATTGGAACTCTACAACCTCGAAGAGTGACGTATATTTCTCTGAGTCTGAACACTCTTCACCTTCTGAACACAAATTGCATATTCTGTCTGACCCTGCTAAGTATACTTCAGTGTCTGCCCCTGTGAAAATAAGATTGCTGAAAGCGTTATTGGCTTTGATGGAGGCAAGTTTATCCTATGCTTTCAATATCTTCAAGCTCTTTTCTCCATGTTATGTTGAATTGTGCTTCCCTATAGATTTTTGCAGCTTATGGTTTCCTTAATGTTCACTTGGCAGGCTTTTGTTCCTCCAGAAGCTCTTGAATGCTTTTGGACTGATGATTATCGCAAGTCTTGGGGTATCAAGCTGCAAACTTCATTGTCTGCTTCAGACCTTCTTCAGGTTCTAGCTTAACTGTTTGTTGATGCTGTTAGTGTATTTGAATTTCTAGCAATGTTATCCCTCTTCTGAAAAACAAGGAATTGCCTTCTCCTTTCACTTTATGTGCCTGGAAGCATATTTTCGTTGGATTTTAAAGAATGGGCATACTCCATTAGTACTTTTGTGTTGTCTTTTGATTGTTTGCAAAAGATATTCAAGATGAGGTGCCGTAGTGTATGCTATTTGCAGACGATATCGTGCTTAGTGATGAGACTAGGGCTGGGGCTAATGCTAAGCTAGAAGTATGGAGAAGCACGTTAGAATTTAAAATATTTACACTAAGTCGAAGTAAGACGGAATATTTGAAGTGTGAGTTTGACACGGCAGGAAGAAGGGATCAAGAAGCCGTACATATGCTCGGATAGGAGTTACTCAAGAAAGATACATTTAGATATCTGGGATCAATATTACAAAAGGAGGGAGAGATTGATGAGGATGTAAGCCATATAATCAGAGCAAGTTGGATGAAATGGCGCAGTGCATCGGGATTTTTGTGTGATCGCAAAATTTCTTTTAGGTTAAAAGGAAAATTTTATAGAACAACAGTCATACCTGTCGTATTATATGGAGCTAAATGTTGGCCAGCACAAAGTAAACATGAGCATAAAATGGGAGTAGCAGAAATGAGAATGTTAAGGTGGATGTGTGGTCATATAAGGATAGATAAGATAAGGAATGAAGAGATTCGACGAAAAGTTGGAGTAGAACCGGTGGCGGAAAAGATGAGAGAGCATAGATTGAGATGGTTTGGGCATATCCTCCGAAGGCTTTTAGATGCGCCGGTACGAACATAAACTTGCTATCGAGAGCATAACACGAAGAAAGCAATAGGTCGGCCGAAACTTACTTGGGGGAAAGCAGTGAAACAAGATTTAATGGAGTGGGAAATAAATTGTCGTACGGTTTGTCTTAGGACGGAGTGAAAGAAGTCTATTAGTGTTGTGGAGGGGTAGTGTATAGATAGATAGATAGATATAGATATATACATATATATATTTATTTATTTTTACACATTTTTCTTTTTTCCCTTGCTTGATTCTGCTTTTATTTTTTATGATTTTTTGGGGTTGATCGACTGCCAACCTCAACTAGTTTGGGATAAAGGTGTTGTTGATGTTGATGTTGTTGTGTTATTTCGTACTTTTCTTGCAAAGTCTTTCTTCTCAGAACCTGTTCCTTTTTTGGTTTTCAGGCTTTGACATTGTTGGAGAGTGCCGTTAGGAGGGATCATTTGTCCCCTAATTTCGAGACTACTAATGAATTGCTGAGTATATCTTCTGCGTTTGCTACTGATATTTCTGCCAGTCTTGAAGCTTTGAATGTACTCCCATGGATACCCCAAACGACAGCTGCTGTTGCCTTAAGACTCATGGAATTTGATTCAGCTATCTCTTATTCGCTTCATCAAAAGGAGTCTGCAGTTAATAATGGTTCTGGGGACTTTGAGGTGATTTGCTTGTTTAATATAGTGAACTTTGATTGTTCTTTTTTCTAATCAGTTTGCATAATGATAAAAGGAGGTACATAGTGGTGGAATGCATGTATGCTGCCAACTTTCTTATAGCCAGGATAATGATGATAACTATTCATATTGATGTGATTAGAACTTTTTAGTGGCTCTATCATAAATGGTTGATTTACCACCAAAATTGAAGGAATTTCCTAATTTTTAGAAGTCAAAAGAACATTTTCATGTGACTTGAATAGCAATATATGTTAGTTTTTAAAGATTTGAGGTGTTAGTGTTGAATCTCAAATTGACTTGTACATGAAGCATCAAGTACTGTCTGCAAAAGGTCTAAATTCTATTTAATTTTGGCTTATTTTAAGCAAGAAGGTATCTATTAACTTTCCCCAGAACTTCAAAATTTTAACTCGGTCATGAAAAATTTTCAGTGAATTCAAACTACTTTAAAAGCTCATATCTTAAATTGTTATGGATGCTCATTATAATCAAAGTAAACCCTCAGATGCTAAAGAGTTAGAAGTAAAAGAAAGGTCACTCCTAACACATCTTAGGCTTTCTTTCCTTTAAAGTAGGATTGAAGGTGAGATTAAAGAGCCAGGGCTGCAAAAGTTAGCTGGTTGAATCGGAAAAAAGAAAACATGGAAAAAAAAATTGAGTACGCCTATTGAAGACTTATTTTCCTCCAGGTATTTAGTTCCTTTTACTGGCAAAATGGGCAAATTACAGACAACCTGGTTATATTATAGGTGGTGTTTTAGAAAAAGAGTTGACCGGCCACCTGTTCTATGAATTGGATTAGAAACAAGTAGGTTCTGGCCTGTTTTGATTGGTGATGTAATATTGGACTGAACTGGCTGAGAGCAAGACCACTATCACTGTACTGCTTGTGATACTTTGTCAAATAAAATGTGATTGGGTAAAGATCAGTGAAAGTGGAAATTAATTGTGCAAGGCAGGCTTGAACCTGGACGTGCGACTCTTTGATGATGGATCATTACCATTAAAACCGAACTTGTCCAATAGCCGGGGTTGAAACTATATATTTTGCAGTTATTTGACAATTGTTCACCTAGTTACTGCAAGACCTCACAGGTTATAATTCCGATTTTTGATTTCAGTAAGCTGGCCCAAGTTGAATTTGAGTTGTAGGACCATGGTTTGAAAAGACTAAAACTTCTTTCCCTTGGCTTGGCTCTTATAATGTCGTATGCAATTCAGTCTTACCTTGAAGTGCTAATTTGTTTTCCTGAATATTGATTTAGAATATAAAGAGTCTGCGAACATAGTTTCAGAATTTACGCATGAACTTGTGGCATAAGCTGATTTTTGTCCTTTAAATCCTTGCTGATTGTTTACGCAATTAATGGCTCTGTTCTTCCTTTTTCCAGAAGTTTCCATCAAGATACATGGGCACGAGGAGTTGGCAGAACCATGATAGTGCAGCAACTCCTTTTCGAGGTGGGCCTCTAGATGAAAACTGGGCTGACCCTGGGCTAATGCTCCCTGGGTCTAGTCGACGACGGGGCCGGGGAACTGGAAGGGGCCTTAGTCGCACAAGTGGTCGGAGATCCCAGAGACGGGCACTCGGGGGTTCTAAGTTTGACTCTGGCAAGAGAGCTAGAGTGGCGAATGGCGAGCGAGGGCGATCACGTGGACGAGGTGGACGTAAGCGCGGACGGCGTAGCACTAGAAATCGGCAGAGTGCAGTGAAAAAGGAAGTCCCTGTTTTTGGTGAAATTGACACCCCGAAAGAACAGATGATGGCGGAATCGCCGGAAGTCTTGATTGAGGAGGGATGGAATGGCGATGAAGGTAACAATAATGTGGGGCTGAATTTGGAGGAAGCCGAAAATAGCAGTAGTTCAGAGAGTTCAGAGTACGAGGATGAAGATGGGCAAGCGACTGGGTCGTACAGATATGATCTCGCAGCAGATGACTACACTGGAGGCCTCAATGGCAAGGCTGATGAATTGTCGGAAGCAAGCGATGAAAATATAGATGGCAATGAGGAAGTTGAGGACGAGGAGGAGGACGAGGAGGAGGAGGATGAGGGAGACGATGTCGTGGACGATGGAGGCGGAGATTTAGACGTTCGCGAATACATAAATGGGGAGTTCGATGAGGAGGAGGAGGATACAAGAGCTGTTGATGGATTTGAAAATATGGACCCTGAAGATGGTACAGGATCTACATCTTCGGAATACAGTGACTGAAAATCCATGCTATCCGCTTGAAAATTGTACTCCATATTGTTTCAACGTTAGGTTCTTAGAGGTACATGTATCTAGAGAGAGAGAGAGAGAGCTGTAGAAATGAGCTCAGGTATTCGAGGCAATTCTATCACACGCAGATGTATGTATGCTCGCCGCTGCGCTGTACTCTGATATGCTTCCCTCCCTACATTTGGTGATGATGAGGGAAGAGGCTTGAATATAAACTTACTATTTCGATGGCCTAAAGAAGATGGACCTCCATCTCACTTCCATTCATATTTTGACTCATCCTATGTGCTTGGATTTTTCCGCCCAGCGCTCGATGACACGACCTGTGTAGTGCCGTGCCTACCGCATGCATCTTGTTCTGTGACAGTCGAGAACCAAGTCCCCGACATTCCTGATTCCCCTTATGGTGTCCAGATGCTTCTGCGGTTAGACTTGCGTTGTTCTTTTTTTGGCCGACTCCGTTACATTAATGTGCAATCACGCTCACGGGCCGCGATTGATCGAAGTTGGAAGCCACCTCCGAGGAAAAGTGGGTGAGAAAAAGACAACATCGCACTCTATTCTTCGAGATCGAGAGAGAGGGGGAAGAAGCAGTGATTAATCCGATCGATCATCTGAACAAAAGTATGCTTTCTATACTCCATTGGGATTTTTAAAGAGATTTCGACTTACCTTCTTGATTGCGAAGCAGTAAGCGGCACAAAGTCCAAATACCACGGCGGCCCTTGTTAAGGTGTCGCCACCGCATTGTTTCTTCTTTGGTCGAGCAATTCAGTATGGTCTTGGTCGACTTTTACGTACCTTGACCAGCTCATTATTTCGGACAATCTTAAAGGCCTCCTCCCTCACGTCGGCCCGATGCATTCAACAAGATTTCGCTTCTACACTGCTTCATAAAAAACGACTACAAAAAGAGGGAGAGCCTGTCTTAATCGTCTAAACCAGCGTTTTACCAGGTATTTGGAAGATATTAGGACCCTTTTTGCTAATCATGACGAAGTGATCAATTGGGAACATAACGAGCTTCAAATTAACAAACCAAATTGAAAAACGCCTCAAAAAGTTACATGCTACCTCAATAATTTGTCTGTCGGATTAATCCTCGTTTCACAATCCACTCCGCATGCAATGCGTAAAGTACCTACCCATAAAATTGGGGGCCGTAGCCTCTAATGAAGTTACTACGAGAGCGAGACGCTAATGATTCGAACCCACGGGGATTTCGTCGTGTACGAACTAATTGCTCGAACGCTCCTCGATCGGCTCTTCAATTTGTTCGCTAGCGTAGCCCGAACTACTTTGTGTTTATACAAATTTTAAACCACAACTCGTCAATCTGTACACCGCTCGATGAACGTGGCGAACATCCAAAACTTCAAGATGCTGAAAAGAAGAAGAAGAAGAAGAAAATCTGTGGTCCTAAACTAAAACAAACGATAGAAAGAACACGACGACGAAACGAAAAGAAAGATCAGCAAGGAATGTGATCGGTGAAACAAATGAGCACTTTGATCGGGAGCTTCACCAGATCCACCGCGAGATTCGCCAGTCCAGCACAACATATGCAGCACGGGCACAGGCAACTCAATATCGTCCTACAATTTTAAAAATCCATAACAAAAATAAAAAATAAAAAAAAAATCAAGTGTGATTCACGGAGAGATTGCACAAAACAATGAGGATGTAGAAATTGATCAAAGGCACGACCAAAACCGTCAAACGCCAGGAGCAAATTGCAAAAGAGAAGCGATTGCGAGATCGAAACAGATCACGCCTTTCGAATGGTGCAAGGAGATCGCCATTGTTACGCGGACGAAAACTCGGCGAAAGTTTGGACAATGCCGGATGAATTTTTACGCTCATATCATTCTAGAAACTTAATAGAAGAAAAACCCTAACATTGTTACGTGCACATATTGAAATGGAATCGGGATCGTCGTCGAGCTATCGAGAAGAAAGGGACGAGAAAAAGAGAAGGAGCTCACCCGAGAACCCAGATGACTGCTCCGACGAGAGACAGGACCACAGCGACCAACGCGAAGGGAAGGCCAAACAAGAACCCTAGCGGTCTGCACTCCTCCATCGCTTCGCTCTCTCTCTCTCTCTGCCGCACCTTATCGCGTGATTTTCCCAGAAAGTTTCTGCCGAGCAGAGAAAGGGACGGGAAATCGGCAATGCAGGTTGGAATTGTGAACCCGGCACGCGGAAATATAAACTGCCCGGGATGGGTGGTTCGAATATCTCCTCGAAATAACGAAAGAGCCCTTGAACAGTTTACGGTCTAGCCTCGGAAGGTTAGGGGCAGTTTGGTCATATCGGATCTTTCGGAAAGTTCTGAAGAGCCAATTTCCATAAAACATGATTAAAGATAGGAAAGGAACTCCTCAACAGACTTGCGGCACGAAAACAAGAAACTGAAGGCCCAATAACTTGAAACAATCCGCCGCTCGAAGCCTCCATTAACAACTTCTCACGGCGGTAAAAAGAAGGGAAAACGAGAGTTAAAAAAAAAGCAAAAGAAAGTAGGGAAAAAGACCAAAAAAGAAGAAGGAAAAACAAAGAAAAAGAAAAAAAAGGGTAAAAAATAAAAATAAAATCAGAAAATCATTTTTATTACTCGATTAAAATAGTGAGGTAATCCATTTAGGACCAAATTAAAATCTTTTTAAGACCCAATAAGTCATTCAGCTACTATTTACTTAAATTTGTTAAGCAACTCATTTATAACCCACACTCTTAAATGATGGTTAATATATGGATTCTTGACCTATTTTGACACCTCTACCGAGAGCGCTCGGGTGTTGATACGTGCTAAGGACTAATATGGGTGCGCTACTGACACATAAAATATAACCTTTTTCGCATCATATGGCGTCTCACTTCTTGTGCCGAGCAAGCGTGTCAGGAAAAAAAAAAAACGATAGAGCTCAAGAGAAGTGCGACATCTATGAAGGAATATCCTATGCAACGACAACGTGGTTAAAACGGTGCATCAACTTTGCGGGGAAAATCAACGACATAGGGCGGGTGGTTCACGGTTGTCATTCGTAGAAAACCATCTCAACTATTCGATGGTTTGATTGGGCGGCTGCATTCGGGATCGGCTTCATCCGTCACGGCCGAGGCAGTTCTTCCGCTCTGCCCCCGAAGTGGACGGAGCGATTTGGGGCATTTTGGGCCTCATTTCTGTTGTTACGTCTTGGCGGTTCCCGACACCATCACCGCCATCGCCTTCTCTCTGAAAGACCGTTCGCTGTGGCAATGGCGCCTCCTCGATCTCATCTTCCAAAGCCAGTGCTACAATCTATGTCCTCGTGCCGGTATTTCCCAGCAGCAAGACATTGTTGATCCCAATTATGATGGTGTTTTTCGTCGGGGGTCATAAAAAATGAGGAGACGACGGTGGCCTTGATCTCTCGAGTCTCCCGAGGCTCTTATTGCAAAAGTCTTATGAACATAAGAATGCGGGGAAATTGTCAAAAAAAATAAAAATTAAATTTATTGCACTTTTATTAATTCAATCATAACTTTTTAATTTTGCCAACTCAATCCTAAATTTTTTTGTGTCAATTTAGTCCTAAATCTCTTGATTTATGCCAATTTAGTCATAACATCTTGATTTATGTCAATTTAATTCATTATGCCAATTTTAACCAATCCACGCTGATGTAGATGAATATTAATGCTAGCACGGACATGGACAAATTTTAATATTATATTAAATTATTTTTGAATTGTTTTTTGTTTATTTCTTTTTCTTTTTCTTTCTCTTTCCTTTTTTCTTCTTTCTTCTCGCGCAGATCTGGCTTTCCCGAGAAAAGTTAAAGATAGAAAGAATTCGTCTTCAATCAATCACAAATTCGTGTATACAATCTCTATCTTCGACCTGAGTTGAGTTAATTTTTCCTAGATGATCAAGAATAACGAATCTATAGAACGAAAAGACAGAAAAAGGAACGAACAAGGGCCTGAAAATGAATCATGACCTGCGATTTTGCTGCTTCTTCTTCTTTGTCTTCGTCTTCTTCGATATTCCTCGTCTCACCAGCTCAGACTCTCTGAAAACTCCACAAGCGGAGAGAGTACTTGTCCGTCCTGTGCTTGACCGTCACGTCCAGCGTGCATAGATACCCTCGGGCTTCAGCGTCCGCTTGATCTTCCCAACGAACCTTCCACGGGTACACAGCGTGGTCGAACACACGTTAGCGTCGATTAATCAAAATGAACTAAATGGGTATAAATGAAATATATTTTAGGACTGAATTGACAAAATTAAAAATTTTAGGACTGAATTAGCAAAACTGCAATAGGTTTGAGACTTTTTTGACAAATTTTCCCATAAAATGTACAAAATTAATTGAAATTTTTTATTTCATTCACTTATGATGGATGAAAAAGACTTATGATGGATGAAAAAGTTTTAAGACATGATCCATTTTTTACCTTCATTTTGAACAACCATTGCTAAAATCTCCTAGAGCGAGATTAATATGGTTGCGGCCAATAAAGGTGAGCAGTTTTAGGTTCTTTATAAGTTTCACCTGAAACTCACTCGTCGGAATGTGACCCTCATTTTTTGGAACCTGAAATCTACCCGTCATACCTGTCGTAGGTTCTAGGGTCGATTCTAAGGTGCCTAGAAACTTGCCAATTTCTTTTCTTTTTTCATTTTTAGTTAAGCAAAATGAGAGTGAACCCTATAACCGTTAAGGAAAAGTAAAGGTGAGCGGTTTCAGGTTTCGTAGGATTACATTTTGAATTTGAAACCAATCCATTGAAATATGTTCTTCGTTTTTTTGGAACCTGAAACCTAAAAACTTGTTTCGCTCTAGATTATACACTCATTATCAGATGTCATAAAACATTATAGGATTGTACGAAGACATATACAAAAAAAAAACAAAAATTTATTTCATGATATAGGATCTAGGTTTCAAGACAGTTGGAACATGTTTATCAATTTTCGAAACATATAACCTACTGCACATACGGTGGAAGCTGGAAACGAACCTGTTGCCATAGGATCCGGCTTTATATTTTCGGTTTTACAATGGAACCATGCTCATTGCTCACCCCTAGTAGCCAATTTTACAAATGAACTTTAGATTTACACCTTTTGCTTTTAACGTACAAATTATGGCTTTAATTTTATAATAGACACGTAAAACATGTCAATAAGTATACAAAAGTAGATATTTAGAATTATTTACAGTCGTGTGAAATTTATCATAATTTCTCAAATATTAAGTTATCGTTTTGTTCTGGCAAAACAATCACAAATACTTTTCCGAATCAAAACAAACATATTTCTCGAAAGGGCGATGTCGGAAAAAGAGAGGACAATCCCGATTGACAAATTGCACAAAAGTGGTTCATACTGTGAACTTTATTTTAACTTTGCAATACAGAGATCAAACGTTTTAATTCCACACGTGCCCTCCAAATTATGCATGACCTTACTTGGGGGGGCTATTATCCAATCGGTCCAAATTCTATTATAGGGGGGAAATTACTTTACCTTAAACTTTTAAATTTTGTCGATTTTGTTCTAAAATTTTACGCTAAATTTCAATTTAATTCATTTGATTAATTTTCGAAAAGAAATCGCCGGCGTGACAGTTCAGTGCAATACTATGTGACACATTGTCACGTTCGAGTTGAACTGTGGGACCAATTGGATAATTTCTTTCTTATTTGGGTTAAAATCACGAAAAATCCTAAACTGATACATTTATGATAAATTTACCATAAACTATTGTTTTGACACAAAAAACCTCAAAAAATAAGTACTCTTGCGATAAATTTATCCCAAACTGTCTTTTGATCACAATAAACATCAAATTGATGTGCACGTAATAAATTTATTTCAAATTATTTTTTTACTACAAAAAATATCAAACTGATATACTGTTATGAATTTATTCCAAACTATTTTTTTGATCGCTAAAAACTCCAAGCTATTATATTTTGTGAAAAATTTACCATCCGCTAATTTTCGTTGAATTGGATTAACATAATGAAAAAGAATCAAAATCGATACATTTATGACAAACAGAGAGTAAAAATATCAAAATAGTACACGCGTGCCATCTAACTCGCTAATTTAACGAAAACTAACGTATTGTAAATTTATCACAAACGTATCAGTTTGGGATTTTTATAGGTCAATAAAATAGTTAGAATAAATTTATCATATGCGTCTAGATACATGATTTTATTTTATGATGAAAATATAATTTGAATAATCGACTTACAATTTTTCGTGGTATTGAAGCTTCTGATTTAGTACATGTAGTTTGTGCGAATCAAACTTCACAATTGGGTTGCTTTCCAGATATCTGAGTCAGATCACATTTCCGAGTCCCGTCCCCACTTGGGTAAAAAAATCACCAAACAAAATTATTGTCGTTTCGTGGGACCCAATTTTGATTGCGCAAGAGACGCGAAGGAGAGTCCTCGTCACGCTGGACCGCTAAAATAAAAGGTGTCTGCCCTTTTCATTTTCCCCCCGCCACTTTGAAAAGAAGTCTCAATCGCACGCGCATCATGTTTAGCCTATATTGATATGATATCCTTGTGGCCGAAATTTAAAAGGCGACTTTCCCAATGGAGACAATATCTTCGCCTTAAAAATCTTGTAAAAGTCGTTTGGATAACTTCTCTTGGATCTTCTGTCAGCCGGATCGGAGGGAGATCACATGTACCGGTAAAACAATCGTATTGGATAAGAATTAAGCAATGACAAGTCTTACGATTCAGATTACGGGTACATGTATAATAGATAAATATAATATCCACGAGAAGTATGGAAAAAATAATAGAAATAATTGTCCAAAAAGAAAAAGTGCACCCACACAGCACAACGGACCGATCCTGAAATTTTTAATTTGGCAAATTTAATCCTCAACATGTTCATGATTCGCCTATTTAGTTATTTCGGTCAATTTTCGGTGATTTTCGGGAAAAAAAATGACCGGAAACGACTAAGTTGATAAATAATCAAATGGTTTATGGCTAGATTGGCCAAATTGAAAAAGTTAAGAACCGATTTACGTGTCATAAGATAAAATTTAAGATTGTTTAGAACAATTTGGTCACGTAAAGAGAAAAAAAATAGCAATTTCAAGATGTCAATGTCAATGCTTGAGATGGCCCTCTCTTTAGGGAATGAGACAAGGAGATTGTGCGAATCATGTAAGACGAATTTAAATCTCAGTACATATAATAGCACGATAATCAAAGAATGGGTAAGCCGAAATTATCGACTTAATTCGCATGGCCGTCACTTTTTGCATGACAACTAAACCACTCATTGTACTTCATACCACTTCATAGAGTCTTCGCGAATGTCCCATTACACGTATTCACGATAAGGAATTGTCCTTAGTAGTGAATGAATGATTGTGTGTCATTTTATCGCAACTCAAATCATCTCCCCAATTTAAACGTATCAGCTTGCACGCCGTAGGTTTCCATAACCATAAAAATACAAGGAACATTAACACACACACAAAAAAAAGGCATATATCTATTGCAATTATAAAAATTTAGTCTGTTTGGCCAATTTTGGCTGAAAATAACCAACATGAACGTCGACTGTCTAACATGGCGCGGTCGATGCTAATATAGATAATTTTTAATAATAATATTATACTTTTTTTTTTCAAATTTCTTGTTATTTTTTTATTTTTCTTTTCTTTCTCTTTTTTTCCCCTTCTCTTCTTTCTCTAACCGGTCGTCGTCCGGTCGAACTTATTGAATTGACACAAATACAAATTATAATAGGTTTATGACCTTTTTTAAGGCAATTCTCCTCAAAATATAAGATTATGTCATTTTCTACGGCGCTTTAATCTCTAAATATAGTCGGTCAAAAGCGCGAGTGGAGCAGGAAAGAAAGGGAAAACAATAAAGAAAACAAAAAAGATCGATGTACATGTCCAAACCCGATGAAAATCCTCATTTTGATGAGAAGATCATGATCAACTAATATCCTTGATCGAAGGACCAACAACTGCCAATATCATAATAAACTCCGATAACTCGTTACGTACGCGGGTCGCTACTAGACAAACCTATCTAATTATAGTCAATCAGAATTGACGTGGAGTTTATATTCTCTATCATCATTCATTCCTCCGATTGCTAATTATATACTCGCTCCGGGTGAACCTTTAGACATAGTAGTTTAAGGGCTTTACTAAGGCGAACAGCTGGCATCCTTGCACGAAGAATCAGCACAAGTGCTGATATCTGTCGATCGAGCAAAGAAGGGTCAATTTTTGCTTCGGCCACCTCCAAGAGTCCCATCGCTTTCAATTTCCTCACCGTCGCTATTCCCACCGATACACACCCCACCAGTAATCCTTTCACAGTAAGGAAAACTGATTAAACTTCACAAGTTCCTTTAGTCCTCCTCGCTCCCTTTAAAAAAAAAAATCAGAAAAAGGGTGATCCACAAACCCAGAAATGGCAAAAAACAAAAAAAAAAAAAAGGAAAGACGCACGACAAGATATGATGCAGCAAAAACCTAGACAGAGACAAGAAAAAAATAAAGTACAAATTTCGAGTTGTGGTGAAGAGAGTTTTGAAGATTATTTCCCAGTCACGACACTCCCAAAAGCCAACAAGAAACAGCACCACTCACCCACCATTGACACTCGTCTCTTGGTCCTCCGTTTGATGCCATTTGTATATCAGAACACCCCGCATTGCCTGTACACTTGAGGGAGATACAAGTTTTTCCTAGCCCAAGAAGTGATTTTCTCTCTTTGCCCTGGGTTTCGGGAATGCTTGTCGTGTCCCCTCTGAGGGAAGAGAGAGGCGATGAGGCCCGCCGAGGAGAGAGCTGCCGCTTCCCCACCGACGGTGGCGACGACGACGCGATGTTCCTCGACTTCTCCGACGCGAAGGACTTGCTCGACAGCATCGACTTCGACGACATCTTCGCCGGCGACGTCGGCTTTCCAGATTGGGAGACGGACGCGGCCGAGGTAGAGTTCTCTACTGGCTTCGAGGATCCGTCTGAGGTGAATCCGGACATGACCCGGGATGGAGGTTCGAAAGAATTATCGGAGGCGGAAGAGAGCTCGACTGGGGCGGCGGCGGGGGCGACGGCTACGGCGGCGAGCTCGAGTGGCGAAGAAGGGAGTGAGAGGAAGAGAGAAAGGTGTAGTGCCGGGAAGAGAAAAGAGGAAGGGGATAGAGGAAGAAGACGTTCTGCTGCTGCTCAAGGTAAAACTGATCCTCAAGCTCAAGGGAAGAGAAAAGTCAAGGTAAAAGAACTGAACGCAATGTACATATCTTTACTCCACGTAAACTAATCGTCACTCCTCATGTGAACTTACTTGACATGATCATACTTACTCGACTACGACAGCGAAAATTGGCGAGTCGAGGCCACGGTTGGTCGGTTCTCCGGCTTCCGATTTCGCACTAATTAAGATTGTTTGTGCTTCTCCATTTGTGTCCTTCGGTGATGACGATTTCTAAGGCATTTGTGTGCGTTTGCGTAGGTGGACTGGACACCAGATCTGCATAGGAGGTTCGTGCAAGCAGTGGAACAATTAGGGGTGGACAAGGCAGTTCCTTCCCGGATTTTGGAGCTCATGGGCGTCGATTCTCTCACCCGCCACAACATCGCAAGCCACCTTCAAGTACGGAATTCAATCGCCCCCTACCCCTAGTCCTTCAATCGTTTTAGCGTTGTCATTAATGCTGTTTGGCTAGGTCGCTAGGATTTAGCAAGAGGGCTTCCTTAATTTCAGCAGGACGTGGATGGATTAATTAAGGGTGTCGGGTTAATTTAGACCGGTTAATCGAGTCGTCTGAGAGTAGTGTAACTTGTTAGACGATGAAGAGACGTGTTGAGTACTGACGTTGAGGTGCTATATGCGGCAGAAATACCGTTCGCAAAGGAGGCACTTGCTGTCTCTAGAAGCGGATGCGACGAGCTGGAGCAAGAGGCGCCAGATCTACGGCGGGGCCGCCACAACCGCCGGCGGAAGCAAGAGGGTCATGATGCCTTGGTCAGTGCCCGCCATGGGTTTTCCTCCTGTGGCACCCTCCGTGCACCATTTCAGGCCTTGGCACGTGTGGGGTCACCCGGCCTCAGCCACAAGCCCGTCCCTAAAGCAAGGCGCGTGGCCAAAGCATCCGTTTCATTCACAGCCACCGCAAGTTCCTCCTCCGCTGCCAACATGGGCATCGGCATCGGCATCGCCACCTCCGCTGCATCCTCCTCCTCTGCTGCCAACCCCGCCACCACCGGCCCCTTCCTATTGGCACCAGCAAGTAAGCATAGGACACTCAACCCGAATTCCATGTTACATTTTGTATCTTGGGTAGTGACGTAGCTAGAAATAACCTAGGACTTGGAACTTGTTGGGTTGCTATGGCCCTATATTGGTGTTCCGGGTTTATATGCTAATACTAGTTAAAATTTGGTGCCTTGCACGGATAAGAAAATAAATTTTATTACAGTTTAATTCCGTAGTATATCCGTGAAAACTAATAAGAGAATTTATAGTTATGACATCACACAGAAAAAAATATAATTATTAATCAACTCAAACAAAGAAATATTTTAACTAATGTTTCTCCAAATAGCTTCAAATACATTAGTATTCCTTTCACGCGCGTATGATGTTTATTCTATCCAAACGATCTCAATATGTAAATTACATGTGAAATATTGATTTTCGTACGTGGTTGGATGCTCTGAAGGGATTCGGTTTTGCACCAGCTCCGGGCATACCGCATCATCATCGAGGCGTGTACAAAGTAGACCCTAGCATCGGTCTCCCGACGCCGGCGGGGCAACCGGCTGCCTCTCAACCTTCGTTCAATTGTCGCCAAGTAATTAGCCCATGGCTATCCTACACGATCACATGCGTCGAGATAAATTATGCAGATTCGAACCTGACCTCATTTCACCGTTCTATTTTTCTGACTGTTGTGTTTTAACAGTGGGGAGAGAGCGTCGATGCAGCCATCGGAGAGGTCCTATCCAAGCCGTGGCAGCCGCTTCCTCTCGGCTTAAAGCCTCCATCTCTAGACGGTGTGTTGGGGGAGCTTCAACGCCAAGGCACTCCCAGCATTCCTCCCACGTCCTCCGCTTAGACTGATCTCCCGGCAGTGACCGGCGAGGGCGACGATCAGAGGCCACGGAGAGGATAAAATCCCAAATTTGACGACATTTCCGGCTCGATAGATGTGTGTGCATTAACCCACGGATGAGTTTGTCCCTTATTGCTTCAGCTTTCTAATTTGTCTCAATGAAACAACTTTTTTTTTTTTTTGGTGCTTTTACTTGAGAGGATGACCCCCCCCCCTTTTTTTTCCGGGGTAATCCAAAGAAGATGATCGGATATGAGGGCATGAAAGGGTGACTTATGAATAGGGGTGAGCATGGTTTTAAGACAAAACTGGGAACTGGAAGACCCAACCGCCGGTTTTCAGTCTAGTTCCAGGTTCTAATGGATTAGGGTCCGGTTTTCAATTTTACTTTTCTAGGAATTGCAGGTTCCGATTCCTGTTTCTTAGTGGAATCGAATTAGTGGAATCGGAACCGGAACCGAAACCGGAACTTGGAAACTCTAAAAGGACAAAATTTAATTAAAGTTACAAAACGTGAAAACACATGGCTATGCAAGACTACCAGGGTGTAAAATTTACTCAATAAGCATACGCTTTCAACGTCAAGGATGTAAATCCAGGAAGAATCCCGTGCTTTCTTTTTGCAAAGGAATCGATCGATGGGGCTGGGAATGCTCGTCATCCTCGTTCCTTTAATAATATTCTTTTTTGTTAAGTCAACTAGGTAGCACGCACATGATTTTTTTTCCTCTCAAGATTATCATTTTATTTGGCATTACAAGCACATCTCCAGATGCATCTTGATCTTGCTCATCTTGTCAATAATTCTCCAATAAAGAGAAACCTCATATAGTGGCCCTGCTGGACTTTTACAATTTGTTTGTCAATTCAAAATTCTTATTTCTAGCTCTCTTTTGTGAAGCATTAAGCTTCTCTAATTCAGTTCTCATGCCCAGGAAAAAAATCCTTCCTCGTACCTCCATTCGACTCCATTCGACTCTATATGAATGTATTTTGTTTCGATGCAAATAGAGTTGTGTTGACAAATTGTCGGGTACCCTAAGATTGGACCCGGAACCTGTGACCTATGTTGCACCGACACGATACGCGACGCGACACGACATGATACGCCGATACGTGAATTCTAAAATAGTAGCAAATTCCGACACGTTAGGATACGTTATATATTATATGTATGTTTATATAATAATAATAATAATAATAATAATAATAATAATAATAATAATAATAATAATTTTTATGATTTCAGTAATAATAACATCACGATAAAGAACATAATAAATTCATGTAAGGTTAAAGTGCAGCATTTCATTTCATCAATGTTTCGAATCGAAAAATTTAACTACATTTCCTTCTAATAATTCATAAACTTGGAGGGAAAAAAGACAAGCACTACATAATCCATATTCCACAAAAAATAATTGGAAGACAAAAAAAGAATAAGAAGCTCAATTTCAATATAAATAATAAGAATTCATTTATCTACATTATCCGCTCCTTTTGACACAATAGCGTACTTTATATCTGTGTTATTTTTCCTTAAATTTTTTGTAATTTTTCAAGATTGCCCTTGGGACACGCGTGTCCCAGCGTGTCACTTCCGTTGACCACGTGTTGGAATATCGGACACGCGTTGACCACGTGTCCGAACGTGTCCGGCGCGTGTCAGAGCATGTCGGACATGTATCGGGTACGCAAAAAAATTCTGGGAGTGCGTGTCCGTGTAACATAGCCTGTGATAAGGTAAGCTCTAGGTTCCAGGGTATGCAAGATAGATTCTAGGTTTCAGAAAATAAGGAACCTGTATTAGCGAGTAGGTTTTAAGTTCCAAGGTGAACCTACCTGAAACCTGAAAACCGTTCACCCCTATTTATAACATAACTTGGAGAAAATCTAAACCACAAATTATTAGATTTCGAGGGCTTTCAGAATGTTATAATCATAGCAAGCGAGTCAAAATAATAAAAAATGATTTTCGATTCATCAGCATAATTTAGTTTTAGAAAGATTGTGTATATATTTGAGACTTTGTTTTCTGAATAACTTACATGAAATTGACTAATTATTTCAAGCGATACATGAAATCATTTTTATAAAAATATTTTCTGAATCATTTATAGCTTAACAGAAGGGGACATATGGTTTTTCTAATTTAGATTAGCTTTGGTATTTAAAAGCCTTTAATGGTGAAAATAAGCGTAATGGTGATGTAGCACGCGACTCGCGTTCATGTAAGTCTAGAATTCCAAAGAAAATAACAAAAATATTTCAAAGGAATTACTTAACAAGAGGAGAGACTACAAGTTGTTATAATTTCCAAAAATTGCTGATTTGGGACATTAAAAATATTAAACTAATGATGTTATTTATCTACTTTGTAAAACAAAACTTGTTGGTCGTAGCATATACGTTTCTCAGTTCCATAGAAACGGAATTGGTAATTGTTTGGGTTTTGGTTTCAGGGAACTATCTATCCGAACTGCCCAGATCGGACCAATAATTTTTTTTTTTAATTTTGTTTCTTGAAAATCTTTGAAATATTATTTAAATTCTTAAATTATTAGGGGCACTTCTATGTATAAAATCTGAACACATATTTTAAGCACATGTACTAGGTTTCATTGGATCGCACGAGAATCAATCAGTCCATGTCCGATCCTCATTTCGAAGATTAAGAATTGGACTTTTGAGTATGGTTCTTAGTTTCAGAGCGAAAGTGTATTGGACCAGGAACCGACCAGTGATCACCTCTATATGTATCAATATTTTATATAAGCAGCAAGAACCCCTGCATTTTAGCTATATCAAGTATCTTTATCTATTGCTCATTTCAATAACAAAATTTGAATATTTTCTTATCCCACAACATCCTTTCCACGAAAAATCAAATTTCGAGATTCTTTTATCTTTCCACACATACAATTTATTGGGACGGTGTAGTTTAGCCAATAATTTCTGTCCATAATCGCTCAAATATTTGATAATAAATGATTTTGATATTCGACCAAAAAAAATGATTTTGATAATTCTTGTAATATCAAATCTTTACGCATTTGCTGGTTTCGGGTCGGATCGGCGAAGCCCCAATGAATTTGCATCGAGTTATCCATTTCGTCTCAAGCCCGAGCATGACTCGGGCAAATGGGCCAGACCCGGTTTTACTTGAGTCCATCTTCAACCTCGCGAAGCATTATTAGCTTCGTGTCTAAAGTGCGAACCGAGACAGACTCTCCCGAGCTTTAGCTTGTGCAGGAGGAAATCTCTAGTCTATACCTTTGCTTCAGATTCTCCTCTCCGTCTCCGCAGGGACGATCTCTTCCTCCGACTTCCTCCAAATCCGACCTAGCACTTCTTCGCGATTGCCCCCGCCTCTTCTCGGTTCGGCCGCATACGGTGGCAGCTCCGATCTAGTTCGTCTTCGACATGGCGCCTGAAAAGAACAACTCTGGCGCCGGCACTTCTCGCGAGGAGGCTCCCGTCAAGGTCCCCGCGAAGGACCCCAAGAAGAAAGAGGAGAAGAAGGACGAGGACTTGGTGAGTGTGCTTTTGGCGCTTCAATTTGTTTCTTTCTCTGTGTTCGGATTTGAGTGTCAGTTCTGGGTTCTCTTCGTGTTGCTGTTGAAGTTGGTGATTTGATGAGAGTGAGGATTGGGAGTCGGGAGCAGGGCGCGGTCTTTGTGGTTCGGAATTTGAGCGTGTCGTGGCAATGGCACGGGTTAGTTGCTGAGGTGATTATAGAGGAGCTGGAGTGCGGTAATGAATTCCTTTTCGTTAAGTTCTTTGCTCGAGAGAGAGATGTTTTCGTTTTCTTGCTTGAAAGGACAAGTTATCTGGTAGGGAAGATTGGTCATTGCTTCCTGTAAGTTTCCAACGTCTTGACCTAGTTTAATTGTCGAGAGTAATGAACTAAGATTGTGCTGAGACTGAAACTCAATTGTCGAGCGTTTTTCTTATGCCTCTTCCACTGTTTTATGCTGCCGGTGAATGCTGTGGAAACTCTCTTGGGCAGGCTGGTTGATTGGTTGTTTGTGAATGTATTTGCAGTCAGAAGAAGATTTGGCACTGAAGCAGCAGTTGGAGCTGTATGTGGAAAGGGTTCAGGATCCTGATCCTGGGTTGCAGAAGGTCGCTTTAGAGAGCATGAGGTACTTCTGCTCTTGGAGATTTTTTTTTGCTTCCATTCTTCTCCTACTCAACCATTAACTTATGGGAAACGAAGAGATCTGCATTTAGCTTGACCTCTGTTGGTTATTCCGTCTGCTTGGAGAGGGACTGATGTTCTGATGGTTGCAGGTCTGGTATGAGTATGATATGGCAATTAGTCAAAAATATGGCATGCAGCTAGAAGAAGAGTCAGATAGGCAGTTTTAAGAAAATTTCTTCAGTATAAACCATGTAACTATGGGGAGAAGACTAGAAAATGGGCATAGTGCTTTTTGGGGAGAATTTGGTCTTGATCAATTTAGACTAAAGAAATCTTTACCGCATGCATTTGTACTGGAAATTTAGATGTTAGAAACAATTCAAGCGGTATGTAGATAAAATTAGAAAGGGACTTGCTGCTTTTGCTGCTAGAAATGGGAGTCTTTAGTAGACATTGGTTGTTGTTGGAACCTAATAATGAAAAAGATGGCTCACGAAAAAGAGGGGCTGTATACGTTTATCTTTCCAATGCAGTCTGACGACAACTATGATTGTCTTTGTAGACAAGAAATTCGTACTTCAACAAGTTCGATGACTTCAGTTCCAAAGCCCCTCAAGTTTCTCCGGCCGCATTATGTAACTCTTAAGGCATATTATGAAACAATGAAGGATTCAGATTTGAAGGTGAAGTATGGATTGACATGGGATTGTTTGCTACGATACTTTAGCTAAATTGCAGTCAGTGATCTGGTTTACATTGATGCAGAGATACCTAGCGGACATACTCTCTGTTTTGGCCTTGACAATGTCTGCTGAAGGGGAACGGGTAATTCTTCTTGTGACTCAAAATCATCTTTTGCCGGACAAAATTTCTTTGACTTGCTTGTGGGGTGACCAAACTTTCTGAAACTCCGACCCTCTATGTTTGCGTTGCCATTGTTCTGAACAAACATTTATCTGTAAATAGTCAGCATCATTATCTTTTGAAATCGTGCCTCGTCCCTCCTGATGTATGATCATTTCTCTGAGTAGCCTGCATTTAGTTTAGGTGTAGACGTTTTCTGTGACCTTGCCGGTTCACTTGTCCAATTCCCTCCTCGTAGATTTGATATTGATTTCTTTCTTTTGTAAATGGTGTAATTGTTTCCAGGAGAGTCTGAAGTACAGGTTGTTAGGTTCAGAAGGTGACATTGGCTCCTGGGGACATGAGTATGTCAGGTAATCAATCTTGATGATGGCTGTCTATGTCTGATGTTCCATTGGTTCATTTTTCGCTCTCCTCTTAATATTTGGTTCAAGATCGTAACTTTTGCTATAACATCATGTATAGTTATGGTGAGCTGTTTATGTTATCAACATCATTGAGGATCCTATAGTAATTGCACGTGTTGTGTATAATCTCATTGCGTCCTTTATCAGATGATACTGATATCAGGATAATAGGGATGTGATGGTGGTTGAGTGAAAAATTTACCTAAGTTTTCAGTATATCTGGACAAAGACATGGTCCATAATGGTTGCTGGTGAATGAATATGTTTGCTTGTCAATGTTGATTTGATGTTTCATGTACGCACGTGGTCAATGTCCCGCCTTTTAAGTTGTTAACTGGGGTATAATGGTAAAGCTCTGTTATGTTTATAAAGAGGGACATGTATTGACTGCTCTGAAGAGCTCTCAAGTAATGGCCTCTTCTAGGTGCCTAGTTATGTTGATACTTTTTAAATATGGTACAGCTATATGCCATTCATACAAGGATTTTGCTGCTTAGCATCAGCTCACTATTTAAGTGGTTGTGAATTGAACTGTGGACCGAAAATGAAATCAAAGTTTTTAATTGAAATCAAAGTTTTTAACTTTCAACTTGTTGGTCCTTCACCCCTACTTTTCATGAACCTTGGAGGAATTTTTTTTTTCTCGAACCGTTAGGATGGAAAATAGCGGCATCTTGGTTCGATAGACTGTATATACATCCACAGTCATTGCTTATCTGTTGAACCATGTTATATGTATTATATTTTAATACATAGGAAGGATACGGTGTTGTCGCTGTCTCTTTGTTCTCTCAATTGTGAAATCCTTGCGGAAGGGATTGTTTTAGATGGTATTCCTTTTCCAGTACTTGGTGCATGTTCTCGATCTCAAGATACTGGGTATTGAGGAATTCTTGTTGTTTTGTGCTTTATATAGAAGTTGTTGCACTTTTTCTTACCTTAAATTTACATCTGATGTCAGGAATTTAGCTGGGGAAATTGCACAAGAGCATACAAAGCGACAGGTAATGTTGGCTAGTTCATCACTGTTTTCTTCACATTATGTAAGGTTCTTAAAACTCTTTCTTGAAGTGCTTGTCCGTTGCATGCTTATATTTACATGAATTTACAGTCTACGGCTACAAAATGGGTGACATCTGGCTTTCACTAATTGATGTACTCTGGCTTAGTTCTACAGTTGTAATTCAATCAGTGACCCTATTGACAACACAACCTGTATATAAGAAATTGGTGAACACGGATATCCTTTTCTATTGTGTTTTGACCAATTTATATGTTTGACATTGCTTCTCCAAACCTTGGCAGAGTGAGGAGGCTCCTATAAATGATCTCATGGAGCTTGTACAACAAATTGTAGCTTTCCATATGAAGGTATGTATCATTCGTCTAATTTTCATGTCATAGGAAATGGATTGGGATAATTGTATGCAGAAATGGGTTATGATCAATTTATTAACATATAGATTTGTAGCTTTTGATTCAAGTTAGTAAACCATTTTTTTTTTCTGTTGCAGCACAATGCTGAACCTGAAGCTGTTGACCTGTTAATGGAGGTAAAGAATTATTCAAGCCAACCTTCTATTTTCTAGTGAGACTGTTTTGGAGTGAATCTTAGAATATTTAAATGACTACCAGGTTGAAGACCTTGATATGTTAATGGAGCATGTTGACAGCACTAACTTCAAGAGGACATGTCTATACCTCACAAGTGCTGCAAGGTACATGAAATACTTTTCATCAAAGCAGTACATACCAGTCGGGGGATTCACTATGGATTGCTCTGAAAATAGTCTAGGAGCTTATTAGTTGAGGACTGACTCATGAGTCTGCCTTTTGTCCCTATCGATGCTCTCTTTTGTATCAATTGCAGATACCTTCCTGGACCTGATGACAAGTTAGTTCCAGATATTGCTTACATGATCTATCTCAAGTTTGAAGAGCATGCCAATGCCCTTCAGATCGCACTGTTCCTAGATAATATGCAGGTATATTTGGCTGAATATGAATAAGCATCCTTTCCTCTCAAATTGTGTACAGGAATTTCTCATGAGGAGTTCCACATTGCCACATATTGGATCTCTCTCTCTCTCTCTCTCTCTCTCTCTCTCTCTTTGAATCTAACTAACACGTGAAATGTATGCATGCAGTATGTGAAGCAGGTCTTCACGTCGTGCGGTGATCTTCTACGGAAGAAACAATTCTGCTATATCCTTGCCCGACACGTGAGTTGTTACTCAGCTATAATTGAAATACCTCTTTAATCCTTGTTTCAGATACAGTTGGTGTACATGGCATGATTGCCTGGGGCAAATTTGATAGTGATTTGTTAATCTCTTTTGCAGGGAATTACCTTTGAGCTTGATGAAGAGATGGTTCCAGATGACGATGAAAGAGAGGCATTGCAGGAAATTGTCAACAATACTAAATTAAGTGAAGGTTATCTTACTCTTGCCCGCGATATTGAGGTTATGGAGCCCAAATCTCCTGAAGATATTTACAAGGTTTGAACGGTTGATAATTGCTTATGCTTTCGATGACTTGATCTGATCTTCTTACCAAAACTCATTAACTTATTTTATCATCAATATCTCTAATCAAGCTCTCGGATGCATAATGTCGTGTGGCACTGCACATGTAATGGGAGCTGTGTGATTGTTATCAACGGAAGAGTCTGATTTGTTGCTATCTTTCTCTCAAAGAGATCTAGTTGCTGCAGTTTCTTTGTTTTAGTTTGTTACTTTTTGGACGCATCATGTGTCACCCCTTTGTTTCTCAAAATCCATATTCATTCTCATTGTAACATTTTAACTTCGGACTATAGATATACACCACATATATAGATGGCACCATAATATTTACTTCTTGTCCTCTAGATCATCTTCCAATATGAAATAATTGACTGAAGGCTTAGCAAGGAGTAATGGTTGCTAAGGGTGTGATATATCTTTGTTTAGTGCATTATATATTCCAATTTTTTCTTGGTTGCTGATCTCAAGTGCAGCAACATGGTCTCTGACATGAATAGAGTGAATATGGAGGATGATTTCTCATGTAGTTGATATCCTCGAATTGTCTCAGGCACATTTGCTCGATGGTCGGGCTAGTGCTAGTGCAAGTGTGGATTCAGCAAGGCAAAACCTGGCTGCTACTTTTGTTAATGCATTTGTAAATGCTGGCTTCGGACAGGTAATCAAAGAAGAGACAATATCTTCGGAAGATTTCTGTTTTTTAAACTCTTTTGTTGCCTCTGCAGGATAAGTTAATGACAGTTCAATCAGACTCTTCTAGTGGCTCTTCTGGAAATTGGCTATTCAAAAATAAAGAGCATGGAAAGGCCAGTGCTGCTGCAAGTCTGGTGCGTGCACCTCGCTACTTCAGGATACTTGTTGCCAAAATTTTCCTTTAGTATCAGATTCTCATGATTTTCTCTCTGGCAGGGAATGATTTTGCTGTGGGAAGTTGACTCTGGGCTGGCCCAACTAGACAAGTACTTCCATAGTAACGACAATCATGTTATAGCTGGTGCTCTGTTGGGTGTTGGGATAGTGAACTGCAATATCAAGAATGACTGCGATCCTGTGAGCTTCCTTTATTGTCTGTTGTGCTGACGACATTGTTTTTTTGTTAAATCTTATTCTTTTCCTTTGGAAATCTCAGGCTCTGGCACTTCTTGGTGATTACATTGATAAAGAAGATGCATCTATTAGAATTGGCGCAATTATGGGCCTTGGACTTGCATATGCTGGCTCTCAGAATGAGCAGGTATGTACACATTTGGGAGGAATGACAATTTTTCATTGAACATGTATACTCACGTTCATGCAGTTATTTTTCTTTTGATTACCATGAAACCTTTCTAGTGTTCTTCCAAGTCATCTCATTCGCAACAGCATTATTTAGTACTCTTAAATTTTGTTTATGGTTGCTGCTGAAAGAAATATTCTATTGACAAGCATTAATTTTGTCTTGTATCAACTTCATTTTCAGATCCGTGCTAAATTGTCCCCAATACTTAATGACGCTAAAGCACCCCTCGATGTGCTTGCATTTACTGCAATCTCTCTCGGCTTGATATATGTGGGCTCCTGCAATGAAGATGTAGCCCAGTCAATTATATTTACTCTGATGGACCGCAGTGAGTCAGAACTGGGAGAGCCTCTTGCTCGTCTTTTACCTCTTGGCCTTGGTCTTCTTTATCTTGGAAAGCAGGTATTTTGATGGAGCCTGTTCATTTCATATTGCTACCATCTGAGCATCTGGGTACTACCTTATTGTTTCATGGGTACCATCACACATATTTTCCATGGGTACTCAGTTTTCTTGAATATTCTTCTTATTTCATAGGAAAATGTCGAGGTCACAGCAGAAGTTGCAAAGACTTTCAATGAGAAGATCAGAAAACACTGTGACATGACCCTCCTTTCATGTGCATATGCTGGTACAGGAAATGTTCTGAAGGTACTTTTATCTCCACTATAGCTAAATAACCTTTGAAGCGACTGTCAGACATGATTTGCTGATCTTTTCTGGTGCAGGTGCAAAACTTACTAGGTCATTGCGCGCAACATCTTGAGAAGGGAGAAACTCATCAGGCACCTGCTGTCCTTGGCATTGCCATGGTCGCAATGGCTGAAGAACTAGGTGTTGAAATGGCAATTCGTTCTTTGGAGCATCTTTTACAGTACGGAGAACAAAACATTCGCCGGGCAGTTCCATTGGCCCTTGGCCTTCTATGCATTGCAAATCCAAAGGTAGTTGACCTTCACGAATATTTTCTGAAAAAATATCAACACGAAGCATATGTTACTACCTTAAGCTGGGGTTTGATAGGACTAAGTTGTTGAATGAGACTTGAGGAAATTTAAGATACTCCGATCTCAAAGTATGGATATCAAAGCATAATCAATCTAATTGGAAACTATAACCCGTAGAGATGCCTTTAATATAGACAAACCATTTTAGCCTTTTTCTGGGAGGGGATTGATCCATATTGCAGGGATGTACTTTTTTATCCTGCAAAACTCAGAATGCTTATAGCTCTTGCTTGCTTTATGCTGTGCAGGTTAATGTGATGGACACCCTAAGTAGGCTTAGCCATGACACAGATTCTGAAGTTGCAATGGTGAGATGAAACAGCTAAGCTTTGTGTCCATTTTGTCATTTGAATTGGAATGTTGAGGCTGAAAGATTTGGCGTTTCTACAGGCTGCTGTCATTTCATTGGGCTTGATTGGTGCTGGAACCAACAATGCTCGCATAGCCGGGATGCTTCGTAATCTTTCAAGTTATTATTACAAGGACGCGAGCCTTCTATTCTGTGTAATGCTCAATATAACTGTTCTCTTGTTTGCAGATTGTCCTTTCTATATAACGTTCTTATTTGACGTGATTTGACCCCTTCTACAGGTGCGGATTGCCCAAGGTCTTGTGCACTTGGGGAAGGGTTTGTTGACTCTTAATCCATATCATTCGGAGCGATTTTTGCTCTCTCCGTAAGTTTATTTATTTATTATTATTTTTTCCATGGTAGATCTGGAATGATGCTAGATAAGGAACAAGTACTTGTGATTAAACTGAAAGGAATTGAGGGTGTACTATTGAGTTTCTACTTATATGTGCACTTGTTGTCTATAGGACCGCACTCGCAGGAATTATAGCAATGCTTCATGCATGCCTTGACATGAAAGCCATCATCCTGGGGAAATATCACTATGTTCTTTATTTCCTTGTTCTGGCCATGCAGGTTTATCCTCAGCTAAAAGTCTTGAATTTGGTATTTGTGCTAAATTCGTGTCCTTTAGTAAATTGCGTATTTTTCCTTCATGGTGCGGCAGCCGAGGATGCTGTTGACGGTGGATGAAAATCTGAAACCGTTATCTGTGCCAGTACGGGTTGGTCAAGCTGTTGATGTCGTTGGGCAGGCAGGTCGTCCCAAGACCATCACTGGCTTTCAGACACATTCAACCCCAGTCCTTCTGGCTGCTGGCGATCGGGCAGAGTTGGCTACTGAGAAGTACTATAACTCTCTCCGTGGTAAAAAGTTGTTTTTCACTTTGGCCATGTGCAGTGCCCTTAATCTGCGACTGTTTCTTGCAGGTATATTCCGCTCTCTCCTATTCTTGAAGGTTTTGTCATCTTGAAGGAGAATCCAGATTACAGGGAAGATCACTAGTTGGCCCCTTGTTGGGCAAAATTCTACATCCTCATGGCCCAAAAGCTTCTAGGAAATCAAGGAACTCATCGGCATCCAGCTTGGATTGAACTCTTTTGACGGTATCCTCAAACATCTTTGCTTTCCAAAGAAGACAGGCGAATCAGTGAGTTGGACGTGGACACAGAAAATAGGCCTCTTGATTGCTCCCGCGAGAAAAAGTCACCTTGTTCGTCGCGGAAGTATGCTTCCTATTGTAGTGCTTTAGATTATCTCAACAATACAGATAGAAGAGATATTTCTTTTTTGGGTTCGAGTAATTCCTGTAATTGATTCAATGCTCCAATTGCGATGCGCTTTCATGTGATTCTTGCGACCACGTGTCCAATCCAATGGATATTCGTGGACCGCCTTGTTCACGCAAAGGGAATGTGCTATGAAGGTACAATTTGAGGGGAGTAATGTGAGAATTTATCCAAAATCAACGGAGAAAAGTGACTGCGATGTGTTGCAAGCGTTTTGGCTACCGTCGACACAAGGTCATCTTACTAAGACCCCATAATGATGCCGAAAAAAGAAAATATCCGATCCGCATTGAGACGTGATGGTCATCCTTTTGATGGCGAGTTTCTTGGATTTGATAACTTTGTTTCTCCTGTGAATTACGAGTTTTCATGGAAAGGTAAGGCTACTTGGTGTACTCCTATCGGATCTGCAAACTGTGTTAACGTGAAAGCACTTGAGAGCAATTATGTCTATTGAGTGATGGAGCGAGTGGCTTTAGACTTAAGTCATGTAAGTTGAGTCCGGGAATGCATTGCTTTTAAGAATTTGCATTGAGACGGATGCTTGAGTCAAAAAGCTTTTGTTCAAAATAAATAGGGCTTGGAAGTGTAGACGCACTTTCAGGCGACCAACAAGCGTGGGGCAGCGCGACCACGGTCACAGCGAAAGGCTCGCTTGTGGTTGCTTCACCCTATCAAGCCACTCGCTCCGTGTGCTTGCGACACTTGCAAAGCTTTGTTTGGGTTCGCGAAGCCTTGGCTAGGGGCGCCAAGGTCTGGAGGCTCCAATAGGTCTCATTGGAGGGCTTCGCCTAAGCAAGGCAGTTGAGGCAAAATCCCAGGTAGTGTCACTAGAAAATGCAAAGCAAATTTGCAGGGCTATTTTATTATTCATGACAATAGGGATTAATCAAATAATGAATGCCGCTTAAAAGAGAACTTATGATATATATATATATATATATATATATATATATGTATTGGATGCAAAAATTAATAATTCCAGACCACTCGCGTATGTAAAATTGAACACAGAGAAAGAAATCAATAACTAGTCAGCAAGAATGGCAAAGCTTGGCATATAGCTTGTACTAACATTTGCATGGGATTTGTTTGGGGCGTCTGGTGGCGGCGGTGGTCGCAGCGTTCGACGCGACGTCAGCGGTGGCGGAATCGGTGAGGAAAGCTCAGGAGGAGAACTCGGCCCTCATAATGTCCCGTGCTTTGCACATGTGCAAAGAATCGTTGGTGATTCTGACTCATCTCTGCCGCTTCTTTCCCTAAATTTTCTTGTCCAGTAATAAAAAGACAAAAAGGAGTGAGAAACAGAAGAAAGAAAGGAGAGTTGGCAATCACGTTTGACGATGTTGAGTTGAGCATTGGTTGATGAAAGCGTAATATGCAGACAACCCAATTGTAAACTCAAGGATGTTTGCAGGTTAAGGCAGAGGCCTTGATTGAGGTCGGGGACCCGAAGGACATGATCTGTCAGGCGACGGAGGAAATGCATGTGGATCTCCTCGTCGTGGGCAGCCGCGGACTCGGCATGATCAAAAGGTGATGATGCTCATACTGAGGTGGACTAAGTAATCGAGAGACGGCTTCTTGCTATATTACTGGCTCAGTAACCTTTAGATTGATGTGCGTGAGACTAGGGCATTGCCGAGACTTTTGTGTTCTGCTTGCAGAAAGAGGGAAAGATAATAACGTTTTTGCACGAAAAACTCACAATCGAATTGAATTTGACCCAATCATTTCTCGAGATCAAAATCTACGTTGCATAATGCAGATTCTAATTTCATATCACGCCTTGAATAGAGAACGGACTCTGGTCCGTCCACGAAGAACTTGGGCTTAGGCCCATCTATAGTGAAGCCCATTTTTTTGGTGGGCCCAAGTTCTCTCCTTTTCTTCTCCTCCTCTCTCTCCATCTCCCTCGCCGGGGGGTTTTAGCTCTCCTCTTTGTCACCCGATTCTCTCTCTAGGGTTTGTCCAGCGATTCAGTGAAACGGCATCCGAACAAGCAGTAGTAGCAGACGCCGCGATGAAGGTCAAAGTGATATCGCGTTCGACGGACGAATTCACCCGAGAGCGCAGCCAGGACCTCCAGGTGAGCCACTGCCCCAGCCCTCCGGAAATTTCGCTGCCTTGTGTTTCGGCTTCGGTCTCTTCATCATCATGATCTTTTCGCTGAAAAATCTGATTCGAATTCGATCAGAGGGTGTTTCGCAACTTCGACCCCAATCTTCGAACCCAAGAGAAGGCGGTCGAATACGTCCGGGCTCTGAATGCTGCTAAATTGGACAAGGTGATCTTTTGGTTTTTTTTTTCTTTGGGGGGGGGGGGGTGGGATTTTCAGATCCTTAGGCATTTTATGCGCTGCAAAGTATTTCATCAGCTCCGTTTTCTGACCTGTTGCATCCATATGATCTGAATTTTCCGTTTTTCGCTCTGTCCGCTTATAATGTGGCTGTTCGTTCGTAATTGTTTAGCTTTCTTTGTTCATAACTGACTAGATTTTCGCAAGGCCCTTTATTGGAGCTATGGATGGACACGTTGATTCAATATCATGTATGGCCAAGAACCCGAGTTACTTAAAAGGAATATTTTCTGGCTCTATGGATGGAGGTAAGTCAATGTTGTGGTTATCCTATCACTGTGTTTCCATTAAGCAGTGAATGAGCATAAGTGTGGTGCAAGTGATTGTTGATTCGGTCTAAAGCATTTGTGTAATACATTGGGAAGCTACGCGAATTATACTTTTGGGTTTCTGATAGCATAGTGACAGTGAAATGGCGTTAATCCCCAAGCATCCTATACTTGTGATTTCTGCAGCTCTTATTTTTCTTCCTTTGGAGAAATTTTCCTGTCCAAGACTCAAAATATTCCCTGGTTTACGTTCTTCATTTTCCGAAATGGGCAGTGGTGTATCCATTTGCATCTTAATTGCACGTGTAATCTATCATGCTTGTTTCCCTGCCAGTGTGAACCAAAAACAGTGACTAAATAGCTGGTACACAGCTAATTATTTTGTTATGGTTTTTTAACAGATATCCGCCTTTGGGATGTCGCTTCAAGGTAAGGCTAGTTTGATGTACTGTGTACTTGTCAGATCTTCATGTAGTTCGCATCTGGTATCTTGATTTGTTCATAAAGGAAAAGCGTAGAGTCTAAGCATCTGTTTCAAAATTGACGGACAGGCGAACGGTATGTCAATTTCCCGGTCATCAAGGCCCCGTGAGAGGTTTGGCGGTATCTACAGATGGTCAAATTCTAGTATCCTGCGGGATTGATAGCACGTAAGTCTGATTATTGGCACTTGGCAGTTGATAAAGATTTTTGCAATTTGTGACAACAATATGCTGCATTTTCTTAAACTGAGGAAAATTCTGCTTTGGGATGTAGTACTCCTTACTCAGTAAACCTGTCCTTTGGTTGTTCAGTATTCAACTGTGGAATGTTCCTGTGGCTACTCTTGGGGAGTCGGATGGCACACATGAGAACTCGCCAAAGGTATGCTTGTCTAAATTTTGACACTGGTTGGAACCATTAACATTTCGCCGTTTTGAACTAACAACTCAACTTCATTGCATTCAGCCACTGGCAGTTTATGTATGGAAAAATGCATTCTGGTAAGTTTTATATAATAATACACTGCGAGATACAAATCTTTGTCTTCACTAGTAGATGCTTTTGGTATATCAATTTTTCCTTGTTACTCTCAGGGCAGTTGATCACCAATGGGATGGTGAACTTTTTGCTACAGCTGGCGCTCAAGTAGATATATGGAATCAGAACAGGTGTTCTAAGACAGCAATTTCTCTTCTTCTTTTTATGGTACCTAATCTTTTATCCTGACCCTTTATATGATCGTTCCATGTAGGTCTCAGCCAATAAGCAGTTTTGAATGGGGAACGGACACGGTCATTTCTTTAAAGTTCAACCCTGGAGAACCTAATGTATTGGCAACATCAGGAAGGTATGTATGCATTTTATGTGTCACATCCTACCCAAGTGTTTTCTTTGTTCCTTCTTGTCACATGCTCCATAATATGTTTATTCGAGGTTTCACATCTTATTTTGTTTTCCAGCTGTTATAGTGTGTTATTTGTCTATATCATCTATGTTTTGGATGCTCAACTAATGTAACCACTTTCTTTTGTCACAGTCAGCTTTTAATTTGATAAGTGTATGTCCTTTGCTATTATATATATGGCATGTAATAATATCTTTCTTTTTCCTTGCAGTGACCGCAGCATAACGCTGTATGATTTGCGCATGTCATCCCCGACAAGAAAAATTATCATGAGGGTAATTTAGGAAGTTGTCACTTCTGTCTTTTATTTTTTTGGAAGTGAAATTTTTTACAGATGAATGAGAATAATAATTAAAAAAACATAAACTGAGGCAACTAATTGTTTAAATCGATAGCGGCGAACATGCTGAACAACTTCAGAAACAGCGAAGTATGATGATGCACACAGCTTTATATGCAGTTGATTGGAGATTATTTGGAACAAGCTTTTTAGTGACGTACAGTTTTAGTTATGTAGTCATTGCTAACTGAGCTTTTCCTGTTTCAGACAAAGACTAATGCTATTTCTTGGAACCCAATGGAGCCAATGAACTTCACTGCTGTAAGCAGAACTGCTATATCTTGTTTGTGCTGTGTTGCAATTCTCTTCTAATAGATTACTTTCTAATTTTCTCTGTTCTTTTAGACTGCAGCTGTTGGGCTGCCCTAGGGTAATCCACTAGTGATTGAAAATACCTTCCTTTTCCATTTTCTCGATTCATGTGCGGTGGATAACAGGAGGATATTTGATAATAAAGCATTGAACTAAATGTGGAGTTCGGTCGACAATTTGTAAGCTGTGCAAGGCAGGACTATGTAATTGGGGGAAGTTTATTTGTACAAGGTTCTATGTAGATGTGATGATCTTGTCGATCAGTTGGATCCTAATAGAGACTATTGAATGCTACATCTCAAGAAAAGGCAAAAGATGGCCGCTGTTGATGATGAAGGAATAGGACTTATTTGAGAGATCGAGAGGTGGTTTAGATGGGTTCTCTGAATTTAACAAATACTATGTTGCTGTGCTGCTTTCAAAAGTGTGATGTATTTTTCCTACCGCTTTTGCAGGTTTTAAGATCATAACTCCTGATAGTTGGCAGTCTTTTACGAATGAACTACTCGTTTGGAAGTATTCTCTAGAATTTTCTTGGACAAGCTTCTTTTTTCCAGGAAAAATAACAACAATTTGAAATTGTTTACATGTAAAAATGTTTTGGCAGATTTTCTTGACCAGAAAAGTGACTTTATTTTTGCTGTTTGAATTGTAGTTTGATTGCGTCCTTTAATAATGGCCCTTATCGGGCGTTGTCAATTTGCAGAGACGAGTATAGTAAACATGACAAAAGTAATCCTCGTTTTCCCTAAATATGTTTGTTGTTGGGTTGAAAGAACAATAATCAATAGTTAAAAACTGGTTTAAAGGACATCTCCTGGCTAGCCTAGATTTTCTTGGCCAAAAACATAAACAAGCTTAGCTTCGGAAAGGGAAAAAGATTGAGAGAGGTGTCCCTTGAGCTGTTGTCATTAGGCGACTGTTTTTTTAATCTGACCTTGACATGTGCAGCAACTGACTGTGGAATTGCTATGTTGTTTACATGCTTAGGAAGAGTCCATACATGCCACTTCAATGCTCGGCATAGTGGCAACTGACTGTGGAATTGCTATGTTGTTTACATGCTTAGGAAGAGTCCATACATGCCACTTCAATGCTTGGCATAGTGAAACTTATGGCAAAACACCGTTGCATGTAGGCAAATGAGGATTGCAATTGCTACAGCTATGATGCAAGAAAGCTGGATGAAGCCAAATGTGTGCACAAGGATCATGTTTCTGCTGTGTAAGATGATGGATTAGTAGTTTTAGAGACCAGTTACAGTCTTGAGTGTCAGTAAGGGTTCTTTGGAATTGAAATCTGTGTCCCTTTCCAGGATGGATATCGATTACTCACCCACTGGTCGAGAATTTGTAACTGGATCCTATGATAGAACGGTAAGTCAGTATCGCATTTGCTTTTGCGTGAATAAAAATGTGTGGCAGGTAGAATCGCAATAACTCTTGCTATTTCTCAGGTAAGAATTTTTCAGTATAATGGAGGTCATAGTAGGGAGGTTTATCATACGAAAAGAATGCAAAGGTATACCCAACTACATAGCTTTTGGTTTATATTATCTCTCTCTCTCTCTCTCTCTCTCTCTATATATATATATATATATTTGCTTATTCAACTGGTTGAGATAATTGAATTGGAACATAAATTGAGATGATGTGGTTATATTCTTTGTAAATCCCTACATGATTCGGTAAGAACAAAAGTTTGTTATTGAGAGCTTGACATAAAGAGAGGAAGAGGTCGACCGAAAATTACTTTGGGGAAGGTAGTAAAACAAGATTTAATGGAGTGGGAAATAGATTTGCGTACGGTTGGTTTTAAGACGGAGTGGAGGAATGTTATTAGCATTGTGGAGAGGCAGAATTCCTATGTTCCTGGCTATCCTTTTTAGTCGTTTTTCCATATTTTATTTATTTATTTTATTTTTTCTTAATTGGTTTTGCTTTTAGTTTATTTATTTTTGGGTTCATTAATCACCAACCTCAACTAGTTTAGGATAAAGGTGATGCTGATGTTGATGAATTAAATTGGAAATGACTTTTAGATGGTATCCTAACCGAGCCTTACATGAATGGTCTTATTCACGTTGGAATTCCATTGGGTAAGCTTGCTGTTATTTCTTCTGACCAAGTTGCTTACATGTAGGGTATTCTGCGTCAAGTTCAGTTGTGATGCAAGTTATGTTGTATCTGGGAGTGATGACACCAACTTGAGGCTTTGGAAAGCTAAAGCCTCTGAACAGCTGGGAGTTGTAAGTCTCTATCGACCTTCTAGCATCTGAACATGTACATGAGCAACTGGACAGAGGACACTTTCCTTTCACAATTAACCATCTTGATTAGCAAAATAATTGTCATAATCATGCGCGCACACATGTGAAAAGGTCATTGATTGAATATTGAATTCAGAATTGAGGCATTGCTGGAAGTTAATTGTGTGATTGTCAAAAATGAATGAAGTTGATTCTCCTTAGAATGGTAGTCTGAATCAGCAAATCGTGTTCCTCACCTATTATTTGGCATGCCATAGGTCCTGCCAAGAGAGCGCAGGAAGCATGATTACCATGAAGCTGTCAAGAACCGATACAAGCACCTCCCTGAAGTGAAGCGCATTGTGAGGTAACAACATCTAATTCAAATTCGTTTGCCAATTGGATCATCGTGCTTTTGTTTGTAAATGATGCCAACAGTTCTGAAAACACTTATTTCTGTTTTTAATGTGAAACAAACTCATCACTCTTTTTTTCCCGGCAAATTTCTTGATTGGATATGCAGGCACAGGCACTTGCCCAAACCAATATACAAGGCCGGTATTCTAAGGCGCACAGTGAATGAAGCGGAGAGAAGGAAAGAAGAAAGAAGAAGAGCACATAGTGCCCCTGGATCTAGCTCAACAGAGCCATTACGTAAAAGAAGAATCATCAAAGAAGTTGAGTGATGCTTCTATTAGCATGTTGTGCCGCATGGCATAAATATCTGCTTGGATGGGCCATCTTTCTCAAGAGTTTGCCTTTGAGTGAGAAGTTGCTTCACCTCAGAGAGGAGAGGACAAACGATGCACAAGCTCGTCTCAATCGGAAGTAGATGTTTGTTTGTGCAAGCGTTTGCCTGTTGATGGAAGCCAGCAAAGCTTTCTAATAGTCAGCTCATTTATTGGCCAGTTATCAATACTTGATATGAGGTTAATTGGTTGTATCATAAGCTTTGATCATTAATTCATTTTGGCAGGAAGTGGGGGAATTTGTTTCCTTGTGAATCAGGGAAAAAAAAAGGGGTTTCTCTTTTGTTGTAGAATTCGAGATGAAATCACCGACTAGTCAACGCTATTTATTTACGCCTGTTTCTCAACTCATAGTGTGGCTTGTTTGGTCTATTAACTCTCCCCGTTCGGTGTCAGTATATTACTGTTCCATTCAAAATGTTTCTCAAGTCAAGTCTCATTGTACTGACCCTTCTTGGGATGGCCAGAGCTATTGAAAACTTAAAAAGGATTTCTGGATCGTAGTCAGTGCGACGTTCACGTTCTTCTGACCTGAAGAAACAAATTAGAAAGAATAATTCACTTGAAACAAAACAAATTTATTGTTGTTTTTTAAACAGAGGAAAGAAGCAAATCTCACCTGTCCACTAATTGGACCACGGCCCCAATCCCCATCCGTCCTGAAACAATCCCCAATCAAAATCTACACGGATTGGACGGTCGTCGAGCTTATTCCCACGTATGTATTCGACAGCATCTTTGGTATCAGAACGTCGCAGGAATTGGACCAACATAAATAACGCGGCGTCGTACAAATCTGCAAACTAAAAGAACCGCGGCGCGAGGGGGATAAAAGAGATCATAGCACAAAGAGTGTACGTCGCCGGTTTTCGATGTTACATTGTAGAACCCCGGTGAGGAGACAACGAACTAGTTCTCTCGCCTCCTGCTAAAGAACGCATCGCGTAAACCACCTCTGCAGCCAGAGCTGCCGGCTGAAATCATTGCTGACGAAATCTACACCGGAATATGCTGAAGAGCTTCTTGTGATTTTAGAAGCAAATTTTGCTCGAACTGGACGGCGATGTGTTTCCGGTAGACGCATCAAGATTTTCCCTTCATCAAAGTTGAAAGTTGAAGCTGCCAACTCCTGCCAGCCTTACACCTGATAATTTAGCTGATTGGGATGTGCTTTACTTACGGTTGTTGCCTTGTGCAGGCGCCATGGCAACCTTTCCCAGCTGTTCCATTGCTTATTGCTAAACAACATCAACGAGCTACATATTCTAGCCGTTTCTATTTCCTAAATCTCTAACATCAACATCAACAATAACTTTATCCCAAACTAGTTGGGGTCGGCGGTCGATGAACCAAAAAATCATAAAAATAAAAGTAGAATCAAGCGAGGTAAAAGTGATAAATATATATATATATATATATATATATATATATATATATCTATTTATTTATACACTATCTCTCCACGACACTAATAGACTTCCTCCACTCTGTCTTAACACAAACCGTATGCCAAGTTATTTCTCACTCTATTAAATATTATTTTACTACTTTTTTCCAAGTAAGTTTCGGCCGACCTCTTGCTTTTTTCGTGTTATGCTCTCGATAACAAACTTTTGTTCGTACCAGTATATCTAAGGGTTTTCGGAGTATATGCTCAAATCATCTTAATCTATGCTTTCTCATCTTTTTCGACATCGATTTTACTATAACTTTTCGTCGAATCTCTTCATTCTTTATCCTATACATCATTGTATGACAATACATCCACCTTAACATCTTCATTTCCGCTACTCCCATTTTATGTTTATGTTTACTTTGTGCTACCCAACATTCAGCTTCGTATAACATAGCAGGTTTGATTGATATTCTATAAAATTTTCCTTTTAACCTAAGAGGAATTTTGCGATCACATAAAAATTCCGATGCACTATGTTATTTCATCTAACCTGCTTTATGACCTACATCCTCATCAATCTCTCCATTCTTTTGCACTGCGCCATTTTATCTAATTTGCTCTGATTTTATGGCTTACATACTCATCAATCTCTTACTCCTTTTGCAATATTGATACCAGATATCTAAATGTATCGTTCTTGGCTACTTCCTATCCGAGCATATGTACGATTTCTTGATCCCTTCTTTCTTTTTTGTCAAACTCACACTTCAAGTATTTCACTCTTTCCTAAACTTCCAAAAAAAACTTTTTTATATAAAAAAACATAGTCTTTTCGACCAAATTTAGATTCAGAACCGCTGACGCCACACTTCAATTATCGCCAACGCTCCTAGGTTTGTGATTTTCTCTGACACTGACATATAAACCTATGACATGTATTCATTTCCTTAAGTCACCCTAAGATTGCATGTTCCTCCTCTCGCGCGTTCTTTACTTCGCTCCCATATGATTTGTAATTTCTGTTTGCATGTCAATTCGCGCTGTTACAACTATCAGAGAAATGGAAAACATTTGTTTTTTTTTTTTTTTGGCTGTAAATCAATTGGGCCTGTTCTAGCATTGACCAAATTAACAAGGGCATCAAATACAACGATAAAGCGAATCGTAACCTAAAAAGCACCGAAACTTTTAAGGGGTATTCGTGTCGTGTTAAGCACTCCTCCCAACATGCAGTAACACACGAGACCAATAATATCCGGACACGTCAGGTCAACACGTGCATGTCACTTTTAAGTTCTTTTTTAATAGAATAAGGATCAAAATGTAAATTTATAAAAAATATATATACTTAAGTCATAAAAAAAATTCATATATCTAACCAATCTAAAATTAATATACTCAACAAGCTAAAAAAATATATAATCATGAATTTTTAATGGAAGAAGAAAAAAAAACTTATCGCTTATATTTTTATATATGCTAAATATATATTTAATATACCTATTTCAACGAGTGAAAATTCTCTATTTTTTTTAGAAATGATATGTCGACGTGCCGTATCGTGTGCCAGTGTTAGTGCTACTTTGATCACAATGCGATGCATAAAGAATAGAACGAAATGTAAGATTATTTCTAATACAATAAAAATAAAAGTTATATTATGTTGCGTTTATTATTATTTTTTTGTTTTTTTTTGTTTTTTTTTATTGGATGACAGCAAGCAAAGCACGATAAAGCCGGTTCTCTCTCGGCATGTGCTTTCTGCCGGCCCTCGTTCGCCGAAGCAACCTCACGACGAGACGCCTCTACTTCCAGGGCGAGGTTTCGACGATATTACGGAAACGCCATCAACTTTAACACCTCCTCTCGCCGAGTTCCGAGCCTCTCCCACAAATCGAGTCACGGTGACCCGCTCGTCGTCAGAGCACACAAAGTACGCCGAGTCCCGCGACTCGTTCACCGAGTGACTCTCCCTCCACTCGCGTCTCCCTCTTTCCCTCGCTCTCCACGCCGCTCTCCCTCGCCAATGCCGTAAACCGTCGTAAACTGACGGTTGACGCTGTTTGATCTCCCCCCGCACGGGACCGGCCGCGTGAATTCGGATGCAAATCGGGGTCAATGATCCCCAAATTTACGCTCCTGTGGCTCTTCTTCACCTTCTCCCTCTTCTGCCGCGCCGATCCCGGTCGGAGCTGCTCCAACTCGAGCTTCCTAGTCGGGTTCGAATCCGAGCTGAGCATGGTCCAGCACCAATTGCGCGGCACGGTCAAGGTCATCGATAATTGCTCCTTTAGGGTTTCTCAGTTCGACATGCTGTCGGGGTTCGATGTGCACTGGTGGGGTGCGATCGCGCCCGATTTAGGTAACCTGACATCTGGTTACGCTATCTCTGATCAAGTTTTGAATCGCACTTACAAGAATGAGTCTTTTACCGTTCGTTTAAGGAGTAATGTTAGCTGGGATCAGATCCCGGTTCTTGCCGTGTGGGACTTGCCCACGGCGTCGGATTTTGGGCATGTGGTTTTTCCGAATATATCGGAAACGAGCCCGGCCCCGAGCCCGAATCCCGGGGATGGGCCAGTTAGGGTTTATAGGGAGCCTACAATGTTTGAGAACTGTAAAGTGTTGTCTCCTAAACATCGTGTGCGGTGGACATTGGATGTGGATCGAGATGTTATTGATATAGGGTTAGAAGCGGCAATTGGGGCGCAGAATTATATTGCTTTCGGGTGGGCAGACCCGGAAGCCACGTCTGAGTACATGATTGGAGCTGATGTGGCGGTGACGGGGTTCACGGAAGAGGGCATTCCATTTGCGGATGATTATTTTATTACGAGGTACAGTGAGTGTACAATTAATAAGGATGGAAATGCAAAGGGAGTCTGCCCTGATACGATATATGAGCCGACCGACCCTGTTGCAGTGAATAATACTGCGTTGGTGTATGGGCATAGAAGAGATGGTATTTCCTTTATCAGGTACCAGAGGAAGCTGAGTGTTGTTGATAAGAAGTTCGATTTGCCTGTGAATTATAATGACAATGCGACTGTGATTTGGGCAGTGGGGTTGATGAGCCCACCAGATACCCTTAGGCCATATTATCTGCCTCAAAATCATGGAGGTGAGGAGTCTGTGCAGTTTGGTCATTTGCTGCTGAATGTGTCCGAGAGTGTCGATGATTGTCTTGGTCCGCTGGATGCAGAGGATAAGGAGGATCAGGATTTGATTATTGCAGATCCGAACATGCCTCTTGTTGTTGTGACTGGTGAGGCAATGCATTACCCAAATCCACCAAACCCTTCAAAGGTGCTTTATATAAATAAAAAGGAAGCGCCAGTGCTGCGAGTGGAAAGAGGGGTACAGGTGAAGTTTTCAATACAAGCAGGGCATGATGTTGCATTCTACATCACCTCAGATGTTCTTGGCGGTAATGCCACTTTGAGAAATACAACGGAGACTGTGTATGCTGGAGGGCCCCAAGCTGAAGGAGTCCCTGCCAGCCCAATGGAGTTGATTTGGGCACCTGATAGGAACACACCTGATCAAGTTTACTATCAGTCTCTGTATCATCAGAAAATGGGATGGAGAGTTCAGGTGGTTGATGGTGGTTTATCTGATATGTACAACAACAGCGTTGTTTTGGACGATCAACAGGTAAATTTCTACTGGACTTTGTCTGAGAAGTCGATATCAATTGCTGCGCGTGGGGAGAAGAAAAGTGGTTATCTTGCAATAGGATTTGGTAGTGGAATGGTGAACAGCTATGCTTATGTTGGTTGGGTTGACAATAATGGCACTGGAAGGGTCAATACATACTGGATAGGTGGGCAGGATGCATCCAGTGTGCATCCAACAAATGAAAATTTGACATATGTGAGTTGCAAGTCAGAAAATGGGATCATCACAATGGAGTTCACTCGTCCTCTGAAACCGGCGTGCAGTCATAGCAACAGGCCAGAATGTAGGAACATAGTCGACCCAACCACGCCTCTTAAAGTGATATGGGCAATGGGCACTAAATGGACTAATGAGCACTTAAGTGAGAGAAATATGCATCACGTAACCAGTCAAAGGCCTGTGCGAGTGCTTCTTATGCGTGGTTCTGCTGAGGCTGAGCAGGATCTACGGCCAGTATTAGCAGTTCACGGTTTCATGATGTTTCTCGCTTGGGGTATTTTGCTTCCTGGTGGAATATTGGCCGCTAGATACCTGAAACATGTAAAAGGTGACCAATGGTACAAGATACATGTTTACTTGCAGTACTCAGGTTTATCTATTGTCTTGCTTGCCCTTCTATTTGCAGTAGCTGAGCTTCGTGGTTTGCGTACGAACTCATTGCATGTAAAGTTTGGCTTCACTGCTATATTTTTGGCCTGCGTACAGCCATTAAATGCATATTTTAGACCGAAAAGACCTTCCAATGGAGAGGATGTCTCTTCGAAAAGGGTTCTTTGGGAATATTTTCATGTGATAGTTGGCAGATTGGCCATTGTCGCTGGTATGGCTTCCCTGATAAGTGGGATGAAGCTCTTAGGAGCCAGATATGGTGGTGAAAATGTTCATGGACTTGATTGGGCTTTAGTTATTTGGTTTTTGATTGGTGCACTGATAGTCATGTACCTGGAATACCGCGAAAAGCAGCGGCAAAGGGAGAGGATATATGGAAGAAGTAGTTGGGTGTTGGGTAATCTGGAGGAAGATGATTCCTTGGATCTTTTGAGCCCAAGAGGAATTGCTGGAGAAAAGGAGGCTCAACCTTCCGGGAGAATGGAAGTTCAGTTAGAACCTTTGGCCAGATAGAAAATTTTTGGGCATGAAATCACAGTCGCAGTTTTGTTTGTGGACATTTTTCCATGCATATGGAAAACATCAGACCTTCTATCCGTTTGAAAGTTCTTTTGCTGCTCGATTGGAGTCAAATGCGGATCACCTGGTGATTATTTATGCGTTGTACTTTTTATACTCAATACATCTACACTGACACAGCGAAAGGTTTTCTAATCATCAGGTTTTATTCTTTTGTTAGATGAGCTGAGAGTATTCCTATTTCCATGATGTGTATGGTCAGTAATGTAGAAGAGCTTCTTGTGATTTTAGAAGCAATTTTGCTCAAACTGAACGGCGATATGTTTCTGTAAATACATGGAGATTTCTTTATAAGTTGATGTTGCCAAGTCATGCTGATCTTACCTGATCATTAGCTGATTGTATATGGTACTTCGATTGTTGAATTATCTGCTTGTGCCCACGCCGTGGCAACCTTCCCAGCTCTTTTACCACTTGTTGCTAGTAATGATCAATGAGCTATCTGCTGAACTAGACTCTTCATGTTGTTTCTTTCTCACCTAAGATCTTATTTTTAGCTCTGTGCTTGATCTAGCTGTACTCTTTTGCACTGAGTAATGATCTTGGGGCTTGAGTTGTTGTTCTATTAGTATTTGTTTTTATTGGCTGTCGCTTTATCTCCATTTCTGGTGATTTCTGCAGCTCTTACTGTTCTACCCTTTGAGAAATTTCCTGTCCAAGGCCTGGTTTTACAGTTTTCATTTTCCGAAATTACAGTGGTGAAGCCGTTTGCGTACTTGCATCTTAATTCTAATGTCATCTATCAAACTTGTTTCCCTGCGGGCGTGAACTGTTAAGATCAACTAAATGTCTGGTAGACAGCTAATTATCATTGTTAGTTTTATCTTACGGATGTCCACCTTTGGGATATAGCTGCAAGGTAACGCAGGTTCAATGTTGTTTTCGGATCTTTTTGTAGTTTGCATCTGGTATCTTTATTTGTTTATAAAGGAAAAACTTTTAGTGTATCTGTTTAAAAGTCAACGGACAGGCGAGCAGTATGTCAATTTCCCAGTCACCAGTGTCCTGTGAGAGGTCTGATGGTATCTATAGAGGGTCAAATTCTGGTAGCCTGCGGAGTTCATAGCATGTAAGTCCTATTATTGGCACTTGCCAGTCGATTGCCAATGGGATGGTGGACTTTTTGCTACGGCTGGTGCTCAAGTTGATATTTAGAATCAGAACAGGCGTTCTTAGACAGTAATTCTCTTCTTTTTTGAGATGGTACTTAATCTTATCCCGACACTTCATATTGTCCTTCCGTGTAGATCTCAGCCAATAAGCAGTTTTCAATGGGGAATGGACGTGGTCATATCTGTGATATTCAACCCTGGAGAATGTAATGTATTGGCAACATGAGGAAGGTGCGGATGCATTTCATTTGTCCTATTATTGGCACTTGCCAGTTGATCGCCAATGGGATGGTGGACTTTTTGCTACAGCTGGTGCTCAAGTAGATATTTAGAATCAGAACAGGTGTTCTTAGACAGTAATTCTCTTCTTTATTGAGATGGTACTTAATCTTATCCCGACACGTCATATTGTCCTTCCGTGTAGATCTCAGCCAATAAGCAGTTTTCAATGGGGAATGGACACAGTCATAGCTGTGATATTCAACCCTGGAGAATGTAATTATGGGCAACATCAGGAAGGTGTGGATGCATTTCATTTGTCCAATCCCACTGAAGATGTTTTCTTTGTTCTTTCTTACATGGTCCCACAGGATTTTCATTCGAGGTTTCACATCTGGTTTTGTTTTCCAGCTGTTATGGTTTCTTATTTGTTTACTTTATCTATATTTTTGGATGCTCAACAAATGCAATTCACCACTTTCTCTTGTCTCAATCAGCTTTAACTTTGCTAAGTTTTTTCCTTCGCTATTGAATTTGAGTCGTGTAATAACGGCCTTCTTTTTCCTTGCAGTGAACGCAGCATAGCCCTCTACGATTTGCATGTCATCCCCAACAGGAAAAATCTTTATAGGGTAATCTGACAAGTCGTCCCTTCCTTCTTCTACTGGAAGTGAGATTTTTTAGAGATGAAGGAAGAACTTAAAGGGAGAACTTTCACTTGAGGCAACTAATTGTCTGGACCTATGGTAATTTAATCTGGCGAATCATGCTGAACAGCTTCAGAAACAGTGAATATGAAGATGCATACAACTTTATATGCAGTTTGTTTTTAAAATGTAAAATATACTCTCTTTTTAATTTGGAGAAAAGTTGAAGAATAACTTACTCTGTGATGTACAGTTTAGTTTAGTCGTTGCTAATTCAGCTCTTCCTATTCAGACAAAAGATATTCTATTTCGTGGAACCCAAATGAGCCAATGAACTTTAATGCTGTAAGCATTACAGTTCCATCTAGTTTGTATGGCGTTGCAATTCTCTTCCGATAGCATTTCTGTCTATTCTTCGACGATCTTTGAGACAGCAGCTATTGGTCCGCCCTAGGGGAGTGTTCTAGTGATTGAAAACGACCTTTCATTTTCCCCCCTTCTTAATTGACGTGCGGGGACACTTGTGCAAGGCAGTACTATTTAATTGGGGGAGCTTATTTGTACAGAAGAAAATATACTTTGGGAAGGGTTTCAAAGGTTAATGTTCATTCTGAATAACGAGTGTCTTTACAATGTCTTAGGCCTCCATTTAGCGGAGGTCGCTCCTTAGGAAATAATCAAATAAGCAAAAATGTCGATAAAGGGGAAAGTTTTGAAAACGCGTCCCAAAAATCTGTAAAATGCTTTCGAATCAAGAGAAATGTGTGAACATGGGGTCAAACATTCCTTGAATGGCAGTTTCGAAAATTCCGTGATCCTCTTTGATTTGATATGTTATATACGTTTGAAGTTCATCCGTTATTTATGGTGTGAGTGGGATAACCCACTCTTACAAACGCTCTTTTCGAGGCTCGAGGAGTGTTGTTCTTCGATTTCTACTTAATCTTTGTCTTTTCCAATACAAAGGCGTAGGTGTTGTCTCAATCCCGATGCTATATAACTGCCGTATTGCCATGGTCATCCCGACAATACATGACATGCATCTCACCACATCACAAGTAATTGTGTCCTTATATGATTTTTCACTTGAAATAGGTAAATGATATAATTGCGTTACCTTGAGTTCGGCGCCTTTACGAATCCATCGATTATACAAGGGGGGAAGTGGCTTTGTATTTGGCTATAAACTGTCCACCTGGGTCTTGCACATTATGTTATCATAGCTGCCACTATTTTTTGTGACATCGTAGGATTTACCGTCGACAGTATATCGGGTTGGGAAAAGACTATTTTATTGAGTGTCCTCTCTTCGTGGGGCAAGCAACAGTCGATTGATAACCCGATTGACATGCCTGCACTCTTTGTCCTCCACTTCTTCATCCACCGAGTCATCTTCCCATATGCAGTCATCGTGTGTGATGACTTTGTAAACTTTTCGGTTAACAGTACATCAGGTACGGAAAAGGCTATTCTACTGGCTGTCCTTTCTTTGTGGAGCAAGCAACAATCGTATAATGACAGTTGACATGCGTGCCCTGCCCTCTTCGGCCTCCATTCTTCATTCACCCACTCATCCAGTCTTCTTCGTATATGTAGTCATCTGGCTTGACTATATTGGTCATTCGCTATGGGCAGCCGCCTGAACGATGGCTTAGTTGTTTACACTTCTGGTATTTAATTAGTCGTGGCTCGACATTTAAATTGGTGTTACGGTCGTTTGTTGTGATTGGTCCCTCGGCGCTCCAACAGTATTCCCTGAAATTCAGTTCTTATCGCTGGTTAGAGTATTCTGGAACATCTAGCTGTCTCTCCCTTCCAAATGATTCACAGATGGAATAATTGTTAGCCGGCTAGTGTGGTTACTTTTCTCCCGTTGCGTCTTGACCTTTTGGTCTATTTCTTGGGTATCCTCAATAGAGAACAGATAGTGAAGTGAAATACGGTCTTAAATATTGAGCGCAAGCCATTGAGGTACCTAGCAATATGTTGTGCCTCAAACTCGGTCAGATTGCTGCGGGCAGAGAGTCAAGAATACTTATGTGCAGGATTGCATTGATTAGCTCTAGCTGCTTACAGTTCTGGAATTTCTGAAACAATAATTGCTTTAATTGTTTGGGAGGAACTAGGGTTTCAACATTTGCTTCATCCGATTTCACGTTCGGATGGGAACTTTTCCTTGTAGACACCGGGGACGCTGGGCCATCTATGTCTGCTCCCACTAGGTTGAGACACTGCCCTTCAACTTGAATGCCACCCAATTTTACTTGGCGGTCCTCTTTGATCTCCATAGTAGAAGAATTTCTCAACTTCTCAAAGTGAATCCAAAAAGTTTTCAATATTCTTGTCGTTATTGAAGGTTGGGAGGCCAACCTTAAGTTGATATTGCTCAGGGTCTCATTGGTACCGCCGTTCCAACGACCTCCACAAATAGGCCCGTCTAGTAACTCTTTCTCTTTCTCTTCCTCTTCTTCCTCCTCATTCTCTTCTTCCTTGTCCTCTTCGTCTTCTTCCTGACATAGGCTTCCCGTCTAGTCTTTATCGGCAATTTGTCTCACGTTCTAGAATTCGAGTGACTTCTTCTTCTTATTCGGAGTACTCGACATAGGCTTCTTGCCTCGCCTCTATCGGGGATTTGCTTCACGTTTCATAACTGCTTTTAGAATTCAAGCGACTTCTTCTTCTTCTTCTTCTTCTTCGGAGTCCTCGACATAGGCTTCTCGCCTTGCCTCTATCGGGGATTTTCCTCACGTTCCATAGTTGCTTCCAGAATTTGAGCAGCTTCTTCTTCTTCGGAGTCCTCGACATAGGCTTCTTGTCTCGCCTCTATCAGGGATTTGCCTCACGTTTCATAGAAGCTTTTAGAATTCAAGCAATGGCCGGAAGATCACAAGGTATAGGGTTGGTGGACTCGCCCGCAGTCCTCGACATAGGTGTCTCACCTCGTCTGAAAGATTACAAGGTATGGTGTTGGTGGACAAATGTTGGATGGCGATAAATAAATTTTGAAACCTCAACATAGGCTTCGTGCCTCACCTCTATCGGGGATTTGCCTCATGTTCCATAGCTGCTTCTCGAATTCGAGCGACCTAAGAACGTTCAGCCAAAAGATTACAAGGTATGGAGTTGGTGGACAAACGATCGATGGCGATAAGTGAATCTTGAAACCTCCGCTTGGTTTGCTCCGCAAAATGGTTGAACTCACCCCGTGTAATAGGCTCATTTTTACAACTTTCACCTCTTGTAATAGGCTCGTTTTCATGACCCTTGACTACGAGGAGATTGGTATTGATATTGTTAGCCATCGTCACAAGAGAAACTTGCTGCTCTGATACCCAATCATGCAGAGGGAGATATAATTGGAAAGGGAGGTTAATGATTATTCTGATTAATGAGTGCATTTACAATGTATTAGGAGGTAAAGGGAGGTCACCCTTTAGGAAATAAGCAAATAATTAAAACCAAATATAAGAGTTAAGGAAAAATGTTGATAAAGGCGAAAGTATTTAAAACATGTTTTGAAAATATGTGAAACGCGTTTAAAATCTCTGAAGCCTCGGAAATCAAGGAAAACTCGTGAATATATGCAATCCTCTTTAATTTGATATGTTCTACGCGTTCGAAACTAAGCCGTCATATATGGTGCGGGTCGCCTGCTCTAATGACGCTCGAAGGTTTCTATATATAAGTATTTGCCAGCTGTTCTACATCAACAAGGCTCTATGTACATGTGGTGAACGTGTAAGATTGGTTGGAACCTAATAGGCACTGTTGAATGCTAAATGTAAGGCAAAAAGATTACGACTGTTGATGCTGAAAGGACTTCTTTTAGAGAGTAAGAGGTGGTTTAAACTGGTTCTTAAAATTTAACCTTATGTTGTTGATATGGTTCAAGGATCCCAAGCCACTTATCTGTGGGATTTATATGGGCTTTGCTCGTATTGATGTTGACCATGAGAGCCAGGTATGGCCCCAGATCTATTTCAAGTGCGAGGCTCCCGATCATCAATGCCAAGTGCCGTTTTCACTCTGGTCTGAACGTAAGAGGGGTTTTAAAGTATCTCACATCACTTATCTATAGGGTGGCTTAAGCTTTGGAGTCCGAACAATCTAACATATACTATGTTTGTCGTGTTACTTTCAAGGGTGCTACATTTTCCCCACTATTTTCGCAGTTCTAAGAATTATGACTCTTGATAGTTGGCATTCTTGTGGGAATGAGCTGCTAGTGGAAGTGTTCTCTCGAATTTGTTTTAGCAAGCTTCTTTTTTCTAGGAAAAATAAGAATAATGTCCTATTTCATATGAAAATGTTTGGGCAGATTTTCCTGATCAGAGAATTAATTTTAGTTTTCTGCTTGAATGATGGTTGCTTTGCATCCAATAATTGGTTTGTTCGGGCATTGTCAATGTGCAGAGGGGAGTACAGTGAATATGACAGGAAAGCAAAACCTCGCGCAAGTATAAATGTATGCTTGCTTTTGGGTGGAAAGAACAATAATTAATAGGTAGGCAATAGTTAAGAAAAAAACTGGTTTAAAAGGCATTTCCGGTCCAGCCTAGGTATTCTTGTCCAAACATATAAGCAAGCATATATTCTAAAAGGGAAAATATTGAGAGTTGCCCTTGAGCTGTTGTTATTAGGCAATTGTTTTTGCTTTTATAAAACCTTGACATGTTTAGCTGGAAGAACAGTTTTTCTGCGTCCTATGAGCATGTTAACATGGGAAGTGTCGCTTCCATACATGCCACTTCAATGCTGAGCATAGAAGAACTTACTGTAAAACACTGCTACTTGTAGGCAAATGAGGACTGCAATTGCTACGGCTATGATGCTAGAAAGTTGGAAGAAGCCAAACGTGTGCACAAGGATCATGCTGCTGCTGGAGACCAGTGGCAGTCATGTGTTTATTGCAGCCATTATGGATTCTTTGGAATCGAAATCTGTCTCTGAATGACATTTTCTTTGTGTGAGTAAAAACTGTATGGTCTCTTGCTCTTTCTCAGGTAGGAACTTTCCAGTATAACAGAGGTCACGGCGGGGAAGTTTATTATACGAAAAGAACGGAAAGGTATGCCCAGCTACATAGCTTTTGGTTTATAATCTCTCTCTATGTCTCTCGTTGCTTATTCAATTGTTCCAGAGTTTTAAATTGAAAATGTCCTCAAGATGGATGTCTCAGCCGAGCCTTTAAATGATTATGGTCTTTTGCAGGTTGACATTCCATGGGGTAAGCTCACTTGTAAGTCTTCTGACGGGGTTGCTTGCATGTAGGGTATTCTGCGTCAAGTTCAGTTGCAATTCAAGTTCCGTTATGCCTGGTAGTGATGACGCCAACTCGAGGCTTTCAAAAGCTCAAGCCCCCGATCAGCTGGGAGTTGTAAGTACTGCTGTTGGCACTGGTTTGCAATTTCTGGAACTCTAGCGACCATGAAGTATCTGAATGCGTACTTCTGCATGGCAGCGCCAGGGCATGAGCAACTGGACAGAGAACTCTTTCCTTTCACGAAGTGCTTTCGTGATTATCCAAACTGACTGTCATTATCATGCACAAAAATGTGAAAAGTGTTAGCATTGAACTCAGAATTGTTTTGACCCAAAAAAAAAAAAAACTCAGAATTGAGGCATGGGTAGAAGTTGGTTGTATCATATGAATGCCAAAAAGTGCCTTAACTTTTGTACGGCGTTCACTTAAGTGTCATAATTTTCAAAACGTTTATTTAAGTATCACAACTTTTGTACAGCATTTACTTGAGCGACATCGCTAACGTGGACGCCAGAAAAACTGATGTGACATGCCGAAAAGTTGATGTGGCACGCATGAAGACGCAAGTGTATGCTGAAAAAGTTGACGTAGTACTCAAGTAAATGATTTTTGAAAATTATGACATTCAAGTGAACGTTTTGAAAGTTATGACACTCAAGTGAACGTTGTATACAAATTATGGCACTCACGGTGCACTTATCCCGCCAAAAATGAATGGACTGATGTTGATTCTCTATAGAATGGCAGTCTGGATCAGCAAATCAGGTTCCTCACCTATTACTTGCGCGCCATAGGTTCTGCCGTGAGAGAGCGGGAAGCATTAGAATCATGAAACTGTCAAGAACTGCTGCAAGCACCTCCCTGAAGTAAAGCGGATTATGAGGTAAAGATATGTACTTCAAATCCATGTGCCAGTGGATCTTCACGCTCTTTGTTTGAAACCATATCTGAAAACACTCTCTTTTTCCCCCTCAAAACTTATTGATTTGGATATGCAGGCACAGACACTTTGCCTAAACCAATATAAAAGGCAGGTATTCTGAAACGCACGATGAATGAAGCGGAGAGAAGGAAAGAAGAATGGAGGAGAGCACACAGAGCCAATGGAGCTAGTTCAACAGAGCCAATACGTAAAAGAACTCATGATGCTTGTATTAGCAAATATCTCAAATGAGTATTGTTGGACGGGCCATCTTCCGGAAGAGGTTTGTCGACGTCCGGTCATGCAAGCTTTTGCCTGGAGCAGCACTAATTTTTTCTGATTTATTGGACAGTTATCAAGACACGATACATAGGTTGAAAATTGGATTGTAATCTTTGATCTTTAACCTATTTCAAGATGGGGAGAAAAATTTGCTCCCTTGTAAATCAGAAGAAAGAGAATTTTCGTTTTTCACAGTGTCGGCAATGAAATATATGTCAACAATACCAATACAGGGGTAACATTTTCTATCTAGTCACCATCACTTTCCAATACGAACCATGTTGATTGTTGACTGCATAAGGATTTCACTATCAGATTGATCACCTCATGTTAACTGTTGGACAAACTTTAAATCAATCAATGAAACATAGCTTCTCCATGATGTATTGGAACTGTCAACTAACAAGACTACATTATGTTGTTTAAGCAACCAAGCACCAAATGGTCATAAACATAGAGAAAGAACATTATAAAAGATAAAGAGTCATTCCCACAGCAGTAAACTGCAAAGACTGACTAGTTAAATTTTTGCAGAAACCAGTTTTTTGTGTAAAAAGCCTAAATGTCTAGCAAGCTCATCGTTTGCGCTGGTCACTCTAACACTGCCAGAGGGTCGACAAGGTCCTCCACTTTTACAGGTCATGGTACAGTGGTTTGAGATCTATAGCAGAGAGCCCGATTCACTAATCCTAATGAGAATGTAGAGTACCATTGCTTCAACATTGCAATTGCAAGATCCTCTCTAAGTTTCGGATGCCACTGCTTGCACCCAATTGTCAATGACAGGAGACAAGGTTAAGCACGTCTTTTACGATCCTCCTCATCATCATCAGAGTCACCACTTTCGCGGAAGCGTGGATTCTTTTCCTACAATATTAAACGAGACCATAAACTTTCCAAAAAAATCAACATACTGTTATAATGAAGAAACACATGCAGCAGAATCATCATCAGTTGTTCTGTAATCATATTCATTATCTAAAAGTACCAGCCAGCTTCAGCATGGTTATTACAGCAAAAATGGGATAAACGAGCACACACTCCCTCCTCCCCACTAAATGAACTCTAATATGACAGCATGAAACTGTTGGTGGTGCTAACAACTTGCAAAGTAATTTACATGCTTCAGAGTAGAGGTAAGTGGTGAACAGATAGAATCCAAAAACCCACTCAAGTGAACCAGCTCGACGAAATCAATCTATCTTATATGCTCAGGATGCAACAAGTACCGTATCTCCAGTTGAGATAGATAACTGCAATTTCAAGGAAAAGAAAGAAACCAAACTGGAACGGATAGACTTGTAGATGCAAATACTTATGTTAAACAGTATCCAAAGTGAAATTACCAGTTTCAACTCAGGATCTTCGTCTCTCCTGGATTCATGGTCTGACGTTCTCTTTGAAGATTCATATGGACGATGGTCATCTTCTCGGTTTCGTTTCCGATTGTAATCTGCGCTTTCAGGCAAAAAGTATAAACAAGTGATGCCCATGAAATTGTTAAAATGTCGGAAGAATTTAGAATCATTTTTGCCAATGTCACCTCTATTGTAACGGTATGATCCGCCATGACTCTGGCTTCCACCATGCCTTCCATCTGAAAAACCATATGGTCAGAAGAACCTGAATAGTACTCTTCATATAAAAGGCTATACAAAATAGTCTGAGCGACGCAAGAAAAACATCAGACTGGACGCTGCCTTGCATTGTAGAGGTATTGGGTATTTCCAGGCATCTGCTGAACTAAGGTAGAGTATTGAAGGGTTTTAACGTTGACTAAGAAACTAATGTAGCATGAAAACAGCTATTAATTCCATGCATTTGGTTAATCCCCTCATGGATTCATCTTGCAAAAAGCAACTCATTTGCCACCAAGGGGGTAGCTCAAAGACCGGCAGGTTTACCACACTGGAGAACACAGACAGACTAAACGAACACAGCCCTGGAACACTTACAAGGAGGCGGTATAACAGGTGGGAAGGAGCCCAATGAACCACCACCATAGTCTACAAGCTGCCGTTGCGCTTCCAGCTCTTTCTGTACTATTTTTCCATATCCACCTCTACGTGAACATGTTAGGGAAAATTGAATGGCAAAAATAAAGTCTCCCATCTATATTTAGAAGACAGATTTTGAGGAAAAAATCAACACTATTCTTCAAAAGAGATGATATTTCAACTAGTACCTTGAACATATGGAGAGAGAGAGAGAGAGAGAGAGAGAGAGAGAGAGAAAGAGAGAAGAAACTAAGATTGCATGCACCCAATAGTTGAATCTTTTAAATAAATGCGAAGAAGAAAACTACAAAGGTAACTAATATCCAAATGAGCAATTCAAGAAACTCAGATACAACTACAGATGAAACTATAAACACAAATATTTTCTACTATTTATTAGCTTGGCGAAAATTCCTCCATATTATCGCCCTTAAATTGCTAACCACCATACGATCTTTGCATGATAATATGCAAGCCCTATCAATTATTATCATTCGGGCCAAAAGCAGAATGCCAGCACAAAATTTTCATGTAATTCTATAGTTTACTCTAGACACCATTTCCAACTGAAAGAACTCACATCCATTTGATCTTAAAATTACCAGAGCTATTGGAAAAATAATTTCAAAAGGATATCTGGGTCATAGTCAGTGCGATATTCATCTCGTACCTGAAGAACAAATTTGAAAGAACGATTTAGTTGAAACAAAATAGTTATTTTAAACAGAGAAAAGTGGCACTCTCACTTGTCCACCACTTCGACCACGGCCCCATTGCCTTCCTTCCTGAAATCCCCAATCAAAATCTACACGGATTGGACGGTCATCAAGAATTGTCCCACTAATATATTTGACAGCATCTTCGGTATCTTCTCTAGAATAGAATCTAAAAGAAATTCAATAAACAAGATACATAAGAAAACGCGTATAAACAATGAGATAAGTGGGAATAAATATGTAAAAGCAATTGGACCATCCTCACTAATAGCTCTATCTGACACTAATCCAACTGAAGGAAATATAACTAACGTCTTATCATACAAGCATGGAAAATTAGAAACACAACAAGACAGGCATAAAAAGATCATAGTAAAAAAGAGCATACGTCACGATGTCAATGTTAAAGAAAACCTGACGATCCAATTGTGCAACTAGACCTAGCAGATAACATCATGCTAACAATTACTGACACCACCAGCTACTAGAACAAATTACATTGTTAAATTTCACTGATGCAGTGCAAAATCAATTAGGCAACTGAAATTAACCTAATGCGCCTAAAGTGAACAATCCGAGGAAACTTGAGGACTTCGAAATTAAAGTGAAATTCTATGATGTTTTTAAAGATTTAGGCCATACAAAACAAAACAGAAGCCACAAGGTGTTTTGCTATTCTTGTCCAGTCCCATGATAATCTTCTTGATTTCTCCAGCTCTGGTGAAAAGCTCATAAACTTGTTCTTCAGTTGTGTAGAAGGACATATTCCCAATGTAAACAGTGGTAGAAGATAGCAGTGCTTGTTCAAATTCCTCTTGTGTACCAAGAAATTTTCTGTCTCGGTATGCTGAAAGCTTGTTTTGGTCCTGAGATGTAAAGACAAATCAAAAGAAGAAAAGAAAAGGGAATTACTGCATTCTACCACACAGACATATATGCGGATGAATAGTTTATTCGCCAAAGCCAAGTGTATTTTGTGTTCATGCATGTTTAATCATCCGCAGAACTCATAAAGAAAGAAGGTATTGAGAGATGCCAATGTTAATTCTCTTAAATATTGACAAGGGCTCCAGCCCACAAACCTTAACCTCAGTCACACAAAAACACCAAACAGAAATTGTAGAAGTCGACCAACACATCTCCAGAACAAACTCTTAATTTTGTCGTGGCAATCGTGCAGCAGGCCTCAGAACTGGAAAAAGTAACAGAGAAACATCCAGACAATCTGCTACACAGAAAGCACTTGAGTGAAAATGCAAAATCTCCTAAAAGTGGCAGTAAAAACATTCGAAGCACCGATATATCATTCTTCAAAGAGATTTCATCACGTGCCCGCCTTCAATTCAATAACCAGATAATCTTCCAACATCCAAACAAGACGATCACTAAATTATCTAACCCGACCAAACAATAAAACCATTTGAATAATCAGGTGCCACCGGAACCTCTTGAAAAAAAGGTTCATCGGGAAAGAATCAAACCAGAACAATCTCCCTTCCACAGTCTTTTCTGGAGAAACCTAAATTCAGCCCAATCAATCACACAGAGCACTCAGGCAATCGACAGAGAGAAATGGGGCAAAAGAGGATAGAGAAACACCGCCCGAACGACAGAGAAAGGAATGCATACCTTAAACAGAGAAGCCATTGCCGGAGAATCTATAAGGAAATCAAGAAGCAAAAATTGTCAGCAGCGGCTCGTAGCTAAAGCACAAACTGTTAGCGCCAAACGAGTAAACATCAATAGCAACCCTAAAGCTCTATCAACACGGCCGCTTGCACGAACTGCAGGTTGGAGGAGGAGGAGAGAGAGAGACCTCAAGAATGGCCTGAGCCAGTAGTAGCACCAGTCCCAGAACAGAGCGAGAGAGACGAAGCTTGTTTTGATTTTTCACGGTCGGAGCTCGCAGGTCCAGGTCCGACATTAGCATTACGGGTCATGCAAGCGGATCTGGGTTTTGAGTTCGCGTTAAGCCTGCAGATGGCATAGCTATTCGTGGATCGACGTTTGCTATTGGAGCATCCAAACACTCTCAGAGGGGTTTTTATTCACTGTACTGCATTTGGACCTGTCAAAAACGGATTCAAAACTCATTTAATAACATACAAGTATTTTTTTACCCCCCCCCCCCCCCCCCAAAAAAAAAAAATACAAAGAATTTAAATAAATTATAACAAACTCAACAGACTAGTATAATATATCTACAAAATAAAGAGACTAAAATAAGTGAGTTTTAATAGGATCCGAACCCATTTACAACTCATTTAAGATGTATTTATTTTTATTATTTACTTTTTTTTTTTACATTTTGCGAGGACGCCAACCGACCTTGTCCAGTGACCAACGAGGGTTGTCGGAACTCGCCGGTGTTAGGAGGAAATTTTTTTTTTAAAGAAATAAAAATAAAAAATTATATAAAAATAAAAAAATCATATTTATTTAAAATTTAAAAATTGTCCACAATGATTTAATAAAATAAAAATTATATAAAAAATAAGTTTAAATAAAAATATTTTAACAATATGAGTCGATTGGTAGGATATGAATCAAGAAATTTGAGTCATGCATAAATAGACCACAAATGAATTAATAAGTCAAAAAATGTATGTTGTGCATAAATAGATTATAAATAAATTAATAAATCAATTTAGATCAAAATTATTTATAATCCGGTCCAAATTCGATCCAAATTCGATCCGACTCTTGCGATGGTTCTTAGCGGTATTGCTCCAAAAACCCTCTTCGGCGTTACCGATTGGAGCATCCAAGCACTCTCTCGGAAGAAGGGTTTTTATGCACTGTACCGCTCCAATAAACCCTCTTCCAAAATATTTTACAGCAGAGTTTGAGTGGAGGGGCCGCTTCGTTTTGCTCCACCGTGTGCTGACTCGCCGCAAGAAATGGCCTCGGTCGCCGCCAGATCCTTTTTCCGGTCGACCTCCATACGCAGCGCCGCGTCGGGGCTGGCATCCGGTGCCGCCAAATCCGCTCGGTCTCCGCCCCGCGCCGCGGTCAACCGACCTCTTTCTCATCGGATTTTCAGGTGAAGTTACTTTCGGTTCCCGTCCTTTTTATCTTCATGTTCGTGTTCGGGATTCGATTCCGAAGGTGCGGTTTCAAGACGTTTGTCGTTGTGATGTGAAGGAGTCCCGTGGAGATGAGCGCCTGTGCGGAGACGATGTTGCCCTACCACACCGCGACTTCCTCGGCGTTGATGACTTCGATGCTCTCCATCTCTCGCCGTTCATATGGATGGCTTCCTGATGGTAATTTTCAGCTCCAATTTTCTTTTGAAAGAATGTCGAATTGCGCTTGAGCGATCTTTGGTAGCTTATTTATCTTTGATTTGCTTGATTGTTTCTTGGTCTACGTTAGTTCAGGACGGCGTAGGAGCTATAGCAGAGGGTACCGCCTTATGTAGCATTTCGGGCTATTCTGCGTTGCACCTTGTGACTCATGTTTGCGATAAGTAGGTCAAATATAGACAGAACGTATACTGCCTTGCGCTATGCGAACACACAAGTTTGTATTTAGAATACCAGCGCGAACCTTTGTGAAGGTATAGTGTGATTGTCTAGGTGGTGTCACTGATGGGTTTCCCTTCTATTTGATTTTTTAGGTATCTAACCATCACACGTAGGCCACCTTGATAGCCTTTTCTTGCTTTATATCTTCTGGTGAGTTTGCTGCGATATATTTGGTTTTATTGATTTTGATCTCATTTCCCTTGATATAATGAGGACCTGAGGTTATGTTTGTGCAGTTACTTTTGAAGTTAAGATTTTGAAATTTGTAGGAATTACATGAGGAAATATAGACTATGGTGTAGCTATAGAGAAGTTGCTGATTCTTCTTCAGTAAAAATACAAGTGCTTTAGAAATGAGAACTATTTTTGTTATTGTAGCTAGTTTTCGTCTAATCGTGGAGAGAAGTGCACTTTTTTCGTCAATTTCTAAAGTGCATTAGCATTCCAGTCATGTACGTAGTATCTTGGTAGTATTTTAGAGAACCGCCAGGGCACCTTGTTGACTGGATCCTTGTGTTAAATTATGAGAAGAAGGCCACTTGTTATTGTTCTATAGCAGATGGATGCCTGTGTTTGTGACCAATACCACCAAGAAGTGATGCACCTATCATTATGAACATTAGATAGTTTTTTCGTTTCTCCACCTCTATCTATCAATAAATAAGTGCATGGTCCTCTTTTTTGTCAATTTTGTAGGCAGAACCAAGACTAGATGAAGGACAAGAAGCAAAGATCGAACTTTTATATTTTGCCTCCATTTTAACTCCATTAGTATGTTTTGGAATAGGCAGGATATCTTTTCAATTGTAATGGAATGGTTGTAATGAAATACAGCTCAGTTTATCAAATAGACAAACCGTTGAATTTTAAGAACTTTTTCTCGTTTGAACTCTTGGGATCATCGTTTGTCATTTTGGAGGAAAAACGTCATTTTTGTTTCCGATACTATGGTTTTGGTGATCTTTGAGTGCTCTTCCTTGTCAGGATTTACAACTTGATGATGATATCCAATGTTATGTCTTTTTGCAAAAATTGAAGATAACTCTTGGTTAGAAATGATCCAGTCGTCATAGCTTTAATTTATCAATAAATGTCCATTGCATCACTAATCTTTCATGTATGGTGCATGGATTTTGAACTTTGGAGTGCTGCTCATGTGTGATTTATGACAAGCTCTTTGTATTTTTCGTCTGGTTGTGATATGCAGAGTCCAATAGTTCTTCATTTATTAGAAATATAGATTGATCTCATTATAAGGAGTTCATTCACTACTCTTTCTCACAGCTTGCAATGATGACGTGTAATGAGTGCTCAAGGGGTTCATTCTGTGCAAGTTCTTAGAGCTTAGAAGCTGAATGAGCTGCAGAGCAAACCAGTTGATACTATGTTCTATGTCTAGATGGACTAACATCAAGCTAGTTGTAGTTTCTTTGCCTTAAGTGTGATGCGTCGCTTGGCAACCAGAATATTCTACTAGGCTAAGGTTTATATAGGTTTTTGGAGGAACTCTTCTGCCAAGTGTTTGCCTACAATCAGTTTTTTATCAAACAGAATGCTGATTCTGACGTTCAATCAGCTTGCAATGATGATGTATGACCAACATTGAAAGGCATCAGGACAAGTGTTGTCAAAGAGTTCATGCATCTGAGAGATCGTGCAATGAGGTCCTGGCAATCCTGTTTTGGAATTTTCTCTCTTTTGTCTTGTTCTCTCCTCTTGGCTGCTTCTAAAACAGTCCTCTTGAATGTTTAGGACCAAAGCTGTAATGTTTTTCAATCTGTTCTTTCTTTTTTACCCTGACGAGAAAGCTTTTATAGCTGTATTGCTACATTTCTTCTTTAGTTCATTATGACTATAATGTAATGGCGCAGAGCAGTTTGTTTAGACCACACCAAAGAAGGTTCAAAAACTCCGCCTAGCCAACATTTTACAGTTTCTCTTTAACTAGGTTGACTATTTCAATGTATATGAAAAACCTTAGGGGGTGACTTGATGGAATTAGCCTGGGAATCTAATTCCACACACAGTAACTGGGGGGAAAAAAATCTGCCATATGCGAGGAGACTTGTCAACTTACAGTCGAATTGGAATTTTAGGCGATGGCCTCACAATCTGATTACTCTTTAATTCAGAAAAATCACCTGGCCTAGGAAAAAAAAGCTTCCCAGTTGACTTTATAGCATAAGAAAGTGGTCTGTGAAAAGCTACAATTTCATTTTTATTTTGACACTTCAAGAATGCTTGGGTTTTACCAACTATTCTGTATTTTCATTATCTTTGGCAAAGATTTGCTTTTTCATCTTGGCTTAGCTAGGGATTGCGTGTAGTAAGAGTGCAATGCAGGTTTAGTTGCATCTCAAACTACAGATTTTTTTCCTCCCTGGTTGATCCCTGCCTTTTTGTCTTTTAGGTCTGTAATCTCTGGCCCGGGGGAAGAATATTCATGCTGGTCATCTCGATTTAAGTTGCTATTTCATCTTCTCTTTCTTGGTTTTGTAAGTTTCAGAATTGATTTGCATTATTCACTAGTTGTAATAATGAGTAGGATGAAACAATGTTAGGAGGTTGCCGGCTTTTTGGATTGCCCTCATGTTTCTTGAGATTGTTCCCGTTCATTCGATTAGCAGATCAATTTTGTCTCCCCCCTGGCAAGTTTCTCGACTTTGTCTAACCTTGGCTTCATTTTTCTTGAGATTGTCCCTTTCGTTGCTTAGCAGATGAGTTTTGCCTCCCCCTGGCAAGTTTCTCGATTTCATCTGACCTTGGCTTCATTTTTCTTGAGATTGTTCCCGTTCGTCCGCTTAGCAGATGAATTTTGCCTTCCCCTGGCAAGTTTCTGGACTCCTATCTAACCTTGGCTTACACAGAGTTTACATTTGCAGATTTATGTTACTTTCCATTATTTTATGTTACTTTCCATTATTTTCTCGAAGGTGTTCATACCTGTTTGTATTTGGGACCAACAGGTTGTACTCGCTTTTCTGTTCCATAGATTTGTAATAAATTTCAGAAACTACCGCAATTCCTCCCATTTTCAATCAATTAGATGCCTGTGCAATTTTGACCAAAATATTTTTTTAAAAAAATACTCGTACTGTGGAAACCTAGACAATCAAACGCTTTTGTTGCACAGCGCGCTCGAGGAACTGTGCACGGCCCGCAGCCATTTATGCCCTACAGCCCTAGAAAATCACATTTACGACTGCCATGTTAAAGTCAAGGATTTGCGGCTTTGAATTTCCCGAGCTTCTATTACCAACATCATACATTAATTGTGATGAGATTTTAAGTTAGTTTTTTTTCTTAAAAAAAAAAATTTGGTTCGACAAGTTTTCCGTGCTAATTTCAGGTAAGGAAAAATCCCAAATGCAAAGTGAAAATTGAAATAGCTAGTGTTTTGATGTTTTTTTTTTTTTTGTGCGCCTTCGAAGATTCCAAATCCCGAACATACATCTCCTTCCACGCCACCGTCCGAATCGCTGATTCTGCTCCCAAGTAGATGAGTCGGGGGAAGAGAAGTTGCGCTCGTTCAGCCACCAAATCAAGCATTGGGTCGCTTGTCTGTACAACCTTGATTGCCTCATTTTTGCACCTGTCCTCTCTTTTCCGGCAGCAGGGTGTCTTCATTTTCAGTTTGCCCCCGGTCAATCGTTTCATCCATTTCGATCACACTAGGTCCATTGCTTGCCGAGTGTGAAGGTAAAATTTCTTTACCCGATCGAAACCCACAAGCGATTTACATTCTCATTAGCTGGAGGGCAGCCACAATGGTTCCGGGGAGAGAACCGTGTCCGAATCTTTCTCGAAGGGACACACTTTTGCAGTATGCATGCTCGACTTTATAGCGCCAATCTAGATTTGAAAAAAGCTTAGGCCGATGGTTCTAATAAGGACTGAGGTTCGCGCCAAGGACTAACCAGTCCTGGGTATTGGTTCCCGGCGCTCAAGAAGTGTTGAAGGTGAGGACTTTGCATCTTGCAAGGTAAATTTGGGGGGACCGACTCTTGTTTACTCTGTATAGATGACATTGCTAGAGGGAAGAGAAATATTTAGCCATGATCCATGATTGTGCATTGGATCTTGTCGTCTCGACTTTACTACGTGGAACTGGCTAATTCTTATGGCATTAAAGCGCACCGCTTTTTTGAAAGATTGGTGAATGGTAAAATGGATTAAGTTCAGCTAGATGCTATGGGTTTGTAAAAGCGTGCCCAAGAACATGCTCACGAAACTACACGGAAAAGCGTGCCCAAGAACATACTTGAATAGCTTATTTTAGATTAGGTGACGTAATGGGCAAACCGTTATTTTATCATATTTAAAACCTGATAACTGCCTTCGACAGTTACCCCCATCAATTACTGTGATAGCCTACATGGGCGGATTATGGTATTTCCATAAATCCCAACAGTTATACGTACATGATAGTATAAATTCCCAAAATGCGGACAGCACAATGCATGAAGTTGTGAGGATTCAACAACTCTCAACAGACTAATTTGATAGCTACTTCCCTCTGTATCCCCCCATTTTGCCATGTTTTACTATTATGATAAGCATGCTTCTCTTCACAATAACCAAGGTAGGTTACACAAGAAACATTAGCAGTAAGATTCTTTCTATTCACACCGCCAATTCACCTGTGAAATCAATGCCCAGTCAAATTTTTAGGGTCGCAATAGGGGGAAATTTTCCCCATTCGCATGCATTTTGTCTTACACACGTAGCAAAATTGTCAGTCAGATGAGTTGTAGGGCCAAAGTGAGATGAAATATCCATGTTGGAACAAGTGAAAATAATACCAAACACTAAGTAGTTATCCTATTTATGTATCAATAATCTCCTGGAATCCCCTCACCCAAAAACCGAAAAAAAAAGGGAAAAAAGAAAAAGAAAAATACTACTATCGTTCATGGTCCCCACTCCCCAATGCCATGGTATCGGCTAATAGATTGCACCTCCGATAGCAGCAACACCCAAACACGAGAGTGATTCCATGGTTTTGGCTTGGCGAACTAGGTAACATTTTTTAAGATCCTCTACTTGACACAGAGCCAAAATAACAAGTCAGACTTAAACTTTGGACTTAGGCACATATAACACCTAAAAGAATAATTAACATGCATAAACCATCAATTATGAAAACGGCTTGAACTCGACTCTTCATTGGGCAATACGCTTGGGCTTCTCCTCGCTTTCCATGGGGGTAAAGGTGAAGGTGACTCTGTATGAATCATACATGTTACGCAGATCGCTATTGATGATGCGATATGTGACAGACCGACCTGATTCGACCTGCTCTATCTTCTCCATTGATTCCTTCAAGTAGCTGCATAGAGCTGCACAAAGAAAAATTGTTCAATCTTGTCTAGGGAGGGGGGAGAGAGAGAGAGAAAGAGAGGAACCAGGGCCGAGCTTGAAAAGCCTGAGGACCTCCCGGACTCATCTCCTTCAACTTACTCAAGCAGAAGCAAGCATTTCTATACATATCTTGCGCATGAAGACCAGTTTTATACATCTCAACCAAAACAAATTCCAGGTTCAACAAAACAGACTCTTACTTTCAGAGAATCCAATGGGAAAAAAGTCAAGCTACAATTGGGAAAATGTGTGCCATTATATCTTTGCATAGACTGCCACGGCATCATTGCATCAATTGCAAGTAAGTACGTTTATACGATACAGTTCATATGCGCTGAAAAATTACGACCCATCATTGTATAAAATATTCACCTACCACCCAGGTGATCAGAAAATCAAAGCGGTTTTGACCATCCCTCCAATAGTTTTCGAACCCAAATGAATAAACTTTCAAAGACATCTCTAGTACATAGATCCAACCTGTGGGACAAACATCAATCATCACACCATATTACAAGACCTTGAGAAGAATCAGCCTAAACTCACAGGACATGACAATCAACTGACACAAAATCCAAGACTAACAAGTGGAAACATTAACTCACGTTCAAGTCCTACAATAGTCGATGGGGTCCAAGTATCGCTAACTAAAATACCAGTGAAAAGAAGGACATTGAGTAGCTCAAAAAACCAAAGGAAGTCACAGAATGAAAAGCCAATTAGACAAGTAGATGTACGATTGGAAACAATGACCACACGGCTGCTTTTAAGATCAGTGACAAATTGAATCTCACTCTGGCATTATAAAGACATCTGTTTCTGCTAGAAAGAGCACAATCAGATAGCAAGTCTCTAAAAATGAGCACAAATTAACAAGAACGGGTGCGTTTGTTCCACGGAAAATCAAAGATTTGGAAAACATTTTTCAAATAATAAATTCTTATATCTTTTAGAAAATTAGTCAACGAAAAATATTTTCATTGTCACTAACACTTTATGCCTAACTATTTTCGTGATAATGAAAATAATTTGCATTGATTCGTTGTTATGAGTTATATAAGTGTTTATTTTTTGGAAAATATTTTCCAAATCTTTAATTTTCCATGAAACAAACGCACCTAACAACACATATACAGCGTAGGACACAAGAATTTCCAGAATATACTTACCCCCGCAAAAAAAAAAAAACTCCACATCTTGCCACATCTTTTGGCCAGAGTTGTTCTCAATATCCAGCTGTTAACACAACAAGCCATTAGCTTCCCTAATATTCCAATAACTACCACAACAATAATGTCCTAAAGGGAGTCGGGACTGAGATAAGTGAATTGTTCCGCGTCAAATGATGAAAGCGAAAATAGGAGTAATGATGCTAAGTGATACATGGTAAGCAGAGTGACTTTCGACCTCGAAAAGTGATAGGCCCAAGATAAGTCCTTTGTGCAAGAAAACAAGCCATGTGGCACTTTGGTACAGAATGCAGAAAAGCCGGCTTGTTCTCCTATTTGAATCCATTTGGCATGAAAATCATTAAGTCAGCATCTGATTTATGTCATACTTAGTCAACTCAGAGCATGCTTTCGCACCATTGACGGACATTGAGTAATCCGAATATGTAAGGAAGAGACCAACAATTCCAAGTTCTACAAGCCGGGGTTGATCCGGGCCTTTTACACAGGTTGTGCCTATCTAACAAATAGTTTCATGTTTCTCGAGTCTTTTTTATGAACAACATTATCTGATAATTGGCATCCAAAGATTTAAACAAAAAAGAAAGATATACTTTCAATATTCGATCACCAAGAGACGTGGACCAGACGATTATCACCTTATGAGCCGCTCAAGTACTCGTACTTGAGAGATTAGAGACAAGTGCGACAAGTCCAGCATTCTCACTCAAAAATTTGACCATCAACTGCGTCTGGAGCTCACTTTGTTAAAACGTGTCTTGATTTTGAACCCGCGAATAAAACTAATATTAAAGGAAAATATTATATGTTGGATATTTGCTGTTTTCCGATAACGTTGCCTATGACCGCCACAGTGAATTGTTACTTGAAGAGAACAAAAAAAAAAAAAAAAAAAAAGGCACCATCTTCTGAAGTTGCTCCAGTGATTGAATCGTTTTTTGATATTTCACGGTGGGGATCAAGGTTGGACTTTGACCGTGTAAAACAACAAAAAGAGGAAAGTAAATTGAAGAAAGAAATCTTTTCATATGTTATTGGATATTACTTATTCCCTCATGTGAAAGTCACGTTTCGGTGAAAAGGCAACTTGAATGGATATTATATTTTATTTAATTCTCTGGTGGTGGTGGTGGTGTCATAAAGAATCTGTGGGCTTGTCTTTCGTGGGTCCTGCTTTGCATATAAAAGGAAACACATGCTATGGCCGAAAGGTTCATCGAGGAAACACTGTTGTTGATACGATCATTGAAGCGCCGCACAAGTGCTTGAGAGAGTTTTCTCGATGAGTTTTGTTCACAGAATTATATCAAGTATTCAAGTATCGAAGCCGGTTAAATCTTAAAATTAGATTTGTGTCTAATTCCTTTACGAGATTGATATATTATTTCGCCAGGAATTGAGGGGCTAAACACTGTGTGCGTTCTTGGATGTAATTGGGGCCAGGAAATACCAAGAGTGTATTTGTGTAATCTGTAATCTCCGTGTATCGCTTGATCTATATTGGAATTTGTTGTTGCTCTCTCCGTGGATGTAAGTTTTTTTGACCGAACCACATACATTTGGTGTTCGATTTACTTTACTCGTTCTGTCTATTTTATCGATCGTCGCTTGTTCCGCGTAACACACTTCTGCATTGAAGGCAATGACAAATAGAAAATTGTCCAATTGTAGCTCCATTTGCGTCACCTGATCAACTAAACAATTAACTAAAATTATCATAACTGGTGTTGTGGTTTCACTATGGCACCCCACCTTGATTTGTAAAGGTTTAAGTTAATGAAGGTTCAAGCCGTATCGTTGTCTCAACAATCACCACAATCAGATTCAGAATGAGAACAAACGATATGATATATCCAAATATTGGACTTCTCACAAAACCCTTCTTCTCAGAAAATGGAGAATGGTAGATTGATGGAAAGCCATACCGTTCGCCCCACCAGGGTGTATGCAAACATGGGACCTGCAATAACCATTGCGTTCTCAGCAGTTAAAGATGATCGTCCTAAGTTACACATGCTTTTCAAGCAATAGAAATAGCCGGCACAAAGGCATAGCTAGTGAAAAATCCTAAACACAATGATGCGAACAAATATTGAAGTAGAGGAAAATTTGTTTACCATAGTCAGCTCCCCATTCCTCAATGTGGGGAAATAGGCGGTACATGATGCGAAACGCGATTGCCAATGCTTTGTATATTCTTCGTGGCTTGCGTTTTGAGTTGCATCTTCTTAACGTTCCTGGATGGCGCGAGGAAAAAGGATGGCACAGGGCCATTGATTCCCTGATGCTGAAGCTTGAGGTACAAGAAAAGGCAAGTGAAGGCGACAAGAAAGGGAGAAGAACTCCTGAAGTTGTAGTCATATTGAATTGATGTCTAAACGGTTGATCCCGCCGCTCTTTCTTGTTTCTTCGTAAGTGTGCTCTTTGAGCATGTGGCTTAGAACATTGTTATGATAATTTCTCTCGTTATTTAGGGCTTGTTTTGATTTGAAATTGTCAGGCATTTGTGTTGATTTGAAGTTGCGCCCTTCCAATTGGTATGTCTCCCTCTTGTATTTCGATCGAGGAAGTGAATGAAATATGTTTGACCCAAAAAAAATCTGAGAGAAAAGATGTAGTGTAAACAAAATTGGAATTGTAAAGCCGCGCAACAAAAGGAGCATTGCTTTGGCCAAATTTGAGACTCTGAGGTGAACAAGCACGAAGTAATCGACCATCAAGCTCATGGAGATCATATCTCGAGGCTCCAGAACAAAGTCGTGTGTATTTTTTGCGCAACTTGATATCGAGTCAAACTCATGGGAGTCATGTGCATGGAGTCATTGATATTATTTCGCTTGACAAGCATCGGTTTTTCTTTCTCGTATTCTACCTTATGCATAGTGCAATACAAGTCAACGTATGCATGCATGTATGTATGTTTATGTAAAATGCAATATGAGTTCTAAAAATTGTCACAAAAGTTTCATTGAGTCCAAAAACTTATAAATAGTGCAATTAAGTTATAAGACTTGTTAAATTTGTGCAATCAAATCATCCAATTAACTTTGTACAATTTGGTTAACGAAAAATGCTTTTTTTTTTTTGTTTTTTTCTATCCTACGTGATAACATAACTAAAACAACATCGTTTTTGGATCAAATTTCTAATATAAATTCATGTAAGTTATATAAAAAGCAAGTAAAATTTAAAAGTACTAAAACAGGAAAAAAAAAAAAAACAGAGGGGAAGATGCAATCTAGGGCTGGGATCTGAGCACTTGCCAAAGGGCCCCCCCCCCACCCCCCAGAAAAAAAAATAAAACAAATCGTCGAAAAGGGCAGACGACGAATCTTCCACCTTTTTTTTAATTTCTTTTTTGGATTTTTTTAGTTTTGTTTAATTTAATGTAATTTAAATACAATTGTATAAAAAAAATTCATATTTCGTCCAAAATGATGTCATTTTAGCTTTTAAGTTTCAAAAACTCAGCGCTACTATGACAAAAAATAATAAAAAAAAAGTCACGTCAACATATTCTTAACCGAATTTGATGGTGTTAACTGAACGACTCCATTGCATCAATTTGACCCTAGATTTGAAATCACTGCTTATATACCTAGTATTGGCCATAATCAGTAGATGAAATTTTAATGAATTTGAAAGAAATTGTCTTGAGAAGTAATCTATATGGAACTTGCAATGCGTCTATTTGTATCAAGGGTACTCAATGTATAACTGCTTTTGGGGGTCGAACAATTATTCAACGGAAAATAAGATCTTTGGTTTCGTCTCATTGAGATAGATAGACTTAAAAAGAAAAGACAAAATTACTAAGATGACTTTTATAAAATCATATATACTTTGATTAACTACTTTTTCTAAGCAATGAGGAAGAGGACCGAAACATGCTACCGAAAGACTATACTGAAATAAAGATGGATTGTCAAGAACAGAGATAGATAAAGAGGAAGGAATTTATCGAACAAACCGCACTCCTTGGTATATGTCAGGAGTCCATTGATGTCCCATATAATAAGAATTAATTAACGATGTAAAATATCAATTTCACTAATTGTGTTTGTACAAATTGGATGAAGAAAAGGAGGATCCGGACAAAATCGATGAAAGAGAAGAGATCCAAGTGAATGGAAAGGAAAAAACAAAGACTAAATTTTACCTTTTGCGAGTTTTGTGATTTAATTACACTTCGTGACAAGCTTTATGACTACGAGTGCACTTATATCTGTGCCTATCAAAGCTAAGTTTGTTTTGCGAAAATGACTTTTTTTTAAAATAACCACTTATATCGTATGAATTATTGAAAAATTCTCACTGCCCACAAAAATATTAAGATATAAACCACCATAATTCTTTTTGAACGATACAAACCACCATAATTCTTTTTTCAAAGCGTCCATTTTTTATAAAACAAACGCACTTTAAGATGAATGGAATTGCTACGATGTCTGGTTGGACAGTCTTCAAATTTGAAGATTTAAAATTCCTGTTTGATTTTTCTTTTTCTCTTTTCCATTTTTTGCGGTGGATGGTAACTTTATATGCAAAAAATGGGAAAATTTTTGCTTTTGGGGGGCATTACTGTAAAAATCTAACGCGAACTCTTCAACGGTCTCCGGAAAAAGAAAATGTTGGGTCGTTTTGCCATTAGTTGAATTGTGCTCCTGAAGTTGTAGAGGAACAAGAAAAGGCAAGTGAAGACCACAAGAAAGAGAGAAGAACTCCTGAAGTTGTAGTCATTGATGTCTAAACTGTCGATCCTGCAGCTCTTTCTTGTTTCTTCCTAAGTGTGCTCTTTGAGCATGTGGTTTAGAGCATTGTTATGATAATTTCTCTCGTTATTTAGAGCTTATTTTCATTTGAAATTATCAGACACTTGCCTTGATTTGAAGTTGTGCCCTTTGAATTGGGATGTCTCTCTCTTGCATTTTGATCGAGGAAGTGAATGATTCCATCACATCAATTTGACAAATTTTAAGATTAAACTTCACCTTTTGCAAGTTTTGTGATTTAATTACACTTCGTGACTTGACTGCAAGTGCGCTTAATTATGTCTCTACCTATCATGGCTTTTTTTTTTCTCTTTGCGAAAATGATTTTTTTTAAAAAAATTAACCACTTATATCGCATGAATTATTGAAAAATTCTCATTGCCCACGAAAATATTAAGATATAAAATTATTGTCGATAATGAAGCATTTGTCATTGACTAATTGTTTCGAACAATACAAGCCACCATTTTTAGAATTCTTTTTTTCAAAATGTTCACCTTTCATGAAACAAGCGCACTTTAACATGAATGGAATTGCTATGATATTTATTGGGACAGTCTTCAAATTTGAAGATTTAAAGTTTCTGTTTGATTTTTCTTTTTCTCTTTTCCATTTTTTGCGGTGGATGGTAACTTTATATGCGATCAAGTTACTCTTTCAATAGTGGGTGACTTATTTATTTATTTGGTTTCTTTTTGAATTTTACATCCTAAACTACACATTCTAACCATTAAGGTGAACGGAGCTTCTGCAGTTGTTCGCCGAGGTGTTCAAATCTGAAGATTCTAAATTTCTATTGAGTTCTTTTTTCCATTTCCACTTTTGGGGTAGAGTACTTATGCCTGCTTAACTTGCTCCGCCAGTGTAATGAGATGGCTTTTTTCCCCGCTCTTTCTAATTTTAAATCCTAAGCTACACATTTCGACTCTTTAATTTCCTTTATAAGTCCAATTAAGGTCTTTTGTCTCACGAAAATTTCCGTCTTTAAAAAAAAATTATGTAATCGAGATAGTTTTCTGGTGCAAAAGTGAACACTGCAACCTAAGAAACATCGAAGAAAAACGCATACGGCTAGCCTTCGAGTTTGATGTTTGTAAAAAGGGCGACTTTACAAATCCGTGATTTATTAGCATGCTAAAAAGCTTACTATTGAAGCAATGAGAGTTAGCAATACATATCACCAACAAGTTCGAAAAAGTTCACATTATTTCTCGAGAAATTTGTCAATCTCATTTGACAAGTCCAAGTTATCCTATAACTTTTAATGGAATTTCCTTCGTTGATGAAACTCGGATATCTGATGTGATCGAGCAATCGAACTATCGTATTCAGGACGAATAAATTTCTTGAGGAAACCAATCATACATTGGCACACGTGCATATAGATTTTAATTATTCTTTATAGGGAGTGAACCTACTTTCTATCAAAGAAGTGTATATTTACACTTTACCCATTGACTGTCCATTTTTAATAGTCAGCTCGCTAAAATCAAGGTAAGAACAAGAAATTTAGTATACGCCATTGGTCAAACCTCCTGTGTTTCCCACGTGCTCGACGATCCACAATGTGAAATGCATGCTGCATATGAAGAAGCGATTAAACATGGGTGTGAGGTTGTCCTGGTGACCGAAGTGAACAAGTATTGGCTTCTTTTCCCTCCTTTGGCGTCAATGGTCAATGGTCAAAATTTACTAAATCAAAATCAAAAGCACAAGAAATTTTACCCATTGATTGTCCATTTATGGATTTGATTTAGTATTTGTCACAGGTGACCTTGTCAAAGATGATTGCAAAACTAACAATGCTTGAACGCTGCCTTTTACATGAGTTTTATGATTCTACATATGTGGTAAGATTTTTCATGTCATCTCATTAAAAGATGTGGTTACCTCTTGAGCATTTTTCTTGCAAAACTAACAATGTGTTGATATTTCAAGTTTTCTGCTTTGTGGTTACCTCTTGAGCAGTTTCCACAATTAGAAGATGTAATCATTTTGGAAAGAGATGTGAGTATTCTCTTTTATAATACATGGAATTTCCTCAATTAGGTTTTGTAGAAAAATATTTATAATACATCTTCCCTGCCTTTTAGACATATGGTATCGCGATTGATTGAATGTGTCAAGAAGAATAGTTCAATAGTCGGTATATTGGGCGCCCGAGATCTTCCCGGAAAGGAAAGAGAATGGAAGCAGTAAGGCATGCATCAATGGTCAAACCTCCTATGCTTTTGATTTTGATTTTTTATTGTTATTTTTGGTCAGTTTGTGGGGAGAGCACATGGCCAAAAGTTTTTTCAACATGGAATTACCCTTTGAAGATCATGCAAATGTGAGCACATAGCTTATACGACAACATTAGCATCTAGCCAAGAATATGTGCATAATTATGTGGGGGGTTTGTTGGCCTTTGGATTAATTTAATCTGTAATGAAGATTTACTTACTTTAATGGTTTGAATGCGAATATATGAAATAGTTTTCTTTCTCTGTCCACAAGTGGTATCATGCTTTTTATTTTTAAAAAATTGTCATTCTAGAACTCAGAGGCTTGTAAGTTTGGCGTATGCAATTGTATAGTTCTATCATGTTGAAACAACAAATTCCATCATATTTGGATGTTTTGAGGAAATGTGGACTAGTATTTTTTATTTCATGGACGAGGTTATTTTTGCTCTCTTGCATGTTGCATGATTTGTTTGATTTTCTACGTGTAGAATTTGGAAATGTTTTCTTCATGAAATTTTCTTACAATATCTTAATGCATAACATATCTAAATTTCAGAAAATTTCATAAACGGGGTTATTTTCACTTTCTTACATGTTGCATAATTTTTTTGATTTTCTTCGTGTAAAATTGGGGAATGCTTTGTTCATGAAAGTTTATCGTAATATCTTAATGCATAACATATCTAAATTTCAGAAAATTTCATGTATGATATCCTGAGCATTAGACAGTTGCATCTGGAAGCCATGCAGCATATTTGAAAATTCCTTACTAGATGGATAATGTCCCTAATATATCCCTATTCAGCACAGGGTGGCCAGTGCGACATCTTGCTGGTCGGAGTACAACATTATTCTCCGGTGAATATTTTGCAAGCTCCAGCTCTAAATTTTGAATTTGAATGTCATTCTTTGTCAAGAGAAATTTAAATAAAATTGATTTATGTTTGTTTCTTTAAACATTTGATCGGTTGCAGATATCATCGCAAGAGGTCGTCATAGGTCATGTGATACCCTATGTCCCTTTTGTTCTTCAATTTTGCTTTCATGTTTCAAAATAACCTATCATAATTTTTGTTAAGCATCACTGTTCCTGTTCCTTTTGATTGCATGCAACTTTTTTAAAGTTGAACGAACACAGAGAGCACATACTTAAGGATGCACAATGTGAAATGCATGATGCATATGAAAAAGCGATCAAACAGGGGTACGCGGTTGTTCTTGGTGACCGAATTGAACAAATATTAGCTTCTTTTCTCTAATTTCCTGCTTTGTTAAGCAATACACAATGATTTATGGATTTGATTTAGTATACGCCACAGGAGACCTTGTCAAGGATGCTTGCAAAACTAACAATACCCGAAGGCCACCTTTTTCATGAGATATATGATTCTACAGATACGATAAGATTTACCATATCATCTCATTAAAAGATATAGTTACCTCTTGGGCATTTTTTCTTACAAAACTAACAAAGTGTTGACATTTCGAGTTTTTTGATTTTGTAGTTCCCTCTTGAGCATTTTTCACAATTTGAAGATGTAGTCGTTTTGGAAAGAGATATGAGTATTCTCTTTTATATTATATGGAATTTCCTCAATTATGTTTTGTGGAAGAACATTTATAATACATCTTCGTTGCCTTTTAGACATATGGTGTCGCGATTGATTGAATGTGCCAAGAAGAAAAGTTCAATAGTCGGTATAGTGGGTGCCGGGCATCTTTCCGGAATGGAAAGAGAATGGAAGCAATAAGGCATGCTTCAAAGTCAATGGTCAAACTTCCATGTGCTTTTGATTTTGTTTTTCTTTGTTATTTTTTTGTCAGTTTGTGAGGAGATCACTTGGCCAAAAGTTTTTTCAACATGGAGTTACCCTTTGAAGATGATGCAAATGTGAGCACTTAGCTTACACTATAACATTAGCATCTAGCCAAGAACATGTGCACAATTATGTGGGGGTTTATTGGCCTTGGGATTAATTTTATCTGCGATGAAGATTTACTTATTTAAGAGAGTTTGGATGCGAATACATGAAATAATTTTCTTCTATATTTCTGCAAGTGGAATCATGTTTTTTTCCAAAAAAAAATTGTTATTCTAGAACTAAGAGGCATGTATGTTTGGTGTATGCAATTGCATAATTCTATCATGTTGAAAGAACAAATTCTATCATGTTTGGATGTTTAGAAGATATGTGGTTCAATATTTTTTATTTCTTGGATGGGGTTATTTTTACTCTCTTACATGTTGCAACATTTGTTTGATTTTCTACTTGTGGAATTTAAGAATGTTTTCTTCATGAAAGTTTTTTGCAATATTTTAATGCATAACATATTTAAATTTTAGAAAATTTCATGAACGAGGTTATTTTCACTTTCTTGCATGTTGCACGATTTTTTCGATTTTCTTGGTGTAGAATTTTAGAATGTTTTCTTTAGGAAATTTTCTCATAATATCTTAATGCATAACATATCTAAATTTCAGAAAATTTTATGTATTACATCCCTAAGCATTAGATAGTTGTATCTAGAAGCTATGCAGCATATTTCAAAATTTCATATTAGATAGATGATGTCCCTAACATATCCCTACTCCCACAGGGCTGCCAATACGACATCTTGCTGGTTGGAGCACAACATTATTATTCGGTCAGTATTTTGCAAGCTCCAGTTTTAAATTTTGAATTTTGATGTCATTCTTTATCAAGGGAAATTTAAATAAGAATGATTTATGTTTGTTGCTCTAAAGATTTGATCAGTTGCAGATATTATCACAAAAGGCCACGTGTGTCATAGGTCATGTGATATCAAGGTCTCTTTTGTTATCCAATTTTGCTTTCACGTTTTAAAATGACCTATCGTAAATCTTATTAAGCATTAATGGTCCTTTATATTGCAGGTAACTTTTTTTGGAGTTGAGCAAAGAGAAGGAGCACATATATCCACAGTGTGAAATGCATGCTACATATGAAGAACCGATCAAACATGGGTGCGAGGTTGTCCTTGGTGACAGAAGTGAACAAGTATTTACTTATTTTCCCTCATTTCCTTCTCTGTTAAGTAATAAGCAATGATTTATAGATTTGATTTAGTATATGCCACAAGAAACCTTGTCAAGGATGCTTGCAAAACTAATAAGGCCCGAACGTCGCCTTTTTCAAGAGTTATACGATTCTACTGATAAGATTTGTCATGTCATTTCATTAAAATATGTAGTTACCTCTTGAGCAATTTTTCTTGCAAAACTTAAAAATTGTTGATATTTCAAGTTTTCCGTTTTTGCAGTTACCTCTTGAGCAATTTTCGCAATTAGAAGATACAATCGTTCTACAAAGAAATGTGGGTATTCTCTTTTACAAAACATGAAATTTCCCCAATTAGGTTTTGTGGAAGAGCATTTATAATACATCTTCACTGCCTTTTAGACATATAATATTGCGATTGATTGAATATGCCAATAAAAATAGTTCAATAATGGGTATTGTCAGCGCCGGACATCTTCCTGGAATGTAAAGAGAATGGAAGCGGTAAAGCATGCCTCAAAGTCAATGGTCAAACCTCCATGTGCTTTTGATTTTTATTTTTTATTATTTTTTTTTGTCAATTTGTGGGGAGATCACATGACCAAAAGTTTTTTCAACATTGAGTTACCCTTTGAAGATTATGCAAATGTGAGCACATAGCTTACACCACATCATTAGCATCTAGCCAAGAACATGTGCACAATTATATGGGGGTTTGTTGGCCTTGAGATTAATTTTATCCGCAATGAAGATTTAATTATTTAAGATAGTTTGGATGCGAATACATGAAATAGTTTTCTTCTCCCTTTCCGCAAGTGGAATCATGTTTTTTTCCAAAAAAAATTGTCATTCTAGAACTGAGAGGCATGTATGTTTGGTGTATACAGTCGTATAATCCTATCATGTTGAAAGAATAAATCCTATCATGTTTGGCTGTTTTGAAAAGACGTGGGCCAATATTTTTTATTTTTGGACGAGTTTGTTTTCACTCTCTTACATGCTACACTTTTTGTTTGATTTTTTACGTGTGGAATTTAAAAATATTTTCTTCATGAAAGTTTATTGCAATATCTTAATGCATAACATATTTAAATTTCATAAAATTTCATGAACGGGGTTATTTTTCACTTTCTTGTATGTTGCACGATTTTTTCGATTTTATTCGTGTAGAATTTTAAAATATTTTATTAATGAAAGTTTCTCATAATATCTTAATGCGTAACATATCTGAATTTCAGAAAATTTTATGGATGATATCTCTAAGCATTAGACAGTTGTATCTGGAAGTTATACAACATATTTCAAAATTTCATACTAAATGGATGATGTCCCTAACATATCCCTACTCCTCACGGGACTGCCAGTACGTCATCTTGTTGGTTAGAGTACAACATTATTCTTTGGTCAGTATTTTGGAAGCTCCAGCTTTAAATTTTGAATTTTGATGTCATCATTTATCAAGGGAAATTTAATTAAGAATGATTTATGTTTGCTATTTTAAACATTTGATCAGTTGCAGATATTGTCAAAAGGCCACGCGTGTCATAGGTCAAGTGATACCCGAGATCTATTTTGTTCTCCAATTTTACTTTCATTTTTCAAAATGACCTACCATAAATCATATTAAGTATTAATGGTCCTTTAGATTACAGGTCACTTTTTTAGAGTTGAGCGAAGATAAGGAGCACATGCTTGAGCATCTACAATGTGAAATGTATGCTACATATGAAGAAGTGATCAAACATGGATGCGAGGTTGTGCTTGGTGACCGAAGTGAACAAGTATTATCTTCTTTTCTCTCCTTTAATTCTCCGTTGAGCAATACACAATGATTTATAGATTTGATTTAGTATACGCCACACATGAAACCTTGTCAAGGATGCTTGCAAAATTAATAATGCTCGAACGTCGACTTTTTCAAGAGTTATATGATTCTACGGATGTGGTAATATTTGTCATGTCATATCATTAAAAGATGTAGTTACCGCTTGAGCAGTTTTTCTTTCAAAACTTAAAATTGTTGATATTTCGAGTTTTTTGCTTTTGCAGTTACCTCTTGAGCAGTTTCTGTAATTAGAAGATGCGGTCATTCTGCAAAGAGATGTGAGTATTCTCTTTTACAATACATAAATTTCCCCAATTAGGTTTTGTGGAAGAGCGTTTATAATACATCTTCGCTGACTTTTAGACATATGGTATCGCGATTGATTGAATGTGTCAAGAAGAATAGTTCAATAGTGGGTATAATCAGCACCGCGCATCATCTTGGAATGGAAATAGAATAGAAGCGGCAAGGTATGCCTCAGAGTCAATGGTCAAACCTCCGTGTGCTTTTAATTTTTATTTTATTATTATTTTTTTGTCAGTTTGTGGGGAGAATACATGGCCAAAAGTTTTTTCAACATGAAGTTACCCTTTGAAGATGATACAAATGTGAGCACATAAGTTACACAACATCATTAGCATCTAGCTAAGAACATGTGCACAATTATGTGGGGGTTTGTCAGCAATGAAGATTTATTTATTTAAGATAGTTTAGATGCGAATACATGAAATAGTTTTCTTCTTTTTTTTCGCAAGTGGAATCATGTTTTTTTTTTCAAAAAAATTATTATTCTAGAACTAAGAGGCATGTATGTTTGCTGTATATAGTTGTACAATTCTATCATGTTGAAAGTGCAAATTCTATCATGTTTGGCTGTTTTGAAAAGATGTGGGTCACTATTTTTTATTTATAGGACGTGTTATTTTCACTCTCTTGCATATTGCACCGTTTGTTTGATTTTCTACGTGTGGAATTTAAGAATGTTTTCTTCATGAAAGTTTCTCGCAATATCTTAATGCATAACATATTTAAATTTCAGAAAATTTCATGAACGGAGTTATTTTCATTTTCTTGCATGTTGCATGATTTTTTTTATTCTCTTCGTGTAGAATTTTAGAATGTTATTTTTTTCATGAAAGTTTCCCGTACTATCTTAATGCATAACATATTTAAATTTTAGAAAATTTTATGTATGATATCTCTAAGCATTAGACAGTTGTATCTGGAATCTATGCAACATATTTCAAAATTTCATACTAGATGGATGATGTCCCTTACATATCCTTACTCCCTACGGGGCTGCCGGTATGACATCTTGGTGGTTAGAATACAACATTATTCACTGTATTTTGCAAGCTCCAACTTTAAATTTTGAATTTTGATGTCATTCTTTATCAAGTGAAATTTAAATAACAATGTTTTATGTTTGTTGCTTTAAACATTTGATCAAATATTATCACAAAAGTCCATGCGTGTCATAGGTCATGTGACACCCGAGGTCTCTTTTGTTCTCCAATTTTGCTTTCTCGTTTCAAAATGACCTATCATAAATCTTATTAAGCATTAATGGTCCTTTAGATTGCAGGTAACTTTTTTAAAGTTAAGCGAAGATAGGGAGCACATACTTGAGGATCCACAATGAGAAATGCATGCTATATATAAAGAAGCGATCAAACATGAGTGCGAGGTTGTCTTTGGTGACTGAAGTGAACAAATATTAGCTTCTTTTCCCTCCTACATATTATCAAGCCAGTTTACACCTCCCACCCTTCCATGTCTCCATTTGATTCACGCCGCGTTTAGAACGCCTCAGGCTCGGTCCGCGTAAATACGCCTCAGACTATCACATTGACAAACCCGTTAAGCAATACACAATGATTTATAGATTTGATTTAGTATACGCCATAGGAAACCTTGTCAAGGATGCTTGCAAAACTAATAATGCCCGAACGCCCCCTTTTTCAAGAGTTATATGATTCTACGGATGCGGTAATATTTGTCATGTCATCTCATTAAAAGATGTAATTACCTCTTGAGTAGTTTTTCTTGCAAAACTTAAAAATTGTTGATATTTCGAGTTTTCTATTTTTGCAGTTACCTCTTAAGCAGTTTCTGCAATTAGAAGTTGCAGTCGTTCTGCAAAGAGATGTGAGTATTCTATTTTACAATATATGGAATTTCTTCGAATAGGTTTTGTGGAAGAGCATTTATAATACATCTTCGCCGCCTTTTAGATATATGATATCACGATTGATTGAATGTGCAAAGAAAATAGTTCAATAGTGGGTATAGTCAGAACCGAGCATCTTCCTGAAAAGAGAAAAAGCCAATGGTCAAACCTCTATGTGCTTTTGATTTTGTTATTATTATTATTTTTTTGTCGATTTATGGGGAGAGCACATGGCCAAAAGTTTTTTCAACATGGATTTACCCTTTGAAGATGATGCAAATGTGAGCACATAGCTTACACAACATCATTAGCATCTAGCCAAAAACATGTGCACAATTATGTAGGGGTTTGTTGTCATTAATTTTATCCGCAATGAGGATTTACTTATTTAAGATAGTTTGGATGCGAATACATGAAATAGTTTTTTTCTCTCTTTCCGCAAGTGGAATCACGTTTTTTTTTTCAAAAAAATTGTCATTCTAGAACTAAGAGGTTTGGTGTATGCAGTTGTATAATTCTATCATATTGAAAGAGCAAATTCTATAATGTTTGGCTGTTTTGAAGAGATGTGGGCCAATATTTTTTTATTTCTTGGACGGGATTATTTTCACTCTCTTGCATGTTGTAACATTTGTTTGATTTTCTACGTGTGGAATTTAAGAATGTTTTCTTACGAAAGTTTATCGCAATATCTTAATGCATAACATATTTAAATTTTAGAAAATTTCATGAACGGGGTTATTTTCACTTTCTTGCATGTTGCGCGATTTTTTCGCTTTTCTTAGTGTAGAATTTTAGAATGTTTTCTTTATGAAAGTTTCTCGTAACATCTTAATGCATAACTTATCTAAAGTTCGAAAAATTTTATGCATGATATCTCTTAGCATTAGACAATTGTATCTGGAAACCATGCAGCATATTTCAAAATTCCTTACTAGACGGATGATGTATATTTCAAAATTCCTTACTAGATGGATGATGTCCCTAACATATCCTTGCTCAACATAGGGCAGCCTATGCGACATTTTGCTGGTCGGACTACAACATTATTCTCTGGTTAGTATTTTGCAACTTTAGTTTTGAATTTTTAATTTGGATGTCATTCTTTGTCAAGAGAAATTTAAATAAGATTGATTTATGTTTGTTTCTTTAAACATTTGATCAGTTGCAGATATCATCACAAAAGGCCACACGTGTCATAGGTCATGTGATCCCCGAGGTATCTTTTGTTTTCCAAATTTACTTTCATGTTTTAAAATGACCAATCATAACTCTTGTTAAGCATTAATAGTCCTTTTGATTGCAGGTAATTTTTTTTAGAGTTGAGCGATGACAAAGAGCACACACTGCAGGATCCACAATATGAAATGCATGTTGCATATGAAGAAGCGATCAAACATGGGTGAGAGGTTGTCCTTGGTGACCGAAGTGAATAAGTATTGGCTTCTTTTCCCTCCTTTCCTTCTCTATTAAGCAATATGCAATGATTTATGGATTTGATTTGGCATACGCCACAGGAGATCTTGTCAAGGATTCTTGCAAAACTAACAATGTTCGAACGCTGACTTTTTCATGAGTTATATAATTCTACATATGTGGTAAGATTTGTTATGTCATCTCATTAAAAGATGTAGTTACTTCTTGAGCAAGTTTTCTCGCAAAACTAACAATGTATTGAGATTTCGAGTTTTCTGCTCTTGCTGTTACTTCTTGAATAGTTTCCACAATTAGAAGATGTAGTCGTTTTAGAAGGAGATGTGAGTATTCTCTTTCATAATGCATGGAATTTCTTCAATTAGGTTTTGTGAAAAAGCATTTATAATACATCTTCGCTGCCGTTTAAACATATGGTATCGCGATTGATTGAACAAGCGAAGCAGAATAGTTAAATTGTCGGTATAGTGGGCACCGGGCATCTTCCCGGAATGGAAAGAAAATGGAAGTGGTGAGGCGTGTTTAAAATTCAATTGCAAAACCTCCTGTGCTTTTCATTTTGATCTTATTATTATTATTATTATTGGTTAGATTGTGGGTAGAGCAAATGGCCAAAAGTTTTTTCAACATGGACTTACCGTTTGAAGATGATGCAAATGTGAGCCCATAGCTTACACAACAACAATAACATCTAGCCAAGAACATGTGCGCAATTATGTGGTGGTTTATTGGCCTTTGGATTAATTTTATCCGTAATGGAGATTTACTTACTTAATACGGTTTGGATGTGAATACATGAAATAGTTTTCTTTTCTTTTTTCGCTAGTGGTGTCATGCTTTTAAAAAAAAAATTTGTCAATTTGAAACTGAGAAGCTTGTATGTTTGGTGTATGCATTTATATAATTCTATCACGTTGAAACAACAAATTCGATCATGTTTTGCTGTTTTGAAGAAATATGAGCCAACATTTTTATTTGATGGACGGGGTTATTTTCACTCTCTTGCATGTTGCACGATGATGTCCTTAACATATCCTCGCTCAGCACAGGGCGGCCAGAGCGACATCTTGCTGATCGGAGTACAACATTATGCTCAGGCTAGTGCGACATCTTGTTCGGTTGTAGATATCATCACAAGAGGCCACGTGTATCATAGGTCATGTGATACATGAGGTCTCTTTTGTTCTTCAATTTTGCTTTCATGTTCCAAAATGACCTATCGTACTCTTGTTAAGCATTAGTGTTTCATTTTGAAAACTATTGTCAGCGATGGTGGGGCGGTGGCGGTGGCGGTGGCGGTGAGGGTTTCAGCAACCCTTGCCGGCTGCCCTTTTTTTAAAAACAATTGTTTTTTTTTATTTTTCAAATTATTTATTAAATTATGTTAATTAAAAAATTCAAATCTTAAAAAATAATGCCACGTGGACCGCCAGTGAGCTATGTCAACCGAAAATAATAATAAAAAATTGTCACGCCAGAATTCCGACAAAGCAAATCGGACTTGGCACCAAAGTGACCCTTTTGTTTAATAACTTTTGGCAATAAAGTGATTCGATTGAAACTCTTACCACCAAATTAATCTCCGTACACAACTTTTGGCATTAAAAGTGTACTTCTGCGCTTTTTCCTGTGGTTGCAACTCGATGTCTGCCAAAAAAAAAACACCTTGGTGAGTTGATCGTAGGCTACTTGCGGAAGAGTTACTGATTTTCAGTACTTTTGGGACCTTGGCACTACTATAGTTGATCGAACTTATCTTAAGCCTTCGTCTATGGTAATGATCGATAAAACAGAAGGTAACGTATGATGACGTGCGGATTTTGGAGGGTACAAATCCGTTTATCTTTCCCCTGAATGCTGGAAATGTTCGCTTGATGGGGTTCCTGGTGGTTCTTTCTAGCTTTCCTAACATTCAGTGTGTAACATGGAGTCGTAGTCTTACAGGGCCAAAAAAGGAATGCGAACTCGGCGGGTATAGCATTGTGAGAAGTTTTAAGTATAAGCTAAGCACTATGACGGCTTTGCATACATAAAATGCATTTGGAGCGGCAGGCCTAACTTCTAACAGCTGATGAGGATATGCCTGAACTTGAATTAGTAAATGAGTAATATTAAACATTTTCATAGAGCCCGAGCACTTAACTGAAGATGCAAAAGTTCAGTTATCACACTGCCTAGCTTTTCAAATAAAATTCGTGTAATTATCTCTCTTAATTAAGATTTGTTGGATAAATCCAATCACGGCATGGAGGATTGGTCTGACACTCCTGGGAGTTGGACGTAGAATTGTGATGAAATTCTTGCCTTTCATCGGACAATGACCTTACGTATACAGACAAGCACCAAGAAGAGGCGATGATAGGCTAAGTGATAAGCCCGTTGACAAGTACCAAGAAGAGATGATGATAAGCTAAGTGATAAGCGGGTTGACTTTTTGGGCTCCCCAAAATCGCATGCTATGTTCCATGAAGAAATATATTTTCTCAAACTCGTTGACCCAAAAAAAGAGAATCAACTAGTATAGTTCTGATCTGAATAGGCTTATAGTAAAGAATAATCTGACCCTGAGAATCGGCGCCTGGCCATCCTCCGTTTGCGGTTGACCTTTCGGCTTTGTCCGTCGATAGCTAAATGTTTCTATTTGGTTGGATTAATGATCAAATCTTCAAACCTTTTTTTTGTGGGCCGAAGCTCTCCCCTTAGTCCAGGCATTGATCTATATAACTTTAGAATTAAAAAAGGATATAACAATATTTACCTTCCCCTTGATGAGTCAAAGTAAGCTTCCGTCCTCCCTTTTATTGCCGCGCCGACACTTTTTTATCAATATTCCGGATGAGCTTCCTTCTGCTCTTGTACATAGGATGAACAGGGGATGCCAGTCTCAAGCTTTCCCTCGCAGCTCGAACCTCAAGCCCCATAGAAAGGGCTATAGTTTCATTTCCAAATCCAATGATATTTTTTTTAACTCTTAATCAACATCTAACCGCCCTTAAGTGCAAGAAATAGCTTTCGACAGCAAGTCTACAAGCCACTGCAGTGAGGTATTAGTTAGCATCTCGTATTGAGATCTTAATACCATAGGTAAATATTCCTTCCATTCGTCGTAAAAGTATTGTCTTTGTATTGTCCTAAACAAGGGAAAATTGCTCAAGGACAAGCAGACTTCTTCGGATGTCTTTGCCCTCTTCTTAGTTCCTTTTGAATGCTCGTGGTAGCCGAAAAGCACCATAATAAAAGAGTGAATTTCTACAAAAGGGAATTAGCGCTATAATCATATTAATTCCTTGCACATCATGCATGCAATTGATTTCCCTCGCTTAAGTACAGTTCTTTTGGGCATTCGGGTTAAACGCGTTTATGATCCTGATATTTTTCGAACATTCATTTTTACTCCACAAATTTTTACTTCCCTTTAAGTCATCCAATAATTTTTGCTTCTCAACATCTATACAAAATAGTTAACGTTGTGCAACCGCAAAATATATGCTAAGAACGAGATTCAATAGACTCGTAAAGTTCAGGTACCACATATGCTTTTTTGATCACTAATGCGGTTGTTTATATTGCGAACAAGTTGGGACTAGACTCACTGAAGCAAAATTAATTTATGAAGATTTAATCGCAGGTAGTGGTCCAGATTGGATGTTTGTAGCTATGCCTAAATAATAATGAAAAACAATTGCTATATTAAATTTGGTACTAGGTGAAGATTTAAGTCGGCCACGTCATCGAAAATTCGTATATGGGGCTGCCGATGTAGTTTTAGGTTATTCAAGCTATTCTTATACCAAATACGATGTGAAAGAATGTTGGCTAACATCAATACAAATTTCCCATTTTTTTATATTATCTACGCATAAGAATTATACGAGGTATTATTGGACGTATAGGCTACGGAAAAAGAGCAAAAAAAAAATCATAAAGAAAGGGAAAACGACATATAAATTATTTGGAAATCCACTTAACTTTTATTTCGTGCTTAGAATGAATAAAGAGAAACTCATATATGGACCCTTCTAAGTAATTTTTTTTTGAAGGTTTAGTAATGTACGTCTGTCATTCATATTAATGTTAGACGTAATTTGCATTTTAATGGTGGATGTCGGCTCCCCGCTGCCAATCATTAGTGGATCGAGAGGGGAAAGTACCCAGAAAAAAATCATAAACATGATATATTGATACAGATTCAGTCCTAAACCTTTCAATTAAATCAATTTATTACTAAAACATTTGTATGTTGGCATCGATTGAGTCGATCCACCCAGTTTCGGTCAGAACTCGCTAATACCAGATATAGACGCCGATCGTCCTCCATGGCATGAAAACCGTTGACACATTATGTTACAGTTTTTTAATATATGTCCTTTAAGTTTTTAACTTTTTTAGGCAAGGCCAGCCCTCGCCATTGATCGGCCATATGCAGAAAGGAAAGAAAAAGAGAAAAAAATGGAAACAAGAAAAAAGTACTTCAAAAAAAATATTGCAAGATTTTATATATAAAAGAGTCCACATTAGCTTGTCGGCTATGTAACGTAGGATGACTAATAGCAAAATTGGCTAAATGGACCGAATTGATATCAATATGAAAATATCTAGGATTAAATTATTATGAATAAATTATTTAGGGATGAATTGATACCGATGCAATAGATTTAGGATTTTTTATATATTTTTTTCCTATAAAAACACCATATCTTTATATGTATACCGATATTTTTTTTTCGTTGAAGAGCCTTGATCTTTAACATCGTCAAGTTCTTATTGACATGATGTTAATATCTTGTTTAAATTAATCCTAGGGGTTTTTGAAATGGTAAGTATGATTATCTTCCTCACTCAATGCCCAAGTTTTTCTTTTTGGGCTCTCATATTTTAACTCTCCCCTCCCTCTCTTCCTTAGAGAGATATTTACCTTTGCCTCTTTGTGGAGCGAAACTAGACCTCCTCACGCAACCCAACGTCCTTGTCTTTGGGCTTGCGTGCTCCGTAGGTTTAATGATCGAGTTCAAATCGTCAAATTTGTGCATTTTATCAGAGCTACATCAAGAGGATAGATCTGTGTTTCTCTTGGAATTACTCACGTGTGAGACGAGAAGACTCTGACAACTAATGATTACTTAATATTCCTATTTCATAGGGCGAAGGCATAGTCTTTTTTTTTTTTTTTGTTCTTAAAAAACTCATTGGCGCCAAGCGTGAGGGAATGCTAGACGTTTGGTAATCTCTCCGCCGACCAGGATAAAAGATCCCATTGAAGCGGCTAATCCCATGCATATTGTATGCACATCGGAATTCTTCAAAGAGAGGGTTCTTGCCTCTACGCACTTATGGGATGCTCTTCCTAAAACTGGGCACTAACGCGCGCCTGGGCTAGCATTTGTGCAGTTGCAAAATCCCTAATTTGATTGGTTAGTCCAGTGCTCAAAGAGTTCCTAACACCTTATCGTCCAGAAAAGAAAATAGCACTAACGCGAGGCCTCATGCTTCTAATCAAACAATGTCCATTTTCGAGTTTTGTTCAGGATTCACCCAAAAAAAGGAAAAAAAAAAAAAAGAAGAGAAAAGTTGAACGAGCCATCTACGTCACCACATCCATATGTCACGAATTATAGATGTCGTTTTCTAATAAAATTGAAGCACATGGACGTTGCGTCTTTCCTGCAACGTTTGCGTTATGCGATAACGCACGTGAGGTTCACCCCCGATCAAGTGATACCGGTCGATATTTGGTTCGATAATCACAACAATCTTTGCCCCTTTTACTCTGATAGCTCAAATTTCTGAGAAAAACGACTGGTCTTGCATGGTACTAGAGCACTGATCAAGAGACTAAATTCAGCTTACGCTGAGAGGGAACGTTACGAAGCCCGTTGTTGGGCGCCTAACTCGGCATTTGAAACTTTGGTCCGTGACGATGTGATTCTGTGTCTAGCGGCGCACGCGGCGAAGAAGAGCGTGGTGATGGTGCTCTGATCTGAACAGTCATAACCGAAAAATCAAGTGATTTGCTAATAACCATCACCATGCATATAAATTTAGCTTTCTGGCTTCCATTCTCAGCCAAGTTAAAGAAGGATCCCAGCAGAATTAACACCAGAATAAAAGAGAGAGAAAGAGAGAGAGAGAGAGAGAGAGAGAGAGAGAGAGAGAGAGAGAGATGGAGGGGGAGGGAAGGGCGGGCTTGAAGAGACCCCAACATGGGCGGTCTCAATATGTTGCCTCTTCTTCATCGCTTCTCCTTCGTCATCGATTCCGGTCCCTGTCTTTTTACGTTTGCAAAATCTTAGCGTCTACGCATAACTTCTAGGGCGAACAACTAACAATAAGGGTTTGATAATGAATGTGTAGAGATAATGAAGATGGGGTTCATATCCCAGCCTCCGACTATTTCGGAGACACATATATTGCTAGTATGCGTGACGGAGGAGGTGGTGGGCTCGCTTCTTCCGCGCAAAGGGGCATGGAGTTTGTGGAACCGGCTGTTTTGTCCGCAACTCAAGTTTCCAGATGATTTTGACATACTCTCGGAATGCAATGATTCCCACAAATGATTTTGACATACTCTCGGCATGTCTATGGTTGCTTCCAGATCCAAGGAGATTTCAGTTTGCGTGTCAAATGTCATGTGGCCGGCGACATCTGGAATTCTGTGGCGCCATCCTATTTTACTTTGGCCGGTAAGCTCGCCGTAATTGTGAGATAAGAATTAAGTATCTTGTTAACAACTTCTGTGTGCGCTTAAGCCCTATCGATCGTTTAAATTGGCAATTTCATTCATATGCTATCTATATATGTTGCAGAGACTGCCATCACCCCATACATATATGAATTGAACTTGCATCCTTACTATTTTATCACCAGCATACAGAACTAAAATTGTGATAATGTTGCCCAAAAGAGTCAAAACTGTCTGGCCATTAATTTATGCTATTGTCCTCAAGTTTGGTTCGGATTCCATGACCGTTTATAATCTTTTGTTCAAGGCTTGTTTTATCTGACAGTCAGAGTGCTGATAACAAAAGCTGGTTATTTCACTCTCCGTTGCAGATTCATCATGGTAAGACGACGTCTTCTTCTACCTTGTATTGGCAACTCTGCGTTTTGAAGATCTACTTAATAAATTTAGTAATGATTTCTGGACTTGAAGAGTTCGCCGATGAAGCACTTCTGCAAATTAGAAAAGTCGCTTTTTGCTTCATAGTTCTAGAGAAAAATGAAAACCCGAAATAGGTAGTTGTTACTTGAAAGTCTTCACCTCCTCATTCAATGACTAACTGGATTCCACAGTAAGATAGGACAAGGCATGATTGATGGAGTGCTGATTGGCATGCGAGCAATCTTCTAATTCTACTCATCTGCGGTGATTGAATACATCGGACCTTACTCAACACCATTTCCAAGCGTGGCGTGGCCTAGCTCACATTCATTTGCCATTTCAAAGGAAGCAAAATCAACACCCGACCACGCTCTCATTTCCCGTGCAAAAATCTAGGATCAGGAGAAATCAAATCGGCATCTTTGGAATTGGGACAAAGATCTCCAACCGAATTGGCAATGCCACTACCGAGGGATTCTCCTTCGTAGCGTGGAAGCCCCTGGACGCAAGCATCAATCAAAGATGCAATGCACGATTACGAGCTCAAAACCGCGAAAATCGGGAAAAAAAATTGAAAGAATACAAAGAATTTGCCGCAATGTACGTTCGTGGATTAGATTGGGGAAATTATAGAGAAATGAGAAGTGGAAGTTACGTGGAAGGTAAAGCTCAATGACCAGGGGATTGTCCATGAACGTATCATATCTTCACTGGAGCGTGAGGTTCTTCGTCTACTTCTAGAGGCTCGATCGCGGTGCAGAACTCAACGCTTGATCTCGCGCAATGAAGTTTCCAGTGTGAGCTAAGTACTAGTAGGGGTGAGCACGGTCCGGTTGACCAGTGAACATTGATGCGTACCAAAGGAAAAATAGTATCATACCGATTACCAATACTAAATAAAGCTCAGAACGAAACCTTCATCTTTTAGTTGTATAAAGAACAATTTTTTTTTATGACCACAGGAGACTTAATTAATTAATCTGGTAGTATCAACATTAAGAAAAAGAAGATGTCAGTAGTAAGAGCGGATGCATCTATTACACTGGTTGTGAAGCAGCCAAGGGAGACTTCTCCATGAGAGTATAGATACAGATAAGCTGTCATGCCTGCGGGCGCGATTACTGTCAAGTTGTCAACTACGTAGCACACTGTCAGATCAAATCAAGCAAGCGTGAGAACACCCAACCCGCAAAATACTTTCGCCGAACTCTCAGCTTTCGCCACACTGAAGTGCTTGTAGCAATTTGGAATAAGGCATCTGACGGACACAACTGGTTCAAGAGCTGAGGGAAAAAGCAAAGACGTGACCACATATTCCTGCGTCAATCAAAGATACAATAACAACTGGCACTGCACATTTCAAAGTTCATTCATCGGCCTCCTACACATATGCATGTAAGTATCTTCTTAGCCACAGGAAAGAACTTGCAAAATATTTGCCAAGAACAAGTACAAAAGGAGCATATAAAGAGACTAAAGACACAGGAAAAAAAGGTCAATGAGATCATCAGGAGGCAAATGATGCTTACTGTAAAATATACAATACATATCTCCGTGCGTAAGATGGTTCTGAACAAGATTAAAAAAAAAATGTATCTTTAAGTGACATTAGCCTGTGAACATAAACCCACAAATTGATGCCCCAAAGCCAAACCATCATCGTCCGCAGGAAAAGAATTAAATTCATCACCAGATTGAAATGAAAAAAATTGATAATTAAGCAATGCAACTAGTATAGATATTTATCAAATCAGAGAGCACAACTATTATTAACGAGTGTTTGCAAAATTCTCAACGCAAGTGTGTGTCGAACAAGTAATATAATGATGAGAAAAGATCGTCCCACGGAGATTGATGATTAATGGACTAGTTAAATATTAAAAATGGACGAATTTTAAAATTTTTCTAACAAATAAAAATAGAATTGAGAATAAAATAAAATCGACAATATTAAGGAAAAAATTTGGAACTAGATGCAATAAAATCAATCAAATAAATACGTTTGAGCATTCTATTTCACCATAACCACTAGACATGCATTTCTTATATTTATGCATACAAGAACGACATCAAACGTGGGATAGCGAAATTTCTTCTGCTATTTACTATTATATCTCTAAGTATAATAAATCTACTCAGTTTATCAATCCACTATATTTCTCTGTGAATTTAAATAAACATAATAGCACTAAAATTTGTGAATATTCCCGACTTACAATGAATCTTTTGGATCACCTTATCACCGAAATCTACACAAATAACATGGTATATTTATATCTACATTGTAATTCATTGTTATATATTATAATGAGCAACTGCATATTATCACTTCTCAGTCTTAAATATGCACACCGAGTCATTGAAATGATGGCTAGTCACTAAAAAGCATTATGCACAATAATATATAACTCACATGAATGAAATCACTCGCAAAACATAAATATCATGAAATTCATATCGTCATGGTCAGGCTACATCGTAGCCCTAACGAGAAAAAAAAATTAGAACATAGAAAAAATAAAAATATAATTTAAATCAAACATCTTGAATCAAAGAATAAGAATTTTGTCGCCACGTTGTCTTCACTTCAAAACACTTGAAAAGCTTCAACAACAAAAGAACGAACGATGCGAAAAGTAAAAAGGTAGACGTATCCAAGCTTGCAATGTTATTTTCTTTTTTAGAATAATATTCCAGACTCAAGAATCAAATAAAATCCTAAAGATAACATTAAAATATTTCAAAAATAATTAAATCTCTAAAGATAACATTAAGATATTCTAAAAACAAGGCTATCTTCTAAAAATTATGCCGGTGGCATCAAATTCCCTTCTCTTTTCCTTATCTTCTTCATATATTGTTATCCTACACGAACAAGAAAAATTTGAATAAAATAGAAGGAAATCCAAATATTTTTTTCACATATATCACATTATTTGTTGCTCAAAATAGATAAAATAACTCTATTTGTGCTTGATGCAGATTAATGCAAATGATTTATTTCAGAATGGGAGGGATGCACAAATAAATTTGTCACGTAATTTTAGTTTGGGATTTTTTGTTACCCAAAAATTATTTTTTTGTAAATTTGATACAAATTGACTAGTTTAGAATTTTTGATGACCCAAAAATTAGATTGCGACCAATTTATCATAGGTGTAGAGCCTTGGAATTTTTCATGATATTAACTCAAATAAAAACAAATACATGGATTTCACATTATTATGATGCATGGATTACTAAATCCCGCGGTCCTCCACAGTTCATTCCCTCAATGGCTTTGATTGATGTAAATCGACGGCTCCCACACGAGGGTCCACCAAAACCATCATAGGACGCACCAAATCGGATCATCACAGGGCTGTCCTATTTCTTTTGCAAATTTCATCAACAAGAGACCCACACAGAGAGAGGGGAAAAAAAAGCAAGTGAAGGAGGAGGGGAAGCAAAAAAATGGTGGAGCCGATCGTGGATTTCCTCTAGGAGATGAGTCCCTTCAGGAGCCAACACTCGCCTAAACCTCTTCCGAATTCCGCCAAGTCGTGTTCAGACACACTTCCGAACGAAAAGACCAAAGGGTTTAATTGGTAAACCCGCAATGTATTTGTGGTCATTCAGCATGTTCGTGTGAAGTTTTTACTCATCAACCGTAATCACCGTGTTGGTCTCTCTAGGCTCTCCCTCCCTCTTCTTGTGTGCTCTGTGTTTCATGTGTGTTCACCTTCAATGACGTCCTACTTTTGGTGATCATCGGCGAGTAATCTGAGCAAGTCTCTTCATATTATCAAAGCCCTTGTCAACAAAGGGAGGTGGTGGTGATTTTTGTTGGTAGCACGACATTTGACGAAGCGGGGCGTATGCCCTTCCGCTAGTTTTTGCTTGCATTTAATTAAGTAATCCGGTTTTAGGGGGTATCGAAGAGGAGTCAATTGGGAGATTTGGGCTTTGGTTGATGCTGGGCCTGAGCTGCAGATTGATGAATATGGGGTGCTTTTTTCTCTAACTTTTAAGTGAGATTGGTTAGGCTTAGTTTTTAGTGCTAATGGGCTTTCAGGGTTTGGACCAGACGAAGAGTCCTAGGCTAGCCATAGAAAGTACATAAGGTTAGGCATAGGCGGTTTATCAAGAAATGGGACTTATTTAGGTTCTAGTTAGGCATATCCTAAATTTATCAATTTTCAAAAAATTAATATATTCAATGCTAGAATATACTACATAAATTTCTTGCCGCACGTTATTAAATTTTTTTTTATCAGAATTTAAGAAACAATTAATTTAGTGCCAAATTTTCACCGAGGATCCCTTTAGCGGACGAGATTTTGTAAACAGTCAACATTTCAAGGGTGGAATCGGAAAAGCTGGAAACTTCTGGGCCAAAAGCGAAAAGAAAGCGGCCTGCATTAATTAAGTTTGTAACGAAAGGACTGGTATTCGACCCCCAAAAAAAAAGACGTTAGGACAGGCCCATGGGATTTTATTTCCTCGCCAACGAAGAAAACAATTCAAAGATGTTACATCTGTCGTCATCGCAGCTTGTTATTCACAAGTGTATGTGCGATTGCCGAGGATTGCAAACCTTCGCCGCATGTTTCTCTCTCTGTTATTTTTTTAACCTTATTTTTAGATTTATTTTAAATAAATTTATTGTTTAGCTTAACTTTGAAATTTAAATTTAAATTTATTTAATTTAATTTAATTTTAGAAGTCCACGTGGACTAAATTTCTTTAAAATATACCATGTCACATTAAAAATTTAATTATAGATGCCAAGCCTTCGATTTAGTCTGAATTTTTCGTCGGCAGCACCTAAGTGATCGATTTTTTTCGGCACAAATTTTTAGTACTAAAATAAGTGTCGCACAGAACTTTTAACACTTGTGGGGTTCTTCTCTATTTCTTTTCCTACTTAGGGAGTTATAGTCATCTTTCTTAAACAACATTTTATCTCTATAGACATGAAGTGCTTCTCAAATTTCCCACTAAAAATGTAAGCTAAGTAATGTGCTCGTCCAATAAAGCCTCGTAACTTGCTTCGGATCACAAAACTTCACAACATTACACGTTCATTATTATCGAATGTGGTCAAGCTACAATAGGTTGGTGTAAGAAATGAGGGTAGCAAGCAAAATTCTTTCTAAAAAGTACAAACATTAATTTCATGTCCATCTATTGTAATAGTTTTCCCTCTTCGGATGTCTCTACCAGTTCGTATATTACTGAAATCATCGCATTCTTTAATAATTGTGACCAAATTTCTTTCAAATACAAGATCTGCGAATACCCAACCAAACACTTCAAGTCAGGGACATCAAAGCAGTTATCATATAATATACTCGATCTTGCAGGATGTGATAGTACAAAAATCATCATTATTGTAGCCATTCCTGGACTTGATGGTTGCCAGTGTCCATATTAGTATCGATCGGTTAAAATTGGCCGGGTTGACTTAACTGACATAATTGCAAAAAAATTATGATTGAATCTGCAAAAAAAAAAAAGAGTTTAGGATCGAATTGGCGTAATTACAATAGATTTATGACGGTGGCGATCAAACGTGAATCGAGAAGCAGAGGATAAGGACCTGAGCGACAGGAAGAGAGACGCAATCGAAGGCAAGTGCGACGAAGGCAGGCGATGGAGGCACGACGGAGGTAGCGATGGAAGCAGGCAACAGCTACTTGCGACTTTGCGAGCTGCCATGGCAAGAAGTGCTCACGAAAATTGAGTTGGATGGGTCATGCATGCACTTCTTGTTGGTTGACTTTCATTGGTCGAAGATGGGTTCAAAATAAGTTTCACGTGTGGATCATTTTCAACCCATTAGATTTTTCTTCAATTTTGTTGGATCCATCTACACCCATTTTATACAAAATATGGGTCAACAATAGGTCATTGACCCGTATTGACGGCTCTAAGTTGTATTTGTGCGTCTGACTTATTATCATTCGGCTTGCCGATCATTGACGATCAGCAACAATTGTTACATTGTTGTTGAGTATCTTTAAATTAGTCCCTCATGTTCCTTATATTTTGGCGAAAAAAGAATAACATTTGAAGTGTAAGAGTGAATTATTAGGTTAGCGTAGAATGAGTTGATTTTTAATTCTAATTTGGGAATGTCGACCGTTCTTAACCGTAAATGGTCCAAGGAAGAGTCCCAATCCATCCGAAGTCTATCACGACATTAAGATGCACTAACATCTTGAAAGAAAATAAGGGTGATGTGATCTTTTACGTCGTGTTATCAATTTATCTTTTAAATACTCGGGAGCACGAGTAATCTCATCTTCGAGCCCCGATTAATACAGCCAATCCATGCAAAACCATTCCGTCCACATATATTCAGCTATAGACTTCACATATAAAGTTCGAATAGCGACAGAACTTGCACGGTGGCCTAGACATTTAATACAAGTTTAATTTAGTCCCTAAACTATATGAAAATCTTCTCTATTGTCCTTCCATTAGGAGTGTGCGAAGGAACTGAGAATCACTCGGAATCGAACCGAATCGGCTCGGAACTAGTGGTTCCTAAGGGAATCTATTCCCGTTTCCAAGTGTGGAACCGCCCACCCTCCCACCTAAACCAGACCGACAATATATAATATATATTACTTAATTTATAAATTTTTAAAAAATGAAAAATATTAAATCTCTAATTTGAAACTTGCCTATCTCGTCTCACTCTCATCTTGGCCTCTTTATCTCCATCTCTCGACTCACAATCTCAACTCTCCACTCTCATCGACTCATGGCTGCGCCTTGGGCCATTCATTGCCTCCCTGTCTCGCTGTAGGTAGCTTCCATTTACTTGGTGGGACAGGTTTCATGAGCCTACTCGGGAACAGGACCATATCGGGGGTTCGGTTCTCGAGTTGGAACCAACGAGTGATTCCCGATTTTGTTGTGAAATCTTCTCTAAGTATTTTGATTCCGACAAAGCTATCTTTCTTTAAATGGAATAAGTATAATACCTATATTATTTTTAATTGCACAATGAATGAGTGAACAGTAGTCTATATTGACCCATTTCTGCCATTAAGACTCAAGTAGAAGAAGTCATATATTTGCTTCTAAAGACGTTCAGATGAAGTTGCCTCTAAAGATGCTCAGATAGAGTTGCCTTTGAAGGCGATCATATGGAACATGTTATTTCTGAAGGGTTATTCGTCTGAAGGATTATATGATGTGTCAGAAGGACTTTATTGAAACTCAGTATCACTGTGACATTCTGATTTCCAGTCAATTTCGGAATCATTAATGAGAAATGAATCTAGAGACGTATTTCAGTCATATATCGCTCGAACCTGATCAATTCGAGTAAGCTGACCAAAAAGGGAAAGTCTAACGCGAGACAAGGTACGTGGACCCAGGGAATTTGGATAAGAAATAGCGCTTTGACCATAAGTATTGTCGAGGGGATATTTAGAGCTACGAAATGCCGATCCAAGAACGATTAGGGAATGCCTTGCGAGTGTCATACGATTGAAGCGTGGGTGATGCTGTTTAACCAACGTATGATTTGCAAAATTTTCCTTAATCGGACAGTGACGATCGAGACCAAAGGGACTAGTGATAAACCCTCTCAATTACATGACAACCAAAGCCGCCACGAATTGACGAGCCCTAAATGTGATGAGAATCACAAGGTCGATACGCGTAAAGTCCGCAAAAGCCACCCGTCGGTTCGGGATAGGCTGGAACCACGTCTGATAGAGGAAACCATCAGAAACGAGTCTTGAAAAATAGAGAATCAAGAATTCCAATGTTATCGGATTGGCCGTCGCCCTATCAAAGAATTTTGGAAGGAGAAAAACGACGTTCTGAACGTCAGGGGTAAAATTACCTTTTTGCCCCTCAAGCTTAGAACTTTGCCATGCATTTGAAGAAGGGCATTTTAGACTTTATATACCCTCAAGGCTGCCAAATTCAAGAAGAGAGGAGATCCATTGGATCAAAGTTTGAATGACAAGGGGACAAGTGCCAATGGATGGTGTAAAGAGAAGTTATGTCCAACTTTATTTACCAACCATTCCACCCATTGATCAAATGAGTTGAATATGAGGCTATTCTCTCTCTCCTCACTCACTTTGGCTGGCCTCCACCCTAAGAACTCACGCCAATCATCTTCTTCCTCTTCCTTGTTCTCTGCCCGTCGCCGACCAAAACTGCCACAGCCGTTCACCGCCCACGACGCCCACCGTCTGACCGCCGGCCGACCACACCAACTTAGACCTACGTCTTGCCAACCTCCTGGAAGTGGAAGCGAGCCATTTGGACCACCGAGGAGCTCCGGCCAAGAGTTTTCCCGAAAGCCGACAGAAACAGACTCAACCTGAGCTAGGTGAGGTTTCTAACCCCTTAGGAGGCCGAAATGTTGGAGTTTTGAGGTCAAATTTTATGGAGGTCTAGTAGACATGTATATGAATCTGTGGTAAAATTGAGAGTGATTTGGGGAAGTTTTTACCTCAAATGGGTCTTGCGACTTCCGAAAGGATTTCGGCGACCATTCGACTTCAAATTCACGGCGAGCCTCTTAGAACCTTAGATAGACATGTTAAGAGGTAAGATAGTGAGTAGATAAAGGATTTGATGAAGGTTTAGGACTGGAAGTGCACGGTATGCACAGAACCGAAAGGAACCGGTTCGGTTCTGTGTAAAACCGGTTCTGGTGGGAGCAAGGTTAGATGGTGATGAGTCTCAAATTGATGTTTAAAACATGTTAAGATGATGAGGGTTGTGTTATGGAGGATTATGATTCATGGATTGAGGAATTGGGCAAAGAAAATTAACGAATTGATTGAAATTCCTAGGTTGCGTAGCTAGTTCGACCTTGAACCCTAGGAGGCCGAATCATTGAAGATCTAAGAAGTGAATTTTGGTGTTATCAAAGGCAAGGTAAGGGAATCCTAAACTTAGGATAGGAAGATTGGATTCGATTGGGTGAGTCGAGCGATAAATTGTATGAATTGTGAGAGTTTTCAACAGATTCGTTCTTGAAATGTCCTAAGGTTGTATAGTGGTTTATATATGCCATTGCTTGTGATTGAATTGCCGCCATGTATGTGTGCCACTTGATTGCCTTGCATGCCATGAGTCTTTGAATTGTACCTGAATTGCATATGTCGACATGTAAGGAAATTGAATTAAGAAGTATGGCATGAGCATGGCATGGCGAGACCCTGAGGCGTACGAGACGCAGGGCGGGATATGGATACCCTGATGCGATGTAATCGCGGGGTGGAGTTGAGGTTGTGTGACGCCCTGATGCGATCTAATCGCGGGGTTGAAATGGCCACGGTCCTGATGCGAATTATTCGCGGGACGGAGGTATGAGGTGATGATGATTGGCCTGGAGATTCATTGGAACCTAATGTGTTTACGCAGGTTGCCAATGACGGTCTGATGCGTTTACGCGGACCGAGCCTGATGCGATCTAATCACGGGCTGGAGAATGAGGCAGGCAGGAAGAGGTGGTTGTGGTGAGATGGTTGGATGAGGTATGCATAATCATCTGAGTGTGGCATGGTGTCATAGTTGCATGCCCATTACCTGTGTGTCACTATCTTTATTTGTATGTGCATGTATGATTATGATGTTGGAATTTTGGGATAGATGACTGCCTGAGTGGACGATCAGCCTGACCTAGGGTTAGGACTCTTTTACTGAGATGTGTATCTCACCCCTTTGGGGACCCCTATTTTTACAGATCCTAAGCCTTAGCTATGTGGCCTATTCGTTTTGGGGATCCCAAGGAGATAACGACATATTTTGACGAGTTCCCGGACAGGGGAACATTTTTGTGAGAAAATGTATGGTTGTATGGGTCGACAAGGGTAGCACGGATTGGAAGCCTCATAGGTTCGAGGCATGGTTTAAGAAGGTCGGTGACGAGACGATTAGGCCGCTGAAGCCCCATGAGGTACCCCAAGGAGTTATCCCTGATTGGTGCCAGACCGCCGGGGAGCAGGAGCTGCCAGAGGGTTCTGTAGTTGGGTCTAGGAATGGACCAGAGAAGACCCCGACCTTGGAGTTCACTAAGGACGAGGTGATTGTCGTGGAGGCCACCGAGGAGGATCTGGCGGAGCCGTCACATGAGGTGACCATGGAGGATTCCATCGAGGTCCAGTCAAAGACTTTCTCGGAGTACGAGTCGACAGAGGATGCAGAGGATGCAGAGGACTCCAGCAGCTCATCTTAGGTGTCCTGACTTATTAGCTCGATCATTGGATGGCAACCCCTGACCATGGCTATTTTGGATGTTGATGATGGTCATATTTTTGATATGCTTACCCCGTCGCCCCTTGCTTAGCGGATTCTAGTAGTCGGTAATTGTATGAACAGTATGTCACGATGTGTGAAAGTCATTATGTTATCCAGGTCCCACTTAACTTATATTTTGTACGGGTATTTATTCGAGTACCGTTTCCGCGTGCTTAATGTGTGTGTATATATATATATATATATATATATATATATATATTATCTCTCGACTTGTTTGTGGATCTTGGGACCACGAAATATGCGTTGTTTGCTTGCGAGAATGTTTGCGTGCTCGATGGGTTCGGGGCGTGACAATCACAGTTCAAGTTTATCTATTCAAAGTGAGAGAGTCTTTACTTTTGAAAACTGTTTCTGAACACGGTTTAAATTCTGTGTTCTCTAACACACATATTCTGAAGACCCACGAATGGCAGGCTTTCGATTAGGGTAAGTTCTTTTATGGAAGTCTGTGATAATTGATTGATAAGATTTTCCTTCAATCAGACCAAGAGGGAATCTATGGTTGGATATCATCTTCTAGGAATAAGACTTGTGATTTACTCGAATCTATTCTATTTTTGGAAACTTAAGATTTAGTTGTATGGGCGACTGAATCTGAAGAGTTTTGATTCTACTTCAACGGCTATCACATCTCCTCTGATACAGTCTTGTTCAATCACGATTGATAATGCCCAATCAAAGATTGAAGAGAGATCTTTTGAAGGTTTATCCAACGACTAGTTTGGAAGCAAATGAGTATAAAATGAGAATATGTTCTTCACTAGAAACATGCATAAATTGACTCACAACACTTACTACATAAGCAAAATCTAGGCGAGTGTGAGACAAATAAATTAATCTTCCTACTAACCTTTGATATCTCTCCTTATTAGTTGGCACTTGATCAGAATACTCTCCAAGTTTATGATTTTATATTATAGGAGTATCGGCGGGCTTACAATCTAACATTCACACTTCAGCCAACAAATCAAATACGTATTTTCTTTGTGATAAGAAAATTCCTTCATTAGACCTAACTACCTCAATACCCAAGAAATACATCGAAATCAATAGCGATATTTAATCTCTCGATTGGATCGGGGGCAAATGCCTATCTATGTGGTATGGTTTGACAACTATCCCTATCGGATTACAAATAAACTTCTCGATGATGTATTGGTTCATTGAGATCTAATCCAAATCGCGACGTCATTTTTCTTGCTCCTAAATGCGCCTTTTTTCAATCTTTTAGGTTTATGCTATACTGTTGGAGACATAAAAGCTTAAGAAGGCAAGGGGATCCTTGCCTATAAAGGAATCAAATGGTCCCTTTTTTTGGGATAGAGGGACT